>CM077589.1:52420000-54820000 GCA_039657365.1 Stephania yunnanensis | reverse complement strand
ACAACTCCCCCACGAAGGTCTCTAGTGCCGGGATCGATTGCAGCTCTGTCGGAATCTGCTTCAATTGTTCCTCTATGGATTCAATACGAGATTCCATCTTTGACGGCATGGACGAGATGCTCTGATACCACTAATAACAAGGAAGGGCGCCTTGGTATTTTATTAATGAAACCGACGAAGAGATATACAACTCATCGAGAAGGATATCTAAACCCAGAGGAGAGACTGTCTCCTCAACCTAGTTTTCCTATTACATTAACGGCAAAAGATCCCATCAAATGAGCCCCTCTCATCTATTTACCCAAAACCACCTACACCTTCTCATGTGAGCCACACGTCACTTATATACGCACACACTTGGTCACGTGCTCGTGCCTCTGCCCTGCTCGTCTGACTCACATCCCACTTGCTCGGGCCCACGTTGAACCAACTCAGAAGCTTCAAGAGTGAGATGTGTTCCAATGCACCCTTTTTGTCTCCTTTGGTACACCTTCCTAATAGGAGGCCTTCCCTTAATGCTATCAGTTGCTAATTCTTTTCTATAAAGATGAGCGAGGGGTCGCGATTCTTCTTTGAAATCAACAACAAAGCCAAAGACAATGCTATTTGGCTTGGTCGTCCACATAATGTTGGGTGTAAGCGTGCAAAGCTTAGGTGATGCACTAGCGAATGATATACATTTCTGAATTGTGGCCACCACCTCTTACATGGATCTTCACGTCCACATCTTTGAATAACTGGCGATCAAGAAGAATCGGCTCGCATGTGACGCCTTGTTGCGAAAGGTCTCTTGCTGGAAAAATTTGATTGGGCAACCATTGATCTTGATCGAGTCGCTGCCTTGCTTTATGTGGGTTAATGTAATCGCAATTTTCTTGCGATCAAAACGATGTACGACGAGCCGACCCTCCTCTTCAGTCGCTAGCGATTCAAGATATGGAATTGAATATCTGAGTGTAAAAACTTCTAAAAAAATTTGACATTCAAATTTGAATTATTGAAAAATTGCCTTAATCATGATCTGTACATAATATATAACATATACATTAAAGGTATCTTGGCAATCAAATCCCACAATTTTAGTGATTGATTGCCAAGCAATAAATTTCATAATTTTGGTGATTACCACTCAATTAAGCCAATCAAGAAGATATTCTCTTTAGAGTGAGCAAAGGTGGTCACACTTCGCAGATCGCTACAATGATAAGAGGCTTTTAATGAGGAAGTTTTTCATCGGTAATAGTTTATTTTTGTTGCTAATGCTTTTTAGTATGTTGCCATATAGTTGGTTGGTTAACTTTTGGACTTCAATCTCTATAGAGTTGTCTTTCAGTGAAAGCAAGTGAACTGGTGTCTACGTTAGTGAATTAAAGTCTCCCATGAAAAGAATCTAGCATGAAGTAAAAGCTTGACTTTCATTTTTGTTGGTCGGAAACAAAAGTTAAAAATCTTTATATTTTCTCAGGTAACCGTTTCGGAAGATTAAGATGCAATGGCTCTAACACACGAGCAGCGTGTACAGTATGATGTCTCTCCTTGTCAAATTATGCTTGCCTATGTTGAAATATGCATCAATAGGCTAGGCTTGGTTTTTTATTAAGGAATAATTTATTTGCTGTATACGAAAATCTATTGTTGTTGTATTGACTATACCCTATTGATCTCATGTTCCTCCAACATTACTTTTGAAACTTTGAGCGTCTCCAGATGCATCCAATCCTTACAGTTTGATTGATCATCCTTGGAACAGTTAGAAAAAATAATATGTAGGAACAGCGAATAGAACTATTGAGTCAGTGCTTGCAATTTGATGCTATCTTTTATCTTTATTGTTTTTTTTTTTTTTTTTTCTCATTGCCGTGGTTGTATTTGTGGGAATTGACCGCACTTTATCCATATGACCTTTACACACGCGACACTAAAATATGAATAAGACCTGGAGATTAGCGAGCAAATATGAGAAGATTAAGCACTTTTTTTGTTCTTCTGTCGTGGCTCGTTAAGTCTCAGTTTTTGGTAACTTTGGTCATGTATTCTTGTATAAGCCCATTTTTCTAATATAGCATAAGTTGTCTTGTACTCTCCTCTTCCATCCATAATTAGTATGTCCTTCCGCTTTTCATTATTTCATGATTTGTTAGGTAACTCTACATTTATAGGAATCTTAGTGTAGGAGTTGAATGTCATGCCGTGGAGAAAAAGAAACGAAAGGGTTCTTTTGCATATTTAGCAATTTTACCTTGACCATTCTTTGGTTAAGAAAGCATGAGAAAAAAGAAATGGTGGGGTTGTTGTGAAGAAAGTGTTTGGATTTGCTAAGATTGTCTCAACCCCACCATCTTAAGTTTGCTTCCACAGGTGGTTGGTCTTGACCTACCCGCTTGAATTCTTTGCTTCACCATTTACTGACTCTCTTATCTTCTTGAGCAAGGAATCCTTTAAGATTATTCAAAATCATGCTCAATTTTCTTGGGTCCCAATATCTGGCACATAGTGATTCATCCACTATATTGTGTCATTGAAGAGCTCAACGTGGTCTGCACAAAGAAAATTGTGTGAGAAGCCCCGAAACCATGGATTGGTTGAACCTTGTGTAATAATATACACATGGACAATGAACTGAAAAGTGTGACATGAGATGACTACACAACACACGCATTGGAAAAATAACAGGATTGGTGGAACCCTTTTATTGTTTTTCCTCTCTCTTACTATACTGTATTTTATGTTTTGGTTATTTTGAGTTAGACTCATTAGCAGTAATTCCAAATGCTGTAAAAATACAGGGGGAGGAAGAACGATTTTAACTCAAAAAGTGCAGCTCAGCAAGGTGAGTTTTTGAAAAAGATAAGCTCTATCGACTATTGCTTTTGTTTGGGCTCACTGACACTATGTCTCATTATTCTAATTTTGTCATTTTGTCATTGGATTCATGCATTTCTTTCAAAGTTTGGAATAACTAGTAAAGCAAAGTGAAAGTGACTAGTGGCTCCTTTGATCGTTTTCTTTTCCATGCAAATTGGTTTTGTTTACTCGCTAAAGTGATATTGTTGTTATCAAAGTAGATGTTTGAACTTTTTAGAAGATTACTTCTGGAGTCCCCTTTTTTTAATCTCTATAATATTCTGGCAATACTTTTATATAGTTGTTAGAAATGTCACATAACCACCATAAATCTCTGTAAAAAAATCAAGTCTCATCTCCTAGCTTTGATCTCTTAGTTTTAAAATAAACAATATACACCTCAAGAGGAGCTTTTTGGGTAAAGGAGTAAAGATGCACGCTCGTTACTAAAATAGTATTTGATATCTAACAGTTTAATTCACTTGATTGAAAACTATATAAATATGCAACTTTCCTTTTTATACCTTTATGCAAGTTAAAATATGCCTCTGCAGAAGCTTTATGTGCCTTACTTGAAAGCTATTCCTCGTGAAAACAAAGTCCCAAAAGCTATGAATCGTCAATCAGGTAAATGTCACCCATATCAACCTCATCTTTGTTGTTGCTTTCTTGACTTGAATTCTTTCAAAGTGTTCATATTCTATTCTGCTGTCATCCTTATAAAGTCACTCACTCACTAGGTTACCCACCTAATTGAAAACCATGTGAAATGTTTCGAGATGTGTGAAAACATGTTTTGACATCTATCGCACGGTTTCTAAACAGGTGTTACCTAACGTGCTACTTTAAGTGTGTTAGTGTAGCATCGCACTTTTTCAAAATCAGTTCTTCTAGCTGTAAGATTTTCCTATGTGTACTTTGCCCACATTTCATATTCATTATTTATTGCTATTGGTGATGCCATGAATGATGCGCGTTATCATTGGTGTCACGTAAGAACTCAATATTAATACTAACCATAATGCATAGAGAACTGTACAATGGAGACTGGAGGAGACTTGGGAGAGGAAATTTTTTTTTAGAGGTCCAGTTATTTAACAGAACATTTAAAACTTACCAAGATCTGCACTTCATGCTTCTAGAGGAAACAGAACGTCAAAGTATAACAGCACTATTTCCTAACAGAATTAATTAAGTTTGATCCCATTTTTTATAATAGGTTATATATGTATGTCACATGAAGTTTAGCTGCACAACAAATATTCTGTCATACATTGCTTCTCTTTATAGTTTAGTTATAGCATATGAATAAGGTATTAAGGTAGAAGCACGTTTATAATTTGCCAATGCAGGAGTAACAGTCGCCTTGATTCAAGTGCTTCTATGTATTTTTTATGCCTTCCAATTCCGAGTTTCAAGAGTTCATCAAACTAAGAACATATTTTTATTACATGTTCCCTTTTTTTTTTCTTTTTTCTACATCTTGGTATTACGTCTTGCATGCTACTATTTTTTGAGGAACTCGTCCCACCCCATTAGAGACGTACCTTCAAATTAGTTTGTGAGCAGAAACGACACCACCAATTAAGGGCGGCGTATGGTTAGGGAAAATCCTAAACACAATATCAAATATCATAATACTCATGCACACTGATATATTTCATGCAGCCCGAAACTAAGTACAGCTGCCTCTACTCACATCAATGCTAACCTGTACTAACTTTGGCATATAGGCTCCAAAACTTTGCCTTCTTCACAGAGACAAAACCAAGCCTGCGTCCACAATATTTTTCTGCTTTGTGTTGCCAATTTATGTCATGAAGCACAGTGTTGTCATATCTTTTGATGGCTACTTCACTCATTCATTTCATCAAACATGTTTGCATTACAGTACTAATGAGATCCCGCCCCCCCCCCCCCCCCACCATCTTGTGTTCTGTGAATCTCGTCTATTAAGCCATAGGTCCCCACTTAAAAGGCCTGATCAAACCAAACAAAAATCTCTGCTTTGATGTGCATGCAGAAGTACTATACAATGAAAATGAAGTCTTTATTAGTTTGGCTTTCTGACTCTTTACTTGATTAATTTGAACCAAGTGCGACCTAACGGTTTCTGCAACAATTTGACATCTTTTGAGGTCAGTGTCCTCTTCTTTTAATTAATTTACCACGTGAGTGAAGTAAAGCATTTCCAAGCTAAGGTTCAAAGTGGGAAAAGTGAACACTAGTGCACAAGCTGGCTATAGCTCTTTTGGACGTCTACTATGACTTTTTTGGAGAATTTATAGCAAGGCTTTTAGTTGAGTTGAGCTTGACAGGTGTGTAAAACTAAAAAGCTGTTTTTACACTGTTAATATATTTGTAATGAACTCGACATGACTCCATGATATATCACTTGTTTTTAGGACAATAGCATTCATTTAGAAAAAGAAATACCACATATTCAAAGGGATAAGATCCATTCATTCCTTACCAACGCTACTTGTGCTAAATTGTAGATTATCCATTGTGTGACTCTGTATAAAATTTTGATTTTGATTTAAACTTTGTGTTTAATTATGTTAAAAAAAACCCTGTACTTTATAAAATTATATAAATAAATTAAATGAAATTTTGTTTAGTGTTGTTATAAAAGTTTTAGTTCTTTATATATTGTATGTCTTAAGCTCCTCATCAATTGCACTTAATTGAACACAATGAAAATTTTGATCCATGTAGTCAACTCAGTTAATTTGGGACCGAGTTTATGTTGTTATTGTTGTATATATGGTATATCTTGATTTAGACAAAAATATTGGTGTACTTCACTTTCTAACTAATTTGAAGCACATCTATCTCGCAAGAACAAATGAATCCAAATTGTGAAAACAAGAAAAAACAAATAATTAAGGTAACGTCTTTTTATCGATTAGAAAAGTAACATCTTTAACTTAATTAAATTCTACATTATATGTGTGTATATCATTTTCGAAGGTGTACTTACATGGACATATACATCTTGTCAACACATATAAGTTAAATCAATAGTGAGAATTGTGTTGACAATACATCTACAATTGCCATGACGCATATGTACATGGATAAGGCTCTAAATTCATGTCGAGACACCTACTCAGTTTTTTTTTTCTTTTTTTTAAAAAGGGTATTAACATGCATGTATATACCATTTCTCCGATGTGATGCGTATGAGTACATACATGAACAATCAAAAATCAAAATCAATGATTTGATACATTGTACATGGAAGGTGACAAAAACAGACGTGAGTTGCTCAATAAACCACCTTTCGTCTCATATTTCCTCCAATTTACAACTATACTTAAAAAGGTCCTAAAAAAAAGTGTTCACCACTATATAGAAAAAATCCAATGGTCAAGTTGCAAGCTTCAAATATCCATCTATGAATTAAAGTAGACTTCTCGAAGGTTGAATCTTTGTTTCGATGTAGCAATTAAGAAATTTAATTTTATTAAGAATGAAGATGAGCCTTCTGTGTCTACATGTTCATAATTTAGGTTTATATAGTTATGCAAATTTATGTTGGCCTCAGCATAAGCTTGCGTGATGGTGACTTTTTTAAAAATAAAATTTTATTCTCACACGTTTAATTTTTCAATGTAACATAAATTTAATTAGAACTTATTAAACTAATTGACTCAGGAAAAGATCTTGTTGCTATCGTGTGCGATCTTGTTGTATAATTAACTCGAATATGCTAAATAGATCTTTCATCAAGGCAATATTATTTTCTCTCTTCCGTGAATTTGTAAGAAAGGAAAAGAAAAGGTAGACTTGTTTTTTTACCTCATTTTTACTTGCATCAAATTATTCAGAACTTTTACCTCAATATTTTGTGACGGTAAAATACTTGCTCTCTCCTTTTTTTGTCAATGTTTTTGTTTCCTTTACTAGTTATTACTATTTGAATATAATATGACCAAGTGAGTGCCTTCTATTTTGATATTTGAGCCTCTCATGTAATAGATTAGGGTTCGAGTCCTAATGGAGATAATTAAAGTTAATTAGTTTCTTTTTTATAAAAAAAAAGTATGGGTAGTGCAATATGAACTCAAAACCAAAAAGATAAAAGACCCTTCCGCGGCCGCAGCTATGATCACTGTCGCCGCCAACCCCGTTGTGACCACCAGCCACCGACAACACCGCTGGCCACCCTCCTCTTCTCTCTTTGCCAGATCTAGCCCAGAGAGAGAGAGAGAGAGGGTCGATTAATTGTGGGCATTGAAGGACTAATCAACTTAGACCAAACATCCAATGAGAAGTATTAAGGAAATTATAGTAGTTATTATATTTCGTAGTTTAAGTATTTATGAAGTTTCTATATTTTGATATATAGGCAGTTTTGATAACTTTCCTTATTTTATGTTTTCTTCAGCTTTATAAATAAGAGCATCATATTGTACTCAATTTGCCCACATTAATACAATTCTTAGACTTTTCTTCGAAATTTATCATGGTATCAGAGTTGCTTTCTAGTACTAGGTCGGTCGACCTTCAAGTCGACGACCGATTCGTGGTGTTTGCTTTCATGCTTCCGTTCATATTCACTTGTTGTTGCTTCCATTGATGCTCGTTTCAGCTTTTTTTTCTTGTCGTTGATCTCTTCTACTTTGTGACTTCTTTGTGATGTCTACTGCTTTGCTTGCTCTGTCTGACTGTTATCGGCTACATCGATTTCGTTGTCTGCCTACCATCAACTATATCGACTCTACTACCTGTCCGTCGTCGTCCACTTCGTCGACTTTGATATTCGTTGTTCTACAGTTTCGTTGTTCTGACTCTGCCACATCTAAGCCATTTTCTTGTCGTCTTCGGTGGTCATTGATCTGTTCCGCAACGAACTTTAGATTTGTCGTCTTCGGTGGTCGTCGATATGCTCCGCAACGAACTTTAGATTTGTCAGGTTTACTGATTCGATTGACGAGGGTGGG
The DNA here is from genome assembly GCA_039657365.1 of Stephania yunnanensis. Classification (NCBI taxonomy): domain Eukaryota; kingdom Viridiplantae; phylum Streptophyta; class Magnoliopsida; order Ranunculales; family Menispermaceae; genus Stephania; species Stephania yunnanensis. The sequence continues at coordinate 54,812,207 of CM077589.1, read as the reverse complement.
TGTTAAGGAAATTATAATAGTTACTATATTTTGTAGTTTAAGTATTTATGAAGTTTCTATATTTTGATATCTAGATAGTTTTTGTAACTTTTCTTATTTTATGCTTTATTCAACTCTATAAATAAGAGCATCATATTGTACTCAATTTATTTATATTAATACAATTTTTAGACTCTTCTTTGAAATCAATCAAGAAGTGTATGTGGAGGCTGTGATTTTCATCTCAACAACTTACACGGCTCAGAGGGACCCCTTCAGATTTGACCAAAATGAGATCAGATGCCCATCTTGAACTTCAATTTCTCTGTTGCTATTTCTCAAAAAAAAAAAAAAAAAAAAAAGTTTCTCTGTTAAACTAGAGCTCTTTAAACCACAATTTTATTTTATTTTTAACAAGAAGATATGCTACACAATTTGAAATCTCATAATACAGTTTTCATCAGTTTACATACACAACTATTATGAGTTTAAACCTTGTGATTCGTCAATTTGTCTGAGATGGTGTCTGCTAGATGAAAAACCACAAATTGCTCTACAAATTGCTTGAGAGAGAGAGAGAGAGTTTTGGTGGGTGAATATATTTTATTTGAGTGTGGGAGATGACCGCGGTCGTCAGTGGCAGTCGATGACGGTATCGGCGGTGTTGTGGTAGACGTGAATGTGTCATATGTGTTGGTAAAAAATTAGAGTAATTATGTCTTTTTTATTTATTTAAATAGACATCTTAAATTATTAATAAAAAAATTTCGAGTCCAACAGATTTTTTGAAAAACATAATGTATAATGTTAGAAGTAGTTAGGTAGAGAGGTTACTGGCTTTCTTACTACGAAAATAACATTGAAGTAAGTAATTAATTAGGTACGTACAAGAGAGCTTCTTATAACATCTTAAATAGAGACTTTTGGTCAACAATGTACCGACGTGGCAACATCTAAACCACAAAGCGAACATTATTATTGGCGTCATCAATGATTCGTCACGGAATATACTTCCACACCTCCCTTGTCACATCCAATAGCATCAGGACCCGTGGCGTGACAACTGTACTACGAAGATGGCACCCCAAGAGTGTCCAATCGGGTGTGATGACACGCGTCGCTTTACCCTTAAACGCGAGGCTAGTCCCGCTTCCCATAATAATTTACAGCTGCTGCGCTTACTGACTTACGCTGATAGTTACAGCTTTGTCGTTTTGTGCCCCGTCGGCTGTATTGTATATTAAGTCGCAATCAGCTGCCAATTATCTACGCTCGCTGCCTTCTTTAAAGAAAACGTGTCAATATACTATTCGATCGCTTTTGGATCAGAGCGACCACGCTTTAACCAAGCTAAGAACTTACTTTTATTTCTCTCTTAAATTCTCATGCGTCACATTATCCATAATGGTGAGCCTATCATCTCCACCAATATCAATTATCGATATTATTTTAATTTAATCATCTTTCAATTAGTAAATATAAAATTTTATTTTAAAGATTTTAGTACTAATTAAAAGAATATCACTACTTACACATTTATTCACAAAGTTTCATTAATTTAGTTGATGTGAAATTATTATTTCGATCTACACATTTCAACATTTTAAAAATATTTTATATGAAAGTTATCACAGTAACATACTTTAAGCATCGAGATTGGGCACCGATTCACTCGATTGTTGCACGACACACGTCTCAATATTAAGTATGTTATCGAAGCTTTTTTCATGTTATATATTTAGTTAGAGGTGCTTTATAGACTAATTAATTTTATCTTAATATGATTTGGGAAATAACAACTATCGTTTTATTATTAATGAAAGTGTGTTTTCAAAAGCTTAGAAGGAGAGTGGTGTAGAGACAAAGGAAAGAGCATTAAAAAGTTCGAGGTTTGAATTATGAGTTCGATTCTTAGTGGTTACATTACATTATCTTAATTGATTTTTATTTTATAGATTGGGGTGAAATTAATCTACCGAAAGGAAGAGGAGTTGAAAAAAGTTTAGACATTATAGTTATAAAATGTGGTTGGTTTTAAGTGGACTTTCTTTAAAAAGGAAAAAGACAAAAATGTGTATTTTTTTAACACTGCTTAAAAAAATGTGTTTTTTTTTTCATATTAATGTCTTTGATCAGAAATCTAACAAAGGTGGGCCCTTTTGCATGTTTGGCTATAAGTTAAGGAGAATCACAACATTGAAAAGTAAGGGGTGCAATGGGCTTCAAAGATTTTTTTTGAATCAATAATGGAATGTGATACTATTTGATAGTATAAAACAGGGAAAATAAGCATAAAAGACAAATTTTGGATTTCCAAAATAGAAAAATAAATTAGTATAATTTTTTTTCTCAAAAAATATAAAAATAACTTCACTTATCTATTTATTTCCTGACAATAGTAAATAAAAGATGTAATTTTATTGTATATTTATTATTTTTGAGTAGTTTGTAAATTTATTATTCAGATATCTTGGTTTGGAGAAATATATTTTACGTTTATATATGTTTTTATTTATTACGTGGAATATATATATAATACCATGGTTTTGGCATGTGAACACTAGCAGGTAGCAGCCATGCGGGGTCCAACGTGGTGACAATTTATTTTGGGGGGTGTCAACATCGACAAGCATGCAGGAGTCCCACTAAACCCTAAAAAAAATATTGAAGAAAAGGGCTCGTAGGTTGGCAATATATTGGGTGATTTTGGCATTTGATGTTTAATTTTTGATGCAACAGTGCACCGTCTTTTTCTTTCTTCATCATGCACTTGTGAAATTGACTGCCTCTCAAACATTAAGATCATTTTCAATTTTTCATCACAGTAATGTCCTTGCATTTCTTTCTTAATTATCCTCATTTCGATCCTTATATACACACACACACACGTTGTTTTTCGTAACAAAACTTAGCTGAAAAAAAAAAATTATTAGTTCATATCAAATTTAAAGGGATGTAACATTTAACTATAAGAAGTACTGATCTCAATCGTTTATATTTATCGACAAAATAATCATTATGTTAAGGTACTAAAAGTATATTATACTATAAGACGCGCACCATCACTGAATGTATTCAATGAATGGCTTTGACGAAATAGAATGTTATTTCTTAATGGTGTAATTATGTAATTGTGTGAGGGTTTTTCATGTGGGGAATGCATATAATTGTGAACATCATTATCAATGCTAATCAAAGGATCGCTTTGTATATATGGGCTAGTTACCTAATTCTTAAAAGTGACATTTGGTCAATTCGAAGTGAATATATAAAGTCTCATGTCAAGGAAAAAAGGCACATATATATTTATAATTTAGAAACATGTATGCATCGACCCCAAGTACAAAATCATGCAATTTAAGATGGCTTGTACTTCTTGACATATTTGCGTTACCAATTTACCATATGATCCACACAGTTGTATTACTATTGATTCTTTAAAAAATGAAGAGAAGGATATCATCTCCAATAGTAAATGTGAATTGTGACGTAGATTTGTGTCACGTCATTAACATGAAAAAGATGTCAATTTTATATGGTTTAAGTAGACATTGACTTTTAAGAGCATCTGCAAATGTGACCAAGGATTGGAGTGGAAATGAATATACATATGATACAATCTATAACCAACTCAAAAAATGTTTTTCAATAAGATATTAGATTGATAGCCATGTCATAATTATTAATTTTTTAAATTTTTTTTATTTTTTTAGGCCTTTATTAATATTATGAAAATTAAAAATAAAAAGTGACAACTCATCAATTTATGATCTAAATCTATTATCCATTAAAAGACTATTTTGAGATGTGAATGTCTATCTAGTGCCACATAAAATAGATATCCACTTTATATTCATGATGTGATAGTGTCAATTTTTTGTCCAGCCTGCGGACACCATTTTGTCCAGCATAAAAAAAAGGGCTTGGAAACTTATTTTTCAAATCCGGGCTGGGTATGAGCAAGACTTTGATGTTCAAATTAAAATCCATGCCGAGTCTGGACAAGGCTCTCTAAGCCCGATTTCAAAAGATGTCTACTTTATTTTGAAAATATACTTCACACATTGTAATAATTCACAAAAATAACAATAGAAATAAGAAAACTACATAGCTTGTATAGAAAATGTACTATTTTAATTTCGAGACTTGTTAAATTACTTAAGATAACATTATATGTTTTGTCTTTTAACAAAAACATTATAATATCTTGTAATTTAAAATAGGAAAATGCTAGAATGACACATTAATTGACACCCCAAGTGACATCACTGTGATGTGGCGTGTGGGCCCCACGAAAATGATGTGTGCAAAATAGTTTTTGATACATAACGCGTATGGTGTGTATCTTGAGACGCACTCGAACGGCTCCCATGAATGGGCCCGTGCGACACGTCATATGTGTGTTACTTGGGGTGCAATTAGGGTGTCATTCTAGTATTTTCCTTTAAAATAATAAATATAAATTAAACATTACTTTATAAAATTATTTTAGAAAAAATTATATTAGGGAGGCTTTACCATGAATTTAATGATTCAAAATGCTTTTAAACCTAAAATAATTTTAAAAAATTCGATAAATTCGGATATTTGGACAACTCGAATTAAAAATAAATCGAGTTTGGGCATAATATATTTATTTAAATTTACAATCGAGTCAAGTTTGGGCAATGAGACCCGTCTAGATCCATTGATACCCTTAAAAATTGATAAATCCACATTACAATTTGAGATGCTTTAAGTAAAAATAGAAAACAAAAGTTCTCTCTCACCAATATAAAAATGTTAAACGTCATCCAAATTACTCAGTTCGTATCTTATTAATGATCAATAGACTTTAGTACCTTTTTCTCATTATTAGCTCCTGATAAAAATAATTGCTTTAGATATTTATGGGTGTCTCTGTCATCCATTTTGAGATTTCAAGTATAAAATGTAATCTTTAGATGAAATTAAATAAAGGAAAAAGTGAGGATAACCAACTTTACACATCAGTTTAGTTGGATGCTGTGTATTTTGCTTCGAAATGCGCACACATGTAACTCAATGTGTATTGTATGGTATCCAACTGTTCTCTTAAATAAAAGTTGATTTTCTGAGTTACAATAGCAGGCTCTTTTATCAACGCCCACGCCCACCTATAGCAAAAAATCGTAACTAAATTCATTTATAACTTTCTACTGGGTTTTATTAAAAAATAAAAATAAATTTGCTACTGGGTAAACAAAATAATTTGAAATTGAGCTAGTTTTTGTTTGAAAGCAACTTAGTTGTACATGTTTTTGTTTGAAAGCAACTTACACTATACGTGTTCTAATTCACAACGCAAACTCACACAAACTCATACAAACTCGCATGCGGGGAGACTTTTAACCCTTATCTTCATATGTTAGCACACATACAACAACAAACAACGTCTCAATTTCAAGTTAATTGAAGTTGGCTACATGAAACATATTTTTTTAATTTGTTTAATTTATTTTTAACTGCCGACCTATCGTAACCTTCTTATATTTTTTGAGTATAAAAAATGGGCTTGAGATATTCTTGCTCCCTCCATTTTTTGAATGGATAATGAGTTATAGAGTTTGATGTTAGCATACATCAAACTCTAAAACTCTTTGACGTAAAACATTGCATGCGCTACATTATTGGTCTCAAATCTAGATAAAGGGAACGGGAGGGGCAAATTTGGAAAAGAGATGAAGGGTTAGGGATAATAATCCCCATTAACAATCAACTTGCGGTGGTTGAGAGAAAATAAAAAAAAAAGGGTGAAAGAGAGGGTGAAATTACAACGAGAAAGGAAAAACATGTCATGAAATGTGAAGCACAATGGCATATGCCCTAATCTTCATATCCTACCTGTACTTGTTGTTCACTTCAAAAGTTGAAAGCAACCACACCCTGTCCCCTCCTTTTGCCACTCATTTTCTTTTCCATTTTCATTTCTCACACTATCAACAAACTCAAAAAGGTAAAAAAAAATCACCCGCTAACAAATGCCAAAACAACGGCAACGATTAGTTGATACAATTAAAAAGTGAGTCCGAGTTGTAAGAATAGAAATACCAACGTTGAAAATTTTTCAGACTCGAGACAAATTCAAAGTAGTTAGATAGTTTGGATACTGAGCAGTTTAAAAAAAAAAAAAAAAAAAAAACTAAAACAACAAACAAAATTCTTTTTCCAAACATATCTCCAAAAAATAATAATTTGATCTCACTCTCCATCATTTATTTGTTGCTTTGTTTTGTGTTGTTGTTTTATATCTTCTTCTGTGAAGGGTGGGGGGGTGTGTGTGTGTGTGACAGTGTGTTCACTTCACTGTTCCTCACTTTCTTGTCTTTTTGTTACTAGGCTTACATAAAACCTCACAATGTGTTTCACTTGTTTGTTCAGTTCTGGCTTTGTGCTATAGTGAACAGGTGGAGTTGATTATCTTAACCTACAGAGTCTTCTCTTCTTCTCTCATTACGGATTCGCTGATCGATTCAATGCTTGTAAGTTTAAGAGTGTTGGATGAGTTTGAGTTCTAAAATATCTGAACCCATCTCACGCACGTAAGCTTTGCTTCTCTGTCTTCGTTTATGTTGTTTTTGATGGACTCCATGTCAGGGAATGAATGGCTGGAAAGCCCAAGTCAGTCTTCATCTGCTCTTCTTGTCTGTAAGTACTCTGCTTTTCCTCTGTTACTTATTGGTCTAATAGAATTATTGCTCTTAATCCCTTTTTTTTTTTTTTTTTTTTTGCCTCGCATGCTCTCCCATTTTTTCGGAGGTTATGCAATTTTGATCACTAATTTGAGATTTCACGATATGGGTTTTGTTTTCCGTTCTGTTTTCTGGGTACCCTTTTTGGATTTTCAGCTTTTGTTACTGATGCTGGGTTCAATTCCTCATTTTTTAGTACACCCAAAATTTCTCCCAATTTGGTGTGTTTTTTGTGATTATGAGTTTAAATCTGCTCATGCATTTGCTTGATTTGTTCTGTGTTGAAGGTGATGTGATGCTAGAGAAGTGATTGGCAAAGCTTGAATGTTAAATAGAGCAACAAGAGCAAAGGAGGAAGAACAGGAGGGATTAGAAGCGAAAGAGAGAGACAAGGGTTTTATGGACTGGGAATTGAAAACCCCGGCTTGGGATTTTGCCGAATTCGACAGAGAAGCGAATCCCAACATTGTTTCAGTTGTTGGGTCGAGCAGCACAGGAGACCAGAAGGGTAAAGGCGATTGTTCAGTTGATTTGAAGCTTGGGAGGTTTGGGGATTTTGGTGGTGAGATGTCTGTGAACAAGTGGAGCGATCCGAGGGACTCGACGGCGGCAGTGGCCACGGCGATGGTGCCGTCGCCAAAGAGGCCTAGAGCCCCTAACAATGGAATGCAAACTGTGTCTTGTTCAGTTGATGGGTGCACAGCAGACCTTAGCAAATGTAGGGACTACCATAGGCGCCACAAGGTCTGTGAGGTTCATTCCAAGACGCCGCGGGTGATGGTCGCCGGGCAAGAGCAGCGGTTCTGCCAGCAGTGTAGCCGGTATGGACTCGTGGGCTGTAAGAATTTTGAGTTGCTTTTGTTCATGTTCCATTATTTTATGCTGGTTTGTTCATCTACTAGTATGAGTTGCAAATTAGTTGTTGTCTTGGTGGTTTTTGTTTGCATCAATTCACCTAATGAGATTGCTTTCAAGCTTTTTTTTTTTTTTTTGGGATTTTGATTATGAAATGTATCACATGGGTTGAGCTATCTCAATCTTGGCGTTGATGGAATTATTTTGGGAAGTTTGGTCTCTTTTAGGTGTATAGGACTAATTGGAAGTAATTTTGGTGAAAAGGATTGATGGGTAATTTGAAAAGCTTTTGCATCACAAGTGTTCTACACAAAGATGACAACTAAGTGGGAAGTAAAGGGTTGGCTTGGTGGTTCTGCCTAGGGACAGTAGGAAAGTAAAGTAGAATTTCTCTTTTCTTTGATTGAAGTGACGTTTTATTTATCTACTTAGAATTGCTTTTTAGATGAATGGTTCTTATTTCTAAGTATGTCTGATCAATGTGTTCTGTAGTTGTTTGAACCCTCAAGAGCAATTCACTTACTTGGGGGAACTCCCTTCTTCGAATTCCAATGCGTGCGAGAAAATTGTTAATTGTTGTTGCTATAATTGAGTCATAATCATGTATATGCTTTTCAATTGACCAATTTGGACAAACTGGCAGATTCAGTAAATTTATAGTAGTTTTTGGCATAGTTGGTGCATAGAGTCATAGACTAGTTACATATTGAGCTGGCCTCTTAGAAAATTAGTCTTGGTGCACTAGTATAATTCTGGTGATGTAAGGTTTGCAACTCAATCTAACATGACTGATCTACCGTGACAAACTGTTTATAGTTTATGAAGAGTTGGGTTCTCCTTCTTGAAGAAATTAAGTTTTCTAATTGCTACTTTGAATAAAACCATATGAAATACAGAGAAACGGGCACCTTCTCTCAGGCATCGAGGCTTTTACTGATCCTCTTGTTGACTGTGAAACAGTATCTGTGGATAATTATGTTGCTTGTTAGCATAGTTGCGCAGAGCTTTCCTTGTCATTTGATTTGTTTGGGGGCATAGAACTTGAAACCATCCAGGAGCATGTATCAACTGTATTATGTATAGCAGACTTTGAACTATTTATTCATAACAAGGAGACATGAATATGCTTGAATACTCAATCTGATTTTTTTGATTGACTTGTGTAGGTTACTAGGTTATAGTTACTTTTTGTGTAAACTAGGTTGAAGTTGAGGTTGATTTTGTTTAATTGTACATTGTCTTATGCATCACCTAAATTTTTGTCTATATATTTTCAAATCCATGTCTATCAGCTTGTCTATCTTGAAACATGACTGCTTTGGCTGATCTGCATTTATCTTTTTGGTATTCAGCATCTATTATCTTCAATAACCTGGTCCCCAATGTATGTCTGTTTTCTTCTAGGTTCCACCTTTTGGTGGAGTTTGACGAAGTGAAGAGAAGTTGTAGAAAGCGCCTTGATGGACACAATCGGCGAAGACGCAAACCTCAGCCAGATTCCATACCGATCAGTTCTGGAAGTTTATTCACGAATCACCAAGGTTCGCTGACTTTAAATTTTTCCTGCGTGCAATATGTTTATATGTTCTTTAAAAGCTCAACAGACTAGTTATTGGACCTGGTTGAGGTCATTAGGTATGACGAGGAATAGGCTTGAGATTGAGAGAACCAGTTAGACTCTGCTGGAGACCTAGAATGATGATGACCTAGTGCCAAATCAAATATGATTATTACCATAACTGGCAAAGACTCTATAAGGTTATGTTGCCTAATCAATTTATTCATGAGCACCTAGGTTTGGTCATACGACAACAACAACAATCCCAAATTAGTTGGAGTCGGCTATATGAATCAAACTCTTCCATTGCGCTCGATTAAGTGGAATAAGTTTGGTCGCACAAAAAAAATTAAAATAGTAAAAAAAATGGTTGAAGTGAAAAAGCTTGGACGTCGCCTCCATCTATTTCATTTTCTCGCAAAGGAAGAAATCTGTTCATTGTGCCTCTTGCGTGCATGATGTTTGGTAACTTACTGGTTCTTGGGTCTCATCAAGGAATTAGGAAACCAATTTGAACTCATTGAATGACTCCTTGATAGTTCAATTTGTGTTTTGATACTGTGCTTGTTCATGCAAAATCGAGTTTGGTTTGTTGAAGTCACCTGAGCACTTTGTTTATTCCAAATCCAAACTGCTGTCTTTTTCATTCAAACAATGCTGGATTTTATGGAATTAAGGTACCAAGGCACCTTTCAATTTAATCTTCGTTCCACACCTGACACAGGAGCGAGGTTAATGCCGTTTGCGAATCCACAAGTTCTTCCAACTACTTCTGTGGTGAGCGCTACGTGGCCTACTATTGTCAAAACTGAGGAAGATAGCATGCTCTACAACAACCACCCTTCAATGCGCTTCAGTGACAGACAAAACCCGTTTCCAGGGTCCCTCTCTCGCAGCTACAAAGGAGAGAAGCAGTTCCCTTTCCTGCACGTCAGTGACCCCACGCTTGGCCATCGAACAGCACCTGAACCCTCAGTCTGCCAGCCACTTCTCAACACCATTGCTTCATCCGAATCTGGTGGAGCTGCCACAAAGATGTTCTCTGAAGGATTAGCCCGAATAGACTCTGATTGTGCTCTCTCTCTTCTGTCATCACAGCCAACGCAGACTTCAGGAATTAGTAGTATGAGCCATATGGTGCAGCACAATTCGATCTCCATGGCACAGCCTCTAATACCAACTTTGCAATACAATGACAACAGCATTAGTCGGTACCACTCGCAGGGAATGGAAGGGGAGAGTGTTGGATCAGTTTTAGGCTCTCATTCAAATGATGCTGATATCCATTGCTCAGGTATCTTTCATGTGGGACATGAAGGGTCTTCACAGGAAGGAGTGCCTCAAACACTTCCCTTCTCTTGGGAGTAGTTGTTAGTTAAGGACCTAAATAATCCTGATATTTTTTCACTACCTTGCTAATGCTTGTGTAAGATAATTTGATGCATTCTTTTACTTTATTCAAGTGAAAGATTGGCTCCCAAGACACATTATATACTTCTCTTTTGTTTGCTATTTATATTTATCTTCTTCTGCATTTATGTTTCAAGGGCTTAGCTTGTTTTCACTCTCTTTTTTTTTTTTTTTAGGTACATCACTTTTTAACTTTTTTTTATTTTTGTTTTTTGGATTGCAACCCTTGTACCCAGTTGTTGACTTTTGAATACTTCTTTTAGCTGCTTTTAGTCAAGGAGTTCGAGTTTTTATGAAAATAAAAGTTAATATAGTATTCTTGCATTAAATTGAGCTAAATTGAGTTAAATGGAAGGGCTTGATCCATATGATTTTGTCTGATTCAGAGTAAAGTGAGGGGTAACATATCAGGTTTCTCTTCAGCATGCTTGATCCATGTGATTTTGACTAATTTAGATTTAAGTGAGTGGTAACATATTTGGTTTCTTTTAACTGAGGTTTGGATTTGGAGTAATGAACTAAATTGGTGTTGGGAGAGTATCCCTTTTATGAGGCTCTAATATGCCCGAGTGCGGATTAGTTAGTCGGCACAATACCAAAAAAATACGTTATGATTAAGCTTCAATTTATGCGATTAACCTTGCATATGAGTGTTCTATAAGGGTGAAAGTGAGGATCACTCAAAAATGTCAAGGCAAGATAGAGTGTACACTCCAACATCTCCAACAATGAGGCTCTATTATTGTATGCGGGTAGTGTTATTTGGACTCGTGAGTCTAGACTCAAAACTTTTTTTAATTTCAAATACATCCTCGAGCAATTAATGAAACAACCATAATCACTTGTAAAATTCTTATTATACCCCTTAAATATTTACAAATTTTTTAAAAACCTCCATATAAGTCCGGATTCATGAGTCAAAATAGATTTATTGTATGCCAAAAGTGTGGACACCCAATTGATAGTGGCTCTTCAATACATATAATTGATTTGTGTGCGCACGTACGCTGATGCACAAATAAGGATGCAAATGGGTAGGGTAGGGTAGGGCCGGCAAAATGTGCCCGGTCCCGTTTGTCCGGTTTTGTCCGGACCCTTTTTAAACGGGATCAGACAATATTTTTGTGAAAAACATACGGGTCCGGACAATGTTTTTTGTCCGTTTAAAAATACGGGACCGGGACTGGACAAAAATTCTTAAAAACGGGTACCCGTTTATTGATTAATTTGATTTTAATGTGATTTTTAATTTGTGAATTGATTTTAATTTATTTATTTTAATTAAAATTAATGTGTAATTATGATGTTTTATATGAAAAATGTGCAATTGTATAATTTTTTTGGTGAAACATTAAATTGTTTGAATAAAATTTTATAATAGTTTTTTATGTTGATACGTATTACTTTTTTTATTTTTGAAAAATAAAATGCGTGTATGATTGTAATTTAGTTTTTATTGTGATTATTTGTGATGATTGTTTATAATATATTTAATATTTATTTTTTGGTAATTGGTGACTTGTAGACTTGTAAGTTGTAGTTGAGGGTTTTTTTTTAAATAATTGATAAATAAAATATTTAATTATATTTAAAAATAAAAAGCAGACAAAATGGGAGCCGTATGTTTTACAAACATACGAGACTGGATAAAAAAAAATTGTCCGTTTCAAAAATGGGACCGGGTTCGGGCACCAAATTCAATCATTATAAAAATGGGTGTCCGGTCCCGTTTATGTCCGATCCCGAATTTTTGCCAGCCCTAGGGTAGGGGATGGGGACCTTATTCCCCTACCCATACCCACTATAGAATTTATCACATATACCCATACCCATATCCATATGGGAATGAATTGAGACCCATCAAATCCCGTGGTCATAAGGAATTTTCATGGGTAAAATGTTTTTCTCATTTTATTCACCATTGAGGATCCCCGTTGAGATTTTCATGAGAATTTTTGCGGAAATGCAAGGGGAATTCCTGTGGGAATTTTTTTCCTATTCCATTTCTTATTTGAGATCCCAGAGGGGATTCTCAAAAAAAAAAAAAAAAAAAAAAAAAAAAAGAATTGTGACAAATAAGGTATCAAATATACATACATAACAAGTAGAACTATATATATTTTCAAATGATACTTATACATGTAATATACATACGTTAACATAAACATATTGTAATATGATATATAGTTATATATAATATTTAGTTACATATAATATTTAGTTACAAATTTATAATATAACTAAATAATAACAAATATTATATTATAAAGAGTTTGATCATATAGTTGATCCACATAATTTGAGAATTGAGTATTTGAGATTAAGAGTTGAAGTTTTTTTTTTTCTCGAAAAGAGTTGAAGTTTTGGTGTGGTTGATTATCAATGTATATTTTTCCTCTCCCAATACTTAAGAGTTAAGAAACAATAATGTCGTGATACAAAAAAATAATAATAATGTCAATAAATTATAAATTCATAACATGTATATATAAATATAAACTATATATAAAGTCAATAACTATTAAATATACAAAATAAATTAACTAAATAAAGTTTTGCAATTTTTCTCTTTTGATCCTTTTTTTCCAGTACTTTTAATCCTAAAACTCTAAAATATAAATATAGTTGAAAACAATTCAAAACAAAACATATCGGTTTTAATTAACCAAATAAAATGTAACGGCCCATTTGCTCAAATGGACCGCAACGGGGGCCGATGCGGGCCCACGACCTGGCTTACCAGCGCTACTTGTGTCCCACATGGCAACTCATCCACCATTTGCTTGTTATTAACCTCATTTTACAACAATTTTACTGTTTCAATTATTAATGGCCTCAAATCATCGTCTCTAAGATTATATTTAATTTCAAATAAACCACTGCGGAAGTCTTTAGCATGACAAAATATATATAACAGTAAATTCATGCAAGTAACTCTGATACCTAGTGTGGAAAACTCATATATCATCGTAGATAAAAAATGTATCTTATGTAACACAATATCAACAGTATAGGTCCTAGTGTATCACTCACAATCTCAAATCCCAAAATAGAACAAAATATATATAATATAAACGTATAAGTCTGACTATACGTATCTGTATTCCGGTAGCTTGCTCTTGCCCCGGCTTTACTAGGATCTGCACTCAAGCCATCACAAAAAGACAGATGATGAGTCCAAAGTGAGTATTCCCAAGGAAATTAAGTGAGTAATACGAAAAGTAAATACTGGAATTGAAACAAAAATATTAAATAAACATGCGGAAATAAAATACAAGCAACTGTGCTCATCGCATGCAAATGTAATAGTAAAAGCTCAAAATGTGTGTTCCTAGCCCCTAGGGTCAGACTAACGCCATACTTCAGACTCTTCCACAGACTACTGCAGACGAGTAGCACTCAAGCAAGACCAATATCTGGATCCGCTAGGTGGTCGGCATGGAACCTACGACGTACCCACAAGTGCCCATCACTCTCTCGGGTAGCCATATTCACCAAGATGACACACGTGCTATGACTTAATGGACATACACACATAAATGATAGGGAGGGAGAGCCTCAACGTATGTCCATTATACACATATCAGGAATAGAGTATTGAAAGACATGAAATGAATTCAAAAACAAAAGTAAATACTGTTCAATTAATCTCATTTGGGATATCACACACCTCGCACCGAATTTCATGTACCGTCGCTACCCACGGTCCGACTCCGCCTAGTCTCGGATATTTCAAATTACAGACCGTACTAACCTAGTTTCATGTAGAAGTGTTATTGAGTCATTTGTATGTATTTTAAATCAATTCACACAAATTATGTCAAAACATGGGTGTAACGACCTAAAAATTTGACTTGTGCTACGTGTCAGGTCAAGGTCGTATGTGGACCCATTCGTTGGAATACGTATGTCGAATCTCAGGTGGAGACACCGAGGTATGATATTTTTTTGTGATTTGTGTGTAATATCCAATTTGAGATTAGGATGTTAATTGTTGAGCTGTTTTATGAGTTGGTATACGCGAGGAATTTGGTGAGCCGAAACACGAACGGGGACACGCCTCAAGTCGCGTGCCGACGTGGGACCGACGCGGCTTAATGTAACATCTCTCGATTTCTAACACGACTTATGTGACACGTGTCAGGATCGTGACCCGGCCACGCGATACCGGACGGTATTTCGAACCTTGGGAGTCGACACCGAGGTAATTTTACGATTTTTTTGATATGTGTAATAGCATTATGGATTAAATGCGTGTCACGAGCCACTCGAGCGATTTCCTTTTTGTTTATGCGTGAGTTCTCGCCTAGGTAACCGGGGGAGGAAATACCAGTAAAAGTGTGCACGTGACGGAGAAAAATACGGGTCGATGAGGTAAGGTGAGTCCGGGAACCCGGGGGTTAAGGTTGGGGACTTGTGGGTGGGTAAGGCACACCTAGGACACACCTCACCATATTGGTTTGAATTTCAAACAAAAAAACCAACCACCCCACCCACTCCCATCACTCACACCTCACACTCCCACTCATTCACGTCACACTCTCATCACACTCTCTCTCCTCCCGATCTTTTCTTCTCACTCACTCACGGTTTCAATCACTCTCACACATCCCTCTCGGTCAACTCTTTCCCACTCATCTCGGTCTTCAAACCACACTCCCACCTCCTCTCGGCTTCAAACCTCTCTCACTCACGGCCTCTCTCTCCTCGGCTCACCGCCGCCTCGCTTCTCGCCGGTGACCGGACCAGGACGCCGGAGGAGGCCGCCAACCGGAGGTAACACTCTCACCTCGCGGTTTTCTCTCTCTCTCTCGCGTTTCACTTCTCTCACGGGCTCTCTCTCTCTAGGTTCGCTCACCATTCGGTTGGCCGAGACCAAGCCGTCGTCGGAGGTCCCGTGGTGGCGAGGAAGGTCGCCGGAGGTCTCACACTCTCTCTCTCTCCCGTGAGCACTCGACCACTCTCCCTCTCCTCACGGTTTGCTCTCCTCTCGGCTCACGTTTCTCTTCAAACGTCGCGTGGCGATGAATGGCTATGACGTCGTGATCATGTTGCCGGTCCGCGAGACCATGACGTGACCCGCATACGACTGAGCCGAGCCTATGACTCGCGATGAAGCGAATACGTAGTTTGTCTTCAAAACCCGAGAGAGAGTGTCTTCTTTTATTTATTAAAATGTATGACCGTCCGAGCCATTCAAAACATTGGAAATAATGATAAGTTTAAACCTAAGTGTTAGTGAATGACTCGACCTAATAACACGAGTTTCCGACCTTGTCAGGTAACGGGAAACTTGAGGATACGCGTTAGGAGTCGCGGGAGTTTTACGTGGATTACGATAATCTCAGGTAAGTACACTTGCCTTAAAAAGCATTTGTACGTTAGTAAGCCAGCTAAGAAGATATCATGTGATTCATTTTCACTTTTCTTGTGTTCGTTATTATCCCATCATTGGCATTCCATTCTATGTTCTTGTATGTGTGTTCTTGGCATAAGTACGTCTCGAAGGTACATGCGGCCTGCACTAGAAGGGATAAAACGCGGCACTCGAGCGCACGAGTGTTTGACCACCCCTAGTGATGTGTGATACCATGTACTTGGATTGTTGTGGATGGTTGTGGATTGTTGTGGTATTGTTGTGGAATATGGACTACTTATTGCCTCTCTTGACTCGTAGAACACGCATGTTTCGATTGCTATCATTTCCATCTGTCTATCATGCATTCTTGCTTATTTATATTCCCGCATTTCAAGCATCCGCATGATATTTAGACTGTCTTGTTTGTCGTTTCATGAATTACTTGTTATATTCTTGGCTTTACTTTCAATTTCTCTCGCTTGCTCACCGTCTAGTTTGTGACGGTGGGTGCAGATAAGACGGAGAGCAATAGGGGCAAGGGACCGTGTCTAGGAGACTTTTTGTGAGCAATGGACGTGAGGTACCGAGATGTAGGCTCGTACCTATCCTTTTTGTATGACGTTTATGTATATACATATATGGTTGTTTTGGAACCGGAACTAGGTTTGAGGTGATTTCCATAATTTCATTTTGTTGACTTGGATATGACTATCTTGGGGTTTCCACATTTATATAGATTCCTAATTTCCCTTGATTGAGTTATTTCCCATTATTTGATTAGAATATGATTTTTGCTTCCGCTCGTATTATAACCGCAATAACTCTTTCATAAACCTTAAAAACCTTAAAATTTTGATAAGTTGAGGTGACTAGGCTCGTCCAGTCATTGAGAAACCGACTCGGGACTCGCACGGTCTAGGCGCGGCGTACCCAAATGCATTGGGAATTTGGGGCCGTCACGTTGGTATCGAGACTACAGGTTTGGTTATATAGACCGACTCATGTTGTAAATTCATAAAACACAAGCCATTGAAACCGGCGGAAGTTAGGAACGGTCAAACCGAAAAGTGGAAACCCTAGATTCCCGTAGAAACTTAGTCGGGAAGTAATTGGGCGAGTCAAATTATTTTAATACATATTATGATTGCTATGTATATTATTGTAGTATACGGTAGCTATAGGCGATTCGAGAAGTTCATTTTCTTGATTCGACGACGATGACGGATCGAGCCGGTCGGGCGACGATAGCAAACACATCGGCACACGATATGCCGGTGCGGACGATGTGCATGCCTTGACTCGAGAGAGTTGCGACGCAGATTCGCACTACAGAAATGTTACGACGTTGAAGACACTCGTACCAGCCTACCGCTACACCATCGACTCCGACTACACCATTGCCACATACTACTACTCGAGGCGAGACCCCGATTGCTGCGGCATCCACGCGCTCCGACTCCGTTAGAGCGTGCACGAGGGAGCCGTTGTTGCGCCGACACGCAGAACGAGCGAGAGGCACATCCTTTAGTGACAAAGTGATAGCTCGAGCGACAGAGGCACCACTGCGCCAAGAACTAATGCGAGAGGTCACTCCGATTACGACTCCATCGAAGAGTCCGGGAGCCATCGCCGAGGCGAAGAGTGGAGGGAATTTAAGAGACATGATCCCATGAAGTTTTATGGCGGCACGATGTTAAGCAAAGCGACGAGTTGTTTCGAAGAATCATGAGAAGATTCACTCGACCATCGCCACGGAGGACCACATGCGAGCGACTATCTCTTCGTCGATGTTACATGGAGAGGCGAGATGATTGGTGGACGACGATCATTACTACCGGGGGTGTTCCGAGAGACCGGATCGACTTCAAGACCCGGTTTAATCGAAATACTTTCCACCGATCGTACTTCGAGCAAAGAGGAATGAGTTCATGGCGTTGAGGCAGGCGCTAATGAGTCGGTTATGGAGTATATGGGTAGATTCTCATCATTGTTGCCTTATCTTTGGAGGATCGGCCGACACCGAGACCGACCGAGTGTATTATTTCACCGAGGGTCTATTACTTACGATCGGTGGTTCCGTAGTCACTACACGTCGGAGACTTTACAGATTGCATACGAGCGGAGTTTAGCTCGAGAGAGTTACCTACTTACTCATCCTAAGGAGACTAGATCGGCCGGACGAGTCCCGATTGGAGGAGCATCATCGAGACAAGAAGAGGAAGAAGAATAGGTGGAATTTCCGTGATCGCGGGACTCGAGCATAGGGTCCGTTGCACGATCGACTATTCGTCCGACCCATACTAATCCGCCAAGATCCAGCTTTGCCGGTCATCCACCACATCGCCTAGTCGATCGGGACGGCGATCACGAGAGACAGACTCACTGCGAGAGTAGGGGTACCGATCAAGGAGACAAGCGAGAGGAGGACACAGGGCCCGGTCGGACTCGGACACAAAGTTCCGCACAAGGACGAGGCGAGAGCGGACTCAAGGATCGCAGGATACCCGTACTGTTACAAAGTGCGGAAAGGTCGATCACATACGAGAGGAGTGCCCTCAACCACCAAAAGTACCGCCACGACATTATCGCCTCGAAAGAACGCGTTCGAGCGGTACTTGAGCTCCGACTGGGGGCATCCCGAAACCTTGTCGAGGGTATGATTTCTATTGGTGGTACTTTCATGCACACCATGTTCGATTCGGGTTCCACTTGTCTCATTTATTCTTTGGTCGAATGGTAGATAAGCTAGGTTTGAAACTCGTTAGGCTTAGTAAACCCTCATCCTCAAGCACCATTCTTTGGAGATAAGATTTACCCGAATTTGTTGTGCCTCGATATTTCGGTAGAGATAGGGGTTATGAGTTACCAGTGGATATGAGAGTGCTCGAGTTTTGGAGTTTGATGCTTTGTTGGGCATGGATTGGTGGGATCGTTTCATGCTCACATTAGTTGTTATGAGAAGAGAATCACGATTCCGTTAGAAGGTGGTTCGGAGCTCAAGCATTCGGGGCACGGCATCGCTACTACCTATCACCGAGAGGCGGGGAAGCCACGAGTGACGAGATTGAGATTGTTGCGAGCGTCATGAGCACCTTTGGAGCGAAGCAGGAGATTTGCTTTTCAGAAGTACCAGTTGTGTGTAACTTCCCAGATGTGTTTCCGGAGGATTTGCCGGGATTACCACCACCGAGGGAGATTGACTTTATTATTGACCTTGTTCCGGGGACTAAGCCGATCTCGATACCACCCTACCGTATGGCACCCCGAGAGCTTGAAGAGTTGAGGAGTCAGCTAGATGACTTGTTAGAGCTGGGCTTCATCATCGGTCCGAGTATGTCGCCTTGGGGAGCACCAGTTCTATTTGTGAAGAAGAAGGATGGAAGTTTGAGGCTATGCATAGATTATCGTCAGCTGAACCGAATTACAGTGAAGAACAAATATCCGTTGCCGCGCATTGATGATTTGTTTGATCGGTTGTGAGCGCGCAGTGGTTCTCGAAAATAGATCTCGCGATCAGGCTATCACAAATTTCGGGATTAGGGATGAAGATCGAGAAAAGACGGCGTTCAAAGACGAGATACAATCATTTTCGGTTCTGATCATGCCGTTCGGTTTGACTAATGCACCGCAATGTTCATGGATCTCATGCATCGTGTGATGAGGGAATACCTTGATCGGTTCGTGATTGTGTTCATAGACGACATCCTCATCTATTCCAGGACTCGTGAGGAGCACGAGGGGCATCTACGAACAGTGTTGCAGACTTTAAGAGATCATCGATTGTTTGCCAAGTTCAAAGAAGTGCGAGTTTTGGTTGTCGGAAGTCCGATTTCTTGGGCATGTTGTTGGAGCTACGGTGTTCTTGTTGACCCGAGAGAAGGTTAGAGCGGTGATTGAGTGGCCTACGCCGACTACCGTTACGCAAATTCGCAGCTTTTCGGGATTGGCGGGATACTATCGCCGATTTGTGCAAGACTTCTCCAAGATTCTTCGCTCCGATGACAAAATTGACTAAGAAGAATGCAAAGTTTGATTGGGATGAGGAGTGTGAACATGCATTCAACACTTTGAAGCGAAATTGACTACGCGCTGTGTCGGCGTTGCCCGAGACCGGGAAAGACTTAGTAGTGTACACCGACGCGTCGAAGGTTGGCTTGGGTTGTGTATTGATGCAAGAGGGCAAAGTTATCGCCTATGCATCTCGACAGCTGAAAGTGCACGAGAGGAACTACCCGACACACGACTTAGAGTTGGTGCAATAGTGTTCGCATTAAAAATATGGAGGCACCACTTGTATGGCGTACGTTTCGAGTTATTCACAGACCACAAGAGCTTGAAGTACTTATTCACTCGGAGAGAACCGAACCCGAGACAGAGACGTTGGCTAGAGTTCTTGAAGGACTATGATTTCTCGTTAGAGTATCATCCGGGAAAGCTAACGTGGTTGCGATGCTTTGAGCCGTAGGGGATCGATCTTTGAGGTGGTCGTATGTCGATGACTCACGAGTATGGTCTTTCGAGGCGGCCCGAGTTGAGGAGTTCGGCGGACGTATCGGGGACTACCGGGATACTGATTTGTGGTCGATGAGGTTGCGAGACCGTTTCACTCTTGATCGTTCTCGAGGGACAAGAAGGCGATGAGTCGTACCAACAATTCAAACAAGATGGGCGACGATTCGAGAACATCCAGATTGGAGTCGGTCGACGGACTCTTGTTTGAGGTATCGTGGGCGATCGTGGATTCCATTGGCGGCGACTTACGCACCGAGATACTCCGGGGAGGCTCACCGTTCTCGATTTTCGTGCATCCGGGTCGAACCAAGATGTATGCTCGACATACGACGTCTCTTTTGGTGGCCAGGGATGAAATCGATGTGTCGAATTCATTAGAGCGTGCGAGATATGCCGGCGTGTGAAAGCGAGCATCGACGGCTACTGGAGGATTCTTGCAGCCCCTACCTATTCCTCAATGGAAGTGGGAGCACATTGCTATGGATTTTGTCGGTGGCTTGCCCCGATCTCCTCGTGGCCATGATAGCATCACGGGTAATTGTGGATCGATTGACGAAATCTGCTCATTTCATACCCGTATCCACTACACACCGAGTTGATGACCGAGCAATTCTTTACGAGCGTGAGATTGTCGACTACACGGAGTTCCGTTGTCGATCGTATCGATCGAGGAGCGCGATTCACTTCGTTATTGTGGCGAGCATGCGAGCTCGTTCGGCACTGACAGAGTTGAGTACGGCGTTCCATCCACGTGACAGACGGACGGTCGAGAGGTTGATACAGGTGTTGGAAGACATGCTCAGGATGTGTGTTTTGGAATACGGCGGGTCGTGGGAAGAGTATCTTCATTTGTGCGAGTTTGCTTACAACAACAGTTATCAGGCAAGTATAGGTATGGCACCGTTTGAGGCGCTCTATGGCAGGCCTTGTAGATCACCTTCTTGCTGGGCTGAGCCAGAGGATGTTGTGACCGTTGGTCCTGAGACTGTTGTTGATCACACTGAGAAGGTACGGCAGATCCGTCAGAGGCTTAAGAGTGCTCAAGAGCGGCAAAAGAAATACTATGATCAGTATCACGATGAGCTTCAATACGACGTGGGGGACTATGTATACCTGAAATTCTCGCCTCTGAAGGGTCACAAACGATTCGGAATCAAAGGGAAGCTTGCTCCCAGATTTATCGGTCCCTTCAAAATTGTGAAGAGGGTCGGTAAGATTGCTTACAGGTTAGAGTTACCGCCGGCGCTCGTCGGTGTTCACCCGATATTTCACATTTCAATGCTTCGACTAGATAAGTCGGGCGGAGGGCGACGACCTACCGTGGACCTGAGTCAGATCGAATTGCAAGACGATGCCACGTACGAGGAACAACCAATTCAAATTGTCGACCGTAAAGTCAAGATATCGAGGAACAAGGAAATCCCTTCCGTTCTCGTGAAATGGCAATTCCACGGGGACGAGGAGTTAACTTGGGAACTAGAGTCATACATGCGAGAGCACTTCCCTATCTATTTGATTAGGTGAGTCGAAGTTTAGTTTACTTATTAGTAAATTTCGGGGTCGAAATTCTAATAAGTGGGGAGACCTGTAACATCTCTCGATTTCTAACACGACTTATGTGACACGTGTCAGGATCGTGACCCGGCCACGCGATACTGGACGGTATTTCGAACCTTGGGAGTCGACACCGAGGTAATTTTACGATTTTTTTGATATGTGTAATAGCATTATGGATTAAATGCGTGTCACGAGCCACTCGAGCGATTTCCTTTTTGTTTATGCGTGAGTTCTCGCCTAGGTAACCGGGGGAGGAAATACAGTAAAAGTGTGCACGTGACGGAGAAAAATACGGGTCGATGAGGTAAGGTGAGTCCGGGAACCCAGGGGTTAAGGTTGGGGACTTGTGGGTGGGTAAGGCACACCTAGGACACACCTCACCATATTGGTTTGAATTTCAAACAAAAAAACCAACCACCCCACCCACTCCCATCACTCACACCTCACACTCCCACTCATTCACGTCACACTCTCATCACACTCTCTCTCCTCCCGATCTTTCTTCTCACTCACTCACGGTTTCAATCACTCTCACACATCCCTCTCGGTCAACTCTCTCCCACTCATCTCGGTCTTCAAACCACACTCCCACCTCCTCTCGGCTTCAAACCTCTCTCACTCACGGCCTCTCTCTCCTCGGCTCACCGCCGCCTCTCGCTCTCTCGCCGGTGGCCGGGACAGAGGACGCGGAGGAGGCCGCCAACCGGAGGTAACACTCTCACCTCGGTTTTCTCTCTCTCTCGCGTTTCACTTCTCTCACGGGCTCTCTCTCTCTAGGTTCGCTCACCATTCGGTTGGCCGAGACCAAGCCGTCGTCGGAGGTCCCGTGGTGGCGAGGAAGGTCGCCGGAGGTCTCACACTCTCTCTCTCTCCCGTGAGCACTCGACCACTCTCCCTCTCCTCACGGTTTGCTCTCCCTCTCGGCTCACGTTTCTCTTCAAACGTCGCCATGTTGCCGGTCCGCGAGACCATGACGTGACCCGCATACGACCGAGCCGAGCCTATGACTCGCGATGAAGCGAATACGTAGTTTGTCTTCAAAACCCGAGAGAGAGTGTCTTCTTTTATTTATTAAAATGTATGACCGTCCGAGCCATTCAAAACATTGGAAATAATGATAAGTTTAAACCTAAGTGTTAGTGAATGACTCGACCTAATAACACGAGTTTCCGACCTTGTCAGGTAACGGGAAACTTGAGGATACGCGTTAGGAGTCGCGGGAGTTTTACGTGGATTACGATAATCTCAGGTAAGTACACTTGCCTTAAAAAGCATTTGTACGTTAGTAAGCCAGCTAAGAAGATATCATGTGATTCATTTTCACTTTTCTTGTGTTCGTTATTATCCCATCATTGGCATTCCATTCTATGTTCTTGTATGTGTGTTCTTGGCATAAGTACGTCTCGAAGGTACATGCGGCCTGCACTAGAAGGGATAAAACGCGGGCACTCGAGCGCACGAGTGTTTGACCACCCCTAGTGATTGTGTGATACCATGTACTGGATTGTTGTGGATGGTTGTGGATTGTTGTGGTATTGTTGTGGAATATGGACTACTTATTGCCTCTCTTGACTCGTAGAACACGCATGTTTCGATTGCTATCATTTCCAGTCTGTCTATCATGCATTCTTGCTTATTTATATTCCTGCATTTCAGTACCCGCATGATATTTAGACTGTCTTGTTTGTCGTTTCATGAATTACTGTTATATTCTTCTGGCTTTACTTTCAATTTCTCTCAGTTGCTCACCGTCTAGTTTGTGACGGTGGGTGCAGATAAGACGGAGAGCGATAGGGGCAAGGGACCGTGTCTGAGATTTTTGTGAGCAGCTGGACGTGAGGTACCGAGATGTAGGCTCGTACCTATCCTTTTTGTATGACGTTTATGTATATACATATATGGTTGTTTTGGAACCGGGAACTAGGTTTGAGGTGATTTCCATAATTTCATTTTGTTGACTTGGATATGACTATCTTGGGGGTTTCCACATTTATATAGATTCCTAATTTCCCTTGATTGAGTTATTTCCCATTATTTGATTAGAATATGATTTTTGCTTCCGCTGTATTATAACTGCAATAACTCTTTCATAAACCTTAAAAACCTTAAAATTTTGATAAGTTGAGGCTGACTAGGCTCGTCCAGTTCGATGAGAAACTGACTCGGGACCTGCACGGGTCTAGGCCGGGCGTACCCAAATGCATTGGGAATTTGGGGCCGTCACACTTAATGTGACTATAGTGGCTATAACTTGACAAATACTTATAACTCAACTTGAAATTGTGAATTTACATATAATGAATGATTGGAAGGCAGACTAGGTCCAGCTGACCTTGCGAGACTGGCTCGGGGTCCACGTGGGCTTAGGTCGGGTGGATTTATGGGAAATTGGGGTCGTCGCAATGGGTCTATTAGCACGCTTAGGTCTGGGCATTAGCACGCTAGATGCCCAGACAGTTATACGTTTGTTACCTAAAAGAACATTAACATGCTAGATCTGCGATTAGCACGTTAATCGCATTCTAGACAGCAACAACTGCAAATTTTTTGGGTTTTCTTCTTTTCCAACAACCCAACAACAACCACAACACCAACAACAACACGTCAAAATACTAGAAACACATCTAAACAACAACTCACCAATCTCCAAAACCTCACCAAAATCTACAACAATAAGATCAAAAGATAGAGGAAGTGAAGGTGTAAGTGGTTCTCACCTTGATTTTGAGGTTTACACTCCTCCAACCTCCTTGAATCACCAAGGGAAATCACTAACCCCTTGTTTCTTCACTTCCAAATCTCGGATGATAAGGTGAGGAGAGAGAAAAGTTAGTGGAGAATGAGATAATGTTGACTTTTATAGTTGGTTTGACATCTCATCTCACTTACACATCTCAAGAAGATCAAATGAACCTCATTTGCTCCATTTCTAAGCTTTTATGACTCCAATTGGGACACCTTTAGCACACTCACTCTTGTATTCACCTCAAAATGTGACTACCCCAGTTCTACAACCCAAACTGGGCTCCGCCCGGCCTAGACTTACGTGGAGCCCGAGTTATTCCTCGCGACGTCAACATAAGCCTAGTCATCCTTCCTAATCATTTTTCATTATTTATCGTGAGTTATTCAAATTTGTAAGGTATCAAATTTTATGCGGAAGCGATTTCAACTTAAACAAGTCGAAACAACTCACACAAATCAGTTAGGACAGCCTAGAGGGTGGAAACCCAGTATATACTTCATATAAATATCTCACAAAACCCGTGTGTCCCATGTGTGAAAAACAATGTACATAAGTAGTACAAAACCTACAAAAATATGAGAGAAAATACCACTCCAAAGTCCTCACAATGAATTTCCTAGCATTGACCCATTTTCCTTACTCGATTGCGGATCTACACTCAATCAAACACAAGATTGATGGGTCCAGGTAAGTAACGCCGTAGGACACTAAACAACATTTCAAAATAAATAAAACAACCTACATTCATGTAGATAGAAAGAAATGTATAAAGAACACATGAATAAATAAAGAATGTAACGCAAGTAGTCCCGACTAATAGGTTGTTGAGTATTGGCAACACATCAAAACTCGGGTTCTAGGACTCGGTACACTCACAAGCCCTAAACCTACGAGATATTGATACTTCTTGGAACAACCACGCTAAGACCTTACACCCCGTCAAAATCAGTAACCAGTGCAGTGCATCCCGAGGTTATGACACGGGTATGTTACCTGAGTCCGCCACTCCTTCCAAGGACCGCCATTGACTCATTTGCCCTCGGACAACTCAATTAGAATGAAATTCCAAGGATAGATATCAAAGCACTAAACAACAATATTCAATAGCTTAAAATGAAATTACTATATAATTTCCTAGCTGGTTTACTTACCTCGATCCACATGCTTATTCCTAACCTATCCGACCTCCTAACACTCCAAAACGCGTTCTCGAACCTCCGTATTCTTCCTTAGATTTCATGATATCATTTAGTATCAATTCAAGTCCAATATCCTTGGTTTAGAACTCTTGAACCATACAAATACTATGACCAAAGTACGCTCGAGAGCTATTTCTAAAAATAATACTTTATAACAACTTCAAAGTATTATCAACTAGCCCGCTAAAGTTACGGTTTTAACTCTGAAAACCTCATAATTTTTCATGACAACAAAAAAGGAACTTGTAGTACTCATGACGTACTTTCCATAGATTCGAAGAATACTAAAATCATATCATAAACGGAGAAGTTACAAATTTTCTAATATAACATATCAACTTGACAAAATTTATTTATTTTCAACTAGAAAAAATGCCTCCAAATCAATATTTTTGCAATTAAATCATCATAACTCAATAAAAATGTCACGAAACCACTTGATACCAACACCAAAATATTTTCATGGCTTGTGGAGTCAAATATCAAGTATAAAACATCTCCAAAACAGTTATTAACTAAATTGCATTAATTCAAATCATTAAAACTCTAATCCACGTCGGTGAAATTTTTCCCAAATTGACGCAAATCAATCCAATATACCAATTAACGACAAGTCATACCAATTTCTACCAAAACCCCGCAAAAGAAACCGAAAAATCGCGAGAATTCAAATTGAATTGAGGAAAAATGTCTAACAATGAGAACTTACTAAATTACGGGCTAAATACTTCGTTTCTGCCGCAAAAACTTAGCTCGAATTGACCATCTTATGATCCTCTACGATTTTGCAGAAAAAAACAAGACAAAAATCGAATGTCGGGAGCTCTGCAAGCGAAAATCCAAATCGAGGGGGTTTAGGGACGAACGAATATCGTTCGTTCAATGGGAACAAATGAGTTTTGATTTTCATTTCATGTTTTATATATATTTATATATAAACTTAATTTTTTTTATTAGTTCTTGAAATTCCTATTTTGACGTGTTTTGACTTTCGATGCTCATTTTTTTATCCCGTTTTCCACCAAATTAAACCAAACTCTCGACAAAATAATGTAACGACCCATTTTATTAATGTCTTTTAAATTTACGACGTGGACGCCAGCTCGGATCTACTTGGACGTCGCGGTAGGCTAGGAGACACGGGGACTTAGGTATGGGGGTTTATGGTGTGTTGGTTGCTTATTTGCGGTGTAATTTATTGAAATACATCATGTGTATGTTGCATAATAATACGTGCGAGATTGTGTGAATTGTATTCATCTCGATATACGTGTCAACGCGGGTACTGGGTAGTTGATGAGACCGAATATTAAGTCAGGGAAACTAAAACACACAAATTAAATGAAAATTGGTCAAGTAACTAATATGGAATGGGTATTAGGTGGCTAGTGACGCGGTGATACGCGTATATCGCGGTTCGGACGCTAAACCGGGCGTCGAAATGCCCGAAAATATAGGCAAGTGTCCCAGTTGTGTCACACTGTGGTGTCAAGGACACAAAGTCAGCATCACTTATCCTTATCTATACCTCACCACCACCATTTTCTCTCACCTCACACACACACACACCCCACGCACACACACACACCCCCGGAGGCCGAGAGAGGGAAGAAGGAACGCGGAGAGGAGGAGGAGAAGAAGAAGCGGGAAGGAGAGAAGAGAGGGCGAAATGTCACGATCGATGTGAGTTTTCGTTGGTTGTTGTGGGTTTCGATGGTTGACCATGGTGGCGAGAGTGGGGTTCGGCCATGGAGGCCGAACCGGGTCACAGTGGTGATGGAAGGGGTGTATCCCCAGCCATCGATGCCACTGGGGTTGGGGTGGAGAGCAACCCCAACCCAACAACAAGAAATTAAAAAAAAAAGTCATGCTCCCGATCGAACCAGGTTCGATCGGGGAAGATGGTGCGCGCGTATGCACCCCCGCATGGGCCTAGACCTGTTCTGGTCCAGTGCCGGGTCGAGTCCGACCCGGTTGGGTCGACCCGACCCAAACAAAAATAAATAAATAAAAAAAGAGAAGAAAAATGAAAGAAAAAATTTGGAAAAATCCCGAAAAAATTGGGAAAATTTCGTAAAAACTATATTTCCATAAAATAAATAGAATTTTATGAATTTCTATGACAAATGAAATATTTGGATAATCCGACGCGACTTTCGCGGGGTTTTTGCCTCGAAAAGCGCGAAATAGGCAATTTGGCCTAAGATTTTAGAAATTGGTCCTAAATTGTCATGCTAAATTAAATTATTGATAAATGGACATAGGTGGACACGGGTGATCAATTGGCGACCAAGGACCCAGTAGACTTGGACTCGGGGATTGATTACGGGGTAGTGGAGCGCATTGTGAGGTTTGTAAAACCCAATGGAAAAACTCTTGAGTATTTATTTTGCTTTGCATTTCCGTTCAATTTCAATATTCCTGTGATTTTTCCTATATTTATATCTTGTCGTTGTTTGCACGGTTGGTTGAGTTACTCCCACTGAATTTTTCGTTGTGTGTCTATGCATTCTAGACCATAGCATGTGTATGAGGAGTTCTCGATGGATAACGAACCGAGCTATTGAACTGCTACATGTGTCGGAGCGTCGAGGTCTACGTCAGCCACCGAGAGGGATCAGGTGATAGCTAGTTGGGTGCGCCCACTAGTGGGATCCTGAAAGGAAATCCCGAAGTATGGTTTAGTCTGACTGGAACAGAACACACATTTGCACTTTATTGTTATCTATGCATGCGATGCCCTACTTACAGTTGTCTGTTTACATTCCGCATGTTTATTTAACATTATTTATTGACTTCCACTTATTTATATGAATGCTCGGAGGAGTTCCTTGGGATTTTACTGACTGGACTCGTCATCCATTTTCTTATGTGATGATTGAGTGCACATCCGAGAATAAGTAAAGGCAAGGGGATCTTAGGTGACTACCTCTGACTGCCTACCTCTGAGGATTACTTGTACGTGTGATTATTTTGATATTTTGATTCTTTTGGGAATTGGGGAGTGACATGACATTGTATATAAAGACTTTACATAGTACAATCATCTACCTTTATACACAATAATTTTCAAGGTTTTTCCACGCTAGGTTTTGTTTAATTGATTCTTAATAATTTTTGCATTTATGTACGTCTTCCGCTGAATGTGTTATTTATACACTTTACACACAAGTGGATACATTTCAAGACAGAAAAAGGATGGGCAGGTGTCGTACACGTGTAGTAGGGCCGGATGGCAAGGAGTACACGGAGACACGTCACCCGGGGCGGTGAGGGCCGCCACAATAGTCCATCTTCATTAAATGTCCAAAATATTGGTTTTGGTCACGCCAAAACTCTAAAAATCTTAACTTTTTCCATGACATGTCAAACTCTCATAAACCAATTCTCTTGTCATATTTAACCAAACTTACACCAAATTAAACCCTATCTCAACCTCGACTACTGGCAACGGACACGAAACTCAAGGTAAAATCTTACCTACACATTTTTGAAATTAATTATCGTAAATTGTTCAATCTTTTGTATAATAAATAATACAAACATCATACAAAAATAACATACCTCGATGTCTACACTCGAGATTTGGACATACGGATCACGACGAGTGGGACCCACATATGACCCCGAAATGGCACGTGACACGAGTTAGATTTTTAGGGTCGTTACACAAAAGTCCATTTTCGGACGTTCGACGCCCAGTTTCGAATCCCGAAACGCGACATACGCATACTACCATGTCCCTAACCACCAATTAGACATTCTATATTAAGTATTTCACAAATTTGTATTCATTTTAAGTGTTTTAGTTCCCCCGACCTAGTGTTAAGTCGGTTAGACTACTCGGTACCCGCGTCGATACGCATATCGAGACGAATACGTACCACATGGTCTCGCACGTCAAATGCACTATAATAACACAAATTGCGATGTCATTTATGCTATGTCAATATAAACATCGCAAATTAACCAATTTAGCACACAAAAGTTCTATTTACCTAGCTCCATGCGCGCACAAGCCTAACTGCAGGTCCCACGAGCATCTGAGCTGTGTCCGCCACGTCTCAAACACGTCATAAATAACGACGAATTATATTCAGGTCGTTACATAAATTAAAAGTATAAATCTCATTAAAAGTTTTTTTGTTTTATGTATGAGTTTTTCGGAGTTGGAACTATGTAATATTATGTAATATTTATATAAAAATATCATATGATATATATATATATATATATATATATAAATATTATATGATATATAAATTGATACGTGGGGATCTCCATGGGTATCCCCGTCGGGATCCCAACAGGGATTCATCATGGGATCCCAGCGGATATTATCCATACTCATTTGGGTATGAGATTTCGTGCCCATCCACACCCTCATCCCCATTTAAAATCTTCATATCTATACCTATTAAGGGAAACCTCATCACTAGTGAGAGCATCTCCAATGGTAAATGTGGACTGTGAGTGTAGATTCTCAATATAAAGAGGATGTTTATCCCCATGTGGCTCGAATTGATATTCAACTTCAAAATAAGTCTCCAATGGTATATGTGAATTTGTGGCTCAATTGATGAAGTGACATTCATTTTTGTAATTTTATTAATTAAAATGTGAAAATAAAACTGTAAATAAAATAATTAAATATTTTAAAAAATCTTATATTATCCAACTCTTATAGGTGTGGGGTTTTAACTTAAAACATATAGGTGCTAGTTGGGAGGACCTAATCACTTATATACTTCATTTCAAAGTTTCATTTAATCGATGTGGATTAACTTTCTGTCCACACATCTTCAACATTCAAAATGCACATTCCATTGAAAATATTTTTTTCACTCCAATATTTATTTAGTCATAGATGACACACATTGACATCCAATTCACATTCCTATTGAAGATGCTTTTAGTATTTTCCTCCCTATTTCCTATGTACAAATCAATGAATATCAATAATCGAGTGTCCATTTGGTGTCAAAAAAGGACCAAATCATTTCCTACGTAATTCATTTGTTTATGCTGTGTGAGCAACTCCATTTTCGACGGACTCAAATGCGACAGCAATGGAGGATCGGCCTTCGAAGGAAGCCATTGTTGAAGAATTCAAAGGAGGGTTTGCTTTGATAGATGAAGACGTTCTGCAACAAATCCTCTCCAGACTCCCGGCCAAGTCCTTCGCTTTTGCGGCTTGCGTTTGCTCCTCTTGGACCCGCGTCTGTGCTCGAATCCTCTCCCGCCCAAACCTTCTCTCTGCGCTCTCTCTAAACCCTAATTTGGAGGTAACCGACCAATCCAATTCCTCGATCTACGCACCGTTTCTGTGCAAAACCCTAATTTCATTTCGGTTTCGTTTTTGATTATCACAGAGAGCTGTTGACGAAGCGATTGATAGGGTTCTCGCGGAGCCGATTCGACCACATTTCGCCATTGCGTTTGTGGGAAAGAAATTCAGTCTGAAGAGTATCCATCGTCGTGTATGATTTCATCATTTCCTCCTCTTTGCTGCCTATGAATGACATTAGGGTTTGCTTATAAGATAAGGGTTCGTGCAGGTTACGCGACGATTGGGTTCTGGTATTCCTATCATCATCAACAAAACTCCTGGGATTATTGGTGCAGATGCTCTTACTGATGAATTCAGAGAGGTTTGCATTGTCTTGTTTAGTTAAACTTGAAAGTTATATGTGGAGACATATGAAAAAATGAATCTTTGTGCAATTTGTATTGAAGGTTAAGTGGGTTAAAGGTGATACTGAAAACTCCTACAATTCAGCAAGAAATGCTGATAGAGGATTGGTTTTGGTGGTGGGATTTGTTCCGGGGTTGAGGGTTCGCGCTGTTCCGTTGTTGAATCTTAGTTCGGTGAGTGGAATGCCATATCGTGCTCTAGAATGTAATCTACATTTCATATTTAGAAAGGAATTGATCTGATTTGGATTTTTACTTGCTAAAAGCAGGGGTCCTCTCTAGTCTCTTCCATAGACAAGTTTGTGACTGATATTAAGGATTTCGCTACCTCTGTGTCTGGTTGCTCGTCCCCAGTTGGGATTATAATGTTTGCGGTAACCATTATCTCTTATTGTCGTTGTTTAAGAAATTTTTTATGTTTCTTCGATATATTGATGTGTGATATGGATTATGTTCCAGGATCAATGGTTTGATATGAAGCTTGTTCTTGAAAAATTGGGTGAGTTCTATTGTATGCCGAGGCCCTCCATATTTCTTTTTCTGTCTATGAGCTTAAATTCTAAAATGCTAATTTTAGTGATGATGTTGGTCTGTCTTTAACTTTTGCAGACTAGTATTCTCTTATTTTTCTCTGGATTTCTTCTGGCATGGCTTGAATGCTGCAATTCTCTTCTTTTTTTCTGTGCAGACTATGCCATGTCTAAGGATACTGCCATTGTAGGTGATGATGGGAGTTGTGGCTTTTTGTATAGCAATGGAGCTGATTCTATAATTATGGTTGAAAATGAGCAGATCTCGTCGAAATCCGAAGAACATGCATATAAAAATCTTGGACTTCTTGCAGTTGGATTAGTGTTTGCAATGGAAAAAGAAAGCTCTCACGGTAAGTTCATTGCCATGTACAACCTTGCAACTAATTTCTGCGCACATTTGTCTCGAATGTTCAGTCAAGAAGTTGCTGATTTTAGTTTAAGCTGTTCATTTACTATGGTTTAACAATGCCAAAGTAGGGCATTGGACAACAAAAAATTAAAGATAAACCTCTTCAATGAACTCGTTCATGCTATATCATTGTGATTATGTTGTGGCATAGGTCAAGGATGGACGGCCCCTATTTAAATCTTAATAAAGTAACTTCATAGGGTATAGATGCATTATGAGTTCATAATAAATTGATGTGTAGTGCCATCCCAATAACGATATCAGGTTGAAAATTAAATTAAGTGTGGTTTATGTACATTTGTGGTCATTGAATTATATAATTATCCTTATTTCATGTTTCAGTATGTGGCAATGTCGTACAATACTTGTTATCTGCTTTTCTTGTTCTTTTTTTGGTGAATGCTTTTCTCGTTCTTTTGCTTATTAAAAGAGTAGTATTCATAGTTCTACTCAACAACGCCTCAATTCTAAATTTGTTGGGGTTAGCTACATGGATCAAACTTTTCCATTGTGCTAGTTTTAGTGCAATTGATGATGAGTTTTGTAAAGCATTTAAATCCCTCCTAATTTATGCGTCTCAAGTTAACTTTGGTCTACCCTTACCTTGTCGAGTTTCTTCAGTGTCTATTAAGTCAAGTTTTCTAGTTGGGGCATTTGTAGGTTGTCTTTGTAGGTGTCCAAACCACCATAACTACTCTTCCTTAATCTTTGTCTCAATTGGTGCTACTCCTACTTTTCTTTGAGTTTATGTATTTCTTATTCTATCTTTACAAGTTTGACCACATATCTCATCATTTCTGTTACGTTCATTGTATGCAATTGTTGTTGTTTTACTGTTCAATCTTCACTTTCATAGAGCGTAGCTGGCCCAATTACTGTCCTATAAAATTTTCCTTTTAACTTGGTAGGAATATTTCAATTACATATCACACGTGTTGCATTCCTCCGTTTTTTCCATCCAACTTGAATTTTATTATGACATCGTTCTCAATATTACTATAATTTTGTATGATTAATTTGTTACAATCTGGGGTAGACCGTCATTTGTTAACGTGTATGGCAGGAAGGATAGTGGTCCTGAGGGGGTTGTTAGGGCCAAGTGAGGTGTATTATTGTGGGGTCTAGTTAGTTGGTCAAGTCAGTGGGTCAAGTCAGTAGTAGTATGTGGTATGTCCTGTATATAAAGTGCAGTCGGTGAGTAAGTGAGGCATGCTGTAAGTAATTGAGTGATTTGGTGACCTATCGGTCTAGGAGATTTTGCCGTCTCTTATGTGTTGAAAGAGCTATCCATTTTCTGTATTTCCTTCTTCTTCCCTTATCAATAAACAACCTACCGAGGCAACCCCTTCCTTTCACGCATCCTATCATTTGGTATCAGTAGGGGTAGACAATCCGCGGTTTGGTGGTGGAAACCATCAAACCGCGACCAAACCGAAGGTTTGCGGTTTGGCCGATTTGCAAACCACCACCAAACCGTGAACCATCAAAATCGCACTCAAACCGCCTGCAGTTTACGTGGTTTGGTCGGTTTGGTTTCGTGGTTTTGGCGTGACTAGTACGAGGCGGCGGTGGAGGCGAGACTTTTGGAAGGAGGCAGTGCGAGGCGGCGATGGACGCAGCAGTGGTTCGCGCGGTGGGAGGCGGCGGCGGCGATTGATAAGAGGCAACGACGATAGGCGGTGGTTGGAGCCGATCGGGAAGGGTGATGTGGTGGTGGGACTCGCAGCGATCGAGGCTTGACTGGTATGAGGCGGCGGGAGGAGGCGGTGCGAGGCGGCGATGGACGCAGCAGTGGTTCGCGCGGTGGGAGGGAACGGCGATAGCAGTGGTCGAAGCCGACCAGGAAGGGCGATGGGTTGGGCGTCGGCGTTGAGACGTGGAGTGAGGAGAACGAACGACCAAATCTTCCTCTCAACAGTGCTTCTCAAGATTTTTCTTTTTTTTATTAAGTTTTAGGGTTTTGAGTTGTAA
Organism: Stephania yunnanensis; assembly: GCA_039657365.1. NCBI lineage: Eukaryota > Viridiplantae > Streptophyta > Magnoliopsida > Ranunculales > Menispermaceae > Stephania > Stephania yunnanensis. Next base: position 54,777,715 of record CM077589.1, on the reverse strand, counting down.
ATGTTGGGTATTTACTAAAATACCCTCGGTTTGGTGTAATCGCGTTTTTTTTTAAATGGAAACCGCGACCAAACCGTGATTCTGCGGTTTTTAAGTTTTTTAAACCACCCTCAAACAACGAGTTCTAAAAACCAGACCAAACCATGCGGTTCACACGGTTTGGGCGGTTTTTCGGAAACCGCTGCCCACCCCTAGGTATCAGAGCTTCCCCAGATTCAGTCATGCCGCCGAAGATCGATGTTCGTGTGGAAACATTAGAAACTGAGTTACAGAAGATCCCAGAGCAGTTAAACAAGATTCCAATGCCGGAAGACTCGATTGCAGGAGTATCGACAACGGTGGAGAACTTTAGATTTGAAGTCCGATCCGAGATTTGAGATGTGAAATCCGAGATTTGGGGCCTTATGCAGAAGCTGGAAGCATTCTTTACCCAGGCGAGATCGTTGCTAGAGCGGCAAGGCGTGGATTCGAGCAGCATTTCTCGGGGCTCGCAAATTCGGGACGATCCTAGCCTCCAAGGTCCAGATCCGCCAGATCCATTATCACAACAGAGGGGATCTGAAAGATGAAGTTCTGATCCGCCACTTTACTGTGGGGGACCTGAGGTTAGAAAGATTAAGATGCCTACCTGCGACGGGATTGATCTGATAGCATGGCTAAATCAAGTAGAACACTATTTCCCGCTGCATGAGATGACGGAGGCTTCGAAACTTCGGGCAGCAAGGATCTGTTTGGTGAGCGCGGCTCAGATATGGTTGCAAGTCGAGGAGTAGGAGCATGTTTTCGAGTCTTGGGCATAATTGAAGTTGGGATTATCGCGACGGTTCAAAGGGGCTCACCCCCTAGAGCTATGTCAATAATTCTTCACTGTTCGACAAGAAACTACCGTCGTAGCGTATCGAGAGCGGTTCGAACCCTTGCAGCTACATTTGGGGATTATGTTGTTGGAACAACACAAGATGGCCGTATTCGTGAACGGATTGCAAGATCGCATCGGGTTGGAGTTGTTGGCGGATCCGCCGGAGATGCTGAGGGTGGCTTTCAATTGAGCTGAATGGATTGAAGCCAAATTGTGTGGGCTGGAGAACCTTGGGCTTTTGACACTACAGAACCCAAAAGCCCATTTGTCCACTTCGGGCTCAACCACCATTCTTGATGTCAAATCCAAGGGTTGGGTTACCCATACAGTTGCAGGCCCAAGTCCTAAGGGCTCTGCAGTACAACCCAAAGTGCAAGTGAGTGTGGGCCCACCCACAACGAAGAGTTCTCCAACATCTTCGTCTTCGTCCTCAAGTCCGACTACATCCACAGTAGCTACCCCCATTCCCTTTCTGCCTAGATTCAAAAGACTTACCGAAGCGGAGGCTCAAATCAGACGAAGCAAAGGACTATGTTATCGATGTGACGAGAAGTATTACAATGGTCATCGATGCAAGACTTGAGAGTTGCAGGTGATGCTCGTGGATGATGACCCAGCAGACACTGAGATGGCCCTTCAACCAACTGAGATGGAGGACAGCTCGGAGTTGCAAGTCCTCGAATTATCAGCACAGGCTGTGGAAGGTTACCCGGGCCCTCGCACCATCAAGGCGAAGGGGACGGTGTTGGGAGTTGATGTAGCCATTTTGATTGACTGCGACGCGTCGCATAACTTCATCTCCGAGACCTTGGTAAATCTGTTGAGAATTTCGGTTTCCCGTACTTCGGACTATGGGGTTATAATGGGCGATGGGTATAAGGTCCGGCGTTCGGGGGTCTGTCGTAGTGTTCCAGTCCAGTTCCAAGGCTTGTCAGTGGTGGATGATTTCTTTCTAATGCCTATGTCGAGCTCGGACATATTATTAGGAATGAAATGGTTATTTTCTCTGGGGTTACCACGACCAATTGGCCTAATTTAACCTTGTCATTCACATCGGGTGGCCAGCAGCAGTTAGTCAAAGGGGACCCCAGTCTCCACAGAGCCCTTATTTCTTGCAAAACGGTGCAAAAGTCGTGGGTGAATGAAAAGGGTTGTTTTCTCATCGAGTTTTGTTATGTGGCATGTGAATCTGAGTTTGCTGGTGATGAAGGTGTTGACCCCGACATTCGGAAGCTCCTAGCCTCATTCGAACCTTTATTTCAAATGCCCAACTGCTTACCACCTGCTCGTGATTGTGATCACGCGATCATCTTGAAAGAAGGGGTCGACCCGGTACGCGCAAGGCCTTATCGCTATCCCCACATTCAGAAATCAGAGATTGAGGCTCTCGTGTTCGAGATGTTGGCTGCGGGTATCATCCAGCCTAGCAATAGAATGAAACAACAAGCTGACTGTGGGCGCCGGGAGGTTACTTTTGAGATAGGCGATTTGGTTTATGTGAAGCTGCGTTCCTATAGACAACACACTATGGCAAGACACTCCAACATGAAGTTGAGTCCCAAGTTTTACGGGCCTTTTCCAATTCTGTCCAAGATCGGTTAGGTGGCTTACAAATTGCAGTTGCTCAGTTCTGCCACTATCCATCCAGTGTTTCAAGTCTCACAGCTTCGCAAGCATTTGGGTGATCTTCCTGCATCGCCTTCCTTACCCTCTTTTGCCCTGATTCCCTCCTGCTTCCCACCAAACTGGAAGAAGTTTTAGTTTTTCGCTAAGACACTGGGGGTCCCATGGTTCTCATCAAGTGGTTCGGCTTACCTGATGCCAAGGCGACATGGGAGCTCGTCAAGCATGTCCGCCGCACCTTTCCATCTTTCCACCGTGAGGACAAGGTGGCTCATCAGGGGGGGAGTATTGTTACGATCTGGGGTAGACCGTCATTTATTAATTTGTATGGCAGGAAGGGTAGTGACCCTGAAGCTGTTAGGGCCAAGTGAGGAGTATTATTGTGAGGTCTAGTTAGTTGGTCAAGTCAGTGAGTCAAGTCAGTAGTAGTATGTGGTCCGTCCTGTATATAAAGTGGAGTCAGTGAGGCCTGCTGTAAGTAATTGAGTGATATGGTGACCTATCGGTCTGGGAGAGTTTGCCCTCTCTTGTGTGTTGAAAGTGCTATCCCTCTTTCTGTATTTCCTCCTCCTTCCCTTATCAATAAACAACCTACTAAGGCAACCCCCTCGTTTACCCGTTCCTTTCACGCATCCTATCATAATTCTAGATATCTAAAGTGGTTCACCTTGGAAACTTCTACTTCCCCTAATTTTACCACTTCATCATCTTGATGTCTAGAACATCGACAAATTACTCATGCTCTCGAAATTAATTTTCATACTATTTGGTACATCCATGATCTTTTCGTAAATTTTTTTATTTTTTTTTTCCAGAAAGGTTTTCTTATGGTACCTTTTTTTCCAACTAAATTGGCACAGGCGAAATACAATTCAGTGTCGCATTGTCAACTGGTGTATCACCACTGGGTCCCATTTACAAGGGGGCTTCAGTTAGAGTGGTAAATAGGAACAATAATCCAGATTGTGCAACTTGGCTCACTGCAAGAAGAGAAGGCTCTATAGAGGAGATTGGCGGCATAAGAATTATTCAAGACATCGATCATGAGGTGGGAGGATATCTTCTCAAAGTTTGCTGGTCAATATTTTCAAACCTTCATATTTTGGGACTGAGGCTATGTTGTTGTTGTTATTGTATATTTAGAGGATCTTAGATTCAATTTTTCCCTGATAAAATGCTCTCTATTTGTTTCATGCGTTCTTGCTTTCCAACTCTTAAAAGTGTATGGATACGAATCGCATGATGAGAATCGCCAACTTTGATTCTATTTGTTTTGTCTGGTTAGGGAGGATTAGATGGAATATTTTCCAATTTGCAATCTTATACGACACATGAATTAAGAACTGGAACCATATTGTTCTTCACACTTTCATCATGCTTGAGGCCTTATAGAGGTGCCGAAACTATGTGCACTCTTTTTTTTTTTTTTTGACTTAAGTGGGAGTTCCCCAGTTAATTTGGGACTGAGGCTATGTTGTTGTTGTTGTGACTTAAGTGGGAGTTGAACCCACGAAGACGTCTCTAAACCTTATTTTTTAGCAAGTGATGCCTCATCCATCTCATCAGAGATTCTTTGGCGACTTTGTGCGCTCTTAAGACATTGTTCTCCATGATTATCAAAGTATCAACATGATTATTATTCTCCTTTTGTAGCAGGTAGCAGATGATGTTTTCACTGATGACTTGTACATTGGAGTTGTGAGACGAAGAAAGTGCTCTATTGGACCGGAAAAAGTGAAGTGGATTTCATCCATAGCATTTACTGAAGTAAAAGGGTGAGATGCAAAATTTTGGCTTATTGTCTTAAATTCTACTCAATAATGATCTTATTGAAAATTTATACTTTGAGTTATAGTCGCATGAGGGAATACAAGTTGTAAGCAAGTGCACCAGGTAGCATTACTCGCTGCGGTCTCTTATACCTGCTGTTATACGAGTATTTCATACTCATTAGGTGGATTTACTATCAGACACCGTATCCGATGTTGAACCTAGGTCACAATACCATTGTAACATTACCACAAGGGATTCCCGAATAAGTGAATATCTAATTTGCCTTCGTAGTTTATTGGATATAGATAATGATTTGAAGAACACTTGTGTATATTGCAAACTTCCCCCCTTATATCAATTTGAATTTAAACGTTCTCACTCTAGATTGGCTGTAAATTTTTCTTACTTTTATTTCTTACAGGGCAGATGAAGAACACTTGTTTGTGAAAGGCGATGGAATAAAAACGGGCGACCAATTCCAATTTTACCAGCCTGATCCCGACTCTGCTTTATCGTCTAGAAACCGTGTTCTCGAAGACTTCAAAGCTTTGAAGCTGGATGGATGTTCAAAACATGAGATGTTCAAGAGTGGCTGTGGAAACCGTGATACTGAGGTATTTGGAGGACTCATTTTCTGTTGTTTTGGCCGAGGTGAGTCTTTCTTCGGACACCCGAACGTCGATAGTTCAGCTTTGACAGATAATTTCCCCGGCCTTCCAATAGGAGGAATGTTCTGTTTCGGCGAGATTGGACGAAGTGCAGTAGCCGTTCGAGGAACACCAGTCAATTGCTTCTTTCATGTCTACAGCACTGTTTACTTGCTGATGTTATACAAGCCCAGAAAACCTTAGGAACCATATGTTGTACCTTGAGCTTTGGTTTATATATCAACAAGCCAATTCCCTTTTTTTCTATTAAATGCAACTTTTTATCTGTTGAACTTTTTTGTTTGGTTCAATGAAACAAGGACAATTTAATCAAAGAAAGTAGAGGAGCTAATAGGTAGATTTGATACACAAAAAGAGAAAATATTAAATGAAAGTAGTTTATAACTAGACAAACTAAATAGCATATAACTAGATTGGATAGACAAAGTGTTTGATCAATAAAACTTCTCTATTTTTGTTTTTCCTTGTATGGAGAGAGCATGCATGGTGTTTTAAGAGGGCAATATGATGGCACTAACATACATTAGTAAAAGCAAGGAGGGGATCTAGAAAACAAAAGAGATTGAAAACATGATATTGGCGCGGCTCAATCAGATTAAAAGACCCTATATAATCGATGAGAATTTTAATTTGATTGAGCCATTCCAACATCATGTCTTACCCTAATTAGGCCTGCTCATACGTACCTATAAGATCAAGATCAACAAAATGATATCCATGGATCCAAGTATACGTATATGAATACGATGCATGCATGGCGATGAATATATTGCTAATCCTTTAATGGCCTGATTGATTGATTGCCTTGGCAACTTTCAGAACAAATAGTACCTTTTGAGGCAACAAAGGAGGAGGAGAAGGTGGAGCATTTTCAAAATATATATAGACTAATAGGGGAGACCAAACTAAGCAAAAAAAAAAAAAAGTTAGATCGTCTAATTCATCAGTCCAAATCTTTGTTGATGCATACATACATATATAGTGGGTCGAAAAATGACTCAATTATTTATTTATTTATATAGGACAATTTGTAGATTTAATTTTTTTTTTTTCAGGAATTTGTAGATTTTCTTTTCAAATTTTTACGCGATGGTTGATGTATTGATGACATAAATCCCAATTCGATTCTTCCAGTAATTAACTGTTCTCCCGAAGAGTCTACAATTTTGTTTTCTTATTGTATGAATGAGTCTACAATTTACAAGTACTAATGAGTCATGACTAGGTGTGATATTAGTTTAATTAGAGCAGGCGCGCCTCAATTAATTATTTGCGTGCCTCAATTAATTATTTCCATATCCTTTTTTGTTTGAAAGTTTCTGCAAAGAAAACTTTTAAGAAAAAGCAAGGAGAAAAGGGATAAGATCTCTTTCAGAAGAAATGGATACGTGATGTTACAGATTTTTTTGAAATATAAAAATGGTTTTTAAGTCCAATGCGAATTAATATTTTTTTTTAAATTAGATTATCTTAAAATAAGTGAACTCGAGCTATTTATCTCATTTTTTTTTAAAAAAATGTTTTTGTAAGTTAGCACCAGGATTAATAAAGCAGTATTGGCATCACTTATTTTTGCATTGAGATGCTCACGCACGTATTTCAATGTGTATGATATAGATGCTACAAGTGCGTGTTGGTCCTTCTAGTCTTTTTTTGGTGAAGAGTTCATTTAAAGTTGTTAGTATGTGATACGTCGTTAGCATATATGAATATAACTTTAAAATGGCTAAAAAATTAATAAATAATGAAAACATGTTAAATTAAAGGATTACAAGATTTATTGACGTGACAACGCTGTTTTTGTTTAGTTTATAAATTAATTTGTACGGTTCTTGAAAAGAAATTAATCTATATTCATGAAAAAAAATTAATCTGTACCTTTTTTGAACAATATTAATTACCTTTTTCAAAGATCAAGGTTTTTGTATTATTAAGAATAAAGCTCATTTTATTTTACTTTATTTCACTTCTAAATTGAATCCAAGACTTCCTTAAACTTTACATTTTGACAAGCGATTCATTTATTAATATTAGATAGCTGAAATGAGAGTTTTGAATTTTAAGTATACATGTAATGCTTAATTTGAAGATACCTAAATCTTTGCTGTCATTTGTCACAAATTGTCAATTCATTGCCCATCATATTTTATTTGTAAAATTGATAATATATATATATATATATATATAAAGATCTTAGCAATATCCAATCAATTAAAATTTGAATGTCCACAGGAGACTTGGTCTCTATGCTTAAAAAAAAAAAAAAAAAAAAAGGGAGAACAACTTGATTGTTCAAAATATATATATATATTGCAAAATAGAGTCATATTGTTACTTTACTCAAATGATTTATGATTATTCCACTTAGGACACAAAGAAATCATAGATTCTCCAGCCCTTTTGTTTAGATAGAAAAACAAACCTACTCCTTGTCCTATTCGGAAAGGTTAGGTGGAAAGTTAGTCGTGCCATTATACAAATGTATGAGTGTTCTTATGCTACAATAATGGAAAAATTGAGGAAAAAGATTAAGCAACGCAAGTTTGATATACATACAATCGCATCAAGACAATAACAATTACGTAGCAAATGTACGTAGCAAAGTATACATATAACCTAATCGATCAGTTTCAAAATTGAAAGGGTTTAGAGCTTGTTTGAAAAAAAAAAAAAATTTAGAGCTTGGATAGCTTTGGGAATTGAAATATGTCTAATTAATTACTAATTGAAATGGCTCTTTTCTTTTGTTTTTCAGTTAGTTTAGAGCCAACTGAAAAGTTTTTACATTTCAATGTCAAAGAATAAGGGTTTTACTTTTTTTGAACTAATTTTGCTCGAAGACCGAATTACCCAACATTTAGGTTTTGTTTGATTTATTTTTGATAGCTTATAGTATGGAGTTATCTCATTCGAGTTAATATTTTCATGTTTGGTTCAACTTTAAACTCAACTTTAAACTTGTAAGGAAGTTTCAAGTTTTTAAATAATAAAAAATATGAATTAATAAAAATAGCTTTAAACAAAAGAGATATAAGTAATAAAATGGTTATTAATGAAGGGGTAATTTTGTCCACAATGGCTGGAGATAACTCCTAAGGGATGGTGGGGAAATATCTCACACCTATAAGTTGGGAGATAACTTGCAAATACGTTAGACAACCAAACAAGATTAATTTTCAATTTTATGTAAGTTATCTCATTAGAGATATCTCCACTTTCATACTTATCAAGGCCTTAATAGACTTTTAAACACCTAGTCATGTAAATCCCAATAAAAAAGAGACACGGGTTTGAAGTTGAAGTAATTATTGGTTGGCGTTATCATTGGTTCGTTGATGACTTAGGATTTGTATGAATTAATTAGGATGGGGATCTACTCAACGACATCAAAGTTCTTTTGGAGAGAGAAGCACTATATACAAAGACTTTTCTTTACCAACTGCCTCAACTTTCAAAGTTCCAGCAATGAGATTACCAACCAAAGCGTCTTTTGGTAAGGTTATAAGTTATCGCTGGTTAAAATGCAAGGTTTGAGGGAAGTTGTGAGTACTACGACTCCCACTAAAATGGGAAAAGAAAAGAAAAGAAAGAGAGAGAGAGAGAGATTACCAAGTCCAAGACAAAGGCAACAGTGAAGAGTGAAGAGAAAAAAGGGGTTTCTTGGGAGCCCTGTATACGGCCCAATTTCACTACTAAAAATGGATAAAATTTGTTGCCAAGTCCATGACAATACTACCACGGCCCAATTAACTTTTTAGCGGCTCGGGCCCATGTGATGCGGGGGGACATGGTTTGCACACTCAGATATATGGTTAGGGATGCAAATGGGTAAAAAAATAAGAGGGCCACTAAGGGCACCCCACCATTTCATGAAGGCACCCAGTTAATGTGGGCACAAATCGATTTACCTGGGGCACCCAAAAATTAAACCCAAAATACCTAAAATGCCCCTCGTGCAAAAAACCATCTCACCCCACCACCCTCGTGCAAACCCCCTGGGCACCCCACCACCCCCGCCGCGCACCCACCACCTCGTTCACCGAACTCCTAGTGGACGAATTCAATCCGGACTCGGTGGTGTACAACCGAGAAATTGAAATAGGACTTGGTCATGCACAACCGATATATTAGAATACTTGTCATGGTCATGGGTTACCGAAAATATGGGTCGTTTCACGAACTTTGTTTGACCGCGACATCGGGAATGGATGAATTACAGATTCAAAAAATCTCCGTAGTCGTCAAAGTAACAATAGAAGATTGAAAATCCAAAGACGAAAATTTGCACCGAACCTTAATTAATTATAAATCTCCGTAACATTCAAAACAATCAAAACACAACACCAATAAAAACACATCATAACATTTGCATATACATAGAACATTCGGACGAATTGGCAAAATTTATAAATGTTTAGCCGTTTAGGTACAAGCTTTAACCTACGGTGTATCTAAATCTACAACGAGTATGGTGGCTTCATGATCGCAGATTGCAATGGGCGCGATGTCTCGAAAAACGAATCCATCTCGCCAACCTTTGGCGCCGTCCTCAACGTACCGATCCACGATGGATATAAGGTTTGGCGGTGCATTCACACGCACCGCACTGTCAAAGTGAACAAGTAGAACATAGAAGATATTGTCACAAACCCGATTAAGGGGAAACAAACCAATTCACAAAAAAATCATAGAACTTACCCTAACCCAATGGATATTCCTTTCATTCGCCATTGCAATGATAAGTCTGTTGTGCAATGACGACGTTGGAGTACTACGTAGAGGTAGGAATGTGGAGGCACTCCCATGCGAGAGGTTGACGAGAATGACATTGAATGCGGTGGATACTAACAATCCCATGTCCTGGAAGTGTCAACCATTCTTTGAAAGATGCCCCCTCTTGATTCTCCGGGCAATGCACCGCATTCTTGACGAGCTCGAAACTCGAGCCAAGCACTTCCCGCCATAGGTATTCATACCCGATAATCTCATAATACATCCGTCTACGCACAATCCTCCACCCGTCTACGTCGGCAAGTCCAAGCCCGGAGGCTATACACCTATATCCCACAGGTTCCCATCGGAAACCACATCGATAATGGCATCAACATGTGGCAACCAATCCGGTTCTAAGCAATGACTATAAGCCATGTTAGATCCCTTTGCGTGCGTCGTCGGCACGACGCATTTGTGGAACCTTGCATTTTTTACGCCTAGAAGCTTTTGTGGAGTTAGAGGACTCAAATCCGATTGGAGATTGGGGTGCCTCCGACACTGGGGTGCCTCCGGTTGGAGACCCCGGTGTCCTCACGCCCGCATCCTCAACTTCCCGCTCACACTCCACAAAAGACGAAGGTGGACTAATCTCCCGAGCTCGCTCACTTTCACTCCTCCCCCGCATCCTCAACTTCCTCCTCCCTCTTATCCAATCTTCCCGCGGTGTCGCGATTGTGCCTCCCACAAATCACGGTGACATACCATAAGGAGTCGCATTCTCCTTGACGTTAATTTGGAAAGGGCATCCACATTTCTTCGTACTAGTGTGAGTCCTCGCCTTTTCATCATTCCTTGATTTCTTTAAAAATTTTGCCGCTTTCCCCTTCCCAACTCTCTCGAGCGGTCCCCTATATGTCCCGGACACACTGTCACAGGCAATTTTCACCCCTTCCCCTTCGCTTAATGCCCCCGCATCCGAGCGCTTCGTTACCAACACAAACTTGTTCTCGCCACCAATCGGTTGAAGCCATGAAATTGCCGCTTCTCGAGAGGGAATGGCTTAGAAGGTGTAAAAGTGTCCTTGTAGTCCGGAAAATTACAAGATAACGGCATTACCTGCAATACAAACAGTGTAACATTATAATCAACAAAAATGTACAAAGCACAATCACAAAAAAAACCCAAAAAAATATGTTCTCGGTTGTACAGTTCTGAAACTTTCTTCATAGTCTTGTTTACGTAAGACCGAGAGTTACCAAAGCACCCTCGGTCGTTCCAGGCATCGTGACCAACGTGAAACATCTCGGTCCTCTGCGGACCGAGACATTACCATAAATCTCGGTCTGCGAGTTGTTAATCGGACGAGCAAGAATTACTTCGGAAACGGAATGTGGTACGGAGATTTTGTGGTTGGGGATGGGGTGCCCTAACTCCTTGTCGAAATGGATGGGGTTTGAATATACAGGGGCAAAATATCGAATTTTTACAAATAAGTTGGGTGCCATATCATAAATGGTGGGGTGCCCTTAGCGGTAAAAAAATAATCACAGGTGATATGGAGATTTTAAATGGGGATGGGGGTAGAGATGGATACAAAATCTTATACCCACATGGGTAAGGGTACGGGTATGGATAATAAAATATACTCATGAAGATCCCTACGAAGATACATGCGGATAATCCCCATGGGGATACCCATCTACCCATGAGGATTCTCATATATTAATTTATACACCATATGATATTTATTATTTATATATATACCAAATGATATTTATATATAAATATTACATGATATTACATAGTTTTCACTCCAAAACACTCATACATATAACAAAAAATTTCTTAATTAGATTTATAATTTTAATTTATTTAGTTAATTAATAACTATATGTTTTGTTTTGAAGTTTTTAGCAACTATATTTATATTTTAGAATCTTAGGAACAAAAGAACTAAAAAAAAAAGTTGAAGACTTGGTGGTTTAAAGAGATGGTGACTTTAAGGAATATTTTGAATTTGAATTTGAATTTTGCATATGCCAATGATTTTGTAGAAACTTAATTATAATTGTTAGCACTTAATAGTTAGAACTTTTTATCGCATGATTTTTTTTTTTTTTAATTTTAGTTAGAATTTAGACATGTTGTTACGTATGTATATTTGACACCTTATTTGTTACAATTTTTTTTTTTAAATCCTCGCGGGGATCCCCAATAAAGAATGGAATAGAAAAAAAAATTCCCTTTGAGATTCCCCATCCTCGCAAAAATCCCCATGAAAATCCTCACGGAGATCCCCAATAGGTAACAAAATTAGTAAAATATTTTACCCATGGGGATTTAATGGGTATGAAGATGAGTGTGAGTGATAAATATTTTAGTAGGTATGGGTATAAGAATGAGGTCCTCATCCCCTACCCTACCCATTTGGAATTTTGGATCCCTATATATGGTAGGCCATTTTGAAAAAGTTACAAACCCCAATGGAATGTTGGTTTATTTAGCTAGCAAATAAAGTAGTAACAAGGATTGGTTCACACAACTGGAAGCGGATTGTTGTCATTTAATTAGTGCTTGAATTCGAGTTTATAAATATAAACACCAACTTTAGGAGTTCCTCCATCTATACTGTGCGCGACTTGAAGCGAACTCAGAGTAGTCGGATAGTTCGGATACTATGTGGTTTAAGACCAACAAAGAAAATAAAGGAGTATATTCTTCGCGCACAAGCACATAATTACTCTATTAAATAATCTACTAATCTTTTTAGTTTCTGCTCATTGATCTTCCACTTTATACAACCAATTTAATAACTCTCTTTATTCTTTCCATCATTAATACTATAAATAAAATTGAAAGATCAAGACCATATCCAAATTAAACTTGTTTCAAAATTTTAAATTTATATTCTTATCAAAAAAAGTTTAAACGTATCTGGAGTCATTAAATTGCCTCAATACATGAGTCGATTAATTAATTAATTAACTAATTAAGGGACAGTTCTATAATCTCTCTTTTTTTTTCTTTAAAGATTATTGCTTCATAGGCGAGACATTGTTCTTTAACCAGAATATCCTTCAATAAATTAAAGAAAAATCGGTTAAAGTTGCAATTAGGCATACGGAACAATATTGATTAGCTATATACAAACAGACAATCCACACACTCAACTAATTTAAAAAGCAAACCACCTAATATTAAGATATAGCAAATGAAATAATATTATTTAACAAGTACGCATGTAAATGAATGTTATGCTTTCAATTATTACCTCCTTTTGTTTAATATTGTTTGATCAGGGTTTAACTAAATTGATCACTTGTTCAACTTCAAGAAATAACTTAAGATATACTGTTAATTAATAAAATATAATCATAAACGCATAATATATAATTACCATTCAATTATTTTAATCAGTGGATGGTAAATTAAGGTTGTTATTAATTCAAGAGAAATTACGTACAATCACTCTTATTGATGACATGCAAAGTTAAGAAGATGATCTAAAAGATCATCATATTCAAGCTTAATTAACTTAATTAATTATAAGTCCTACATATCAAGCCTAAATCGCTCTTGAACACAAGAGATGTAACTCGCAGCCTTGCTATCGATGTTTTCTTCACCGCCGCCGCCACCAAATGCTATATCATAAGCATACATCCTGCTATAATTCATGTCATGAACAAGAGCAGCATCTGATAATGATGATGATGATGATGATGATGAATTCATAGACAACTTATTCCTAGTCGAAGAATTAGGGACCGCATACTGATCTTGATCGACATGGAAACCGACATTAGTAGTAGTTGCTGTTTTAGGAGCTGAAGTAGTCGAAGAGGGGTCGTTGTTGCGCTTGACTTTGGTCCTATACTGCACAAAGGAAGTAGAAGATGGTTTGGCTGCTTTGTACAAAGACATCACTAGCTTTCCTTTCATGAATCCTTTGCGTTGCTTGCATACTGTCTCCATGTTGAAATATATGTTAATTATAGTAGTAAGTAGAGCACACTATATAGTATATATTAATACTTGGATCGATTAATATTAATTGTTTCAGGACTGACTAGCTAGGTGTGGTATTTGTAGTAGATGGCAAGAGTTAGTGTTACATAAAAAAGTTAGAGAGGATAGACACGAAACTTATCTATTAAGAGTTATTAATTTATGGAGCTAAAATTACAAGCGTACATCAGAACGCGATGTATGTAAGTTATGATGTGCATTTGCTGATGTACACGTAGCACTCCCCTTAATTTGTAGTGCTAGATAGCTAGCTAGCATCCTTAATTAATTAATTTATATCTATAAAACAATAGAATATATATACCTTTTTAATTATTTATCATATTATATGAACTATGTGTACCTTCCCTTCTATATATGTGTATCTGCAAAAGTTATGAACTTATTTAGCCAAATCTCGGATATTATAAACTATATAGTTCTCCAGCTGGTACTTAATTCTTAGGGTGGATTTGAACTGTTTTATTTGTTAGATTAGAATTAGCTTAATTTACATTATGATTCAGACGAGTGGGAAAGTTGATTATGTGAATAATTTATTAATCAATAATTGATGCATGCCCATCTTATGCTTTCTGCTTCTTTTTTTTGCATCTAATTAATATAATATTCACATATATATTATGCTTTTATTTACATTCAACCAGTCCGAGGAGTTTGGAATATTTATATAACTATTTTGTATTCAATCATTGGTTTTACGGGAAGGGAAACGTACAGTATGGTTATTATAAAGATAAAAGTATATAATTAACCATTTAGTTTTTTTTAAGCATTTAACCATTTATTTTGATTATCTATTTTTTTAGGAACATCTATTTTTATTATCTATTAATTACACATATATTTAAGAATGTGACTATATACGCGTAAATTAGCTTAAGCCTTTTTGAATGCATGCTGCACCAGAAGCACTTTTTACATGTAGTTATATGTTCAGCAGATTTATAATATATTATCTTGTAATATTTTTTTTCATAGAAACGAAACTTTATTTTATATAGCCCAAAAATTATGTACATGTAGGAAACAATTTGTTTTTTAAAACAAAGTCGAAAAACCCCTATATTGTATTAAGGGAAAAATGCATCGGGCGTAGTTATGAATAAAACCTCTGAATATAATACTTTAAAATATAAAATGAAAACTTTTGCCATTGATTTCCTTGCTACTCTGTAATCGATCAGACTTCTACAACAACCTTTGCCCCTATAAAGATATTAATATTCTATAGTGTATAGAGTGATGGATAAGAGTCATATACAATAAAAGTATCTTTTCAAGCTTTCATGTGACATGACGAATAACAAAAGTAAAGAAGGATACTATTTGTGCTGTAGATGTGGATTAAAAGAAGACCATCTAAGTAAAAGGCCCAGTCCATGTGGTCTTTTGGGCGAGTGGTCCATATTGGTTTTAGATTTGAGTTTTTCATACAATTTTGTTCCTTTTTTTTGTTTATAACCATGGAAATTAGTCAAGTGCCACAAAGGCCCACAACTACATATAAATAGCCCTAACCCCGTGACCCTATGACCCGTGGAGAAACCAAGGGACTCTATTAATGTAATTATCAAGAATCGAGCCCCCTTCAATACACCGTTAAAACATTTTACAAGTGACGATAAAATTCGTGTAAGTAATATTACTTCAGCGATAATTATATAGTTGAGTGCAAAACATAACTTGCATTTCATACATACTAATACCATTAGAATTCATCTATCTGTACTGCATGTCACCGTCATGCGATTGAGTCCATAGTTCTTTGGGGATGACATTGACATATTGCAGACATTGAGGGGTTCATGATGATAAGTATGCAAAACGCATCATGCACGCATTAAATTCTCGTTCTTGATGTTGAGCGGCTGCTCGAGAAAGGAGTTTTTTCAAGGGGTCATTTTTTAGTTGGATGTTGAAATTATTAGACAAGTATCGCAGGCAATAACAGTGGTATCCTTTTGGGGGACAAAAATCGTTGCTTGGGGTGTTGACCGCCTCCAGAATGCAAGGGTGACGATCAGAAATAAGGCAAACTCTATCTTTATCCGTCACGTATTTGCGCAACATCCTCAAAAACCATCCCCACGAATCAGTAGATTCGGTTTCTGCAACGACAAATGCAACCGGTAGTATGTGTCTGTAACATCTCTCGATTTCTAACACGACTTATGTGACACGTGTCAGGATCGTGACACGCCACGCGATCTTTGGACGGTATTTCGAACATTGGGAGGACACCGAGGTAATTTTACGATTTTTGATATGTGTAATAGCATTATGGATTAAATGCGTGTCACGAGCCACTCGAGCGATTTCCTTTTTGTTTATGCGTGAGTTCTCGCCTAGGTAACCGGGGGAGGAAATACAGTAAAAGTGTGCACGTGACGGAGAAAAATACGGGTCGATGAGGTAAGGTGAGTCCGGGAACCCAGGGGTTAAGGTTGGGGACTTGTGGGTGGGTAAGGCACACCTAGGACACACCTCACCATATTGGTTTGAATTTCAAACAAAAAACCAACCACCCCACCCACTCCCATCACTCACACCTCACACTCCCACTCATTCACGTCACACTCTCATCACTCTCTCTCTCTCCTCCCGATCTTTCTTATCACTCACTCACGGTTTCAATCACTCTCACACATCCCTCTCGGCCAACTCTCTCCCACTCATCTCGGTCTTCAAACCACACTCCCACCTCCTCTCGGCTTCAAACCCTCTCTCACTCCGGCCTCTCTCTCCTCACTCACCGCCGCCTCGCTCTCGCCGGTGGCCGGACCAGGACGCCGGAGGAGGCCGCCAACCGGAGGTAACACTCTCGCCTCGGTTTTCTCTCTCTCTCTCGCGTTTCACTTCTCTCACGGGCTCTCTCTCTCTAGGTTCGCTCACCATTCGGTTGGCCGAGACCAAGCCGTCGTCGGAGGTCCCGTGGTGGCGAGGAAGGTCGCCGGAGGTCTCACACTCTCTCTCTCTCCCGTGAGCACTCGACCACTCTCCTCTCTCCTCACGGTTTGCTCTCCCTCTCGGCTCACGTTTCTCTTCATTTCTCTTTGTTTTTGTTGTTGTTCGTCACACTTGTTACGTGTGCATGTGGTTGCCGTGACGAGGACCGGCCGTGGGCGACCTCCGGAGACCCACCGGAGTCCAAGACGTCCCGGAACCACCCCCGCATGGCCCATGCAAAGTACTTGTTGTATACATACAACAAACTCGGTTTTTGCTAGGTGTTGACCCTCTCGCCGGAAAAGGCCCTCACTGACGGCGCCACCGCCGGACCACCAGGACCGGAACGTGTCGGGGACCCCACCAAAACTCGTATGTGGGTCCCACAACCCTAAAAGTGGCCAAAAACAGTTTTATAGGTGCAAAGGAATCGATATTTCATGTGATGTGTACGTTGGAGGCTCGCCGGAAACCACCATCGCCGGCGGTCCTACCGGTCGAACCACGATCATTAAAGGTTGTCGAGGTCTCACTTAATATTAGTTGACGTCTAGCAATCCTCGGCTAAGTCCGAAACAAACGTACGTAAGGCTTTTGGAATTAGTTCGTGTGATGCCATCGTCGAGTCGAAAAAATATATAGTTGCTATTCAAACGTCGCGTGGCGATGAATGGCTATGACGTCGTGATCATGTTGCCGGTCCGCGAGACCATGACGTGACCCGCATACGATCGAGCCGAGCCTATGACTCGCGATGAAGCGAATACGTAGTTTGTCTTCAAAACCCAGAGAGAGAGTGTCTTCTTTTATTTATTAAAATGTATGACCGTCCGAGCCATTCAAAACATTGGAAATAATGATAAGTTTAAACCTAAGTGTTAGTGAATGACTCGACCTAATAACACGAGTTTCCGACCTTGTCGGTGTAACGGGAAACTTGAGGATACGCGTTAGGAGTCGCGGGAGTTTTACGTGGATTACGATAATCTCGGTAAGTACACTTGCCTTAAAAAGCATTTGTACGTTAGTAAGCCAGCAAAGAAGATATCATGTGATTCATTTTCACTTTTCTTGTGTTCGTTATTATCCCATCATTGGCATTCCATTCTATGTTCTTGTATGTGTGTTCTTGGCATAAGTACGTCTCGAAGGTACATGCGGCCCTGCACTAGAAGGGATAAAACGCGGGCACTCGAGCGCACGAGTGTTTGACCACCCCTAGTGATTGTGTGATACCATGTCTTGGATTGTTGTGGATGGTTGTGGATTGTTGTGGTATTGTTGTGGAATATGGACTACTTATTGCCTCTCTTGACTCGTAGAACACGCATGTTTCGATTGCTATCATTTCATTGCGTCTATCATGCATTCTTGCTTATTTATATTCCTGCATTTCAAGCACCGCATGATATTTAGGCTGTCTTGTTTGTCGTTTCATGAATTCTTGTTATATTCTTTCGCTTTACTTTCAATTTCTCTCGCTTGCTCACCGTCTAGTTTGTGACGGTGGGTGCGAATAAGACGGAGAGCGATAGGGGCAAGGGACCGTGTCTATGAGACTTTTTGTGAGCAAATGGACGTGAGGTACCGAGATGTAGGCTCGTACCTATCCTTTTTGTATGACGTTTATGTATATACATATATGGTTGTTTTGGAAGGAACTAGGTTTGAGGTGATTTCCATAATTTCATTTTGTTGACTTGGATATGACTGTCTTGGGGGTTTCCACATTTATATAGATTCCTAATTTCCTTGATTGAGTTATTTCCCATTATTTGATTAGATATGATTTTTGTTTCAGCTGTATTATAACTGCAATAACTCTTTCATAAACCTTAAAATTTTGATAAGTTGAGGCTGACTAGGCTCGTCCAGTTCGCTGAGAAACTGACTCGGGACCTGTACGGGTCTAGGCCGGGCGTACCCAAATGCATTGGGAATTTGGGGCCGTCACAGTGTCAATTACCATCAACAGAGATCGCAATCATTAGCTTACCACTATATTTGTCATATAAGAAAGTCGCATCAATCTAAAGCAGAGACCTGCAAAACTTGAAAGCTTGTATCAATGCTTCAAATGCAAAAAACACACGACGAAATTGGGGAGACGCAGTTCATATCTCATCAACAGCCCATTGTTATGTGACCACTCGATTTTTGACCCCGGACTCTTATTCCTCACAGCGCTAATCATCTTGGTAATAAAGCGTATGACTTATCATCCCAATCTTTAAATGCACATACAATTCCCTTCATTTTGGCATCCCACATTCGCTTATAGTTTACTTTGTGTCTGTATTTTCCCTTAATTATTTATATTAAGGTCTTGATAGTTATTGTTTGATCGCTCTGGATGACGCTTTGGATCTCTCGCGTAAGCATGTTGGCGTCAAGTTGGGCATGACCGCGTTCTACGTCGAGATTTATACAGTTGTGCGGCACGTCTAATTGTGTGATCTCTCATAATTGTGTTTTCTTTCGCAAACAAGCACGAAGACGCCACACACACCCGTTTTGCGCACTTCTGCACTTAATCACCCACAGAGTTGTAGTCGATTCCATCACATGGTATTGACAATGTCTATTAACATGTCACACTTTGACGACATGTTGTAAGTCTTTTTTGTTGTCAAAGTACATCTTTTTTTCAAATCAAAATTAGACATATCCTCCTAGTCTGTTGATGAGAATGTTGGGTCGCAATGGAGTTAGCCACCTCCTAATCGATGTCATTATATATCGGAAATGGTTAGTGAACTTCATCATCACTTTCTTCCTCCAAGAAAACCTCTTCATCGATAGCAAATTGTTCATCATCTTGCACATTTTCCGCACCTGGAGGTTCATACCTTGGGTCATCTGTCAAAACATTGACGTTCTCTCAATCGACAGCTGATGCAACATCCTCGTTGGGACGTATGTACTCATTGTTTCATTATTGGTGTCCTTGTTAACTTCATCATCACCGGAGGCATTAATGTCTTCTTGTAATGGACTAACAAATCCATCTTGCGCGACATCACCTTGTGGTGATTGCATATGCAATCTTTCCATCATCAATGTTGCGTCTAATGTGCCAACATTTTCATTACGGACTTGCGAATGAACCGTACGATTTTGAAATGAGTCGATTGCCTCAAATGTCAAATAGATATCTATCGTTGCAGTTATTGGTAAATTGGTCACTGTCGCCCGCATAAGTCGAAGTGTGTCGCATCATGCAACAACACAGGACGAAATAATGCAAACCTCCGGGGAGGATTATCACGTGACGATAAGTCATCATAACTAGAGTCTCTGTAGATGAGGTATTGAACATGTTACACACGTCATCCATCAATTGACGGCTACTCGTCCCAAACTTAACCATCAACACTGCTGATGGGGGTGCGTTGTACGCGATGCAATTTAAACCATTTACAATTTCACCGTACGCATAGAATAGAAAGTGAACGTTCCTACGTTCCATGGCCTACATAATTTATTGGACATTGATGTAAAATGATTACGCATATGATTACAAATATATTAAGTGAAAAAGTTGATTACTAACGGAAGTTAAAGCGCAATCGAACTTTCTGATGTAGAAGATCTTCATAACAGCGCAACTATAGAGCATACTCATTTGTTTGCATCAAGTATCAATTAATAACTCATATTTACATCTCAAACGATGAAAACTACTAAACTGGTTCATAAGGAGCACGTATTTCATCAAAACATTATCATACTAACTTGTTCCCAAATAGTAATATATTTACTATATTTATCATCAATTAGTCTATGTTTTATGTTTTTTCATTCATTTTTAAATTATCAAGCCATGAATTTTATTCAAATTAGGGATTTAAACATCAATCGAACTTTCTGATGTAGAGGATCGCCTTAATAGCGCAACTACAGAGCATACTCATTCATCTGTGTTTGAGTTACTTAATGTTTTAAACATACATACCATTAAATAAACATATCAACTATTTTTTTAAACAAAATACCTATGTCACTACATATCATGAAAATTATAACAAAACCAATAAATAATTATAAAAATATTAAATTTGTAAACTTACTATTTTCCTCCTCTTTTTGTCTTCAATTTAATATAGCTTGTGTGTATATTGAAGGACACATGAGAACAATAACACAGTTTAACATCATAGTTTAACAAAATAATAAGGCTAAACTAAACTAACCTAACTAAAGTAACAACCTAAGCTAAACTAACAACAAAACTAAACTAAACTAACCAAACATAACTAACCAAAAACCAAATTAAACCTTTAAACAAATAAAAATCCTAAACTAACTACCAAAACTAAACTAACATCCTAAACTAACTAAACTAATTAAACTAACAACCTAAACTAAACTAACCAAACTACCTAAACTAAACTAACAAACCTAAACTAAACTACTAAACTAAATAAACTAAACTAAACTAACCTAACTAACAACCTAAACTAACTAAACTAACAACCTAAAGTAAACTAACCAAACTAACAACCTAAACTAAACTAACCTAAAACGTCAACTAAACTAAACAAATTAAAATTCCTAAACTAACTAAACTAACAACAAAACTAAACTAAACTAACCAAACACGCACCTTAACAACAAAGTTCAAAAAAATAAAATATTTTCTCAAACAAACAGTAAATAACAAATAAATTTTTTAACATCGTCACCTCCTCCTTCTCCTGTCAAGCCTCCCCTCCTTCTCCTTCTCCTTCTCCTTCTCCTTCGTTCGTCAACCCCCTCTCATTTGCTCGTCAACTCCCTCTCCTCCTTCTCCTCCGCTGCTCCGCTGCTCGTCAACTCCATCTCATTCTCCTTCAACCCGTCACCTCCTCTCTCTGGCCTCAACTCCCGTCGTCTCTCGTCCTCTCCCATCTCTGCCCTCAACTCACCGTTTGCCCTTCCCCTCCTTAAATACCTGAGTGACCGCCCCCTCCAAAACTCTCGTGACCTACCCTACCTACTTAGCCCCTGCTACTACCCAGCCGAAACAGGAAACATAGATAATATATTATATGTGTTTCCTGTTTAGGAAGAAGAACAGGGGTACACATATAGCGCCTTTTGAGAAGGCGCTATCTTGTACCCCGAGTCCACGTGCAAGATCACACAAATAGCGCATTTGGGAAATGCGCTATTTATGTGCTCTTGCCCACGTAGACATCCAACGTGGGATGTCACGCGTACCGGGATATAAGAATAGTGCATTTTCAAAAGGCACTATTCTTGTATCTCTTTTCCACATGGACACGAATCTTATTTACACGAATGGCTCCTTTTGAAAAGGCGCTATTCGTGTAAATAGCCTCCAACCACTTTGACGTGGACATCCACGTGGATGATTATATCCAAATAATACGAATAACGCATTTTCAAAACACGCTATTCGTGATATATGTCCTACGTGGACCGAACACATGAATAACGCTTTTTGAAAATGCGCTATTCATGTGTCCACGTAAGTTGAAAAATTTTTCCACCTAATAGCGCATTTTCAAAAGGCGATATATCCTATTTTAGAATTTAAATAAATAAAAAAAAACCACACTTGTTTTGCTCATTTAAACAATAATCTACTGTACTTTTGTAATTTTTTCACTGACTTCTATAACAACCTTTGCCCCGATAAAGAAATTAATATTCTATAGTGTATAGGGTGATGGATAAGAGTCATATACAATAAAAGTATCTTTTCAAGCTTTCATGTGACATGACGAATAACAAAAGTAAAGAAGGATACTATTTGTACTGTAGATGTGGATTAAAAGAAGACCATCTAACTAAAAGGCCCAGTCCATGTGGTCTTTTGGGCGAGTGGTCCATATTGGTTTAGATTTGAGTTTTTCATACAATTTTGTTCTCTTTTTTTTTTTTTTTTTTTTGTTTATAACCATGGAAATTAGTCCAGTGCCACAAGGCCCACAACTATATATATAGCCCTAACCCCATTACCCGTGGAGAAACCAAGGGACTTTATTAATGTAATTATCAAGAATCGAATCCACGGCCTGCATTAGCCCGAGTTACGACGTTCCTTTCTTTGTTATTGCACCACATACCTTGAGGGCAAATTAATATGACATGTCGTAGTTAATTAATTAACTGTCATTGTATAAAGTACAATATCATATTAATTAAGAATATATAATATGAAAAACATGGCTAAGGTGTGTGTATATATATAGGTGGAATGTGCCAAGAATAACAAAAGAAATACCCTAATTTTTCTTAGATGACAAGAAATGCCTAATGACATATAGATAGTCCTTTTTTTTAGCAATTAATTATTCTTAATCTGCTTATGGTATTTTTATATAATTGTCGCCCTCTGCCCTCTCTACCCCTTATGACTTGATCTTTTGGTTTGATCATAATTAAATGGAGTACAATGTAGCCAGATCACATGAAATCCGACACATTGGCCTCTTCATGATTTTGATTTAGGAAGCAATTAATATATGTGCAGTTAAGGATGCAAGAGATAAGAGTGAGTGCCACTGGGCTTGTGTTGCTTTAGATGGGCATCTACTAGACACCAGTAAAGTGCTCCTCTCTTTTGTGACACTACAGATAAGGGGATTCCATTATGCACAAAGTTAACAAGCTAGGCATTTTGTAATATAACAGAACAAAATGTACTTGATTGAGTACAGATATCTATTATGTGTCTTTGTTGTCCACATATTGGAATCACAAGCATAATTGTGTGAGATCAGCCTAGATATTTCAGGCACAGTCATGCATCATATATATATCACTTGATTTGGCCGCATAGTTAATTAGTTGCAAGATTCCTGCTTGTTTATTTAATTTTCATTTATTGTTACATTGTCATTGTCTCTGCTCTGCCTCAAAAAAGGATTTCACCAAATTATTCCATAAAGTTAACGAACATACAACAAAATTAAGCTTGGAAACCATGTTTGCACATAACTAATTAAACAGTTTATTGAACTGTCTAGATACAATCTGATGACATCTGGAACAATTCATACTACAGAGAACATTGGGACTAAATATATCAATAACATGGTGTACTACTGAGTACAAAAAAAAAAAAAAAATCTCTTAATGAACCGATAATCGATCAATAAATCAAACTCGTGATCACGGGCTTGAATTAATGAGCAACATAGGTTCTATTCAGAAGACTATAATTGTCATAATTATTGAGGAAACATAATTAGTGCTAAACTGATCACTAATCCAATAATAAACATGTAACTACTACATGTTATATATTTAGTGACCACTACTAGTACCACTATATGTATATACTACTACTGCGACACTTGATGAGTACTACTAGTTCTGAACCTCTCTGAATTTGCTCGCTCAAGCTTGAACCTCTCTTGAACACAAGAAATATAACTTGCAGCCTTTGTGTCAACATTTAGATCTTCATGACCACCAACAATACTATATATAGCACTGCTTTGATGATGATCTCGAGACACGTTACCATTATCCGGATTCAGAAATGTTACCTTCTTATTGTTCATATTAGGATTGACCACAAATTCTTGGTCTTGGCTTGGCTTGACTTTGCTGCTGTACTGCACAGTTGATGAAGAAGAATTTGGCTTGGTTGTTCTGTAAAAAGACATCACCATCTTTGCCTTCATGAACCCTGATCTGCGCTTGCGTCCCGACTCCATCGCAATCTTTTCTAGTTGCTTAATTTAGTTAGCTAGTTGTAATGTTTGGTGCTAGACGTACTACTAGCTAGTGATGAATTTTGGTGCCAAGGATGATAGTAGTATTTATAGAAGTACAATATGGCTGTGTATATGCCTAAGTTCTTTTTTTTTTCATGCAAATTGTAACTTATTAGTAAAATATAAAAATGATCATACTGTGACACCCTAATTAAATTAGCACGAGAAATGCCGTGTGATACACATTGATATTTGTGGATGCACATCTCGATGCATATTACAATACTGTAGCACTTTCCAGTCTCCAGAAGTCCATATCTGCTAAAGCAGCTAAACTAATAAATTGATCTCTTTAAATATCCAAGGCTATTGAATTCGAAGTTAATGGACAAGTAAATATCTAAGAAAGTGACTAAATATCTCTCATTGTGCAACCCTGTGGGCAGGTTCTTTATGGTGGTCAAATTTATTCCATGGACCATTATGTGGGGCACTTTACATGATTTGGAAGATATGGCTACTCTTATAATAATAAACCATATCTAATATATGTTTTTAAAAGTTTTTGTATGCTTTCATATTTCAATACTATTAGCTAGGGCTCATAATTATTTTAATCACATTTCACATTGAGTCAAAAGGTGACTCTCTTTTGTTGATGAAAAAGATGTAATGTACATCTGGTTTTTCTTGCAAAGTCTTTGGACAGTTCAGTTTTTTTTTTTTTTGACATACTACTTCAAGTGAATGTACAGAGATCTACAGTACTACTTATAAGCAGATAAGAACAGTGTCACTTTCCCACTGTACTGAATCTACTGATAAAGATCATATCCAAATTAAAGAGGGTGCTCTACCTATTTATATTCATGCTTACCATTTATCAAAAACAAAGCTGAAAAATTAACTAAATGAATTCTTACAAGATTTAAGATATGATGAAATCAATTAATTAATCAAGTGATTGTGACAATTCAATTCAGAGGCATCTTTTTGTAATTATTATTGCCTCTTTATATATATGACTTAAAATATTTAAATATTATGAGAGCAAACCGAAAAGAATATATATTTGTTTTAGGACTAGTGTTGCTATTCTTGTAAATGCTGTATATTTTTGATGATAGAGCTATGGCTAAGGTTGGAAATTAATGAAAGCTAGAGCAATGTTGCAACTTGGTTTATGTAACTTTATGTTGGATATCTACTTGACGTTATGAAAGTTTCTCACCTTTGCGATCACAAAGAGATAAAGAGATTCCATGTGGTAAAGTACAGATCATCACATGCCTGTAGTGCAACTTGGATACATACTTCATCAGTGAGCTTTACTGAATTCAATCGTGATTCAGTACTTCAACCGAACGTCACCCTATCGACCTCCTATCATCTTCATCCACCACGTGGCAAGTACAAAGCTGGCCCACAAAAGCTCAGCCAATCCTATATGGCCAGTGTCTATATGAGAATGATACGGGATGATGTGTGACAATGGCCACCAAGGGACTCTTAGGCGGATTGTATATCATGTTCTCGAGTCTTATAAGAATAGTAAGATTCACTTAGACAGTTACTTGTGAATATCAAAAAAATGAAAATATTAGAATGACAACAATAATAAAATATCACAAGACACATCTACTCACAAAAATCTTTCATGCAACCTCAAACTGTGTATTGTACATCGAGATCTGTATCGAGACGTGCATAAATAGTTCTTGTGGTCTAGTGCTCCCACTTGGATGTGTGAGCGGTGGATCATGATTCTTCCTTACTTGGACAGTCACTGTTACCGTTGCAATCAAGTTTCCGTTGGTTTTAGATATTTGACCAGGTTCGCCCAATCAAACCTTTAATTGAGCAGTCATTTTCTAGCTTTCCATGTGGGCAATGAATTTTATGCTTTTGTGGAGCAACAAAGAAGTGTTTTTACTTTTCCATACTTCACTAATTGATGGGATTAATTAGTGTCATGGTTAGACTAGTTAGGTTTATGATTTGTCTTATAATTAATGGATGATCAGTTAGGTGGCCTAATCGAATAATTTGGTGAGTCTAGGTTCCCATTATTAAGTAAAGAATTCTGGATTAACGTTTGGGTTATAAGCAACTTGCTTGACTGGGTAAAGTTGAAGTGACTCTTCTAATTTAGATGAGTGTTTGTCAAGGCATTAGAGTTGCGTTTCCTTGTATATGTAATGTAGTCCCTAAGGCATATGAAGTATATTCTACGTTTTTGATGTTTTTGATGTTTAGAGAGGTCCGCATACGTTGCAATCACTAATCAAATGTCAGGCCCAAGCCCAGGCCCAAGAACAGGCCCAAACCAAGACCAAAAGTCCAAAATCAGTACTGGGAATTGATGGAGAAGTTCTGTTATTACAAACTAGATGAATTGCAATGTGATTATCACATGATTGGTGATGCTGCTAGCAGGAAATTATTGATGATGGACATATGTATTTTGCTATTTGTCCATTAGTAGAAAATTCGACTCAATAAAATTTGAAGAAATCCAATGAGGTAAAGGCAGACCGAAGTTAACTTAATTGGGACACATTGATCAGAAGCCAATATATGCCCTCAAATTCAAACACAAGGAATATATATGTTTTTTTTTTATTATTATTATTTTCAAAAAAACGCAAAGAAATATGCTTACTTAAATAATTATTAGAACTACCACTTAATTGATAATTAATTTATATGCATTACGTATTATTACTTTTTTCTAATAGGGAACGAGACTTTATTAATTTATTTATAACCAAATAGATGAAATAATACGAAGAGGAGCAGTGTATTCTCTTAAAATAAAGTCGAAAAAAACCCCTAAAATGTAGTATATGAAAATTGCTCCCAACAAAACAAAAAAATTATTAATTATGAGTCATAAACGGAATAAATAGTGTCAATCAATTAACAAATCCTAATGCATCCGCTCATGAAATTGAGAGAGCAAGACTTGAACATGCAAGGTCAAGACTGAAATTAAGGTTTAAAATGAATTGCTGCTATACGGCATAATTTTTTTTAAAAAAATAATTGAGTTAATTCATGTTTTTTTTTATTACTAGTTCATGGTTCGAAAAACACAAAAAAAAATACAAATGTAGACATATATTTTGAGCCTAATAATAGCAAAAAATAATTAAATCCCTTTTATTAAAAAGATAATATATAAAACATAACCATGATACGCTTTATTGTAATTTGATTTTGCGTGGCCATATTTGACATCCATCTCATTTTGGCAATTAATATGTAATGCTTGCTTTTTAATATTTGGGAATCAATATATATACTGGAGTACTTATGCTTACGCCTTCTCTAATAGGAGTGCAATGAGAACCATCAGTACTGAATTGGTTTTTCTTATGTTGCAAAGACTAAAGAAGATGAGAGGATTATATTTAATCGAATCTTTGCATGAAATGGAGTTACATTTGTCAAAAACTCATCTTTCAGTGCTTCAGAATCAGATATACTAAAAGAGTAAGGCTTTTGCTTTTACCAACATATATAACTCTGAACATTGTGGGGATGCAACTAATTAATTAGGCCCACTTATCTGCACCATTTGGAATATATTCTTATATATCAACGGCCTTACTTAAAAATAAACATAATTAATTGTTAGGAGAAGTTTTGGCCCAAACACAATTTTAACTTAATTTCTTATTACATCTAGTGATTGATTTAATTAGCGGAAAAAAAAGAAGTATAATTAATTAAGTTAATTACGAGCACTGCATTTTCATGAGAAGGTAAAACAGCTCAGTCACTTGAAAAGAAGGAGAAGCTAATAGATAAAGAGCTACATCCAGTAACAAATATATGTATGCGTTTTCACGTCAATTAAAATTTGATCACTTTATAGTATAGCTAGTATTACCAATTATATTTCTCTCTCATAAACGAATTTGCAGTTCTAGCTAGTTTTAGTATCCATAGAAATATTTTCGCTTGAGTAATTAATGATGGTAGAAATAAATTGATGTTTTTTACTCTAAAAACTCTCATTAAGAAGTCATTCGCTTCTTCTTTTTTCCAAAGAAAACAAAAGTCCACAATTTTATTCTTTGATTTTCTAACACGGGACTCTTAAAACATTGTTCTTTCCGCACAATATTCCAACCAAAATGTGTGCAACTCAAATAATTACCAGCCCTCCTATTTTTCTTTCTTTTGTACTTAGGTGGGGTGGGGGTACAATCATATCAATTCATGACAAGTGACCATTCAATATTATTGTTTACCATAGTTTCTAAAATTTTACTATTATTTGCATCATAACTATTTCCACATGTGATGTTCCTATGAAGTACTCTTTTAGCCTTTCCAATCCACTCTGTTTTGGTTTGTAACATAAATGGTTTTTAAATCACTAAATACTTCTTTGTATATATATATATTAATCAATATATGAACAAAAGAGGGACGACTTTGATTTTTATCTTCAAGTTTAATCTTCTTAAGGTCATCAGTTTTATTAGAAATAATTTATTGATTTGATATACACATACATGCAAGAAGTAAACATGTATTGCTAATTTTATACTCTAATGCTTGCTAGGTCTATGTATATATATATAGCTTTACAAGGATTCGTACCCAACATTCTTCCCCATACATGTTAGTTCTTTTTTTCGTTTTCACTATAAGCCCAAACTTCATAGATAAAAAAATAATACTGATGGACAGTAAAAACCTCATATATGAAGCTTAAAGCTAGCTTAAGCTCTTACACGAAAATAGGGCCGGGAGACCCAACGCGGTTGCAGGCCTGGAAATAGCATTGCGTACGTATGCACGGGTCCATTAATTCAATTGCACCTTCAAATTTTCTCGAACCATGAGTTGGACTTTGATGATCAAACATGCAATTAGTTTTTCTTATTATTTCTTTTAAAGAAGCCAACGTTTATCCCCCTTAAAATTGCGCGAAGACTCGAATTCTCAACGTGATATACGTAATACGTATGGTGACACATCAAACTTCTAGATAGCTAATTTGATGTAATTATTATTATTTTTTATTAATCATGAATATCTAAACACTTGTCTTACTAGTCTCATAGCCACTGGATCAAGACTGAGAAAAGAGATCACTAGTGGCGTGACGTTTGACTATCGTGAGAAAAAAAATGAGGCCGTGTGCCTAATCCACACAGTTATGCCTTTGCCTTTACCACTAGACCAACCGGACGTTTGGGTTGTGCAATAATTTTTTAAGAGTGTTTTTTCTTTTTCTTTTTTTGATGAGAAATAAACAACTTGCCAATGGGGTTCAAACAACCTTTTACTCTCAAACCATGTACCTAACTATTGGGGTAAAGTGATTTTTCTTTTTTTCTTTTTTTTTGATAAGAAAAAACAATTGCCCTAACAACGTTTTGAACCCATGAACTCTTACTTTCAAACACTATACTAAATCATTGGGTCAATCAATTGGTTGGTTGAGTGATTTTTCTTTTGACCTTAATCTAACGCCAAAAGTATCTTTAGTGATGATCGATTAGATAGATAGGCATCACATGCCAACGGTAAAAATTGGGGGTAGATTCGACTCATGTTGAAATTAAAAGGGTAAATGTCGTAACAAACAAACAAACAAAAAAAAGAAAAAGAAAAAGAAAAAACACACTCTACGACATATAGGGTAGTTGAAGGTCCATCTCCATAATTAACTGCTCTCATCTTTCTATTTATTTGGCCATTAAAGGACCTCAGCTAGGCACAATTCATTACTATATGGTATATGACATCTTCTTGTATTTTTATTTTTATTTTTCCCTTTCTAATGAACCAGTATATGATCCGTTCTTTCTGCCGGTTATGCAAGAAAATAAGCTCGATAAGGTGATATATTAATATTGTTGTTGTTGTTGTTGTTATTATTGTTTTTTGAGAATTTAATTAATTACACATGCATGAGAAGGGTAGGAGCTATAGTTAGTAGCGAAGATGAAATGGAGCGCACTGAAATGGAATGCGACATTCATAAAGTGATGTACCATAAGAATATTATGATCAATACTTTTCTGCGGGTTGATGTTGATGATGTCCGCCCTAAAATGGAAGAAATACTGACTTTATTATTAGACGTATGGGCCATTGGTCATTCAGTTTTTGGACATCGTCCCCCCACTAGTCTCAAGAGTAGGTTTGTGTCGTCGTAACTTGTGATTTTTATTTCTAATCGGCGATGAATAAGAGCAAAATTTATGTGGATTGTTGTTAAATAATTCAATTCGTGAATGTACGTCAACATTACCTAGCTTTAGGGACCACTTCACTTTAGTGCATTAATTTGGACCATCAAAACTTTGTAAGCACTCTCATTTAGTGCAGCTTCACATGCATAGTTTTACCTAGTCTAATTTGGTGATTTTAATTTACCTTTTCGGATTAACAAAAAGGAATAATTGATTAAAATATCATAACCTTTCACAACTTTTGTTATTAACAAAAATGCCTAATTGTTTAAATTTTCCTAACTTTCGCAACTTTTGTTATTATATCCTAACATTTTAAAATTTATTGTTATATCATAACCTTTTCAAATTTGTTTGATTTGTATCACACGTCAATTTTTAACTTTAAATTTGATGAGGTGACACTTTAATTATGGTTTAAAAGCACCCATCACCCATAATTATCGAAATAATTACTAATTTTATGATTTAAATTCATTTTAAGTGCCACATTATCAAACTAGCAAGTCGGCAATCTCACGCTGTGGGCAAAAATAAATATCTACATATTGGATAAAATAATTTTGATAACGAAAAAATGGAAAAAAAAAAAGTATGATGTTTTCCTCAATCCCAAATATTTTCACGTTTTGAGAAAAAAAATTTTCAATTGTAACACTACAAAAAAATAACCCAAATAGTGATGGGAAATAGTGAAGAATTTACGACGGGGCCTTTCGTTAACCTGTTGACCAATTTAGCGATGGGGTTAGCGATAGCCCCCTGTCGCTAATTGTTGGGCGAAAAAATCCGCCCAATAAAGGATTTTTTCATCCACGTGGCTGTAGGGCCACAGACTCTCTTACACATTTTTTTTTTACCTTTTGTAAAAATAATGTTACTATTTTTTAAAAAAAAATTATCAATCGGTCAGAAAATAGTGACAGGGGGTGGCGACGAGATTAGAGAAGGGGTCTCGCGCCAAACCTGACACGTCGTCTCTAAAAAAAAAATAGCAACGGCCAGGTTAGCGATGGGGTTTCCTGTCGCTCACACGAGATAGCGACGGGAAACATCGGATTAGCAAGGGATTTCCCGTTGCTAACCGATATCTTTTTGTAGTGTAACCTTAGAAAATCAAAAATTAAGCATCAATTGCTTCATTTCCGATTTTAACTAAGAGTGGTAAAAAAATGAATACGGGTCCGGACACCTCCCCTTAATAACGACTAAAAATAACCTCAAGATCCATACCCGTTTTTGAAACAAACACTTTATTTGTCTAGACCCGTATGTCTTTAAAACATACAAGACCCGTTTTTTGTCTGAATTTTTTAATATAATCAAATAAATCTTTTCACCTAATTATTGACAAAAATGCATGATTTTTATGTTGTCATGCATTCCATCACTACAAAAGACATGTTATATATTCAAAAATCATGCATTACAAGTTTCCATATAAAAATAACATCATCATTAGTGAAATTACAATGCAAACATCATGAAAGTTTCAAAATACTTCTATAAATAAATAAAATATTATTTAAATTAATCACTAAATGAGTACCCATTTTTAAAAAAGATTTGTCCGAACCCGGGCCCATTTTTTAAAACGGACAAAAAACATGTCCAAATACGTTTTATTTTGAAAAAAATATGTCCGGATCGTATTTATTTGAAAAAAATATGTCTTGACCCGTTTAAAGCATATCGGGACAAATACGGACAAATGGGTCCGGACACTTTTTGCCACCTCTAATTCTAACCTCAATAAAAACATAATCGTATCTTTTACAATAAATACTAATTGAATTTGTGTTGTAATTGATAAAAGAAAAAAAAACTTGTGACACTTGTGTTACTATTTTTTTTTTGTTAAATACTTTGTGTTGCAATTAGAAACTCCTAAAAAAAAAAGACAGAAAAAATGAGAGTTATTAGAAAAATCGAAATCGAAAATAGAAACTCCTTACAAAAAAATAAAAAAAAAAAAACTCCTAAAAAAACACCAAAAAAACCAAAATTATTAAAAAATTGAAAAATTAGATTTTACCATCCTACCCCTTACTTAAGTGCGAGAAATATCGATGGCTAGTATTTTTTGTTTCTTTTATAAAATATCGATTATGAAATCATAATGTCACATGTCACGTTGTGAGTGCTTCTCACAAAAGCCAAAACAATTCCTTTATATATATGTAGATAGATTTAGAGCTTAAAATGATTAAGATACAAATCAAATAATTTAGAAAGATTAAGATATAATAACAAAAGTTGTAAAAGGTTAAAATAACCAATTTGACCTAACAAAATGTTATAGTTTACGTTTTTTAGAAAGGGCATTGGAATAGTTAAGCTGCTTATATAAATATGGGTCTTAATAATTTGGGTGTTGTTTAAACTTCAAAGCGTCAAACAATAACTCCACTCAACATATATTATATGTGCTACATATATAACTTGTTCCAAGTCTGAATAAAAAAGAACTTCGAAGAAATCCCATTTTATGTTCTTGGTGAACGAGTGAGGATTGTGATAGGTTTGACAGCTAACGTGTGTAAAACTTTTGTCGCTCTTTATGAATGAGTAAAATAAATGAGATAAACATGGGGGCTCGCCTAACAACGCATTGCATTAGAGCTCGAGTGGAGGGAGCATGTTTTGTAAAGTACACAAAAGCCATATATCAATTGTATACTAGATCGAGTGTAATGGAATAGTTTGATCCATATAGTCAATCGCAACTAATTTGAGATTAAGGCTATGTTGTTGTTGTTGTTTTTCAACCCATCAACAATAGGATGGCAGTTGATTGATTTCCAATAAGCACTAGAGCAAGTTAACTCTGATTTTTCCACAACTATAGATCGACATTGGGAGGTTAGAGTCAAACAAAGTACTCATTTTGAGGGCAATATATAGACCTAAGGTTGGCAAAAAGTGTATGAACTTGTTTGTCCGCATTTGTCCAGACCCACTTTTATGATACCAAACTCAATTTTTTCAAAACAAATACACAAACGACCTGCTCGCGACACTTCTCCGCAAGAGTGTGAATCTCCGTCAGGATCGATAATGTCCTCAACTTAACCACTTCTAACTCATAGGTATGAGGTTTTAACTCAAAAGGTCTTGGTACTAATTGATGAGAGGTCCACACTTTTATAATTTTTATGAAGTCATATTTAATCAACGTGGAACTATTATTTAAGTTCCACATATCTAACACTCCACCTTGGACTGAAATCCATCCAAGTGGATTTTTTTACAAAGGTCCTAGCCCAAACCATCGGCTCTAATACCAAGTTAAATCTTTTACCTGTGGCGCATCATCCGCAAGCAGGCTGCTTGCGACACTTCTCTGCGAGCTTATGGATCTCTGCCAATATTGATATTATCTCCAACTTAACTACATCTAACTTATGGGTGTGGGGTTTTAACTTAAAAAGCTTCAATACTAATTGAGTTCTTTATATATGAAATCATATTTAATTGATGCACTATTATTTCGATCCACACATCTCAATCTTCTCGGACAATCTCAACCAGAACCCATTCTAGCAAGTTGCTAGTAGCAACCATATGGAGGATATAAGGGGTTATGATTACATAATATTCCCTCGTTTATGTTTAATGTAATAATAAGGCATTAAAGTCTTCAAGAAACTACTAAAGGAAAATGTTTGGAATCTTGACTTAGATGCTAATACAATGTGACTATAAATGAGTAGTAGCATAAGGAGAGTGGATCAAACGTATTAGGTATATATCTAAGGGCTTGGGACCCCCAAAGAAGGAAACATGGTGGTGGAACAAGGACGTCCAACGAGCAATTAAGACTAAAAAAGAGATGTATAGGAAAATACATAAGTGTCAAGACGAAGATGTGTACAATCAATATAGAGAAGCTAGAAAACAAGCTAAAAAAGTAGTTAGTCAAGCTAAAAATATATAAATATAGGCTAGCAAAATTAAGAGATAAAAAGAAACAAGATCTAAGTCATGTAAGATGTATTATGGACGAAAATCAAAATGTTTTAACGCGTGAGGAGTATATTAAGGAGAAATGGAGAAGTTACTTCGATAGTTTATTTAATGATGGTCAAGTTGATACTATAATAGATGAAAACTCACACCAAGAAAGAAATGTAAACTATACACGCAATATTAGAATTGTAGAAGTTAAAGAGGCATTGAAAAGAATGAAAATAGGGAAGACATGTGGCCCAGATGAAATACCCATAGAGGTTTGGAAATACTTAGGAGAAATTGGATTGACAAAATTTTTCAATAAAATTTTAAAATCAAAACAGATGAATGGATTGGAGAAGAAACACGTTTGTGCCAATCTTCAAAAACAAAGGAGACATTCAAAGTAGCTCAAACTACCGGGGAATTAAACTTATGAGTCACACTATGAAACTTTAGGAGAGGATAATTGACAATAAGCTAAGGAGAGAAACAACAATATCAGAGAACCAATAATTTGGTTTCATGCCTGGGAGGTCAACTATGGAGGTGATTTTTCTTGTAAGACGATTGTTAGAAAAATATATAGAAAAGAAAAAAGATCTTCATATGGTATTCGTAGATTTAGAAAAATCATATGATAGGGTCCATAGAGATGTTTTTTTGTGGGTTCTAGAAAGAAAAAGAGTGCATGCTAGATACATAGACACCATTAATGATATGCATGATGTAGTAGTAACGAGTATAAAGACATTCGGAGGAGCTCCAAAAGAATTTCTCATCACGATATGACTACATCAAGGTTCGGCTTTAAGCCCATATCTATTTACTTTAGTTATGGATGAACTAACTAGACATATTAAAGAGGATATACCATAGTGTATGCTATTTACAGATGATATTGTCTTAGTGGATGAAACTAAAGATGGAGTGAATAGGAAATTAGAACTCTGGAGGAATACATTAAAATCTAAAGACTTTAAGTTGAGTAGGATGAAAATCGAATACATGCACTGTGAGTTTAGAAACACTAGACATCGAGATGACGGAGTGGTAAAATTAGGTGAAATAGAAGTTCCTAAGGAAAACAACTTTAGATACCTAGGATCAATCATACAAAATAATGGTAACATTGAGAATGATGTCACTCATAGAATTCAAGCTGGATGAAAAAAATAGCGGAGTGCAACATGGGTGATTTGTGATCGAAATGTTCCTACTAAGTTAAAAGAAAAATTTTATAGGACCGCAATTATGCCAGCTACGCTCTATGAAAGCGAATGTTGGGCGGTAAAGCAACAACAATTACATAAAGCGAACGTAACAGAAATGAGGATGCTTAGGTGGATGTGTGGTAAAACTCGTAAATATAGAATAAGAAATATGGAAATTCAAAGATAAGTAGGAGTAGCACCAATTGATACAAAGATTAGGAAAGGGCGGTTGCGATGGTTTGGTCACCTGCAAAAACGGCCTACAAATGCTCCAACTAGAAAACTTGACTCAATAGAAACTGTAGAAATTTGACGAGGTTGGCAGACCAAAGTTAACATGTGATGCATTAATTAGGAGAGATTTGAATGGTTTGCAAAACTCACCATCAATTGCACTTAATCGAACACAATGGAAAAGTTTGATCCATGTAGCCGACCCCTGTTAATTTGGGATTGAGGCTATGTTGTTGTTGTTGTTGTTGTTGTTGTTGTTGTAAAGTCTTCAAGAAAATAATAATAAGGCATTAAGTAGCCTCATTTTGATTGAAAAAAAAAAAAAAGAGGAAGGAAGTTATATCTGAGTATTAGCTACTACATTAAAATTGATATATAAAACCTTATTTAATTTGTTGTGGAGTTTAATAGATTGTTTCTACTTGAGAAATGATAGAATTAGAGATGCAAATAGGTAGGGTAGGGGATGGGGACCTCATTCCCATATTTATACACATTAAAATTTTTATCACTCATACATATACCTATACCCCTACCTATCTAAAGATGAATTCTCATACCCATCCTCATACCCATCAAATCCTCATGGGTAAATCTTCTTACTCATTTCATTTCCTATTGGGGATCTCCGTGTGGAGATTTTTATGGAGATTTTTGTAGGGATGAGGAATCCCCGTGGAGATATTTTTTCCCTTTTCCATTCTTCGTTGGGGATTCTCAGTGGGGATTCTACAAAAAAAATTGTAACAAATAAGATGTCAAATATATATACATACCAATATAATTGTTGAAATTCCAACAAAAAAAGATCAACAAATGCAATAAAAATTCTAAATATTAAGTACTAACACTTATAATTAAATTTCTACAAAATCATTGGCATACGCAAAACGAAAAGTCCAAATTTAAAATATTCCTTAAAGTCACTATTTGTTTAAACCACCAAGTCATCAACTTTTTTGAGTTCTTCTAATCCTAAAATTCTAAAATATAAATATAGTTTCAAAAATTCAAAACAAAGCATACAATTATTAATTAACCAAATAAATTAAAATTATAAACCTCATTAAGAGGTTTTTTGTTATATGTATGAGTGTTTTGGAGTAAAAACTATGTAATATGATGCAATATTTATATATAAATGTCATATGGTGTATATATAAATAATAAATATCATATGATGTTAAATTATATGATATATGCTAAAAAACGGAATCAGAGACGGAATCAGAGACGGAATGCAAATAGTCCGTCTCTGATTCCGTCTCTAATTAGAAACGGAATCAGAGACGGATTATTCCATTTCTGATTCCGTCTCTGATTCCGTTGCTAATTAGCGACGTAATCAGAGACGGAAATCTTATTTCCGTCTCTGATCCGTTTGTGATTGATAGAAATATTTCTGGAAAATTAGAGACGGAATAGCAACGGAATATTTGAATTCCGTTGCTAATCCGTCTCTAATTTTCCAGAAATGTTTAAATATGAGACAGTAACATATTCCAATTGATTCTCACCTAAAAATTCAAAATACAACCCGATATAACCTACTCCATCGCCTGCACCCCCTCCAACAACTCCTTGGGGGTGCTAACATCCCACAAAAAAGCCAAATTGCACATCCATACATCGACAATATATATCAACAAAATTTCAAAAGATCAAGAAAAAATGTGAAACTCAAAATTAGCAAAAAAATTTATATATCCACGAAAAATTGTCATGTATTACAAACGCTCCATAACTTGAAAGTATACACTAAAACCACCAATCCTATCGTTGAACAACCCAAAAAAAGAACACTCACAAAAGGTCCAAAATTTGGAAGTATACACAAAAAGGGCTTCATCTAATAACTAAAACGCAGTTTGAAGCATTTTTGATTCTCCATCTGGAGGGCAACAACCAGTGAGTATGCACCTGAAAGAAGTAGGCAAAGGAGAGATTATTGAACTAAGGATGTACATTGGAAGCGAATGAGAAAAATGGTGGATTTGAAGAAACATAGAAATTAATAATAATCATACATAAAAAGTCGGCTCCGAACCTATTTTTAAATTTATTTACGATTGAGTTTCTTTGTGGTCTTTTGTCAATTATGCACATATGTAGGTAGAGAGGAGTACTAGAGGTAATAAGGAACATGAAAGAGGATAATGGTGAAGTGCAAGAATGCTAAAAGGAAAAAACTAAACTCAAATTTGATCCCCAAACTCCCATCAATGCGTAGGAAAATAGCAACATTGACCCCCAAACTCCCATCAATGCAACATTCACAGTTCAAATTTGATCCTAAACTCAAATTTCATCCCATTTAAAAATGTTGTGTGCTCGAAAACAAGGCAGCCATGTGTTCCTACTTTAAAAAAAAAATGGCAGCTGACATTCAAGAAATGCAGTGAAGAAAAGAAATAAACCATACAATGAGGAATAAGAAAGCTTCCAAAAAAGACATGAACATGAAGCAAATGCAGTCAAGGCAGTCAAGGACTGAAGTTTTGTTGTTGTTGTGAGTTTGGGGGTCAACATGTATAACATGTTTTATAAGGGTTGGTTAGGTCCTGGACGAGTTTATGGGTCGCTAACACAAAGGGATAAAATAATTATTTTGAGGTCCCTGCAGTTAGCGCGCTAATTAATTCCAGTATTAGCGCGCTAATTAGCCACTGCCAGATATTTTTGACTTTTGGAAATCAAGCTTTACATTTGAATTTTTGATTTCCTGGATTCCTAGAACGGCTATAAACGGTCATATTGGAATTCTTATCACTATAAAACCACCAAAAACTTGGTTTTAACATAAGGAAGAAGAAACACATTCCAAAATTCTAGATCTACAAAGAGAAGAAATTTGATTTTTTGGAAGGAGCAATAGGAGATCACTATAAAACCACCAAAAACTTGGTTTTAACTATAATATACTAATGTTTGAAACAAACTAAACCACCAGCAATATGTAAATCAAGTAACTTAAAAAGTCTACACGACAAACTATTGAAAGGAAGTGATTCAATCGCTAAAATAGAATAGCCAAGAGAAGATTCACCTCGATAAGCACCTAAGCCACGCCCCAAAGCCTCCATAACCCCCACCAAGCTCATCGCCTCCACTATACCCACCACGCCTACCTCGTAGACTGGAGTCCTATAAGGACCAAAATCACCACCACCAAAAAAAGAATGAGTTTAACATGCAAATGAAACAAATCGTCTACAACATGCTCATCGTCAAAAGCAATGAACCCATTCCCTCGAGAACGATATGAAAAACTAAAACCCGCCTATCCAGGAAACAGGAAAAAAAAAGTAAAGGAACTTCATCATCGCACCCTCCACTACATCGAGCTTCAACAAACCACCATCGTCCGCAGTACATTCATTGTCCATTTATCCTCTCGTATATCTTAGTTGGCTTGGACGCCCAGTTCATGCATAAGTTATCATGGATTTTAATTTTAATACATTATCCTCCCCAAAATAAATTTTTTAATCGCGTTTAAGTAAAATATACTATAAGTATCGAATGTTTGCAGAATTAATCCATGGGAGAAGAAGAAAACATCTTGTTTGTTGTGTGCAAATCTTATGCGTTGCGAGTTCTCTCGAGTGCTATGATGAAGAAAGTGGTAGAATCGACAGGGAGCAACATCTTCATGCCATAGCAAATGAATTTGGGAAATCGATAAAGGGTCGTTTTCGGTCATCCGTGTTGAGAACATGTAGGCTATTCTTCTTCTACGGACATGCCATAATAGAAGAAGAAGAGCCTACATGTGCAGTAAATACGATGACCGAAAAACGAGCCTTTATCGACTTCCCAAATTCATTTGCTATTGCATGAAGATGTCGTCCCCGTCGATTCTACCACTTTCTTCATCGTAGCACTCGAGAGAACCCGCAACGCATAAGATTTGCACTTAACAACAAAGATGTTTTCTTCTCCCATGGATTAATTATGCAAACATTCTAGACTTATAATATATTTTACTTAAAAACAAAAAAAAAATTTGGGGGAGCAAAAGGAAAAAATTAAATTCCACGATAAAATATGGAACATCGACCTAAAAATGCACAAAAGAAGTGTGAATCATAAAGTAATTCGAAGAATTTCTAAAGTTGTCTACACTATAAAACGTTTAATCTAAGAATTTGAAACAAACAACAAGTGAAGTACCTATGTATCACCAACCTGCTCATCTCTCGAGAGCCACGCTTACGTCTCACGCCCAACATTGTCCCCTTGTTGGGGTGGATCGACCGAATCTATTTTTGCGGCTATTGTCTGTTGGTCATGAGGTGGCGGTGGTGGTGGCGGTGGTTGTTGCTGAGCTAGGTCTATTTCGTCCATGTCCATCCCAAGACGCTGATGCATGAACTCCATAACCTTTCGTAGTTGCTCCGCAACGACATCGAACTCGCCCGCGGCACCACATCCGCGCGTCTGCGACGTGCTAGCACCAGGAGCTCCGTATCTCCTCTTCTTTCTCCCTACGGACCCGAGTCCGTAGACACGTCCTTTGGAACACTCACCCGCCACATTGAGGTACACCGCCTCATCATCCACCGATTGCTCCGTGTAGCTCGGGTCACCTCCCCGACGTCGCTCTGGAGCCTATCCTGCATATATGCACAACACACAAAATACATGATATGGGGTAAGTGAAAGACTTAATAATATTTTACATATCATTTCTATACTTACATAGAACCGCTCTGATCTAGTATCGATGAATGTCATCTTGTCGTGATTAACGGTGTGGAGATGCAAATACAAGTCATTCACAGTCGGTGGCGTCTCGGATGAATCAGCCTGCGTGCGGGACCAAGCATAGTGAACAAGAGTATAAATGTATAAAATATCCTAGATGTTACAAAAAACTTACCAATCTTTCTTGGGTAGTCGCAAATGACACGGAACCACCACCGTGCTTCGAGGGTCCAGTCCCAGGGCCTTCGACCTCAGTGTTCCTATTCTCCGTCGCTTGCCTAGACCTAGCCTGGAAGTCCTCGCTCTCCCAAGATCTTTGCAAGTATCTCCTCCATGCCTCATCTCGTAACATAAACCGTCGCACCCGATTCTTCTTCAACTTGTGCATCAACGCGGTGTACCTTGTGCAGGCTCGCAAGCTTTCGTCGTACGCCGCTCGCACGAGATCCTCGGGAAGCGCATCATCCCATCTAAAAAATATCTACAAATTGGCGATTGCTATTGTTAGCACTTATTAGAGAAAATAGTATAAATCATAAGGCATATGGTAGTCTTGTTTACCTTCCATTGGCGCCAGTATTGGTCTTTATGATGAGGCGTGCATCGACTTCCAACAATACCCTTCAGGTATCATCCATCGTTTAAAAACTTTTGTCATCCTCCGTGCACAAAAGTGCGAAGGATGCAACTCCCTGTGTTTCATGAACATGCATATCACCTTAACTACTTCTTCAATATTTGACATCCATATTGAAATTGACATATAAAAGTCAAACGCAAACTTACGTATCATTGGCAATCAGCGTGATAGGGATCCCCTGCACGCGAGGGCTCCATCCCCGGCTCTCCGAGGTGGCCGCGGAGAGCTGTCACCTCCAACCCCGCTCTTACGTCTTCTTCTCGGGATGCCGCGCCGATGCCGTGCCGGGGTGCAGCCTCGTGGGTAAAGGAGTCATTGATGTCGGAGAAGGTGTGGGGAAGTGTGTATTAGGCATAGTCCTTGATGACGACGAAGATGGTACGCGACGACCCCGACGGTATGGAAGGGAAGGTGACGCTGCGGCCGTATCGTGCTCGAGAGACCGAGAAGTCGAATCGATAATGGAGGTATCGAACCATGACCTCGACCGCCACGACCTCTATGGACCCCTCCTGTGGCCTGACCACGAGGGCCAGTTGGTATTTCGCCGCCAGATGTCGGTGCCGCACCTATTCCGCCTGGACGAAGGCCTCCTAATGGCAAACCTCGACATCCCCTACGACCACGTCCGGCCATGATACCTAACAATATTCACGAGTAAAACATCAGAAAAGAAGGGCATACAAAAAGTAGAAATTCAGTCTATATTATTGGACTTAATAAGAACAAAATCCATGCAAATAAAAGTAACTACATTATTGGTCGTTGACATATCATATACAAACTTTATTCGCTATCCTCCGTTTCAAATTCACTCTCATGAGTAGAAGGTGAGGATTCTTCTTCTGATTCATCTCCACTATAAACTTGATCGCTTGGACCCGCTTCAACAATGAATCGAGTCCCAGTCGGAACATCCAGATTGTTGATATCGACGTCTGCATCATCGACTACGCACGTGGTGGGCATCCCATCTTGAAAGCAATCTCTGCGAGCCCTGGTCATTATCGTCTTTGCTAGTTTCCTCGTCACGAATTTTGGCCGACAAAGAACAAAGCGCTAGCCATTCTTGTCGATCGTTCCGCATAGAAGAGGTACGAAAGGTAGTAGACTTGAGTGGCTTGCATTGCTAGTACAAATGGCTCGTAGTTGTTATATCGTCGACTTCGATGAACCTCTACCAATTGAAGTGTTGGGTGAGTCCTCACACCATGATTCGGTGTAGGGTCATACCATTCGCACTTAAACAAGACCACACGTTTGAGGCCGGTATACTCAATCTCCACAACCTCTTGCAGTACTCCATAATAGTTATGGGAAACATCAGCGTAGTTTGAACCCTTCACCAAAACACCGCCTGCTCTCTGCGTCGATCTATTAACGTCATATGTTATGAGTGGAACTTATACCCATTAACAAGGTAACCAGGGTAGACAAGACATGATCGACTAGGACCAACAGAAAAAGATCAACGAGCGTCTCGTCAACTATAGAATTCCGAGCCTATTCGTCAAAATTAGAGATGCAATATGACACATTAGTTATGGGAGAAACATTTGAATCTATAACGTACAAAAGTAATGCCCTTACATATGTTTGAAACCAAATGGGGAAGTTGTGCTCTAGACTACTATCAACTTGCGACTCCCCATTGCTTGAGTGATTTCATCGACGAATATCCTAGAAGAAACGAACGTGTAAGTCGGATGTCTTACTAAAATATGAACAATGAATGTCTTGCATTATTGAAAGAAAGTGATGGACATATCGAACGTAAGGAGCGATCTCGGACAATTAAGCAAGTATGTACGAATGAGCGGCATTATACTCCCCGCTCTGTTAATACCGCTCCTTCGACTTGCCCATGGGTCGACCAGGATAAGTGAAAATTGAGAAATTGCCAACGAAGTTCGGTGTGGGCCCGAGACCGCCATCGTCGTTACGTGGGACTTTGTCATGCAACGTAAAGACGTGATCTTCGAAGTAGTAAGAACAAAAGGATGTGACCTCTTCGACCAAATAAGCATTACACATGGAGCCCTCAACCTTCGCTTTGTTTCGCACATTGTTCTTCAAATGTTTAAGGTACCTATATGAATGTTATAGGAAATGTTGATATAAAACCTATTGAATGGGAAAATAATATCAAGGGCTCAAGATAGTACCTCTCAAATGGATACATCCATCGAAATTGAACGGACCAGGCCGGACGGGCCTCGTAGGCCAAGTGGATTGGTAGGTGTTCCATAGAGTCAAATAAGCTTGGAGGGAAAATTTTTTCCAACTTGCAAATGATTTTTGGTATTTCGAGACTCTAAGACCTCCATATCTTGATACCGACACATTTCGCAGATAAGGACCGGAAAAATAGGCTTAATTCGCTAATTGCAACGCAAACCGGTTTGGGAGAAGTTCTCCGAATGCAATTGGTATCAACCGTTGCATGAATATATGACAATCATGGCTCTTCATGCCGAACATTCTAGCAGTTTCTTTGGATCTACACATCGACCAAGATTCGATGCGTAACCATCAGGAAAACGCAACTTTTCAACCCACTCGCACAATTTTTGTCTTCTTGATGTATCAAGAGCATAGCACCCAAGGACGTAAGTATTTGTCGCCGAATCAATGTGTAGAGAAGGTCGGTGACAATATTCACGAATATCTTGTCTCGATTTTGCATTGTCCTTACTCTTGCCCGGTACACACATAATAGTGTTGAATATGTTGTCAAAAACATTTTTTTCGATGTGCATGACATCTAAGTTGTGGCGGATCAAGTTTGTCTTCCAATACGGCAAGTCCCAGAATATGCTTTTCTTCCTCCATCCCGAATTCTTAGCTATCCGCCCATTCACAGATTCAGCGCCGATTTCGTCACCTTCATCAAGCCAAACGATTCAATTTCGCCAAAATTTCTTCACCAGACCGCAAAGCGAAGCGGATCATCGATTATGACCATTTTGCCTCTAATGAAATTTTTTTGTCTTTCCTTAATGGTGATGACTTCTCCAAGAAACGACGATGACAATCGAACCACGATGTCTTACCACCATTTCGCAATTGAAATGCATTTGTATCCTCCATACAATATGGACAAGCGTATTTACCGTGTGTGCTCCAACCTAGGACAACATGCTATATGCGGGAAATCACTAACGAGTCCATAAAAGGGCAACTCGCATGACAAAATTTGTCTTGGTGGAAACGTCGTATGTAACCACCCCATTGTTCCATAAATCTTGCAACTCTTTCACAAGCGGTGAAGGAACACGTCGATTTTTCGCTTTGGGTGGTCGGTCCAGAACGATAACCGTTAAGAACATAAACTCAGATTTCATGCACATCGACGGTGGAAGGTTGTAAGGAGTCAAAATCACGGGCCACGAAGAGTACGATTTCCCGGAAATCCTAAATACTTGAAAACCATCAGTGCACAATCCTAAATGAACATTCCGAACCTCGGCGGCAAAGTCTTTATTGACGTCATTAAAATGTCTCCAAGCAATCGAATCAGAACAGTGTTGCATAACATCTTTAGG
Source organism: Stephania yunnanensis (assembly GCA_039657365.1). Taxonomy (NCBI): domain Eukaryota; kingdom Viridiplantae; phylum Streptophyta; class Magnoliopsida; order Ranunculales; family Menispermaceae; genus Stephania; species Stephania yunnanensis. The sequence goes on along the minus strand of CM077589.1, from coordinate 54,732,919 downwards.
CGATGAATGATCTCCATGCCATCGCATATGTTTCGCGGTTGACTCAGACGCATACAATCGTTGCAACCGAGGGCCCAAAGGGAAGTAGTACATTCTTTTGCAAGGGCGGATTTTTGTGTTCGACCACGACCTCGTCGATGTGCAACGTATCGTGATTTCCCACAAAATTTACATGACGTCAACTCAGAGTCCACTCCCCAATAAATCATACATTGGTCCTCACAACAATCTATTTTCTCAACAGGTAGACCTAGACCTCGCATTAGTCTTTTAGTGGCATAAAAATTCTCAACCATTGAGTTGTCATTTGGCAAACAATCCTTCATGAGTTTAATGATTTCAATATACCCTCGTTCAGATATATGATGTTCAGACTTGATCGCAAGTAATCTTGCCATTGCGGACAACGTTGTCATGGTTTCGCAACCAGGCCACAATTGTTCCCTACTTGCATCAATCATGTCATATAGTTGGCGTGCTTGGGGTTTGGTGATTCTTCCACGGCATTCCAATTGAAACTTGGACTGCGCCACGTTGTGTAGCATCTCGCGGTAAGGTGTCGGATCGTAGCCTCGAACATCAACATCATCAAGATGGCAATCCATTTCGTGAAAATTTTGCGGCCCTTCATCTCCGTTCTCACCATGTTCGTACCAAGCTGTGATATCCCGGACAAATCCATACCTACATAGGTGGTGCTCAACCGTTTCGACGTCCGTGTGCGGAACAAGTCGACATTTCTTAAAATTGCACGGACATCTAATCTTCCTTTCACTTTGGTATGTAGGACAATGTTGTTTTGCAAATGATATGAATTCTTTAACCTTCGCCGCGAATTCAATTCGAACATAACCGTTGTCGAGCGGTTGTACATCCGATCTCTGTTTGTAGACGACATTCCTAGTCGAACGTAACCCTTGTCGTTTCGGTTGTCTATTCAAGTAATGAAATAATAATGATTAAGATGATAAGAAATCTCACTAATTGGAGAATATTGTAAATCGGAATAGCGATCTACACCATCTAGAAGAAATTGATAGCTAAGTGAAAGAACGAGGTTCGCACATTAAACTCATGAATAGAGAATAAATTGACAAAGTTAGTGAGATTTGCAGAAGATTTGTAAATCGGAATAGCGATCTACACCATCTAGAAGAAATCTCACTAATTGGAGAATATTGTAACTCGTTTTTCAAATGTTTTCAAAAAGAAAACAGAAAATTTGCAGAAAAGCCCCTAACACATTATGAAATCGTAAATTTTCGTTTTCGGGATTTGTAAAAATATCCGGACCACCCAATTAAGCTTAATGACTCATAGTAAACATGTATAACATGCATTATAAGGGTTGGTTAGGTCCTGGACGAGTTTAAGGGTCGCTAACACAAAGGGATAAACTAATTATTTTGAGGTCCCTGCAGTTAGCGCGCTAATTCCAGTATTAGCGCGCTAATTAGCCACTGCCAGATATTTTTGACTTTTGGAAATCAAGCTTTAAATTTGAATTTTTGATTTCCTGGATTCCTAGAACGGCTATAAACGGTCATATTGGAATTCCTATCACTATAAAACCTCTACAAACTTGGTTTTAACATAAGGAAGAAGAAACACATTCCCAAATTCAAGATCTACAAAGAGAAGAAATTTGATTTTTTAGAAGGAGCAATAGGAGAGCTTTGTGGCTGTTCTTAAGTTCTCAAATCCAAGACCTTTGAGGCTTTCAAAGGAATATAAGAGTCTCTGCAAAGCTGATCTCTTTTGTCATCCTCTTGGTTGATAGGAAATCCTTGATATAAACTCTTTCTTGTGCTTAATCTACATAGTTTTGTGTATTTGATTTGAAAATCAGTTTGATGTGTGTTTGAACACTTTCTTCCTGGGTTTTGCACTTAAATTAAAATTTTTAAGACCCTAAGATTGCAAAACGAGACCACCAGTAGCCCGACATTTAGTTGTGTGGGGAATCGAAGTTGAGGCCGTGCGCCTAACCTATATCGATATCAGAGGCATACAAATACCACATAGTATCAACGCGTCTACTACTTGTTCACTCATACGTCCTTAAGGTTATAGGTTTATTCCATTCTCTAGAAATGTAATGTGAAATAGCAACATTCACTAAAAGAGTAATCCTAGTGTTTCTAACCCTAACTAGTAGTAGAAATTAAGTAATTATAGGTACTATTCAATCGTAACCAACAACACCTAACTAATCAATCATCCATAGCAAGTGCATGAATATGAAATTACTAACAACTATAACATCAAACGACAAAGTAATTACCTTAGTACATGATTCTAATGTATTATAATGTTGATCATGACATGCTTTACCGATAAAATAAACATGGAATAACAACCAAATACGGATGACATGCTTTACCGAAAAAATAAACATGGAATAACAACCAAATACGGAATCAATATAAATCTTGAATTGCTCAATTAAAAAGTTGAAATGAAATAGTACATATTAATAAACCTAAAAATAGAACAAGCATAACCTCAAAAACTATGCATGTAAGAGAAGAAGCGAGAACAAAAACTTCTAAACCAAACAAAAGACACAACATTAACTTAATAGATCAAGTGAAGAACACCAACTAATGCACATGAAAGCCAATCCGGGGAAAATGTGAGCAGATACAATGTGAATTTAATTCGGTGTTAAAATTTTTTTTTGTGTTACCTTGACGAGCGGAGAGCGGAGTAAGTAAGCAGAGCGACCAGAGAGCAGAGAGCAATGAAAGACACGGAGATTCAAGATCGAAATTCAAAAACAATCGAACGATGTGCACTCATTCATGCACAATCAACCAAGGAACAAATCAAATCACTCAAGAACAGTTAAAATAAAACCTCATAAAGTAATAACAATTATAAGAACCGAACTCTTAAAATATGTCACTCGATCAAGAGTTTGTTCCTTCACGGTTCATAAACAATAAGGTAGTACTATAACACGGCCAATTGCCAAGCATTTAATTTACAAAAATAAAAAGGATTCCATGACCATAATAGCTAGCTAAGACCTTTCAAGAAAATATTTTTTTTTTTTAAATCCATTTATTAGACTAGTATAGCTGAGCCGCCGCTAAGAAAACCTAGTATACACAATGGTCAGCCACATTATGTTCATTTCCTATGTTTGAACATCAAGGCATATATATGACTGCCTTGCCTAGCAGATATAGCTTCAGTTCAAGTGAAAATCTATAACATATTTCATTCATGACCATAATATTTGCAATGCTAACAAGTATTTCGACTTTAATATTCCTGGATGCCGCATATAAGGTACGTAGGAACACCGGACACCCCAAATATTTATTGATAGATGGAAATTTATGAAGTCTGCATGCTTAATTTAAATTGGAAAATCTTTCAAGATAAAATAGCTTCTTGCCTTCAACTCCGATCTTTACTAGAAGATCGAACTATCAAATGAACCATAGCGGAAACTTAAATAATTCTCATGTCACCCTTGGTTTTCCATAAATTTTTAAAATTACATAAACAAGGGGACTAGAATGCCAACCCGACAGACGCAAATTTTTAGCGAAGGATGCAACTGCAACTGAAGAGCTCTTGATCATGAGTGTTGCCTGCATTATAAATTAAGAACAATAAAAAACAAATAGATTATATCAGAATGTAGTAAGACTCCAAAACTACAAATGCCTTGCTAACCGGATCCGAATCAGAGACCAGAGAGAGCAATAGGAGATATCGGCGATGACGGAGAGCCGCGCGCGACGAGACGGAGAGACCGAGAGACGGCGAGACCAGAGAGAGCGAGAGAGACCAGGTAGCACGACCAGACGGAGAAACGGAGACCACCGCGATGAGGATCCGTTTCTAATGGGTAGATGGGTATGTTGGTTTTTTTGTGGAAATTATGGGTAGATGGAGATTCTCGGGATTCTCGGGGTCCCTGTGAGGATTACCCTTGGGGATTCCTCATGGGGATCCGCGTGGATATATTTTATTACCCATACCCATGTGGGTATGAGATTTTGTATCAATCCCACCCCATCTCCATTTAAAATCTCATACCCGTATACGTCAGGGTAAATCCCCATCACCCATAGATATTCTCTACCCATTTGCATCCCTAGATAGAATTTAACTCAAAAAAAAAAAAAAAAAAAGGATAAAATGTACCTAAAAATGGACAGAAAGTTATTTAATTATATATGGCTTGTTGGAATTATTATTTTTTGTATATATATATTATATCATGTGTGTGTTAAGTAAGATAATATTGCTTATGATCCAATCAATGCCTGCCCATCATTTTAAATGCTTAATTAGCCAAAAGAATAAATCACATGAGGAGAGGAATGAATAGGCATTAATAAACTAGCTGGTTGAAATTGATGGCTCATTTGATAACGACCCTATTCAGTTTCCATGTACAGACGAATTTTGTGGTCCTCGTAATAGTATAATTACAAGCACTCTTCAGAATGTGACATGCTATCACTTATTTCATACCATATAAAATTATTGAATCTAATTCTATTTTTATACGGTTTGCTATGAATATACAAATAATTAAAACTATGCTATATATATGCATAGCCTATTTTTTAAATTGACTGAATTTGTACAAACTTTTTTTTTTTTTGATGAAGCAACTCGGCAGTCTCATTAATCTATATATTTTTATAAGAAAGAAACAATGGCTTCCACCAAGGTTTAATAACTTATCAACTTTTACTCCCAAACACCATATCAAACTATTGTACCACTCAATTGTCTCATTTATCTATATTAATCTCTTGAATTATGCAAGCATTAAACTGTTTTGTTCGTTTAATTCTATATTGTGGCGTCGCCAAGTGAAAAATTCGTTTTCAGCTAAAAAGATCTGACAAGGACTGACGCAGTGATATATACAGGAGTCATACATAAAGCTAGCTAGCTTGTGACGTTGAGGTTCATTAGTTTGGTGAAGTAATTAATCGATCATGTTTTCATCATGATTAACATGCACGTTGCTTCAATTACTAAAACATATTATTAACACCCAAATGCGGAATTAAAGCTTATCAGTTTATATAAGTGATATCGATCGATGTTAATATTAATAATTTCTTACATTCAATTGTATAATTTCAACACACTGTCGCCGCATAAACCTCTTTTATCATGAATTTGACTTTGATATATAGTTGTTGGTCCATTTTGATATTCAACTCTTCACCAGCACACGTACATTATATATTTGGTGATCACAATTAATCTATAGTCTTTAATTAATGTTAAATATGTTACTTTTTATAGCTTGATTAGTTTTTATTTTTCTAATTGTTGTTATTATTCTCTCAGTTATATGAGGTAATTAATTGTATACGAAACATTAACATGTGATGACGTGTCCCTAGCTATCTATAATATTAGACAAGGAAAGCTAGTCTTTTAATTCACCTTACATTATATATATAGGAGTGATGAGGTCCTGTGTTAAGGCTTCTTACCAGGGTAACAACTTTGATTCCAAGTAATTGAAAGAGCTAACACATAAATGGAAAAGAAAAATTGATATTCACCAGATTTACTATTGTCAAGATATATATGTTGATTAATTAATTGAAGAGCCACCAAAGTACAGGACAAATATATTTTCAGTTGATGGCAGTTGATGTCTCTTGTGATTTTTGTGATTGCTAATTTATGCAAGGACATACACATGAAAAATTTATATGCTTGATATTTATTTCATTCTTTGTTTAGCGTTGATCGATGAAGAACTTGCAAATTTAAGATTACGAAAATGAGTACATAACTGATTAATTAATCTCGAACTCACGACCTCCATAAATTTTGCATTTTGACAATTGATGTCTCTACCATCTCACGAGAGATGCTATGACAACTTATCATTAATTAATCCCTTCTACTTATTGCATAAATTTATACACATAAAATGTTTGAAGCTTAAGACTTTTTTCTATTTCATAAAAAAACTACTAAGTATGCATAGTCAAAAGATATAATTAAATCATATCATCAACGTCGACATTTAATCGAATATACGAGGGATTTTTTTAATCATTGCTTAAGAAATTGCGAGGAATTTTAAAAAAGAGAGAGAACAAATACATGCATTTATAGAAGGTCTTCCATGGCTATTAGCCAATGAGCTTGCGTAATCAGGAAGAAAATGATTTTTATAGTATATATATCACAAAAAAATCATGGATTGATATATCCAACCCTAATTTCTTTGAAACCCTTTGACTCTTAAAATGCTCTCCTTACACACTTAATAACAAGCTCAATGTTAATTGGCAAAACATATTTTTTGGTCCTTCAACTTTGAGTCTTTTATGCTTTTAGTCCCTGAACTTTTATTAGTGTACATTTGGTCTCTAAACTTTCATTGTTGTACATTTGGCCCCTAAACTTTTAAATTTTTTATGCTTTTAGTTCCTGAACTTTGAGTTTTTTCTGTTTTTGAGGAAAATTAATTTTTTTTTCGACTTTTGTTGGTCGATATGAGTCATTGGTTCAATAATATAAACCACTTCACTCTTCTTGACTAGTCACACGACACTTTTGTTACCCAAGTTGATAGAATTTAACACTTTAAATTGTGGAATGACTAAATGTAGAATTATTGTGAAAGTTCAAGGACCAAATGTATAGTAATAAAAGTTCGGACCAAAAACATAAAAAACACAAAGTTCAAGGACCAAATCATTAGTTTTGCCTTGTTAATTTATGGTCAAAATCCATTATTTGGTCCCTCAACTTTGTGTTTTTTGTGTTTTTAGTCCTTAAACTTTCATAAATATCTACATTTAATTCTTCTGCCATTTAAAGTGTTAAATTCGGCCGTTGTGTGTGACATACGTGCCGTGTAACTAGTCAAATAAGGTAAAGTGGTTTATATTACTGAAACAAGCGACTCATCACATCGACCAACAAAAGTCGAAAAAAAAATTAATTTCCCCCAAAAGCATAATAAAAAAAAAGTCGAAGTTTAGAGACCAAAAGCCTAAAAAACTTAAAAGTTGAAAGACCAAATGTACAACAATTAATGAAAGGTCAGAGATCAAATATAACTAATAAAAGTTCAAGGACAAAAAACATAAGCATAATAAAAAAAAGTCAAAGTTTAGAGACCAAAAGCCTAAAAAACTTAAAAGTTGAAGGACCAAATGTACAACAATTAATGAAAGGTCAGAGATCAAATATAACTAATAAAAGTTCAGGGACAAAAAGCATAGAGAAGACTCAAAGTTGAAAGGCGAAAAAAATATATTTTCACTTAATTTATTTACTCTACACAAATAAAAAATTTAGTCCGGTAAAAAGGGCTAAAGCGCATATCTCGAAGCAAGATCCAATGGAGCACAAAGAAAAAGAAATCCAGAAATTTCATTTGAAACAAGACGACAAGGGACTGCAGAGAGTAGACTGAGAGAGAGAGAGAGAGAAACGTGGTAGTATAGTATTAGGGGGCGGTGGTTGTAATTGCGTGGAAAACGAACTAGCTAGCGTTGGTGCGTACGTAGTTTAAATACGAAGCCTGGTTTAAGGTTATGTCACATGATTGACCGGACCGATTGGGTCAGGCCCGGATATCACACTTCCCCCGCAACTCCACTCTCGACACGTAGCATCAACAAGACCCCTTGCATTAACTCCCATCCATTCGTTGCTTTTCCCACTTTTTTGTTTTTGTTTTATAGTTTCCCCTCTTTTCATCACAAGTGTTAATTAATTAATAAGTTAATTAGTTTGATCAAGCTAGGTGGAAGAGGTTTTGATGATGATGATGATGTTGATGATGATGAGTTGTTTCCAGTTTTCACGGTTATAGGAGGGAGCTGTAGAGTGGAGTGGTATTGGAAGTGAATAATATAAATAGGGCGAAAAGCGAAAGGAGAGAGTTTCCTTGTGAGTGAAAGTGTGGAAGCAAGGGAAATGGGGAGAGGTAGGGTTGAGCTGAAGAGGATCGAGAACAAGATCAACAGGCAGGTAACGTTTGCGAAGCGTAGAAATGGACTTTTGAAGAAGGCTTATGAGCTTTCGGTTCTTTGCGATGCCGAGGTTGCTCTCATCATCTTCTCCAATAGAGGAAAGTTGTACGAGTTCTGCAGCACATCCAGGTATATATATATGTGTATATGTATATGCACACACAATACTATAGCTACCTAGCTCATTCACCAAAAAATATGAAAAAGCATCCCCAATCTTTCCATTTCTTCTCTCCAAACTCCACACCTATATCTCTCTTTATATATCTGAGTTCGTGACGATTCATGCGTTTTTTTGACGGTTTTACATCCAGATTTGTTAGATCTATAGCTGTGTAGTAGTCACATATAGGAGAGCGGATGGTTTGCTTTTTGGTTTTCTGTTTTGGTGTGTGAATTTCTTTGTTGCGTTGATGCAGCTGTAGATCTGATCGAGCTGGAGCTATGTAGCAACGTTGTTTTTTTGATGATTATTATTGAATTGCTTTGATGAAGATGATGATGATGATCGGATTTATGACTAGTGTTGATGAATTGCTTCTTAATTCCGGTGGTTTTTCTGGAGATTCTGTGGTTTTTATTTTAGGTCTTCCGGTTTTTTTCGGTGGATCGAGCTGTTAAAGTACTGTGCAGTTTAATTAACATCATTTATCACACTAGTCACTAGTCATCTCACACCGTCTTTGAGTTTCAAGGCGATTTCAGAAGTTTTTTTTTGTTTGTTTGTCGTACTTTCGATCAGTGCTTCAGATCTCTTTTGATTTCTCTCTCTCTCTCTCTCTCTCTCAAACTTGTGTCTTGTTTGTTTCATCAAACAAAAAACTTCTGTCTTGTTTTAGGGTTTGTACATATGGATCGATCGATCACTGATCTCTTCATCTCCCACTCTTCCCTTCCTTTCCAAGATTCTGATGGTTGAGTTACTCTATAAAACAGTTGAACAATTTGATGTTCACGGTTTTCTCGGTTTCATATTTTAATTAGGGTTTAATTTCTCTCATCCACACTGAAGAGAATTAAGTAGATCTAGGTCAAATGACAAAACTTTCATGTTTCATCTTACAATCCACTCCTCTCTTTATCTGCTTCAATCGGTCCAAATCGAGTGGACAGAATCATTGTTCAATTACTTTTTTGATAGTTCTACTTGTTTCCCAGTGGAAGAAAGGATTGTATCATCCAAGCTGATATACTACCAGTCTAAAGAGTGTAAGTCACACAGAATAGTATTTTTTGTTTCTTTCTTTTACAAGAAAGAAACTATCTCTAACCCCAAACCTCTTACTGGAACACTCCATACCAAACCAGGTCATAAATTTATTGTAGCTGCTTTGAGGAAGAAAAAGCTGCTTTATTTCCTTAATTTCATATAGAACCAAATGTTTTGAGGCAAATTAAATTTTTTTTTTAAAACACACGGAGAGACTTATTATGTGTATTATATACAAATATAACATACATAAACAAAAATCAGATTTGTCAACTATATATTACAGTATAAATACACCATATTTAATTAACGGACTATATATATATATATGGTCAGATCTATTTTCTTCTATGTTTTTTCTTCTAAATCCTCGAAGAAAATAGAGATTTTTTTCGTGAGTTCTTTGGTCATTGGTAGTTGTTGTTATTCTTGTTAGATAGCGATAAAAATTAAGTTTGCAAGTCTTGAAAGAATTACAAAAGCACATTTAATTAGTTTTACATTACTATTTAATATAATATTTTGTGATAAAACTAATTAAAGTTCATGGGCTTAAAAAACATAATATTTTGTAATTTATTGAATTTTTTAGAGTAATTAATGATATCCTTCAAAAGATATACAAAGGTAGAGCTAGTAGAATTATCTTAGATGGATATATGGTGTTTTACTCGTTTGTAGTGTCATGTATATGTTACCAACGATTTAAAATATGAAAAGGAATTTAAAATATAATTTTAGCCATAAAATTTAAAAGCTTCTCCATGTTTGTAGTGTCACGTAAATGTTACCAACGATTTAAGATTTTTAGCTATATACTTAACCTAAAATAAAAAAGAATTTTGACTACGTACTTAATAGATAGCTTTTGTTTTCATAAGCAACAGGATCAGATATGTAGTTTGTAGTTGGATGGTGCATGCATTTTTGCCAACAGATGAATCCACTTTAATTTTATATTCTAAGAATAGCATCTCACTACTCGCTTATAAACAAATATTTTATACTACTTAAGTATTTATACGTACTGTGGTCTTCGTTAAAGAGAACATGTGTTTTGCACTTGTTAATTAATTAGTCATGTACGTACCCATAGAAGTAGCAAATTAACTAAGCTCAAAATTGAGCTTAGCTTTTTCATGATATATGCACTTAGGTTTATAAATTGTTGATCTCTATAGAACTAAGATTTTTTAATCAAGTAGATAATTTGTCCTCTCTCCGTTCTCGAATATGTCATAATTTGACGTTTACATTAAAATTTAGAAAATAATTGATTTATTAAAACAAATTCACAATGTGACTGAATTATAAAGGCTTCATTTCATTATATGATCATCATATGGTGAAAACAAAAATTAACCAATTAATTAATGTTATCATTAACTAAATTGACTAGAGTTAAAGTTATAAAAGAAGCAATATAGTTAAATAATTAACGGTTTTTTTATTTTCTAATATGACAAAGAAAGTCTCGGAATAATATACATATTTCTTTTATCTTTTTGATTTCTTCCTTCCTATATTTAATAATACACATATTTTTTTTTGGATAGAATACTTACTTTCTGGTTTAGATGGGATTTATGTTTTATTTATATATACACTACATATCCCTTTAAATATCAATATGAAAATTAATTTAATTGGTTATTTTTCTTGTATGAGATGTGTGGATCAAATAGATACAAAAGAAGCATTTTTGAAAGGACACCATCAAGCCCATTAATACGAGCATATAAGAATTTTGATCCATGCAGTAGTCAACCCTATCAATTTTTTATTTTTTTTATTTTATCCAAAATAAGTTGTATATCATTTCATTAGAAAGGAATTACATCTTTCGCATTAAGCACAACAATTTAATTATCGTGGGAATTCACCCCATCATGAAGCTTAGCCAACTTTCTTTGCCAAGGTATGTTCTACCATGTTAGCTTTTCTTCTCACAAACACAATCTTCCAATCTATCTCAATCACCATGATGACTCGGCACTTCTGAAACGAACACCATAGTCAGATCGGTCTTGCTTCAATGAATGAACAGTCTGCACCACCAAAAGAGAGTCAACCCTAACTAATTTGAGGTTAATTTGATTTAATCTCATAACTACAAAAAATTCTTGAGATCAAAAAATATTTTCAAATCCACCAGTTTTAAAATATAAGAATATTAAAATTTATTTGTTAATATGAAAAATAATAGAAAAGCATAAAATGAGTGGACAATTTGTTTTTTTTATGATTATTATTTTTATATTTTTTTTTATGTCATCGAGAATTGAACCCACCACCTCCCTGAATCTTGCCTTTTGAAAAGTGATGCATCATCCATCTCACTAGGGATGCTTTGACGAATAAGTGGACAATATTAATATTTAGTAAGTAATATTAATAAAGCTATGAAGTATTAAAGGCTTTCATCATATTATAAATTAAAAGTTATGATCAATTCTTAGTAAAAATATGCATGGTTGATTGGAAGTTTTAAGATTAAGACATTCTATTCTCGATGCTAACTAGTTTAATAAGTTTCATATTAAGGATCTTTAAATCATTCTACCAGAATCCACAAAAGACATACATACATTTGTTATTTCTAAATTAAGATTAAATAATATTAGTTTATAGAATATCACCAATATCATTTCTCTACGTATAGGAGATTGATAAAAAAATTTAGCATATCAATATTTTCCATATTTTTTTACAAAATTGTAAACAGCTTATAATATAGGAGAAAATAGTAATTAAAAAGTTTGGTAGTAATTTGTAATAGGTATATAGGCCTCATTAGGTTCATTTTTGTCAATTTCGAAATTGTCAACAATATCCTTTAAATATAGAGAGAATAACAAGAGAAAGGGAAATGACCCACATTTGTAATAACTTCCATGGAAGAGGGGGTGAGGGAGTTATCTTCTCTACATGGGGGAGTTGGGGTAACAACTTCATAAGAAGTTGACACCACAAAACCAACTGAACAAGAAAAGTTAGATCTTCTCTATAAAATATCTCAATTCCTCTAACTTCCCCTCGAACCAAACAAGACCATAATATAGTAATTAGGCTCAACAAATATTGAAAAGGAAGAATATCGGAAATAAAACTCGGTTAGTAAAGAAACAAAAACCATATTAAAGAATAAAAAATATTATGTCTTTAAATGAAATATACGTTACGAGATTGTAGAGTAATAATGAGGATTTCTTTTTTATTACAAATCTTGTGTAGCAACTCAGCCCTCATTAAAAGACATTGTTTTCTCAATTAGAAATTCACGAGGAGCAACTGTAAGCTTATTAGCATGAACCCATGGAGTATATAGGTGAGCCTAGTAGGCTTAACATGTCCATAAGCTAGTATCCATAATAGACCTGAATTATTCTACCAAGATCCACGACAGACTTGAACTAAATATTAATTAAATGTCTAACATTTATGTATCTATAAAATGCTTAGATAGACTCTTATATAGAAGGGATTCTAGCATTTTTTATTTTTTATTTTGAAACAATGCTTGCAATTTATATAAGGAAAACATTTAAATTTACAAAGACTTAATTTGTTGCTATAGAACAAATGATGGAGACGCATAAATCAATATCCAAGAACACTCATGCAATAGACATGAACCATATGATTATTCTCTTGTTCTCTCTCTAGATTTTACTTCAATTAACGTAGCATCCTTATAGTTTGTTCATATATATCTTGTTTTGTAGCATGATGAAGACACTTGAGAGGTATCAGAAATGCAGTTATGGGGGACCGGAGCCAAATGTTTCAACAAGGGAGGCTCAAGTGAGTTATACATTTTTTTTTAATTAATATATACCCTACTTGCATATTCTACATTCCATACCTCATTGCACAAGTATATTTTAATATATACATATATATAAAAGCACGAATCACAAATTTTTGAGTGGTAATAAAATTTACCTATTTGCCCATACTTTTTTTTTTATCTCCAAATCAATCTTTTCTTTTGCATCCAAATAAACTCTAACTTCTTATCAATCCACTACACGTTTTTTTTTTTTTTTTTTTTATCTTCAAATCAATCATGAACTCATTCTCATCAATCCAATACACTTTTTTTGAGGAAGTAATGTCCTAGCATGATTAGCTTGTTTTTCAATTAACATCTTATCTCAATCACAGTAGAGAATATTGATAAGCTAGAAAATGTACTTGTATTTCTAATTTTTAAATTTTAATTACAATTTTAAATTTTGTTAATAAATTCTTAGAAATTAATTCCCGCGAGCGAAGCGAGCGGGGAATCGTGCGTAGCATGTCTTAAAACTAGTATATCTATCATATATATAAAAGCACGAATCACAAATTTTTGAGTGGTAATGAAATTTACCTATTTGCCCATACTTTTTTTTTTATCTCCAAATCAACATTTTCTTTTGTATCCAAATCAAACTCTAACTCCTTATCAATCCACTATATGTTTTTTTTTCGTTATCACCAAATCAATCATGAACTCATTCTCATCAATCCAATACACTTTTTTTTAAAAAGTAATGTATAGCATGATTAGCTTATTTTTTCATTCACATCTTATCTCAATCACATTAGAGAATATTGATAAGCTACAAAAGGTACTTAATTGTATTTCTAATTTTTAAATTTTAATTACAATTTTAAATTTTGTTAATAAATTCTTAGAAATAATGAACTCCTTATCAATTCACTATACGTTTTTTTTTTTTAATCTTTATCTTCAAATAAATCACGAACTTATTCTCATCAATCCAATACACTTTTTTTAGGAAGTAATGTACTAGCATGATTAGCTTGTTTTTTTCATTCACATCTTATCTCAATCACATTAGAGAATATTGATAAGCTAAAAAAGGTACTTGTATTTCTAATTTTTAAATTTTAATTACAATTTTAAAATTTGTTAATAAATTCTTAGAAATTAATTCCCGCGAGCGGAGCGAGCAGGGAATCGTGCGTAGCACTTTTTGAAACTAGTATATATATATGTATATATATTATTGATGATAAAATCACGTACCTACAGTGAAAATTCTAATTATCAATGTAATATATAGGAAGAAAAAGTACTACTCTGAATTCACTAGATGCATTGCTTTGATATCCTAGACCAATCGTAAACCTCCAAACTATCCAAGAAAGAGTTACTGATTCTTAATGCAACTTAAGCTCCAATCATTCAATTATATCATGCCCTAAAAATAATTGAGCCCTAGTTTGCCACATTATGAAGAATTTATGGATTGCTCTTAGACTTTATCAATTTGCTTCTGTTTTAGTTTGCGCTATTTCAAGTTTGGAACATGAGATTAGAGCCTTCAATTTTCTTCGCACTAGTTGTTTCTTTCCTACTCTATGTTTAGAGCTTTGCATATATATAGCTGCATGAGTTTAGATGTCTTTCAATTTCTTGGGTGTTAGAAAATGAAGGGACTTAGCAGAAGTAGTAATGTTTTGGGCTCTTCCATGATCTAGTTTTTTTCTTTTCTTTTTTTTTTTCTTGAAAGCTTTCTAGGGTTTTCTTTTGTAGATCTATTGATAATACTGATAGATAGTTAAGGTTCACTACATTGTGTAGAACAATAGATTCAATTGCGCTTTGGCTACTTCATCCATTCTCCCACTGTCCTCTCATACGATGAACAATAACAAAGGCCAATTTTATCGAGAAAAATTTTCTGGGGATCGATCAATGCCTGATGCAACATTCTTTTTACCTACCGTAATCTTTTCTCTAGGAAGAGACCTCTTACACAATTTTATTTTATTTTTTTCAATGGGGGTTGAACTCACGGCCTCTCCAACTCATGGCCTCTCCAAATTTTTTGCCTTTTGGCAAATGATGCATTTACCATCTCAATTTAGATGTTTTGGAACACCTTACATATGATCTTAACCAATATCAAACATGATCAGATTTTTGCAACGAATTGATTTACTAAAATCAACATAAATCTACTCAAATCTCTTGAGCTTATTATACGTTAATGCGTGTTACCGTGCATGTACTAAGCCGTTAGAGCTTACTATACATTGAGCTTATTATACATTAATGCGTGTTGCCGTGCATGTACTAAGCCGTTAGAGCTTACTATACATTAATGTCCGATGCACCATTCTTTTCTCCCGCTATAAACTTCTCCCTTAGAAGAGACCTTTAGCATATGACCTTTTTTTTTACTTAACCGGGAGTCGAACTTATAACCTTCCTCAATCTTGCTTTTTGGCATGTGATGTTACTACCATCTCACTAGAGATGT
This sequence comes from Stephania yunnanensis, assembly GCA_039657365.1. Lineage (NCBI taxonomy): Eukaryota > Viridiplantae > Streptophyta > Magnoliopsida > Ranunculales > Menispermaceae > Stephania > Stephania yunnanensis. Next base: position 54,717,437 of record CM077589.1, on the reverse strand, counting down.
ATTGGCACCTCTTACACATGATCTTAAGTAAAATCAAACGTGAGATTGTTTGAGACAAATTGATTTACGTAAATCAATATAAATCTACTCAAATCCCTTGAGCTTATTATACATTAATGCGCGTGGACATGCATGTACTAAGCCGTTAGAGCTTACTATACAGTAATGTCTGACGCACCATTCGCCATTATTATTTTCACCTACTGTAACCTTTTCCTTAGAAGAGACATCTTACATAATCTTTTTTTTTTCTTTTACTTAATTAGTAGTTAAAGTCACGGTCTCCCTAAACCTTGTCTTTTGGTAAGTGATACCAGTACCATCTCACTAGAGATGCATTTGCACCTCTTACATACGATCTCAAGTAATATCAAATGATAGGTTGTTTGAGACTGATTGATTTCCATAAACCAACATAAATCTACTCAGATCCCTTGAGCTTATTATACATTAATGCGCGTCTCCATGCATGTACTAAGCCGTTAGAGCTTACTATACAGTAATGTCTGACGCACCATTATTCTTTTCACCTGCTGTAACCTTTTCCCTTAGAAGAGACTACCTCTTACGCATGATCTGTTCTTTTTCTTTTTCTTTTTCACTTAGTCATGGTCTCCCCAAACCTTACCTTTTGGTAAGTGATGCCACGACCATTTCACCGTAAATGCTTTGGCACCTCTACACATAATATTAAGTAATATCAAACATGAGATTTTTTGCGACGCGTTGATTTACTTAAATCAACATAAATCTACTCAGATCCATTAAGCTTATTATACATTAATGCGCGTTCATGCATGTACTAAGTCGTGATAGAACTACCACTTTTTTTGTTTTTGTGGTTCTACTAATCTCCTTATCTAAGAGGCTTTCTTTGAAAAGAAAAGACAGCTAGGAACACAATCACAACATAGCAAAGATTGTGTATACATTTAATTGATCTAACAGTAAATGTATATTAAGCTCAAGAGAAAAAAGTTGAGTTATTCCAACATGGTACTATGCAACATTGCAAATGAAAACAACACGATGAAATGGTACCAACAAATTCATTAAGAAAATGATCTGGCAATCAGCAAATAAAAAAAAAAAAAAAATTTAAGACAGGAAAGTTATTCAATGAAAGATATGTATTCATCCTGATCATTTGTTAGGCCTAGGTTCTTGGGTTTCAGACATTGGGAGGAGCTTAATTAAGAACCACAAAAAAGCCCTCTCCCCAATGTTTCTCTATGCCCAATTAATCAACTCTCCCTAAATGACAAAGAAAAATAACCCTAATTAAAATTTCTAATCATCAGGCAATTTCTACTCCAAAAAGCCTAAACCCCTTTTTCTTTGTCGTCTTATTCTCCTCCTCATCCAATGTGCCCATGTCTTCATGGACAGCCTTCACATACCCTTCTTTCTTCTCTCCAATGTTGTACTCAATGTCTATCATGCAGAATGCTTGTTGCCCTCTCAACCCTTCATTGCTCTCACACCTGTAGAAGGCCACAACATCTTTCTCTTTCAAGCTCTTCTCCTTCACAAACCTATTCCAGCCCCTTGTGAACACAAAGCTCTGGCTGCTCTTCCAGTAGCAGTACCTGAATTTCCACTCTTTCATCTGCCTGTCGAAAAATGCTAATTGAACATCATCGGTCCCGCCTTCTCCTTGATCGTCCTCGGAACTATTAAGTTCCGACACTTTGAGGAAGTAGTTCACGGCATGTTTCTTTGGTATAACAAGCCTGTTAAGCTTCCCCACATCGCTCGGAGTTAGTTCCTTTCGGAACAGTTGCTGACATGAGAAACCTCCTTCCCTGACACTTCCTTTTGCCGGGCCATTTTCGACTTGGCTTTCGATCGTCACAGATTGAGTCCTAACAAAATCCATGAACTTGGTTTGGTAGGATCCATCCTTGATCATGTTGAGTGTCTCATCCGTTGTATGAAGACACTGAAAGTTGTGTTCTTGAAGGGTGAGGCTGTTCAAGGGGAAGTTGCGCTGGGTGTCACCGTTCCGAAGCTTCACTGCGGCGCTGTCATATGCCATGGCAGCCTCTTTATCTGACTTGAATGTTCCTAGCCAGATTCGCTGGTGCTTCGCGTAAATTTGCGCTCCCCAGTGCCCGTTTTGTTGCAGTACCACCCCCTTGTACCTCCCCGAAGAGGCCGAGCTTTCTGCAGGGCTTCGACGCCTCTTAAACTCCCTCATGTTGCTGCTGCTATTCGAGTCGGATCCTTCCGTCGTCATATAAGTCCCTGAACAAGAAATAACACTCTCCATCAATCTCGTACGTCGACCACAAACCTGAATAACAAATCAACAAATTAAGGCATAAGAACAATAAGAAAACAAAAGTATATATGAGATACAGTCCATTGAATTGACAATATTACAAAAGATGATTGAGGTTGAAGAGGAGCGTTATCTTACATTAAGTGCTTTGGATGTGAATTCCTCAGGCTCTAAGAGGTTATTAAATAAGAAGAAAGGAGAGAGTGAAGCAATTAAAGCATAGCGCAGGTATAATATTTTGTGCAGATGATTGACGAAGAAAATCTGGGTAAATAAAATTGAGATTCTGCATCTCACATTAAAGGAAGGTTTTTAAACAAAATAAACTGATGTTACTAAAACAGGCCGAACTTGACAGCTTAATTCAAGACAATAATCCAGCAACTTGGCCTTATTTGAGGCAATAGTTAATTAACTTAGAAACCGTAAAAAAGTAATTACGGCAATCTATTCTTCCCAATTATTTATTTATTTATTTATTCAATTATTTCCCAACTATGGATTCGCTAATATAATCTGGCTTTTCCTTTAAAATTTTTTATTGTTAACATTATTATTTCTCAGATGCTGTTATAACTTGAGGCCAAGGCCAGTCTATCACAACAAAAAAAAGGGGGCCTTCTCTATCCGAAGACTAAAATTAACATATTTTTGGTATTGTTAACTTATATGATAACCGCATAAACATTTGTTATGTAAATCTTATTATTAACTTCTTCTCAATCAAATACAGTAATTAACTTCTTAATAGCTAGTATTTCGTATTCATACAAGTGCATGGACAGACCGGAATTAACCGCTATTTTTATTTTATCTTTTTTAGTGTATGTAATAAATATGTTTTCATAAAAGTTTTTAAGGTCGCTTGCCAAAGCATGTGAGATGAATAAGGCATCTGATCTTGCCAAAAAAAGGCTAGGTTTGTAGCCCAACTAATCTGGCCCCCAGCCAGGAGATCATGTGTCGAGATAGATATCTCATCACTTTGTTTGTTCGAGAAAAGATATGCTATATTACTTTTCTCAATATGGAATGTGCAAATTAATTGGATAAATTATGTGATGTCGTAAAGTAGTAAGGTCGCCACAACGGTAAGGGTGAAGGCCGGTTTGTGTGAGTTAAGTACACGACCTTGGTTCCGATTATCCGGTGTGGCAAGATTGTTTGGGCTTCGCTCAAGCCGATTGCAACAAGGCCTCGTGGGGATTAGTCACACTCGCTTGGACACTCAAGGATATAAAAAAATAATAATGTGATATCGTATATTCTAGTGATCCTCAAACTTTTCACATCTTACATTAATTTACTGAGTGTAAAAAAAAGGCATGTTTAACTACTTGATCAATCTTTAATTGTTTATCACTTGTGTTATCTGCAGGAGTACAGTAGCCACCAAGAATACTTGAAACTTAAAGCACGAGTTGAGGCCTTACAAAGATCACAGAGGTAATTAGATGATGATGATGAGGAGATAATTTTCTGTCTTAAGATTCATAACTGAATAATAGCATTGAAATATTAATCACAAATAATTCTGATAATTAATACCGACTCATGTCGACATGAACTATTAAATGTCTTGAATTGTTATATCTTTCAGGAATCTCCTCGGTGAGGATTTGGGACCCCTAAGCGGTAAGGAGCTTGAGTCCCTCGAAAGGCAATTGGACATGTCATTGAAGCAAATTAGGTCTACCCGGGTAATATATACTTCATGTTACATGTATATATATATATATACACACACACACACACACTTCCATAATAAATAAATTTTTTAAGTCTCTCCTAGACTCGTAGACCTACTGTCCTAGTATATTGTTCATGCTCACATCAACAATATATTGTTTTGATATGTTGGGTGGTTCATTCTGGCATCATGGTCTTCAGTTAAATTTGAGGTGTTGAGAGTTTTTCGATCTTCTTAGTTTACAATATTTTCTTTTCAGTTTTATTTTATTACATTCTTTGTTAGTAATAAAGTCGGCTCAGATTAGTTAGCTAGACAGTTAAATGAGAACATACACTAGCTATATTGTTAGCCAAATCTTATATATAGATGGCTTGCTGCGCATGCTTTGAATTGTGCTTCTCACATTGTTTTCTTTTGTTTACTTCTTTTGACAGACCCAGTGCATGCTTGATCAACTGTCTGATCTTCAACGAAGGGTATATGGACTATAGGCTTTACTAACAGTCTTCACACAGTTTTTTTACTTCTTCTCATATCAATTGTTTCTGTTCAATCCTGTTTGCAGGAACAAATGCTCAGCGAGGCTAACAAGACCTTGCGAAGAAGGGTATGTAAATATTGTTTGTGCTTTATATATGCTCATTTTTGGTGATTCATTGAATTAAGGCACCAACTTATTTAACATCTGCATCTTTTATGAACTTCTGTAGTTGGAGGAAGGAACTCAAGCAAATCCACACCAATGGGATCCAAGCCTACAGATGGCTTTTGCTCGATCGCAAGCCCAAGCTCAAGCTCAAGGGGAAGGATACTTTCACCCCCCTATCGACTGCGAACCCACACTACAGATTGGGTAAGCTTTTGTACATTTCTTGCAATCTATTTGTGTTAACATTATAAATCAATTGTACTATAATTAAGAGATTTATTGTTGAAATGGACATGCAGATCATACCAGACTGAACAAATAACAGTGGCAACAGCAGGGCCGAGCAGCATGAATACTTTCATGGGAGCATGGTTAGCTTGATAGATTATGCAACCGAGATATCGGTGCATATGCCCTTCACAAGTGGGTAGATTAATTTCGGTTGATGTTATTATTGGGCAAGTAATTCATGATCTACAAGGGTATGCTACCATGCTACTTCACTATGACATTTTCTACTTAAAAATGCATAGCCGTGGCAAACTGTAAAATCTTGTTGTTTTTGGTGTGCTAGCTTGGCTCTTTTGTTGCTGGACATAAACTAAGGCAAAAAGACTTATTTCTGCTGCCGAAATTAAGTCCTAGCTTTTAAGCTTGATACTGATGATAGTAATTGTTTGTAAGGACCCATGTTTAATTCAATAAGAACCTAATTAAGCAGTATTGGTAAACACATATATTAATTTTCGGTAGCAGTACTTAAAACACTTTTAGCATTCATGTAATATTCAACGAGTTTAATGTCCTGAGTAGCTAGGTTTTGTATTCTCTGGTAATTAACTGAATTAATACTATTACTAATTAATTAAATAGTTCAATGGTACTACGTACTGTAAGTAGGTATTTAAAATCTAATAAATGGTCTATGATCAAATATATATAAAGTGAGGTTAATTAGTTGATAACTGGTAATAGTAATCATATAAACATTTTTAGTTGCACTGCCACCACTATATATCACACACCTCGTACACCTAGTCATTGAAGTATTTGTGTCACCAACCACTCGAACACCAAATTGCCTCTGCTAGCTTTAGATCTCTTTACCAAGCATATATAGTCGGCCCTTCTTCTTTGTTCTCTTTTGTTAAGAATAGTCCCACATTCACTACTCAAGTAAGTATTCACTAAGCTTGCAAGGTTATTATGAATTGGGAAGAATGGCACTATCTTGCATTCATTGGCATTAATCATTATTGTGCATGCTCTCTCTTAAACTTAACTTCAACTTGGGCATTCCATCTTACCAACGGTATTAGAGCATTAAAAACTCTAGATTTTATGTCCAAGTATTCTCCCAGTTATTCTAGTAAGTATTGAGTGGGCAATAAATTGCCGTTGATGCGTTGTCGCCTTTTTTGACATTGCAAAAATTAAGAGATTCGAACGTAAGACCTAATAGAAACTTAAGTGAAATTATAAATAATAAGCCTCAACTATTACACCAAAGCAATGATTGTAATGTATGATTCCTTGTTACTCTTGTGAAGTTGAAAAAATACTAAGAGAAAAATGATAGTCGAAGTTACATCAAAGAGTCGTCGATGCAATTTAACCTACGTGTTATATACCAAAATTTGAATATATCGTATTTCAAATACGTAAAGATGGCTCGAGGCCCCAATGGGACTTGGAGTGTGAGTTTCCCGTTGTAATTTTAACATTTCGGGAACAATAAATTGTTGTGCGTAGTAATATTTGACTTCCGACTCCGTTTTTTTAATTTCAAAATAACATTTCCCCGACAATAAATAGTTTAATAAGAACTAAAAAGGGTTAATAAAAAAACGAAGGCGAGAAAAGCGCGCACGCATAGACCGCGCGCTCCCTTTGTTTTTCACGCACGTCTCTTGTGCCAATTCATCTCTCACTCCCTCCCTCGCTTTAACACTTTTCATTCATTCATTCGTCCAACGCAACACAACACAACACAACCTCTCTCTCATTTATCCATTCTCTCTCTCTCTCTCTCTCTCTCTCTCTCAACATTATCCATTCGCCGCGATCGATCGCAAACCCAATTTCGAAGATGAGAGGTTCGCGAGATCACCACCAGCAATCTAGGGTTTTGTACGACCTCTGCTGCCTCCTCCTCGACGTCCTCCCCTGCTCCTCCGTGGCGTCTCCGCCGCCGCGGCGATCCACCTCTCCGGCAGCCTTCGCGTCGCTGCTCCTCGGCGTGTCGATGGCTCTCATGCTCTGCGGATCGGTCACCTTCCTCATCGGATTCATGCTCATGCCCTGGGTGCTCGGGATGCTCACGGTTTTCTATCTGGTTGGTGTCGTTTCCAATCTGTCCGGTCTTGGACGCGCGATTCTCTGGCCTCCCACTGGGAAGGACATGACTGGTGAGTGCCCATGCCATTCCTTCTCTCATCTGTTCTTTTCGTCCTGTTGTTTGGTTTGTCTCTTCATTTGCGATTGTGGGTTCGATTGCTTCGATTGGCTCTGAATTTGGTGGAAATTGACACCTAATGGGCACTCCTTGGATAGGAAGGATACTGAGTGAACCCGTTTGGATTTTGGGGAACTTGATTTGGAGGAATTTTTGGTGTCTTGGATTGTTTCAACTGCAATTGATGTAAATCTAGAGAATTTTTAATCTATAGTTCTCTATGGCGCCTTTAATTAGTTCTATTTCACTTAATTATTTAGTAGAAAAACTCAAGTTCGATTTCCCTCTGCGTCAAGATTTTTCAAGGAGTACGCTCAAGCCGATTAGCACGGGCTAAGTGGGTCTAGTTCCCGTGGGTACCCACGGATCAAAAGAAAAAAAAAAAAAAATGATTTAGTAGAAAAAGGCAAGACCTTTTTATGAAATTGTTGTTATAAATTCACCTTGCATGTACATTATGATCTGAATTGGACTAGCTCTTAAGGGAAAGACTACTTTAAAAAGAGAAATCTCATTAAAATGAGAAATTGGTCGAACGGACGGAACTGTTTCTTTTGGATGATTAAGGAAGTTATTTTGTTGTAATGATATCCCCAAATGATTGAAAAAACTGAATTTCACCATCTTTAAGTGGGAATATCATTGCTCTTACCCATTATTAAGTTACGGTTGATAAGTAAACTTAATCGCCGAGAAGGGAATATCATTGCTCTTACCCATTATTCACCATCTTAATATCATTGCTCTGTATTGTAGAGAAAAGTATACCTTAACATTTTTTAGGTTGATCAGGGATAATATATTGTGATTGACCATTTTGAAACTGTTCAATTGTTAGCATATTCTTTACTCAATCAAGTGTTTGTTATTCGACATACTAAATTTGCAAATCAACGGTAATGTGGTTTAGTTGATGAACAATGTTCAACAACACTTGTGTTGCTGCAGACTGGAACTTTTAGGGAAAACTGGATTGCTGGCTGCCGAAAGGATATAGGGAAGACGGCAGTTGTGTTGGAACACATCAAGACAGAAATGAACATTCACAAAGATTTTGAAATCAGAAAAAATTGAAAAAACAAAAAAAAATGTTGTTTTTTGAGGTATCTCATAGAAGCACGTGAAGGTACTCATTTTCTCCAAGTTTTGCAGTTATTATGTTTCTTCAAACATTGGGAGGAAGTGAATTGTGTATATGTGTTCAGATTAATGAATTCTAATCTCATGGATGTGCTTTCTCTTTTTACCGAAAAAGTGGTGGCTTCCTTTTCATGGGCTGTTTTCTATTTGTATGAAATCAGAATAAGATACTTATGCAACTGCTTCCTTATTTCCTGTTGCTAATATTTTTTTAATGGTCTCTGGTTCTCTCTTGTCATCTTATCCAATCCTGCTCCCTGTTTTGTCTGTTTTTACCCTGACCTGCAATGTAACATATGCTGAATTGTAAGCTTGCTTCTTCTTTTTTTCCCCATTTCTTGTCTGTTTTTGTTTAAGAAAGTTAGTGGTAGTGCACGATGGTCCTCCTAGTGTCTCATAACTGCTGATAAGCATGTGCTTCTCCAGCTGGCCCAACTCTACCTATTCTTTTTCTTTTTTTCTTTTTTTTTTTAATGATTGGTATCGAGGTTACTATCCTCACTAGTCCCACGAGGCCGTGGTGCTTATCGACGGGAGACGGCCCCAGTGGCCCAAACGGACTCTAGCTATTCTTTTCTCCTCCTCTGAAAATTGCTTTCCCATTTTTTTTTTCTTGATGGCTGATAATATTGGGATTGTTTCCTAAAATAATAGCTCATTTTTTCCTGCATTGAGATTTTGTTGATCTTTTCCTATTAAAGGCCCCGTGAGCAACCATATTTCTATTCTAACCTTTTTCTTTTGTTTACACCTTCTACAAGTCCTGGAAAACCAGTGCTACACACAGTAGAATCTGAAGCTACTTGGAAATTATATTTACAATACTATTCTCAACGCACATTTGCTCGATATAATTTGCAATCAGGAAAAGAAATTTTGCCGTCTTGCGGGTAAAGGTTGCAGACAATGTACCCACTAGAAAATTTAAATGGAACTGAGATGCAAGGTTGGTTTCTAAAATGATCTCTCAATTGATTATCGTCCTATGACTTCTTTTATTCTATCCTTAAAATAATGTTCCGTAATGTTTTCTAGCTTGCTTGTATTTCTGTGGCTTATGCGGCAGAGGAAGGATTAATGTGCTGAAGAAGACATGAAGGAGGTCATTAGGTTGTGTTCCTTACTCCACTGTGCCTTAAAATGGATCTAAAAAAAAGTTTGCAGTTGAATATGTTTGAAATATGTTTATGTGTTCTTGTTACGAGATTAGCTTCCTGGCGAATTCCTTTAACATAACATGCTTCTCTTTAGCGTAACAGTTGGTGGTTGGTAGGTGCGATGCATCAAGTTTTACAATGGACTGAGTGATCGTAAATTGAGAAGCAGGAAAGGAGGAGAAATAATAAAAACTTCTCTTAAGGATCCAATGAGAAACTCCTCTCTTTTCTTTGCTGAGTAATTTATGTTTCAGTTCATCCCGTTATTACTTTCAAGTACATCTATCCTTTTTAGTGATATAGCAATTTCTTATGTCATATCTATTCAGGAAAAAAACATATTTTATTCCACTCAAAATGCTCTATATGTGCTATTGTTCGCAGCTACCAAAGACAATGAACTACAGGAAACATGAAAATACAAGAAAAAGAGAACAGAAATCAATGACCAGCGTAGATGTGAACGCCAATGGCAATGAGGAAGATGGTGATGAGACCAAAGTAGATAATGGTGTGAACCAGAATCGACGCGCCGCTTGTTTGCATGTTCCCAAACTCCAAAACTCTGTTCTTCCCTGGCAATTGGAATAAGAGTCCCGGAGTCAGCAGCACAAACAGCACCACACTCATCAACACTGCTCCCCAATCTGCCATGAAATCACTCTCTCTGAATTACAACTGAGGAAGAAGAAGAGAGTAGCACAAGAGATACTCACAAGTCGCAACAGTAGAGAAGGTTAAGCAGTAGTACTCCGCGGCTCACGCTTATAAATAGTGACAGGTTACTCCTCTCGTTTTCTGCTTTTGTGTCTTTCAAATCTCTACCACCATTATGCTTTAACATGTAATCCACATTTACAAGTATTCCAAACCCACCTTCCTATCTTATTCCTTCTCAAACATGTTCATGTTTTCCCTTTCAGTCTCTCTTCCAATCAACTAGAAAGACAAAGTAGTGAAGCAATACTTGTCATGAGAGCAAAACCTGTACGTATCAAAAAACTCTTTATGCCCATGAAAGCAATATTTGTCTGAATCTCTCTAAGTACATGTAAAGACTACTGTGCATAGAAGTAGCAGCCATTGAGGCTTGTCCCTACTTTTGTGTTGTCCTTTGAAAACAATTGAATCTGTTGGTTCTTGCACTCCACGTTTGGCATCCATATTCCTCTCCTACGTGAAGTAATTGCATTTCCTCTCCAAGTACTCAACACAAACTGGGCATTATATAGAGGGACTGAACTTGTTATGGCTTCTCCAATTCCAATTCACAAAGAGAATTTGATTGAAAGATTGAAGAGGTTTTTATACCTCAGCAAAGAGAGGGCTATGGCTGCGGATTGGGGACCGGTGGTGGTCGCGGTGGTTTTGTTCATACTTCTGTCTCCAGGGCTGTTGTTTCAAGTACCAGCTAGGCACAGAGTGGTGGAGTTTGGAAACATGTCTACTAGTGGCATTGCTATACTTGTTCATGCCGTTTTGTTCTTCGGCATACTCACCATCTTGGTCATTGCTGTTGGGGTTCACATTCATTCTGATTGATCTGCTCTGGGCCACCCATTTATGTATTGTTATTATTATTTCTTAGAGTTGGCTTGCTTTTTTGGATTAATTCCTTTTTTCTTCTTTCAGTTCAAATGTATCCCTCTTTTGTTTGGTTTCAACATCTTGTAATTTAATAGTGGTTGGTGGAGTCCAATTGATCAATTCACTTCAATGGCAGAACTTTCTTTTTTTTTTTTTTTTTTTTTTTACAACGCAACCAGCAACGACATATTTTTTTTGTTAACCAATTTAGCTTTTGAGTTTTCTGAACAGAACAAACTGAATTAAAAGGTCACTTATAAAAAGGGCTCGACTCAAAATTTAAACCTACACTGATATCAACTACGAATCTACGTTAGAAACTTTTTATAATATGACAAATTCAAGCTAAAGAAAAAATAAAAATATAATTTCAATAATAGCATTCACCACACAAAAACAAAAATACAAAAAAAAAAAAAAAAAAAAGAAAAGCATATTAAGGAGACCTCTCATTTTGTTATCACTTGACAAAATCCAAGAACAAAAAGAGAGGCCATGAAATCAAAAGGATATTATATTAAGAATAACCTTGACCATATAAAATACCAAATTTAAATAGTCAGTCAGTATTTCTCAAAGGGCAAAACCGTAACTCCGCCCATCGATCAACATTCAACGACGCTGGCTTGGATCCCGTTAGATTGGACGGGCTTTTTTTCCGTGCGCGTCGTTGACGTGCGAAAGCCTCGTACGTTTTTTGGTTCGAAATATTTGGAAACTTTCGACGACGATCGCTCCTTCGACCTTCTGTTAGGGTTTCTCCGTGGCCGGAACTCTCACTTCCGATAAGAATTCCGGCCACCGCCTCTCCGATCGGTAAGACCTCCTCCGCGTCTTCGACCGATTTGTTCATTGATCGGTCAATCGAGCTGAAATGGACTCGGTTTTGTTGAAATCGGTTTCGAATTGAAGAGATTGATTGGTTTTTGATGGATTCGAGTGTCGATGTTGTTCTTGTTGTTTCAGGATTGGTTCGATTGCGTTGGAATAATCGGAGATGAATGGAGGTGGTTCGTCGCGGAAAAGCGCGAATTTTTCGACCTCCTCGAAGAAGAAATTGCAGGAGAATGGGAGCTCTGATGTGGGAAGAAGAACGATGACGCCTCGTTCCACCACGTATTGTTTCGATCTTCATTTGTTGAATTTTTATAACGCTTTGTCGTGTTAGCAATTCTAGCTTTTCTGTCTATGCTTGGAATGAGATTCATGTTGAACTCCGGATTGTGCAGTTATTATTATAGAGGTTGTTTGATGCAACTAGGTTGGAAACATATGTGTTTGGAATAACGGGCAATGAAGAAAAAAACCTAATTTTGAAACTAAAGGTCATGTGATTCATGAGACCAAACCCTACCTGCTTGTCTGATTACGCATTAGACACGTAAAATATTCGAAGAAGTACTACCTTTAATTTGTTGCCAGTATGATTTCTAGAATGATCCGTGGAGATTTCGATTAGTGATATTATGTCTGATGGACTACTTTTGGGTGCTATTGGGAGTGTTTTCTCTAATAACCTCATTATAAATTTGGACTATGTTTTTTGTATGTTGAATGTGATATTAATTTGGGACTGTTGTTTCAGTAGCCAACCTAGAGCTAACGGCCTTTGTGGCAGTTTTCGAATAGATTACTGACAAATAAAGTGATGAGATGATGAAGCTTATTTATAATAATTCTTTTTACATCTTAGAACTGAACGCTTGAAATGCTGAAAGATTATTACGGTAAGAATGTTTTTTGTTGTGATGGTAGTGGGGTGATTACCGGTGAACGTACTGTAAAGAGGTTGCGACTGTCTAAAGCACTGACAATTCCTGAAAGTACATGTATCTATGATGCGTGCCGTCGAATGGCTGCCCGTAGAGTTGATGCCTTATTGCTTACTGATTCAAATGCACTGCTGTGTGGAATTTTAACCGACAAGGTCTGACTTGATCCATGCCTTTTGCTTCTTTGCATAATTAGCATTGGTTTAATTTTTTTATTTTTTATTTTTATAACTCAATTGTTATACCATCTACTGCCAAAGGACATAGCGACAAGAGTCATTGCTCAAGAGGTAAATCTAGAAGAGACACCTGTTTCCAAGGTCATGACAAGGAACCCAGTTTTTGTCCTTTCTGATACCCTTGCCGTGGAAGCCCTGCAGAAGATGGTGCAAGGTTGATAATCATTAGCTATATTATCTTACGCCGTATATTTCTTAAACTTCTTGTTTGCTTCCCATCTTTAAGTTATATGCTAAGTTTATCGTTGAATCTGCAGGGAAGTTCAGACATTTGCCCGTAGTGGAGAATGGAGAGGTCATTGCTTTACTCGATATAGCAAAGTGTCTGTATGATGCAATTGCACGTATGGAACGAGCTGCTGAGAAGGGAAAAGCCATTGCAGCAGCCGTTGAAGGAGTGGAAAAGCATTGGGGGACTTCAATATCTGGTTGGTTGAGAGTACCACATCAATTTCTTCCTCGTGTTAAATCACTTTGCTTCTTTCTTTTGTGCTCCCTTATCTTTTCAATGTTATTAGCAGGCATTAACTTGCAAAACTTTGGAGCTAGTATTCTGTTAAACTCTGCTTTTAAGATATAGAAGTCTCATGTTATGCCTACTTTATATGTTGCTTTTTAGGTCCTAACACTTTCATTGAGACTCTTCGAGAACGGATGTTTAAACCCTCCTTGTCAACTATCATCCAAGAAAATTCAAAGTAGGTAATATCCGCATTTTTCCCCTTGTATTGAATTCTGCTAATGTCATGACAATTATTGAGGTTATGTGCCTTAAATACCTTTGGTTGACCAGAAGTGCCAACTTTTCAGGATGTTGACCCTCTCACCAACCGATTCAGTTTTAACTGCTACGAAGAAGATGCTTGAGTTTCGTGTTAGCTCAGCAGTTGTGACCGTGGAGAACAAACCACGAGGGATACTTACGTAAGTACTATTTTGCATGCCATATCTCCTAACTCCCATGACAAATTAATCTCTTGTTGCTTTGGTTTTCCTGTCAATCCTTAAAATGGATTTTGACAGTAATCTCTTTCTCATATCAACTAGTTCAAAGGATATTTTGATGCGGGTAATTGCGCAAAATCTCCCCCCTGATTCAACCACTGTTGAGAAGGTATATTTTATTATTTTGATTTTATTGTAAGTTTTTATGCTTCATTTATTAGTAGCTCAATAATTTTTCTATTTGTATGCTGCATTTATGCCATTCATTTCCTGTTAAACTATTGTATTCATGGAACCTAAGCATTCGATATGGTTCTGATATTCAGGTCATGACCCCTAATCCAGAATGTGCAACAGTGGACACACCAATTGTAGATGCCCTTCACACTATGCATGATGGAAAATTCTTACACCTCCCAGTTGTGGATAGAGGTATATATACCATCACTTGAAATAAGATAGATCAGGTTTAATACTTTATTGTAAAATTCAACCAGTTTTATTTCTTTTTGCAGATGGAACTGTTGTGTCAGTTGTTGATGTAATTCATATTACACATGCAGCCGTAGCCACGGTGAGTCAACAATGAATACTTCAAGTCTCAGACTCTTCAATGCAGCTTTCTTATTTGTTTTATTTAATCAAACTAAGTTTAGTGCGACTAGTTCTTATTCTAACTTTCAGTGGCATGTTGAAAATCTTATGGATTACAATTTCCTCACTGTCGATGTGTCCCTCATAATACTTGTGGTTGCATTGACTTTATTTGATGTGGATTACCCTCTTCCAACTATGTTCCCTTGGTGTCAGTAGGTGATCCTGACGACCATCACCTGGGCTATTAGTGAGGAAGGCTACGGTGTCTTAACTTTGGAGAATATACTGAAACAAAAGTGAAATTCTGTTTCTTTAAACCTTAACTTCACACAATCCCCAAACCCTGACTCTCTCTTCTCCGTGCCTGCGGCCAGACTTTGCAGTTGATATCCTGCATCTTTTTCTTTTTTGTTATATTGACAATTTGACATGCACTTGGCTTTATCAATGGTTCATGGATCTTTTTGGAAGGCGAGCATTACAAAATGAGAAATGTTGTGTCATTCCTAGTCAACTCCACAAGGTCTTTTGCTTTTGCGTCTGGCCTCTTTGATTATAAGGTTTACTGTAAGGCGAGGAGTATGGTGTTTGTGCTATACGTAGTTTCTTTATTTTTCGCGAAATTTGTATGTGGAAATATTTGTGGTTTCAAAATTATGTGTATATTTTGTATTTAACTTCATGTTTAAGGACCTTGAAATATACTTACAATCGTCTTTGACCCTCGAGCTAAATATTCTATAACAGCTTAGGCTCTGCCTTGCCTACACAAGGGACTGCCTTGAAGTCACTTAACATCTTGATGACACTGATAGAACGTGCGAAACAAAGTTTTATATTTCTAAGCTGGCCATTTTAAATGCTTGCTATTTATTTCTTTGAATGGTCCTCACTTTTACTGGACTTAAAAAGGTTTTGTTTTGGAAATTTGGGAAATGTCTCAGTAATATCCTCTTTTTATTTCAACTAGGTGGGTAATAGTGGAGTTGGAAACGAAGCAGCTAGCACCATGATGCAGAAGTTTTGGGATTCTGCCTTGACATTGGGACCTTTAAGTGATGATGACGAAACAAGAAGGTAGGTCTCTTAAACCAAATCAATGTTACCTCTTGTAATTCAATATTTGCTTACATATCAGTTGTAAATGTTCCAGTGAGGGATCTCTGAAGCTTGCTTCTGAAGGTACAGATACGGGAAGATCATTATCTTACCCATCTTCCAGCTTGCCTCACACATTTGGCTTCAAAATCCAAGACAATAAAGGGCGGATGCACAGATTTAATTGTGGTACGCTACTTGTCAATGTCTTGATAATGATCTTGTCTTTTGATGGGTATAGGTCGAACCTTTTACCCATGAACTCATAGCTTGTCTGCGACATTTGAAAATTGAGCTATGGTTTTGTCACTCACTCTGCACAGGGTGGGTGTTCCACCATTTTCTATAAATTCCAGTATTATTCTCCCACTAAGAACCTAGCCAGGGCCTTTCTAGTTTTTTTTATATATATATATATATATATAAAAAAGAACCTATCTGGGATGGTGCTTAGATCCTCTAGAGTAGAATACGTAACAGTTGTTTAATTATTGGTACTTCTCATGCACGGGTTTCTACAATTGATTCTAAGATTATTATTAACGATGCACAGATACAAGGAGCTTGACTGAACTTATCACTTCCATTCTTCAGAGGGTAGGAGACGACATTGATCAGAACCGCCTGCCACAGATTATGGTAATTGGAGCTTGAATGGCATCTCCAAATTTGCTTGAAACAGTACTTATAAGTCTTACTTTTGTGCTATTCATTTATTTGCCTCTTGTCTTGATACCTAGTATGAAGATGAGGACCACGACAAAGTTATGCTTGCATCCGACGGTGATCTTGCAGCAGCGGTCGATCATGCCAGGCAAGCTGGGTGGAAGGTATGATGGCATTCCAAAGTTTTTAGAATCGAGTTTTCCTCTTTGTTCATAGTCATTAACTTTTGAAGCCCGTTTCCTACAGGGTTTAAGATTACATTTAGATTATTCAAGGCCAGGCGATCGACATAGTGGCGGTAGTTTGGATTATGCGCAAAGAGACGCATGGGCTGCTGCATATAGCACAGTGGCTGCCGGTGCTGCACTGATTGCTGGATTGGGTGTACTTGCTTACTTGAAGAGATCGAGCTCCTGATCGATGCAAAAGATTAATGAAGGCATAAAAGAAGGATTATAAGCCTCGATTCCCAGAAGGATTCGCTCTTTTTTTAGGCAAGTTGAAAACAGCCGATATGGGAAGTGCGCCAGAACTTGTTGGATGGTTGCTGTGAGATTTGTTAGTGTTTGCCTTTAAGCCGCTTGTGATGCCTATGCAAATGCAATTCTTTCAGTTTGATCAGTTGTGACCATTTCAGATATAGAAAGATATACACAGTTTTGACATGGCCAACAACGGTGAGGCTCTCTTTTGGATCTGTAAGACTGACATTGTTATTTGCCTAATCACGCAGTATCGTCACCAAAAATGAAAAGTTATTGGTTTTGTTACTCAATTTACTCTTCCAAGATGTCCTAACGTTATTTTAGTTTGTGGTTGCACATCAGTTGACAACTAATTAAACCACTCAACCGTGGTCTCTAGATTTATGCTGGTCTTATCTCAAACGTGCATGTCATTCAAGCAAGACAAGAACTCTGAATTCATGCCCAGCCAGCCATGCTTAGTTAAAAACATGCGTGAAATGTGGCCTTCAGCAAAGGTACAAGCCACTATTATAGGTGCATGCATGGTCCTACCAGTACCAAGTGGTCACGAGTCACGTATAACATAATACATTCTCTCTGTTTATAAATGTTTGTCAATGATTTTGATGCCTACTTCACCAGTGCCAGCTTCATGCATGCCTTCAAATTTCCAATTGTGACTAGACATTTGCAGTGCCTCTCCTGGTCTAGTCTCCACTCTCCAGTGCAGTGTATGACTCAACCTCCACAAAAAAACAGAGGTATCCGTATACTTTCTTGTAGGAGCCTTTATATACACTTAAAAATGTGTGTTGCTTGATTTAAAGGATTCCAATAACCATGCAGATTAAGGAATTTATCTGAGTTGTGTGTCAAATGTATTTACTAAAAATATATATGATTTAGTATCGTCCCATAAAGAAATAGGAAATTATTTAAGTTGGAGTTTCAAGTGTTCTCTGGAGCTCCAAAGGGTGTTGAGTAGTGGCAAAAAACATGATTACTAAAGCTTTAACAGGTCAAAATTATAGATTTAATTCTTTTAATTTCTTGGTTTATAATCCTATCTCCCATGGAGTTGAATTTGATTAAAACATAAAAGTTTTAAGAATATTGACAGTCACGTCGGACACTAAAACTCGTCTATGCTGCTTTGACCCTTATATTATGAAATAATATTTATGTATGCTTAGCATACACAAATAAGATATGTGTGTATGTACTAAGATATGTGTATGCACTTATATATGAAGGGCTTTAAGTTGAATATGACAAAAACTGAATATATGCACTCTGAGTTTAAAAATACCAGACATCAAGATGATGGAGTGGTAAAATTAGGAGAAGTAAAAGTTCTTAAGGTGAACCACTTAAGATATCTAAGATCAATCATACAAAATGATGGTAATATTGAGAATGATGTCACGCATAGAATTTAAGCTGGATGGAAGAAATGGCGGAGTGCAACAAAGGTGATTTGTGATCGACATGTTCCTACTAAGTTAAAAGGAAAATTTAATAGGACCGTCATTAGGCCGACTATGCTCTATAGTAGTGAATATTGGGCGGTATAGCAACAACAATTATATAAAATGAACATAGCAAAAATGATGATGCTTAGGTGGATGTGTGGTAAAATTCGTAAAATAAAATAAGAAATATATAAATTTAAATATAAGTAGGAGTAGCACCAATCGATACAAAGACTAGGGAATGATGGTTGCGGTGGTTTGGTCACTTGCAAAAAGGGTTTATAAATGCCTCCACTAGAAAACTTGATTAAATAGAAATTGTAAAAATTCGACGAAGTATGTGTAGACCAAAGTTAATATGGGACACATTAATTAAAAGAAATTTGAATAGTTTGAAAAGCTCACCGTCAATTGCATTTAATTGAACAAAATAAAAAAAATTGATTGAATGATTAAATTAAAGTTGACGGAATCAACTTTTTGCTTGATTTAATATGAATAAAAAAAAAAAAAAAAAAAATTTTGATCGAAATAATTGATATCAATTAATTTGAGAATGAGCAAGTGGGGATGGTGGAAAACGTGAGTGAAAATTACGTTTTGTGCAAGTCGTGATTTCCACTCACGATTTGCATATAGTGGAAGTCGTGACTTGCGTCACGACTTCTCTTCCCAGGAAAAAATAACGTTATATGAGATTATTGTTACATTGGATAAATTTTAATTGAAGTAACTCATGAAAACTTATTTCTTTTAATGACTACTGTTAAGGACTTATTGATTACATGCCACCGATTTCCATGACCAAGATCATATCTTAGTCATTGGTTTAGTCAATATACAAATGTTGGCTCTTCTTAGATACAATCTAAAAAAAAAAAATCTTATGGATTGTATATTGTGAAAATGAGGTCAGCAACAGACCAAAGGATATCATTTTTTAAATAGTAAAAATTATTTAACTAAAACAAACATTGCATCTTATGTAAAAAAACATTAAAAAATAAAAATAGAAGTACAAACTACACTGAACCATAGAGGATACACATAACCTCAACAAAGATTATTTTTCCCATAACAATTTCAAGAATTTATAAGCATGAGTACTTGTTTTGGTATAGGCAAAATGCCTTAGTTTTTCAAGTGCCTTGTTTGACTGCTAATTGTAAATGACGTTTGTAAGCATGAGTACATACATACATACATACATACATACATACATACATACATACGTACATACATACATACATACATAAAATTGCAAGGTGATTGAGTACAAAGCAATAATAAAAGAAGTCTTGTTATTGTTAAAAACAAGTCCTACTCCGACCCCAAATAATGACTTCCAGTCCCACAACGTGTTCTCTTTACAACTCGGACATTACGATTTAACGCTAATGGGACATTCGACTGCCCTATATCACTAGGATTTTGAGCATCTTCTCTCTGAATATCATCGATATCACGCATTCCACCTTCATGCGTACTTGTACTCTCAGAGAAATTCATCATTATCGGAGTTGTATTGAAATGGCGCGAAGATGGAACGACTTCCGTAGGCTCGAATGCCATGTAGGGAGGAACGGATGGAGTATGTGGAGTAGTAGTCGGCGAGGGACCTGCGAGGCCTGCGACGACGACGACGGCGCGAGGACGGTGGAGGCGAGGCGGCGGCAAGGAGTAATCAAGGAAAAAGTCCATGTTGTTGGTGTTGTTGCGTGAAAAGAAAATATTTGGTATTTGTGAGAGACTTTTCTTTTTTTTTTTTTTTGGTCGAGACTTTTTCCTGGACAAGACAGCAACTCCTGATCCTAGACTTTCAATCCATCACGTGGTCTTTTACAGCTGTCACAGGTGACAACCCCACTCATATCCATCGATCGACACCACATTACAACATCTTCAATACTTGGGCCCACATCCGCACGATTCCTCAACCATACCAAATCATTCCTCCCCTCTCTGAATATCCCAAATATCTTCTCCACAGTCAATCACTTAAACTGACACGCCCTCCTCAAGATCCCCATTCCATAAACTCCTAAACCGTCCGATCTCCACGTGCGCATCACCGCATTTCAGTCTCGTGGTGGTTGTGCTCATAATATAATTAATTAAAAAACAAGATAAAACCTAAAAAAAAATATCTAAGGAGGTTTTCCAACGTAACTGCAAGGGATATGTCAGCTTGTGTAATATATATTATTATAAATTTAGATGTTAATTAAGTCGAATTATCCCAATGTTAAAAGAAAATCGAATTGTATAAGTGAAGCCTAAGATTCAGGGGGTGGAGGGCAAGACTCAAAAAAAGTTCAAAAAGTTTAAAAAAATTACAAAAAAAGTTCAAAAAAAGTTCAAAAAAATCCAAAAAAAAAGTATGATATTTTATCATTGATGCATATATATATATATATATATAGTGGTATAATTTATTTAAAGTATACGTAATAATATATAAAAATAATAATTTACAAAATATTTATAACCCAAAGTTATCAAAAATTTTGAATTCGCCACTTCAATTTTGATTTAATAAAAATAATTAAAGCTTAAATAAACATTTATGAGTATTAAAAGACAAGAAAAAAAAAGAGGATGTCAAGTGTCTATCTGTGTTATTAAATTCTATTTTATCATTTCCATGCCAATTCGTACGCGCTTCTTTCTCACTTCCTCCACACAGAGTCTGCTCTCATTCTCTCTCTCCTTAAACCCCTTAAAATCATCGCAGTCGCTGTGTTTCGCTGTGTCTCCTTCGCTCCTTCGCTCCTTCGCTCAGTCGATTCTGTTGTTGTTACTTCAATCGATACTCTAGGCTTTGTTTCCGATCTTTGATTTGATCACAACAGTGTTGAATCTGAAGCGGTTTCTCCTCCACTCTTGATTGATGAGTTCGAGCTGAAGAAGATATCGATGAAGACGACGACGCAGTCCTCCGGTGAGAATCGTTTTGTTTTTCAAGTTTTTTTTTTTTTTTTTTTTTTTTTTTTTTTTTTTTTTTTTTTTTTTTTTTTTTTTTTTTTTTTGACTTGCTAGACTTAGATTATGCTATTGCTGACTCTTGTTTGAGAATTGGAGCTTCGTGGATGTGTGCTTATTCACGATGTCTATGACTAGAATTTGTGGTGTTTAGGTTGAGATTAGGTCGAGTTTCTGCTTTTAGTCTCTCTGATTTGGTATGGCGAGGAGTCATTAACTTTGTAACTATAATTGCTCTCGATGGATGGGTTTAGCGTGATGAATTCAGCTAAAGATTCAATTTTTGTTGGAGTGGAGTTCTGTTAGTTGGGGGCATTTATTTGCCCTCCTTTAACTTTGGCTTTCATTTCATCTTTTTCCCTAATTTTGGAGGGGTTTATGATGGCATAAGAGTACTTCTTCATGAAGTTTCATTTAATTTAATCGATGTGAGACTATTATTTTGGTCCACACATCTCAACACTCCACCTTGGACTAAAATCCATCCAAGATACCATGTTAAAATTCTCTCGGCCGCGCCGCACACGAGTGCGCGAGCCCGTTGATCTCCACCAGCACTGGTACCATCGCCAACTTAACCCCCTTTCAACTCTTGGTGTGGGGTTTTATCTCAAAAGGCTTCGATACTAGTTAAGGGGAGATCATCACTTAATATACTTCTTCATGAAGTTTCATTTAATCGATGTGGGACTATTATTTTGATTCACGCATCTCAACACACTAGTTATTGCTCAGTTTTAGTTGGGTTGTGACCACGAGTATTAATTAGGTTTGGTTTTTTTGATTGGTTGTCATATGTATGCTTCGACAATTTTACCGAGTTTTCTCTCCATCTATCAATGGCATTAGCTGAAACATCAGAGATAATAACAATGGAAAGCTATGTAAAGGAAGTAAACTTTTGATTCTTTCTACGTGTTTCTTGTCAATTGCTATTACTTTATCCTTTGACATGTTGTTCTATGCATGTTCATGTGAGGTTTATTGTACTTTTTTTCTTCAACTAGTGCAGGATATTTTATTTTGGGTACCATGTTCACATTTCAAGGGTTCAGTGGATCATGTCACCCGTCTGATAAATAGATTATTTAGGGCCTAGCTTTCCAATATTTATCGTGATCTGACCCTAACTGCTCAGAGCTGCACTTTAATTATTCCAGACAGTCTTGTTATAGAATGTTTATGTTTTGTTGAATGCTAGGGTATGATGTCAATGAGCTGTATAAAGAAGCTCAAAATCGTTGGTTGAGGCCCGCAGAGGTGTTTTTCATTTTGCAAAATCATGAGAATCAAAAGCTCACTGAGTCACCGCCTTTTAGGCCACTTGGTAAGCTTTCTATTCTGCTTCCTTTAATTAATTCTAATTAGACAAATGCACCTAATAGCATCTGTAGGATGTTTCTTCCATATTCTAGTTGCTTGTTTGTCTCTGGAGTTTCAGGGCTACTGTTTTTTGTTGGTCGCGGCAGGGTGTATTTCTCCTTTTGTTTCAACATTCATTCGTTGTACATTTTTTCTTCCAACTGTATTTTCACATCATTATTTTCTTTTAAATGGAAAGTGTGTATCCGTGGCTTGTTTTCCGCAATTAGATGGTTTAATGTATCCTACTTACCTATGCCATTTAAAACTCATTAATTGGATTTTTCAATAGGTGGCTCTTTGTTCCTCTTCAACAAGAGGGTTCTCCGGTTTTTTCGCAAAGATGGCCATGCTTGGCGAAAAAAGAAGGATGGGAGAACTGTTGTGGAAGCACATGAACGACTCAAGGTTTGTTAGAGACTTGAAAAAAATCTGTCTATCATGGTCTTTGTAACAATTACTAAATGATAGATCGATGTATCAGTAGACGTATTTAATATTGGAATCAGCCAAAAATTCTTGCAACGGTGAGTTGTGGGGCCTATAGAAATAATGAATTTTCATTCCATGACAGGTATTTTAATTTTTTTTACTTAGACTACAGCATTTCACAGATCATTTTGTTTCATATTAATGGATTTATGCTGGTAAATGTTGGAGATCTCCACAATTTGTACTTTACTTTTTTGAATTGGTTCTGTTTTTTTTTTTTTTTTTTTTAAATATCTAAATGGAAAATTGAGTTCCATTATATTCTTGATTCCTTGTTTGTTGCATAAGAAATAGTTCTCCTACCATAGATAATAGTACTACCATGGGGATTTGGATTCCTTTGTAATTTTATCAGATGATTCAAGTAATATAAATCATTGGCAACATAAAACATCTGGATTGCTGAATTTTTTCCTTTATTTGATTGGTACACGACTGCCTTTACTATCATAATTGGCGTTCAAGCTAGAATATAAAAGGAGGATAATTATAGTTAGCAAGCTCGCATGCAAAATATTAGGATCAAGTGTTTGAAAAATTATGCATTTGCTTGCACGTGTGTGTTTGCTTCTGTGATACAGACACTCAAAAAAGTTCCAGAGAAATAATTTCCAAGTATTATTTCTTCTCTCAAGTTGCTGAACAGGTTACTAGTCAATCATTTGCAACTGACTTTTGAAATTTTAGATATTTTGTGTATTACAAATCCAACAACTATGTTCATGTTTTGGTTACTTGAGAAGCAAAAGGAAGTTTTTATGTGGTCTTGTTAATGCTTGTTTCAAATTACGAGTCTATACAATGAAAAATGTTCTACCCTCTAGTATAGTTAGAATGGGTTGGTTTCATTCTTAAGTATCTCTTTCTTGCATTAATATGTTTCAGGTTGTGGAATGATATTCTTCCTGCATTTACATGTGGCTAGGTTGTAAATGTTGAAGCTTTGAATTGTTATTATGCCCATGGGGAGCATAATCCTAACTTCCAGAGACGAAGCTATTGGATGCTGGATCCGTAAGTTGTTATATCTCCTGTACTGAAAAGAGTAACATCCCAAATGAAATTTCGAATGCCAATATCTTCTGTAGTTGATATTTTGCTGATTTATTTTTTTCGTGAATAATTAGTTCAGCATGTTTCGAATATAGTTCTAACTTATTCTTGCTATTTTAAACTTTTAAGAGATTAAGGGATTGTTTTGACTTTTTTTTCCCTTTTCTTTTTGCTTCTCACTTCTCAGGGCGTTTGAGCACATCGTTCTTGTTCATTATAGAGATATAACTGAGGTAATGCATTGTTATTAATCTGGAAGAAAATAGATTTCATGCTCAATTGATCAGTCCATCGAGCTAGATATTCCCAGATATTACGTCATCAATTTACTGTACTATTTTTGCTTTATTATATTACATCTTAATGCTAGAGTTCATGCCCTTAATAGGCCTGGTCTCTACTTTTTGCTTTATGCTTTCCGAGAAAACCTAGTTGGGCTGAAGGTCCTCTTTTCACTCACCTTTTTTGGGATGATAAGATGCCGATGATTCTTTACAGTGCTCATTGCTTTATTTGAACTTTTCTCTGTAGCTTGCATTAGATCTCGGTACAGTTATGAAGGAAATAGTTTCACTTAAATAGTTTCTGAATGATTCCTTTTATATCATCTCATATATTTGTGAGTTCTCCATATGAGAACTCATTTTGCTGTCGAATTAGAAAACAGAGTTCAGCTTTTAGAAAAAAAAAAAAAAAAAAAAAGCAAAGTCTTTGATGTATTTGGTTGAGTTGTTTTCATAATTTAATAACAGTTGTCTATTATGAATCCAAAATTTAGTGTATGAGATCTTTTTAAAAAAAAAAATTTGTCGTTTGTGTTTTGTGAACAGAAAATAATTTTTTTTTTCTTTTCTAAGAATGACCAAAATAGCCCTTTATTTTTATAGCTTTTCAGCTCACTCTAAGCCTGTGCTTGCGTTCCAGGTTTAACATCAGATGTTGCAACCAAACTGTAGTATACATGAACATTTCATAAAGATTTCCAGGCACTACAGTTTTAGTTGTTTATTATTGATATTATATTGAATAAAATTTGCTGGAGGTTATCGTACACTATTCATGCTGATATATAGTGCACAGATAAGATGATCATGTATTTTGATGATATTCTAATACTAACGCTTCTTATATGAAAATCACTGCTCGTTAAAAGCAGCAGAAGCGTCAAGTATTTTGTTGCATCTGTACCCATGCAGCTGTGCAGCTGTTCATGTAATTTATAATAGTCCATGGTGTCTTGTTGTACACTTGGAAAAGATGCAATTGTTTATGTCTTGTTTTCTTGTCTGCAGGGAAAGCATGGTATCGGGTCATCTTCAGTAAGTTCCCCAAGTTCCGCTTGCACTTCAACTCAGAGTCCAAGCTTAAGTTCTAGCCAAAATCCTGTCTCTGCCTCTGCAGTTAGTGAATTGTCTGAACCATGCCGAAGTTCTTGTAGTCCAGTATCTGTTGAGATCAGTTCTGAGCTAATGACCAGGAACAATATGATGGATCACTTGGAGGGTAAAGACAAGTCACAATATGTAAGTAGTAGTTCGCCTGAATCTGAGGTTAGTCAGGCACTGCGAAGGATTGAGGAGCAGTTAAGTTTGAACGATGATGACCGAGCACAACTTTCTTCATACTACAATGAAGTGAAATTGAAGGATTCTCAAGTTTCCAGTCATGACATGCAGACAAACCATGAAACATTTGCAGCTGTAGAATCCAAAGAGAATGGTGTGCATTATGAAACTTATGCTGACACTCTAGATGACTCATACCGCAATCTGCTCCTCCGAGATTCAGGTCTGTGTTTTCTTTTCTTTTCACTTACCCTATCATAAAACCACATAAATTTGCTGGTGGATAAACAGATACAGTACGCAGTAGTTGGGTTTATGGACCTTGAGCTACATCCTGGGTCATTAGCACGTCGCATTTTACTCTTCAGTGATGTAGTTACTTGTTATACATCATGTATCTATGCCCCTTAATAATTTTCTATGAAATATTTATTGATTTTCTGCTCCTATTTTGTTAATAAATAGTAGAAGAGGGAAATTTCTCATATAACGTTTTCTTGTGCAGTCAATTACAGGAAGCAGCATCAGCATCAATCTGGCTCTGAACATAGAATTGAAAGGAAAGAATCTCCTTATTGGAAGGAGATGGTGGAGTTCTGTTCACAATTAACATCAGTTGATTCTTATGACAGTGATAATCTATCAGATCCCAGCGTAAGAATTCATACAATCATTTCTGCTCTGAAAATTTATGGTGGGCAGTGTATGTTGCTGACCGTTCGTCTTCTTTTACTTCCGCATTTTTATTTGTGGTAGATGTGTTTTTTCTCTTTTCAGTATTGTTATTTTATTATTTCTTGATACTGGTTTTCATTTGCACCCAAGAGATTTGTGAAGCAATTCTAAATATTTGACATTTCTTCAGGGGAAACCGCTACCCACAATGAGGAGGGAAAACTCTCCAAAAGAAAACGGGCAGATAGTGAACTCGGTTTCTCAGTGGTTGAACAGCAATGGAAATGACTTAGCTGAAATGAAAGCGGCCAAGCAGTTTCTTTTAGGTTCTGATTACCTTGCAGTCGCAGAGTCACCAACATCTTTCTCACTTCCCCATGGAGATAAAATTTCTGGAGCTCCTCTTTATTCTTCTCCGACAACTGATGGAACCAATCCAGGGTACTACTCTATGTGGTTTGACCGAGAAAGTCATATGCGAAATCTTGGATCAGAGTCAAAATTGACTCTCGCAAAAAAGCAGAAGTTCAGCATAAGTACAATATGCCCAGAGTGGGGGTATGCCTCTGAAAATACAAAGGTATATCATTATAATTACTAAACTTCCTTTCATTAATTATTTCATCCCACTGACTTTTTCTTCCCCCACACTGATGAAATTAATCTAGCATATTCAATAGAAAATCTAAACTTCTGTTCGGAGGAATTTGATTTAAGTGAGCCTTCTAGTTACTTTCATCTCATATCCCATCAACTCAATGTGGCCTCTCAATCATGATTTAGTTAGTATGTCGGTAAGAAGTATTTGCATGTAAAGTTATTGCTTTCTGATTCATATTTGTTTCTTATGGATTTGCCTATTGGTTCTTGGCATTCCTCTGTGTGTGGTTGGCCTTTACCACATACACCGACTTTTACGGCAGTATCATTGATAAAGTAATCAAATTTGGAAGGTCATATGGTTGACAATCACTTTATTTGATCTTGGGCTTTTTGTTTGAAAAACAATGTTGCTGTTATCTGCTGGAATGCAAAGAGGATAATGGTTTAAAATTCAGTAAATTCACTTGGACTGACTGATTAAAGATTAATAAATGTTATATTCACCATTTTTCTTGCCCAATCAAAATGTTTCTTACTGTGACTTTGTTTTTCGATTACATCTATCAACTGAAACAGGTTGTTGTAGCTGGGTCTTTCCTTTGTGATCCTTCAGTGTGTGAATGGGCATGCATGTTTGGTGACGTTGAAGTTCCTGTTCAGATCATTCAAGAAGGTGTCCTACTTTGTCAAGCTCCCCCTAATACTCCTGGAAAGGTTACTTTATGCATTACTTCGGGAAACAAGGAATCTTGTAGTGAAGTAAGAGAGTTTGAATATCTTATGAAATGCAGTTGTGATCCCTTGAACTTGCCACAAGTGAATGCCAGTATGAGCACAGAGGAGCTACTCTTGATTGTTAGATTTGCACAGATGCTTCTTTCAGACACGAGAGTCCAGATAGAAAATGGTGCTTCATCAGCATTTGATGTATTGAGAAGACCGGAAACAGAGGATTATCAATGGGATGGTATAATAGGGGAGCTGTTACTTGGCAGTAAGGAACCACTAGGCATCATGGAGTGGCTCTTGCAAGAAGTTTTGAAAGAGAAACTGCAACTGTGGCTTTCAACTAGGTGCCAGGGAGGCATACCTGGCTGCTCTCTGTCAAAGAAAGAGCAATGCATAATACACATGGTAGCTGGTTTGGGTTATGAATGGGCTTTAAACCCTATCCTTCATTCTGGGATCAGCGTCAACTTCCGTGATGTAAATGGATGGACTGCTCTCCACTGGGCTGCTCGTTTTGGAAGGTGAGTTGGAACAGCACTTCCTTTGTGCCGGTGCACATGTTTTTTGTAATGTAGACTGTTAACTTATTATGAATATTTTCCTCGAGGATAATTTCATTGCCCCGTCTTTCATGAATGCATTAATTTAATTTTTTCAAGTTCATGGGAAAACTTCCGACCCTAGTTAATTTGGGACTGAGGCTATGTTGTTGTTGTTGTTGTTGTTGTCATGGGAAAACTTCCTTGATTTGAGCTTGCAATTCTAATGTGCTCTTTGTTTGAGTCTCAGGGAGAAAATGGTTGCTGCTCTAATAGCTGCCGGTGCTTCTGCTGTGGCGGTGACAGATCCTACTTCACAGGATCCAGCAGGGAAGACCGCTGGCTTCATTGCCGCGGCCAGCGGCCACAAGGGTCTAGCTGGGTATCTTTCTGAGCTGGCACTGACTAGCCACCTATCGTCACTCACACTAGAAGAAAGTGAGATCTCTAAAGGGTCTGCTGCAGTAGAAGCTGAAAAAACAGTTGAAAACATTTCAAGGAGGAGCCTCGGATACAATGTAGATCAACTTTCCCTGAAAGATTCACTGGCTGCTGTGAGAAATGCAGCACAGGCTGCGGCACGTATACAGGCAGCATTCCGAGCACATTCTTTCAGGAAAAGGCAACACGAATCTCCCGATGCTAGTTATGATGAGTATGGGACCGTTAATGAGCTTTTAGCCACATCCAAGTTGGCCTTTCAGAATCACAGGTTAGATAGAGCAGCTTTGTCTATTCAGAAGAACTACCGTGGTTGGAAAGGACGCAAGGACTTCTTATCCATGCGTCAGAAAGTTGTTAGGATACAGGTACTTGTACCCTTAGCTTTATCTCTAAAATTAAGAACTTTCCCTATTTTTGTAGTAACATACGAGTTGGGCGCATGACTGAATGTCGTAGTTACTTGATAGCTAATATAACTTTCTAAGTAACCCGAGCAGCTAACATGAAATAGTAGTGCCATATTTTCAGCTGCGAGGTATTAACTATCCTTGAGAGCTTAGTTTGCAACCCATTCGTTGTATGGTTTTCCATGAGCGAGTTGATATTTACCGTGTCGTTGCCTGGAACTGAACTTGTCACTTTCTCGATGTCAATTATTCTTTTAAATATAAGATAAGCAGCATGTGATGCTAGCGAATGCTTTACATGATGCTGAACTCATTTAGAGGAATAGTAGTGCCATATTTCCAACCATGAGATACTGTTTGAGCCCCAGTAGAAGTAGTTCTGCATCATGTGTTTGAAATCCTATTTTTTGGTTTCTGCTCATTTCTTAGCTATATGCATTGTTGCTTTGAATTCATGACCAGTTCTACGTCTGAACTAGTTAAGCAGATTTCTCTTTTATAAATGGTTCAAGCTGTACACAAATTTCCCTTGTTCAGATATATTTTTGTGCACTTTCTTTGCAGGCTCATGTGCGCGGGCATCAAGTGAGGAAGAAGTACAAGGTGATTCTATGGGCTGTTGGTATTCTAGATAAGGTTGTTCTGCGATGGCGTCGTAGAGGAGCTGGATTACGTGGATTCCGACCAGAATCAGAGTCCATTAATGAAAATGAAGATGAAGATATCCTAAAGGTTTTCCGAAAACAGAAGGTTGATGTGGAAGTTGAGGATGCCTTCTCAAGAGTGTTAACCATGGTCGAGTCTCCTGATGCTCGCCAGCAATACCGTCGCATGCTAGAAAGCTACCAGCAAGCAAAGGTATGTAGTTTCTAGGTTTTAGGTTTTAGATTTAATTCTTAAATCAGTTTTATGGTCATTCATTGTTGTCTCCTTTCATAAGAGCATTTGATAATGAAATCCTTGTTGATGTTATTTGAAATATGACCTGCAGGCAGATTTAAATGGCAACTTAACTGAGGCAGAGTCAAGTTTCGAAGTTGAGAATCATTTTATGGAAAGTTACGACGACGACGAACCCTACTTGTTCCCGTAGGGAACACTGCCACCACCTCTGCGAAGCCATGCCATAATCTTCACTGGGAACTTAAAAAAGATGACTTCCACAAAGTCGAAAGCATATTGATAGCAACTATTACTGGGACATTCGACAGCTCTGTATATACAAAATACAGTAGCCTCTTGTGACCTTAAATGTGTAGGCAAGGATTCTAAATTATGAAAGGCTTCTATTGTAACATGTGTCTGTGTAAATGATTAACTAGACAGATTTGCAATGTGTAATTCTGTTTCTATAGATTCTTTCCACCCAAGAAAAAAAAACAAAGGAACAGAACCACTGATGCTCTCATTCATTGTTTGCGCTATCAGTCCTGTTAAATTGCGCCATAGTTTCAGAACAGATCAGTATCGTAGACTCCGCCTTCAGCTTTACGCGGAGCAAGGGCTCTGCCATGTCGATACGTCGCTTATGAAGTCTCGGAGCTGATCTAGAAGAAGTTTCATACACTGGTTCTTACTCGCCAATTCCTGCATTCACAATAATAGACCGAGAGAATAATCAGCTGGACCCGAATGATGAAAGATTAACAAAAACAAAAACAAAGCCTCAATTTTAAATTAGAAAAAAAAAAAAAAAAAAAAAAGTTAAAAAGGCTGGATCTCTTTTATTATTATGCTCCATTTGATGCAATTAACAATGCCCTTTCCACCAGCTACCAAAATGAAAAAAAACTAGAAAATTGTCTAGCACTACTAATTTCACATTGTATTCATTGAGATTTTATTGAGATTTTAATGGACTAAAAAGTTTTGTATTCAATTCAAACTTTTAATTACTAAAAAAGTTTAGGTGTATTCAATTCAAACTTTAGAGAGTTTATAAAAGTAAGATGTATTTAATTTTTTAGTGACTTTTGTGGTTTGGTTACAAATCTAGACTTTTATAGACTTTTTATATAAAAATACACATAAAGAAATCTTACAACTTCTCTTCACCTCAACCCAGAAACTTTTAGAGACTTCTAATTTTTATTGGTTCCCTTATTCAATTTAAGACTTCATTGTTCATAAGGTATTTTCTTATCAATTGTTTTTATCAACTCTTCAACCACTCCACAACTCATGAATTTAATTGCTCACTCATTATACTCTAATGTCTATGTTTATGAAAATGATGTTGTTATTAATATATAAGATGTCATTCTTGCATCATTGTATATTTTTATACGATTTTTAAAAAAAGAAGTTTCATTTATTAAGTGCATAATTATAATCTCAAAAAGTGTGACATTATTATTTTTGAAAAAAATAATCATTTTTTTTTCAAATGCAAGAAGTGCATAATCATTCATAAGGAAAAAAATATTAATTTTTTTATTTAAGTCAAAAAAGTGCAAAATTTTTACACAATGATCTTACTTATTCTTTTTTGCCCATAAAAGATGATTCATTTACCTACTTATTTTGTTAATATTTATTTACTTATTTGTTATGTTACTCTTTTGATAGTAACTCATTAATATGTATTTATGATTTTTTTATTAAAATATAAAAATACTTTAAAAAAATTAGTAATAGTTATTAAGAAAAAACAATACAATTATGCCTTGACCGATAATCAAAATTATGTTTAAAAAGTTCACAAAAGTCACTAAAAATCTTAAATGTTGATAAAAGTCATCAAAATGAAATTCACATAAAAGTTCATCAAAGTCTTTAAAAGTCTACGAAAATCTATAAACTTCAGAAAAAAATCTACTTTCTGAAACTCAAGATAGTTCCTTAGATAGTGAAAAAGATGATGATTTTGAAATACTTTCTAAAACTCAAGAACAACAAATGGAGAATGCCAACCAATGGAAGAATTTTATAGCCACTGAAATGTGGAGTGATGTTGATGTAGTAAATAATAATATGCATTAGATCTATGTTATTTTTTTCGTACTTTATTTGTTATTTTTACAATAAAGATTTTTAATAACTCTAGTAGTTTATTTTTTCAATTAAAAAGTAACCGAAGGTTTAAAAAATGTGCAATAAGTCCATCAAAGTCAATGTTCATGGATGTTTATCAAAAGTCATCAAAATAAAGTTTATCAAAGTCTATCAAAGTCCTTACAAAAGTCCATCAAAGTTAATAAAAGTCATTAAAATAAAGTCTATCAAAGTCTACCAAAGTTTTTAAAAAGTCTACAAAAATCTACAAAGTCTCTAAAAGTCATCCATTTATAAAAGTAACTAAAAGTCTATTAAAATCTTAATTAAATACACCATGTTTAATTTGACGCCACCAATAGAAGTGGTGTAGTGGTTTCGAAGAAGGTTTTAGTACTCGGACTAAAGCGAGATGTGTTCTATTTGCAACAACTAATTATTTCTCTTTGACGGTTATTTGTTAGGAGGGTGCCTAACCCTAAGGAAGTAGTCAAGACCACTATCAGTCCGGTGTCTGCAGTGGATCAATACCCTCGACTATCATAAAAAAAATAATGATAATAATAAAAAAATAAATAAATTTGGCATACCTTTCTCAACAATGCAGCTTGTTCTTCCAAGCTTTCAATCTCAGCTTGATTCCCTTCGCCTTCCGATCCACCGACATTGGAACCAGCTTCATGTGACTCAGTCTGCACATTAGTAACAATTTGATCGATCACCAGTAACACTTATTAGGTTTAGGTTAAGAAATGACACTCCTTTTGAAACTTGATTGTTTCACCTTCTGAGATGCAGAGATCGCAGTGAGAACAGATCGAAGAGCCAAAACGGCAGATTTGTAGCGAAGGCGAGCGACGTCGAGAGCTCCGCCGCCAGTGTGATCAGAAGTGGAGTCAGTGGGAGTGGCGGTAGCAGAGGCGTTGTTGACGCCATTAGAGGAAGAGTGGTGAGAAGCAGAAAGAGTGGACCACAAGGCGGGGTTGCAGAGCTCGTCGTTCATGGAAGACAAGATCTGGTAAGCCGCTTCGATTGTGTCTTCCAAATGCTTCATCCCTTCCACCGCCAATTCTTTCACGCTCTTCTCGCTTGATTTCTCCTCCATTGTTACAAATCGATCAACTCTGCTATTAGAAACCCTAATTCTTCTCCAGTTCCAAATCCCCCAATTCAAGTGCTTTTTTAAGTCTTAACAGTTCAAACACATAAAAATAAAAATAAAAACACGTGGGAACATTTTCAAAAAAATGTTTATTTCCACGTAAAAAAAAAAAAGTTTAGGATCACAAAAATATTATAAAAATTTGTTACACTTCTTTTTAAGTTTCAAAAGAAGCTCCACATGATTTAACGCAGAGTTAGGAGAGGTTGTGAGTTCAACATATGTTGAAGTCAACGCAAGGCTAACCACTTTAAGTCAATATTTTCTTGGTAAAAAATAAGAATTGAATAATGTCGCGATTGTCAAATCTACCCGGCCACTTTCATAAGATTTATGAGTCATCGAGTTTGTTGTGATTCATCTATGGACCAATTAAATTTATTTACTGAACGTAAAGTTAATTGAGACAAAATTTTTGATAAAATCAAAAGAAAAAAGTTACTCAAAATTAATTATTTGGGTGCACACCTCAAACTAGCCACCAAATCCTTCACACTTAAAAGAGGTAAAAATCAAAAGTTTCATCTGTCAATACCATCAAACCAACTGCTCATTAGTAAAATCAAACCTTTTTGAAAGTAAACCCTTCACAAGGTCTAAAATTTACAATTGAATGGTATGCGCTTTATGGTTTTCCTTTCATGTCATTTTTTTGTCCTTTCAAGTCACTGGCGCCTCTTCTTTCATGGACAAGGCATGAAATAAAGCCAAGTAAAAGGCTTTGAAAATGAGTGCTACGACACAAGATAGACAAGCAAATAGTAAGAGCATTAAATTGTTGAAGAGAAATGATTGAGTGCTCCATTTTCACAAAATTAAGGGTAACATGAAACAGATGAATAAGTGTTACTTATTACAAATATATACATGGTAATGAACTTTTTAACTATTATACAACCTCAGCCTTTGGAGGAAATCAAAGTAAAAGAATTAGAACTCTACCAAGAGACTGGACTAATTCTTACATCTTGTAACTGTATCTTCTCCTTCAACCCAGACCTATATACTATACGACACTAAAAGTACATGAGAAATATAAAATCATCGCACAATTGCTTCCAAGTCGCGACTGATGCTGCATTCTTTAATGGGAAATCTGGCTATAACAGGACGAATTCATCTTCTTCGCCAATGCAGCATTTCACGCGAACTGACACTTTCTCTAGTCTAAAGATCAAAATTGCTTCTTCTTTTTTTTTTTTCTTTTCTTTTTTTTCCTGAAAGAAAACCAAGATGTGGCCATAGTTACTAATTAAAAGTGGAGGCACTAAGTTCTTGTAAATGAAAAAGGCTGAGAAACGATTCTCAGCTATGTAACGGAGAGATAGACATCAATCGAACAATTAACTGCTAACTGTCAATATTTGTTCAGCCTATCTACTCTACTCTTAAGTAAGAGATGAAATCCAATTGTCATGCATGGTACCTTTAACACCAGTCAAGAGCGACATCCTTTCGATACTCCAAATGAAACCCTTTTGAAATAGAAATGAAGAAGATTGAAGGAATAAAGCAAGGATGCGGCGGACTTACCCTTGGGGAATATTCGGACCAAGTCAAGCATAACAAGGCCTTGTAGAGAATGACCAGCAGCCTCATACAGCGAATACGAGTCCTTCCTATTGATTGTGTTCTTTGAGAAAGCGCGCAACTTCCTGGTACAGTTGTTCTCCCTCAAACGGTTTTGAAACATAACCATCCATTTCATACTTTACACACTCCTCATACGTAGCTTGGATCACATCGGCGGTCATGGCCAATATGGGAACATGCCAGTTTGAAATTATTCCATAAGCTTCTGTCGATATCTCTCCATGCAGGATGCGGTTGTTGAGATCACGCTCCATTTCCCGTATCCTAGTAGTAGCTTCAAAGCTGCAGTAATAGAACACTCATCCATGTCAACAACAACGCCAAAAACAAAACACTACACACACAGCGGCGCCCTATCCGACTAATGCACATAATTGACCAGTTAGGAGGCACAAACATTGAATTAAGCGAAACCAACCAAGTGGTAGCTTAATGATTTGATATGTGGTCACCTATGGATGAGGCTAGGGATCCGAGTATTGACAATATAAGTTGAGTATATCTTAATCTTTATCCTATACATGCTGAAAGACCCAAGTGATGCATGCTTCTTAACATTCAAACATTTTTTTTAAGTTCTAACATATGAGAAATGATGCAGAAGTGCGTACGTACCCATCCATTTCAGGCATTTGAATGTCCATAAAACATGCATCAAAGTGGTGCGGTGGTTTAAGCATTGAGACTGCCTTTTCCCCGCTTTCGGCGCATTCAACTTTGGCTCCATATTTCTTTAAAGCACCAACAGCTACTTTAAGGTTTACCTTATTGTCGTCAACAACCAGAATTTGTTTTCCATGGAGAAGGTTTTCAAGAGACTGAAGCGTGTGCCTTCCATTACACCCCTTGTGAGCGATGCCCATAGCTCGTTGAAGAGATGCAGCCAGCATACTTGCTCTTAGGGGCTTCATGATGACTGTTGGAGCACTAGCAGCATATTTTGAAGCATTGATTTTTGTAGAGACCACAGAATTAGCAAGAAGAAACAATTTCGGCGAATTAGACTGTAAATTGGTAACAAAAAGATCTGATTGAGCAGGATCCTTTTCCCATGCCTCTTTTTCAATTAGAACCATGTTGATCCCAGTTTTTCCATTGGCAAAGCAACATAGAGCCTCATTCACATTGGCAACTACTTCAGAGTTGATATCTAACCGCTGTAGATGATATCTAGTCACCTTGGCACGAACACTTCTAGGATCCGCCACCAATGCTGTCATGCCTTGAAATTCTGAACATACAGATTCTGGTAGCTTATGAGATTGTTGGTTCTTGTACTTGCTTAAGTTGGAGTTGTCATTATCAAAAACAACAGTGAAGGTGAAAGTAGAGCCAATGTGGGGTTCGCTGACAAAACCTATCTCGCCTTTCATGAAACCAACGAGGCATTTGCTTATGCTGAGACCAATTCCGGTGCCCCCATGTGTACGAGAAATAGATGGTCTCACTTGCATAAATGGAGTGAAAACTCGTGATTGGTCCTCCAACGGTATTCCCACCCCTGTATCCTCAACAGATACAATCAGATTAATGTGCTCGGAAGAGATAGATGAGAAAGTTTGTGCACAATTTGGTCCCTCTTGACTGAATGTCTTAAAACCCATCCAGCTGCGTCTTCCATCCGCAACACGAAAACCACTTAATGTATCGTTGCATGACGCATCCGCCTCAACTTCTGTTGAGCTCTTCAGTTCTTCAACAAGATGGACGGTCACGAAGATGTGCCCTTTCTCAGTGAACTGGAAAAAATGAAACACAACATATAAATATGAATTGATTTTACCAGTCCTCGCTATCAACACCTAACACAACAGTGTGGACAAGAAACCTAGCATAATTCAAATTATCAAACAATAAATGATTACGGTATCAGTTATTTGTTATATATTGTAGGTACCTACCTTGATTGAATTCCCCATAAGATTGGTGATGATTTGCCGAAACCTCCCAGGATCACCTATAACGATTTCAGGAACTCGATCTGATATGTACACTGCCAACTGCTCCTCCCAATGTATGAAATTTCAGTGACCATAAATTATCAATTATAAGATATAAAACGCAATGAATAAAGTAAAAGGGATTCAGATAGTAGATATTTTCCAGTACCTCTATACCCTTCTTTTGAGATTTTTCTGAAAAAAGTGACAAAACATCATCTAAGATTGCCCGCAGATCAAATCGTACTGCTAACAGCTCAAGTTTACCAGATTCAATTCTGGCCTGATCCAAAACTTCATTTATAAGTGAAACGAGAGCTTTTCCACTGGCTTGGGCAGTTCTGACATAGTCCTGTTGTGTTATATCAAGTTCTGTATCCATAAGCATCTGCAACATACCTGTAAATCCAAAACACTCAGATATTCATCTATAATATAATTATATGCAATTGGAACTCAAAAGACAACAATCTATATGAGTTTTAAATCAATAAGAAATTAATAGAATTTCGATTTCTACACTCACCAAGGACACCATTCATTGGGGTTCTGATTTCATGAGAAACAGTGGCGAGGAACTGCAAAAAGATGACCCCAAATTGCGGCAAAAATTATACAAGAGGAGGAAAAAAAAATAAGGAATGTTAAATTACCGGATAAAAGTGTAGTAGGCTTTTCTTTTCTTGTCCGGGATTAGTAACAAAAATTCAAACTTTTGAGTACCTGTGATTTTGCCACATCAGCTACCTCAGCCTGCTTTTTCAATCGCTCCATTACACGAAAATCCTCCTCAACTTTTGCTATCCTATTCCCCGTTGCATGGAATATATGCCCAACAAGCAATGCTATCACAAGAATACCAATTGAGGTTGTTATAGCCAGCCATGGCAATGGTGGCTTCTGTTTAAACCTGTTCATTGAAGTTACAAGAATTGAGCCCATCATTTACCAACTGCCCTCAATAATATTAACTTAAAATGGAGAAGATTCGCCACAAACCTGCAATGCATCTCATGCTTCCTAAACGGATCCCCAAAGTTGAGCATGCTACTGTGGGATATCCTGCCATCAGTTACATTTGTACCGTACATGCTAATTGGATGCGAGGCATTAGTGGTGTCGTACACATTCACTAGGATGGTTTGTTTGCTTGCCAACTGATGAAGTAACTTCTCTACAAGTGATTCTATATCAAAAACTCCCCCAAGATACCTGCACAGCAACAGGCAGGTCAGTACTCCATACTTAACATTTTTGGGAAATCTTACTATGGCTTATATATATGCTCATTGTGTATTCAGAATGAAATTTAAAATCTTTTAAGGTGGTGTACACAGCCACATATAAAAAGGACTGCCCCAAAAAAAAATCAAAAATGATATAACAGGTGGTGATCTCAATAATTCAATGACGCAGTGTGGATTGACCACACAAAGTTAAATATGAAGGCTGTAGTAAAAACCACAAATGATATTGTAAGAGTGAAATGCATAATTTGAAGGAAGATTAGCACCTCTAGACGATGTCCCAATCTCATATATATCGAGGAACTCATGCATATTAGAGATACATACTGAGAAGGAAATCATACCCATCAGTTGCTTGGATACGCTCTTTTGGAGTGGCATTCGATGGAAGCTCATACTTGTAAATTGCGAATGTTAGTATAACCCCCAGGCGGTTTGATTTGATTAGCCTGAAGGGAGCAGTAAGAACCCCTTTCCCCGATGCTCTTGCCCGTAACACATTCTCTCGATCTTCCTGCACATAAGATTGGCTAAGATTCAAAGACTTGGAGAGAATGAGTACAAGCCTCCAAAAAGCAGTATAATCATCAGAACCAAACTAAATTTGACAACACTAAAATGGAATCATGGCAATTGCATCGCAATTTCAACCAGTAGTTCCTATTAAATTTCAAGCAGGAAAGGTAAAATTCTGTCAAACCCACAATTATTCAAATAGAAATAACGAAAGAAGTGCTCAATTACAAGAATTACACAGAAATAGAGCAAGAAATCGACCTTTCCCGAAAGCATATCAAGCGAAATCACGTGTGCAATGGTGTCCTGAGCAAAAATTACGGGCGCATACTCTTCTTCGACTTGAGATGCCTCGAGCTTCTCAGCGGCATAGTCTTCCTCCTCTTGAACTGAAGTCTGCTCAATTGTATCCATCCTCTTAATTGTCCACCCTTGTTGCCTCTCAAAGTATTCCCTCTCAGAGTGAAGAACTCTAACAGCATAAGCCACACCACTTGTAAGTGGCCTCTCAAATGTAGTCCTCCCAGTATATCTAGCAAAGGTTGCCTGTGAATCTAAAAAGTAAGTGTTTTTTTTTTTCTCGAGCAACAAAATACACACAATTCAATCTCTATACCAAATTAAAATAAACAAAACAAGTTAAGAGTCAAGAATTTGGATTGAAAGACTTAAACAATCTAAAAAGTGTTTTTTTTTTTTTTTCTCACCTTGATCTCAAAAGGTAGCAACAAAACAAACACAATTCAATCTCTAGAGCAAACTAAAATTGACAAAACAAGTTAAGAGTAAAGTAATTCACAAATTTGGACTGAAAGACTTTTTCAATCTAAAAAGTAAGTTTTTTTAACAAAAGACACTCAATTCAATCTCTAGATCAAACTAAAATTGACAAAACAAGTTAAAAGTAAAGAAAATCACTAATTTGGAAAGAAAAACCTTAAAACAATCTAAAAGTACCTGATCAATTGCAGAAGGGCTTTTGCTATGATGGAAAGTTGCAATCAGAATTGACAAAGCTTGGATATGATTCATGCTTACATTAAACTGGTCTTGCAGCATCCTCGCCCGCTCATCGCACATGCTGGCGAGAGCCTCCTTTCGCTTATCAAAGGCCTGTGATTTCATATACCAAAATATCCACATTGACACAAGGATCCAACCCACCACCCAAGCCAGCAAAAACTTCCTCCACCATGTCTTCCTGACGTTCTTGGACCCTAAATACTGGTAATAATGGTGTTGGATCTTCAAACCTTTCCCTGATATGCTCTCCCACCACTTAACCCATCTCTTCCCTCTATCACCACCAATAAAGGCAATTTTTTCCATCACTACACCATTAATGAACCTGTTCATGGAGATCTCAGAGAGAATCCAACAGCATAGCATTCAAAGTAGATGTCCCACCAACTTCAAATCAATTCAACCCACATGTGGAAACAACTCATCAACCACAGAAACCACTATGGTTAATTATAGTGCATGCCCAGAACTGAAATCTATCAAAACTGGGTGAAAACACAATAAACATCAAAATCAAGGAAACCCATATCAGTATTTCATTACTACAACATAGAGAGACAGAGAGACAGAGTGCTTGGTTGATCAACCCCAAAAGGCACAAAGAGTTCAGATCAGTGAAGAGAGAGAGAGAGAGAGATTGGGCAACACAGCTTTACCCTTCTAAATCACAACCACAAAAAAAGAACCTATTCTGTTCCTACCCAACTATTGAAAACTCTCAAGAACCAACAGGGAAGGGAAGGGAAGGGAAGAGAAGATCAGAATTCAGGTTACTTAGCTTATATGGTTATTAAGTTCCTGAAATCAAACAAGAAAAAAATGATTCATGTGGGGGGTTAGAGGTTGACTTTGATGTGATGTTGGGGGGTGGGTGATGAGATGAAGAAGAAGTGGTAGTGAGTAGTAGTAGTAGTAGTAGTATGAGGAGAAGAAGAGGAGTAAGCAAGTGAGATTGGATTCATGGGCACTTGAAGAGAAGGAGAATCTGTGTGAAAGAAGGATGAGAAGAATATGGTGGGAGCAATGTCTGCTACCAGAAAGCATTATCTCCCTCTATCCACCCAAAACAAATTAATAGTTTTTATCTTTCTTTCTTTCTTTTTTTATTTGTTGAGATTAACAAAATAAGATTTTATCCCATGTTAACTGTAAAGTATTTAATGAGTGAGTTACAGGGTTTTCTTTCTTTTTCTTTTTTTTTTTTTTTTTTTAAAATCAGTGAATTTAAAGGTTAATAACACTAAAAGTTCACTTTTTCACTATAAATACGCAGTGAAATGTCGCAAATCCCTTTTTCATTGATCAAATATATTGGTTAAGAAAAATTAAAACCTATTTTATAAAAAAAATTATGTTGATCAAATATTTTAGTATAAACATTAGACTGTTTGATAAAAATAAGATATGATAATTTTAAATAAAAGTTATTTATCCTTCAAAATGTATGCCATCTAGTGTCTAAAACATAATTTAAGTCCCCCCAAAAATATGTAGTAAACTTAATTTGAGTATTATATAAATATATATTTGTGTGTGTATAGTGTTTTTGCATCACCATCATCATATTTAAAGTGCACAAGTTCCACACGCCAATGCTCCAATATTTGTGTTATGGTTACGCACAAAGAGAGACCAAAATCTCAATAAACTCCATTTCTTGCAAAATTGAGCTGCCAAACGTAGAAAGATGAAAAGAGAGGCCCCATAAAAAGACACCAGCCTATTTCTCTATCTCTCAAGGTGCTGCTCTCTTTTGTCCTTTTGCATGCACCCTTAATTAGACACACACACACACTGTCTGGCAACGTATCAGTTAAATTTCCAAGCCATCAAAGTATTACTTATAGTTAAATAGTAACTAAAAAGAGTGCTTCATCACTCTCAAATCTCTCTAAGACTCTAATTGCATTGTACAAGTAAAAGTTTATCACTTTCATAGCTGTAACCAATTCTCTTAAAAAAGGAGTGGGGGGGGAGGGTTGTTGTCCCAATGTCTTATCTAGGCCAGCTTAGGCTCTCACAACTCACATGACCAAATGGCCAGGGCCCGTACTCGGTCACTCAACAACAAATCACTTATCACATCTTTAGTCTCAGACTTGACAAATATAAAGAGAGATCATGCATAATAATAGAGGGTCAGCATGTTCATCTCCTCAAGCCAAGGAACTTGCTCTCTCATTTTTGTGGCTTGTATATTCGGTAACCTCTCCTCGCCCACTTACCTGTTTTCGGTCCTACTCATTTTTCTACAATACGTACTCTAATTTCTCTCCCTCTATATTTGTAATTTACACACATATAAGTTAATTAGCATAGCAAGTAATCCCTTCGGACCACAATAAGTGCCGCTTACTCTTTCCTCACAATTTTTAAAAGTCATTAATTAATTATCTCGACAAAAGAAAAAGCGGCAGTTAAATGACTAAATCTCATTTATCTCTTTTAACTTCATCACATCTTCGTATGTTTGTTATTAACTATTAATGTATAATTATTAAGTTTTTTTCTATGAAATGTATAAAAGTCAATAGACTAATTAACGGGTATTGATACTATCAAACAACACATATTGTTAAATCCTTTCAAATGATTGAAATGACATTTTGTTGTGATCTGCATTAAGTAAAACTTGAAAAGTAATTGAGGTGATGAATTCAATTCATACCAACTGTGTTATTTTCTTTTCTAGCATTTGTAAAATTAATCGAACTTTAATTGAGAGGATCGAGACCGTTAGAACACCCAAAGGACATCAAAAAAATCAAAAAAAAATAAAAGTTATGCAATATGCAACCTAGCAAATCAAACAAACAAGTTCATAATAACGAGACTTTAAGGGGTGACCCACGATCATGATTCATGATAAAGTTGAGGGGCAGTTGTGTCAATTTGGGAAAAGGGGGAGTTGAGAAAGCGCGGCGGTGGCAGTTTGGTGGATATAAGAAAAGGGAAGGGGTAATTTGGGAATAGGGGAGTGATTAGGCCATCACTAGCCACTTCTTTAAGGGTGTCGTGTAGTAGGTCAGCTAAAAGAGACGTACCACGTCAGCCCACCAGTCTGATAAGATACGTGGCGAGAGGAGGCGTTCTCTGATTTCCACGTGTCCTCTGTGGGATGCATCACCTGTTATAATCGTGACTGGTCAAACAACATAAAGCTCCTAAAAAAAGATATTTAATATGGTACGTTAATTTGTAAGTCAACTAAAACTTTTTTAAATTTGCTAGACACTTAAATATAAAAGACATAAATTATAAATTATTAAAAAAATAAAAAAAGACAAGAGAGAAGAGTGCTAGAGATGAAAATGTAGAGATTTCATTTATATATTGATATGTAAATTATAATGATTTGACACATTTTATATAAGTCATTTAGTGATGATGATAATTGTATTTATACAATATTATGTACAAGTTATACATGCACTACAAGTCATACAACACATCGCAAACAGCATAGATAATATATGAAAGAGTTCGTGTACATTAGAGAGTATTACAAGTTACATGAAGTGTGAGAGTCATGTTTGATGTTACGATTCAATGTGAAAACCATGTTTTATAATGTGATCACCTACATGCACAAGTGTCCAACCATTTCATAACGCTTCCATCCAAAAAAAAAAAATCTACTTAAGAAATATAAATTATAATTTCTTGGATGAAATGAAAAATAATATATTCCTTTAAAAAAACTATTTATAAGAGAAAGAGAACAAGTTGACAAGTTGACGAGTTTACTCGGAAAGATTTGTCACTCTTGAATTTAAATTTAAGGAATATATATGATTCGGTAAGAATGAGAAACAACTGTTTTTGCATCTAAAATATCTCTAATCAGGCTATAACCATTATTTGAACTTCAATATAATAGACTATCGATTCAATATTATTAAACTTGTCATATGCAAACATCGATAAAAAATTTAAATAGAAAACAACAAACTTTAATTTTCAAACAAAAACGAATTATAGATTTTTAATCGATATTTAATTTAAGTTTATTAGATAAATTTTAATAAAATAATTTAGATCCATTATACACAAATTTTGGTACGTACTTATATATATTAATACTTTAAAAAAAGATTTATTAGTTTGCAAAATAAAGATTAGAGAGGCATAAATTCTCGTTGCATGTTAATTTATTATCTAAAATTATTATGTTGACCACAAATATTATAAGTCAAATATTATGGGTAGCATATAAGAAATAACTCGGCTATTTTTTCTCATGATATACGAGAATTAGACTATTTAAAATTCAATTAGTCTCTTGCCATCAATGATCAATTTTTCATTATTTTATTGGAGAAAAAAATATTAATTAGAATAAATAATAGGCATAAATTTATTTCTTATATAGATGGTCGCCCGCGTTTGATCATCTTATTTCCTTTTAAATTGCAGGTTGGCGTGTAATTAATCAATCGAGAAATCCTGATCAGAATACAATTTCGATGCGTGAACAACAAAACACATCGACGATGTCACCAATTATAGTGATTTCTTTAAATATAACACGACACGTGCATCTATGTGCAAGTTTTGTTTGTTGTTTAAGATTATTAGTATTTTATTGTTGCATAAACTAATGTCAATGAAACCAGCAGAAGAAATAAAACTATAAACAAGTCCGTAATCTATTCATAAATGGTAACGCGTTGGTGGTGACGGCAACAGCTTAATTAATTGCCTGTCCAAATTTTGCAGTCTTCATTGTTTTTATTTGAAAATAATATAGGTCTAAATCAAAGGCG
Source organism: Stephania yunnanensis (assembly GCA_039657365.1). NCBI lineage: Eukaryota > Viridiplantae > Streptophyta > Magnoliopsida > Ranunculales > Menispermaceae > Stephania > Stephania yunnanensis. Next base: position 54,673,124 of record CM077589.1, on the reverse strand, counting down.
ATGAGAGTGCACTAACTAATTTTATGAATGTATAAAAGTGTAAGAAAGTATGATTCATTCAAAAATGTCAAGACAAAATGGAGTGTCCATACTTATAACTCTTATTTTTCTTTTTAAGTATTCAATACGGAATTATCCCAATATCTCCAACAAAATATATATTAGAGTTTAAGTAAATTAGTATATATTATCAATTTACTAAAGCATTTTTAGTGAAATAATTAAATGAGACATCGGTTGCTAAAAAAAATAAGATTGCCGAAGGTATCACGCTTGTGAGCTTAAAAGCTAAAAAAGGCACATTGTTAAAGATGCTATATAAATGCAGTCATGCCGTGTGGTGTTATAAATTCCAATAGATTCCTTCTCAACTATACCAAACTTATAAATCATGCGCCACCAACTCAAGCTTATGTTTCAACTTCAAAGAATTATAAACGGGAAATGTTTAATTTGAAGGAGAGAATTGTTGAGAAAAGTGAAAACTAGCCAGTAGTGATCATCAAAACACACTCCACCAATTTGAAGGGAAAGCTCGAATTGTTTGAACAATTTGTCTCCAAAAGGAGAGTTTCTATCAATCAAAGCCCCACAACACACTAAACACAAATGACGGCTCCCTAGCATCAACAAAACGAATATTGATCGAAGCCATCCTAATTCCGAAGTGGAAGCTTATTAGGCGCTTCTCTTACTTTTTTTTCAAATTTATTTTCAGTTGCTCGTTATACTTTAGTTTGACCGGCACCTCAAACTTTATAAATAATTTCATAATACGTGCTTTGATCTTAACTATATACGGCGTTCATCTTGTTGTCACTATACCACACCATATATTCGAAAGCTATTTTATCTTCGCTTATATTTTTGACTTGCTCATTGTTTGTTTTCATGGTTAAGTCATTAAAAAAATGATGCCTATTTACATTATATACTAATGAAAAAAAAAAAAAAAGAAAAGAAAAAGAAGAAGACCCATTTGGATTAAAGGATGAGTAAACTCAATTAAAGCTGTGATTGTAAACCTCTTTTTAATTTGATGGATTGATGGATAGGGATTGTATTTGTTTTACATGTAGAGATGGATTAGATGTGTGTATAAAAAAAATAGTTAAGGATGGTAATGGTGGGGACGTTAGAGGGGCATTAAGTGATGGGTGAGAGCGATGCCTCCACGTGATTGATTGTGGAATCGCCCAACTTTATTCGATGCACCACAGCCGCTTTAATTAACCCAACATTAGCAAGGAAATAAAAAATGATTTACATATTTAATGATGACAATTAAGAAATGAAATGAAATTAGAGTGATGATTAATATTACTACAAGTTAATTGGATTGGATACTTATATTAATTATTCGTAAAGCTTATGTTAAAATGAAAATGAAAATGAAAAGAAGGCCAATACAATAGTAATAATAATCATAACGATGGGACTAGGGAAGGAGATGAGTCCAAGCTCTCATCCTATTCTCCCATCACTATCACTACACACTCAACTCATACCTCACAAAAAAGCCTTTTTGGTTACGCGTGGAAAAAGCTTTTGTTCTTCCACCTTGGTAATGCTTTTTAAGTTCTAATCCACTCTTCTTCTTTGTTTCCTGTTTTTGATTTGCCAATGTACTACATGGTTAAGTACTCTCATAAGAAGAGTTTTAATAATATATTTATATGTAATTTAACTTAATATTAATCTACTTTTCCTAGCTTCAACGCATGCACAAATATTATATATTTTAAGCATTTTTAAATGAACGTCTACAAACTAATCTTAAATTAAAAAAACGGCTGTATTTAATTACTTTTCATGCCCCCCTTTTTATGTAGACTTTGTGCTTAACAAACGTAATCAAAACATCTACAAATCCACTTAATCAATCCAATCCAACGGCCTGAATTCCATCACTTTAGGCAGTCAAAATTTGTCGGCATATCAGGTGTAAAAGTGAAACTTGGGAGGTCAAATTTTGCTGTGCGTTGGGTGCAGAGTCCAATTCTAAAAATAGACCTCACAAGGTCCACGTTAGCTTCACACAGTATTTAATATTAATCACACTAGAAATCTTAAAACAAGCCCTCGTGCTTGACGTTTGAGATTGCGTGCTAATCCTAATTAAAACTCTATTAACAAAACAAATACAACGATTCTGATGAGGTATTTAATTATAGTTTTATAATACAATAATAGATAGCTAATCTTGCTAATCTTGCTTTGTTTGGTGAGGAACCACTAAGATTACCGAATAAATGCTTCGTGAAATGCCGTTCGTTGAACATGATGAATCCGCACACATCAGTGTACCTAAAAAGATGTTGCAACTTTGTATTATAAAATGTTTAAAAGAAAGTATCAGCTCCAACACATAATAATGTATTATATGTACAATCAATCATTTGATCCCACTTTCGACGTGAAAACAATAATTTAAACTGGTGTTTAAACATGTAGGTTTGTATGCTTTCCAAAGTTCGATTCTCAACCATTGGAATTTTTTTATTTTATTTTAATTTTTATGGGGGTTTAGACTTTTTGATGACCCGTCGTTGGAGAGTGAGACAACTGAGAAACGTGCGATAAGATTCAAATGTAAATATATTGTTCATGAGGCTTAGAATGGATGGTTTTGATATATAGAGACAATAGACTAATAAGATGTACAAAATTTTGTAGTGTGGATTTTGAGAGGTCAGGTGGCTCGAGAGATGGAGTGAAGAGTGGGCCTAATGAAATGGACTTTACAACATCAAGCTGGATATATGCTCCAACTGCCCGTCACTCGACTTTTTTTTTTTTTTTTTTTTTTTTTTTTGGTGATAACCAGGTGTGTCCGAAACATTTTTCACCCCATTCCTTACTTAAGTTCGACTAAATCTTATGGGAGTTAGTTAGTCGACATAAATGAGTATAACCCTTTTGCGATTCTAACAAGTCACAACAATATTGTAAAGGAGAATTTAATACTCTAGACCAAATTTAGATCACAAGAGACCTTTTTTCTATTTGAAGCGAAAAAGTTTGATTAATTTGTCGAACTAGTCCAAATCGACATTTTGCATGTATGCAAGTCTCGTAAAAAGAAGTTTCATGTCGCCTTGAACTTGAAGCGAAAATTTTTAATAAACCCTTAGTTTATTAAGGCCTTCTAGGTAATGTTAAACTTACCGTCGGCATTATACTAATTCCAGTTAAGATGATTTAGAACGTTTCCTAAGATAAAAAGCGCAACGATGAGACAACAATTTTATTGCATGATGAAGAAGAACATGGAGGAGTTACAAGCTTTGTGAAGTTGAACTAGCAAGAAAGCATGTGTGAAGGCCAACAATACAAGACAAGCTAGCCTCACAATCTATGCCTACCTCAAATTTGTTCTGGTTTCTTATAGCTCCATAAAGTTAAGACTCAATATATAACTGTAACTTTCAGATAGAGAAGTTACAACTAGTTTCGAGCGCGAAATCATGCGCCATTGTACTGCATATGCTGTTCAGTTTAAGTACGAGATTTTGATTTCAAACAGGATGTATCAATTCAATTAGACACTTCAAAAATATGAGATTGAGAAAACTGATTTACAGTAACTCAAATATCAAAACTTGAGAGCTTATGTAGTTTGCCAACATTTTACATTATTCAGACTTTGGTTCCGAGTCTATAGAACAACAACATAGCCTCGATCCCAAAATTAGTTGTGGTCAGCTACATAGATCAAACTTTTTTGTGGGCTCAATTTAGGTTCCGAGTGTATATATAGGTTCCGGGATATTTCCATCATAGCCTTCAGTTCTGCAGACGTACAGCATCCGCTGGGATCAAGCTCTAGACTGGAACATATGAAAATCTAAGATCAATATTACTTCATCAGAAGATGAACCGGCCATCTGCTTGATTTAGCAGTACACAGCTACAAGTAATGAGGCCTCGATCAACTTATTAGGCGCATGTTCAACACCAAGCAACTGCTCACAAGTCACAACACAAAACCTAAGATTAGTAGTCAATTTAGGTGTGGAGGAAGCATACATAGGTTATAGGTATAGTTCTAAGTGAACACAGATGTAAGCTCCCATATTCAAAGTTAATTATGTAGGAATTAAATCATTAGTCGCGAATTAGCAATTACTTAAAAAGAAGGTACATTCGAGTGAGGTTTTTTTTCTTCATTTTTGTTTGACAAACAAAACTTTGAATAGTCCTGTCCACAACCAATGTTGCTACCATTGCCACAACTTGGTCCTGAAGTCGATGTTCAAAACCTCATTTGAGAGAAACGTCTATGAAACTCACAATGAAGACGACCAACAAAAGTATAATAAACCAATGAATAATGAACAAGTTTATATTTCATACGGCACGGATCCTCTTGAGGCTGGTCAGAACATAGACAGTGTAGGACTCATGAAAAAGTAAAAAAGATAGAATAAATAAGTTGGAGAAGCAAGGGAAAACTCATATGGGCTCCATATGTTAGAAAATGATAAAAAGAAAAAAGAAATAAAATACTAAATCCTTAAAAAGCTACTAATCATTTCGATGCAATTGAAACCTAAGAACACAAGTATCGCATTTTCTTTTTTCTTGTTTTATTTATTTATTTATTTTTTGCCTAAGTACCTAGGACATTGTTGCACACAATCAGTAACTCATACTATTAATGGAAGAAAGTTCAATTAATTGAAGTCATGACATTTCTTATGCTTTTTGGAGCTCAAGAATTTCCAGATCAGTCAATAAAGTCTAAGTTGAATTCGCCAACAAAGAAAAACACTTCCACAAAGTGCAAGAAATGGCTGGGAAAGAGGGGGGCATGATACCATAAATCACATGAAAAGACCTTAACATAGCGTAAGACTACTACGGCGCTACCACACATTGTATGACAAGATATCAACACATAGCTAGGACTACACCTCTATCCCATTCGCATCAAGTCAGTTTCCACTCGAAATGTATTTATAGATTCCTTCGATCAAATTATGAAAAGAAGCCAAAGCAGATGTTAATGATACATCATATATCATGTAATTAAAGTGGTAGGAATTGTCACCAGTTCATCAAAGAAGATGACATGTAGGTGGTTGGAGGACCGCATCGCACTTAATTATCTCAACCCCACAAAGGTCCTAAATTCCCTATTGATTCAATAGTTTTCAGCTGACTTATGATCTCCCACTTTATACCTTTAGTTCATTTCAAAATCAACCTCCTTTCTCTCTAAGATTCATACTGCATCCCACAATTAAAATTATGTTACGAAGAACCAACTAATCGAAAAGTAAAGGGGAATTAACCAATGGCATACCTGGAACAAAACCACGTAGTAGAGCACATTCGAAGAGGGAATCAAGCGAAATCCTCTATGGAGACATCACCATGGGTAGACAAGACCAAGTGGATTGAAATTGTAGTGCAAGGGCCCAGCTACTACAACCTCCCTTGGCGGTAAAAGAGGCGGGGAGCAAGGACGCGGGGGAGATTGCTCCACCTCCATTAATGGCATCTAACTTTCTATCGATGCAATGTTGAATCCGACAATGCACCTAACAAACAACCAACAATGTTCAATGTCATTCTCAACCATTAGCTTCAAAAAGATGTTCCTTGAGGAGCCCTAGCTACAACCTTGGACAATAGGATGACAAGACAAGCATTTGAAGACATTGTAGGGAAGAAGAGTAAAAAACCTCTTCACTACACAAAAACTCACCAACCAATCAATGTAGTAAACCTCAATTTGTAAAGATTAGGGTTTTGAAACAAACCAAAATCAAACTAAATTTATAAACCCTAATAGAGAACAATGCAAGATAAATTAAAGAGACAATGCCATAAAAATAAAACCTTGATTTGGGCATCGCCGCGGCGAAGAAGACATTACTTCCACTCCAAAGTTCTTCAATTTCTGATGAATCTGATAGGGAAGATTGGAAGAACAATTGAGAAATGAAGGGTTTTGGTGCCAAGTTCAATGGGGGCAAATAGGTCATTTCAGACTACCTACCAAGATACTCTCTTGAGGGAATGTGAGTCTCACAAGTCTCCAATCAAAAAGGATAACTGCAATAACCATGAATTTGTGCAGTAACTTGTTTTTCTTCCATCACCCATTCCCCAAAGTCTTCAATTCTCTAAATCAAAACCCTCCAATCCCTCGCAATTCACAAATTCAGGAGTTTGAGCTTCAAAACCCCACCAAAAAGACTCCTTTTTTACCAAATCTAGCCCTCTCAGTGGCCATAGCCACAATAACAACAACAACAACACTAGCATACCCTCCCCTGCCCTCTCAAGCAATCCCTTCACTGAACTCTCCAACCAGTCCATTCACTCAATCCAAGAACTTGGAACTCGGACTCCAAAATGGGTATCTCTTAATCTCTCTAATCTTTCAATCAATTTCAAGTTTTCAACCCAATTTCACCTAATCGATTCAGCATTGCAGGAAAATTCGGCCCTGCCCATCAACCAATCCGGGCTGCGTTTCAACCAATCCCACGTCCGCATCTTTCGCTTTCCCATTAGTCATTACCAATACATCCTCACAAAATCCAGTACAAGTAAGCCAAATTTCAAAACTTTCGATTCATTCTCGCTCTTTTAGCACAAATTGAAGTGGGTATTGTTTTGATTTGGTTTTACTTTACATTTGCAGAGGTTGCGGGAAGCGATACTGAAAACCCAGAAAAATGCGGAGATCAGAGTGGTCGAGGACACCCCAAATGGTAATTTTGAATCGTTGGCATTAATGGGTATTGCGTGAATTGGTTGAATTTGGTGTACATTTATTGTGATTGAAGTTTTGGGTGGTCACAGGTGAGTATGTTGAAGCAGAGGTGGATGGGGGTTTGGGAGAGACGTGTTGGAATTCTTGGTGAGAGGAGACATTGTTGCTTACAGGGCAATGGCTACTAAGGTCATTTACGTGTATCCCTTCACTACGGCGCTTGGAGACTCGAAAGGACAGGAAGAGAGAGTGAAGAAGATTGTTGAAGAGTTGGGATGGTACGCGCCCAATTTTGAGTCCTTGGATTGATTATGTAAAAATCATCTTGTGTTCATCTTTCTTGATTTTGTAGTTGAATAAGTTTTTTAATTTGGGTTAAATGACGTGGAAATCATATCATCAATTGCATTAAATCCTGTAGACTCAATTAATTTGATATCTAATTTGAGATTTAGTGTTATTATTTTTTATTTTTTTTCTAAATCATTCAATATAGAATATTCGATTACTCTAAATTCGCCATAAGTTTGGCACCCTATAAATAGAGAGAGCTCTCAATATTAGTATTTTCGTTTCTTTGACTCAAACTCGAGTCATTGATTAAAAGATAATGATTTTGTTTCAGTTACGATCGAACTCTATTTTCTCTCTATTTTAGAGTTCGGTGAATAGTGGAACATCACTATAACGGAAAAACAAAACTTTCAATGAAAAAAAGAAAATTTAAGACTTCTTAAAAAGGAAGACAGAATCAAGACTTTTAACAATGGAAGACAAAATCAGGACTTAAAAAAAAAAACAAATAAACAAACCACTTAAAAATAAAAACTAAAGAATAGGACTAACTCAATAGCCGCACAGATCCACAAACGATCATTGAAAAAGATGTACTGCATCAATAATGAAACCAATTTTTATTGAACAAATAAAATATAGAGAGATGTTCTAATTGAAACTACCACCAATTAAAAGTGAAGATCGGTCGTGGTTTTAGATCTTGAATTACTAGAGACAACAAAAAAACACAAGGGCACGGTTGACACAACTAGACTTTGTCACTTTGCGGGCATGGGCTTGCCGTGACTTTTTAAACTTCAAGCCCAAATTTACATGCAGCCAACCCAAATCCGACATGAACCAAATTTTCGAACTTGGGTTCACTTCTTGTGTTTTAGAGTGTGTACTCCAAGAATAATCGTGATTATCTTTCGTATCACAACTACAATTCCAATAAAGTTTCAATCTCAAATTACTTTCTCGAATTAGTTGAAGTCGAATACATAAATCAAACTTTTGTACTGTGCTTCACGTTTAAAAATATTGAAACCACTTATTTTTTTAAATTCGGTTTTTTATGTGGTATTTGGAGTTGATCGCATCAATTAATCTGCATTCGAGCAGTATCAAGCCTTATATAGAGCAGCTCCACAAAATTCAAACGTAAGACTTTGCTTAAGAGGAATCAATTCTCTTATCACTCGAACCATTATTGATAGAAACTACGCATTTCAACTACATACAACAACATAACCTCAATCCCAAAATTGATTGAGGATGGTTACATAAATCAAACTCTACGATTGTGCTTGATTTAGTGCAATTGATATTGTATTTTTTAAGTTATTTTACATCCCTCATAATTAATACGTCTCAAGTTAATTTAATTTGGTCTACTCCTAGTCAGTCAAATTTCTTTAATTTTTATTTAATCGATTTTTTTAGTAGAAATATTTGTAAACCATTTTAAATGTGTCTAAACTACTACAAACGCCTATTCTTAGTCTTTATGAGAAAAAAATAAAATACACAACACAACTTGTCCACTTGCATATAAAAGAGCATTAATTGAAACTTGCTTTCACGTTTTTAATTCTAGACCCTAGCAACAAATTCAAATAATTAATGACAAAAACTGCACGTTGTGATTGGCATACGATAATGAAGGTTACGTTAGGAAAAAAAATTCAACCTACCAAGAGACTTTGTCGGTCCAGATATTTAAGCAACTAATGAATATACAAGTTTGCCCTCCTACACTCGTTTTATTAAGGCATCGGCTAAAATGACCCCAATTTTTTTATAAACGGATCTTAATTTTTTTTACAAAATTTAATGCATGTGTAAAATAACTCAACTGCCCATCTATATATTATCTATAGTCATGTGAGTTGTCCTCTTATATATCGATCTGACAAATGATAACAACCCTAAAATCAACTAATCTCGGCCATTAGATCTATGTCATATAAACAAAAAAGACTACCCATTATTAGTTTATACGTGACTCAATGACTCATTCACTTATACATGTCTTCTGTTGTAGTGGGAAACTTTTAGTAAAATTGGATATGCTTAAGTAATGAGATCTGTTTAATGAAAATTGATGTGTTTTTTTAGCTGCTGCCTTTATTAATTTGTTCCTTGTGTGAATCGAAATATAATGTCACACCTATTAAGTAATGAGAGTATCGGGGCTTGTGAATATCTACAAATGCTAAAAATTTAAGCAAAATAAAGGGCAGAATTTACAAAATGTCATATCATAATTTATTTTTCTTTTTGATTTTCCCATGAAATACGTGTCACAGTCGTGTCACAGTCGTGTCACAGTGGATCACATCATACGTAACACTTGTCATAATATCGATCTCAATATAAGCTTGGTCGTGATTTCATAATATCGATCTCAATATAACAGTTCCAATTTGGTGGATAAGAAGTTTCAGAGGATGAGCTTGATGTGGTGTCGCGGTGACCAAAAACAAAAGACTGGATCGGGTACTAGACAAAACAATATGACCTGGCAAAGCCCCACATATATACATTCGTATTAAAATGTAAAACAATTACTTATTCATTAATGATTCAAATACTAACATGTACTGTAGTATCATAATCTATACACTTGTTAGGAGTAATTAATCAGTGCTAGATGGTTTAATTAATTACTAATCAGCCATTGAAAACCACAGCCCTCCTGCAACATAAATGGCAGTTTTTTAACATTTTCTTTGTTTCTTTGTATGTAAGTTGTCTTTCTCTCCGAGTCTCTGATCATGAACAGCCATGCATTGATGATGAATCAACAAAGAATGTATCCCTCACGACATGCATCCCTATTTGTTTCTCGAACTAAGGGCAAAAAGTCGGCTAACTATGTATACGCTTTTTGTGTTCTTTACAAAAGACATTATTTCAACAAAACCTCATCGGCCTTTCGAACAAGGTTGGAGTTTTAATTTATAATAAGCAAAACCCATCATTTGGAAAATAAACCTTGTGTTTCTTATGCTTTTGATCTCATAACTTTTATTACTATACATTTAGTCCTTAAATTTTCACAAAAATTTACATTTAATTATTTCATAGTTTAATTAAAGTGTTAAATTATGCCAACGTGGATAATAAAAAGTGTTACGTGACTAATCAAGAAAAATAAAGTGATTTATATTATTGTACTAAACGACTCACATCGATCAACAAAAGCCGTAAAAAAATTAATTTCCCCTAAAAGCATAAAAAACTCAAAGTCCAAAGACCAAATGCATAAAAAACTTAAAAGTTAAGGGATCAAATGTACATTAATGAAAGTTTATGGACTAAAAACATAAAAAGACTCGAAGTTCAAGGACAAAAAAATACGTTTTGCCTTTATAATGAAATTTATATATATTAATTAAGTGGTAGCTTATAATGGTTTGATATAGAATCACCTATTTTTATAATAAAAATAACATTATCGTTAGTAAAAATTACAATACAAACATGATGAACGTTTCAAAATATCTCTATAAATAAATAAAATATTACTTAAAATGTAATTCTACCATGATTATTTTTATTTTTAACCATTGGATTTAAATCCAATTGATAATATAGCTTCTTGGTAATTGTGCACACATTGAATTGTCATTAATGTAGTTATCAAATTGACCATTGAATTTAGATCACCATGTTTAAAAAGTTAAATCACCATAGTAGAATTTTCTTTACTTAAATTAATCGTTAAATGAGTATTCATTTTTTAAGAAACTTTGTCCGGACCGAACCTTGTTTTAAAACGGACAAAAAAAATATATCGAATCCGTATTTATTTTGAAAAAATTATATATTTTGACCCGTTTGAAGCAGATCCGAACAAATACGGACAAACGAGTTCATACACTTTTTGCCACCCATATACGCAGGTCACCTCACCTTCAAGAGTGGATTAAGGAGCATTTTATGTTAAAAAACATAAATAGATAAAAGTTTTATCATCATAACACATATTGATTTAATATATTAAAATGTAAACGAGCTTACACTTTGTTCCACCACAGCCCCACAAATGAAATCATCACGGTCTAGCATTTTGAATTAGTAATTGTTTACATAAACTAAGTAGTATATTTTATAGATACACATTAGTGTATTAATGGAGCACCCAAAATAGGTAACACAGCTAAAGCAATGGTTGCACAAGGCCATGTGAGCGAGGCAAGGCGTAAAATAATACCAATCTTTCACTCGAGAGATTGAAAGGACGAAAACCCGACACAAACGCTCCAAAATAAAATAAAATAAAATAAAATAAAAATGTGGTATCATCGTAATTAAGTCCCAAAACAAGACCTTTTTATGAATTCAATCGCCTCATTTAAGCGCTCTCGAGGTTTTATGATCCAACCAGTGAAACCAGAGTCGCCATTATCGTTTAAACAAACTTCTCTGTTCTCTGATTCAACCCGAAAATCTCTTTCTTCTTTTTCGATTCAATCCGTATAGATTTCAAAACCCATTTACAGAATTGTTGGTCTGAATCGTTGAAGTTCGATTTCTTCTGTTTTGGTTAGATTTCGAGCTCGAACTCGGGGTTTTTGTTCTAGGATTCTGTTTTTTCAGTTCTTGATCTTGTTCTGAGAAATGATTCGATTACGAGAAAGATTGGTGGGGTTTTTCAACAATCGATGGCTAGTGTTCGTGGCGGCAATGTGGATTCAATCGACGGCGGGGATTGGGTACCTATTTGGGAGTATTTCGCCGGTGATCAAGAGCTCTCTGAATTACAATCAAAGACAGTTAGCGAGTTTGGGCGTGGCGAAGGATTTGGGGGACAGTGTTGGGTTCATAGCGGGGACTATGATTGAGATTTTCCCTGTTTGGGGGACTCTGTTGGTGGGGGCTGTGCAGAACCTTATTGGGTATGGATGGGTTTGGTTGATTGTGACGGGTAGAGTTGCTGCGTTGCCATTGTGGGCGGTGAGTGAAAGGTTCATTTTTCTTTGTTGAATTTGATTGTGAGCTTGTTTGGATAATTTTTTGTTTGTATTGATGTTGAAAAGCTGTTCTTTATGGATCTTGATTGATTTGGGTTTGTAATCTGAAAAAAAAAAACATATGTTGAGAATTTGGGAATTTTGATGATTTAAATGGTATTTGGTGGTTAAGATTGTTATCCTAGTATGGCACCACTCATTTTCCAATTTTAGGTGGATGATCATATAAGGATAGCTTTTTTTTGAGTTTCAATGAACTTTATCTTTTTATCTTTTTTTTTTTTTTTTTTTTTTTTTTTTGGAGTAACCATGGGTATCCAAATTTTAGGTGGATGATCATATAAGGATAGTTTTTTTTTTTTAGTTTCAATGAACTTTATTTTTTTTTTTTTTTTTTTTTTTTGGAGTAACCATGGGTAGCCGAACACTTTGTCCAACTAGTCCCACGGGCTCTGGGATTGCGGAAAGAGACCACCAGTGGCCCAATGTTTGGCTATCGTAGGGAATCGAAACAGAGGTCGTGCGCCTAACCCACACGACTCCATCTTCGCCCTTACCACTAGGCCACAAACGTTCGGGTTAATTAACTTTCTCCATTTATTCTAGTTTGTTGGTTGTGCTTTTAAATTATGAAATCTTGAGATAATTCTATGATATATAGGGATGCATTTTGAAGGATTTCTTTGTTTGTTGTGGAATCCATGAAATTGGGAGATTAACTATGTCTTATTTTCACGAATATATTCGCCTTGGAGTTTCTTGAAAAGTTCCATATCTGTTAATTTACATCAATGTAGTTGTTATTCTGACCTAAGGTTCTTAACCTACATCGTGTTTGACACTTCGAGAAATTCCCGGTGTTTCATAGTCTTTTACTAACAACTTACTGCTAGATTTGCTTGATGGTATAGAATGTTGAAAGTGGAAACACTCCTGTTCTTGTCTTGGTCTATTCCCAAATTTTATGTTTCTTCTAATTTTTATTCTTATTATTTGAGAAGGATCATGGTATTTATAGATTTATTTGCCTGTAGTAATGTACTTTCTGTATATAATCACATGATAAATCTTGACTCGGAAAGGGCGAACAATGGTAAGAATTTAATAAAATAAGAAAATCGATAAAGAGAATTTTCAGTAAAATAAAAGTAGTTGTCCATAATATAGACTTGATGCTCAAGGTAAAAAAATATTTAACATCTTTATGTTGGATAATTTAGTCTACTAGAGCAAATGGTTTTTGATATTCTTGCAATTTTATCCATGTATTGATACCTTTTATTGTATGCTTGTTAATTATATCTAGAACACTGATTGCTTTGTTAGTTGAACTTTGAATTCATTGGCGACAAACTCAACATCGTCTTTGAAACTCTGGATGGAGTTATATGCACTTCTCGTGTTCTTTATAGCATTGGCGGGGTTGCACTGTAGTCCTTTGAAACCCCTAAACTTGTGCGAAAAATGTAGTGTTAATTATATATATTGGCATGCAGATGTGCATTCTGATATTCGTGGGAACAAATGGAGAGACCTATTTCAATACTGCAGCACTGGTTTCATGTGTCCAGAACTTCCCCAAAAGCCGGGGTCCTGTGGTTGGGATTCTTAAGGGATTTGCCGGATTGAGTGGTGCAATTTTAACTCAGATATATGCAATGGTCAAATCCCCAGATAATGCAGGTCTCATCTTCATGGTTGCAGTTGGCCCAACTATGGTAATCATTGCTTTAATGTTCATTGTTAGGCCTGTTGGAGGTCACAGGCAAATCCAGCCTTCCGATGGTTCGAGTTTTACGTTTATCTATAGTGTATGTCTCCTTTTGGCTGCTTACTTGATGGGTGTCATGCTAGTTGAAGATCTGGTCGACTTGGACCATATGGTGTTCATAATCTTTACAGTGGTGTTGTTCCTACTCTTACTGGTACCAATTGCGATTCCTTTGAAATTGAGTCTTTCTTCAGGTCAGAGATCCTCTATTGAAGAAAATCTTTTACCAGAAACTCCAAAGCAAGAACCTGAAAAATCTTTCGGGTCCTCAAGTGAGGTTATTTTTAGTGAGCTAGAGGATGAGAAAGGTTCAGACGTCGACTTGCTTCCTTCAATAGAGAGGCAGAAGCGCATTGCACAGTTGCAGGCAAAGCTGTTCCAAGCAGCTGCCGACGGAGCTGTGAGAGTTAAAAGGAGGAAGGGTCCACGCAGAGGGGAGGATTTTACTATGATGCAGGCTTTGATAAAGGCTGATTTATGGCTTATATTTTTCTCTCTTCTACTCGGTTCAGGATCTGGATTAACTGTGATCGATAATCTTGGTCAGATGAGCCAGTCCTTGGGGTATGATAACACACACATATTTGTATCTCTGATCAGCATTTGGAACTTTCTCGGACGCGTTGGTGGAGGCTACTTCTCCGAGATAATAGTGAGGTATAAAATGATTACTTTCTCTCGCAGTTCTTTTATAAAATTTGATTGTTGATATTGCTTTTGAACTCATAATCTCTCATTTTTCCGATGATCTTTGGCTCCTTGGCTAGGGACTATGCATATCCAAGACCTGTCGCCATGGCTGTAGCTCAGGCTGTTATGGCGGTCGGTCACTTTTTCTTTGCTATGGGTTGGCCTGGGGCAATGCATGTTGGTACTCTACTGATTGGACTTGGATATGGCGCGCATTGGGCAATTGTTCCTGCTGCCGCATCTGAGCTTTTCGGCTTGAAGAACTTTGGGGCTTTGTATAATTTCCTTACCCTAGCTAATCCTGGCGGGTCGCTTATTTTTTCCGGGCTCATTGCCAGCTCCATCTACGATCATGAAGCAGAAAAACAATCTCATCACAGGCAGCACCTGCAGCAAAATTTGACACCCATGCTGAGGAAAATACTTGATGTAGCTCCTGGTCCTGGGGCCGAAGAGCCACTAAAGTGCGTTGGTGCAATTTGCTACTTTCTTAGTTCGATGATCATGTGTGGACTTTGTATCATTGCAGTTGTCTTGAGCATGATTCTTGTTCGTCGGACCAAGATCGTCTACACAAATCTCTATGGAAAATCTCGTCCCTGAGATGCAAAAAGAGACTAGTAGTGCCGATAAAGAGAGTTTAGTTGGGGAGTGTTTCTTTTATTACCCTCTTTTAAAATGTCGCAATGGCCTCCCCTTCGAAGGAGGAAGAGAAGATGAAGAGAACAAGAAAGAGGTCCGTGGAACGCGGAAAACAGGAAGGCATCTTCCAGCAGAAGGGACAGGTATGAACCTGTAAGTTTGTGTTAGATAAAATGGATTTTGTTGTATAAACAACTCAATAAACAACTCAATGTATGTTCTTGAGTTTGTTGTGTTAAACTTTACACACATTTTCTTTCCGTCGCTATTTTTTTTGACATTATTTTGAGTACCAGGTATGAACTTTAATGTGACCTTAAAAATATGTTCTACTTCTACGTTTGTGTACATGTCAACTTATACAGACTGCAAGTCTCGTTCACTTCGATGTGTTAACTTTTTATGTAACCATAGAACTGCAGATGTAGTTTTTGTTCTGTTTTATTTCTTTCTTTTATTTCTCTGTCAACCTCAAAAATTGGGATAAGGGATAAGGTTGTAGCTCATGATAAAGTTGATGTGGGGGGGTGGTATGAGATGTTGTTAGATGGAAACAAAAATACAAAACAATGGGCTCTTGATTTTGGAGACTACATGGGTTGCCGAAGTGATCTTTCATTATTATTATTATTATTATTTTTGTCTAAACCACCGGGTATTCATTATTATTATTATTATTATTTTTATCTAAACCACCGGGTATTCGAACTATCATCAACCCAAATAATTTGCCTACCAGTCACCTTGGTGGAATAAGTGTAAGAGCTTGGGTTAAAGATGAGGAGGGTCACTCTATGAAAAAAAATAAAAAAATCTTTGTACCTACCAGTTGCATTTCGGGTATACAAGTAGTTTCCCTGGTAGGAAATAAAACCACATAACTTTGTCCCTTCACTAATCAACCTTATGCACTTAAACCCAAGGCCAAGAATGAGCAGTTCATAGTACTATCAATCCTAGCTTATTACAGCTCATGTAGGCTCTATGAATTCACTGTAACCTGCAGGGTAAAGTCCATTCCACTCTAATAAGACTGATGTTACTCATTGTAAATTTTGGAATTGAAACAAACCTTTCTCTTAAGTGGGCTTGTAATTTATTTACAACGACCTAGTCTCAAGCCTATTTAATCAACATTTCTCAAGTTAACTTTGCTTTACTCATATTTTGTCGATTTTTTTAATTTTTATTGAATCGATTTTTTAAATAGAGACATTTGTAGGTCATCTTAAGATATGTCTAAACTACTGCAATCTCTCTCCTCTAATCTTTTGTGTCAATTACTCATACTTTTTTTTTAATTTTTGTATTTCTTATTATATCACGAGTTTTATCACGCATTTACACTCAAGCATTCTCATTTTTATTATATTCATTTTATATATTCATCATCTCTTTATCGCCCAACATGCACTTTCCTAAAGTATAATTGGTCCGATTACAATTTTATAAAATCTTTTCTTCTAACTTGTCAGGAATATTTCAATTACAAATTACACATATTATACTCGTACATTTCTTGCCTCTTAACCAACTTGAATTTTACATGTGATATCATAGTTTGACTTAAAAAATAAATAAATGAATTCCCCTTGGCCCTTGTAGACCTGAAAATCTACGTCCTATGTGACTTTGCTTTTCCTTTGACTTGTATTTAAACTGCTAGTTTTCAACGTCAACCTTTGGTTAAAAAAAAAAAAAAGAGAGAGAGAGAATCAGGACCGTCTCTAATATTTGAACGGCTCTGATCCGCCCAAAATTGGAGTTGTTGAAGGTTCACGAAACCGCAGTCCGGTTCGTCCGTACGCGTACGCGTACGCGTACGCGCCATATAAATACCGAATTACAGACTAACAAGTTTTTCTTCATTCATTCATTGCGTATTGGTTGGTCGACGAACACGCGAAACGTCACAACAACAACAACAACAACAACAACAATGGTTCGTTGAGAAACCCTAGCTAGCTAGCTAGCTAGGTTTCTGTGTTTGTTTCTTCAATCTTGATTAATTTTGATCCGAGGTTTTGAAGTGTAGATCTGGCTAAGTTTGAAAACTGTGTTTTATGAAATTTGCGTTCGATCGGTTTCATAAAGTTCGGGTTTTGAACAAGAATCGGAGCTGAATTATGCATAAATTGAATTGATTTGAAGTTTTTAGGTTTCCAAGTGTTGGGTTGAATTGAATTGAATTCTTGTTTGGTTGATTATACATTTGCCTGTGCGAAACGGCGACATTGATGTAGTTTTCGTTTTGTGGAATACAGACGACTTCGAGGCGGTTTGCTGATAGGAAGGTGGAGAGGTTTGAGAGGAACATTACCAAGAGAGGTGCTGTTCCTGAAACGAATTCGAAGAAGGGTAGTGATTACCCTGTCGGACCTATTCTGCTTGGCTTTTTTGTGTTTGTCGTCGTTGGATCATGTAAGCGCCTTTTTCCGTCTTTCCTTGCTACCAATTTGTTCATTTTCTCTTGGATCAACCATTTACATACTTACATCGCCATGTTATCTTCTGTTATGTCTCTTCATCTATCTATCTTTAGAGTTGGTGGCATTATGTACAAATGCAATTGCAGCAATGAAATTGTATGAATTCTGTTACCATCTGTTTGATTTTTTCATTTTTTTTTCCATGAAGTTATGTGATATCAATTGCATCATATCGAGCATAATGGAAGAGTTTGATCCGTGCAGCCGACCCCTACTAATTTGGGATTTAGGCTTTGTGATATATTGTTGTTGTAGTAGTTATGTGGTATGTTGCATTAGTTAATCTAAATTTCCATGCCCAAATAGACAACAACAGAAGCCTCAATCCTAAATTAGTTGGAGACGTCTACACGGACAAAAAAATATAGCTCTAGAGTATAAGAAAGTTGTAAATTTCGAACATAAAACGGGCACAACTTTGAAACTCTTTTTAAGTAAAGTCTTGATTACTTTTATAGGTAAAATATGCGTGTTTCAGAAAAATATGTTGCTTTTTAAGCAAGAATTATTAATTGTTTTGCTTGTTGGACTTGTGCTAAAGAAGGAAAAAGAAGAGGTCAGTTTAAGAAGAAGAAGCTGCTTAGGCAAATAATATTTGATTGAGGCGGCCAAGCAATGACCCAGTCAATGACGTAAAATTCATATTTGGTTGAGCTTTGAAAGGCTGTTTAGCTTTGATTTGGTTCTTAGCTGGAAAAATATTATGAATATGTAGTAGGTGAAAGAAGTTCTCTTTGTTCTAGCGTAGGTACTTTGAAAATATATCTGCTTAGTCTCATGCGTCAGCTTGCGCCTATTTTCCTCTTCAAACCTAAACAGAATCTCAAGCACACTGATAAGTCTTATATATGTGGCATGCACTCAATACAAGATCATCTTTCTCAGCGTGTTTGTTGAGTCTTTTGATATGGATGAAGCTTTGCTTTCATTCAATGTCTTTTTATGGTTTTGTGAAAATTATGTAAGTTCTGTTTTGTCCAATTTTGAAACTTCCCTTGGTTCTTCTTTTACCTGGAAACCTGTTGGTACATTGGGCATGAGACCTAGATAATTTTGTGATGTGGTGGCTAGGCCATTCTGTTAATCAACTATGCTGACTGTTTCTTCCTCTCTTTTTTTATTTTTTTCATATGAAAGATAAATAATTGTTTCCTCAAATTTTACAAACGAATTGTGCCCAAATGGTTCCAAAACTGATTCTAGTACGATCTCTTTTGTATCTTGTCATTGTTGTGATTGAGAATTATGTTAGTTGATTTACTTTGATGATAGCTAGTTTTCTTGTTTATTGCTGAGCTTGTTTTGTAAAATACATGAAAGACAACAGGATCAAAACTCAACTTTACAAGTTTTTTTTTTTTTTTTTTTTTTTTTTTTACAAAAGCTTCTTTATTTATTATCCTATATACTGATCAATGTAATTGTGGCTTGTACATTGTATTTCAGCTATATTCCAAATAATCCGGTCAGCAACAAGCGGGGGCATGGCCTGAAGACATACTTTTTTTTCACAAAGCTCTATGGTGGTGGAGGCCATGTCATGTGATATCTGTTTATTCTTCCTGGCTAAAAATGTAGTAGTAGTAATTTTTTAGTTGGTAGTTTATCGTACAATACTTTTGTATGAACCTACATGGTGTCAAAATGTCACTGCATGTTTTCCTCCTCAATTTGATTCTCTTCTTTTATTTATGTGGAAATGACATTTTCTCTCAAACAGTGTGTCGACTGCAATTGATGTTTGTTGACCATAATAACATTTAGCATAAGGTGTAGAAGTCTTTTACTTGATAAAGAAGCTAATACGCATCAAAAATTGAAAGTAAAATCAAACACAACTTGAGGTAATAGCATGAATCCCAAATTAGCTCCATGGATCAAAAACTCCTTCTTGTGCTCGATTTAGTGCAACATCATATTTTCAAACCTCTCTTCTACAAAAAATAGCATAAAAATATTGGTGAGATGGGTGAAGCATCATTTTATTAAAAAAAGTTGTGTTTGGGTAAAGTCGTGAGTTTAATGTAACTCATGTCCCAAAATAAATACTACTACAACAACAACAACAACATAACTTCATTTTCAAATTAACTGGGGTCGACTACATGGATCAAACTTTTTCATTGTACTCGATTAAATGCAATTAATGGTGAGCTTTTCAAACTATTCAAACATCTCCTAATTAATGTATCTCATGTTAACTTTGGTATGCCTCTACCTCATTGAATTTCTACAGTTTCTATTGAGTCAAGTTTTCTAGTTGAGGCATTTGTAGGCCGTTTGTGTAGGTAACCAAATCATCCCAACCGCCCTTACCTAATCTTTGTATCAATTTGTGCTACTCCTATTTGTCTTTGAAATTTTATATTTTTTATTTTATCTTTACGAGTTTTACCATTTTATGTAATTGTAGTTTAAAGTAAGGACACAAAAATTAAAACATTTTTAATTACAAATGACATTAAATGAATTGAAAAATTAAAAAATCATAAATATATATATTTTTTTACAAGACGTTTTTGATTGAAAGAATTATATAAAGGAGTGTAGAAAGTATAATTGGAGTATATTTGAGGAGAAAGGTGTCCTAAAATGAAACTGAATTCAAATCATACCGTGGACAAGCGTAACAGGAATGGAGGTGGAGGGGCGATGGGGAGATTTTCCGTACTGGTGCGCAGTCCGCCGTAGATTCCATCCCGACTCCCCCTTCTTCGCTTCCGGAAACATCGAGCGAGAGCTCCTCGCCAAACAGGTACGGATCTCTCCTTCGATTTGCTCCCTTTACTCGACTTCTTTTTAAACCTAATTACAAACCAGAAGACAAGGTTGTGTGATTTAAGCGCACGACCTCGGTTTCATTCGGCTTACAATTAGGCTTCAGGGCTTTATGAAAATAGTCATAAATACCCAGGGTATCAAAATAATTATGTGCCTGTAAAAGTAATCAAGATGTTAAAATGTTGAAGATGTGGATTTGATGTAGTATGTTAGATTGGATTGGATTGGATTGGGATATTTTCCTTGTTAAAATGACTCATTTCTGTCTATGTTAAGCCTGTACGTTCTCTTCCTCGTGATAGGTTGCGCTAGATTTGACTGAGGATGAGAGGTATCACCTTCATAATATGGAAGACACTGCTGAATGGTAATCATAATTGTCTCTTTTTGTTCCTTAATATGAGGCTTGCAAAGCCAAATCAGGGAATACTAATGCCTATTTTACTTGTATACTTACTACTTTCCTTTCATACTTGTTCTAGCTTACATTTTTTGATGTTCCTTTCTTAGCTTTATTTCCTTTCTTTGGTAATAAAGCTCTGACTAAGACATATATTATGAGTTCGATTCTTGGTAGCTATGTTATATTCTCTTGGTTTTCCTGACTTATGGGGCTGGGGCGCCCAACTAACTCTATGAGATTAGTCGAACTAAAGTAAAGAGGAGGCTGAAAAAGGTTCGGCCACTCTGGTTATGAAAAAAAAAACTTATTATCTTTGACATTTTATTTTTGGCAGGGATGTGTATTGCCCAATTGTTGGCTGTGGAGCGCGGTTAAATTCTTTGGAAGGGTTTGAAGATCACTACCATGCGCGGCATACTGCATCTTGTTCCGTTTGCTCAAGAGTCTATCCTACATCTCGCTTGTTGAGCATTCATATCTCTGAAGCACATGATTCTTTCTTTCAAGCAAAAGTTGCGCGGGGATATCCTGTGGTAATTCCTTCATTTCCCTCATGATAAATTAGTCGAGATTACTAATGCATTTTGATATTATGTACGCTAGTGATCATAGTGGTACTTGTTTATAAGTATGTCTGTTGCGGATTCATTTTATTCCTGATGCACATGATTGGGGTTATGAATAATGAGTTTTTTGCTTCTTACTGCTAGGTTAATTAAAATCTATACGTGCCTGTTTGAGTTAGTATTTTGAGAACGAAACAAGTTGCTGATTGTGCCGTAAAATAATTGAGAAAATTTTAGCTGTTTGTGATAAAATGGAGGATTTGACATTTGATAAAGTATGATGGAAGAATTAGATCCATGTATCTAGTCCTATGAAATTGAAAAATTTATATTTTAGGTTGCGTAAACTAAACTAGTGAACTCCACCTATGTTGTACACTATCTATACGTGCCTGTTTGAGTTAGTATTTTGAGAATGTTGCTGATTGTGCCGTAAAATAATTGAGAAAATTTTAGCCGTTTGTGATAAAATGGAGGATTTGACATTTGATAAAGTATGATGGAAGAATTAGATCTATGTATATACACATAGTAAACTAAACTAGTGAACTCCACCTATGTTGTACACTATGTGCGCTACATAGCCGATCCCAAGTCCAAATAAAGGAGGAGGACTCTGACACCCATTTTTTCATATCCCAAACTTACTTTTCATACCCGAAAAGTGGGGGAGGGAGGCCCCAAGCTCATTTTCCATTTTTGAAAAATGGAGGAGGGTTGCGATAGGTTGACAACCAACATAAAACTTTTGTCACTTTTCATGAAATGGATCAAACATATATAAACGTTGGGCGTTCCCACCTAGCGACGCGCTGCATCGGAGCCCGGGTGTAGTGAGAAATGAGCAAGGGTGTGTTGGTTTGAAAAGCTCACCATCAATTGCACTTAATCGAGCACAATGGAAAAGTTTGATCCATATAGCCGACCCCAGTTAATTTGGGACTGAGGCTATGTTGTTGTTGTTGTTGTAGTTGCGTAAACTAGTGGAAAAATATTCAAGAAGATCGTCTGCAATTGTTGAATTAATTAGAAAAATACCTATGAGGTAAATGAGAACAAACTGTGTAAGAAGATGCTCCTATCTTAACCAACTTACTCCCCTAAGTAGAAAAAAACCTGTATTTTCTGAGGGTTGTCTTCTTAAAAAATCAAGCTGAAGTTGTGTAAGTTATTCAAGGATATAGATTTTGTAAAACGTATTAGCATAATTGGTTTTACTCCAAAAAGAACCAGTTAGTTTTCACTGAATGAAGATACTATGCTAATAAATCATGTCGACTAAGCCACATGTTATTTATTTATATGTTCTTATGAAGCAATTTACTGTATTAGAAAAAAGGGAAAAAAACAAAAGCAAGAAAACAAAACTCGATACGTGGAGTTCTAATTCCCCTAATAACCGAGGAGATATCAATAGATTCTTCACCTTGCATCATCTTCCTTGTTTGTTTTTGGCTGATTATATGTTGGTTTTATAGCTTGTGATTTTTCAATTTAAATGATGTACTTGGTTTCTTTTGAAAAATACTAATCACCTTTCTTTTAGTATGAATGCTTGGTGGAAAGCTGTGGAATGAAGCTGAAGAGCTACAAAAGTCGGCAGCAACACCTTGTAGACAAGCACAAGTTTCCGACTAACTTTGAGTTCTTCAAAAAAACACATCCATCAAAGAAACAAAGACAGAAGTGCCATCGCCAACCGACTGCGAAGAAAGTAGAGAACATGGGAATGGATGTGGATGAGGCTATTGATGGCCTTGCTTCAGCAGTTTCAAAATTAAGCACAGCAGACTCTACTCCATCTTCTGTAAGCTTTGGGCGCCGTCATAATCGTGGAGTTGCATTCCTCCCCCGGGCTCTCCAGACTAGCCGGAAGAACACATCTGCTCAAGAAGCCATGAAGGAATGACATGTACAGGACTACATGCTATCGCGTAAAAAAGCGTGTAGCTATCTGAGTAGTAGGCTCTAAAATTGACGCTGATTAACTTTGCTGGTACAACATGTAGCTGTTGCCTCAGGCCTCTCTGGTCGGTGGTCATCAAGTTTTTATTGTTAGGATTGCTTGAATGCCAACGAAAATGGGAGCTTATGCTGAAATCATCCATTGTTTGGTTTCCCCCAAATGAATGTATCATTCAGTTGTAAGTCTATGGATGCTGTAGAGCATGAAAATATGGATTTGAGTATTCTTAACTATCTGAGTAATACTGTTTTATTGGAGCACTAGTTTGATGAATGGCTAATTGTCTTGGATTGTGTCGTTGTTGGGTTGGTCCTTATTTTTAATTTTATTTTTATATAGTTTGTCTTCCCTTTGTTGGAAGTCTTGATTTTGTCTTTTCCTCGTCGAGAAGTTTTATTATTCATTATGTAGTTCTAACGGGCGTCTGTGTATTGTAATATATTTCAACGTTGTAGAGAGCGGTCCCTGATTGTTAAACAGTTTCAATTTCACAATCACATTCACAGCCAAAGTAATGACAATTATTTTGAACAAATAGGGTTAGTGAATCAATGTACTTTTTTGATTCTATGTCTAGTCTACCGAGCCATTAATGATTAATGAAACTTTAATTTTTCCTCAAAAAAAAAAAAAAACAAACAAACAAACAAAATAGAGTCACAATATCAAAAAGAAATCAGTTAAATCTTTTCTCTTGAAAAACGTTGGACCTAGCATAGATTTAGAAACTTTTATAAAATTAGAAAGTTTGTCTTAGATTATTTAGTTTGTAATTGTTTTAGGACTTTGTATTGGGCTTCAGACTTGGAATACGTTTAGGACTTTCGATTAATATAAATTCGAACTCTATGATGCCAATTTTTAAGTATCAAAGCGAGTAGAAAAAGAAAAAGTTGCAGCGCAAACGCATCATAAGTTCTTTTAGCTTCAACAATTTTCAAGAGAGATGGATCAATTGAGAGAGTTCGCCAAGGACAGCAAGCACTTTGTTAACAAATGTCACAAGCCAGATACTAACGGTATACTATTGTATAGATTTCAAGCTATTCGTTTTCAATCTCTTATTCATGTTATGTTTGGTATTGATGCTTATGTTTGGCACTAACTGATCATGTTTTTTGTGTAGAATTTGCGAAGATGGCGTTTCGTACCGCAATGGGGTTCGTGGTGATGGGATTCATTGGGTTCTTTGTCAAGCTTATATTCATCCCCATTAACAATATCATTGTTGGTTCTGCTTAGGCAATAGTCGAAGACCATACCCTTTTCTTTTCAGTTCGATTGTATCTAATTCATGCCTAACTATCACATTGTGCAGTTTATATGCCAATGATCCATGTTCTTCAGTTTTATGTTTTGTTTTGTTTTGGGTGCTAATCAGTGTAAACTGAACGTACACTATTTTTCTTTTGAAGTGGAGACTTCCTTGTTTTTATTGAAATTGATATTTGAGTTGCGCAAGTAGCATGTATCATTACCATTGTTTTTTTTTTCCAAGTAGAGAGGATTTAAGTTTAAGCAGACTGTTTATAGAGAATTGACACTAGAAAGTCTAGAATCAAAGATTTAAAGAAAAATCTAACAAAATCATTAGAGAAGACAGAGAGCAATCCAAAATAGAATCAAACTTTGTCACTTGCCTCAAACGCACCAGTTGGCATACATTATTCCATGAAAGTCTTTTTATTCGATTAACAAAGGTTCATCGCCAAATCCGAAGCAGAGAAGGGCAATTGCATCAAACATAGCCAAGAAAATATAGCAACTTGAGAAATTTGTCCTAATGAAACAATGTAAAGTGAAGGTGTGTTTTTACAAGAAACTAACAAAAGGAAAGACCTGATGTTATCTCCTCGTCACAAATAGAACTTAGACAAAAATTTTGCAGTGTTCATTATTGCAGACTGCAACCTTGAACATTCAGGCTTAGGTCCATTCTGATTCTGGCTTTGGAATGAAATCAGGCCAAAGCAGTTGGTGACGGATGGAAAGCTGTGCCACAAGCAATCCATTGTTTCCTCTTTCCATTTGGGCGAACACAGCCTGGTACTTTCTTCCATTCCTTACTCAAAACATCGTAGGTAACCAGGCGATTCATCTGCTTCGACCGCAAAGACAGCATAATCAACCCCTTGTTACCCAAGCAAGTCATTCTTACGTGCTTCCCATAAAATTCCAAGCACCAGATATTTGGCATTCTGTCAACCTCCTTCCACAAGAGCGTCATCCTCTGCAGCTCCCACACGCACACGCAAGTCGCGGCGTTCTTGGTCAGCAAACCCACGAGCATGACTCGCCCTCTGCACTCAGCAAGAGAGTGGTCTGTCAGATATGGTGGTGCTGGGATAGCGAACTGCTTCCAAACACCACTCCTCATATCATATGAAACCACCCCTTCCGGATCTGACCGCATGAAGTAAAGAGTGTTTTTGATCGATACTGATTGCGACCGGAAGTTCAAGGACAATGGCAGCTTAATGCTTGAGGGAATGCTTCCTAATCGTGACCAGTTATCCTTCATTGAATCATAAACCTCATGCTCTCCATCACATCCCAGCCAGAGGATCTTGTAACCATCACCGCTAGAATTTTCATTCAGAGTCATCCCCACTGCTACTCGGGACCAGACTCGTACAGACCTAGCCGGTAGCTCTTTGAACGATTGAGTCAAAGGGTTACAAACATAAAAGTTCTTGTGCCCAATGTCTAAGAAACAAACAAGGCCGCCTGCAGAAGCAACTGGGAGGATGATTACCTTCGAGGGCAGTGATGGCATGGTTGGGTGGTGCCATTTCTTCAATGACGGGTCATACATGGCTCCGCTGTTAAAGTTTTCATGAGCAATGGTGTAGAACCATGGATGGCCTTGAGGGACATCAGTGCAGTGCTTTGAGAAACTATCAGTGGCCAGCAAGGAATTCCATTTACGGCAAACTGAACGAAAACGGAAGATTGTAGCAACCGGTAATCTTGCAATGACAGCTTCAAAGAGATCTTCAGGAAATTCTTTCCAGATTTGCTCTTGCATTATCTCAGCTGATTCAGTATTACTGGGCAACTTCTCCCGGTTGCGCTCCTTTCGTGGTTTCTTAGAGGGTTGAGTCTTATACGGCTCTACCATCTTGAAACTTCCACCTTTCCTTCCTTTCAATATAAGACTGTAACATCCATCATCCAAAGAGCTGTGATCAGGATAAAGCGAACACCAGCTGTGAACAATAATAAGAAAAATATTAGTAAACTCAAACTAAAGAACATTGCCGCAGCTTAGATACTGCAAATGCATCAATTGGATAGACAGTTATGACGGGCTGACAAATTAATCAGCAACAAATTTGTTTTAGATAAGAATGAGATTTTATTGAATTGAAAAGCAACTGAACAACTGCAACCACAAGACCGATAATAGTGACTAAGGAAACTCAGTTAAAGAAAATAAAACCAAATAAAAGAGCAAGATAGAGAGCAAAACTACCATAGATTAATCCAATCTAGAATGCCATAAATGAGAATCAATAGAATCGCTTATCCGATCATCCATATAAAAGGCCTAGACCATAATGCTATTACAAACAGACTCGGTATCTTTGTGTTACAAAGCGACTGACTCATCGGTGGCCCGTTTCTAACAACATACATTATTTGGAACAAAAAGCATGGGGATGTCAAAACTAATTTAGGCCTTTTACGCTTCACTGCACATTTAAGGCCCAAGTTATTTTCCACTAAGAAATACCAAGATGGCCAAGGCGGCGTGATCAAACATAAAAGTCACACAATGTTCCCAAGGCCAGTGAAAAGTCATCACTTAGTGATCCCTGGAATAATGCACGGAATTAAATGTGTTTCTAATTTGACTCTCAACTCATCAATTAAAACTAATGGTGTAGCTGGCAACATATTTCACTACTTAAATCAAGAACAGGCAATTGTCACCCGAAACATGTTTTATTTTGGGCTTTGGCTCTTCCACTAGAATCAAACTCATATTTACATTTATACAGCTATTAGCCTCCTTCAGCATAAATAGCAATCTCAAATTCTTTAGTACTAATTTTACATTCTCTAGAAGACACTTGCGCATTTTAGTATTGTTGCCTTTTCCAATTAGATCACTTTCCACTTCAAGCAGTAAAATCTTTTGTCATCCTCAATAATTAGGACTGTTGCATTCACAAATAGGTCGCCTTTCATGAATTGTTCTTAAACGGAAACAAATAAAGGCAACTGCGAGGTGAAAAAAGAAAGAAAGGCCATAGTTAAATACGATAACTATTCCATAAAAAGTGATGGAAGATCGGTCTCAATTCAAATTGGCATCGGTAACTTTATTCATACACTTTGCTTACGACGTCTACTCCTCAACATTAAAAAGAAAATGTCATCTCACATCATTCAAAACTAGTTAGAAACCAATTGTGTATGCACAACTTCTTTCAAAACTAGTTAGAAACCAATTGTGTATGCACAACTTCTTTCAAAATAGTGTATGCACAACTTCTATCAAATTTCAATCCATACACATAAACCACGACGATTTTGTGCACAGCCTTTATTGAATAATCTTGAATCCCTTAGCTACTTAGATCTTAGAATCCACAAATTAAAAGAACCGTCCAGTAGACCATGTTCTCGTATCAATATAAGCATAGTAGTAATGACAAAAAAGAAATGCAATAGCCTCACGAAGCAATGCAATGCTTAAGACACGCAAAACATTATCATGATTTGTTATCGTTATTATTATCATTAATAAATTCGCTGAGTTACTTTATTAACAGCACCACTTAATGTCTCGTGCATCACCGTGTTGCATTACATTCAATTCATAGACAAAATAATCAGCGTTAAGATAATGAAGTTTCACATCTTAGTGCACATTTATTTACTTAAACTTCTAGTTACCTCCCTTTACTTCCCTCGACATATCAAGACAAAAATACGTGACATCAAAGCAAACTACAATAAGAAACATCTAATTTCTAACATCTACACTTGTAGCAAGATTTATGTTCATGTGTATATATGCATACAAAGATGAAATCTACCACGAGAAGTTGAATTTTGAAACGAATTCAACATAGGATAAACATTTTTTTATTTTTTTCTTGGTCCATCGAATTTGAAACAAACTAGAGCAGCAGAACATGGAAACTCAAGTCAATAGAAAATGAAGAAGAATTTAGAAGATGCGGATGCAGAACCAACAAAGCTGCTTACTTGGGACGCATTGATTTGAAGGGATTTACATGATTTAGAAAGCACAGCATGAATTGCATTAAACGGAGCGCAAGTAATTAGGGATTGGGGGTTTGTTATTGTTGTAGAGCAGCAGCAGCATAGGATGAAGATGAAAAAGCAAAGCATGGGCAACAAACAAGAGTCAGTGGATGGAATGGAAGGTCCGATGTCGGTCTTTGGTTGGTGGTTAAGGAAGGTTTGCCTACTTAAGATCTTTGGTTGGTTTGGTGTCTTTATCATGGAAGCTTCCCCTTCCGCGACAAGGAAGAGCCGGGACGAGGACCATCAACTATCTATCTATCTATGTATCTATCTATCATCAACATCATCATCTTAGTCTTTCTTTTCAAGATAAAATCAAGCAATCAATGAATGAATCTATATATTGCATGAAGTATGTAGATTAGAAGATGAATCAATTTTAATGATAATGAAAATATAATGCGCAGCAACATTGGAATTACAAGAGAGGCCGCAATTACCTCTGCTCCAGATTCATCGCCAAACCCCTAAACCTAAGCAAGAGAAAGAAGGTAGGCACTAAACCCTAGCAGGTCGAGAAACCACAACACACAGAATCAATCAATCAATCAACGAACGAATGAATGAAAAGCAGAGAGGAGAAAGGCATTTTCACAGAGACAGAGAGGGAGAGAGGGAGAGATAGAGAGAGGGAGAGGGATGGATGAACCTCTGCTGGTGCTGGTGCTGGTGCTGGTGATGAAGAGTGTTGGTGTTGGTGGTGGTGGTGGTTAGAAAGTGGTGGCGTTGATGGTCCTCGTGATGATGATGATGATGATGATGATTGTAATAAGGAGGAGAACCGTAGAGTTCCCAGAGCTCCTCCACCTGCCCAATTAGCTGCCGAAGCATCGCCACCCCTTCCATCTCTCTCTCTCACTCCATCCACGCCATTTCCATCTCTCTCTCTCTCCTCTCTCTCTCTCTTATTTCCACGTCATTCACTCATTCATTCATTCATTCATTCATTCCCTTTGCTTGCTCGCTTCCTCCCTTGCAATTATTGTTTTTTCTTTTTTCACAATCTCACCCTTTATTTTACCCTCTTTACTAAATTACTTATTTGCCCTCCTTCCCATTTACCTTTTCTCCTACCCACTTTAAAAGTCGACTTTTTAGATTTAAACAGTTATGCGATGCACCTCGAGATATGTGTTTGACGCCGAACGCCTAAAGACAGCTGTCTAAAGTGGGTACTTTAAGAGTTTTCTATTTTGGAACTAGCAACCTTTCCACCAAACTATTTGTTATTAGGATTTA
The DNA here is from genome assembly GCA_039657365.1 of Stephania yunnanensis. Lineage (NCBI taxonomy): Eukaryota > Viridiplantae > Streptophyta > Magnoliopsida > Ranunculales > Menispermaceae > Stephania > Stephania yunnanensis. The sequence goes on along the minus strand of CM077589.1, from coordinate 54,643,306 downwards.
AGAAATGTGATTTGTTGCTGTTTTTGGAATCCGGGTTACTCATGGATTTGGATTCCTTAGCTCATATATTGACTCCCTAACTGAGGTAGGAGATGAGTACAGATCCAACCAAACCAACTAGTTTTGTCACTCATAAAGTCAATTATAGGCTACGTTTGGTGTCACAAAAATAGATATTAATTCAATCTCATTTTTATGTGTTACTATTCTGTAGCTTTTTTAAGGGGATATTAATTATAACTTAGTTTGGTTTGGGGGTGGAGTTGGAGGAGTGAGATAACTCGTTGAAAGAAGTTTCAACTAATCTTGCTTGGTTGGTTCTATATATAAACACAACTTTTGTCAAAGTTATCTCTCAACTCGTACTTTTGAAGGTGGGATAACTCCCTCACACCCCTACTAAGAAGTTATCTCTTGAGGCTTATAAACACAATCGCCCTCATTAATCACATACATCTCCATTACCTACATCCCTCTCTTGTTTGAATGATATTTACGTCGATTCATTTATTTTATTTTTTGAAAAATTCACAACTTTTTCGTAAATTCAAAGTTGAACCAAACATAAAAATATAAACTATTTCGTTAATTAATTTCTCTATAAGTTCACAAATATGAATCAATCGATCCCTATAATGTTGTTTTACCGAATTTTTCAACCGCACCCTCGTTCCAAGTAGTTTTGTCAATGTAGCAATAATGTTAACTTAATTTGAAACTTATACTACAACACAAATCGATATGCAAAAATGCAACTTAAATTTATCTCAATCACGATTCCCGCATGAGAGAGTTGAAAAAATTGATTAGGAATTGGAGGTTATTCGCCAAATTATGAAATTGACCGGGGGCGATCGACTTACATTCATATTAATTAACCTTGTATTAATTTATAATTGTATAAAGAGATGTACACGTACACTAAAGTACGCTTATATTAATTATGAGAAGGAAAGTATTATGGAGTGAACCAAGTGGGTATGATCCAAATTATCCAATGATTTGATTTGTGATATTGTTGAATTTTCCGTTATCGCGATCGATTGATTTTTTGTTCCAATTTACAAGATTTGGTAGCAATAGAGCAGCAAAAAATAAAAAATAAATGACGAAGGATGATTTTGGCATTATGGGTAGATAGTAGGGGCATTTGAGTAAAGCGAAAAAGAGAGGGCATTTGGCTGCACGTTTGCGCATACGATTCCCTGTAAAAAGCGGGGAATTTCCGTGCCCAGTCTGCACGTGTGAACTCAAATCGTCAAACAAAGCCCAAACCATCCGACGGTCCAGATCTCATCTCTCGGTCCTCATTCTACACATTTCGCTTTCAGTCACGCCCTCCGCATGATTGGCCCACTATTTCTTCGCCTTTTTTTGAATTTGTTGACGCTCGTTCAATGACACCACTGGCCCACTTCGCCCCTTCGTTCATTCTCTTGCCTCCACGTGGCACCGTTCTGATACGTGGCGTGCTGCCCTTGCGGCATCAAGCATCGTGTTTGGTACGCAAGACGGGTTTCTTCAATCTGAACCGTCCACATGTTGTACTGGATCAACTTACATAAATCAAGCTCAATTGAAGTTAAAAAGGGGTTTTGATGGTAAGTGTTGGTCCAATTATCCAGTCAAAAACTTGGAAAATCAGGTCTTGGTTAGCTTTTTGTCGTATTAACTTTTTACATCAAATCAACTAAGAAAGCACACAACACAATAATATTGCCACCTTTTGAAAAAGCTTTATATATTAGCACTATTTTCCTAATTTCATAAAAATATATTTGTGAGTAAGCTAAAAGATTGGAAAGGACTATTCAACTATGAAGCCATGTTTGGTTAATTGGGAGGAGAAATAAAAGAAGGTTAGTGCACTTCTCTAAAAAAAAAAATTTTATTTTTTTTTTTACAGTAATAATTTCAATCAACTTATCAAGTAGTGTGGTGGTGGAGTAACTACTTATCTTCAAAAGCAAGATTTTAATTAGGGAAGTAATTGAATCAATTGGAGAAATATGACGCTCAAATTATAAATTAATTAAGTTTCAATTTTTTATATTTTAATCATTTTTTTTTTCAAAAGCATAAAACTAAACCAAACACATATACATTATGTCACAATTTTTTGATCAAGTACATTTCTTAAAAAGTTGAATAAATGAGGCCTAAAAGTTTGGACTATATATGAATAGTGGAAAATGAGACTAAGATTTGTTCAACAATTTTATATATAGGTATTATAGAGATGTTATATAAGTGTTTAGCGCCATAAAGATTGTTGCGAGGCTTTTTTGATCGATTAACCCTAATACTATAGTTGAACATTTGCTACACAAATGACGTAGATTAATTTGATTGGAACATGTGTGCACTGTATGTATCCCAAAGGAATCAACTATACAATGGTGTAGCAAATGTATGCACCAAAAAGTGTTAAAAAAATTTTCTTCTTTTTTTTCTTCTTTAATCCCACCACGTATTAATTCAAAATTATAAGATACAAATGAAATTAAGCAACAAAGTACTAGTTTATTTGTTTATCCAAATATTGTGAAACAACATATTAAAATCTTTTTGGCTTTTAATTGAGATTTTAAATTTTTTATTAAATAAAATTGTTATTAAATATTATGTGAAAATGTGTTATGTTTTAATTTTTAATACATATATTATATAAAAAAAATTAAAATTTATATCAATTAAATGTTATTTAATAATATTCATTTAATAAAAATTTAAAAATCTCTATTAAATATCGAATATGTTTTAATTACGGCAAAGATGAAAACATTTACCAAATTGGTAAAAAAAGGAATGATACGAGTGCAGCAGTGAGCACCCACCACTGACCTAACCAACGTTTGGCAGAGTACTAGACTAGTGACCAGAATGAATCGCGGGCGTTGGATCACGCCGTAGGTGACGATCGTAAGGCTCAGGTGTCATGATTAGAAGTGGGTCCCGTGCGCTTGAGTAGGTATAAGCGTATTTTGGTATAGTGGAAACGGTGATGATGGGGGGAGGTTTTAATGATTAAGTTTGGCAAGACCAAGATGATGATTTGCGTTGCGTAATGATTTCCTTCTAGAGCTATGTATTAGGCGTAGTAGTAGTAGCAGTTGTGTGGTTAGTAATTGAAAGGGAGTGTAGCATATAGATTTCTTTGTTGGTTTTGTTTGGTGTCTTTTTTAGGCGCATCGGTTGCCTCACCTACATCTCTACTTGCCCACTCCAATTTTAGATTTCAATCTACATTCGACACTATATATATATATATATATATATATATATTCATTCATGCATGGACCCGCTCTAAGGGTTTGGGTTGAGCGGGTTCGAGTCGGGCCTAAGAAGTTTTGAGTCGTGTTTAAATACTATGTGTCATGAAAATATTATTTTAGAACTAACAATAAATTTACTTGGACTTATGAATTCAGACTCATAGAAAATTTTTAAAATTTTTGTAAATATTTAAAAGTATTAAAAGAAATTTACAAGTAATTATGGTTGTTTCATTAATTACTCGAGGATGTATTTGAAATTAAAAAAAGTTTTGAATCCAGACTCACGAGTTCAAATAGCACTACCTTAGAACTAAATCTAATAGTGTGCACTAAATATATACTTGACAACATGCGCGCACAAAAATATAATTTCCGTGACATTATATATATATATATATACGTATATTAGGTATAAATTACTAGAAATACTCTCAACTTCATAAAGAGATGCAATGATGAATTTTAATGAAGTGTTTATCTTTATTTGAGAAAGTTAAACCTTGGTTAGTGTATTTATTTTACGATAATTGTTGGAATTATTTTATATAAAAAAATAATATGCCTCAAACTATTTAACTGTTATTGATTAAGTACAATTGACTATATATGATGAGTTTTCTAAATCATTTAAATTCATTATAATTAATGTGTCTAAAATTAACTTCATTTTACCTTTACTTTGTGGAATTTCTTCATTTATCTCTATTGAAACAAGTTTTATAATAGAGACATTTATAGATCCGTATTTACAAGTGTTCAAATCATAACTATTGTCATTTCCCATTTTTTGTGTTAATTGACGTTATTCTTACTTTTTTTTAATTTTTTAATTTTTAATTATATATATACGAGTCTTACCAAACATTTACTTAAACAAAAAAAAATAAAAAATAAAAAAAAATAAAATGATTACCCCTAATAAGCTTGTAAAAAAAACAAGGGCATAGGGCTTAAAAAGGGGGCACATATAGTGACGTTTTGACAATCACTACCTTAGATAAAAGCCCTTAAATTCAATGACATTTCCCCCTCTCGCTATCGTTACTCGTTAAGTCGTTAGGTAAGCAGTCTCGATGGGTGCGGTGAAATCAATAAAACGCGGGGGATCATGGGAGTCACACGTGCTTTCACTCGCACTCTCTTTGATAAAAGCCCTTTTTTAATGAATCAATCTCTCAACAAACAACTTTCTCTAAAGTAACTCCAAAACAGGGGTCAAGCCCTAACCAAAGCCAAGCAAGCCAGGTGAAGAAATTAGCGTTAATTGTCCACACAAGCTCTTATTGTGTATGACAGGTCGATGTGACAATGCAACAAGCTAGAGCCTAGAGGCCCCACATCTTTGACGTAAAAAGCAAGCCCAATTAAAATCTTTGTGCACGTCTTTGGGCTACTAGGCCAACGTACGACCGCATCTTTGTCTTCCTCTTTACAATACATGACTTTCTCAATTTTGTAGAGCAACATGTCTCCCTGGCAAACCATTTCTTTTGTGTATTCATTTTTTGGATTTATACACGTCCTACTTTTTCAATCTTTGGCTTTAATGTACATGTACACGTCTTTCCCTTCCTTCTCTTCTCTTCAATCGCTTTCAACTTATTTTGGTATATCAATCTTTTGATCTAGACGAAGCCTGCCCCTATCTTATATTTTGCAATGGCGACCCATATTGAGATTCAAAAGTAGATCAATGGAGTCCTAGTTCAATAGTCGTAGACTTAGATAGTACACAAGATTGTGACTTTTCGGTAGTAGATTAATGGCTTTCTTAGCTTTCTTATTTTGACTAAGACAAAAGTGAAGGATTTAATTCGTGCTGCATCATTTTCTTTTGATATTTGACTTACAAGTAGTAAATGAAAATAGTTGTATCTTAATTGAGAAGGGCGGAGCCAATTTAGATGCTTGAACCAAATAAAAAGATAAGTTGAGGGCACCTAAATTACTTTAAAAAAAATACAAATAAGAAAGTGAATTTGATTTGATTTGATTTGATTTTTTTTTAAATTTTTTACTTTGGAATATAGTACTATTTGTTATTCACACATAAAATTATTTATAGTTATTTACTTTTTGATTGAGGAGGGTAAGAAGGAATCAATGAGAATGGAACATATGGTATGATGACTACTCAATTACAATCCCATTTGAATGCATCTAATGATTCCCAACCATCTCCAATAATTAAACACGCACAAATTTTGGAGGGCCCATTACTATGATTCCATCCACCTTCCCAAGAAAAACTGAAATCTCTCAATGTGTTGGGATTTTAGGTTTGGTTCACGAAATACAGGATCATTAATTTGATGTCCAATTTTGTCTCTTACGTGGGAACATTTCATGGGCTGGCAAATCATACCTTGTGTGGGACACATGCATTTCACGCGATCGCAAGGTACATGGTACTCATTGTACTATACTATACTATACTATACTATGGGCTTTCAGGTGGCCTAGTGACCATTTTAGAACTAAAATATGTGCCCATAGAATAGAACAGCCTTTCTGGGTTCTTGAGCCTTGGGCCAAATGTTTTGTGGCGTAGACTCCTATTAGATATATCATCCCTTCTCACCAATTAAGATTAGTCGGAGCAAAAGCTTGAGCAACCAGCCTACAACTTCTAGTGTAGGATCTGAAAAGATAAATTAGTCGGTGTAATATAGTTGATATCAGGCACTACGTAAAAATGGTGCAATTTAAAGACAACTTCTAGTGTAGAATCTGAAAGGATAAATTAGTCGGTGTAGTGTAGTTGATATCAGGCACTACGTGAAAATTGTGCAATTTAAAGTGAGTTGTTATTCTTTAATTACTGTAGTTTTAAGATCAAATCTGTTAATGCAAATATTAACGTTAGATGCTATTCCTTTCAATTACGAGACGTGACTCGAGGCAAATTTGAAGTAGTTAGATAATCTAAATATATTGGGGGATTTAAATCAGAAAAAAAAATCTATACGGTAACTTTGTAAGATTATATGAAAAATGGCAATTATAAAATGAAAACCACTCATCTAATGACCTCTTAAATTCTATTAAGAAAGTTGAAAAAAAAAAAAAAGTGGCTTTAGTTCCACAACCGACAAAAGTAGAAACGGGGGGTACACGTACACATGCGTTTGCGTTTTGGTTCAAGACGTGGCATTTGGTAGATTGGCCAAGGAAGGAGCACTCTCACATGAACATTGTAGAAATTGTAGTCACGACAATGGGCCCAATCCATACTACTGGCTTGCGTAGTGCTCCGTCCGATTTCTCGTCCTTTGAAGATGGAGTAGTGCTGGCCGTTGGATTGGCGGTCGCTGCACATACAAGCAGGCAGGCTCCCATCAGTCACAACCACATAATAGTTAACTACTGGTGGACTCATCAGAGGTCCAGCCCAAAAGCAGCAAAGATTCATAATGGGCTTTTGATAGGAGAGGTTGGGCTTTACACAAATGTTGCCGGCCCAACTAGCCCAAATAAGTTGCCAACTCACGCATTGGATCTCCATCGAAACATTTAACGCATCTCGATGAGTATCTATGCCTTCTAAATTAAAATAACTAACCTGGAGAGGATGATGACGATGAGTTCGTCTTTGTGAAGATGGCAGCGTCCGGTGAAGTTGGAGGTATATTCAGGAGCTCTGCGTCAAACAATACAAACAAAAATGGATAAATTCATTCATCATTTCCTTAGAAATACTGCAAGATTAATAACCAAACAAGGCTAAATGACCATAAAATATGGTAACTTTCTTAATTAAGTTGTAGCAATCATATCCTAAACTTTGAAATTTTTAATTACATCTCAACCTTTTCAATATAACATCAATTATATCTTCGAGGCACTTATTGTTTGAAATCAACTTAAATATCCTAACTTTTTTTTTAAATAATCATGCACATTGATTAATTTGCATCAAAATTTTTTAAGACCCATATTTAAATTAAGTTTTCGAAGACACAAAAATAATAATTTATAAATCAATATATAATATACATATTAATACTCTAATTCAAATTTAGTTATTCATAGATCACCAATAGTAAATTAAAATTAATTATGTGTATATATTCATATGATAATGACATAAATTAATTCATTAATTAGGTTACAAGTATTTGTTTAATTTGACAAAAGAACTAAGTACCAAAATTATGTATGTGATTAAGTAGACATATGTACACACAACTATGCGTATTATATAAATGAAGATACACACATACATACACCCATATAGGGTGTTTCTACAATGGAGTTCAAATATATACTTATGTCAAGGGTATTACATATCTCACCATTGGATTATTACGAGATTTCAATTGTGATTGATGTAGTGCATTTAATGCAAAACACATTAAATGCGCAATAAATGGTATGTAATTGAGTTCCATGTATATATATATATATCATGAATATTGAACTACAATGTATATGTATGAATAAATTCTTAAAGGATGTTACAAAAAGTCGAAGTAATGATGCGTGACACATATTATGAAAGAAAAATGAGGTCAAATGATGCGTGACACATATTATGAAAGAAAAATGAGGTCAAATTAGTTGAGGATATAATCAATACTAAATTCCAAAAGTTATTATATAATCAATACAACTCGTAAAAGGTTGGATATTTTTGATCATTTGGCCACCAAACAATGATATTTTTATGTTTGATTAAACAATTGACATGAAAGAACAAAGATCTAAGTGGATCATATTAGTTTGATATTTTGTCGCAACATATTATGGATCTTGGTAAAATATATATCCTTAGTTAAATTAAGAAGTGAATGCATTGATCCACTAGGCTCTATATTTTATTTTATTTTATTTTTTTTATACGAAAGAAACAACTTGAACTTTCGACTTTGTACCAAAGTAACTCATCCGTAACAAATCAGTTAACCTTCAACTTAGTTAGTAACTAATGAACAGAACCTGCTACATATACATAAAAACGCACATCAAGCCATCGGAGCTATCATCCATTCACACATCAAGATAGAAGCATATACATATCCCCATGTAAAACTGAGGTCTTGATGTGCTGTTAGCATTTTCCCTATGAACATGTAAAAGTAAATGGTAAAAGTAATGAAATGAAATGACAAAAGTAGGTTGTACTTACTAGGGCAATCAGCGATGCTGGTGTTGGTCAACTTGCAAGCACTAGAGAGCTGAAACAACTTCTCCTCTTGCAACCCCATCTGCTTGAGCGAAGCCTCTCCCTTGTGAGTCATCTGTATGACATAGCACAAACAAACTTCATTGGCCTCCCTTATCTGCTTCACAGTCGAACAGCACAATGGGGAGGGGGAGTCCGACTTTCCAGTAGCGTAGTCGAGGCACACCCCCAGCTTGGTGAACTCATTGTTGCACTGCTCTGCCACGGTTGGCTCGGCACAATATGACACCCTCCCAACCAACACCACCACCACCACCGCAACATAAACAACTACAACAAACTTCTTCATCATCATCATCATGCGTGTATATATATATATAGTGGACTTAATTAGTTTCTATTGATGCGAATATGATCGATGCTGCATGAGATTGTTTGTTTATATAAAGGGATGGGCGAAGAAGGCGATGACATTGGAGTTAATGCGTGCACATTAATTTCCCCTGCATGCATGCGCTGGGACTGCTGACTTTATTAATTAATGTTGCTCTGCCATTTCACACTTGGCTTTGAGTTTGGACTATGGACTTTCATTTGGTTTTTTAAATGTTTTTGTTGTTTAATGCCAGTTGCTCCTCAAACGGAGAAGCTCGACTTCATCACCTCTAGCCTTTAATTTTGTCTTGAATCGGCCATGATGGGCTTTAGCTAGTACTGCACAGTGCCATGAAATGACCATTATAGATTGTAAATTGGACCATTATTGTAAAATAGATTGTAAATTGGACCATTATTGTAAAAAGTAGCGCTGGACTCAATTTTTTTTTATTTTTATTTCAAAGTCATCCTCAAGTAATTAATGAAGCACACACGATCTTGTAAAATTCCTTCGTTACCCCTTAAATATATGTAAAAATTTGAAAAACCTTCCAATGAGTCCATTCCAATGAGTCCGAACTGAGAAGTCAAATAGATTTATTGTATTGTAAATTTGGTCGATCAAGAGTACTGAAATATGAGCAACATTTTTTTACTATGGGCGCAAATGAATTAAGCACCTACATTTATTAACCGCAAATGATTAAGCAGCCGATTTTGAGACACTTGATTGATTTGTTGGTTTCTATTAATTTGCGCATTAATATTTATGCCTCACATAGATCGATATCTATTAAATAGACACTAACAAACCAAGTGTTCAAATTGTTGGTGCCCATTTCGAGTTTTCCGATTGAGAACGAAAAAAAATGGCAATGTGTTGACCAATATATAGAGAGAGATCTTACGTAAAGCAAGTCCATGTGTCATAGCTGTTACGATTTAGTACTATATTCTCATCTCTTTGCATCATATCCGGGATTGCATTACAATTAGTACCCAATTAACCCATTACCATGTGCATTTTTCCCACATTATACGCTTGCTTAGGGTAATGATTTTTTATTTTTTCGTATCATTCTTAGAAGAGCAACCTCGTCCCTTCAACTGACATTTTTATTTCAGCTACAAGCACAAGAAATTTTAAACTCAATGATGCACAAATCTACACTCTCTATTTAGAGTAGAAGAACTCATTGGGCCATGTATGTACATACATACATGGCCCAAGAGAATTTTAATGGGTCAAATATATAAGACCCACAAATATATAGTGGGCTCCAAACTTACCTCAATCAAATCCAGATCCATAGTGAACTTCTATTGTACAACCTACCGTCCACAAATATCAACTGTGTATTGTAGCTACATACTTGTATCTTTGCTAAAATAACTTATTTTCTTCTCATGCACGCACATATGTTATGTACTTGTTAATTATAGAACTCTTAATTTGATTATGCATGACTCACATCTCGTTGCATGTCCCAAGTACTCATCAAATGTTTAGCGAATTCAGTAACTCTCATGAAATCAAAGTGTTGTTGTTTTTTTTCATTGTAAAGTGACTAATTAAGTAGTAACTATTTGTAGACGGAACAACTTAAACTTCTTCTGCTTCTCTCTTTCTTGTTTCTACGATTAAATTTCTTAAATTATGATATGTCGTGAGGGCATCTTCATAATTTCGCGTACTACCCGCGTTTGCCAAAGTCCCAAACCACATTGCCTAAGCGCCCCAAGTAAGCGTCATTTGCAAAAACAAAACAAGGCAAAGTTGAAGGCATTAAACTTTGAATGTGAAAAGATGGGTGAAATGAGTATTTAAAGTGTTAAAATAGCAAAACGATTTGTAAAGTTTGGAAACTAGATTTGGTCCGTGGATTTGGTGCCACATCATAGATATAAAAGATAATGTCTATCTTAACTATGTGACACTAGATAGACATTTACCTCCCAAAATAATCTCCAATGAAAAATAGATTTAGATCATAAATTTATGAGTTATCACTTTTTATTTTTATTTTTTATTTAAACAATTTAATTATATGTCACATAGGATGTACATTATCAATCTATAGTCTTATTAGAGAACATTTTTTGGGTTTGATGTAAATTCTATTAAAGCGAATCAATTTCTACCTCAATTCATGATCCCATTGGAGATACTCTTAATAGTTGGTTCAAGTTAACTAAGAAGCGAAAGTTGGTCCTAGTAAGTTTGAATAAAAAAAAATAAAAAATAAAAAATAGAGAAGTGGAGTAGAGGTGGCCTCCTGCAGAAATAAGTAGCAACTAGCAAGGAGGGATGCCAATAATAGATTAGTTCGAATCGAATCCCGTATTTACTCTCCACTCCCCACGCACACCCATTTAGAGAGAGAGAGAGAGATGTAGCAGCAGCAGCAGCAGCAGCAGAGAAGAGAGAGAGAGAGAGAGAGAGAAATGAAGGTCCGTCACATCCTGCCCGAGAAGCTGTGGTTCGTGGCGGTGGCCCTGGGCGGCCTAATCGCAGGAGCACTCCTCATCCTGACCTTCACCAACACCACCGCCTCCCAGAACACATCGACGATCCTGTGCTCCCTGGGCTCCACCTACGTGACCCGCGACACCCCCACCCCGCCCCCGCCTCCGCCACTCCCATCCAACTCCAGTCCATCCTCCACTACGCCACCTCCCGCATCGTCCCCCAGCAGTCCCTCTCCGAGATCCGCGTCTCCTTGGACGTCCTCCAATCCCGCCTGCTCTCCCGCCCCTCCAACTTCCTCGTCTTCGGCCTCGGCCACGACTCCCTCATGTGGGCTTCCTTCAACTCCCTCGGCACCACTCTCTTCCTGGAGGAGGACCCCAAATGGGTCCAGACCGTCCTCAAGAACGCCCCCAATCTCCGCGCCCACCACGTCAACTACCGCACCCGCCTCGACCAGGCCGACGCCTTGATCAACTCCTACAAGTCCGTCCCGGAGTGCTTGCCCGACAAGGCCACCTTGGAGGGCAATGCCAAGTGCAAGCTGGCCCTGGCCGACATGCCTAAGGAGGTGTACGAGCGGGAGTGGGACTTGATCATGATCGACGCCCCTAGAGGCTACTTCGACTCCGCCCCGGGGAGGATGGGGGCCATATTCTCGGCGGCGGTCATGGCGCGCCGGAGGAAGGGCCAGGGGCCCACTCACGTCTTCTTGCACGATGTCGATCGGAAGGTCGAGAGGATGTTTGCTGAGGAGTTTCTTTGTAGGAAGTATTTGGTCAAGGCGGTCGGGAGGTTGTGGCATTTTGAGATCCCTCCGGTTGTTAATGTCACTGCCGATGTGGGTGCCACCACTTTCTGCTAGCTACCTCTTCTTCTTCACCATCAATTTGGGTTTGTTTTTGCTTTACTTTCTATCTTTAATTTATTATACTACTTTCACTTGATGAGAGTTTTCTTTGCTTTATTGAGCTTTCAATCTTTTCACTTAATTATTCATCACATACAGATATAGATATCATATCAAATATATGTGATGATTATGATGAATTGTTTGCTCATTTCTTTGGGATTCGTTCAATCAATCAATCAACCATAGGATCTTTGGTTACTCAATTTTGTGGATTTGGGATGAGGTGGGAATCATGGGATTTGGGAGATTTTTTCACAAGCTTTCATTTTGTTGAGAAGATTTTTATTTTTTTTTGGGTTTGAGCTTTGGAATCGTGAATTTTGTGAGGGAGAAGAAGAGACAGGAGTGCATGGGTGATTGGGGGCTTTTGGTTATGGTGGGGCGGTGTGGCCCACACGGGCGATATTTTTTTTGGGGAGTTGATTTTGTCTTCATTGATTGTTGGGAGCTCCTTTTTCCTTATTGGATTTGGTGACAATTGGCAGTTGGATGTCAATAGTTGATGAACAAATTCATTTCATCTTTCAAACCAGGCAATAGAAATACAATAAATAGGGGTGACTTCTTTTTCTTGAAATGACGAACGGCCTATGACAGCGAGTGGGCTTGTACATATTTGTCTTCTTTTGACTTTGACATATTCTTCAGGAATGAATGCTTGAAATACATCCAGTAGATATAGTTCTCTTTGTTAGATCTTGCATAAACTCACAGAGAGGAGGGGGCTAGTGTTGTAAAGAGCACATTTAAGAATGTTGTGTAGCTCTATTGATTTAACATGTGCTCTATCTTTTTTAAGAAACTAAGGTTCAAAGACTGTATGGAGTTCGAGTTGATAAGAAAGAAAGTTAGTTGTAAAAACATGTGGTCGAATGGAACGAATGACCGTTGTGGAAATCTTAGCTAATTCAGTTTACAATGATAAAGAAAGATAATGTAACAACAAAACCTAAGCATGAAATTTTCGTCGTAGAAGATAGAGCAATGGCCAAATTAGGCGCCATAAAGCCCGTGTCAAGGACTACAGGGCGTTGAATTTTATAATGAGCTTCGAGGAACGAAGCATATTATGCTCCAAGGTCAACATCTGCAAAGTTTACTACTTCAAATTTCTTTAAAAGGACCTCTCCCCATCGACCGACCGACCGAGAGCATAAAGTTGTTTATATTTTAATTTAATGATTAAAGTGCCACCTTATTTCGCATGTAGTCTTATATTAACTTTAAGTAACCAATGTAAAAGTTATGCGACCCTCACTCACTTGTAAAATTTGATGGGCACTATTGTTTAGTGGAGTGGGTGTCTTATGAAATTTGGAGTCGACATAATGCTTCTACTTCCTTTATTTTGGCGAGCCATGAGTTATATTTATGCCTCATTTGGTACGTACAAAAACTTACAACAGACGAGTTTGTCAAATAGTGAAGATCATATTTTCATGTTTAATTCAACTTTGAACTCATAAGAAAGTTGCACATTTTTAAACAATAAAATATATAGATTAACATAAATATTCTTCAAACAAAAGAAAAAATGGAGATAATAAAGAAGTAATTAATGAAGAGCGATTATGTTCAGAAGTCTTTGTAAGATAACTCTCCTAAAAGAGGAGGGAGGAAATATCTCACATGCTCAATTAAGTGCGACTTGAAGATAACATGCAAGGGAGTTGGGTTACTAAAACCAACCAAACAAAATTAGTTCTAACTCCCCTCCATGTTATCGCACAGCCCCCAACACCACCCCCTAACCAAACGCGGCCTTAAGATTTAAAACAAAAAGACTTTCAAAGATATTTAATTTTTGATGGTAAATCCTATTTAACCTTGCCATTAACAACTCGGTAAATCCCGTCATATGTTTGTCAAGATTAACTGATTAACCTATCACTAGGACACATTTTGCTGAAAAAAACGTACACTCTACCTATCTACCAAGCATCAAAAGGGGATCCATAATTTGCATAACCTTCGTGGACGCTGGTCAGAATCTTAACATGACGAGATTCCTCTAATCAGTTTTTTTTAGAGAGACAAGAGGACATGAAAACCATATTCATATGTACTTAGACGCTATTGGTTTGCATACCCAAGATGTATTATTATTAGGACAGATAAGCTTAGCTGTGTAATCTGAGGTGCCAATAACACCTGTAAACCTATCTCGGTTGAGGTTTATTGGGTGAAAAATTCTAGCGGCACTACTTAATCGAAGCAAACATCGAATGGGCATGAGACTTGGGATGGTAAACACATTGCGAAAAACAATTCACACAAGAAAGCATAGAATTGATGGGGCCATGAGGAGTAAAAAGTAGGAGCACATGTTAAATGTTCATAGAAGAGCTCAGTGAAGTTCTCACTAATTGAAAACTGCAGATTTAGTTATCTATTCAACAGATTGCTTTCACGTACCTATGTCATTGCCGGTATAGTGGATCCATCTTGTGTTTTCCTTGGAAAGTGGGTGAGGGAGAAGCATCGGTCCATTACATGATGGTGATATGCATCCAACTGAACAGCTCTACATATGCTTTAGGAAGGACAAACCTGCAAAACCATGAAAAACCAGTGAGGAAGCTTCTGAAAAAACAATACAAAGAAGTCAAAGTGACAATGGCTCACCAACTAAACCTTCTTGAAGCTCACTCAACCACCAAAACATGGTCCAGACATATTATAGATCAGAGGGGCAATAAAAGAACTGTTTAGAAAGGCGACATCTCTAATAGGTCTCCAGAAGGAAAAATGATAAAAAGCACCAACCATATATTACTTCATAATTAACACACTTGAAACAAAAGTAATTGCTTGCCTTCTATGTCACTCAATATGACAACCCTCCTAAATATCATTCCCAGAAATCAGAAGCACAACAGAACCAGCATCAGC
The DNA here is from genome assembly GCA_039657365.1 of Stephania yunnanensis. Classification (NCBI taxonomy): domain Eukaryota; kingdom Viridiplantae; phylum Streptophyta; class Magnoliopsida; order Ranunculales; family Menispermaceae; genus Stephania; species Stephania yunnanensis. Next base: position 54,628,253 of record CM077589.1, on the reverse strand, counting down.
TCTAGCGATGATGTTGGTTTTGCAAAAGAAGAGGAATGACTCCGAAAATCGCATCCCCCCCCATCTCTTCCTTAAACCATTGCCTTTCTTCAGACTCCCGCAAATTGCAGAATCCTCTCGATTTTACTCTTAGTTGCAAAGAGGATTCTCAACGGTGCTAGATCCAGAACAAGACTGGAAGAGGGGGAGGTAAGGGGAGGATGAAAATGAAAGTCACAGCAAAGAAAGTGCTCTTCCTACTGTTCTTCCTTCTCTCGACCATCTCACTTGTTAGACAACTAACAATCCTCCTAATAAGTACTTCATCTACTTTTTCGATCCCTACTCTATTTCAGGCTCTTACAGAGACATGCCCTTTGACGTCTCCAGGATGTACAAAAAACTCAACAAGCAAACCAAATTTACAGAGACCGTATCATAGCTTCTCCTCTGCGGCAAACCTCACCAAAAAGGAACTCCAACTGCTCTCAAATGTTGTTACGTCAAAAGTTCCTTGCAACCTTCTTATATTTGGACTTGGGCACCAATCTCTTCAACTCTCATCGCTAAATGCTGGGGGCACCACCATCTTTCTTGAAGATGACCCAGAAAAAATCAATGCAATCGGCCCAAATTACACCAACACACGAGCCTACAAGGTTGAGTACCATAAAGCTGCTAGAGATGCATACAAGCTGCTCGAGCATGCAAGGGCAAATCCATTTTGCTCACCCCAAGGAGGACTACATCAACAATCAAGGTGTCGTCTGGCATTAGAAAACTTACCAAAAGAGGTTTATGAGCTAAAATGGGATATTGTGCTTGTAGATGGACCAAGTGGTGATAGACTGGAGGCACCTGGTAGGACGGGCGCAATCTATACTGCGGCAGTGGTAGCAAGGTCAGGTAATACAACAGATGTTCTAGTTCATGATGTAGATCGAATGATAGAGAAGTGGTTTTCTTGGGAGTTTCTGTGTGATGAGAACTTGGTCTCCACCAAAGGAAAACTATGGCATTTTAGGATACCAGGAAACTCAAATTCTACGAGTTTTTGCTTGAATGCAGCCATGCAAATAATGTAGGTAAGATATATTCTTTTGGTTAACATTTTTTTACACAGATAATTTATGCAATGGCATGGCATTACACTCTTGTTCTAGTACGGGCATATTCTATTCATCAAATAACAATAACCAAATATGCTATTTACAGAAGCACTATTAACAACAAGGACTTGGGCTGTTTATGGGCACTTACTGAATGTTAACAACAAAAAACAAGTGTTCTCAAAATGAATGCAGCCATAGATATCATCGAAAGGAGATGACCAATCAGGAATGCCTATAGAGTTGACAGAATAAGGCAGCAATAGTGGCAACTGTACACTTTCCCGACTCTATGTTAAAGGCCATTCATGAAGAGACTTGAAACTCAACCAAGAATTGAATATTGATACTGGTTTCACATTGCATGGAATCAAAATAATAATAGGCCACTTCATAAAAGGCAAAAATAAATAAAAAATCATTGACCAAATAGAATAAAAAACGGATCAAAATATTTACCCCAGCCCACCACACTCTACAATTAGGGTTTAGGAAGCATCCTCGGAATGAACATCTCCCACCCTTCCAGCATCATTCCTTCTCTGCAAGCAGAAAAAATAAAAAGGAAAGCATATATGTCAAGAACTTCATTCCCAAACTGCAAAATCAGAATTGCAACATACAAAATTGAACAAGAACCTTTACCCATCACCTCATTATCATACAAAGCAAGCATCAACAAGCTTCAATAGATAAACATGAATTCTAACAAGATATGCAAAGATAAACAAACAAATTTTGACATCAGAGCACCAAAAGAGAAATCTGATGTTAAACAAATGAATAGAAAGGGAACTACGCAGGCCCCATTAATTTATTTTCCTACTTTACTTGTAACATTTAAACTTCTATTCCCCAAATTCCCTACTGTCTGAGCTCAGTCAAACATAGAATTTGACATCTAATTTCTGAACGATACAGGTATTGAACCAAGCATTTTTGCATCAAGTAATCGCATCCATGCATCTAATTTAACACAGCTGGGCGAGCAGTGACATCAATATGGAAATTATATATAACAAGACCAACATTGACAAATTACATATGAACATAACTAAGTTCAGAGAATCAAAATAGTGCTCTTTCATAAATACATATGAGTTAACTGCAAGAGATATTTTTACCAGCAATCATACAAAAGATTCAGTCAACATTTACCATTCTTTTGCTAACGTAAGGCTGTAGCTTTATTGGTGTCTCAGAAATATTGCTGACTGTCACAGATTTTGTTTTCTCCGTCTCAAATTCTTTTCGAGATTCCTTACGGCTACCAAACTGCCAAACTCTACCAAAATTAGGAAGCCAGTCAGCATTTAAATTGTTTGGGACAAGCTCCCCTCTCCTCTCCATCTCCAGCTCAACCTTCCTTTTTTCTGCCCAAGCAGCTCCCACTCTTTTAGGATTCAACTTGGATGTCTTCCTCAAATTTTTTGACGAAAAGCCACTGATGCTGGCATGATTGAGTTGATTATCTCCATTTCCTTCCAACCAGGGGGGAGGGGCTCCTGAATGCACATTTCCACTGGCCTCCCCCATGGGCAAAGATATGCTGGTTAAACTCTGCAGAACTATACACAGACAGATAAAAAGTGATGTAAACTTTTGACGGATTAAAGTGCAAGCACAAAGAAGTATTATGACGCAAAAAAAAGCATAAAATAACAGATTAGATAAAAAGCTCCCTCCAAGAAAACATGCCATAATTTGGAATCACAAAAATAAACAAGGCCGAGTTAATACAAGCCAAGGTAAATAACTATAAACAATATTGAACAGCTAAGGAGATTAGTACCCGAGTCACTGATATTCCCAGTAACATTCCTTCCGAACTGATGAACCTGTCACACCAATACACCAATCACTGTCGGATACACTTTTGCTGAAAGTTTTGAATTAAAGAGAATCACAAGGCTAGTGCCAACATTAAACATCATAAGTGTTCGTTTTTAGAAATAGATATACGCAAAATGTTTTCACAAATACAGAAGCAAAAATGCAAAAAGCGGAATGAGGAACCAAATCACAACAATGGCACCATACTATGCAGATTTCTCAGTTTTTTTCCGCATAAGAAACAGACAGTTTCCCAGCCAATCCTCCGTGGGATAATCAAAAAACTTCTTAAGCCACTATCCGCGAGGCTGAATTGAATTTAAACAACTCCCGCATCTCCAAGGCACTAGTACTTATCCCAAAAAATCCTGCTGTTCCACTCTTCCCAAATATGCCACAACCACCAACATTGTCACATTCGATCCGTGCATGAAGGCAATTCAATACGACCTCAGATTCAGAAAAATATTGCCCAGGAGGTAGCTTCAAAGTAAAGAGGGCAATTGGTTTCACACAATTTCCACATAAATTAAGTTAAAGATAGACAACAAACTCATTCCACTCCTACAACGGATACACCAATCATGGGACGAAGACTTAAAGAGCATCCCTCTTCGGAGCTTGCGACCTATTATGATATCCTAATCCTTCAAGCAAAAAGCCAATAGAACACCATGATTTTATGGTAAACCATCAGCTCCCAATAATGCAAAGGGAAAGGAGGAGACAATGAGGGAGATAATAGCTAATGAAACAAAGGATTTACATGAGAAGCCATGCATTAATACAAGAACTCAAGAACAGAGGGAGTGGAAAAATAACGGAGAAAATAAGATAAGATGGAGAAGCTTGTTTCCAAGCAATACTTACTGATATAGTTGCATGCACTCAAGTCTACTCACCATTTCACTGCAAGTTGTCCTGGAAAGTGAGCTGTTTCTGCTGTGGTCCATGAGGCATTGGTCATCCCCGTTGGCTGAATCATCAAAAGACAAATTTTTAACTATATATAACTAGAGAATCATACCGAGCCAGTAAAATTATAAGTCAACTAAAATATCATATTATAGAGTTTTGTAACCAAGAACGAAGTGTAAGTTTGAGTTATGATCAGTTACACACCTTTTAAAGCCTTCATGAAGTTTCCTGAGCCAACCATGCCAACAGGCAAACCAGCAGCTTCTTCTTGAACACGGGAACAATTTGCACTATCATGGACCAATGACTGAGATACCTGAATCCTCTCACGCGTGAAATCTTGTAAAGGTAAAAAACCATTGGAAACATTTGATATAAAACATTGGGATGAACTTTGTTCAAAACTATCCCTATTATCAGAGCTAACATCAGTGTGGATATCTTTTAAAGGTCCCATTGATGGTCCATAAGATCTTCCATTCGAAGTAGCAGCTGGAGTGTCCTTAAGCGACACGCATCTCTTCTCCCACTACAGTTATGTATGAACAACAAAAACCATGTCAAATCAAGAAAATTTGCATGCACCCTATATGTAAAAGAATGCATAGACTTAAAATGAAGTGGTAATCGAACTTAATGAGTTTGCGCATATTAGCAGATTTAATTGGATTATGTAATTGTACACCTGAAGAGGCTCTCGCCATTACAGGGTATACTGATAAACTACACAGAAGCTGTTTCCTGATTTACACAAAGACACAAAGGCAACAAACAATTATACAAAGAATTCGACCCACCCTGTGAGCATGTTTACACAAAGAAAACAAACAATTAAAAGCCTGAAACCGAAAATCAATTTCAATGCCCTCGACGACATGCTTTGAACGTGTTTACACACAAAAGAAGATCAAAAAAAGGGAAAAGGAAATACCTTGGTGAAGTCAGATTCCGAAACCCTAAAAGCGTCGACTCGATCCATCCCTCCGCCATGCTTCCACAAGAAATCCTTCAAATTCTTCAAATGCTCCGAGCTGGCCAAGTGCCTAATCGCATTACCACTGAAAGAGAAAAGAAAAAGCCAATCGAAAGAACCAATCCCCCACCAAAAGATCAAACAACATCTCCAAAACCCTAACAAGAAGAAGAACAAGTAGAGGAGGAACTGCGGCTGACCAGGCGAAGAGGCTGTCGAGTTCTTGGACGTCGGAATCGCAGAAGACGCACCAGAGGCGATTGCGAGAGGCGTGTTCGGGGCGGAGAAGGGCAGGGTTTCTGAGGAAGAAGCGAACGTCGGAGAGCTTTTGGAGGAATCGAGAGAGGAAGTTTGTTAGGGATTTGGTGTGGTTAGGGAGGTACTTGTGGCTTCGGCCACGGTCGTGGTTCAGTTTACACACCGCACAGAACTCGAATTCGGATTCTCTCTTCTTCTTCTTCTTCTTCTTCGACTTCTTCTGCTCTTCGCTCATGATTGAATTCATGAATTCCAGCGAAATCTCGTGACCCACCGAGCGCGCGAGTTTTGTAGCGCCTCCCTGCCCTGCCCAGGCCAGGCCGACGCTTTTATTTTTCCTTTTTTGTCTCTAAAAGGATGTTTTTTTAAAAAATAAAATAAAAATTTACATGTGGCATATATTAACAAGACTCGAACTCAAGACCTTGATTAAGTAAATCAAAGTCCCCTTTTGGGCATTGGTCTCCACAAAACTGCTTAAACCGCTCGAATTGTGCAAACCGCATGGTTTGGTCTGGTTTTTTTAACTTGCGGTTCGGTGGCGGTTTAAAAAACTTGAAAACTGCAATTTCATGGTTTGGTGGTGATTTTCATTTACAAAAACCCACGGTTCGCCAAACCACAAAAACCATCCATAAACTTGGAATGTATTGAAATAAAGTTGAAGCATTTCTTGTTGTTTTAACTTTCAAAATGATAATAGACTCATAATTTTTTATTGAGTTCATGTGTATCATTGTGTTTTTTGTGGATGGTCATGTATAAATATGTATTTTGTTGATGGAATTGTATGGAATGCGTGACTTTTTTTGTTGAAAATGTGTCGCAAAAAAACCACAAAACCAAACCGACCAAACTGCTTAAACCGCGATCGGTTTGGTTGTGGTTTTGAGGTTTCGTGGTTTGCAAATACGGCCAAACCACGATCCTTCGATTTGGTGGCGGTTTGATGATTTTCACCACCAAACCGCGATTTGCCCACCCCTACCTTCCATTGTTAATTGTTGGTCTTCTTATATTTAAAACCTAAACACTACCTCATATGTAAAACACAACGAACAACAATTACGACAAGCCCGAGCTGAGTATTAACAATTTACTTATTTTGGTTGGAGCTTCAATACCTTAATTTTAACTGTTAATTATGTATGATAAAAAATTGCATACATTTATTTATTTCAATTGGGGCTTCATATCCATTAAATAATTCAAAATTAAAACAATTTAAATTATTTTAGATATAGCCTTACTTTTCAATTCAATTTCTTATATACCGTGTCAAAAATATATTTAAACCACGGCAGCTACACTTATATAATTTTTTTTGATCAATTCGTGCTGCTATTACTCTTCTTTGAAATGATAACTTAAAAATTATCACAAAAGTAACTATAATCCTAGGCTGTCACATGTAACTATCTTAAGCCAACTGATGAGGAAGAGAGTTCAATACATTTCTTCAAAATCATTGCTTGCAATACAAACGTTACATACACTATTCTACAAAAAATATTTCATCCTGTCGTCCCTTCTCATTGCATTGTACACAGCTTGAACCTGCACAATACACAACAGGAAAAAAAATTTAACTAAAACACTATGTAAAGGGTACATATCATCCACAAATATTTATCCAAGGTGGAACATAGAGGGAGAGAGTGCACCTGTTCACTGGAAACAACCTGAACAGGTCCAATTTTCACAGAGACGTACTTCCCTCTAGAAGATAACTTCTGCCTCACATGCCCCTGTTCCGCCGCATGGACCCAAGTGCACGCAACTCAGTTTAGCAGATTAAATTTCATTACAAATACCACTAAAAATAGATAATAAGACTAATTGATAGAATGAACAATAGGTTTGAGGGAGAACCATAATATTAGTTGTTATTAGCACAAATACGTTTAAGCTAATTCTGCCAGATGTTATACTGCCAATACATTGCAGTTCATGTCACAATCCACCTCCCTTGCATCTACTAAAAAACCACTCTAATTCCTCCATGTCACAGCATAATGACCAATAGGATCTGTAAGGTACAATAAACTCAAGGATAACGTATAATCCTTTGGCAGAAAAGGGGCTAGCGTCTCTTTAATGCATGAAGCAAACAGTGAGCATATCTATCAACTCACTGAAGAAAACTAGAGGTGGTCACAGCTTACTATTGGCTTAAACTTAAAAATGATTATGATACCTATTTTTGGAGAGCCATAGCAGAATAGAAGAATAAGTCACAAACTATGCAACAACGCACAAGCATAAGATTTTACGGAAACTCTTGAATAACGAGCCAGCATATGAAACTATTTTCTAAGGTGCAGTAATAGAGTATTAAGAGAAGAATAGTTTGCATCAAGCAAGTCCACGAATCATTCAGAGGATTTTACAGAAACTAAAGGTTAAATGGATTAGACATAAAGGAGATGATAGGAGATGGCAGTTGCCAGTAATATTTGACCTCACCCGCCTCCATTTCGAGAAGAGATGCGTAACAGCTATAAAATCCGAAGAAGCAAAGGAAAAAGGTCAAGAAGTTGCGCAAGGCAGCCCATTCTGCCTCCATTTGGTCAATTTTGGGGAAGGCACATAAGGCTTTTCTGAAGACTTCCTCTCGTTTAAAATAAGGTTCATCTCGGTTAGATGTTTGATAAGTACTTGTAAGCAATGGGATATATCTTGTAAAAGAGATTGAAAAGTTAAAGGCAGTTTTTCACACGTAACGTTTCGTAAATCATTTTTGGAAGTCTCTTACTAGTTGCACTTGGGACTAAGAAAAGCCAAATTTACATCAACAAACTTAAACCCAGGGCACAAATGATTGGCCTACCGCTAATTTCTAAACACGTTGATAAAGAAACAAACAGAAAAATAAACAATGTCTACCTCTGGGATTGGCTCTTGAAGTACTGACTCTACAGCAACAACCATAGCTTGAACAAAATCGTCACCTCCAGTTCCAATTGCAGTAAACCCTCGAACAGTGGGATATGAGTTCACCTGGGAAATCAACAATATCAAGAAAATGGCTGGAACTATTTTCCTGAATATGATCTCAAGTTAAAGATCACAAAGGAATGAAATCACAGGAAGAAGAATAACAATCTGTGCAGATAAGAGACTTCCACTTGCTACAACAATATAAAAACCCTCATAGCAAAGTAAATTGGGTAGTGAATAAGACTGAAGTCACAAAAAAAGTACAAGTTCTAAAGAACCTCAAGCAAAGATTAGCAATAGCAAGTGTGCTATCCCAACAAAAAACCTGAAGAAATGATCATTAAAGAATCATAAGAAGTATTCTTCTGATGTTTTAGCTGGAAAAAATGAAGTACAACAAATATCAATGCATTAAAGGATAAAAAAACAAATTTTATTGTGCTTGGAAGAATGAACTAAATCAATAGCAAAACAATTAGCAGTTCATGTTTTCATAAATTTTGCATTGATTTGCAAGGATAGCCCCAAACCACGGCAATAAAAAAATAGATAGTGTTTTGGATGGCCCAACCAATGTGCATATTTGCTTCTTTAGCCCACCGACGAGTAATTCTATACATGACATGCATAAGGCTAAAAGCCATTTCTTTTCGGAAAAATCCCACTAACTAAACTATTGCTAATGTTATGGTGTATATTTTCATTCCGATAAAACACAATAGGGTTTGTACAACATAAAGAAGCGATTGGAATAGTTAGAGGCGATAGAATTGCGATTAATCAAGCAACATAAAAACTAAAAGTTACACCAACAGAATACTTCAAAGAACTTAACAAGGGATCCATGAGATTGCCAAAACTCCACTGTTACCTACAAATGCTATCTGCTATTAATAGTATGATAAAGGGGAACTGCACAGGAAATGATAGGTTGAATTGAAAGGCATTACCTTTTGGTCCAAAGCAAGCCATTCATTTGTAGAATCATCTGCAACTGTGCCTCCGATGACAACATTCGTCGTCTGCCCAATCCTTCCTTCCGACTTGGACACTTCTGCAACACATAATCCGCATACATTTAAGAAGAGAATTGTTAGCAAATATAACACTCCTATACAGATCACCCATTCAAGATTCAACCTTTTCACAACTCAAACATCAAACACACAATAATCAATCAAAACCACCAAATTCCAAGACTCACCTGAAATCGCCTTCAGAACGGCCTCCTGAGGAGGGCCTTGATCGTCCTGCGAAGACGAAGAAGACGTTTCGCTATTCGAACAAGCCACACCTTCTCCTCGCTTGTGGAAATCCCGAACCCTAATCCGCGCTCGACGCCCCAATTTCGAAGCTGAACCAAACCTAACAGATGACGAACGCCGAAATGTCTGGTTCGGATGAAACGAACGCCACCACGGCTCCGCTAACACCACGGACCGAAACACAACTCTACAAGCCATCGACGTCGTCGTCTTCGTCGTCGTTGCTCTTCCTCTTCGTCCTCTGCTATGCTGATATGCTCTGCAATTACACAAACCAACTGAGATTTTTTCACGCATCCCGTGTTGCTATACTCCCCGGAGCCTCATATTATCCAGCTCCGTCCAATCAAGCCTCCATAGGTCCTTACGTTTTCAAAGACTCGGACACGTGGAGGCGCTAAAAGCGATATGTAACGTTGAACACCGGAGCCTGGTTCGCGGGTCAAGGCGGTTAAAGTTTGTTTCTCCGAACCGTTTCCGGTTTTATTATCCGGTCCGGTTCAACTCACCGGTTTTATTCTTCAAAACCCTCGAAGAGTCGCCATTGAAGGATTGTTGTGGTGGCTCTGCGAGGGAGGATGTATGGGGAAGCGCAAATCAGTGGCAGTTCGGATCGGACGGCGTTCAGGAGAGCGGAGAAGAAGTACAAGCTGTTCAAGACTTCGCTGGGAAGGTAAGGGAGTCACGAATTCGATGAAATTTGGTTGTTTGGTTGGTTGGTTGGTTGGTTGGTTGGTTGGTTGTTTTTCTTTTGTGGATTCTGTGATTGCGATTTGGTGGTTTTTTCACTGTTTTAGGCGGAAGAGTGTGAAGCCAGTGGATTTGTCTGAGGTTTTCGATTTCAGAGCGATTCTTGAATCGTATAATCGCGACGGAGGAACTCCTGATGGGATTGTTAGGCACCGATGCGGCTTCGATCTTCCGGTTTTCGGTTTCGAAGATCGACCTGGTATGCTGGTTAGAGCTTGTAAATTTGCTTGCTTTTTGGATCTTTTAGGTTAAGAGGAAGACTTTGATGTGATCAATTAGTGTTAGTCATTGTTGAGCCATTTCGAACTTAGTTTGCATTGTAGCTGCGCGATAATGACTGGTTTTGTGAATTGAGCACTAGGGTTTTGGCTGCGGCCATTGTTAATTGAACTTAGCATTCTTAAATGTAGGATTTTATTTTATTCCGGGAGCGTTGTCGGTTGAGGAACAATGCCACTGGATAAAGGAGAGTCTTTTGAACTTCCCCCAGCCTCCAAACAGAACCAATCACACTGCGATTTATGGACCGATACATCAATTATTCATTGAAGCACAAAAAAAGAGAGTTTTGATTGAAGCAGACTCTTTGGATGTTGATGTGGATTCTACAGATTTCGATTCGATAAATGCAAATGCTAATGCTCCTAAGTGGCAGTTCTGCGAAGAAGGGTGCGAAGTACCAAAAGCAGGATCGTGTAGATCTATTTCTGCTTGTTCTCTTTTGCGGAAACTACGTTGGAGTACACTCGGGCTACAATTTGATTGGTCCAAGGTTGTTGAAAACTTTACATTGTTAGTTTCGAGTGGATGTCAACGGACGCAAAACCTTATATGTTCATTAGATTATATGAGTTTATGTGAATATAATACAATGCCTGTTGACGGTGCAGCGTAACTATGATGTTTCTCTTCCACATAACAAGTTCCCAGAGTCTCTCCACCAACTTGCCAAAAGGATGGCAGTTCCTGCCATGTCTGAAAAGGAAGAGTTTCGTCCAGAGGCTGCGATTGTGAATTATTTTGGCTCAGGTATTAGGAGGTTTGCATCTATGATACAAAAGATATGATTTGTCCTCTATTTCTTTTCTTGTCTAATGCATGTGTTCGTGAGGTTATTCAAATTTCGATTTTAAATGAATGAAGGGTTACAGTGAAAATTTGGGACTGAGGCTATGTTGTTGTTGTTGTTGTTGTTGAAGGGTTACAGTGAAAATAATGGTAACAAAAACAAACAAAACATAACATAGGTAACTCGATGGCCATTGGGAGTGAGGGTCATCAATCTCCCACCACCATTGTAAAATGCCTTACTACTTAAACCCTTTGAAAGAGGTTATTTTTATACCCAAAACTGTGATGTTCATTTCATCATGCAATGTATTTTATTGTGGCATGTGTGTTGTGGTTCGCATTAGTTATTGGAGTAGAATTTATCATTTCATTTTTGAGTTTTGATTGCTTGAGAATGATCTTTATCTCACTACTCAAGTCAGGTGATATGCTAGGAGGTCACCTTGATGACATGGAAGCCGATTGGAGCAAGCCTATAGTGAGCATGAGGTGTGTAATTAAGATTTTTATGAATATCTATTATTCTGAACTCGTGTGCTGGCTGTTTTAACTTTTATTTGGTAGTTCTTACTATTTCATTCTTTCTTCTTGCAGTTTGGGATGCAAGGCTATTTTCTTGCTAGGAGGAAACTCTAAAGAGGATTTTCCAGTGGCAATGTTCCTAAGGAGTGGTGATATTGTGCTTATGGCAGGGCAGGCAAGGGAATGCTTTCATGGTCAGTTTAACCTTTCAATTTATTTGACTACATATTGGATATTCTTAAATCGATAATTAAAATAAGTGATGGACGTGGATGATATGAATCGTGAGAAAAGTGAGAAAGTTGTTTATGCATGCATTTGTAATTCATTTGTATTTTGTGTTTTAGTAAATCTCTGCTTCATTCTTGGAAAACAATGTTTGGAAGCTACATAAATGAACTTTAGTTTAAGTTGTGAATTACGTGTCCATTAGAGTGGGTCAATTACCCTTGTTAATATGGACCATCTAGGTAAGCTTTTTTTCTGTTAAGTATTACTTGAATGAGTAGGATTCTCGGAATCTTGTTGACATTGTTAGTTGCTATCATATATCTAGGATTGTTGTCCAGGTGTTTTGACAAAATAGGCGAAGCCATTGTATTATTTTTCTCTAGAAAGCTTTTCTGGATTATTTTCCTCCCCATGACCACTTGTTATGTTTTCGCCATTTGGGCATCAAAAAACTCATGTGTAGCTTATGGCTGACAGAAAACTCGTACACAGTTGTCACTATAGGGCACTTGCCATAATGTGAATACAAATGTCAGCTTGTTAGATGTGGATTAAGACAAACTATTCAAGAGTTTCTTTCCTGTTTTGTTTTGGGATGTGGCAAGTGGAGGAGTTTGGGTGTGTTGAAATTTCCACGTGGTTGGCAAAAAAACAATGGGGTCTGCAGGCAAATTAGAAAAAAGTTGCAGCACACCAGCACCTTTTTCTAATGCAAGCAGCGCATTAATGCTTGGGACATCTATCTGTGATAAACATCAAAAAATACAAATTTCATTGAAAAAAATATTTGTTGAATTTTTCAAATGTTAGCGATGAAGTTAGTATTTTGATTTCCCATGGAAAGGTTACAAAATCATTTTGAGAGAGCTGGGAACCTTCTAAGATAGTAAGATATTCTTATCTTTTATCTTGTCGAAGCTACATCTGTTTTGGGGGGGGTTATTGTTCTTTGGTTCCTTCTGGGTTTTGGCTTCTGAAATATTGGTGTAACTGAAATGTTGAAGCTGATTCAATTTACCTGTAATCAAAAAAGAAGGTAGGCTCCTTTGTGCTTGGTAATAATTTAGATGTCATGGTCGTAGGCTTTCTATTTAGCCCGCTTAACCGCTTTGTCTTTCATTCATGCCCTTATGGAGGTTTATATCAATAGCTACAAATATATTTAAGCTAAACCTCAATCCCAAATTAGTTGCGGATTCATGCCCTTATGGAGGTTTATATCAATAGCTACAAATATATTTAAGCTAAACCTCAATCCCAAATTAGTTGCGGTCGGCTGCATGGATCAAACTCTTCTATTGCTCTCAATTTAATGCAATTATGGTGTGGTTTACAAAATATATTCAAGCTATTCTGGAGAAATCATGAGAGAAATAAGCCGATGTAGTAATCTGATTTTGGAACGACCAGTTTCCAAGGAGAAACGTACTGTTAATAATGATTTTTTGAGAAAAAGAGTTCATTTTGATGATATTTGTCATTCTCCTTTACCTCTCTCTTGGCAGCTGTCAATTTCCTTGATGGAGAGCCTATACTGTATGGATGCTTCTTTCTGGGTGGACCCTTTGTTGACCTCTTTTTACTGGAGTACTTCATCTTGGCGTTAAACCAATAATCTGACAGACTTTTTTACTGAAAGTGTTCTCGATAATGTTACTACGTACTACTATATACATAAAATAGTTGGATAGCTGAGAAATCATTTTAATTAAATTCAAGTTAGATCTCTAAGGAGATTCCCAGTAACACAGCAGCAGTACTGATGTGAACACGTGGTTCAAAAATCTGCTTGAATTGAATGATTAGGCACTGCAACTCCCGTTCCGAAGGAACAGAATCTTCGTTGGCTGTCTACAAGTTGATTACAGCTAGTTTGTCTTTATACTACTGGGTTTTGCTTTAGTTTTGACTCAACGCATGAGCAACTTGCTTAAATGGAAGTAACTGGTTTACAGTTTTAATGGCTTTGGATAGTTAAGAAGTTAAGAACATTTAAACGGGAGCAACTATAGTTGCCGTCAAACAGGCGAAGTTTTTAAAAGTCTCTAGGTACGATGAATGTTTTTTGGACTCTCCAAGGATCTATTCATTCACATTTTTTGAGAGTGTCGTTTTAGGGCTAATTAATGTTTTGGGAGGGGTGAAAGAATGAAGAAAGAAAGAATACTCTAAAAGCGCAATTATTTTGGGGACTTCCAGTGAGATATATAAAATGGTTTGCATATTGATCATTTGGTTTGTCAGTGAAAAATGTGTAATGAGGTGTAAATGTTTACTGGAATAAAAGTTGGTGTACGAAATATTTACATTAACCACTTCATTCTACTTGTCAACCCTTTAGTTCTTTGTTGTTAGTTAATTAACATATTTCTAGAATCTCTGATATTCTTACTCGTTGATTTCTTTGTAGGGGTCCCTCGCATATTTACAGACGAAGAAAATGCTGAAATTAGCCCTCTAGTGTCGCAGCTCTCACGCCAAGATGATCTTTGTTTTTTGGACTACATCAGAACATCGAGAATCAACATCAACATCAGACAAGTATTTTAAGTCTCAATTCGTGTCCAAATTTTGGAAATTGGACATCATGAAATCATGATCCCTTTTTGGGCATGATATCACTTTCTTATTCATAATTTCAATGCAAATCCGAGATACATCATTTTTCTTTTGGTGCGCGTGCGCATGTGTGCGTGTGTGTGTTATCTTTTTCCATTTCATTATCTTAAGATTTGAAGAGATACAAGGTCTGAATGAAACGCAGACTCATTTAGGAGGTTTTGATTATAAAAATTTAGCCTGGGATTCTGTTGATGAACTATGGTCTTCCAAATAGCAAATTGGACAAATCAAATAGCATAGTATTGAAACTGTGTGTGCATAGTATGGCTAAATGACCTAAAAAGATTTATGTGCGTAATTCTGGGTAGATATACTATGGTCGAAATCTTTGTTGACATGCCTGGCAGGTGATCTCCATGCATGAAGAATCAATTTGATAGGTGGCCCTCACCTTCTGCCTCTCAGCATTCTCAACCTCTTCCTGTACTTTCTTCCACATGAGCCGTGCACGTGCAAATTCTGACTGTGCCAACTCCATCTCCTTCCTGGTAAGCTCCCTTATTTGCTCCGCATAAGCCCTCTCAATGGCAGCTAGTCTAATTTGCTCAGCAGAGTGCCACCTCAATGCCTCTATACGACTTAAATCAATTTTGCATCACTATTTTTGCAGACTGGCCTCCTTTTTTGCATAAAATCAGAAGTCCGCCGAATTGGTTGATGGTTGATTGACAGTTGCAGGTCAAGTGACGGCGCATCCACAGGTTCAGCCACTGCCAAATTCGAACTTACTGGCTGACCTAATGCCCAACCGGTGATACGTCTTGTTGAAGGTGTAGGAAGTAATTGTAACTCTCTCTGATCTTCCATTGGACAGGACTCGCAAGAGAAGAACCAAGTGAAGGTGATGACATATTCTGGGGGTGGCAGTCAGTAGTGGCGCTGTTATATAGCAGGTTTGCTGGTTGTAATTACAAAATTGCCCTTTCGTTTTTCAAATTTTCTGCAAAGCCAATAACAAAACGTGAATACAGGTTCTATCTTGGCCAACATGGCTGTTGAGATATATAGAAAGGGAGAGACTAGAATGCATTGTGGTGAATGAAACAGTGGGAACCCCCGCGTAAGGAGGAGAGAGAGAGACCAAAGAGAGTAAGACGAGGGTAAGACGAGGAGGAAAGGATCCAATTACTTTGGTGCTCTGCGTACTCGAGACAGTGAATGGTTGCAGACTTGTGGGTAACCTTTCATTCATTGGCAGGTGCATTGCTTGATCGAAACTTTTTCACTAGGGGAGGTGAACTCAGTTTTTTTTTTTTTTTTTTTTTTTTTTGTAGGCCTATTGTCGGTCCCTCACTTCACAAAAGTGAAAACGCACACAAATCATCTGCTAGCCTTTTTTAATTCCAAATCTTCAATCTAACGCATCAATAAAACTATTAGAGATGCGGAATTTGAAGTGGAGTTTTGTGCACGTTGTGCGTTGTTGCAGGGAGGTGATCTACGGCGGGGTTTAGAGAAGGAAAGGTTGTTATCAGAGGAGGGTCTACGTTCTGACAGGATAAGAAGGGCATGGCATCATCACTTGTTATGTGGAAAGATCAGTTTTTCAGTAGTACCCTTTGAAGGACTGGTAAGAGGCTGTAGCTTTGCATTCTTTGGTGTCATTATTTGAAAATAGTAGCCCAAAAAGAAGATCAAAACCTTTTTTTTTTTCCAAAAAGAAGATCAAAACCTTTTTTTTTTTACTTTCCAAGTTGATCGGCTTTTCATTATATGTCACAAGAAAATCAACTTCTAAATCAAGCCAGACCTGATAGATGTATTGTGTGTTCTCCAACCAATCAGCAATAATTAGTAATTATTTTAAAAGAGCAACAACTTTGTAGTACTGCAAAGTTGTTGCCCTTTTTGATAATATATATTGCTAGGTCCATTGCAAAAGCATTTGCATCAGTTATTGGAGAAAAAAAAAATCAATCACTCATATATTCAATTATATGTCCCCTGTTGATAGGATTTGTACATATCACCTAAGCAAAGATACTTTATCATGATTTCCCCCCTTGTTCATCTAGAAATTTAAACCAAATAAAACCTTCCTAATACTTTCAAAGGATCCAATGGCTTTATAACATCTAATATTTGACCACAAAAGTTTTGTTATAGTTGAGGACTGTATCTACCCGTTGTTTGATTCATGGTGAGATATAATGCAGGTAAAGATGTGAAAGGAAGTTGGACCCCAAAATGAAAACAACAGGAAAGGTTGAGAAATTTAAACGTATTCTAGTTGAAACGACAGATACAAATGCATTCCCTTGATTGTCCCACTTATCCCATCAAATGTCCCTAGTTTGGGCACCATGTAACTCTATTATTATTCACCAAAAGAGCGTTCCTTTTTTTTTTTTTTTTTTTTTTTTTTTTTTTTTTTTGGAACAAATAATGTTGGATGACATACGTATGATACTATGATGCGTACTTTTGGTACAAGTCGTTGGGCTTTTCCAAATGGACACTGCCATAATGACTCCAAGGCACACCAGAATGTACACCCGTGCAACATCTGTCATTCGTGTTACCTTGGCACATTCTGAGATTTAAAACACGGTTGAATAAGGGGGTATGCATTCTCGTGTGCATTGTACTATTGTAGGGAGTAGCAATTTAGCATTTTCGTTTCCAAATTACGTACTATGACAAGCAATTGCATTTTTAAAATTGTATCGTAATAAAATTTGATGAATTAGAGTAAGAAAGAGTTGAAAAAGTTTTGAACATCTACAAATATCAAAATAGAAATGATTGGATGACCATTATGGACGCTCAAAATGGACACTTAGTTAATGGTGACCACTGATTTGTGTATTGATGTTTGTGCACAAGGTGTTGTACTTCAACAAATGAAAAAAATAAAATAAAATAAAAGAGATTAAATGTGAAGAGTGGGATTTGAACCCACGCCCTTTCGGACCAGAACCTTAATCTGGCGCCTTAGACCAACTCGGCCATCTCCACTTGGTGCACGAAACAGTCACTTTATATTATATATTACAAAAAATAATACCACACAGATTGGTCTTTTGGTATATAATTGTCTGAACCTGCCCCCATGAAGTTCTTTTTGTAAAGGCAAAGGGAAAGGGGGGTGCGTGGGAGCATGTGATGGGTTGGAGGGTTTTGTCCCCTCTAAGTTATCAGTTCTCTGAAGCCCATTTTGGGTGTGATGGATGGGGAAAAGGTAGGTGACTTGTTGAAAATGATTTGTTTATCATTGTCTCCCACTAACTCCCTTGGCTTTTTCTTTTTTACATGTCTTTCTTTTCATGATGATCACTTCCAGGGTGTGCCCCCTCCCCTCCTTGCTATGACCCATGAAAGTTGGGCAAAAGTCAAGGTGAGAAAGCCACCAAATTGGCAGCGCAACTCAGTCCACAATGGTGCCTACACAGCCCAATATAGCGACCTAACAGCTATCCTTAACTGTTGTTTCTTTGCCGCCTCTATGTTAATTAGAAGAAAGTGAAAGGTTAATTAAGACTTAAGAAGTTGGTTTGAGGTTATATAAAAATTTAGAGAAGATTGGCTTTCTATAAAGGTCTTTTTTTATTATTATTATTATAAAGTTGCTTTGCAATGTATTAGCTGGTTTTGAAAGTTATTGATGGAAGAGATACATTGGCTTAAGAATTTGATTTCTACTGGATGTGGTTGGAGTGGAGCTTAATATTTTATCTCTTTTTCTTTTTCCATGTGCTGCTTTGCTTTCTTTTTTTTTTTTTTTTTTTTTTTTTTTTTTTTTAATGGTTTCTCACATTGATTTGTCTAACGCGAACAACACCAACTAATTCACACTCAAGTACACCAATTTCATCCAAATAATTGGTACGGATCATCTAACATTGAAATTGATGTTTCATCGAACCCCAAGTAACCAATACTACGTTGGTGCCGCAAATTAGGGCTGGCAAAATATGCCCGGTCCCGGTTTGCCCGCTTTGTCCGGTCCCGTTTAAAACGGGACCGGACAATATTTTTTTGACAAACATACGGGACTGGACAAATTTTTGTGTCCGTTTAAAAATACGGGACCGGGTTCGGGCAGAAATTTCAAAAAAACGGGTACCCGTTTGTAATTAATTTGAAGGGCATATAAGTAATTTCACTATTTAAAGTTTTTAACTTTATGATTTATCATTTCATTTTCTCTTCTCATTCTCATTTCTCATCGTCATCTCTACTGTCATTCTCAAACAAACCCAGCAAGGCAGCAAGGCAGAAACCCTAACGCCTCTCACCGCCTCTCACGGTCTCACCGCCTCTCACGGCCACGCACGGCGCGTCTCCATCCGCCTTTCACTCTCTCTTCGTAACGCACGGCTCCGTCGACCGTCGTCTGCCTCGTCGTCTCTGCACTCTCTCCTCTCTCGCGCGTCTCACTCTCTCCCTCTCGGGCCTCCCACGCTCTCGGGCCTCTCTCGAGCCTCACTCTCTCCCTCTCGGGCCTCTCTCGCGCGTCTCACAGACTCACTCTCTCCCTCTCGCGCGTCTCACTCTCTCTGCCTCTCCCTCTCTCGCGCGTCTCACTCGCGGCTCTCTCTCTCTGCCTCTCGCGCATCTCTCTCTGCTCTCGCACGTCTCTGCCTCTCGCGGCTCTCTCTCTGCGCACGTCTCTGCCTCTCGCGGCTCTCTCTGCCTCTCGCGCATCTGCTCTCGTCTCTGCCTCTCGCGGCTCTCTCTCTGCCTCTCGCGCATCTCTCTCTGCTCTCGCGCGTCTCTGCCTCGGCTCTCTCTCTGCCTCTCCCGCATCTCTCTCTGCTCTCGCACGTCTCTGCAAAACGGGCAAAACGGGTCCCGTATGTTTTACAAACATACGGGACTGGACAAAAAAATAGTGCCCGTTTTAAAAACGGGACCGGGACTGGACACCAAATTTTAACATTTTTAAAATGGGTGTTCAGTCCCGTTTTCGTCCGTTCCCGTATTTTTGCCAGCCCTACCGCAAATGGTGCGATGTAGGGGAAATTAACATGAACACCATAGCGCTAACTAATGCAAATCCTCGTAGCTACATTATATCCTTTGATTTCTCAAGGTTACAGAGTTCAAATGTGAAATCAGTGGAACTAAAGCGAAAATGGCTCGAACAATAAAGGCTCATGAACTTGTTCAACGGTAAGGAAGCCAGAAGGCCCAGAACTATCAAGTTCTTCAAACCTAACAAATCACGTCCCCCGTCCATAAACAACTTCTCTGCAACTATAAACATATATAGTTAGAGAAGAGAAACGTAAATAGTGAATCCAAACCATGATTTGAGTTGTGCGTACAAAATAGTTAGAGAAGAGAAACGAATATCATTCGATGCAGCAATCGTGGTAAGTTTTACAAGATCAATTAGACAGTAAAAATATAGTAAAAATGCATGTGTCAATTACAATATCAAAGAGTCTAAATTGGAAATCAGAAATCTTCGTCGAGCTTCAACACATGATGAGAATGAGAGTCGCCATTATTAGCATTCAAAGTCGACATGACATTAGCTTTCTGGTACTCTCCAACCCTCTTTTCAAAGAAATTAGTCTTTCCCTGCAACGAAATCAGTTCCATCCAATCGAAAGGATTCCGAACATTGTAGAATTTGTTGCACCCTAGAGCGCCCATCAATCGATCCGCCACGAATTCGATGTACTGGCTCATTAGATCCCCATTCATCCCTACCAACGCGCAAGGCAACGCGTCGCAGACGAACTCCCTCTCGATCTCCACGGCCTCGCCCACAATGCCCCTCACCCTCTCCTCGCTCACCTTCGTCTTCAACAGCCCGTAAAGCAAGCAAGCGAAATCGCAGTGCAAGCCCTCGTCGCGCGAGATCAATTCATTCGAAAACGTCAAGCCCGGCATCAGTCCCCTCTTCTTCAACCAGAATACCGCGCAAAAGCTACCGGAGAAGAAGATCCCTTCGACGCAAGCAAAGGCGATCAATCGTTCGCCAAATGTCTCGGACCCGTCAATCCATTTCAATGCCCAATCTGCCTTCTTCGCCACGCAAGGGATCGTATCGACTGCGCGAAACAAGCGACTCTTCTCGGCTGAGTCCTTGATGTAGGACTCTAGCAATAGACTGTACATCTCGGAGTGGATGTTCTCAATGGCGATTTGGAAGCCGTAGAAGGCGCGAGCCTCGGAGACTTGAACTTCTTTCATGAACCGTGAGGCCAGGTTTTCGAGTACAATTCCATCCGAGGCGGCGAAGAAGGCGAGGACGTGAGTGATGAAGTGCTTCTCGCCTTGGGTTAGCGATTCCCAGTGTCGATGGTCCTCCGAGAGATCCACTTCCTCCGCAGTCCAGAATGAAGCTTCAGCTTTCTTGTACATTTCCCAAATTTCCGGGTACTCGATCGGGAACATACAAAACCGATCGGGATTTGGCGCGAGAAGGGGCTCCTCTGGAATCGACGGCATCACAATCCACCGAAAGTTCGAAACTTCGACTTCAATGAAGAATTGAATTTACTGAAGATGATTGAAGTTAGGCAAGTAAGGGAGATCTGAATGAAAATTTTATAGAGGAAAAGCGCGCGAGGGAGTTTGAATGGGAATTTGAGCGGGGAATTTGAAAACTTTCTAACGCATTTCAAGTTTTCAACGGTCGTTTTCGGGTTGTTATATTGTATTGTGAAATGACTATAGTGCACTTGGGATTGTACGGCGATTAGGGCCACTGCTAGTGAGTGAGTGAGTGATTTTGGGGTTTCTATGAGGGTGTTTTTGACAATCAAGCGATTTGAATTTGGGGGAGAGCGTTGCGAGGGACCACCATTGGCGCCAGAAATTTGGTTCGTGAATCGTGAATCGTGACGCGTGTAAGGCTTGGGTCCCTTTCAAGTTTCAGCCGCGCAAAGAGACAGCTGGGCCTCTTAAGCCCATTTAATTGGGCTTTAGTTAAATCGACGCACGGTGGACACGTGGAGGCATGTGGAGGGCGTACTTCAGCGTGTCTCGAACTCTCGAGGTACACTGGATATAGGCGAGTTACACACGTGTTTGGCATGGTATGCGTGACTGCAGCCCACGTGTCGAAGAACGAGTACGTTGGTGAAGGCGCGTCAGCCCACACCACAAGGCCAGGCCAGTGGCCAAATTGATCAATGCGGTCCATGCCTCCATGGACCGTGGTTTACTCGATTTCATGTTTTTTTAGGATTCTCCCATGTCCCAATCCGATTTCTTCTGTTTTATCAAACTCAAAATCGAGACCTACTCATTGAGAAATTCAAACTCTTGCCTCTATATTTATGTTCAATCATTGTTACTAAACTATACTTAATTGTTTTCACATAAACAAGTGTTTGTTTAGATCGCCTTCCCTAGTTATAAGTTTTGTATTTATTTATCCAAAATATTTATGGTGAGATAGCATAAACATCACTAATAAAAAAATAAAGTTTTAGGAGGTTGTAAGTTCAATTACCGTTTAAGTAAAACAATAATTGTATTTTATGTCCCTTGTCAAATAAATAAATAAAAAAAAATTGTCGTACCTTGCTTCACTTGTCATAAATTTTATATTTTTGAATATTTCGAGTAATGTATTCGTGTGTTGTAACCAACGCCAAAAGAACATTTATCAATTGTTCATATTGTTAAAATCGCAATTCTTAAAAGTTAGTTTTGTTGCAGTTTAACATTCTTTTGAACAATTAGATTAATCAGGGAATCAATTTCTCGGGTTGGTTTTATGTATATTGTCACTGAATGTGTACCCAAAAAAAAAAAAAAAACACGGGCGCACTAAAACAAAATTAATGAGTTATTTTGACAAATCAAAAAGTATAATTGATATAAAAACTTCATTACACAATACCAACCAAATGGGTAGCTAGTCGTAAGGTACGGGTCACTTGAGTAAGTGGTTGATGATTCAAGCTTCAATAAACGCAAGTTGTTGGTTTATTCGTTATCAATAAATAAACAAGGAAAATGCTACAGTGACGCCCTAAAGTCACACACTGAGTGATGTAGCATGCGGCCTACTCCTTTAAGAGCCTTTCGATGCTCGCCTCGTAATACATGCACGTTTTACGCGCTATGCACTATTTAGGGGTGGACAAATTGTAATTTGGTGGTAAAAATCATCAAACCGCCATCAAGCCGAGGGTTCACAGTTTAAGCGTTTCGCAAACAATCACCAAACCGTGACTCCTAAAAACTACAAACCAAATGGACCGCAATTTATGCAGTTTGGTTGATTTGGTTTTACATGAGCCCGCATGCGATGTCACCCTAATGTGACTTCAGGATGTCATATTGCAACATCTAAATAAAAATAATACTATCACATAATTATATTGAAAAACATAAACATGAAATCACAGAAAAAAAAAAAAACACGTAAACATGATTAGAATAATAAAGAATCCTATTATGAAACAACAAAAGTTATAATCAAACTAATATATGGAGTTCAAGCCAAAACCCAATTCTTTATTTAGAGAACCATTACGAGTAATTATTTTGATAAGTGACTTTAACCTTTGAAGAACAAAAAACTCAACTTTAAGAGAATATTTTATTCATGTAGAAGGATTAAGAGAATATTTTATTCATGTGTTATAAGATATATTTCATCCTCCCATGTTTTTGAAAAACAAAAAACTCAACTTTGAACAACCAAACGACGATCTAATTAATAAATGATTTCTTCAATGCATTAAATCTCTATTTTGAACCTTATACTATTCCTTTCGTTATCGCAACATCATTTATACTATTAAGGGTTATGAAATAACAATTAAGTTCATTTGAATTTTTTTTTTGTTAATAAAGGGTTATTTTAATGCATTGAGTATCCATTTCGAATCTTAAACATCCCTTTGGTTACCACAACATCATTTCTACTACTTAGAGCAGTGAAATCACAATTAAGTGTATTTAAATTTTTGCCTTGGTTATGAAGGGTCGGCAATCTCCGATTCGAATCTTGCACGTTCTTTTGATTACTGCAACATCATTTATACAGAACATTAATCTTTTTTTTATATATATACATAATTTGTTCACAAGTACTGCAGTTCTAGCAACATCCAAGTCATACCTCTATCAGAGTTATTCACACACAAATGCAACGTTGTCGCAATTGTTGAGTCATACGACACTCCAAAATGTAGCATAAATCTTGCATCGCGATTAACAACTCACATCTCTATGTTCGTTGTTGCGATGATTGTTCGTGATGTTTGCTATGTGTGTCATTCATAGGTATATATTTTTTTACCCTTTATTGTACATTTTGTTTAAGAAATATAGGTTGATTATTGTGAATTGTAATTTTAACTGTAAAAATATTATAATATATTTATGTAAATCAATTTATTAACTTTTTCTTAAAGTTTTAATAACTTCACAGCGCAGGAAATCGACTAATATATATAAGGCAAAACATGTTTTTTGGTATTTGAACTTTTAGTCTTTTATGCTCTTGGTCCCTTAACTTTCATTAATGTACTTTTGGTCTATGAACTTTCATTAATACATTTGATCCTTAAACTTTTGAGTTTTTTTCAGCTTTTGGTCCCCAAAATTTGAGTTTTTTATGTTTTTGAGGTAATTTTTTTTTCGATTTTTGTTGATTGATTTAAGTCGTTCGGTTTAGTAATATAAATTAGTTTACTATTTTTGACTAATTACTTGACATTTACGTTACCTAAGTTGACGGAATTTAATATTTTAAATAGTGGAATGACTAAATGTAAACTTTTATAAAAGTTTAAGGATTAAATGTGTAATAATAAAAATTTAGGGATCAAAAGCATAAAAAACAAAAAAAAACAAAAAGTTCAAGACCAAATAAAGAGAGAGGAGTAGAAGCAAGGGAAAGAAACAGTTGGTAAGAAGGAAAAGCTAAAGAAAATCTTGCTAAAATCCAAGCGAAACCCCACGTTATTTGCAACCACCAAAACATCCAAGCAGTCTACGTGTTCAACTCAAAAACCACTTCCTTCTCCCTCCACGAAACCCCCCAAAACCACCACACCATCTACAACTCATTAACAAATAACAACACCACCCCCCTCTCTCTCTCTTCTCAATCCCCAACCCCCACCAATTCCACAAACAGTTCTCCTTAACAGATGGGTCCGATCGTGGCGTACCAGCTCGCAACGGGCCTGGGCGTGTTGGCCGGAGCGGTGCTAGTGAAGTCCGCGATGGAGCACAAGCCCATGGCCGGGCAGTGGCCCAGGTGCCCAAGTTGCAATGGCACGGGCCGGGTGGCCTGCATGTGCTCGCGCTGGTCCGACGGGGACGTGGGTTGTCGGACCTGTTCCGGGTCGGGTCGAATGGGGTGCAGCAGCTGCGGTGGCTCAGGTACTGGTCGGCCCATTCCGGTCAAGCTCTCGGTCCGTCCTCCACCCAACCGTCCCTCGTAACGCTCGAATGTGTTGCATACTTTTACATGTGTAACGCTTGACTTGATTTAATATTGAATTATGTATATTTGGTTATTGATATGGGATTAAATTATTATGGTTGTAATTAGATTTTTATTAAAGAAGATTATACTTTCTTTATGTTATACGCAGTTTATATAGCTTAAATCTGATTTTTTTTTTCTCTTTTACTGGGAAATTAAGCACTGATGCAGTGATTGAGTTTTTTTTGGCAAATTATCATGAAACTTAATTTTAGTCTGTTTGAATTGGTGAATTTAGGAGTCTTTGTTTTGAATAATAAATCATTGATTGACCCTACTAGGCTGCTACACAGCACGCAGAGGGAGAACCTTAATTTGGTTTATTAATCCCTTTTCGCGGTTGCGTTACTCCTTTCTACAGACCAATCGAAATGCGGGTCCCGGAAATTTACAATGGGAAGATACTAGAACAACACTCAATTTTTATTTTTATTTTGTCAAAGGACAACACGCATAACAACTTATAAATGCAAATGTAGGATGCCCGAAAAAAATTGTGTTAGCCAAAAGAGTCATAATGGGATAGCTTAGTTTGATGTCACGAGTTTGAGTCATAACAATGTAAAAACTTAAAAACTCTTTGTTAAAAGTTGATACTAGTATGATTTATTTTTGGTGGAATTCGAAATTAATCGAAGTAAAGCTTTGAAAATCTGACAGTAAAAAAAAAAAAAAAAAATATATAAAGTGAGATTGATTAGACATCACTTTTCAAAAGATATGAATTAAAGAGTTTGGTTGAAGTAAAAAAAAAAAAGTTCCACTTGAGCTGTGAAACTGTGATGGGCTTAAGCCAATGAAGAGTTAGGTAAATCTTCTGATTAATTTTGGGCTATCCCGTCCGTTCATTTGGCATCTCGGTAATATAACCAAAAAATTACGATTAACAGATCCTAGCCGCACGATCTCAAATTCCCGCCGTTTCCACTCCTCCTTGAGACAAAAACAGCAGCTTCGCTTAGCTTGGCGCCTTCGCTGTAGAAGGGTTTTATTTTGGCGGGTAAGCTCTCTCCGGAGAAGATGAATACGCGGGAAATCGTGGTGGTCTCTGCAACATCCGCCATTTTGGGCGCTCTGGCTTCTGCCCTAGCGTTTCGTCTCTTCTCCTCGAACTCTAAAACCAAGTCTCGCGCCGACTCCCTCACTACTCTCACAAACGCCGCGCTCAGCGACAAGTCTCTCTCTCGAAGCCCCTTCGATCCGTCGAAGCGGCAAAAGTTCGTGCTCGAACTCTTAATTTGTTCTCTGTGTTCAATTATTTCTTGTTTGATCCCGCCAAATCGATCGATTTTGATTTCTAGGGTTTGGTGGCTTTTGGTTTGTTCGGATTTCAATTTGTAGGTATCTTTCTTGGGATGACTATTTCATGGCGATCGCGTTTCTGTCCGCGGAGAGATCCAAGGATCCGAACCGGCAGGTCAGTTGGTGTTTCTTCAACTACTCTACTGGTCCTTATAGATGTGAGTTTCTGTATGTACACTAGGTTAATTATTCGCGAAATACAATGCGGTTGCGGAAGAATTTACTTTCACAGTTCGTTGATTTGAATGCTACTTCTTTGTTCAACGTGCTGGGTTGTCTCTTTTGTTTAGCAACTTAAGGAACATACTTGATGTGGATTTTGTAGGTTGGAGCGTGTTTAGTTAGCCACGACGGGATCATACTGGGTAAGATCAAGTTCCGGAAAGAGTAACATTTGATTTTTTTCTCATTCAGTTTACAAGTTCCATGCCATCTACTGTGTGGACAGTGGAGTGTTTAAAGATGATTATTTCTCCATTAATAGTTCAACTTTGGGGTTTCTTTAAAAAAGATCTCGAAACACTTGAATGTATTTTAGCAATCGCTGCAACACAGAAGCGGTATCTGTTCTATGATTGGATGTAATGTGGTTCTGTTGGACCAGATTTGCGTGTTCGCTATTTGATGATATCCTATTATATTGGTTAAATTGAACTTTAGAGTGTTTTACTAGGTAAATAAGTACCATAGCTAATATTAGAAGTCTGAATTAAGAAGCTTAACTCTTAAGAAGTAGAGAGATGGGATGTGAGCTAACTGTTTCTTCATCACTTAAATGAACTTTTGGGAAAGAAACTTGATTCATGTATTCAAGTCAGAGGAATATTTCAGATTTATTCTTTTTCATTTGTAATGCTGTGGACTTGACTTAAATATTGGACGAATACTTCTAATTGCTAAAGAAACTCTCTTGCAAGTGTTGGTTTGTACAAGAACCAAGACTTTTTTTGTGAAGAAAAAATAAAATAAAATGAAACAACGGTCTTCTTTAAGATTTTCATTGAGAATCTGTTTGCTCTCTTATCACATTCCTTTACTCTTCTAATTCATGACTTCTCAGTTGCTTTACCTAAAAATCATGCATGATTGATTATTGGCATCGTTCAATTTTTGGCAGATGTCTTCTAGATTTCTGGCCTCTGACATGATATTTACATTGCTAATTACTTTAGTCAGGCATTGGCTATAATGGATTCCCAAGGCGTTGCTCAGATGACAAGCTTCCATGGGCAAAGGTTAGTAGTCTTTTCATTGATATCGATTATTCTTACTGTATGCTAATTTGGTTCTCATCTTTTTCTTGATCGCATATTCCAGAAATCTATTTCTGGGGATCCATTGGACACAAAATATCCGTAAGTCATCTGTTGTTCCTGGAGAAACCAGCTAATTTAGAATTGGTATCTGAATTTATTCACTGTTCTGCTAATTCCATTCTAATTCTTTTTTTCCTTGTACTTGACATAGAAGTTTCCCACTATGAGCTAAAAAACCACAGCATGCTCCAAACTAATTGCTGCCTCTGTTCTTGATGCAAGTTGTGGCCTCCAGGTCATGATGCTGCTATACCTACTAAAAATAATGAGAGAATCAAACAAAGGAATAACGATATTGCTATAATGTTATCAGATTGTTGAATTTATTCGGTTTTTCAGTTTCTTCATGATCTTTTCATTAGCTCATGCCTGAAGAACTTTGCTTGTGTTCTAGATAATCTCAGAATTGAGGAATATTCAATCAACATATATATATATATATATGAGTTTTGTTTTTCAGCAATAAATTCAGCTATTGAATATTGTCTGAAATGGGAAATTTTGACATTTTTCTTAAGTCGAGAAGAAGAAATTTTTGCATGCAAGCATATTGTTGTTTTAAATATACGAGTTTTTTTTCTTTTTTTCTCGTTTATTTTAAGCTGTAATTCAGACTTCTCCATAAGCCTAAAGATACTTGGTCATTTAGAAATATTTTACGAAGAACATTGTTTTCTGGCATTTCAAATCTGGTATAAAGATACTCCATTTTCATATTGTTTCAGACTTGACACTTCATAACATTGAGTATTTTTCATCTTCCCCAATTTTGCAGTTATGTTTGCCATGCTGAAGTTAATGCTATTCTAAACACAAACCATGCTTCTGCAGTTGGACAGGTTAGTTCACAAGTTAACCCAGCCTGATATTTCTAGTTAGCTTAACACGTAACTGCAATTCCACAGCTAATGATGTTTGCCTCGTCGATTTAACTGAGAAAATGTAGTCGTTACATAACTTTAAGGTTTCATTTACATTCAAAGGTTTTGCTTGAACAGGACTTGTACTTTGATTCTTCCATTTTGATTTTAAATGTTGGTTCATGACAGTAGCTGCTCATTATGCAGAAGCTTTATGTGACAATGTTCCCCTGCAATGAGTGTGCAAAGATCATTATTCAGGTAACATTTCTCCCATGGCGAAATTATGATATTTCTTCTTTCCAGATAATTTAATTATTTATTTCATGTTAGAAGCCAGCTATAAATGATCTAATCTTCAATTCTTCCCCCTTCTATTTTTCAGTCTGGAGTCTCTGAAGTGATATATTTCGTAGAGAAGAAGTTAAATGCTTCAGACGTCAAGTATGTTGCATCTAACAGAAACTCCTTTCCATGGCTGGTGTGAAGGTGATTATGGTCCTCTTTTAAATTATCTCCCATGAATTTAGCTTCATATGCTGATTTAACGGATGACTCTCCCATGAATATGTCTAGTTATGTTGTACACTATGTGCGCTACATAGCCGGTCCCAAGTCCGGATAAAGGAGGAGGGTTGCGATAGGTTGACAGCCAGCGTAAAACTTTTGTCACTTTTCATGAAATGGATCAAACATAACTAGACATATTCAAGAGGATATACCATGGTGTATGCTATTTGCAGATGATATTGTCTTAGTGGATGAAACTAAAGATGGAGTGAATAGGAAATTAGAACTCTGGAGAAATACATTAGAATCTAAAGGCTTTAAGTTGAGTAGGACGAAAACGAATACATGCATTTGTGAGTTTGGAAACACTAGACATCGAGATGACGGAGTGGTAAAATTAGGGGAAGTAGAAGTGCCTAGGGTAAACCACTTTAGATACCTAGGTTCAATCATACAAAATGATGGTAACATTGAAAATGATGTCACACATAGAATCCAAGTGGATGGAAGAAATGGCGGAGTGCAACGGGGTGATTTGTGATCGACATGTTCCCACTAAGTTAAAAGGAAAATTTTATAGGACCGCAATTAGGCCAGCTATGCTCTATGGAAGTGAATGTTGGGCAGTAAAGCAACAACAATTACATAAAATGTAGCGAGAAATGAGGATGCTTAGGTGGATGTGTGGTAAAACCCGTAAAGATAGAATAAGAAATATAGAAATTCAAAGACAAGTAGGAGTAGCACCAATTGATACAAAGATTAGGGAAGGGCGGTTGCGATGGTTTGGTCACCTGCAAAGACGGCCTACAAATGCCCCAACTAGAAAACTTGACTCAATAGAAACTGTAGAAATTCGACGAGGTAGGGGTAGACCAAAGTTAACATGGGATGCATTAATTAAGAGAGATTTGAATGGTTTGCAAAGCTCACCATCAATTGCACTGAATCGAGCACAATGGAAAAGTTTGATCCATGTCGCCGACCCCAGTTAATTTGGGACTGAGGCTATGTTGTTGTTGTTGTTGTTGTTGTTGTTGAGTTATCGAGTTCAGCTTATGTCTTTACGGCGTTAAGGCAATTCACAGCACTTATATATATTGCATTATTTTGTTGGAAATAATTCTCACAAATTTTATATTTATGTATGTAGGCAAATGTTGAAACCTATGTTCTCTATTATTTTCATTTATTCATCTTTATTATTATTTTCATTATGGTTTTTTTTTTTTTTTTGCCTTGAACTTGGCTCATTGAAATGTACCGAGGAAGCCAATTTGAATAAATTGTGGTGTCTTTGAAGTGAATTGTTTACGTCTTTCCACTATAGCATTAAGATGGTTTTCTTGTCCAAATTTCAGGTGAGGAAGCATCAAACCGAGTTGAATGAAATTTTGCTGAAGTTTGAGGATCAGCTGTGAGGATTCAACAACTCTCAACAAGGTATTATTCTGTTTACTGAGGGGAGGAGACATAACATTTCTCAGTTATTATTTACATGTTTTAAACTTCTTCATACTGAGTAATGAGTGTCAGTTCGAGTGGTAGAATCCTTTTAAGATTTTAGATATAGCCTATTTAGCAATTGTTAAGCATTTCTTGAAAAGGCTAACTTGTTTATTCGAGGGCTTGATGTGGAAATACTCGTATTTTCAGATCAAAATGTCTTTCCATGAAAATATTTCTATTACTGCTGTAGTTAGTGGCCAATTGCCCTTTTTTTTTTTTTTCTTATCAGAATTTATTTTTCTTTCATTAATTGGTCATAACCTGTTAGTTACTACTTTGTACGATTCCTTTCGCTGTTTGTCATTTTTCTTGCTTATTAACAATTTGCTACTTAGATGAGAGCAGATCAATGTAAGCTAAACAAATATTGCTTTTTAAAATTCTCCAAATCTAAAAAAGGGCCTTCAAACTGTAATATATTGGACACAAAATATCAATTGATGTAACTCCTCCGTCAAAAAATCCAACTTTATCTCCCTTTTAAATGGGAAAAAATGTTTAGAAGCATTTAAATCAGTGTTTTCTCCTAAGAGAGGATGTCTTGAAATCATTGAAGAATTCCGTGCCTTGAATGGTCACTGCTGCTGCCCTCAACCTTTGGACTTCCTGAAAAACTAGCCCTTGCCATCTCTCTTAGCTTCTTCATTTCCTTCTTAGACGCCAGTTTGATATGTTTTAGTTCATTTACTTCATCTGATATCTGCATTATGGAAATGTTTGTAGTTGCAGAGCCACTTGCTTCAATTTTGATCGGACTCGGTGAACCTGAACTGTGCACCGGGACTATTGTTGCAGTTGTGGCACTTCTCGCGTTTACATTTGTTCGTCCTTGATCTCTCTGGTCAATTCAGTTTCTGGACTTATAGGAAGGACTGGGACTAGTCCTGTCTTTGGTTGCGAGATTCCCGGTATAAGTTTTGGCCAATACTTCCTTGGAACAAATGGCAAGATGAAACCCTTAAAAACATATTTCAACCCGAGCGTGAAAGAAGGATTTCTTGATTCTGGAAATCTCAAGATGCATCTTATAAGAGCATACCACTCGTTGACAAGTTGAGATAAAAAGCTAATGAAGAGCAGGGCGAGCATTATAAATCCTATACTTCTGTCTTCAAAAGGATTCGATCGATCCTCATAGAAAGATAGCCCAAAGATGGCTGCCTCGCAAAGAAGACAAATGCACTCCACCAAATTAACTTCCCTCCTAATGTATGGTTTGAGGATAAATAAATACAAGAACTGCACCAATGTGAATGCCAAAGCTACAATGCTTTGGCTTGCTGTCCATGAAGAATAGGCCCCAGAAATGATTCCCAAACTCATTCTTCGCAAAAGATCTAGAACAAGATAGGCTGATCTTGCACATCCTAAAAGCTTCTTGGAGATGGAAACTTCACTTTCTTCATTTCTGCCATCCGAATTTACAGCTCGAATTCTTCCAATTCCACTTTGGTCACTGTTAATCCACTTGGGAATGCCGTACTGGTCATTTTCGCTGACTAATACATAAACAGGAGGACCCCTCCTATCCTCAAAAAGAAATCCAAATCTTGGGACAAAAGATGAAGGCAATTCTTGTTGGTAGAACCACTTGCCTAGTACAGGCTGTCCAAGTAGGAAGGCATGCCATGGCTTACAAGTACCCATGTACTTAACTTCTTTGTACTGAACAAAATCATTGGTGAAAATTGCGACGATGAGAAACAGAAAGACAAATAAAACGAGAGCCACGGGGATGGCTAACAGAAAGAATCCGGAGATGATTCCCCCTATGGTTCCACCTGGTCAAACAACATTATGGAACATCTGAGATTATTACCTCCAGAGGGAGTTATTGAGTGGACATAAATAGTAGCCTGTTGAGTTTCTTACCTCTTAGGAGAAAAGTTGAAGATTGACAGATACAGGGAAGCGCGAGCATTAGAAGAAACAGCTCAAACCTTGGAAATGAAAGGATTCCGTGAACAGGAGTCCCCACCCTCCATTTTAGGAGAAATAGAATTAGGTAGCGGCCTGTGAGTAAACTGCAGCAGATCAATCCAAGCCAGAAGAAGTTCATCTCAAAGTCCTGCCACCTGTTTAAACTTAAATATTACAATTACTTTAAACTTTATATTGAGACCATTTGCAAATTGCAACCATATCTACTAAAACTACACAATTCCCTTGTCCATGGACATAGAAAGCCAGATTGTTGGAGAAGACATACCCGGTATAATTATCCATCCTCCTGATGAACACTGAAAGTGGTTCTTCTCTCTGCAAGAAAATGCAGCAAATTCCTGACGTCGATGTTTCTATTTCACTACAGAAAGGAAAAAAATGAAAAAAAATATGAAAACAAAGTGCCTTATATTTAGTGCTCACCAAGAAATAATCGAAGTATTCACTGCGATTCATCGGCAGGCCGTAAGAAGTACTTCTCATGTTTACTGCCTGGTGGTGATGCATTCCATCAATATTGGAGAGTATATCCAGTGGCGATGACGAGTCTCGGTGTTGAGGAAAACTTTCTGAATTTAGCATTGCCGAATCATAACTTCCTTGATTGTAAGTAGGTATTTCCAACAAGTTTTTAAGTTTCGTTGCATGCTTGTTCTGCCTTTTGGATAAAGAATCATAGCTGCCTGTTATAGATGTGTTTTTTGCCTTCCATGGAAGCTTCTCACGAGGAATAAGCCAGCTGAGGCCTTTGGTCGTCTCTGAATATTCTAGTGGCAGGCTTGCTGAGATCCAATTCGACAGAACAAACACTTGTAGATGCCCAACCATTCCCTGTGATGTAAACATTTCAGGACGTTGAACAACATGAAATTTTTAGTTGTCGAAAACAAAAGGCTATTTATAGAGCTCTTAAATCATTATCGTCTTTGATAGAGGCAAACTAACATACATCTTTTTTTAGTTCACCATCTTCAGTAAAAACAAGAGTAATTAAGCTCCTAGATACCGGCAGGTGACTCCTACTAATCTTCAATTGATTTTTTTTTTAATAGGAAAGAAACAACTTTTGCACCCACCAAGGTTTGACCCCATCAGCTCTTACTTCCAAATTTCATACCAAACCATTGGGCCACCCAACTAGTTGGTATCTTCAAGTGATTCAAACCAAAGAAAATTGTTGTACTGGAAGAAAATAACTCTTAAGACACTGGATTCGCGTGTATATAATCCCAATCTTCACCTTTGTACTTACTATAAGATTTAAAGATGGATCCGAAACAATGACATTGGAACTATGTAAAGCACCTATTGCTCCAAGATTTGCAGAAGATAGTGAAGTAGCTGCAGCTGCTAGTGATGTTGCCAAGAACCCCGCTGTCACAAAGGAGTTTAATGCAGAAGATATTGCAGGGGGAGAATCTATATATATAAAACTTAGGATCAGGACCATGTTTCAAAACAAAATAATCTTGTTCAAGAAGTACCCTCAGAAAATACTTCATTTTAGAAATTAGCAAGTCAAATTCTGCTCATAGAAGTTGAATAGCATGGGAGAAAAACAATAAATAGAGATAGCAGAGGAATGGTTACTACATTGTCTCACTTCGAGAATGTTGGAAGCCAGATTTAGATTTCCAGCAACATCCTTTACTTCACTTCCACGAACAAATGCTGAGACCTTGTGAGATTTTCCCGTGATTGTTAATGAGTACTGAGCCCTTGAATGTTCCTTGAATCTACGAGAAGAGAAAAAAGGAGAATTAAAGTAATCAGTGATGGTGAGAATGACTGCACATATGCTAGTGCTTGCCGAAACAATAGAAGTCTGGTTTTCAGTGACGTCACATGCACCTGCCTGGTAATTGTTCCCCCTGAAATCTCTAATGTGGAGGAATCAAAGCCAAAAACAGGCTTCGTGAACTTAACTATCACATCGAAATTGGATTCCGTTGTTTCTCTTGGGGAGTTGGAAATTAACTTCACTTCCGGTTTTGTAGCATCTACGAAACGATCACAGTAGGTCAGTTCCCTTTTATGGAGCCCTTTAAGTAGAAAAATCAAATTATGGAAAGGGAGACGTTTGAGAAGCACACCATAGAGAAATGTGACTGGGGAAACATCCGAGATACGAGTGCCTGATCGTGCAATGACTGATTCAGCTTGCAGCTTTACTGTGATGATGCTCAACCTAGAGATATTTTTGAGCTGCAAAAATAACAATCTGTCAACTGCATAGAATGATAGAAACACCTTAGACGCGACTAGGCAGGTATGTTTTTCTTTGTTCATAAACTCTTTTAGCACATGTCATGGAAAACTTGAACTTGATTTGAATTTTGTTGAAAATATAATTAAAGGTACTTACTTTAAAAGTAAATCGCCGGTTCCTATGATTTTGAGTATGTATAGGTATAAATGTGCCCGCATTCGCACTTAAAACACTGAGGATTTCTTCTGTGGAATTAACTACACAATCACTGAAATCTAGGAAAATTTCCAAGTCCTCCAGTTTGTTGGCAGCATAAACAGTTCGCATAACCTTGTCAATCTCCAACTCGTAAGATGGCACAGATGTCCATATATCTACTAGAACTGGTCTTCTATCTAAGAGCATGAAGACACGCAGAGAATACTCAAGAGTACTATGTATATAATTAAGCAATAATCTAGTTACTGATCACAAAGAAACATCATACCATAGTGCACAACTAGAACTGATCCATTCGTCTTTGTAAACCGATTTCCTGCCTCATCTGTGCAGAAATCATCTGCCATCTTTATTGTCACACGTTCATAAGCACTTTCGGTAGAGAAAGCAACAACGAGGCTATATTTGATACTAGGTTTAACTGCACGTAGCGTTGAAGCATCTATCTGAGCTGGGCCAATAACCATTACCTAGGGAAACAAAATCCCGATCTCAGTGAAAAAGGGTGTCGTAGAAGAAAACTGTAGAACATACATCTGAAATTATTAGATATATGGAATGGAGAACTACACTTACATCACAGCTAGATGTGTTTATACACTTGAAGCCACCTTTTCCTGTGCATGGTTCACTGAATGTGATGTCAATTGCCATTTGTTCTGCATTTGTGTAATTCCTGTTACTCGTGATGACTGCTGTTGGTGGTATTTTATCTGGTAGATAAATGTGAAACTGGTGAATAATACATTATATCTGTAAAGGAAGTCTAGAAGATTAAGCAAGGTAACTGCATTATAGTAAATAAGAATTTTACCGATGAACCATCGATGAACTGATGAGTTTGTGTCACCACTCCGTGTCTTGACGTTCAGAAGAAAGTAGTGATTGGTGTTTGTAGTCAAGTTTTCCAACTTCACTGAGCCAATTGGACAGGGCGTCACAATTTGGCCATCAAGCTGTTAAATTAGCAAAGTTGCACTTCACTTAGTTAAAAGATAGCAGCAGCAGTTATAATACTTGGTTACTTACTTCCTGAGAAGGTTTCCTGCACATTTGGTTAGGATATCAAATAAACAGCAGCCAAAATCAAAATGTAGGTGTTGTAGACTTGTGATGTGAAGAGTCCATGCATGATCTTGGTTCCAACACCTAACATCAAGTAATATGGTCTGTACTATGATTCGTGTTGCAGAGATTTTGCAATGTTGAAGGTTGAAACTTATATCTTCTTTTCCTTGTATTCCTAACTGTAGATTCAGTAGCTTCTAGTGCCTACATTTCTACCCTTTGAGAGGATGGAAACTCCAGCTCTTTGTTGAATTTCTACCATGAAAACTCAATTGGTTTGGTCATACTTAGCCGATCCGAACTAATTTGGGAGAGGAGGAACATGGAAACCAGACTCACCTCGCAGGAGAAGGAACACTCCTGATGCATCTCACATGGGTTGGAGCCATCTGGTCTTAAGGTTGAGTAGCGAAAAACAGCAGTAGAGAACCTCGTTCGAGGCGGGGGAGCTCGGTCAAAACGAACAAGTAACATTGATTCAGCTGACTGCAATAGATGTGCAGCCATCAAACAAAGACACCACTGAAGGAGTTTGAGCGACCCCATTGCAGGAAATGTTCTCTGCTTCACATCCAAACAGTTTTCAACAAAAGACGCAGAAGAGATGGAGTGAAGAAATTCAAGTGAATGTGCAACCAACACATTTCCACGTTAACTGTCCCTTGAAGTGACCAACACAAAGCAGTAGTAGCATTTACTGTTTTCTGTACATTTGAATGAATGGTTACACTTCCAGGCACTTAATATGGTTCCTATAGACTTATAGAGTATAGACAGCTAGTCCTGATTGGGCTGGGTCCCTTTATCTGTGTACCCAGTTGTAAACCAGACAAACTTCAAAAACTTCTCCAGCAAACCCTCTGATAGATTGCATTGAATGGCTCTGCAATGGAAAGCTCAGCTTGAAATCTCATAAATCATGAGGCTTGACTGGTTGGTGATGGCGTAGTCAATTTTTTACCTAAGTTGGGAAAACTTTTTGGTGTGATCATCAATGTTATATGGTTACAGTATTTACCTTTTCAAGTTAAGGTTATCTAAAATGGGTTTTCTTTGAATCAAAATCATGGAATGTATCAATTGAAATTTCTAGGTTGTGAGGAACTGTGGTCCTTTGAGTGGGGACTAAATATGGTCAGTGGTCCCTTAAGAGGGTTCAGTGCTGCCACTCATAGCAAAATGTGGTTGGTTTGATGTTTTTAGTTGGATAACTTGGATTACAGACGAGGAACCCTACCACGTTGTCTTTGAGGTTCCTGATAGGTCATAGGTTTTGTGATCAGTTCATTGATTATAGTAGTTCCGCTCCTCTCTTTTTTTTTTTTTTTTGGTCTTAGACCACTTTGGACTAATACCGACTCCTCTGGGCGCGACTCGGGACGGCACACGAAGTGGCAAAGGTCTTCCCAGGGACGAGGCTTCCATGTGTGAGGCAGGGTTCAGCTCCTCTACCATTTCAAATTTTACCAACTTAACCATCTTCGCAGCAAAAATATGGGGGTTTTTCTCCAAAAGGCTTCAATAGTATTTGAGAAATATTCACACTTGTATCCTTTATCATGAGTCATTCTTAATCAATGTCAGATTATATTTCTTTTTGAATTAAGCGAGAGTCGAACTCACGGCCTCTCCAAGCCTTGCCTTTTGGCAAGTGATAGAATCTAACATTTCACGAGACACTTTTGGCATGTGAGACTATATTTCGATTTATACATCTCCCTGGCAAAAGCTCTGACTCGAAATTTTTCTGTTGCATGAAACATAGAAATGATTAGAGCAAATGTGTTTATGAGAACTATCTTTTTCATCTTGTTGATGTACCAAGTTTTTTTTTATTTGGTAGAACTTTTTTTTTTTTTTTTTTTTAATTTGGTTTGATCTACAATTCTAACTTCTTTTTTAAGTACGCCGATGAAAATATCCTTCATTTCATTTTTGTTTTTGTCAAGTACCCTTCATTGTATTTAAAATGAAGAACTTGCTCCGCATGCCAAAAATGTGAAAGTTTAGTAGCATAAAAATTAGGACCCTCCAGTCTCTGCTGGTGCATGATTAGTGGACGTGTTTTCCTTTTGTCATAAGAAAAATTAAAAGGGGCTCATATTATGATGCGAGTCTCCAAAATACATTTGGATCTAGGACAGACAATAGCAAAACCTCAATCCCCCAAATTATTTAAGGACAGCTATAAGAATCAAACTCTCCCATTGGGTTTGTTTGAATTACGACGGACCCTAGTTACAATTCATAGTTTGAACAAGTAAATAGTTGATTTGTTACCAGCTCTTTTGACTTCTATAAATACACCTCCTTGTTTATGCCAAAAAAAGGGAAAGAAAGAAAACACCTCTCATGTTAACCTTATAAATTTTTGGTTCGGTAAATATTCTATTTAACATGAAAAACTGCGATCAAAAGACAAAATCATTAATCAGCATTCAGGGCTTCCAGTTGCCTCCTAAGTTCCTCAAGGTCCTCTACGGATGTACTTGCCTCTTCTGTAACCGGTGAGCTTGTGAATTCATCAGCTCTTGGGAGTTCATGTACAAGACCAGCTGGAAGGGCACCTGCAAGAGGGAGGAGTGAGTTGCCAAATTCAGGAAACAATAACTAGTGTGAAGATTCCCTAAAATAGACGATCGGCGAGCTACCCCAGCGGAAAACTAGGAATGCCGAGAAATATAAGACAATTTTTTTGAAATTCATACAACCAGAATGCAGGTACTGAGGTGCATGGCGCCAGTAGTAATGAGAAATATCATGCCGGACACATAATAGCTGGGAGAAGAGTAAGAAATAGCACCTGAACTTCCATGAACGGCAGTGCTTTCCACATTGCTATCAGCGACAACACTGAAGTACCGCATGAAACAATAATTCATTTAATGGAGGAAGAATTGAGCATCAAATAATGGCAGAAAACAAAGAACTAGAGCTTGAACATTGTGTGCCCCAAGAAAAAAAAAAAAAAAAGAAAAAAAGGTCAAGTTTACATTAGGGTACCTTATGTTCCACTCATTGTCTTCATGAACAGGACACTCTGCCAACGATGATGCTTCTGCCTCCATCTTTGCTTTAGCAATTGCATCCCTAGCCGGTTTTGCTAGAGCAAATTCTTTCTACAAAAAAAAAAAAAAAAAAAAAAAAACGGAGTCCAGTGATTTGCCGACAATTGCATTTTTCATTGAAATACTGACCAACCAAGATTGCATCCAAAACACGTTACCTGCCGTTCAAGACAAGCGGAATTTGAGCACTGAGGATTTGGTTTCATCTCCATCGTTGGAAAGTAATCTTTGAGAGCATTATATCCCTAAAACATAGACAATTGCATAAAAACCAGTTCCTGTCGCAGGTTAATAAATGCAAAGAAACAAGTTCCACTTGATCTTAAGATTCGGAGCAGCTAACTCATGGTTTAGTGAAAATATGATACATTGACACAATGATGCTTTGCAATATAAAGGCATCACACAGATCCAAATGAAAAATTGACACAAAATGTGATTACCAAATAAGGTGACACTTGTCCAAACTTTAGCAAGTACTTTAGGGTGTTTTGCACAAGCAGACCAGCAACCACTCCCTATTATATCAATTCAGCCATCAGATGATTGAAAGATGCTAATTACTAATCCAAACACTATAAATCAGTTCAAACATAATGAGAACGAGATACAATTCAGCAAAGGAATGTATAATTTCAAAATCCAAAATAATGTTGAACATCTCACCATAGTAGTAGGTAAAGAGGCAGCACAGACACCTTCACGCTTGAGTGTCCGCTCATCAACTCCTGAGGCCACAACCTAAGAAAACAGTCACATCTGATTTCCTACTTCTCTTTCTGTTGAACCAACAATAACCCCCAAGAATCTGATCATCACCAAATTTCTTGAAGAAAAAAGATCTTACTTACCAAGGGAGGAGCACAAGCAAAACAAGCAGTTTCTCCAGGAACCAACAACTGAATATGACCAGAAACAGCATCTTCAGATACACCTGTCAAGTTTCTTTCAAGTCAATTAACATATTTGCCCCAGAGCTTAATAGTGGCACCGTATCTTTGAATTCACCCAGGCATTATATTCTTCAATACTCAACCAATGCACAAACATGGAATTGAACGAAATAACAAATGTCCAGAAATTTATATCTGGGACATGAGAAACCATAGTCTGCTTCAGTATAGATTTTGGACAGACACTGGAGGATTAAAGTTTCCGATGGTACGTTTTGCTAGAAGTTACTCTCTCCGGTCACAAATATAAGTCGTTTAAAGTAAGGGCACAAGAATTAAGATATCATTAATTACTAGTGTAATTTACATATACGCCCTTTGACATTAAATGAATTGAAGAATTGAAGAATCATAAATATTTGAATTGTATAAGGGTATAATTAGTAAAAAAAACAATAAATACATTATTGAATTCTGAAAACGACTTATAATTTTGATCGAGAAGTTTTTGCTAGAAAGACTTATATTTTTTACCATAAGGAGTATATTCAACTATTAATCAATGGTATATCATCTATACACAAGAATAAAGAATTTGAAGTTCCATTGACATGAGTGCATGTAATCACAATGTATCACCACGTCTTTAACATGTAGGCAGTTTATCCTTACAGGCACGGGGGTTGAATGCAATTTGATGCGTTAGAGAAACAATGATAAAAAGTATAATCATTTATGAGCGATGAAACATAATACTAGGTAAAAGAAGTAAAAATATAAAGACTGCTGCTTACCAGATTCCATCCATGTTTGATTCAGCTCATTGCAAGCCTGGATAACCAGAACTGCATCAGATTTCAAATGTAAATACATAAAATCTAAACAGAATGTGACAAATTTTAACATATACACAAGCTTTATGCTAGAATAGTTATTCAAGATTTTAATTTGACAAACAGTTATTGAAACTTCCACAATGAGGTAGGAATAGAAACAGTGTACAACCAATCTGGATGATTACCTGGTTAACAACCATCCGTGCCTCGTAATTATCCACACAACTCAACACAAGATCTATTCCACTACCACTTTTACTAGTGGAGAGGTTTTTATTCGTCAAGCTAGCCATGAAAGTCTCAAAACCTTCAACTGTTGTGATGTTCAAAGTGTAGCTCTAGACAAGAAAAAAATACAACAATCATCACAAAGATGGAATAATGAATAACAGAAACAAGCATTAAACAA
This sequence comes from Stephania yunnanensis, assembly GCA_039657365.1. Classification (NCBI taxonomy): domain Eukaryota; kingdom Viridiplantae; phylum Streptophyta; class Magnoliopsida; order Ranunculales; family Menispermaceae; genus Stephania; species Stephania yunnanensis. Next base: position 54,587,225 of record CM077589.1, on the reverse strand, counting down.
GATCCTAACCTGCTATAACAGCTGGTGCTATTGAAAATGAAACTCATTAGCCTGTTAATTACTTTTAGTAATTTGTTAGCAAAGTTTCTTATGCTTTTCTTCTCACAATGAAGGTTTTTTTTTTTTTTTTTTTTTAATTATCGTGAAATTCTTGCAATGAAATTTGTTACTTTAAGGTTCATTGCTACTCGATACCTATCTGCAACAAGGTCACAGGAAAAATAACAAATTTCGAAAGAGTAATTTGGTGGTGGAGTGTTTGTTGGGGGAGGGGGAACATCTCTACTTCATCAAAGTATTTTCTCTCTTCATTTCAACAACAATCATCTCATTCAGGTTATCAAATTTATAGTGATACTATTAAGCATAAATAACAAAAATGACGGTTGAAAACTTTCCCAGCAAGACTTAACATCATAAATCCCATCACTTTTTTCTTCTTCCTCTTCTAGTTCTTCTCTTTACATTAATCATGCTCCCTAAAAAAATTTTACGCTTCAAACAAATATGAATGGCTAGTGATTGAAAGTAATGATCGTACTGTCCCTAAAGAGTCGCAACGCAATATATTGCATTTTATGTCAACTCAGTTATCACAACCTGCATTGTTCAACTCATGGAAGCATGCTAACCAAACCTGGACAACAAACATACGAATCTATTGATGAGAGTTTCACAGAAGTTGCTGACCTCAAGTACAACATCTGGATTAATATCAGCAAGGGTCTGAACAGCAGCATCAGTTTTTGTCATACCAACCTGAAGCATAAAGAAAAAGCAGCCAAATGAGTAGAAGGTAAGCATACCATCTCTAAATGTCAAGAACAATATTTCAATGTTTAGATCCTTGCTTGCTCAGGGCGAAAGAATAGCCTGTTCATGTTAGCTAATTCCACCGTGTCATAATCATATAATAAAAGACGACCTATTCCACATCTTGTCAGCATTTCAGCTGCAACACTGCCTACCCCACCAATTCCCTGTGAAAAAAGATGAAAAACCTTTAGCAAATTAAGAACTAAACATGAAGTATTTGTAGAAGCTATAACAAATTTACACGTCACCAAGGAGAAAAATGTTCATAAATAATTAGCACATATGTTCAAATGTGCTAATTTAAATCCAGTCCTTTCAATTAAAAATCGGATTCTATAGATTTAAAGTAGCACATTTGTTCCCCAGGAATACGATAAATGGGTCCCTGCAATTCTTTAGCTTTCATGAAAGGCAATTGTGATTTGTAATTGATGTTTGAACTCCATTGAGCATTTAGCATTTCAAGATATGTGCCTCACAAATGAAAATGAGCACCCAACTGACCGCCACATGATGAGTACATCATGCAGATGGAATTTTGCATCAGTCCTTAATGTTTTTAGCTGCTCCACAGACTGATACTAACAAAACAGCTTTATATAAACTATGAATGCTCGACAGAAACAAACTAAATCCCATCTCAAATCAAACCAAAAAAACCATAAGAGTGCAAAAGCCGAGACATGTACATACAACAATGGCAACTGAGAATTCCCGAATGCGCTCATAGTTTTCCACGATACCCATCCTCTGAAGCGCCATGAGCCTACTATAAGGATTGCTGTCCACCACCTCGGCACTCATATCCTGCCCATACATATCCTCCTCAATTCATCACCCACAAGGATCAGCAAACCCAATAACTTAAAGAAGCAATTTTTAGCATTTACCTTCACTTTGCAACGCCTATTTGGCGCAGAATTCGCTAAATCGACGAGCTGTTCAGCTCGCCGTTGCATCTGATACAACACATACACAACAGATCAGAACAGCAGAGATGCATTCAATCAAAGAACAACCTGGCAAATCTGATTCAGATTCAAAATAGAATATCAAAAGCATTCGAAACTCTAATGTGATTGAACAATACGACATTTCAGCTCCAATTCTGACATTATGAATCAACTAAACCCTAAACACTACTACATGCAAATTGATCCGAACAACATCAAAGTCTCATTCCCAAATTAGTCTAGGTATTGAATGCCCTAATTTTCAGGAAATCCACTCCAAAATTATCAAAGATCGAATTTTTAGGGCACAGACTTCCATATCAAATTGAACCACCATTGACTCTACATCTAGATCAAAAGAGAAAGCAAAATGAAATTGAATTGAATAACGTACTTTGGCGATCGAATCTTGATGAGATCGATTTGGAATTGCTCGCTTGAGCGCTTCGAGATCGTTCATCAAACCCTTCAATTCGGCCTCCATTGTTGCCAGCTCTCTCCTCGCTCGCTCGTTTTTCAACAGTGAACTTCTATTCTTTAACTCGATCACGTTTTGGGCTTTTCTTTTTGTTTGGATAAGGCCCACTTGACTTGACTTGACTTTAGTGGGCCTGTTAATTGATTCAGCCCAGCAAATATCTTTGTTGGGCCTAACTAGCAGAATGGCACTGTGGTTATGAGCTACCCAAATCTGAAATGGGCCTCTTTTGTTTTCATCTGCTTCAAAAATAAAAAAAGGTCCCTTCAACTACCTCAACTGGTGACTTGTTTGACCAAAAAAAAAAAAAAAACTAGTGACTTAGTTTCAGTCTTAGGAATGAAAACACTAATGTCGGGAGCTTCCCTCGCCTATATAATGCATAGCTCGAGGTAAACTCAGATTAGTCGAATAGTCCGGATATTGAGTGATTTAGATCCAAAAAATGGTTGATCAACAATTGGTCGGTCATAGTTGTAAAAGACTTGATTTCTTAAGCGATGTCTCAAGTTCAAGTCTCACGAATGAAAAAATAGATAAATTGGTAGGGTTGGCTTTTTTATATGAGAATCGATTACACCAGAGTGTAGATTAGTTGGTAAATATGGCCTGCGAAAATGTAAAAATAAAATAAAAAATGTTGAAATTAAGGGTTACAAGCAATCTTCTTAACTTCTATAATTTTTAATAGAGATGTGATTAGATGAATATTAAAATCATTACTTGGAATCATCAAAGCCACCTGAAACCCTTTTTTTTATTTCCGACAATTGCATCTTAATTTCCATTTTTTATTCGAAGACAAAAAATAAAAAGAAATGTCATTTGATTAAGACATTGAATTGACTTTATGTCATTCTTCATGCTGGTCCAATACGTACGCAGCCAATTCATTTACGTTTCCTAATTGTTAATAAGCGATCAGTCGACTTATTTACAAGTTTAATTAATTCACGGTGCAATCATAATTACTTGAATACATATATAACCAATACTTAATTTGCTGACTGTGTTTTCAAATTAACAAAGCGTAGTAAAATTATTACTAATGAATAATTGAGGTCTGTTTCAACCAAATAACAAAGTCCCAAATGGCAGGCTTATGATATGATTACATTCATATATAAACTTTTTTTTTTTTTTTTTGTAATGAATCACAGGCACGTAATATTTGATTTTAGGTAGTGATATTTAAATTCGTGAGTCTTTACTCAAAATTTTTTTTTTAATATCTTTGAGCAATTAATGAAGCAACGATAATCACTTGTAAAAAAAATTTAATACTTTTTAAATATTTACAAAAATTTTAAAATCCTTTTATGAGTTCGGATTCATGAATCCGAGTAGATTTCTTATTTTATTTTATGCATATTAAGCTTACAAAAAATTTATTTTGACTCTTTTTGAGTCCAAATTCAAATGATTTTTATTAGTAATTTAAATTATTTAATTATATAAAAAAATATAATTACATTTACCTTTAATTAACATCAATATTATTCAAAATAGTGTATAAATCTTTATTGTTATTGAAATGCGATCATTGAAAGTCATCACGCTAACGCTAACACTACCGCGGCTTATTAGCATTCACTTTCAAGGAACAAAGCAGTGGGGACACACAATGTCCGTGCCTCTCACATCATTGTCACTTTCATTAAGCTACTGTACTTAATTGCGAGGTCAACAAGACAAAGCCTCCCTCTATCTGCAAATAACACTGACGTGTGTGCAACGTTCATCACTAATTAATTAGTTTTACATGAAGATCATCTCCTCAAATTCATTAAATCGTGAAGTAATTAATCTTCATTTTGTTTTGCTAATTAGAAGTAAGTAGCCAACTTTGTGTTTATTTAATACTTCATTCGGTATTTATATAAATCATTTAAAGTAATGACATAAAAATTAAAACAACTTTAATTATGAGTGTAATTTACATATATGTCATTTAATATTAAATTGATTGAATAATTTAATAATCATAAATGTTTAAATTGTATAAGAATAATATGGATAAAAATGTAATAAATACTCTTAAATTTCGAAAATGACTTACAATTTTGAACAAGAAATTTTTGTTAAAACGACTTATATAAATGACCAAATAGAACATCGATTAAAACCATACGATGATGCATTTTTTTTTAGTAATTATGAGTATCTATATACTTTGTTTGAGTAATCTCACGAAACTTGGGATTATAGATCACTAGTAACCCTAGAACATTAGTAACCCGATTTTTGATTGTGATGAGGAATCGAAACTATTAATGATGCATCTTTGCTTGTTAATAAACCATGTTCTTAATTCTTATCTCTGGGTCAACCTCCAAAATCAACATGATTTAAGCCTCATAAATTAATGTTATTGGGCGTTTAAGATTCGTGCGCCACCTCATACACCTACTCTTATCTTCATGAAAGGTCTGCAACGTGTGTTCAAATTAACATAGAGTGCGCGCGCGGTCCCATATTTGATCGAGACGTGAGTCCAAAAATTGCAACATGGGCGCACCAATGGATGATTTTAGGCTACATTGGGGTGCAGTTGAAAAAAGTCCGGGTGATTGATGGGACAAATGGCTTGACACACACACGTGTATAGGTTGATGGGACAAATGGCTTGAAACACACAGGTGGATAGGTTATATATATATATAATTAAATAACATTTATTATGTATTTTTTGTGTTTTGCATTAAATGTACTACATCGATCACTATTAAATTAAACAAAAAATTTATTTAGACTTTTTGAGTCCGGACAAAAAAAAAATTTTGTTAACAATTTAAGATATCTACTTAATAAAAATTAATTATCCTCTTTGGTGGTAGAAACACTAATAATGAATTTAAATTAAGGGTTTTTATGTCATTTTGATTGTTTGAGTCCGGACTTTTTGAGTCCATTTAGTATTACCCTAAATTAAAATTTATAGTAATTTAATGGTGAGATATGAAGTAATCATAACATGAGTATATATTTGAACTTCATTATAGAAACATCTAATATATATATATATATATATATAAATAACAATAAATCTACTTGAACTAATTAGTCGAGATTCATAGATAGATTTTTAAAATTTTTTAAATATTTAAGAGATATCAAAAAAATCTTATAAGAGATTATAGTTTCTTTATTAATTGCTAGAAGATGTATTTGAAATTAAAAAAAGTTTTGAGTCGGACTCACGCGAATTCAAAATAGCGCTATAATACTATGTTTCTTTACACCTACCTTAATTGTAATTTTAATTGCATAATTAAGGGGTCTTATCTCGTTAGTTGATTAGTAATAACTAGTTTCGATTATTGGAGATTGCAATCGTTGACGTGTTGGATGTAAAACAAATAGAGACGAGTCATGACTCGTGACAGAGGTGTTGGTGGTGGTTGAGCTTTGACCAATCAATCAAACGACAGGGCGGCTTTAATTTGGAGTTCTATTTGGAGCCATGTAAGTACTTAACGTGAATCCTACTATGATTAAGTTTTCAACTATATCACGAGGGCGGCCAAAGCACAAATTGGTGAACAAGCAATGCTTGCATGCATGTTGTAGGTCAAAAGTGGTGGGGAAACGGTATTGTGATTGATTAATGTAGTTATAAGATGACAAGCACTTAATTTTATTGCACCATCTAGAAGTTGATTGAGTACTATACTTTTTAATTGCACGTATATATATATAAAGGATCTTTATTAGTCCTTGTTGATTAATTAAGATTATTATTTTATCATATCAAAAAAATAAGATTAGTTTGATTTCTGGATCAATTGGCAGTGAGCTCCACTAATTTGACATTTAACACTTCACCTTTAAGATCGAGAGTATGATCAATATATATAATTGGTTTAGTATTTAAAAAAAAAAAAGAAGCAAAACACATTATATATTTACATTTTTTTTTTGTTTTGATATTTTAACTTTGATTTAGTAACATTAATTTGCTCCACTTTGATTTTTGTACACATTTAGTCATTTTATCAAATGAGACATTAACTAATCGAATTCAACAAGTTACAAAACTTGTCCGATTATATGTATGTAAACTGACTGGAACCGAGAATGAGCTAAGAGGGTCTTACTTTACTTATAATTACATGGCAATGATTGTTTGCCACATCAAATTATTTGGTTGTCGTCACATTAATGAAAGGACTAAATATACGAAAAAAAAAATATTATGGACCAAATGTTTACAAATAAAAAAGTTCAAGGACTAAATGTTAACTAATCAAAGTTTAGGGACCAAATAAAAAAATCGTTAAATTCAAGGATCAAACGATGTATTAATTTTGTTGAAAAAAATATTTGTCGCATAAAGTAGACAAACTCGAACAGATCCCATTAATTGTATCACGATGCATTATTGTGTAATTGCTTTTTTTTAATTAACGATGGGGAAATTTTAATTAATATCAGCTCATTAGTACATCTTGTGAATGATTTGCAGTACATCCGTAGGAGTTGTTTCTCAAAAAATCTCATACTCATGACACCTGAAAAATCTTGTCATTTCAAGGGCAAGCTTGTCCACGTATATGAATAGACAATTTGCCACGTTGGATGATCCTTGGTAATACAGTGACATCTATCTTGAAAATGACATTTTGTAGATTTATTAATGAAATTAATTAATTAATAAGCTAACAATAATTTAAGTAATTTTCAAAGCATCTCTGATAGTAACAAAAATAGATCACTTGTTAAAAGATAATGTTTATAAAACTCGTGAGTTTGACTCTAAAAAAACAAAAAAAAAAAAAAAAAAAAAAACAAAAAACTTGAGTACCTAATCCTTTTTTAACGCTTCACGCAAAGGGCTGGGCCTTTCTTTCTCTTTGCTTATTGGGCTTTAATTAGCTCGAGACCATGAAGGACGAATTTAATAAATAAATAAATAAAAGGACGAGATGGTGAGAGTTCATGCTGTTGTTGACTTGTTGGGTATCTTGTGGTTTTTTTTATCAGATCTTGGGGTTGAAATATAGCAGCCAGTGTGACTACAGAAAGAGGAAGTACGGTATATAAGTGTGGTTCACTCTCAACTTAATTAATTTGTTCCATTCATAAAACTCAAATTCACAAAATTATTTTAATATAACCTTAATTGATCTGTTTTTCTCAACAAATCAAAACCTTGGTTAATTAATTGGTTCAATAACCACAACTATTTAAAAAAGTATCTCGTTTGTTTCGATGTCACGACGGTATAAGTGTTGAAGGATCATATGGTTAATGGATGAAATAGATGTCTCGATCGTTCTCTCCAAAATAATTGTCGGTAACTCATATATCAAAGGTACATATATAGTCATGCATGCACATGGCGTGGGTTAATTTCTCTTATAGATACACTCCACAGCTTTACTTGTAATCTAATCAACTGTTTACTTGCTGGTTCCTATAGACCTTCACGTTACATGTGCTAATCAAACCTAGTAATTAATTTTACATGGCTTGTTCATTCGATGTTACGTTTGTCCTTGTATTTATTCAATATCAACATATTCCTCAAAAATCAACATATCCTTTTCACCATTTTAGAGAGATAAATGTGGAGAAGCATTGACCGATCGAAATAATATATAACCTCACTCGATTTCAAATTCATTAATTTTTTAATAAAGTATATAAATGGTCATCTCTCTTTAACTATTTATTACTGATGTCTGCACCAGATGTGCGAATAGACACCATACGAAAAAATATGAGGGCCGCTAAGGGCACCCCACCATTTAATCATTAATTTGTAAAATTCCAGCAAAAATGGAAAAGACCACTGTATATATATAATGGTTCAAACCCCACAAACCATTTCGACAAGGAGTTTATCACCGATCGATTCTTCTGCACCGAGAGTAACAATGTTTGACAACCATGTTTAGTTGCGTATAATGTTGAAAATGATAGACACTATGAATAAACATCAATGAAGGAGACCACAGGTATGTACGTATTTATTTTTTTAGTTGATTAAATACATGGGTTTTCACTATGACGATTTTAATTTTTAATAGAGGTTTTAAAATCTCTATTAAATGAGGTGTTATTAAATAACACTTAATTGATATGAGTTTTTAAAAACTTATTTTATGTGAATCACGACACCGCGGGAAGATTGGATAAGAGGGAGGAGGAAGTTGAGGATGTATTAAAAATTAAAAGTGGATCTAACATAGAACCATATTGGTTGCCACATGTTGATTCTGTGGATATAGGTGTATAGCCTCTGGGCTTGGACTCGCGGACGTGGACGGGTGGAGGATTGTGCGTAGACGGATGTACGATGAGATTATCGGGTATGAATACTATGGCGGGAAGTGCTTGGTAACGGTGCATTGCCGGAGAATCAAGAGGGGGCATCTTTCAAAGAATGGTTGACACTTCCGGACATGGGATTTTAATAACATTTTACTTAATAAGAGTTTTAAAATCTTTATTAAAAGTTAAAAATGTTTTAGTGTTTGTTATAGAGACACGTTGCAGAACAGGAACCTCCCTTTGAAGATCAAGTTTCTTTGGCCTCTATATTGCTTTTCGGTATTCATCGATCAGATGCACGTCGACTGCGCATGGATCTATAAAAATATCTCGACTGAAAATTTGCATGGTAATGATAATGATTACCTGAATAAAGTTTCGTTCCTATAAAAAAAAAATAATAATTATTATGACAACTTGATGTTTTTTGAGAAAGGGAAAGTAATGCCGAGATTTTATTGATACCAAAAATATGAATGAGGAAATGCGTACCCTCCACCCAAGACAAAAGGTTGGTTCAGAAAAACACTAGTGGAGAGAAGAGGATTACATGATTACTAGATTTCCCCAATCGCCCAGGAGTATGGGTATCCCACGACTTGAACTGATGGTCACATTTCACCTATAAACCCGCAGAGCTCGAACTTGCTCACTGTAGAGCTCAAATTTTTTTGATAAGAAAAAAATCACAACGTGATATCAAAAAAAATCACAACTCGTCCACGGTAAGCTCAAACTCTCAACTTTAATTGGAACTACAAAAAAAAAATTGGAGCTATAAAAACCTTTTTTGAAAAGAAAGAAACCACAACTTTCTATAAAAAAAAAAAAATCACAACTTGCCTACTTTAGAGCTGGAACTCTTAACTTTTTACCTAAATAAACTTTATATCAAATGACTGAGTCATCTACTTAATTGAAGAAATATACACTATAAAAAAAAGGTCTGCAATAGCGACGGAGTTAGCGACGCCCCATGTCGCTATTTTTGGGCGGGAAAACTCCCACCCAAACCATGTTCTCGCTCGGCCACATGGAGGAATAGCGACGGAATCCCGGTCGCTATTTGTCGATTTCCATATCAAAAAGCGTTTTCTCTCCCTCTATGGTTCACTTCCGCCCGTCTTCCTCACTCGACCCTCTCCCTCTCCGTGCTTATTCCTTACACTATAACCCTAAACCCCTCACGCGAACGCCATCGCCTCACCCCGCTCGGCCCGCCTCTGCTCGCTCGCCTCAAGAAGCGCCTCGTCGCAGCCACCACACTCTCATCTCGTTCTTGATTTGGGATTTAGTTATAGATTTTTATTTATTTTATGTTTTTTGTTATTTAAATTGATTTCTAATATTTTTTTTGGAAATTAGTATTTTTTTGTGGAAAAAGTGGGTTTTTTGCATTTTATGTTAGGATGAAAAATTGGAATAAATTTTGTAGGTATATGCATGTTAAATTAAAAAAAAAAATGTAATAGTTTGATAAAAAGAAGTTGTAATTTTGTATTTTTTGTAGGAATAAAATTTTGAAAATTAAATTTGTATTTCATGTATTTTTAGGTGAATAAAATTTGTTAAATTGATTAAAATATAGGTTCAAATAAATTTTGTATGTTGATATTTATTATTTCTTTATTTTTATGACAAATAAAATGCATGTTTGTGATTTGAATATAATAATTTTTTGATTATTTGTGATGTTTATTGCTTGATTTTTTTAGTGTGTTAGTATTAAATTAGTTGAATTTCAAATATGTCTATTAAACTATTATTTAATTGCTTTTTACAGTAATAAAAAAATCAAATTAAAATCTATTTAACTATAATAAAAAATTAGGTTAAGTTAAAAAGATTTAAGTATAAAGTTAATTAAATGATATAAATTCATTGGAGAAATTAAATTTTGATTAGGGCCAAAAATAAAAGAGTACGTATAATATATTATACTATAAATAAATATAGAGTAGTTAAAAATAATTTAACAAAGAAATTTGTAATTAGTTGAACAAAATAATTTATATAACAACGCTTACATACGATATATATAGATATATGAAGTATAGGCGGGGTTAGTATTCATATATATATATATATATATATATATATATATATGTAAATTATGTTGAGTTGAAATTAAAATAAGTATGAAGTTACAAGTTAAATGAATTATTAATATGGTAAATTGTACTGATAAAAATTTAATAAAATAATGTAAATTTATTGGACAAATTAAAATTCGATTCGGACAAAAATAGAAGAGTATAATATATTATACTATAAATAAATATAAAGTAGTTAAAAAGTAATTTAACTATAATAAGGAAATTAGAATTGGTTGAACCAAAAAATATTTATAAAACAATGCTGATATACGACATATATATATATAAAAGAGACAATAAAATTATAAACTGCAAATATTGAAGTAAAATTAAAAATTAAAAATAAAAATTTAAGAAAAATTACGCAAAAATATGTGCATATATTGCAAGCAATGCGACTAATTACGATAAACAATTGACTTAAAATGTATAAGATATATTACGCAAAGTATGTGCAAATGCAATCGATTCGACTAATTACGATTAACAAACATTTCATTTAAAATTTAATTTAATTGAATTTAGAAAATTTCATAAAATTATTAAATATTATATATAATAGTTTTTGCATTTATATAAAAATATATAATAGTTAAATATTTTGAATATTTATATTTAATCTCATTTGAAATTTAATAGTTTTTAATAAAGTTTTTACTATATAGTTTTATAAATTAATTTTATTACTAACATTGAATTTTAAAAATTTTAAATTTTATTGTATTATATATAATAGTTTTAACATTTTATAAATATAATATATATAATAACAAACTTTTAAAAAAATCTCTTTAATTTAGTGACGGGGCGGGCAATGAGCCACGTGGACAATTAGCGACGAGTCCATAGCGTTGGGGTCCCGTTGCTAATTATCCACGTGGCATGGTCAAAAGAGTTTTTACCACAATCACGTGGCAATTTAGTGACGGGATGTGGCGACGGGCTCCCGTCGCCAAAAATGACTCACCATCGCTATTCTCGTCACTAACGCGGTACAACGACGGCAAATATCGGATTAGCGACTTGGTTTCTCGTCGCTAATTCGGTATCCATTTGTAGTGAGAAAATATTCAGTGCTTACATTAATTCCATATGTGAATTAATTTTAGTGTAGTTCATCATTAATTGCACTAAATCAAGTACAATAGAAGAGTTTGATTCATGTAGGGACTTAACTAATTTAAGATTAAGATTATATTATTTTGATTGTTGTTGTTTCAATTGCAATGTACTGAGTTCAGGGTATCAGTCCTGGCATTACCTGTTCCTATTTAATTATTATCCATCCTAACCAAATAATAAAATCCATATGCACACCTTTAATTTTAATTACATGCATGCATGAATACAAGTACATTTTATAGACGTATAAAAATCGTATGAGTTTATGTATATGTATTGATATGTAATACATGCATGTGATCTTGTTCAGAGTTTTATGTCTAGTACTTTTACAAGTTGTTGATATAGATCACGACGACTAATAGATACGAGTGCGCGTAATTGTGCAAATCACAATACATGTCTTAATTAATAATTGACAATTAGTCGCCTAGCTAGAGATCTTCTTAACCCCACCATGTTACATGTATAACTATTTTCTAAGAAGATTGGAAATCAAGGGAGCAACATTATGTTACAGAACATGGCACATCTTTAATTAGTTTAACAACTTACACACGTTTAGAGTTTTTTTTTTCCTCTGATATGTATGTAACTTGAAATGCAAGGAAGAATTCATGAAAAAAAATAAGGAATGATATGATGATCGAGAGAAATCACGGCGTGGATTTATCGTTAATTAACTCGGATTCCCACAACGCGACACGTGTTGCTTGCTGTCGGGGGGCTGTCAACTTTATAGCTTTTGTTTCGTGCCGTCAAACCTGTTGACCCTTGTAAGCAAAGGTTCGTGTGCTGAGCTGGCATGCCAACATGGAAAATGTAGCACTAGACGACATGCAATTGGTCTACGTGGACACGTGGTGCGAGGAGGTTGGAGCCGTGTTAGGTTTGAAGAGGACAGTGGTGCACGGTCCCCGATAATTCGAACATGGCTGGGTCCCACAACATCTTTACTTCTAATGTAGATTTCATTATACGAGTTAATGGTTCTTAATTAGCTCTAACTTTCCACCATTAGTTTAGGTGAGATCTTACAAAGATTTTCTCTTAGATCTCTTGAAAGCGACCGTTGAGTGTCTTAAATTGCAGTACATATTAGAGTTTCTGATCCTCCCTCCTTGACGACTCGTCTTAATAATTTGCTTTTAAATTTAAGGATTTCCACTTGGTTCTTAATTCACGTCAACTTTTTCTTTAGGATCGTATATAGAGCAATGAAGTTGAAAGAAGAGTAAAACTATATTTAAGAAATTTAAAATATTGTATTTATGCATGCATTTTCAAGTGAGGTATACGATGTTATCAATATAGCGTTAATCTCAAATTAGTTGAGGTTAAAAGCATAAATTAACTATCATTTCAATTGACTTAATTATAATTAAAGCACTTGATGGCATACTTTATTTAAAGATCCTTCAAATATTTTATCTTTCTTAAATCTTAATTAAAACATTTGATCAAGTTATTATCTTAAACATGCCTTTAAATCGCCATGAAAGGCTCAAAGACACAACAAATATATATTATAGCAAAATAATCGGAAAAAAATATTACTATGAAATTATCTTAAGCTTTTTTAGGTGAAACTTAATTTGAGTTCCAAAACAAATTCTCATGACGCGTGAAGTTGGCCTCTCATTAAGAGTGTCTGTTTACTTTCATGTGAGGTGGGGCAACATATATTACTTGTAATGGATATATTCAGTACGGTCTTACCTGGCTTGCAATTGAAACAATAGTATTCTCTTCCCTTTAATTGCAGGTTTCTCACCTCACAGTACCCCCCTGTTCTTAATTATTTTGTTGATACTATAAGCCACCTTAATTTTTTTTTTTGAAAAAAAAATATAAAATATAAAACTATAATTAAGCCTTCTTTAATTGTTTTTTTGATGAAAACATCTTTGTAAATGCTCAATATATGGAAACAATTAATTATGGACAACACATACTTAGTCTAAGAAAAAGTTATGAATATCTAGCGAAACATCTATATATAGTATATACGTACAAACGCACATATTGATTCTCTTATGTGTCATGATTGTTTCGGCCATTGATACACACTCTGGCCGATTACACAAGGGTCTCGTAAGAATAATCAAGTTCGATCGCCTCAATACTCGCGGATATCAAAACAAAGTTACATATATGGGCCAAGTGCATACATGCATCTATAATGTTTTATATATATATATATTGAGTAATGTGGGTATCCTTATGTTTGATTTGACTATTAATCAATTAAGTGGTTCAATGGTTTAGTATGAAATTAGAAAATAAGTTGTCATGATTCAAACCTTGGTGGGTTCAAAAATTGAAAAAATATTTTATTTGACTATTCCCATGAGCCCGAAAATTGTGGAAAGAGATCACCAGTAACTCGACGTTTTTTATTCACACTTATCCGCATAACCCCGTCTTCGCCCTTACCACTAAGCCACCCCCGTCCGGTTTAATGTGTACAATATATATATTAGGGCTGGCAAAAATCCGAAAACGGACATAAACGGGACCGGACACCCATTTTTAAAATTATTAAATTTGGTGCCCAGACCCGGTCCCGTTTTTGAAACGGACAATTTTTTTTTGTCCAGTCCCGTATGTTTTACAAACATACAGGACCCGTTTTGTCCGCTTTTTATTGTTAAATATGATTAAATATTTTATTTATCAAATATAAAATATTGAATAAATATTTAAAAATACTAAACAACTGTCAACAATGATGCTAGAGGGCGGCGCAGTGGAGCTCGCGGCGGAGGTCGGCGGAGAGGAGCTCGCGGCGGAGGTCGGCGGAGCGTGGGTTGGGTTCGGGGAGCCAGATCTTGGATTTCTGGCCGAGGTAGGAGCACCAGGAGTAGTTGGAAAGGAGGCCGCGGCGGAAGCGGATGAGGACGGAGGGGTTGAGGCAGTCGATGGGCTCGGGAGGGGTCCGGAGGCGCATCTGGGCGTTGGCGAGGTGGAGGACGAGGTGTGAGGCGGGGACGAGCTGTGCGTGAGGCAGAGAGAGTGAGAGGCGGATGGAGGGAGATGACAGTTGAAGACGATCGAGAAGACGATGCACAGACCGAAGGCAGAGGCGGACGGAGGCAGAGGTGCGACTGTGCTGTGCAGAGACGCCGAAGCAGTGAGAGGCGGACAGAGGCAGAGGTGCGACTGTGTTGTGCAGAGACGCCGGAGCCGTGCGTGGCAGCGTGAGGCAGAGAGAGTGAGAGGCGGACGGAGGCGCGCCGTGCGTGGCCGTGAGCCGCGGTGCGTGGCCGTGAAACGCGAGGCGATGAGGCGGAGTGAGGCGGTTAGAGACGGTGAGAGGCGGAGTGAGGCGGTGAGAGCACTGAGAGGCGGAGGCGTTAGGGTTTGTTTGATTGGGGACGAGCAGTTGAGGGAGAATCTGATTTTGGGGGATGAACAGTCGAACAGATGTGAATCATGTGATAAGATGAGATAAATCATAAATCTCATAAAAGTTAAAAACTTTAAATACATTGTGAAATTACTTATATGCCCTTCAAATTAATCACAAACGGGTACCCGTTTTTTGAAATTTCTGCCCGAACCCGATCCCGTATTTTTAAACGGACACAAAAAATTGTCCAGTCCCGTATGTTTGTCAAAAAAATTGTCCGGTCCCGTTTAAAACGGGACCGGACAAAGCTGGCCAAACGGGACCGGGCACATTTTGCCAGCCCTAATATATATATATATATGATTCTAGTTTTTTACAGGAAAATGAATTAATTATTACAATATGTACTACCCAAGTAGAAATACTTGCAATAGGAGTACGTATCTGGATACGGATTTGTTTAAATAATTACAGTACGTACTTTGCTACGTACACTTTATTTTGAAGCGGCAATGTTATTGTCGACATGACGAGCTGATCATAGTGTCCTAGGAATAATTATAAAGAGGGCCCGTAATTGCCGAGCCAATCTAGGACAAAACTAGCCTTAGTTTGTGACCAATTATTACATAATTCATCATGTATACTTAGCTATCTTTATCGCAATTTTTCCATTAATCACTAATATCCCTGGTGTTTGTAGTTCCAATATTAAGCTCATATAATTGAAGCATATCCAGTCTATGAAATTAATATTAATGATGGTTGCTTGGAAGAGCATGTTTTTGTGGGTGCGATAGTCTACCAACTCAAATTAAAGAGTCATGTTTTGGGATAAACTTGGTCCTGATCCTTATCAAGAGGCCTTGTTTAATACTTAGATTTCATTTTCATTTGTTGGTCTTTTATCATGCAAGCATGTGCGAGCTACTTGTAACGTAATCATGATTTTGAAGGCATAATATAAACATTTAGCAGGGACTAGGTGACACTAGTTGTTACGATGTGACGTTATTATGATAAATTATATTTGATCCAGCTTGAACATGCACGAACATATATATAGCCTTTTTCGTGACACTCTTGGCGGCATCCCTTGATGATCATAAGCAAGCTTACGGCTACATGTATATTATATGTATTTCTGTACTAGGACCTTAGTTAGGTACATGAGGTCAACAAGGCAAAGTTGGCAACCCGATCGATTATAAGAGAATCTAATCAATTAGAGACAACCTTTGCTTATATATGATTGCAAAGCTGACGCTTTCAACCTTGGAAAAGCGTACTAAGGATATGAGAGCGATTCGTCAATATTTAAATTGTCTCTCGAAGGCATTATAGCGCCATCAAACATGTCTAGTTGGTTTACAGGTTCCTGTATGCTAGTCGATGTACACAGTGATGTACGTACTATCCGCATAAAATTCAAATTTACTACTTAAGCGAAGCTGCGAAGGTGATTCAGTTCCGCCATAAATATTGTTTAGTTATAATTAGTGCAATCTATTAGTGTTGATCAATATTTATACTTGTTTAGCGATGAAGGTTAATTTCGAATCAATTAATACTGATCACTTAACTAAGAGATCTTAAGTTCGAGTCTTAACTATGTAAAGTCAGATAAAAAAAAATCACTTTAATTTTTTTATAAGAAAGAAACGTAGTTTGCCCCCAACAGGTTCAAATTCATTATCTCTTAGTTCCAAACATTAGAACAATTTCGGTATTTAATAGAGGTTTTTAAACCCTATTAAAGGGGGTGTTATTAAATAACACCTAATTGATATGAGTTTTAAAAAACCTCTATGTAATACATGTATTAAAAATTAAAACATAACACATTTTCACATGACATTTAATAACACTCTATTTAATAAGGGTTTTAAAATTAAATCTCTATTAAGGGTAAAAAATGTTCTAGTGAAATTTATATATACTTAACTATTGAGTCACTCAAATGGTTAAAAAAAGACGTTTTAATTAGAGACTCCACTTACTTACAGTCGACTGCAAAGCATCAATTAATTGAGGTACAGGTTGTGACAAAAATGTAGATCTAATCAAAATCAATAAAATCCACGCATGTACGTATATAATTAAAAATCTTTTTAAGCCTACTTAATTAGTGGATGGTTAAAACTCGAGTTTTTTTAAGTTATATATATAAAATAATGAAACTTAGATAACTTAAGAAGAACTGAAAACATTTTAAAAGTCGTATATATAGTTATTTAGTATTCTTTTTATTATCAACAACTATAGTTAATACAGTTCATCACCCAAAACAAATTGAACTAAGTACTTAATATAACTTTTTCATGCAGTTATACTTTTTTTTGAGATATATATATATTTTTTTTGAATTCATGTTGTTATACTTTGGTGCACATATATACTTGGAACTAGATCTCCATCGATGATGCATTAATGTTTTTCTTGGTGGGGTCAGTCGATCTGCAAATTGTTAATTAGAACAACCATGATTTCTGTTGTCTTCTGGATGTTACATGATCATATACAGTGGGCCTAATTAAAGACCAAGTTGAGACACATTGAGTGAAAGTGAAAGGATTTCCACCTCCGCACATTCATTTGTTCTCAACCTTATCTTCTCTTATAATATCGCGCGACCTCTTTTTTTTCACGTTATTGATGAGATAAGAGATTAACGCCTGCACATGCATCCCCACCCCACCATACATAATATCGCGCGACCTTTACTTATCTTCTCAATCTTTCGTCCTCATCTCTACATATCTCAACTTGGAGTACTCTTGGACCATGCGTAGACGCATCAGTACTACCTTATACCATGTATCAATATTATTTTTCAATCATTAGAATATTTTTAACATTTAATATAAGTTTTAAAACCACTATTAAATAGAGTGTTATCAAATGTCACGTAAAAATGTGTTATGTTTTAATTTTTAATACATGTATTACATAGAGATTTTTTAAAATTCTTATCAATTAGGTGTCATTTAATAACACCCCTTTAATATGGGTTTAAAAACTTCTATTAAATACCGAAATTGTTCTGGTGAATACATATATATATCACATGGTCCTTTAAAGTGCTGTATTAATTTTGTTTTTTTTTATATGAAAGAAAGATCTTGACACCTCTGGGATTCGAACTTAAAACTTCTTACAAATTTCATACCAAGTGATTGAGTCACCCAATTGATTGGTAATGTATTGTTGCTTGTATTAATGAATTGGCATTTATATATAAGTAGTGTTATTTTGAATCATGAGTTTTGAGAGAAAAAAAAATTATTTCAAAATTATCATCAAGTAATTAATGAAACAAATACAATCACATGTAAAACTCTTTTAATACCTCTTAAATACTTGTAAAATTTTTAAAATTTTTTTATAAGTCTGAACTAATGAGTTCAAGTATTGATCAACAATTAATATGTTAAACAATTCATCCGAGTTGTCTTCATGTCTGTCACATTTATACGTTACACTCTCAGTTTTGCATTTCGTAGATATCTATAAATAGTAGCTAGGGATAAAGTTTTCGAGAAAAGTGGGGATAAAAAATATGATCAGTCCATCTCCCTTAACGTGTTTTCAAAAACTAACAATGATGCATGTAAAACCTTTTTGGTTAAGCTTATGTTTTTGCTTATAGTTGATGTGAAGCTTGATAAACTCTTTTATATCATTTGGGTTGCATTTTATATTTTTCAATGCACAGTTGATTAACTTGGTGCTGGCAACCAAAACTACTTAAAACTACTCTACCGTACCATATGTAACCACTTCAATTCTCAAAAACATCTCCCTTAATATTACATGTTTTTTGTTTTTTCATAAGCATAAGCGAAAGTTGAATCAAACAAACAGGGTCACTTTCAACAACTTTCGTACAATATAATTAACTAACGTATTTATCAGTTCTATTTTCGCTATAAATGTTATTTAATATACATTACAATTTTTAACACGCTTTATCCATTATAGACATATACTTTTGGGGAGAAAAATTAAGAAAATAAAACGGAGAGATTAAGGACTCACTCGCTAGTATTATCCACAACACAGCTAGTATTATCCACAACACAAACACATGTGTGTGTGTATATATATATATGTTCCTTTGATTAAGTTTAAGCTCGTGACTTACCATTCACGTAAAGGTAAAGAGAATTTTGTCCACAAATTGGGAGGCAAAAGCGTCTTTTTCTTCTCCCCTTCTTTCTTTTACCCACCCTCCTTTGACCAGATAATGATGAAAGTGTGCTTTGTGGACAAAATACTAACCTTCTTTATCTCCATTAACTTAGGTAAAGCTACATTAAATGAGGCCAGTAGATAAAAATGGAGGGCAGTTTAGTCAATAATTAGTACCAAATAATTCAGGTGGTTTGTTAGGCTGACTAGCTTCCGTTCCGTTCGAAGTGATAATGTATATTATCCTCATTGACTAGACGCAGATAGCTAGATAGGTGTGACTGCGGTGGCGTGGTGTAGAAGTGCAAGTGTCAATGAGGCCTGTGTCAATAAGCTCACAATCATTAATATATGCGACTCAACGATCAGGGGTGGTGTACAAGTTGGTAAGTAGATCTACACAATTAGTTTGCAAAGTTTTGTTTAAAATTAGAGGTTCGTTTTTGTTTTAATCTGTTGAATCATCTTAGTTTCTCTATGTTTAGTCTTGTTTTTAACGTCTTAAATGTTTTAATTTGGAACTATTCTTTTTTTTAGAGCGAAAAATAGGCTTTTAATATGAGAAACGGCTTTTTGTTGCTATGTTGCGAAGGTTGACTTGAAGTGTTCTATTCGATATTATGACCAACCAAATGAAGAATCAAAATTGTCAAGGTTTTGTGATGGCGGACTTCATAGATTTATGACATAATTAGCTAATGAGTAGTGATTAGAAACTATTTATTCGGATTTTATCTTTTATAGTTTCATTTCAATGTGCCAAACAATTTATTAGAATTTTATTAGAAATTTGCTACTTGCTTACAATGTATTCTTTTTGGAACTTTGTAGGAAGCTGATAGGCTTAGACAAGTGATTGAGAAGGAAATGCTAAAAGTCGAGGTAAGTTTGTTCTTCCCAAAATGGCTTGTAATTTTTCCACATGACCTTATTAAATGTGTAAATTCACAAATGTTTAGTTTAGTTAACAGTTCCATGCTTAATAGAGTTGTCTAATGACTCTGCTCTTTGTATTGTTGAAATAGAGCATTTTGACTTAAAACATAAGCCATAAACCAAAGCTAGAGATGGGCAAAACATTGGTTAAATATTTAAGAGAAATAAGTAGTTAAGCAATTCTACCCATTAACCAAAGATTACTTTTAGTCTCTTAAAAAATTCATAAGATACTACTTTGAGAATCAATGAAAAATATTTAAAATTGGTATTTGGTTTGTTCATCTACCCCCTTAACCAAAGATCAAATTTTAATATTTTTTAAATAAATTCAGTAAATACTACTTTAAGAATCCATGAAAAACATATTTAAAATTGGTTTTGGTTCATTCATTTTTTGATTGAAATATTCGATTAAGTGGTTTAATGCAACAATAGGTGTAAAGCCTCTTGCGAAATTACAGTTGTTAAAACTTCTTTTATTATTATTTTTTAAATAAAAATTTATGACTTTTCGACACAATCAAAGAGAAAATTTATCACCTATCAACTGTAATAAAATTAGGTTCCAAGAATTGTGATTATATATGAGACTTATCCCAAAAAAAAAAAGTGATTATAATAATACAACAGTTTGACAATTAGTTATTATTCTCATGATAAACATCTAAACACAACATTGTACAAATTCATTATTTAAATCATAATGAAAAACAAAAATTTTAACGAAGGAAGTAAACACAAAGCTTTCAATAAGACAAAACAATCAAACCTTTGAATCTCACTAAGTAATGTTTAGGCTAGTCTTAATCTAGCTCAGTTGAAACTTAAAATCCTGACTCTACTTATGAATCTAGTTTATGTTAAATATTATTGATTAATGCTAAACCGTTCAAGTGTAACTAATTTAAGTGACGATGATTTTAGTAAATAAACTCGAGTAAGTGTTTTTTTTTTATCTAAACTTTACGAGTGTATGAAGCTTAATATATTTTTACTAATTCAAGTTCGAGCCCAAATACGATCACTAAATAACGATAAACCTCTTCCTCAAAAAATTTTCAAAGACTTCATCCTACCTGCTCTAACTTGAAACTATTAATTAAGGTCGATGCAACCTATGCCACACACCAAACCTCGGCCCCTGGAGTAAACTCCATTTTTCATTGATTTAATTATAATCACAGCATGCACGCTTTGTTGAACAGCCGTTCCTCTTGAACAAACGCTACTGAAAAGTAGTTTGGTTGACTCTGTCATTCAGACTGAAATGCAGTACTACGTGGCACCATCTCTCTTTTAACTTGATCACGTGGCCACGCAGACACTCACACGCTTATTCCTTGCTAGAACAATCAAACTTAGTTTTGAGAGTCGAGACTCCAACAATTCCGAATGCGTTAAGCAACATCCTCTCAATCACTCCCTCACTAATCCCCATAATATTCATATCTTAACAGTAGTACTAATATTCATACCACATGAAAGATTGCGAAATGTGCACCCATAATACCTTATAAACCACGATGCGCGCCTTATATATTATACTTATGTACATGCGAGTTAAAAAGTTTGTACACGTGTTACTGTGCTAGTGCTACAATATACTATATATTGTATTGTTTGTTTAGAAAGCAAGGTTAATTGCTTGATTTCTTTAATATTACTGTAATTGCTTGGATGGGAAGAATAAGATTGAGTGATTAAGGAATGATCAGATCCTAATTAAGATTCATCGGACGAGATGTTGGTGAGAAATCACGGCGTTGAAGGTGGTAGAACCCAGTGCCACGTGGAGGCCCTACGCCAGCGGAACATGAAAGAGAGGGAGAGATAGAGAATACTGACTTACCGTGTCGTCAAATCTGTTGACTCTCTTAGAGTGGTAGCTAGACGACAAGAAGCGTTTCTGATGTGGCCACGTGGCACATGTATGGGTGGAGCCGTGTTTGGCTCGTTGAAGACAGTGTTACTTGTCTCCAAAACTTCCAACATCACCGGGACCCACTCCCTATCTAACCCCCCACATTTTATGTGGGGCCGGCGCCCATTACTCCCAACCGCACTGCATCACCTCTCCAACAACCCACATTTTCCTTTACTCACTAATTCTTTTTGTAATTAAGAAACCAATTTTGATTACCCTTCAAAGGGGTTAATTTCACCCATGGTCACTCAAATTTGTAGTTTGTAACACTTTGGTCACTAAACTTTCATTTGTCCCAAATATATAACTAAACTTTACAAAACGTTTCAACAAAGTCACTCCGACCACTCTCTGATCAAAAATTCACCGGCGCTGCTGACGTGGCGCCACGTGGGATTTCATGGGAGGTCACTTAACTTGTTAAGTGATGACATGGCATGCCACATACACACCACCCACCCACCCCACCCCACCCTTAGTGCACCCCGCTGGTTTCCCGGCGTCTCTGCCCCACCCCCACCCCTGCTGGTTCCCCCGCGCCTCCCCCCTCCCCCCGGCGTCTCTGCCCCACCCCCACTCCCCCCTTCCCCCCGGCGTCTCTGCCCCACCCCCACCCCCCCGCCGCCCGGTAGTCTCTCCCCCACCCCACTGGTTCCCCCCCCCCCCACGCCCACTTCCCCAACTCCATCTCCCTCTACGCCCGAATGCACCGCCAATCCGTCCCCCCAAACGCCTTCACCTTCGCTTCCGTCCTCAACGCCTGCGCGCGAGCCCTAGCCTCCCGACAAGGCAAGCGAGTGCACGCCCGGATCGCCCATTCGGGATTTCTCACCAACCAAGTCTTGCAAACGGCGCTGCTCGACATGTATGCGAAATGGGGTGCGTGGATGAGGCGCGGGAGGTGTTTGATGAAATGCCTGCGAGAGACGTGGTGGCGTGGACGGCGATGGTGGCCGGGTACGCCAAGGTTGGGATGGTGGGCGCGGCGAGGGAGGTGTTTGACGCGATGGGGGAGAGGAATGTGGTTTCGTGGACGGCGATGGTGGCCGGGTACGCGAGTTTGGGGGATGTGGAGGCTGCGAAGGCACTGTTTGATGAAATTCCTGAGAGAAATGCGGTTACTTGGACGGCCATGATTGCCGGGTATGGGAAGGTTGGGGATGTGGGCAGTGCGGAGAAGGTGTTTGGTGAAGTGCCCAGGCCGGATGAGTCGTGCTGGGTGGCCATGATCGCTTGTTATTCGCAGAACGGGTGGTCGACGGAGGCGATCGGGATGTATAAGAAGATGAGGGGAACCAGCGGGGTGGGGGAGAGACTACCGGGCGGGGGGGGGGAGTGGGTTGGGGGCAGAGACGCCGGGGGGAAGGGGGGAGTGGGGGTGGGGCAGAGACGCCGGGGGGGGGGGGAGGAACCAGCGGGGGTGGGGGTGGGGCAGAGACGCCGGGAAACCAGTGGGGTGCACTAAGGGTGGGGTGGGGTGGGTGGGTGGGTATGTGTGGCATGTCATGTCATCACTTAACAAGTTAAGTGACCTCCCATGAAATCTCACGTGGCGCCACGTCAGCAGCGCCGTAGGTTTTTGATCGGAGAGTGGTCGGAGTGACTTTGTTGAAACGTTTTGTAAAATTTAGTGATATATTTGGGACAAATAAAAGTTTAGTGACCAAAGTGTTACAAACTGCAAACTTGAGTGACCATCGGTGAAATTAACCCCCCTTCAAAGTTGCACACAAGTAGATTTAAACCCTCGAATCAATGAAAAATATGATTATGTGTCAAGTTAATTATTAGAGCTATACTACTTCGTAATTTTTTTAATAATAATGAGGTTTCCTTTACTTAGTAATTATTAACTTTTTTTTAATAATAATGATATTTGATTATGTTTTTTTTTTTAATAAGAAAGAAAACGCAACTGACTCACTGTGAAGATCGAACTCTCAACTTTACACTCGAATAATATTATATCAAATTAGTGAATCATTTTGTTATGATTTTTTTTTTAATTTAAATTTAATTACTTTTATGCATTCAAGAAAGAAATGAAGTATATTTAAAACTGAATGATGTAATACAATTCAATCAACACTCGATCATCAAGTTAGGACAACAACAACAACATAGCATCAATACCAAATATTATCAAGCTATGACATTTTAATAAATATATTTTCTCATCGATTTCAAGCACTAATTAATTATAATAATTCTCTATAAATTTTAATTAGAAATTATCTTGGTGTCACGTAAAATTGAAACCACTCGAAATCTTAGGAATGTGAAGTATACGGTGACAATGGATATGATGTCGTCCATCATAGGCTGGTTGGTTACCCACCAAGGCGCCTTTACAGTGTACAATACATATATAGTTGATGAAGTAACAGATGATATCTCTCTCTCTCTCTCTCTCTCTCTCTCTCTAGATCTCTCTCACTTTCTTCTTTGCATGCACGACGGGTCACACAAAAGCAGACGCGTGTACTGTCAAAATGGCAGCACATAGAGAAGCGTTTGCCAAAAAGGATGCAATGCGGTTTTACACCACATCACTCACACATGCAACATTTGCTTGGATGAATGCCACCACAACATGCAGTATAGTAGTACTAGTAGTACTAGTAGCTAGGTAGTGCTCGCTTTAATCCTTAGAGCGCACGCATGCACGTACCCTCGTTAACCATCTCACCTAAATTTCGAGAAGATGGCGTACGCAGTGGGGGTTGGGGTTCCTTAATTTGATTGCCGTCTTTTGGAGAGTAAAGCGAGGTACGATTGGAACTGGTCGTTCGGGGACTCACGTGCTGTGGGGTTATATTTTTCTTCATGTATATATATAGTACTTGTTTAACTTGTGATTTAATCAATCAAAGAATATGTACTAGTAGTACAGTATATATACTTTGAAGAAAATTAAACGAAGTTAAAATTGTGAGGATTATTTCGTGTATATAAGTTGATGTGTTTTGGGTAGATGATTCACGCAATTGCTTGTCGGGTATTTGATGAAAACGTACGATGTCTTGCTTTAGTGGCTCACCGTTTAAGCAATGCGCATGCGCATTAGTGGGATGCTCGTATATGTGAGATAGGATCCTTCCACCCCACCGTGCCCTAACACGTACACGCATTCATCAATCATGCTCCCTTGCCCTTAATACACCTCGAGAGACGTGTGAGTAGTAAGGATCAAGGGCTGATAATGAGTGCATGCCCCTTATGCGTGCTGTTGGAACAATTTTCTTTTTGTGACATGATACTTTTGATAAGAATTCCTTAAAAGCTTGATTAATTAGCCCGGATTGAGCTAGCCCACCGAGCCTCACTTCTAGTGAATATATCTCTTCACGAGACTCGAATTAATCTTGATTTTCTTAAATGAAAATATAAAAATTAAGTAAAAAAATATTAATTTCAATGGTCTTGAGCTAGCGAGCATGGATAAATATTTAAAAGTTCAAATCAAAGGCTCAATTCAAGTTCAATTAGACCCGTTCTGAGCACGCTCGAGCTCACTTGTAATGAACATGAAGCTCTCTCTACATACATATAAGTGGAAATACTAAACCTTATTATATTCAGTTAATTAAAGACGTTTTCTTTTCTTTTTTTTTTTTTCTATTCACTTATATTTTTTTTTCCAAAAAAAAAAAGTGGCATTTTTTGATTATTTATTTATCTTCAAAAGATAGCTAGGTATGGGAAGACGGGACTGTGCCACGTTGTGAATCACGATCTCCTTTTCACGTTCAAAGGCTTAGCCGGATTTGCAAATTGCAACTGCTCATTTTGTCACGGAACGCCATGTGTCTATATCAAACCGTGGGGCGCTGGAACACAAATGTGAGACCAAAATTAAAGGTGGGAAGTGGACTAGCTGTACGTGTTGTGTGGAACAAACAAAGATAGCGTAAAATGGTAAATAAGTGGCTTAATTTAATTGTATAATAAAATCAAATGCGATTTTGTCCGAAAGCGAGATAAATCACAGAGGGGACACATTAGTAGCAACTGACGCAGCTAATCTAAAAAAAAGACAAACAGCCGTCCTTAGCAAGGGAAATCAACAAATATATAACGCAAACGGGGACATAATCAGGGCCAAAATCTCCTAACAAAACAATATATAAAACGCATGTAGTGGTTGACAATAATATTGTGTTACACATAGATAGAGATCGATCGATCGCTTTTCAACTCAGTAATTGAGTGTTTGAGTGGAAGATAATCTCGACTTTCCTTCGATTACTTTAACATTAATTCCACAACGTTGACCCGGTCACTGCCCCTTTTCGTAAGTTAACCACCCACCAATTAATTAATTAATTCTCCAATGTTTAATCTCTTTCTACTTTTTCCTTGCCCCCAATCAATTTCCCTAGTCGCATTAAGGGGATAATTGTAATATTTGAATTCTATCACCAATAAAGTGGTAGCACTGATGTACTCCCTCCTTTTTTTAATATTTAATTATCACGTTTTTTGCTTGAATACAAAAATTAAGTTTAATAATAATTGATTCGCCATTAAGTATTCATAACAATACTAATTTCCTCACCCATACAAATTTTAATTTAATTAATAATCACCAAAAAAAGTTACTTCTTATAGATACTACATGCATGAAAGAGGTGATTAATTAATGTTTAACTACTCTTTCCGCACAAATAATAAAAGTGGTTTTACTCAAAATATAAATATTAAAGCATGCATTAATAATTATGGCTTAAAGTTACAACTTGCTCATGTTTTAACTATGTGGTTAACTATACACCAACTCTTTATTCTATCCAAAAAAAAAAAAAAAGAGAACAAGTGTTTAAGAGTAAATTGGGTAAAGAGGCACAGGAAGTTCTTTACAATCTCGAAAACTATATATATATATATATATTGACAAAAAGTGTTTTAGGAATACTTATAAAAATGATAAAAAGAAGTAATTAAATAAAATGGATCGATTTATAATTAGAAATTATGCTTGATTGATTTTTTTGTGACCTACTCGTTAAAACAATATCACCCAATCATGTTTACATGAAATTGACAGTTTAAGTTCACTCGTGTACAAGTTTAAATGAAATAAGTCTATTTCTTTTTATCAAAAAGGTTTGAATTTCATCAAAAGAAATAGATTTTTTTTTTAATTGATGAATAGATGCATAAAAAAGAACAAATATTTAATAAAGGGCAAATAGTCATTTAACTTTTATTTCACGTTTTGTTTATTTGATACTCAAATTTTTTAGTCCCTTAACTTTTATTTTCATCTACTTTTGACCCGAGTAATGGTTGCTAATGAAGCGCACTAGTGATATACGATCGATTTTTTAAGTAAATGAATCGATTGTGAACCGCTTCGCTAGCGACTATTACCCTCAAAACTTGACAAATGACTATAATAAAATGAAAAAAAAGTTTAGGGATTAAAAGTGAACTGATGAAAGTTTGATGACTAAATCAACAAAAACAAAAAAGTGAAGGATCACCTGATTCTTTTCACCTTAATAAAGCATTAAAGCTATCTATTTTATTTTATTTTTTTAGATTGTATTAAAGTGTCCACTTATTCGGCAACAACATGTTTGATTCACTGAGTTATTAATTGGGCGGTGCTAAATGGAGTCATGATTTGATAGATTCGCAAATTTAAAAAATTAGTGGTTGACCATTAAATTTTCTTTCAAGTCTAACTAATATAACTGAAAATATAATTTGTGACTGAAAATATAATTCAGAGAAATCAGTATTATTTAGTGGCACCTCCTTTATTAGTCATTGATTCTTAAATTTATTTACATTAATTATTAAAAAGCCCTTATTAGTCTCGACTTATGGCTCGGACAGCTTTATTGTATTGATTTATATCCAATAGCACAAATGTTTGGTATATATCAAATCTTATACTAAAATAATATACTGCATATTATTGGCATTTGTATGATTTAGTGCGTTACGCTCTGACGTGACCCTCGATGGAAACTTTCTACGGCGAGTTGACACCACCTTCATCAAAACTTTCTTTCTTTATGCATCTATTCGTCTTATTATCCCAACTTAATTTTATTGATCATGCGTATGGAATAGGGATAAAAGTAGAGCGCAAATCTCAACGGTATACAGGGATTTCCTACAACTAATGAAAATGAAGAATTTAAATAAGGATGAAAGTAAAGATATAGATAAAACCTTATATCCACGAGAGCATAAAATGAAGATCGAAAATAAAATGTTCGCGGGGATCTCTGCGGAGAATTTCATTAGTAATATTCGCGGGGATCCCTAAGTATTTTTATTGAGGATCTTCGTGGGAATTACTCATGGAGATCCCTGCAGAGATCATCATATATATCAAATACATCTATATACATTATATATATCAATTTTATATAATATTATAAAGTTTTCATCAAAACACTTGTGATAAACAAACTCTAATGTGATTTTATAATTTTAACTTGTTTGATTAATATATATTTTGTTTTGAATTGTTTGCAACTATATTTACATGTTATACTTTATTTGGTTGAAATTTTCAACAATTGTGATCTTATGTATATGAACCATACTTTTTATAAATTTTTTGAAAAAAATTAAGTGGAAAAAATACTACCGCGATGATTTTTCGCAAATTCTCCGAAAGAATCCCCGCGATGATCAATCTTCAATGGAGAATAAAATGGGCAAATTTTTTTCTCTATAGATATTTCCCATCCCCGCGGAGATTAAGCATGGATGAGGATGGAGATGAAAGTTCATCTCCGCGTGGAGATGAGTACGGGGATGGGGGATAAATTTTTAAGTGAAGATGAAGATGGAGATGGGTCCCCATCCCTTACCCTCCCTATTGGCATCTCTAATATATAACCTAGGATTCCATACAAACATTTAAGTTAATAGTTATAATCAGTGAGAAGCGCTTTCATCAAATTAATGAGAAGTGCTACAATGACAACATATTTTCAAACCACAAAATGCATTGGCTCAAGAATCGCCTATGCGCCTCGGGATGCACGTATATGCATATCTCGATGCA
Organism: Stephania yunnanensis; assembly: GCA_039657365.1. NCBI lineage: Eukaryota > Viridiplantae > Streptophyta > Magnoliopsida > Ranunculales > Menispermaceae > Stephania > Stephania yunnanensis. Next base: position 54,558,045 of record CM077589.1, on the reverse strand, counting down.
TAACACGCGAGTCAGGTCATTTGAAGGCTCTTTTGAACCAATACATACATGTCAGTATTATTATTGTTACTATTTTAGTATTTTCCATAATTAATTAGCTAGCACGATAACTTGAGCTGTAAGTGTTTACAATTATTTGAGAGTTTCAATTCAAAAACAAAACAACAATATATAGACCACGAACTTCAATTATCTCACCAAACTATGCAGCTGGTGATCATGAAATCTTCCGCTCCTTCCATTCACTAGAACACTATAACAAAAAGCTAACATTTATGAGTCTCAATTTTGTCTAGGTTTGTTAAACATGTTTGGCTAATTGAGTGGCTCAATAATTTGATACGATATTTGCAAATAAAATGTTATGAGTTCAAATTTTGTTGGGGTGCAAAAGTTGTTTATTCCTATAAAAAAAAATGTTACACTTAATTGGTATATAATTCTAAAAGGTAAAGGCGACTGCGAGATTTTGTAAGTTAAACACACGATTTCGATTTCGATTTTTCGGTGTGACAAGATTGTTGGGAGGTAAGCTCCCCGTGTACATTTACGGATATAAAAAACAAATGAAAAAGTTAAAAAATGTTACACTCAATCAAACGTGCTTATGTAAGCACGTACATAACTAGGTTTCAAGAAGTATCGGTACCATTTAATAGGTGGGGTCACAAAATTTATGTGATGTAGATGTAGCCGTTTGTATCACTGTCATCAAAATACGCTCTTAAGTTCCATTTATATAATTCCTTATGTAATGTGTAGATTCAAAAACTTATTGAAACCAATAAAATAATATATGTATTGCAAAAGCTTTAATTTGGCCAAATCACAATCAATCTCACAACTCACATATGTAGCTTATAATCTCAAGTTTAAGGTAACTTAAGATTTGAGAATCGATTAAATCTTAAGAAAAGGTTGGTTTGTGGTTTTCATGGCAATTCAATTTGGTAGTATGTAATATATTTCCCAAATCCTAAGAAATCTATTGTATGGATCTAATACCAATTACAACTCTATTAATTAATGATAAATCTTTAACGTACTTAATATCAATTACTATTTTGTTGAAACCAATATTAATTAATTAATGAGAAAATTTTGATTGATTTATATAATTACAATTATGGATTGATAGTTATTTCTTGAAGTAAAATAAAATTTCATTACTCTCGGCATAATATATATACAAGATCAGACCGGACATAATATCAATTAATACATTAATTCTCTAATTTATTATGCAATGAATTTGGTAATATATTAATAAAATAATGTGACCATCGTTCTCTATAAACATATAACTACCATGAATATAATTAATTCTATGTCTTAATAAAAAAAAAAAACTATGACGAAAAAAAAAACTGAAAAATTAAAAGGGCACGTATAAGTAGCTGAGTCATGAAGAATTGGTGATGGGTGGTTTAATTAAGGAGTGGAGAGCCGCGAAAATTCCTACAAGTCTACCTGATTTTTGTTAATCTGGTTTTGTTTGTTCAAACTCACACTAATCCCTCTCTTCCCAAACTAATTAACCGTAGTTAGTTGGTGTTTTCCAACAACATTAACCGTTTCCCAAACCACCCTCCCTCTCGCTCGAGTGTCTTTTATTCGCAGTCACAAAAGGACGCGACGACGAACAGAAGGATCTGGTCAACCGCGTTGGACCGAGCGGCAAAGCAGTAAGCAGGGGCAAAACGGTAAAAGAATCCCAACCCAATTAGGATTAAAAAAGGTAAAACAAAAGTTTACTTGGATGGATTGCTATATAAAGAGATTTTTGCTCTGTTTTTCGATTGGGTTTGAAGGCCTGGGTTTGATGAACACAATAATACACAACGTTGCGGAAGAAAAGTAGTGAAATAGTGGGTTTTGGTGGTTGTTGTTTTCATTGTTTTTGTGTATAGATTGTCAATGGAGAAGAAGATGAAGAAGAGGAGAAGAGATTGTGTGACGGGTAGTAGCAACAACAGAGAAAACAGAGAGAACAGAGACCAATATTCGTGTTGCAAAAAAATCAGATTCAGAACACCAATAGAGGTCTCTCCTGTTGTTGTTTCAACCAACAACAACAGCAGCAACAACAACAACAACAACAACTACAGTAATCAGAAGAGACCAAAATCGTCACAAAGTTTCGATTTTTTCGATGGATTACCAGACGATGTCGTCGTCAGCATCCTCTGCAAGCTCAGTTCCACCGCGCGATGCCCCTCCGATTTCATCAATGTCCTCGTAACGTACGTCTATGACCTAATCTCTAATGCCCTGTTTGGTTTGATTCCAAGATCTGATTTTTATTTGCAAAAACAGATGCAAGAGATTGAACGGATTGGCCCTTTACCCTCTCGTCCTCTCCAAAGCGTCTCCGAAGGCCCTCGCAGTCAGACCCAAATCCTGGTCCGAGTCCGCTCACAGATTCCTCAAACTCTGCGTCGATGCCGGAAACATCGAGGCCAGTTACACACTCGGCATGGTAAGTAAAATCCCCAAATCCCCAAATCTCCATAATCCTTAAATCAAACCAATCAATCCCTAAAAGAAATTCCCATTATCGATCTCGCGATTTGCTGAAATGGGTGTCTTTCGTTTTGGGCAGATTCGATTCTATTGTCTACAGAGCAGAGAGAGCGGGGCGTCTCTAATGGCGAAAGCCGCCATGAACTCCCACGCCGCGGCGCTCTACTCCCTCGCCGTGATCCAGTTCAACGGCAGCGGCGGCACCAAGACCGACAAGGACCTCCGCGCCGGGGTGGCGCTCTGCGCCAGAGCCGCCTTCCTCGGCCACATCGACGCTCTCCGGGAGCTGGGCCACTGCCTCCAAGACGGCTACGGCGTCCGCCAGAGCGTCGCCGACGGCCGACGGTTCCTGGTCCAGGCCAACGCCCGAGAGCTCGCCGGAGTCCTATCGGCAGCCGGACTCCCATCCGCCGCCGCTTGCCCGTGGATGACGTGGCACCCGAACCACCGGCACGTGGCGGGGGCAGGTTGCCCGCTGTTGAGCGACTTCGGGTGCAATGTGCCGGCGGCGGAGGCCCACCCGGCGAGCAGGTTTTTGGTGGAGTGGTACAAAGGGGGGCGGGGGCGGGGGAGGGGCTGAGGCTGTGCTCGCACGGCGGGTGCGGGAGGCCGGAGACGAGGAGGAATGAGTTCAGGCGGTGCTCGGTGTGTGGGGCGGTGAACTACTGCTCGAGGGCGTGCCAGGCGCTGGATTGGAAGGTGAGGCACAAGGTGGAGTGCGCGCCAATGGAGCAGTGGATTGAGGAGGAGGAGGACGAGGACGAGGAGGGGGAGGGAGATGGGGGAGGATGACGGACCCGACGAGAGTTGACGGTGACGGTCACGGTGACTGACGGAGGAACGTGCGGTGGGGTTAAGTTATTTTAAGAGGTGATTATGGGTAGATGATGTCGTTTAATGGAGGGAGGGTCTTATCGTTTTGTTGGGTTTTTTTTTTTTTTTTTTTTTGGTTTCAGTTCCTTAATTTTGTATAGAGTGAGAGAGAGGAGCACATAGCGCTTGTCCGAAAAAAAAAAAAATGAAAATCAATCCAAAAATGGATTATTTGTTAATCTCTTCTTGCGTGCTTAATATATGTTCGTTATTAATTTTATTAGAGATACAACAAGATAGTTTCACTTTCAAATTAATTTTAGTCGGCTACATGAATTAAATTAAAGTCTTTTATTGTGTTCGATTTAGGGTAATTGATGGTGAACTTTTGAAATTATTCAAATTTTTTATAATTAATATTTTTTAAGTTAATTTTGGTTTATTTTCATTTCGTTAAATTTTTATTATTATTATTTTTTATTGAGTCATTTTCAAGTTTTATGAGAGTGAGATAGAGGTCTTTCAAAATTAAAGAATTTGTCCTATTTTTTTAAAAAATATGCTTCGAAAACTTTAAAAAATATAAATAAGAATAGTTAGTAGTTTTTTATTTTTTAAAAAAGAAGAATAATCAGTAAGTTTCGACCATGCATTTTCAACCTGGAAAATGATTTGTTGATTTGTTGTTTTTCGAAATGTACAACAATAAATCGATGTTTATTGAATGTGTATAAACAAACAGTCAGCTGTATATTGCAAGTCTCAATGTGGTCACCCTATTTTGTCCTTTCAAAATTTGTATCACACACTTGAAATTTAGGATTTTAGGCTATGTTGTAGCAGGAGAGGCTAAATGAATAAGAATAACTAGTAGGTGTGGAACGCTGACCTTTGAGGTTATGTTGTTGTATTAGATGCTGTAAGTAATGTTTTTGAATTTGTTATTGATTTTTGGCTCATTTTGTTCATTTTTTATTAATTTACAGTGTCAGTGAAGATAACTCACAGTTTAAGTTTATATTTAATGTTTCGTTGAACTTAAAACTTACACGGACAATAAAAGTATTTTTGTCGATATCTCCTTTGGAGAGATGGAGGAGATAACTCACCCAAGTTGAAGATATCTCGCACGGAGTTTGGACAATAAAGACTCTTGTTTTTGTGGAGGGAAATAGCATGGGAATGCGGTGGTGGTGGTGTCAAAAAGTGAAGGAAAGTTGAATGAGTGGTGAAGATGGTGTAACACTTTATCCTTTTATGGGTCTCGTCAGAGCAGTTTTTGTATTGAAAAAACAGTGCTGTAGTGCCATAGTGGAGGTCAGGCATTTATGTGAGCTTCTTTGGATTCCTGGAACAAATAAAAGAGTGTGATATTACGGACATTATTTCATAGCATATCAGGGCATTATCTCATCCTTGTTTTGTGGGTGCTGTGCCTTTAATTCCAACCTGCCACACTGAAAGTAGACTTTTTAGGTCATCAGATTATACTCCCCATATATTAGTGTTAATCCTCCTCTCAACCACATTACTTCTAATTTTGAACATCCATTCAAAGAGGGGTAGCTGGACCCATAAGAGCAGGCATTGTTACTCTTCTACTCAACGCCCACTTTTTATTTATTTCTTTCTTTTTTTTCCTTAATAGAAGACTTATACAGATAGGAAAAATCACAATGTATCTTTAGATGCACTGAAACCAACCATGTGTTGGAGCATGGATACTAGGGTCCCACCACATCACCATTATCTTACCAAAAAAAAAAAAAAAAAAAAAAAAAAAAAATCTTGCCCACTAATTCATGTATAAAAATATTTGTTGAATGAATTTTTTTTTCTCTATTTACTTTGTTGGCAGATTAGCAAACTTATTAGTAGCCCACATGATTGAAAGGCTAATTCTATGTCTGATTGAAGAGAGCGGAGTGCTCTACCCTCCATCGTGGATGTATTAAATAATGAAAAAGATGCTTGGATGACTTTAGAATGCACGCCAAAATGCACATCAACTATGCAGTTAGGGATGTATATTTTTGTATCTTGAGGTGCACACGGATGCATGCCCATTGGCATTGACTGATGTCATTGCAGCACTATCTTAGTGATATGAAATGCATGAAACTAATTATGAAATGAAATGAAACTAATTGTTTGGGATTAAACAAAAAAACTTTTAAATTATTTTCTACCAGTTGTGAAATTGTGATTGAAAAAAATATTTTCATACAGTGGGCCCCTATCTCAGGCCCAGCCCACTTCAACACAAAGCTAAAGTTAGTTTGCTTCTTTGTTCTTTGAATGCCATATTTATACTAATTTACAAGTCTTTTTCTTCACAAAAGTAGATTAATGGAATCCATTACTTTGTGGCTCCACTATCAGATGGGAATTAGACCCAATAACTAATATGCTATTCTAATTAATCCACTTTTTTCTTGCCTTTATACAATAAAAAATCTTTCTAATGATCTTTATTTTTTCTTGAATAACAGTTGTGAACATAACGATAACATAACGATCTGGGCATTGTCTGGCCTGGTCGTTGTAAAGTAATTGTTGTTGATCCATCATCTTCACAATTGTACATGTTTAAGCCTTATCTTAATTAGCAGGCACTGTTTAATTAAATTATTAGAGATGCTCATCATTAGACAAATAGAACGTTTAGAGCATAATCCAGGATGAATAAAATCATGTTCCTGTACTAGATTAGACTTTGACGTTTGGTTTACTACGGCTCTAAATACGACAATAACTTACTTCTTTGTCTGCTAACATGAATTTCAAAGATCATACATTGACATTTGTGTGATTTTTTTTTTTTCTTATTTTTTAAGGTGTAGGCAGGAGCCATTGTTGTATTTGATTTAAGCCAGATTAATTAGGTGTGATTAGACCCCTAAACCTAAACCCATTTTTATTGGTGTAAAAAACTATGTCAGATCCAATGAAGTGGCCTGGGAAAAATAACTGTTCACAAGGGTGGGCTTATTCAAAAACTACTCCAACAGTTCTTGTTTCAATAGATTATTAGATGTGCATCAACCATGGGAGAGGTCTTTAATTAGCTCCCCACCTCAAAGTGTTCTCATGGTTTGTGGCTCCAGAAAACAACAACAAAGGCGATAAGCGCCATAAAAAACCGCGGTGATTTTGCCTCTAGCGTCTGATATATGTAGATAAGTTCGTTCTTCATCTACCACTTACTCATTATTGATCAATGCAGTTTCTTGAGCGGGTTTAGAGGGACATGCTCTTTGAATTTTGCATCTCATGCATAAGGGTAATTAAGATCATGGCAGAGATTCTTAGGTTTTGCCAACTACGGAATCGCTGAAATAGGTGCAATGGAACTGTTTTTCTAGCTCTATGTTATGATATATTTACTTGAAACAAACAGAGAATCTACTAAGAAGATGGCCATACGGACTTGGGAGCTAAAGAAGAGCTGCAACATGACTAGTTGTAATGGAGCATTTTGCAGACCATTTAGGGGATTATATTCCTTCAAATATGCAGTCTTTTCACTTACAGATACATAAGAATGTCTTCCCCTTCAAGGGCTTTACTACTCTAATTAAAGCAGGAGTGATAAAGTTGATTCATGGCGACTGCACCATTTCCCCTCAATGTTTGAGTTAGTGATAGAGGCACCCCTAATCCCGTGGAATTAATCAAACTTTAATTGGGAAGGGGCTATGGCAGTTCTGACAACCACGATCATTAAAAAAAGTCCTTACAAAACTGGAACTTTTATGTAAAGACTAGTAGGAGTAGTTGATACGCTAGGTTAACTGAATAGACTGGTTCAAGTTCTGTTAACAGTAAGCAGTGCCACATGAACAAGTCAGTCAATGAAAGTAACTGACCATTCTTGTTTACACGACTCAAAATGCAATCTCATTAAGTAGACTGATAAGGGCTTAATATGCAAAACAAAAAAAGAGGAAAGTCTAGCTTCATTCATCATCACCAATTAAAGCAAATCATTTACACCCATTACAGCAAAGCTGCAGAGAGAAAAACACCCTTTAAAGCCACACAGTCCTACATAACCAAACCCAAGTTTCTTCACTAGTAGAGCCACTAAACCTCATTAACAAACACCACTTATGAATTAACTTGAATGCTGCTTTGTGGTGGCACCCCCATCTGCACCCTCTTTAGCTGCCTCTCTTCTCCTGAATGCCTTAGCTATCGTCTCAACTGGCACCAATGGCAGATAACCGAAAACAGCGTAACCCTTCTTCGCATAATAAGTGACAGTTTGATTGTACTTCCCAGACCAATGGGCAGCTGTCGGAACGGCAATTTCCGCAACCGTGCGAAGGACTGGAACCTCATTCAGCTTAAACCAAGCATTCACCGCCTGCTTGGACATGAACTGCTCGGAATCCTTCTTAATATGGTTTGCAGCTGAAGCCACACCATCCCGACGAGCCTCGTAAACGGTTGATTTGATCAGGCTTGTTGTTTTCAGAACCACCCCCCATGCTCGGTAAGTCAATTGTTTGGCCAGTGGAGGTGCACTCCCATCAAACTTGATCCTACCTTCTTCTACCTGTAACGTACATACATACAAGAATTCCTAAATCAGATTCATTAAAAAAAAATTACAAGAATCATATCTAGGTAATTTGATTGAAAACTTCTGCCCTAAAAAGATCCAATTTTTAACAATCTTAATGATCCAGTGATGGTGCACAGTGACTAAATTGCATTGAATTTCATAATCGAGTGTCATTAAAGTGATCTGAACGAATTGAAAGATGAATCAACATGAAGATCTACAATTTAGTGTTATTGAATACGATAATAACAATTGATGGCTGCACTAAAAGCGTCCCCAAATCAGAATTTCTAGTAAGAACTACAAAGATCAAGTTTTGATCAATCTTAATGATTCAGTGATTGATCATAGTGACTATATTGCATTCAATTTCACAATTTAAACATAAATCAACATACAGATTCACAAATTGGGGTTATCCAATACGATGACAACAATTGAAAAGATTGAAAATCCCCAAATTCAATAACACGATTTCAATACTTAAAAACCCTAACTTGTACTATCTCGATTGAAAATCAGGGGTCAAGAACCGTACCTTATTGTCCAGAAAAATTAAGGATTTGAGAGGAACGCCCTTGAATTTATGGTACACAGGGCCCAAAACAGAGGTGACGTTGCCCTCCACAGATCGAATCCCAGATCGCAGAGGCCCAGAGTTTTGTTTCGCGTATTCATAAAGATTCGAAACGTAAACTAAGATGTGGATCGAGTAGATCCTCACAAACCCTAGATGTTTCAGTTTCAGTTCTTCCTTTCTGTTCTCAGATTCGACCTACAGAACCAAATCACCACAACAACAAATGAATCAATTCATCGAAGAACAAAATCAAATCGAAAACACAACGAAACTATGAATCGTCGTTACCTTGTCGTTCGTCGCCATTGTAGTTCTTCGAAGATCACAGAAAAATCGATTCTTGTAATTCGTAGTGTTGTTGTGAAGACGAAAACGCGCGTGGTGGTTTATATCAAATGAGATTTGAAGTTTTCGATGTCGATTGTGCCGCTAATTTTGCTCCGCGTGTCCTACAGGTGGGCCCACAGTTCTTGAGAATGTTCGACGCGGACCGGACGTTCGTTTGGGATTCCGAACGTCCAGAAGTTTCTGACGGGCCCATCGGACGCGTTCTTTGGAGAACTTCGTACTCGTACACAACGCGAGAGCCTTCTAGAGTGACACGTGGATCTTCTACATAAAATATCAAACCCACCTCTTGCGTTTCGCAGATCTTGACACCTGTATTTTCGCTGATATTCTATATATAAAATGTTTTGGTGCCCCCCAAAATGAACATCTGTTGGTCACTGATGTTAAAGTGTAAGTGTAAATCCGCAGAGGGGCACCATTGCAGTACAGTATAGCAATTTTAGAGCAAGACTTGCACTTACCTGGAAAAATATATCAACTACCTCTACCAACAATATGTACAGAATCTACGGATGTTTTAATAATGCCTTCCCATGAAACTGTTTAAACAAACTGACTATTATTGTGGATTCCATCTTCTTTTATTATTGTGTATAGAAGAAATAGTGCGCACTGACAAGCAGAAAATCCTACATTCAAGCTATTTGCTCATTCGGGACTTAGTTAGAGTTTGGCAGAAGGATACACTGCCCTCACAACTTTCTCCCGGATGTTAAACTTCTTTTCTATGAGAGGGCGAACGTCGCCGACTCCTACCAAGGTCTCCAAGAATGGGAGTAATGAGAGCAGCTCCTTGTCGGTGCGGTCATCGAACCAGCTCTCGATTGGGATGCCGTTGTCTACTTGGAACCCGAATGCCTGGAAAAGAAGAAAAGTTTATCAAACACAAGGCAGGCTAATCACAATCTGCTTATTGTGATCAAGAAAAGTTGGAAGTCCATATTTCATCAAAATTCTCTCTCAGTACCAAAAGCAACAACTAAAGAACAAAAAGAAGATGAATCCAAAACTAACATGATCATCTCTCTGGACCAGATAACATTATTAATTCTCATAGAACAGTTCAATCATTCATGATCACCCCTATGTCTAGCAGCCAATCTAGTATCCTAGTTTGTATTCTGACTAGTCTCAAGGGCATATATCGAAATTGGTACATCCGAAAATATGCTGCCAGGAAGTTGCATTGTATGGATAGTAACAATTATTCAAAAACAATAGCAAAAGAGAACACTAACAATGACAATGATAATAATGCATGGTCTCATACACTGAAATTAAGAAAAAGTTAATGCATTTTGGCGGGAAAATCTCTAGGCCGTTAAATCATGACAGGAAACATGCTCAATTGACTTCATAAAGAAGAGTTTATCTGAGTAGTACCTGCGGGGAGTTGTCAATTATTATAACACGGGACAGATCACGACCAAGAACGGACAAATCTTTGAGGTAATTTCCATTCACAAAAACACAAGAATCACGATAAACACGGTGGCGAAATATCCTCCTCTTGGGATCCAATACATTGAGAAGCTGCTCAGCATATATACTCTGGCTTGCAGTGAATATGATGATCTCAAACAAATTGGCAACCTTTTCAAGGAAATCATTGAGATGTGGACGGCATTTAACATACACTGTGTGATTCATGAGATTAAAATTTACTGGAAATGTGAAATCTGCATCATCGCATGGTTCTAACGTTGAGTGAACTAAAGTCTCTGCAAAGTTTGAAAAACAAAACAAAACGCAATTTCGGATTAAAAGTGATCGAGTGGCTGCATAATTAGGATTACATGAACCAATCAGCACAAATCTTGAAATACAAATCAAGCATGTTTCTGAACAAAAATAGAACAAATACAACTGGCAAGTCTTGATGGTCAAAACTATTCAATACATAATTTTTTCCGAACAAAAATAACTCCGCTACAAAACTGAAAATGATTCCAAGTATATTTTAACAATGAAGCGCACAAAAGCCAAGCCTTAAAGAAATGAACGAAATAATGGCGAATGCACAATAATGAAAAAGCTGCCGAATGGAACAACATGCTTGTGAAAACACATGATATTCACGAAAAGATCAAATAGAAAACGTCAAAGATTTTACCATCCAAGTCCAAAACAAGTGTTGTTGATGGACAACTCCGCGTCTGTTTAGGAAGCAACACAGGCCGAAAAGTTGGAACTATAGATGACAAGTCTGGTAAAGTCTTTATGAATAAGTAAGGATCAAAATAATCAATTTCTTCGCCATCCTCAGTCTCAAGATAGACTTCATTTGACAAAGAATCTTGACTTTGCTCATCCACACACTCTAACTTTGAATTTTGCATTGAATGATAAACCACTGAGAGATCAGACGACAAGCTGACCCCATTAACCTGCTCATCAAAAGAGGTGGTCGCAACAGAAGTACAAGACAGCATACCACAACTCTTCAACACCAGAGCATCCGACTGATCATGTGATATATCTGAATCCACATCCATATTACTAGGACATGTGATAGTAGTGCTCTGGAATGATGCCTTCCCTTCTTCATCCTTTTCAATTGATGAAGTATCTTGGAGAATGAGATCAATTGATGTATCAAATTCTAGTCCAGCAACTCCATTATCAACAAGAACTTGATCATTTTCGCCTCCAAAGAACTCAATGAATTCCACTGAAGGTACACAGATAAGAAATTTTAGAAAAAACAAAATACAATGACAAAACAGAGAAATTAATACGCCATTATCAAGCCACGAAACTCATAAATCGCCAAAAAACAAGGATTACAGCCCCGTTTATAGTTGAGAGCACAAAAAGCATACAGATAACTTGTGTTCACTAACCCTATCTGATAATGTATCCACAAACAATTTTGTATTTCTTCTTATCAAATAAACCGCAATATAGCCAAAATAATAATAATAATTTAGTGGAGGTCATGATCCTTTTTGAAACTTCAAGAGGCATTCAAATTGAGTTTAGGACTTACAGAATATACGAAACAAAACTCTTTATGGCTACAACAGGAAAACTAATGAATTGCATGCTTAATTACCACCAAATGCAAGGAAATCATCATAACGTCAACAAGCCAATCAAAAATCTGATCACCTTTTCCAAACACATTAACACCGAAAAACGCGTAAAATCAGCAAAACTAACAATGGATATCTGAAGAAGCTTTTTAAAATTACAAAAATTGTTTACCAGTGTGAGGAATGCCAGGTCCTGAATCTTTGGAAATGTGGAAGCCAGGTGAGAATATTGTCTCTACTAGACATGGACTTGTCCCTTCATCACACACGTTCTGCATCATGGAAAACAAATAAAAATACATAAAAGAAAGACAGAGAAAAGGCAACGGGCAAGGAGCACAATAGGTCAAGAACTTTAAAAAATCTTGAAAAATGATAAATTAGAAATGTGCTAAAACAGTTCCTACTGCTCAATACCATAGCAGATACAAATGAAAAAAGTCAGTAGGGATTTGTCCACCAAAAAAGTAAATCACTGAGAAACACATTATTTATATTTAAGTTATAAAGACAACGCTTCTTTTTTTTTTGTCTCCAAGATTCTAAGATACAAACTGCCAATTATATGAGCAAAAATGTAATGGCGATGCACTGGAAAGTTGTAAATAAGTGAATGACAAAATGAGAATAAGTCACCTTACTATCAACAAAAGTCCCATCATCACCTCCGAACTCCAAGCAGATATCTTGAACGTCATCGCTTGCCACAACACAAGTATGACTCAGCTTCTTTGGAGCTGTATTATCTTTGCTTGGTTTTGGAGTCAGAGTAATCCCAGCTAAAATTTAAAAAACACATTTCAAAAGGAAAAGAGTTAAGCCCCATTTCATACAAAATAAAAATGAACAATAATTTAGGTTGGAAGTTAAAGGAAAGCAAGTAGCAAGTCTTTCTCCTGTAACAAAAACACTCGTGAACTTTTTTATGCGACCACGATCCAAAGGGAGACTAGTTAATATAATTTTAAAATTTAAACAAAGAGAAAACTAAAGCAATTAAAGTATGTAAATGATGAGTACACACAGCGACTGTTGCAAAGTAGATTGGCTTACGAAATACTTAAGAAGGGAAGCCAGCAAATCTTATGGAAAATCATAATAATAATAAAGTTAGCATGCCCTGGTATGGAACATGCAAGAAATCTAACCATAACTGCAGAATAAAACTTGTCAAAGATGGATTTAACATACTGAATCTAGGTTTTCGAGGAGAGGAAGCGATAAGGTCCGTAGCTTTTTTTTCTGCACTTTGGAAATTCTGGGTGGCCTTTTTCTGTGACCTGCAAGCCCTCGGACAAATATGCTCACGAGCCGTTCTCGCCGCAATCTTCTTCTTTGTTTGCATTCTTACTCCAAGACTAACATTTCAATGTTGAAACAACTGCTCCCCTGCTTTAGCTTCATAAGATTACTACCGAAACTAAAATCCGTTAATCCATCAACAAGTATTTCACCCCAAAATATAGTTCCATTTGTCACTGCCATTTATTTGCATTTTTCGGTAACCAATTCATTTAAATTCTATATTTGGAATACTTTTCTGCACTCTTAAACGCAGTAAAGCAAAATGATCAAAAATTCAGTTGCGAGGAATCAACTTGATGCATGAAGATAAGTACGGCGCACAGTCACTCATGCTTGAGCATTAGTCATGAAGAAAAATAATCTTTACACATGAAAGAAAGAATAATGGACTTGCAATCATTATATTGTGAAACGACCAAGCAGCAATAGTGCTGTTTTCAATGCAACCTCAGTGAAAAAGATTGCTTGATCTCAAGCAATGTCAATGAAGCATCCAACCGATGTTTCCTAATTACACCTATTTATTATATAGCTCCTCATAACTAAGGAAAATAAATTAAATGCAAAAACTGTTTTATGGTTTTGAAATTATAAAATCTACACGTCCAAAGTACAAAAAGAAATACTAAAATGAATACTTCAAAGAGCAATGCAAATGCATAGAAAGATGTCTGATTATTTTCCATTTCATCTCTATATTACATACCAAGCTAGGCTGCAGCCTGAATGAACTTGTTCAGTGGTGAACTTGAATTGATAAGTTGACAACTGTAACTTTTATCAACACACAAAACCAGGATTGTAATCGGCTCTCATGAAGGTCCAGCATAGAATAATTTAAAAGCATACTTTCATCAATTGGAATATTTTATCGATAATCAATAATAAAGGATGCTTCCCTGCCGTATACCATAATAATGGAACCAATCGAAGACTTTTGGTTCAGGCTATATCCACTGATAGTTCTCATCACTCAACCATCCGATGCCCACATGCAAACCATTCTCAAAACAACCTAGACGTTTTGTTGAAGGGGACGTGACTTAAATAATTAATTAACAAGGATCTTTTTCTTCAAAATCATCGCTCTTGAACTTCTTGAAAATCCTATAAAATTTATACTGCTCTACCAAAATGTAATAAGGGACTAAGGGAGTAAATATTGTTGATTGAACTTGATTTTTTTTGTACAACATATGACGACGTGAGATATAATAATGGTTTATCCAACTCTTTGAATCGACCAAAAAAAAAGGTTTATCAAACTCAATTTTCTAGCAGTGATTCAAACCATGCAACGGAAGGGCGGTTGCGGTGTTTTGGTCACCTGCAAAGACGGCCCACAACTCCTCTCAACTAGAAAACTTGACTCAATAAAAACTGAAGAAATTCGACGAGGTAGGAGTAGTAGACCAAAGTTAACTTGGGTGTCATTAATTAAGAGGGATTTGAATGGTTTGGAAAGCTCATCTATCAATTGTACTAAATCGAGCACAAAGTAAGAGTTTGATCCGTGTAGCCGACACCAATTAATTTTGTACTAAGGCTATGTTGTTGTTGTTGTTGTTGTTGTTGTTCAAACCATGCAACCTAACAAATGAACTAGTGAACAAGAAGAAACGGAAGCAGAAAGCAGAAAGTAGAAACCCTAACAGAAACAAAAGCATCAACTCAACTCAAGCCCTAATCAAAGAACAGTCTATCGGCGCGCACGTCCAGTCTCCAGATCAACAAACACCACACAAACAAGTAACATTAGAGTGAATCGCGATCAAAAGCCAAGCAATGCATGCAAGCTTGCCCTAGCTAATCAACAATCAAGCAATCAAAGTGATCGAGGAGACTGAAATCAAGAAAACAGAAATCAAGCGCGGATTCGAGAGTCCGTCGTACCTGAAACGAATGCGATCGAATGAAGAGGAGGAGGGTTTTTCCCTCCAACGCGGGAGAGGGAAGCGAGGGCTCCAAACGAATTACAGTTGGAATTGGAAGGAAAGAGAGAGGGGGAGAGAAGAGATAATGTGTCCGAACTTTATACGAATTGACGGTTTAGACCTCGTTGGGGGAATCTTTTTGAATAAACCGGCACGGAGTGTGTGAAGCATTGAAGGCGGACTTGAATGAGGTTTCAATTGGACAGGGAGTCAAGTCATAAGTCCGCTTTTGACTTTTTGACTCTTTTTTACAGGGGACTGTGGAGAGTTGAGACAGTCCAGTCCAAGTAACAAGCCCATTAAACACAATGAGGCCCATTAGCCCATTGACCTACAAAGTAAAGCCCAAAAGGTGGAAGCTTAGATTTTTACTCAAGTTTTCAACTAATAACAAATTTTTAAATAAATATAAAAACTTACCATATATATTAATAGGTGGGAAGTTATAATGAGTCTTGATATGGTAAATTTGCGGGTGTTAGAAAATGTTCAGCGATAAAGTTTTGACTATCCAATGCATAAACATTTTTTTTCCTACGAAATTTATCATTTTTTTTAAACATTTTCTTTTTTCGTTCAATTAAACATGGCCTAAGCTATTTTTTTTAACAACTTATCCACGTTGAGGCTTGAACTCCCGAAATCTTACTCAAGTAACTTCATATCAAACCAATGTGTCATCCACTTGTTTTTTTGTAAATAAGAAAGATAGGATGTGAAACCTTCTTTTACAACATTACGTACTCAAGAAAGAAATGAATCTTACTCAACATAAGAAGACTTGAATCATCAATCTCATGAAAGACAAAGGCATAGCGAAATTGTGGAGCTACCATTTAGTTAGTTAGAGCATAGTTTCTTTTTCTTTGTGGTTGTAGGTGTTTGAGTCTTTCCTTCTCACCTTCATTAATAACTTAAAATCGACTAATGGACAAGAGTTAGTTAAGTATCTCAATCCTATGATTAGGGAGAAATTAATATATTTGAAGTTGGATAATAGAATATGGGGTTCTATATAAGCTTTGTATTGTTTAGTGAAAATAAATAATTAAAAAGTTCGAGATCCTCTTAGTCAAACAAAATGGGCCGGGCCGGGCCAGGCCTTTCCAAAAGGCCCATTTTTAAGAGAGAAATGGGCCTTGTTTCAGTAAATGTCCTGTATTTATAGCCAAAGAAATTCCCTTTAGAACCTAGTGAGCTCTAACCAATTAATTAAAGCCAATGTAAAAAGAAGCTTTAGAGAAAAAAGAAAAAAAAAAAAAAAAAAAAATGTAACAGTATGGAAATAATCCTCATAAGGTTGCAAAGAAGACCCTATTAATTATTAAAATTCACTATTAAAAAACAGCTTAGTTGTTGATGTAAGTGCAAATGATTAATAGCAGATAGATAGACATGAAAGCAAGATTCATGGACACTGGACTTAAAACATACACATAAAATTAATAGGGGTTGAGAGAGCAATGAAATCAAGGTGCCAGTGCAGTGCCACCACTGCAGCCATGACACTGGCTTGTAATATGAAACGTATGTATCAAGGTTGTTGCAATGTAAAATCAGGGACAAATATGGTGGACACGTCTCGAATGGGGAGGGATTCGCAGCCAAGTCGACATGTAACTATAACTTAGCTATAGATTGCTAGGTGGTCGCGATCGACTCCGACCCACCCTGTAAACTGGACCTTTGGTGGTGCTGATGGTGGGGGTCAGTACAGAGCCCACCCGGATTTCGATCACTCCCATTTACAATATATATACACTCACCACATGCACCAACAATATTTGCTAAAGACATGTATGTACGTATATAAAAACGAGATGCCCTGATTGAACCACGTACAACTCCTTTTGCTTTCAAACCCAAAGCAAGCGCAGATATGGGGGGGGAAAAGGTGGGATCGAGAGATTATGATTAGAATCTAATAAAGCCGACACTTCAGGGTCATTGCCTTGCCATGATTTGGATTGTACCGCTCGCTCCAGGACATTTCTCTTTCTTTGCGTTCCCTTGCCTTGCACCAATAAATTGGCTTTGATTTAATTTCACTATTTTGTGACCTAAGTAATTTACTTGGCCCTAATTAATTTGGAGATGTATACTTTCCGGAAAGTTGTCGCTTCTTTCATTTATCTTCTCTTTTGATTGCAGGTAGTTCCAATGAACACATCTTTATGTGTTTTATTTGTTCAATAACTGCATATGTTTTTAGATATGTGAAGATTGGATCCATTTTTGATGCGGTACATCTTCTTCAACGATCGTTCATGAATCCGTTTCACTTTTTTTTTTTTTGGTTAATAGTTGCATTGTATTGATGATCCTAGCTCAAAAGAGGGACAACAGTCCATTGCGGCGAGAAGAATAGATATCTTGTAACGGTGAAGCACAAATCTGACACCATGCACACATGGTGATGCGACAACAAACCCTAACAAGCACAATCACTCCACAAGTGGGGACAACGACTCCTTATACAAGGACAACATCCCACTAGTGGGCACAAAAAACCTTAGATAAAACCAAGAAAAAAAATTAGAAAGATACGACGGATCCCCTAGCAACCGATGACAACCACCACTCAATGCCGCTTGCCACCCTTCAGGATCAGTCACGGCCGTTCGTCGTCTTTCACTTGAAGACCGCCACTTTGTCTCTTTCTATTTCTTTAACTCGATCAAGAAACTAGGCGTCAAAAAATTAAGGGTCGTCAAAGTCATAGCATTGGAACCCCAAAACCTACACGGTAGTCGTCGGATTTACCTGTAAAACAAAAAAAAGGAAAAAAGAAGGGGGAGAACATGGAGAGGAGAGTGGAGAGGTGGATAGAGGAGGGGGAACATTGAGAAGAGGGAGGGGAGAGACAGAACGAGGGAGGGGAGAGAAGGAGGAGGATAAAAAGAATAAAAGAATGAGGAGTGGCGGAGGGGTTGAGGTTGGGGTTAAGAGGTGGGGATGAAGAATTTTAATTTTACAATCGTATTTGTAATCAAATTTATGGCAGTTCTTTTTAATAAATAGGATTAGCGAGTCAATGTATTTTATTAGGGCAGTACGATTCTATGTCTACTCTTGCATCAAGCCATTAATGATTAATAAAATTTTTATTTTACTTCAAAAAAAAATCGAATCAATTTCTTAAAAAGTGCATATATGATCAACTTAATTAATTCTTCTTAACAAATTGTGTGGCTCATAATTTGATTTGAAATTTGAAAGTAAAAAGTTACGGGTTGGGATCCTATTAGAAGCAAAGTTTTTTCATATAAAAAAAAATTAAAAAATTCAGGGAAATGCACTTCCTTAAGGTGGTCGTGGGCGGTCTGTACAAAGAGCACGTAATTAGCATGAACTGAGCATTAGGTAGGTAACTTTTAAAAAGGCGTTCTGAATAAAATAAAATAAAAATAAAAAATCAAAAGGCCAAGCCAACCCAACCGAGCCTGCTTAGTAAGGAGGTCTTATTTCACCTGAGTTAAGAATGATAAAAATATAAATGTGTCCCTACCTAAATAAATAAGAATATAATCGGGATTTCTTCCCCTATAAACTTTGCTATATATATATATTTTTTTTTGTCAAATGGTTGCATTATATTGATGTTCTTAATTAAATAGGGCACAATAATTTATTATAATAAAAATAATATATATTTTGTTATAATGAGGCTCATAACTAAGATCTTACACTAAGCAATAGGTGGTGCGGCGCCACCAACCTCTAACGAGGACAACCACTTTGCTATACATTAATAGGACATTTTTTGTTGATAATTGCGAGTCTCTCAATTTTTATTTATTTATTTATTTTTTTGCCCTTTCGAGTTAAGCTCTATTAATTTTTTAATAGTAACTCCGCTGTCGAGACTCGAGAAAAATCAACATATATAATTGAATGACAAAATTTGATTTCATAAATCTCCATTACCTTTTGTGACGTCTCAGTAACTTTACAATCACTATAATTCAACAGGGAATGGCAAGAAATAATATATGGAAACTCGAAAAAAATTCTATACTTAATTTTAAATTTTCTATTTATAAGAGTGAGTTGGATGGTACACATATATGGTCTTATCCACATTAATTTGGTGAGATGGCTAGTAGTTAGCACCACGTCAGCTTGCCTAATCAGAAGTTATAAGTGGGATGAGAATAAAGAGTGCCAGCCCAGAGAGAGAAGGGTTGGTTTTGATTTAACAGGAAGCTGATAGGGAAGCCAAATATACAGTTAAGGATATGCGTGAAATAGCGAGTTGGTCGGCCCAGAGACCTCTCTCTGTTATGTCCAGGGTCTCTGTTCCCAACACCTACCAAAACACAATCCCAACATTTTTTATGTGGTTCAATTTGTTTGTTGTTAACGAATGCATGACTAATTAAGTTTGCAAGCATGCTCGTACATGCAGCTTAAACAATATCTCAAACTATTGGTGAACAAATTGCTCCATCTATTGCCACTGTCATATCAAATGCTAATTGTAATTGTACACCTTACAAGCAAATATAACACACATTTGGACGGATTATATAAATTGAGTGAGTGATATGATGAGTGTCCATAATTACATGTCCTGTTTGTGTGTCACTGATGAATTCGTTATTTTCCATAAGTAACAGAAACATAAGCAGGTATAGAGGCATGGTACACGACCATGTTATGCCCACGATAGTGTGTGTCGGCAATATTGATCATTATCTTCAATAGCTAATTAATGAATTTGTTTTAAAGTTCGTGAAAATAAATAAATAAATAATTTTGTTTTAAACTTAATAGTTTTATAGGCAGTACTTATATATTAATTAATTAATTGCGTTTAATTTAGATGACTATCTATTCTTGTTAATTTTCACTTTAATTTGACTATGACTTGTTTACCTTACTTTTGTATAGAACTTTAGATAGCTATAAATATATATATGGAGTATCGCTTCCTTTTATGTCAAAAAAAATAAGCAAAAAAATCAATTTACCTTTTTCCTAAAGCCGTGGTAAATAGTCCCCGCAAAGGTGGCTTAATGGCAAGAGTGTTAGGCTTGTGATCACTTTGACACGAATTCGACTCTTTGCCCTTCCATTCATGAAGGGGGGCGCATAGGGCGTTGTTGCCCCCCTCCAGAGATTAGTTAGGGGGCCACTGAAAATGTGTCCAGCTGCAGTGAAGTGAAATCAGCTAGTTACTCGATATCAAAAAAAAAAAAAAAAGTCGTCATAAATACGTAAGTTTCAAAATATTATTACTATCGTCACATTCGAACCGACCTATTTAATCAAATATTCATTCATCAAACGTGCTAAATTAAATCAATTGAGAATAAATACAACTAGCTCCAACAAAAGATATGCATGAATATAATCAAAGTTCTGTTAATAATTCACATTCTATTCATTCCTATTAATTTGTCGTACTTTAGTCATGGTATAGAGTCTTAGTTGGTCTCGAATAATCCATAACCCTATAAATAATCCATTTAACTTGTACTTTATATTGTATGTACCCTGTGCCATTGTGTGCCTGTTCAATTACTGTAGATACATTGCTTTGATGGTGAAAAGTCTAAATAATTGCCTTTACTTTACAAGTTTAGTTGCTGCTCTGGTGAAACACTTAATGCTACAAGACTCCTGAATGCGATTTTGCGTGGGGTACATGTGAACATAGACTGGTCCTCGCAGGTCAAAAGAAGTCGTTTTCATATTTGACCACGTATATAGCCAGGAGTTTTTACTTGATTAATACGTTTGGGAGAAAAAATTAGCAAACCAACACACCCACCAAACTATTTCCCAATCTAACACACATGTTGCCACGTAAGCGCCTAATCACCAGCCACGTAAATTTTTTTTTTTGGTCACTGGAAAACGTGACTCTAAGTCACGTTTTCCATTGTATAAAAAACGTGACCCGAGGTCACGTTTTCCACCAGAGTGGTCACGATTTCTCAACCCCAAGCAGCCTCGGTTTCCATGTTTTACTTTTATGACTACTCAAAAGCAAAAACCACAAATAAACTACTTGGATACAAAAAAATCCCCAAACATGTTGATCGACGAGTTGTATAAATCACATCAACTAATTGGCAAAAAAAAACAAAAAATTCAATAGGATTAAAAAAAAAATAAAGCGTAAATTCGGCTAGAAAAAAACAACCTAGGATACAAAAAAAAAAAAAAAAAAAAAAACATAACAATCAACATTACGTGAACACAAGAAGCCTAAACAAACGAAATCCCCGAGATCTTACATAGTTGTATAAATCACATCAACTAATTGGCAAAAAAAAAAAAAAAAAAAATTCAGCCGGAAAAAAAAAAAAAAAAACATAACGACCAACATTACATGAACACAAGAAGCAAACGAAAATCCCCAAACATGTTGATCGATGAGTTGTATAAATCACATCAACTAATTGGCAAAAAAACAAAAAATTCAGCCGGATTAAAAAAAAAAAAAAAAAAAGCTGTCGGCTAGAAAAAAACAACAGGATACAAAAAAAAAAAAAAAAAAAAACATAACAATCAACATTACATGAACACAAGAAGCCTAAACAAACGAAATCCCCAAACATGTTGATCTTACGAGTTGTATAAATCACATCAACTAATTGGCAAAAAAAAAAAATTCAGCCGGATAGAAAAAAAAAAAAAAAAAAAATAACATAACAACCAACATTACATGAAGAAGAAGCATAAACAAACGAAAATCCCCAAACATGTTGATCCGACGAGTTGTATAAATCACATCAACTAATTGGCAAAAAAACAAAAAATTCAAAGCCGGATTAAAAAAAAAAAAAAAAAAAAAGCGTCGGCTAGAAAAAAAACAACCGGATACAAAAAAAAAAAAAAAAAACATAACAATCAACATTACATGAACACAAGAAGCCTAAACAAACGAAATCCCCAAACATGTTGATCTTACGAGTTGTATAAATCACATCAACTAATTGGCAAAAAAAAAAAAAAAAAAAATTCAGCCGGATAGAAAAAAAAAAAAAACTGCTCTGGCTAGAAAAAAAAAAAAAAAAAAAAAAAAAAAACATAACAACCAACATTACATGAAGAAGAAGCATAAACAAACGAAAATCCCCAAACATGTTGATCGACGAGTTGTATAAATCACATCAACTAATTGGCAAAAAAACAAAATTAAAGGATTAAAAAAAAAAAAAAAAAAAAAAGCGTCGGCTAGAAAAAAAAACAACGGGATACAAAAAAAAAAAAAAAAACATAACAATCAACATTACATGAACACAAGAAGCCTAAACAAACGAAATCCCCAAACATGTTGATCTTACAGAGTTGTATAAATCACATCAACTAATTGGCAAAAAAAAAAAAAAAATTCAGCCAGGATAGAAAAAAAAAAAAAAAAAAAAACATAATTACATGAAGAAGAAGCATAAACAAACGAAAATCCCCAAACATGTTGATCCGACGAGTTGTATAAATCACATCAACTAATTGGCAAAAAAACAAAAAATTCAGCCGAATTAAAAAAAAAAATAAAGCGTCGGCTAGAAAAAAAACAACCGGATACAAGTTATTAAAAAAAAAAAAAAAAAAAAAAAAAAAACATAACAATCAACATTACGTGAACACAAGAAGCCTAAACAAACGAAATCCCCAAACATGTTGATCTTACAGAGTTGTATAAATCACATCAACTAATTGGCAAAAAAAAAAAAAATTCAGCCGGATAAAAAAAAAAAAAAAAAACATAACAACCAACATTACATGAACACTAGAAGGATAAACAAACGAAAATCCCCAAACATGTTGATCTTACAGAGTTGTATACACAGATTGAGTTGGGGGTGGGTTGCAGTGCGGATCTGGAGTTGAAGATGGAGAGAAGATCTGCACCAATGGAGCCAATCTGGGGTCGTGACCTCGGGTTCGGTGGACGGATAGGAAGAGTGGAGTTTGTTCGATCAGGGAGTTGAAGGAAGGAAGAGTTGAGCTGCTCTTCGTTGGGGGAGTTGAAGGAAGAGTGAGTTGATTTGGATCTGGTGTAATGTTTAGTAGAAATCGTGATCTCGGGTCACGATATACAAAAATAAAACGTGACCTTAAATCACGTTTTCCTTACACCCCACCACCTCCTACGTGATGTGGCAGTGACGTGGCTAAAAGTGTGTTAGTTATGGAAATATTTTGGTGGGTGTGTTTAGTTGATAAATTTTACACCTAATTGTACTAATCAAGGAAAAAATCCCATGTAGTGTCTTGATTCTTGTTAATTAAATTTTGATAACCACAAATGTTACAATCCTACTCAGGTGGTCTAGAGTTCGATCATTAAGTATGAAATTTTTTTAAAAATTTTTAAAAAATCTGATTGAACTTCAAATATCAAAAAAAAAAAAAAAAAAAAGGTTACATATTACTTATTAATTTATTTCTCACACAATTGGGTGTGCGGTCCATTGTGAAACAGTTAAAAGTAATATGGAACAGGTACCACATTATCGAAAGAGATGAAGGGAGAGGTATACAGACAGATATTAATTGTACTTAACAATTTTAATTTAATTAATAAATTACATTCTTCGGTACTGCTTTTGAAGGCCACCAAACACTCTCCACCTGGCCCATTAAACAAGTCAACAACAATACTACTACGTTTAACGCTCTCTTCATTAGTTACACTTAAACTCATCACTTTCACACTAACTACCAAACTAACTACCCCAACTAACCAACTACCTCCCACTTAAAACCAAACTCACGAACTATCACACCACACCACCGCTACTAAACGAATTCCTGCGACTGATCCGGCACTTCAACGGCTTCTTCATCTCCATGGACAGCCGGAGACACTCCGAAAGGTCCACCGCCCCCGCGCCGCGCCACTCGAACCGGTGCAGCAGCCGCGCCAGCCACAGATGCACGGTGGCAAGGCCCAAAGCCTTCCCGGGGCACACTCTTCGCCCGGACCCAAACGGGGCAAGCCTGAGGTCCGAACCCATGACGCTCACTTCCTCCTCAACGAACCTCTCGGGTCTGAAGGCCCACGGTTCGGCCCATATAGAGGGGTCGTGGGCTATGGCCCACATGTTGACCATGGCCGTGGTCCCAGCTGGGATGAGGACCTTGTCAACGTGGACATCATGGATCGCGAGGCGGGCCCACGAAAGCAACGGCCCAGGTGGGTGCATACGAAGGGTTTCTTTAACGATGGCCTGAATGTAAGGCAGATTTGGCAGATGTGAGTCGTGGACTGGGCCGTCTGGGCCCACGCACCGGTCCAGCTCTTCCTGCG
The DNA here is from genome assembly GCA_039657365.1 of Stephania yunnanensis. NCBI lineage: Eukaryota > Viridiplantae > Streptophyta > Magnoliopsida > Ranunculales > Menispermaceae > Stephania > Stephania yunnanensis. Next base: position 54,533,666 of record CM077589.1, on the reverse strand, counting down.
CTTTTGCTTGGATTTCTGGGTGGAGTACCATTCGGGCCATGGCCCACTCCAGGAGTATTGCTACGGTGTCTGTGCCCCTGAACACCATTTCCTGCACCAACAGCATGTGTGCGTGTGTGTACTTTATTAGATCACAAGTGGATTAAGGTAGATATTTAAAGGGATTAATAAGTGGACAAATTCCTTGGACTAGATTCTCAATCAAGGAAAAAAGTGGAGGGTACTGATTATATTCTTTATATCTCCTTCAGATTCTCAAGAAGATATTAGAAACTAATTATACATCCGCGGATCCATATTTTCTCCAACTTTAACCGCCTCAAACTCACAAATAATAGATTTTACTTTAAAAGTAGTATCTACTATCTACACTTACACTCTTCCCTTTAAATTCATTCCCCGTCCGACAAGCATTACGAATTTGGTCCTCAAATGCAGGTACAACTGTAAGAGCAGTAACCTTTAAACAAAAAGTTTTAAAACTGCTCTAAACTAACTTCTAGAAGTTAAGGGAGGAGGAATACTACCATGTCAAAGCAACCCTCTTAAGTTCATTCACATTATTAATTAACAAGGTCACTCATCACTAGTGTTGATTACCAAAACTAATAATCATTCCTATGCCCAGTATCAAAGGTAGGCAGAGGCACATGAGTGTTGGTTCGATTTTTTGTAGCTACATTATATTCTAATAGATTCGGTTGGTTTGGTGTGTAGAGTACATGTGAGTGAAGTAACTGTTTTGTTAAAGAAAGAGAAACAGAGGAGAGGCAGAGTGAGAGAGAAGAGTAAGAGAGGTTAAAATTAAATTAAATTGGTTACCCAAAGCACGGCCACCATGTCATCGTCGCTCAACTGCTCTTCCTTAGGCAGCCTAAGCAGAACGCTAAGAAAATCATCCAAGCCATCACACCCACCTTCCCTCCTCTCCCTAATAACCCTCCCAACCAAACCCCTCACCTTCAGAGCAAGCCTATGACACCTCCTCTTCACCCCATAAAAATCCAACAACTTCAAAGGGAAGTAGTCCTCCCAATTGAAACTCCCAATCAAATCATACCCTTCATTGATCATCAACCCCAACTCCACCTCATCATCACCATCTTGTTCACCACCAATCCCCATGACCATCCCAAACACACTCTCCACAACATTCCTCAAAGCCCCTCTCTGCAACACCCCCTTCAACTCCACCACACCCCTCCCCACCATCTCCCCCCACAACCCCACCTCCATTTCATCCCCAATTCTCTGCCTCACCCCTTCAAGCCTTTGAATTCTTCTCGGACTGAACATGTGGGACGCCGCTATGCGCCTCAGCTGCCTCCAGTACTCCCCGGACGGGGCGAACCCCATGGCGCGCTCGAACATGAGGAGCCTCGCGGACTCCTTCATTGGGCGGTCCGAGAAGGATGAAGCTGCAAGTATTTCTTTGGCCGTCTCAGGGTGGCTGCTTATGATCACCCTTTTCGCGCCGAGGCTGAATGCCATGAGGCGTGTGGCGCCGAGTGAGGTTGATAGGGACGCCAATTTGCGATGTGCAAGAGTGCCCATTGTGGGGATTGATCCTATCAACGGCCACCCGATTGGGCCCGGGAGGTTGGTGGGGTGCTTTCTCCAGGCGAGGCCGCCGCCACCTCCGCCGCCGCCGCGGGCGGTGGTGGAGAAGAAGAAGGAGAGGACGGCGTAGGAGAGGGAGAGGAGGATCAGGGAGGGGAGTTGGTGGGTGAGCCCCAAGCAGAGGAGGAGGAGGATGAGGAGGAGAGCAAGGTTTGATATCAAGTAAGGCCTTGTTGTGGTCATTGGCTTCTTCATTTTGTGAGTTGGGAGTGAGTGAGTGAGTGGGAAGTGATTGTTATGGATTTGTGATTTGTATTTATAGTGGAGGGAGGAGAGGTTGAGTTTAAAAGTAACCATGGTTAACTAAAAGAGTTGTCATGGGATGACCCGACTCCTCCTCCTCCTCTCTCTTAATCGTATGTCTCAAGTTTCAAGTCTTGAAAATAAAAATTAAAAATTAAAAAAATTATAAAACTCTTGGTTACAGTGTTGTCGGTTTGTGATTTTCTTGTTTTGGGTGTAGAATTAATCGGAGTTATGACTCGAATACTTAAAATAATTATTAAAAAAAAGTAACCATGGTTAATTATGAGTACGGTTAAGTAGGGCTTGTTCTCTCCCCAGCCTTGAGTACAACCATGATGTAGGCATGAAGTCCTTTCAGGTGTGCATCGAGATTTGTTGGCATAATCTTAATGCGTATCTACAAATATTGATGCGTATCAAAAAAAAAAAAAAAAGGTACTAAATCACTGTCCTTCAATTTTTAAGGTGCCTTTTCCAATTCAGGGGATACAAGCAGCGATTATTTGGCTATAACTTTCTGAAAAGTCTCAACAAAATGAAATACAAGAAAAAAAAAAATAGTACCAGGAAACCAACCAGGCCAGCCGACATAAAAGGCTTTGTTAAGTGTTGTTATCATGTCATAGATTTTATAAAAATAGTTTTTGCATAAAAAAATCGTGTAAATTAACGCAAGTTTTATTTAGAGGGCATGCAAGATTTGTGCATATGCGAATTATGAATTTCAATTCACTTGTCAAAGATCGTTTGTTGAAACGCCAACTACCTAGTGTTAGAGATCGATGGAGATCATAATACAGCGTGAACTTTGGGAATTTGGTCTAATTTAGAGAAAGATTGTTAATGATGTGTGAACCAAATGTATTTACCTATCAATTAAGAACAACTACCAAATAATAATTATAAATGTGGATATTTAAATTTAAATATTAATTAAATTGAAGATAATATCCATTAAGATTCGGCCCTAAACCCAATTAGTGCTCGTCCATCATTTTCTGATGTGCATGAAACCTTTGAAAATATCAACTCATCTATCATTGGGTGTGAAGTAATCTTTTTTTTTTCCTTTTTAGATATGTTGTCTATATATGAGAATTCCTTACATAAAATTTTACAAATTTTGATTATATTCGAGATTATCCAAGGAGGAGCTATATATATAGGGCTTATTCACCTCTTACTACTGCTTTTTCTTGTATATAACTAGTCGGCATCCCAAGCTTCGCGTACGCGCAAAAATAAATATTTATATATTCTATAAAAAAAGACAGAAAAAAATGAAAATTATTAGATAAACCAAAATCATAAATAGAAACTCACCAAAAAAAAAAAATGAAAAAAAACTCTAAAAAAAACAAAAATTATTAAAAAAAATTGAAAAACTAAATTTTATTATCCTACCATTCTCTTAAGTGCGAGAAATATCAATGGCTTGTGTTTTTATTTGTTTTCTTATAAAATATCAATTATGACATCAAAATGTCACACGTCACATTGTGAGAGTTTTTCACATTTCACGTATCTTATTATTAGAGCTTATCACATAAACAGTTACTTTTCAATTTCTTATAATATATATATATGTGTGTGTGTGTGTGTGTGTGTGTGTTGTAAATTGAATTGGAACTTGCTAAGAACTAGAGAAGAAAAATAGAAGACTAAGAATTTCTACTACTACAAAGGAGAAGAGAAGAAATAAGATAGTTGGAATGAGAAGTTTTCATTCAACTTAGTGTGTGAATTACAATGGGGTTAGCACCCTTTATATATGTCATTTGGTGATGATGATAATTGTACTTATACAATGTGTACAAGTTATACATACACCACAAGTCATAAAACACATCACAAGCAACATTGACAATACATGGAAGAGTTGGTGTACATTAGAGAGGAATACAAGTTACATTCAATGTAGAAGTCATGCTTGATGTTACAATTCAATGTGAGAGTCATGCTTGACAATGTGATCATTCATAAACTCGGTTAAAGGGTCATCCAATTTACAACACTTTTCAAGATATTTACTCCTTTTCTTGTTTTTTTTTTTTTTGTCACGAGATGGCTAATGTACATTCAATGGAAATGACCATACTTAAAACTAATCACATAGGTATTATATACTCTGAAGCCCTCAAGACATTCTTCGCAATATCCGCATCCTCAAGTAAAATGTATTAAAATTGATAATCTTAATTTAAACCAACACACAAAATCAAAAGGTAGATGAGCACAAAAACTCAATCTCATTGATTCAAGGTTAATTACTCTTTCATCACCAAACTAACTTATTTTTTTGCGATGCCTAAGCCCTTTTTATGACCCCTCGTCACTTATACTCAACTATTCCCATGAGAATCAAATCGGGTTCCTCGACCTTGGTCTAAGAGAAACTAGCATATTTAATATTGAGCGATGGGATTTAATTGATCCAATAAAAGCATCCATTATGTCGGTGTAATACGCTAGCATTACACGGGCATTTGATTACATGCCCACAATGTTTGGGACGTTCAATCCTAGCGAATGCCCAATTCATGGGCCCTAATGCGTGCGGGGCCCGTGAAAATCGAATATATATATATATTTTTTGTAAATCATGTTTTGTTTTTTAAAAAAATTATGATGTGATTGTGAGTTTCATAAAATGTGTAGTTGATAATTTAACCATTGTGAAAGTGAAGCGCAATAGAGAAAAATGTAATTGAATGATGATGGAAAACTCCACTAACTCTAAAATGAGTTCAATGATGCCCTAACCTCTTAGTCATTATGCACATATATAACTTATTGTGTCTCGATTAACAGTCTCATTTTCGAAAACGAGGAGCTGTCGCCTCCAAACCCTGAATACCAATTTTTTTCTCTTTTGATTTATTTTATGATTTATGCGTGAACCACCGTTGATCTTCTTCTCTTTTTGATGGACAGTGGTCATAGTAAGAGTGTTTACTATATTTTCTTCAATAAAACATAGATCCATTCAAATCTAAGAGTTTCAATCTTGCGACCATTGTCAAATTCATTATTGGCACCACCACTCGCTCCTCTTCCATTTTTGCATCTACCATCATTCATGCAAGTTGACCTTCACGTTTATTGCTTGTGTTGGATCTGTACTTACAGTTGTTGATTTGATAGTTTTGATAATATTATTTTTTTCAATAAGTATGTCTTCCAGTGTTAGAAGTTTATGTTTTTGTCTTCCATTATCAAAAGTTTTTGTTTGTCTTTTCTTGTTGGAAGTTTTATTTTTCGTTTTGGTCTTAATATGTCTGCGTCCTGGTGTGTTCTTAACGTTTTCAAGAGAACAATTACTAATTGTCATACTATTCTATTGTTATAGTCGCATTTTCTCAAAATCAACTCTATAGTAGTTGAATATTTTGATGAACAATTAAAATTAGCGAATCAATGTGCTTTCATCAAGGTAATTGATTTTATGCTTCGTTTTGATCTACCAAATATATTGAGCCATCATAATTAACGAGATTTTTCTTTAAAAAAAAAAAAAAATTGCTGTGTTCTCTCTTTTTTTTTTTTTTTTTTTTTTTTTTTTCATTTTCATTTTTATACGGCGCAGTTCACTATACTTGAAATGTATGGTACAATACAACTCATTTTCTATTCATATATATATACACACACAAAATAATATAATATAAATTAGAAGTAAACATTTTTGTACGCGAAGGGTACACGGGGGGCACTGTGTTTGAAAACTGTGCCCCCACGTGTATGCAAAAGATGATCTCCGTATCCTATAACATCCCATCAATACAATAAGAGTACAATCAATGAAAGCTTGCACATCCGACACTTGTATAACATGAAGCTGTTGTTAATGTTGTTTAAGAAAATCTAACCTGAATTTTGGAACTTTCTGCGTAAAAGGGTTCATATAAACATCTCTGAATATAATATTCATCTAATTGCCCTTTCATAATCGTGATAGTATTTTATTTACAATAACCTACGTTCTCCTTGTAAGCTCAAATCACTTTAAGCACGCAACAATATTTCTCTATCACCGTTTTCTTTCTCCTTTTTTTTTCATTGTAGTTATTAGCCATGAATCATGTGTATTCAAACATTTGACTGACTAATCTATAAGCACTGAAATTGCAGAAAAAGTTTATCAATAGCCCGATATTTAGTTGTTGAGAAATCGAACTTTGAGATGTGTGCTTAACTGATACAATCTCATTTTCGTCCTTACAACTAAGGCAACCCGTCCGGGTGAATTGCTGCATATTTTAATATCACCCAATTAATTTAATATATCTTCACTTTTATATGAAGTAATTAAGAGTTCAAGTATTTCAGCATAGAAATAAGGATTTTTTTTTTTTGTTTGCGAAGATGGAGGTAATTAAGGATTATTAATTGAGTGGTACAGTAACTTTACAAAAAAAAAAAAAAGAGAGAGAGAGAGAGTGCAATACAACAACAACAACATAGCCTCAGTCTCAAATTAACTGGGGTCGGCCACATAGATCAAACTTTTTCATTGTGCTCGATTAAGTGCAAGAGTGCAATATCATAATAATAACATTTATATACGAACTCCTCCGCTAATCACCAGACCTACTATACACCTATTATAAAGCCTATTAAGCTAGCATATTTGCTTTGCAATTATGTTAAAGCAAGAGAAACGTGAAAATGGCTTGAGTAATGGGGAATGGATTAAACGACACAATTGTGGTCCCTTACTTTAAGTGATGATCTTGACTATACTGATCCCTCCACGAACCACTTTGAATTAATTTTTTCTCTCTTTAAGATGAATGAATGAATGAATCCTTCGTTTTCGAGGATATAGTGTTAAAGAAACAAGGTTTCATGGATCATACTTCTCCACTTTCTATAATTGAATTAAACGTAGAAACTATGTTTTCAAATTGGCAGACAAGAGGGTGTCTTCATAATTGAGATTCATAATAATGGTATTCAAGTGCAAAGAAACATGATATTTACATTGCCTTCTCCACAACCATTCTTTGTTTCCACAAATGAAGTAATGTTTCGAGAAGTTTTCTATAATGTTCTCCATGGATCCTTGGTATACATATCAGTGGCTCTAAAATTGAAAGACATGGACATTAAAGCAGAGAACATACATATAAAGGGGTTTGAATTTTAGGATACATAACATCATAGTGATTCTGTTGATCTATAATAATTGACTGATATTGATGCAAGCATGGACAGCTACCCAACCATCAATATGAACCCACTAAATCGATCTTTTGGAGCAACATCTTGGTTTGTGATTCATTCAATCCCATAGTACATTGGTGATATATAATTGTCCTGGCCACTATCATAAGTGAACACTTTTTATTTTGAAACGTTGGGAGTAGTACACTCCCATCAGACATGACAAAATAATGTTTCGCTACATAGCACACTTGCAATTTATCACTTGTTATTTGTAGAGGTTGTGTGCAAATGTCAATAAATGACATACACTTCTGTTAATCTCTTCAAAATGTTGATTACCCTTCAATTAAATTCTAATTCTTATCATAACCTATTACACAGCTAATCAGTGAAGTCAACCCCTGTTTTTAACATTCTCATATAAAAAAAAAAAAAAAAACTGCTGTTTTTAATATACTAGGGAAGAGTTTAATGTGGGGAGTTTAAGTGTCGGTGAGCAACTTGAGTAACGGTCTTAAAATTTCATTCAAGACGAAAATTTGTGTTATTGTGCCACTAATAGTATCCTGTGATAGCTCTTAATTTCTTTTGCTTCAACAATTAATAGAATTGAATAATATAAGATGTCACTGAAGAGAATTTACCTTCAAAATAAAAAGAGGGGCTCTATGTGAACTCAAATTGTTTATGAAAGCACTTAAAAATATATTAATTTACATGCATTTTAAAGTGTTCTCATAAATCTTATTGAGGTGCACATAACAGTGCTCAATAAAAATAAGCTTGCATATGACTTCTTCTTCTTCTTAGACAAGTTTTTTTTATATGCTATTAAATATAATTGTGGACTCTATTAATCTAGTCAACTTATCTTTATGTTATTAAATTGTTTGACTAGATCGTCAAAAGTAGATTTTGTTAAAACTCGATTTCTCAAGAATATCACGGTTTCAGTAAAAAGTGGGAAATGCATCTCACATGAAGCGGGCAACCAGGTGATGGACATTGGGATGCGTGCATACCGTCCATCTCAACATATTAAACACCAAAAACTGAATAGATATTTAAACGGAAAAAATCATTTTCAATGTAAATTCGTATTTGAAATGTCGAGTTGACGTGTCATATAACAAATAAACAATGTCTTTTTTTAATATCTACTCATAGATAATAGGATCCATAGCCACACGTTGGCAATTTTTTTCAAAATAAAAATAAAAATAATAAATTTCTTGAATAAAAAGTGCTATCCCTATTCAATGTATTCATCATGGAAGAGAGTACTTATGAAGTTTCTATTAAGCTACTTGGACATCAATTCACATGTATAAGTCATATTTACCGTAGCTGACAACTTCCAAATTCCCAAAAATCTAAATAAACCAAACGAGGCATTCACATAGAGATTTGTGCGCACAAATCTATAGGGTCCAATTGAGATCTGCTCCATCAACATCTATCGGTTATAAACCTTATAATTGAGGGATGGACCCTGAAAACGAACGGATGGGGAAAGGCAAGGGAAAAAGAGGAGGGAGAGAAGAGTAATTTGAGAGGGAAGATGAGAAGAAGGAGAGGTGCGGGAACAGCATAGGAGAAGAAGATGACGACGAAAACCAGACAGGAAAGGACAGGACAGGACAAGACAGGACGGAGGGGTGCCACGTGGAGGAACAGGGGAGAGAGACAGGGTGCATCTCAAAGTGTTTGGGACTGACTGAGTGGGCACGTGCACTTGCCTAGCCTCACAACCTACCACTACTCTACTCTACCATAGCTCTCACTTTATTCTCTTTTGTCTCACATCCCCATCACTACTGTTTCAAACTTTCAGTCCGTGTGAATACCATACAAAACAACAGTCTTTTTTTTTTTTTTTTTCCTTTTCAATGTTTGTCTGCCCAATCCCAGCGATATCCAAACTAAACCTTACTCTGAGTTTGCTTTGAATCAAATATACAAATAACCTAAGAAAGGAATGAAAGCTCTAACTTTTTTTTTTTTTTTTTTTTTTTTTGAACTCTTGAAAAGTAAAGGAAAATTAAGATAGTTTAATAAGCAGCGTAAAATTTTTGTTATTGTTGATGAAATAAATCAACCACATATGAACATTGAGATATTTTCACTTAATGACGCGCTAATCAAACACAATAAAAGAATTTAATTAAAGTTATTAATCTTAATTAATTTGAACCTAAACTATATTATTATTGTTAAATTTAAGTTACTAATTAAATGACAATAACTCACTTACTTTCAGTTCTGCATGCATCGATACTAACCGTTGATTACAGTGGTGTGTTTAATGAAGAGGTGAGGGTGATCTGGTGGGTACACCCTCATATCCTGTCTTGGTACGACAAGATCTCCACCCTGATCTGCCGTGTTTGTAGCTGTAAAAGATCTCTCTCCCCCATCACCTATCTCAAATACATATATCACGCTTGCTTCAGTTGCTACTCCTGCTGCTACTATTACTACTACTACTTTCATAAATCAATCAATCACTGCTGCCATTTCTTCCTTTTGCTATGACCCACCAGTACCACCACTGGGTCCTACCTTTCTATGACATGTCACTTCACTCCATTCATCAGTCCTCCACTGACATGCAACTATTATGTTGTTAAAGAGGAGAGCCTTTAGTTAGCTTCATGGCCATGGCCAGGATTACATCACCCTCAACCAATCAGTATTGCCACTGGCTCCCACACTTTAAAATCCTTAATGAAAGCTTTACTGCCATTCTGCAGTTCAGCTCGGCTCAAGCCTGAAAATAGTGTTAGACTTCAATACCGAGGGATTTCGTCCCAATAAGAAGAGTTCCAACCCAAACGCCCTTTCCAAACTTTCCAATTAATCTTAGGACAGCATCTCTAAAAAGTGTAGATTGAAAGCCAATATATCTGATACTTAAAACTAAATAGACAATGAGTGTCATTTTGAATGTCGAGTTGATGTAAATACGTATTGTCTATTTTGAATAACAACTTTTAAAGGTGCAATTCTTTTCAAAATAGTATATAAAAAAATAATAAGTTTTTAAAATAAAAAATATAATCCACATTAACAATTGAATTAACACTTTTGAACTTTAATGTCTTTTTAAGCTATTTAAAATGTACATGCTCTCCACATTGCTAACTTGACATCAATCGATACTTATAATCCAGATTACCATTGAAGATGCTCAAATACCATTGTCCATTCAAAGTTCTCAATACATTCCTTTGCTTCCACTTTGACCATGCTTAGACTAAGAAATCTTATGAGTCAATAAATCTAATAACCACAAATCCCGTTCAAATTGATGATATGCATTCACAATTGTTTATTATTTTACACAACTCATCTTCCCATAAAAAAATTGATCGAGCCATTGAATGTCCAACCCTAACCTTATTCACTGCTGAAAAGTATATACATCCAGTATCCATCAATCAAGAATTCATATGTTACTTGGAGCTGGGAGGTTCAGTGCGATACAGTGCACTGATCAACCTGTTGGTGCATGGAAGCGAGCTGCCAATAGTGACCCCAATGTGGTCATGCACTATGTCAACTTTTTTAGACGTGACTTGTCTTTCTATCAATAAAATGCTACACATGCTTGCAATCTAATCCTCACCCAACCCACTCTCACTTCACATGCATGCCATAACATATACACTTCACAGAAAAAGATGAAGGTCGGTCTCTATTTGGAGAAAACTCATAGGGGCATTCATGCACACTCTTGTGGCGTTTTTCATTTTTTGTAGCCTACGTGTAGCGTAAAAATATGAAGGACTTGGTCAATTAGTAATCACTAAGGTTAATAAAGCTGTTCATAAGGGAAACTTTCTGTCACTCTTATAAATCAACTCCTCGTGCCCTGACCTGAATAATGTCTTTCAACAAAAGCTTTCGACATTGTTTTTTTGTTTTTTTGGTACTGTTGTGTACACGGCTGCCCTAAATATATATTCCAGGCGACACACAAAAGATAATACTGGAATGACAACTCTAAGGCCCGTTTGATTCAAGAATTAGTGAAACATTCATCACTTGCTTACTTAACACAAGTGATATGCTAACTAATCATTTGTTTGGTTCCTTAACATGGATGGAGAAGATGATCGATGTTGAAGATGAGGGTATAAAAGTAATTGTTGTTTACTTAACATGGGCATGAATGTAAGGGTTTGGTAACACTGAGTCTTAGCTGACACTTCAACCAAACATCAATCTTACAGCTAAGCCTGAGTTTAGCTAAGTTAACACTCCAACCAAATAAGCCATAAGTCACAACACATTGCACAACAACTAATGTTGTGTCCTTTACTTCAAAATGAAGTGTTGAATGTGTCTTTTTATAAGATTTTGATATGAAGCTCTTATGCCACATCACATTAGCTGTTGTGTAATATAGTGGGGTCATTGTAGTATTTCCCAAAAAAATAATAGATCTCAACCATGGCAGCAAGACACTAGTTGATACTTTCGCACTGTTAGTGACCAGGAATGAAACACCTCGCACCCCGACTGCTTTGCCCCTATAATTCACAAAACAAATATACAGTATATTCTCTTAATATTATATGTCTAGCACTAGATCTCATATCAGATATGGACTTTAATAGATTAAAAGACAGTTATATCCACCTCTTCCTTAATACTAAATTACTAATCAATAACGCTCTCACCCCAAAAGTTCATCACCCTTTTCATCCAATACTATTGAGCCAATAATGCCAAACGGGGGGACCAAGTAATCCAATATAAACACTCCGAAGTAAGGTTAATAACTTATTAGCACAAAACAACGTATCAACACCTTTTGGGCTAACTAATTCTATGCTTTCTCATTAACTAATTTAATTAAATTAAGCAAAACCCTCATGGTGGCCCTAAGAACATAGAAACCGTAGGCTTCATTAAACAAAGAACAATGAAAACCACCACTTGGCACAACAGATGTGCACATAATATACAAAAAGAGTAGTTAGATTTGCTAATAAAAAGAATACAGATATAGCAAAAGTGGGTCATCTTTTTCTCATAGAATATTTCCGCAGCAAGGGAAAACCATGAAAGCCAGTTAAGGTGGGCAATGATGTGTATGATTACATGCTCTTAGAAGACGCTAAACACACATTAGTATAATGGCATAGTCTCTTTTTCCACTAATGGCAAGGTGTAGCGCACAAATTATTCTCTCTCACTCCAATTAATTAACCAATAAGAGAAGGAAACGTAGACACATGCCCCTTAATCTATAAGCATTTATATTTTTTAGTGGTGTTAAAAGTTACTGACCCACTAATTATCCATGTCCATTAGATTTTGATTTGTACTTAAACTCCACAGCAAAGCAAAATCATTAGAAATGAGAATCACACGTTGAACAAATAAATAAATACATGTCTAGCTAACATTATTGATCAAGACTCCGGAAAATTCTGAGTCCCTCCAATGATCTTCTAGTACTAATAACCCACTCGAGCAACAGTCCAAAAGGTTTGTGGCATTCAAAAGAAAACATACATATGAGGAGATGCGATTTTAAACATATAAAAGTAGCATAAACAATTTTGAAAAAAAAAGTAGAATAAACAAAAGCACAAATAGAGAGTAGACACATTAGTAAAACCACAACAACAACAACAACAACAACAACAACAACAACAACAAAGCCTCGATCCCAAATTATACAATTAGCACAATATATATCATGAAAGTGAACAAGTAGGGTGAAGAACAAAAGAAACGGTGTTGAAGTGTGTGATCATAAGGTAAGGATAGACCAACATCATGAGTTCAGGTTACAAAACAAGGACCCACCAGAGCATTCTTAAAAAGGATAAAAAAGGATTCTAGTACCAATGACTGCAGATTTTTAATGGCTATGGAAGCGTAGAGGCGCCACGCGTAGTACTAAAAAGGGAAAGAAAGAATCCCACCATGATAAGGACCATCTAGAGGGGCATGCTCTTGATGAAATGGCTGTCACTTTTATTTCCAACAAAGGCCACTTCAAATGCAAGATATCTTTATTTTTTCCTTTATTTTTCTTTTATCTCCCCCCAATACCTAGTAAGAAATATGGCCTAGAAAACCTTGACAAACTAAACAACACTTTGTTTTTATATCCAGGAGAGACTTATAAGTCAAATATAAGCTTCAACTTTACAGAGAGCACCAAATATCTCCTTAATCTGTTCCAAGAACCTCCAAAAGCTAAGAAAGTTTGCATCACAAAATTCACATCACCAATCCCACCAAAACAGCACTTCACAATGTCATAGTCTATAATGCATTTGAATGTCCTCAATCATGGGATGTGCCACACATGCGCTCCCCTACTCAGTACTCACACCACAATTTATACACACCTGTGCAGGTCAGTGCAAGTGCTGTAGCCAAAAGCGCCAGAATCAAACATGTTCAAGTGAATTTAAAGTTCCAAAGTGGCTTCATCATCCTTAACTTTTAAAGAGAGCATGTCAAACACGAATGGACAGAAGCAGCATCAAATATACTTGCATAAAACTTAAGGAAGATCATAGAGAACCATCAGAAGCCACTTTCAATTGATGGATAGATTTAGTACCACATGGGAAGACAAGAAAAGACCTCTAGATTATGTAATAATGTTAGACAAAATATTGATGATAGAAAGACCATTGAATTAGACAAAGTGGCGCACATAATAATGCACGCCGTCACAATATGTGAAAGCTGTACGGGAGTGGGAGCTAAGAACTCTCATGACTAAAGTGACTTTAACAAGAAGTGATATTTGCTATTTGTGCAACTACAAGTATCTGCATCATACATGTGGATCTTGTGGCAGTCCAAAAAAAAGTGGGGAACTTCACACAAACTCGAGACTCCTTTTTCAACTGCAACTGTGTTGATCCAAGTACACAATTATTAGTGGTTACTAAATTCAAATCAACAAAATCCCATTTTCTAATAGTTCAGAATTGATTATATTAACAAAGTTCCATAATTTAATCATTTCAAGCAGTTATATTGAAGACATCTATATCATTCATCACCCAATAAGATGTATTTGTCATTCAAAGAGAATTATTAGTTTTTACACGCACACACACACACCATGATAGATATCCTCAGATGTGCAAATAAAGTAACAATGTCAATCGAATTAAACATGTCATTATCGGGTCATGCAGGTTAACCTATCAATGACATGAAATTTAGTGGTGTCTAATCGTACTTGACTAGTTTTGGCCCAAATTCATTTAAGCCAAACTCAAATCCGCAAACTTTGTTTTGTGTTTGTGTCGAGACACTAATTGCCACCCCTAGTTTGGAGCTTGGCAATTGTAAACAGAATCAATAACATAGGGAGAGCATTCTACTGTACATATTTTGAATGATTAGTAAATACAAAAGAAAAAAGGTTTTGGGAGAGATTCCTTTTTATTGTTTATTGTAACTATTAATATTTATAAATAAAATACGTAGTATCCTTCTCAAAAAAAAGTAAATACAAAAAAAAAAAAAAGGTTTTTTAAGGAAATACCACAAGGTTCAGAAGTAATGACAAAAAAAAAAAAAGAAAAAAGAAGTAATTACTTGGAGACACTGACTTCATCAGCTCTAAAGGACCAATGATTTTCAGGCCTACATATGTAACATATATTTGGGGACTAAGGCTATGTTGTGGTTGTATATGTAACATATCTCTAAATCATCGATATGTATCCCCCCAAAAGAAGGATCAAATTCTATTATTGTAATAAGGGGGATCTTAGAAATTACACTAAATTAAGTGTCATTTAAAACTAATATTAAAAGTAGGATTAAGTAATAATAAAGTTTAAACATTACAATACAGTAGATTAGATAAAAGGGTAGTTGTTCCTATACAGGTTTTTGTTTGAGAGTGGGTGTGTTCTCCTAAATGGGAAGTCAAGTTAAAACATCCCACTCCAAACCTATAAGCCTTTGTCTTTCATCTCAACTAGTCAATATGAGATAATTCTACTTTTACTTGTTATCCACAACAGTTAGAGAAGATTGACAGTTGGAGCACTTTTCAAGGTGAATTAAGCAAGCACGATGAATAGAGTCACATAATCATGAATATCCAACCATTGAAAACAAATTTTTCAAACAAAAATGTTGTTTAGTGAGTGAGTTACTTTTGTGGTTCGAAAATTTAAATTTTGGAGGAAGCCCCTTGACGGGGACAATCAGTAAATTGTAAGGATTCAGCAATTGGACATGCATGATGGTGACTAGCTAGTAGTTTATTCCGTTTGATTATTCGACTTGTATTTCATGTCTCAATTACTTTATTTCTATTCCTATGTATTGTCTCTCGATCTATGTATCAACAAATATATTTTTCATATCGTTCATATGGTAGAAAATCAAAACTCGTAAAAACTGCAAATCAATATTTATGCCATATCTTCAATCGACTAATGCAAGCGAAGTGCACCCATAAAACTCACGAAGGAAAAATAGAGGCGTTTTTTTAATGGAAATCCTTGGACGCAAAATGTGAGCTAAAAGCCTGACACCATCACACTGGTAACATTGAAGCTTAATCGCATAAGTCTCTTCTCTGACACCTCCCAGCCATTCTGGGCTCACAAAACATTTTGACAAACACAGTCATAGATATTTGATGCAAACCTAAACTTTAAGGTGAATGTGAGGAAGAGGACGAAGACTCAACTCAACCAACACATGGGAAAATCGAAGGGAGTGGGGCTACAACAGGCTAGAACGTGCGGCAGTTGTTGGGGGGGGGGGGGGGGTCATTCCTGAGAAATATGGGGGTTGTGGGCAGGCGGTTGCACATTACAGACAGGCAGTTACTAAGTGTGGGTTACAAAATTAACAAGAGGAAGTTTGCAGTTTTATCATGTTGTATGTTCTGCATCATAATAGGCATCAACCCATAGTCGTTCAGGAAGGGGGTGCAGATGTTTTGCGACGCTCTTTGTGTTTGCGTTCTTTAATCTTAGTGTCGGGTTGTCTTCCAATTATTGAACTCAGTTGGTAGAGAATACTTCTGATTCTGTACTTCTAATTGATGATTCGAATTCAAAAAGAATACAATATCATATCAATAATCCTATGTTTTATTTAAAAAACTTTGAATAGCAGGCCCCAAATGTTCATATAATAGGGAATTTTTGAAAATGAATAGTTATTAAAACAAATCCACTTCACTTACTAGTTTTTCTGAGTGTCACCAAATGCCTCATTTTTCCACAACCATGGGGGAAAACATAATATGTATCGTACGAAATTAAGAAGTATTGCCAGTATTCATGGTGCATATAAAATTGTTGCTTTTTCCTAAATTAAGTACTCATCTCATACCACAACACTACCCTAGTGGAATTGTTACACAACTCGACATAACACATTCAAAGAGTTTATATCCCGAGTGAGTAGATTAAAGAATAATAATTAGTATCTCATAAGAAAACTATCTAACTTCAAAGGAAAGTGAGAGTAACTAATATATGCAAGAGAGTTAGGACAGGACAGGACAGGTAAGAAGGTTTCTTAAGACGACCTACATGCAAATGCCCCAATTTGAAACTTAAAACGGTAAAGGAACTCAACAATATAATATAGGGATAAACCTAATGTATCTCGGAATGCATTCATTAACGATGAGGATTTCGAAGTATAATTAAAGCACTTCTTCAATTGTGCTAAATCGAGTTGAGAGGAAGTGTTTGATCTAGGCAACCGAACCCACCCAATTCCAGATTGAGGCTTTGTTTTTGTTCCTGTCTCTAACAACTATCTAAACACTCCAAGCACCCAACACATAAAAGCTTTGTTCAATTCATACATACCGCTTTACACTGATTCCAACAAGCTAACTAAAGCCGAGTTCAATACCAAAACACTTGTTCCTCCAGTATTATCATGGAAATCATAATTTTAGCAGTAGAGGCAACAAAACATATATACATACACTCAAGTTAAGTCTAATACTCCAAAAGCACAGCAAAGGAAGCCACTCATAATCGAAAAAATCGCTTACACTGCAATGCAAGCTTCAAAGAATAGCTATTCAAGTACACTACAATTAGAAAATCGTGATCAATGCAAGTTTTGATTTTTTTTAGCTCTCCATATCCAATCATGCTTTCTGCCTTTTTAGGGCGTGTAATTCGCAAACAATCTAGTTAACATCCAGCAATCTAATCAATCATGAAAATCAGCTCCATTGAAGAAAATTGAACCACAAAAAGTTCTCATTGAATGATTTCTGTGAGTTCTTCGCATCAAAGCAACAGTAAAGATGAAGCGAATTGAGAAGCTGAAATGGCGACATACCTCTTCTTCCATGATCGATTGGTTACGAGCTTGTTAGCGAATTGAGGGATTTGAGATCGATTCCATTTGGGTTTTGATCGAGCGAAAAACACCGGCGAATTTGGGGGCTTTTGAACGATTTCTAGGGTTTTGTGTTCCGCCACGTTGGACGATAGAGGAAGAAAGCCAAGAACAAGCGTGACAATGACGGCAGTAAAAAGTAAAAACTAGAAACGTTACCGTCGAGTGAATATTTTTGTTAGTTAAAGGAGTCGCAAAATTTATTAATTTATGTCTCCATTGTACATTTGTTGTATTTTTTTAAAAAAATTGATACGTTTAAAAAAAAAAAAAAAAAAATCGATTGTCCAAAATATTCTCATTTTGTGAGACATTGTCATAATGCTTACATTTTGACTTTATTTAATATTTTTTAGTCAAAATATATCGAAACTAACTTGAAATACATTGAAACTGCACAAATTAAGCACAATGAAATAGTTTGATCCATGTAGCTAATCTTTTATTATTGTTGCATTCCGAGTGATTGTGATTCAAGGGTTCCGGTCCTTCCGGAAAAAGCTAAAACAATTTTACAAGAAAATCAATAGAATACAGTCTGCATTACATTGTATCATCAGTGAAGCACTTCTAAGGAGCATAAGAAACCCTCCCAGAAAACCACCATGCTTAACCACCTGAATTTCTTACCTTCCTAATTGTCCATCTTAACTGACTTTGACAAAAAAAAAAAACCTGCAAAAATCTGATCCGTCACGTTTTACAGTAACAAAAGTGAATGTTCCCCTTACTTGTGATGCCCAAGCTTCTATTAATAGCTTTAATTAGTTGCTCATAACTCACCCCAAACATGAGCTTTTGAACACTCTAAATCTTTTCATGGAAACCAACATGAGGATCTGTGAGCCAGAGAGAGGGAGAGAGTGCAGGAGAATTATAGAAGGCAAGAGCCAAATCGATCCTCGCCGTTGTATAAAGAATTAAGGGACTATAAATGCCTATCAAAAACTACACAGGTAGAAAAGATTGAACGCACTGCTCAAAATCTTGCATCTCAAGTAGGTAAACAAACAAATTTAATGGAATACTTCTCACTAGAAAATATGCCAATGCCTATAAATTTGCTTTGAGAAATGTACAATGTTCTTATCTTGGAGGTGGCGAAGGAACGTGGGATTTGGCCATCCCCACCGATGCTGCTACGATACTGGCGAGGATAATCCATCCAAATATGTCATACTTGTGATCACTGCTTTTCTTTTTCTTGGAAACCTAGAAAATAAATAAAATAGAAGAGCATAAAGCATATTGAGAAGCCAATTTATACCCATTCACAAGTAAGGATGATGCACATTAAAAAATAAATTCATGTGTCCAGTATCAATTTCACATGTCAATCATTAACCACAAATAGGCAAGCACTCCGAAAATTACTTTCGCACTTGAAGATTTAGTGCTCCCTAGAGTTGTCTGCTCCCCTATCCCTTGCCTATGGAGCCTCATATGAAGTTCAGCAGACTAAAAAGAACAAAAAACAAAATTCAACAGTGTCATATCGGCATTAGGTTTATACAAAGTGTCTATACGACCATTTGATTATAATAAAAACTTAATTAAACACAGCAGATAATCTACATAGCACTAGAACAGAAAAAACCATTCCATTGGCACATATTTTTTGAACATAAAAATCAAGCATTATTTTTCAGTTTAGTTTAGGGCACTACATTTTGTAGTATAAATAAGTCACTGGCTATCATAAATACAGATTAAAAATATGGAGAGCTCGTTCCCAGACAATTAAAACTTAGCACTTAGTTTATTTGTGTATTTTCTTTTTCATGTTGGTTTTAATCAAAATTATTGCATAGTTGATTGAAATCCCATCTTATTATTCGAAATAAGTGTGCAACTCGCTCATGCATGTATTTTCTAACAACATTGTATTGGCATCTGTGTCGAGGTTTCAAAAAATGGAAAAAAAAAAAAAAAAAACATTAAAAAACAAACGTTAAAACTCTTTCCAATCCTATTTCTCACATCTCCATATACATTGATTAACACAACTCTCTGGAGCTTGTCCCCATTTCTCAAAAAAAAAAAAACCTCTCCATATACATTTGTTTCTTTCGATGTTGAATATGCTGATTTTTCCACTTTTAAGTAGCATTCGTCTATTTTAAATCTTTGTTGTGCAGTATCACCCACAGCCATGACTAACGTGATAAATAGACCCACTATTACCCAAGCCTAGATAACAACAATAAGGATAAAAAAATTGCTACTTCGAAGCATCAATTTTGTAAGAAAAGCGGCATCTTGCCCTTTATGAGTCAGAACTTAGTTATATACTCTATAAGTTATTGCTTAGATAAGATAAATGAGGTCTGAAAAAAATATCACCACCAATGGGAAAGTGGAATGAAGAGTCATCCATGAGATTTTTTACAAAGGATCTACGAGAAAAATAGTGCACACATACTAATTGCATTCCTCCTTGGTTGTTGAATAAAGCTTCCCATTATTTATCAAAAAAAAAAAAAAAAATGGTTGAAGGATTTACAATTCCATAATCTACAGCCTCACGATGACGTGTGCATATTATATTTAGTAATTTTAATAAATGGGAAAGTGATGTATCAAAATCTTGAACTGGATTATAATACTAAAAAGTAAAAACACATATATGTATTCAAGTATGTCAACCATAATTTCAGTTCACATTGGTGCATTTATCTTCCTTACCACCACACTTCAGCAAAAGAGCAAGGATACCATAAGCACATCAGTAAATCACTATAACTAAGGAACCAATGTTTTAAAGGCGGTGAGGCAGTGTTAGGTGGTTTAGCCCCGCGTAGTCTAGGCGGCACCTAGGCGTAGCAGACATAAAAAAAAAATACTTATGTCCTCCCTAATAAATAATTTAATTTATTTAGAAACCCCTTAATAAGAAGGGGCATATTTTTTCACCTACAATTCTCATCAAAATATTTTCACCTCCACACTTTCCACACATTTTGAAATAAAAAATAAAATAATTTCAAAAAATAAAATAATAAAATAATAAAAAAAGTATTGGAAATTATAGAGACCTCCCTGAAAAGTTTTAAAAAATATTTTCAAACCCATTGCCTGCCTATAAGGACAGGGCCGTGGACACCCCTAAATGCCTAAAGCGGCGCCGCCTTGAAAACACTGTAAGGAACTAATTTACAAAATTGCGCAATTGAGAAGGGAAAAAAAGAAGGTTTAAGTTGTTCAACATTCAATCAAAAGCACACTATAAATAGTAATACACTTTTTTTTTCCTTTTTCTCCACTTCATGGGAGTTGTTCTAAATTTTACAGCAAAAAAAAAAAAAGCAATTCCACGCCTCGCGGAAAAGAGATTGGGAGAAGTCCATACAAAAAAAAAAAATTCTTCATCTTAAAATGAAGAAAAGGAAGAGATGTCACACTCTTCAATAGATTTCCTTTTGAGCTGTGACCCATAAAAGAGAACATTTGATTTTGTTGGTTTTTAAGAAAAAAAAAAACATGGAGATACCTAGCTATTAGTTATTGAACACTTGAACTTTAATTAAAGACACAAGGAGAATAAATTCAATGACAACAACAACAACATAGCCTCAGTCCCGAATAATAAATTCAATGACAAATAGCATAAAATTAGAATCAACTAATGCAGTGACATCCCTTTGGTTAGAGTTTTCAAAAAGAAATTCTAAATCTATTGTCGCTTAAGCAATGGAACAATAGCATAGACGAGTACAAGAATCAAGTACATTACAAATGCACATAAGCAAGCATGTGCAACATAATCAAACACCTCAATAAATTACCACATGGACTTGAAAGGTCTTACCTTACCATATACACACTACATAACCAAGAACAATCTGAGATCGTGAGATGCAATTATCCATAAAACTCAAATTGACAACAAAACAACAAAAGCAACATGAAATGCCAAACAAATATAGATATAGAGAAATAGCTTTGGCCTTGTAGATATATAGAAACAAGTGCAAATATAGCTTGGGATAATCACTACGATGAGTTTCAGATAGGGCAATCAAGACTTTTTCCTGACAAGAAATAAAACAATAAAAAGTAGAGAGACCTACCTCGGCCATGCATTGTAAGGATTTGAGATAAGCTTCATTGTTAGGATCCTACAACAAAGAAAAACACGTCTTCAATATTCAAGATTCTCAATCGAAAGTTTTACGAAACGCACATTGAAAAAGGAAACAAATAGACAAGAAGAAAAGACCACATTGACTGCCTTCTGAAAGCACTCAGCTGCTTTATCAAAGTCAGTTCTCGCTATTTCTATCTCAGGAGCAAGAAACCCGCAAGACGCGTGTGCATTTCCCAAGCACCACATAGTGTAGTGGTTTATCGGGTCAATTTTTAACACCTCTTCAAATTTCGAAATAGCATCTAGCGAGCGCGAAAACAACAAATAAATTAAATAAACTAAACCTTGTTGAGTGAACAATCAGATTTTCGAATCAAGCTTATGAAGTGGCAACACTTGCCTTTAAGCATTTGCGTCATCTCCTAACTCCTAAGGGCTACCCTGAAATTGAGACAGCTCAAGAAGGGCTCTCCCCCCACTTGGCGAGGTTCTGGACACAAAAAAAAAAAAAAAAAAACACATCCAATCACTCTCTTGAAGGCAATGTAGTTCACAACATGGATAAAGACTCGATCTTTGATGATTATGAGCATTCAAAATCGACTACATGGCCTCGTACATGGATCAAACTCTTCTATTGAGCTAGATTTGTTGCAATTGATGGTGTATAATGAGCATTCAATGGCTTAGCACAAATTCAGTAATTCCAACCAATGCAACAAAAGGTAACTAGGGTTTTAGATGCAACAAAATTAGGGTTTCGTGATTGAACGGAAATAAGAGAAGCAATAATCCAAGCAATTAGAAAAAGAGAGTAGGAAAGAGAGAAACATCTGCATCGAGAGGATTAATGGCGTAAGCAGCGTCGCAAAGCTTTCGTTCGTGCTCGTTGAGGACGAAACGATCGAAGTCATTCATTGAGGCATCCATCACTTCTGCAATTCAATTCCCTGTCAAAACTCGCTAGGGCTTCTGGCCTTCGCAACCGAGTTTCTTCATGCAATCGCAGAGAAAATATTTTCTTTCTCTTAGACATCCTCTTAATTTGCCGGAGTGACATCCTCCTTTCTTTCTTTTTTTGGCAAACCAAACCGTTTTATTCCCTCCAAATCTTTGGCAATTACGGTAGAAAGCAACGATGGTACATCACACCATTCGATACGATCAATCATAAAATTAACTAAGAGCTATCAAATGACACACTATAGGACCTTAAGTCCATTAACAAATACTTGCAGAGAGTGACATCCTATTAATTTGCTAGATTGTCAAAACACTCAATGTTCTAACCATTGTTTTTTTTTTTTTTGGCTCGAGTATTCAAAGTTGTTGGAATATGTAATCTTGCATTAAAAATACAATAATAGTTTATGTGATGTATTGGATCTTAACACGAGCAAAATTGGTTTTTGTGAAAAACTATGGATTGACTGCAATTTCATTTTATATACCCACTTGTGCGTGCCTAATCCAACGCTTCTTCAGGTCCATAGATTTCCACAAAAGAGCATCTGGCGAGATAGACGACCTTTCATTTTCAAAAATGCGAGATTTTAAGAAGGTTGAGTTAGACTATGATAATCACCTTTTTCTTTTTTTTTTTTTTTTTTTTTTTACGATAGCAATGATAAACACTTTCTAATACCAATTATTATAAAATATAGTTTGCAAAAAAAAAAAAAAAAAACAAATATTATATATATTTTTTTTTTGGCAAAATCAAATATTATGTACTTTGATTTTAGCCTGTATAGACTAACTTTTATTTGTAGAATAAGTTCATATATTTATTTTAGCGGATTTCATTAATTTAGGTACATTAGATTAATCTTAGTTGAAGTAGTAGATAATTTATTATTAGTCACATAAACTAATCTGACTCTAATTTCAAATATCATTTTCACGTAGGTTTATCTGGTGGTATTTAAATTTGTTTAACTAGCGGGCTCAAGTCGGGCTTGAGCGAGTTTTTTTTTTGAAAGCCCTGATTAGGCATGCCCAAACCTACTTTTCATTTGGTGGGTCCAAGCCTGTCCAAGCTCAATACGAGCCGAGCTTTTTACAAACGTAAATGTGGTTGTTTACATTGTTTTTTTTTTAAAAAATTATATATAATTGCTAAATATTGAGAATTACAAACAAGGAAAAGGTGGTGTGGTGATTAGAATGTTTACTAATACAAAGAAATATCGGTTTAAAACACACAAACAACATAATCTAAAAATCGGGCTGGGCTCGGGCATAACCAAATGTCTAAATGAAGCTCACCCAAATGGTTGGACTTCCACGTGCTTAAAGCTTAGCTTTAATTAAATTTTAAAATTCAAGCCCGACTATGTTGGTTGGGCTCGGGTTAGGCAGGTACCCGTGACTCACTTAACATGTATTTTAGATGATAAGTGAAATTTTTATTTCTTCCAAAATAGAAACACTAAAAAGCGAATGAACTACTATTAGGTTAGGTGCCTCTAACTCAACAACTCTAGAAAAGCTAAAACGAAACAAGAATTAACAGTAGAATACTACAAATGCATGTGATTAAGGAAGCAATAATTGTTGTGACCTACACTAATTAACAAAAACAAACACGGACAAAAGACGGTTTAAAATTTAAACTAGAATGAATTAGAGTGGGTGGTGCGGGCCCCTCGGCCACTCAATTCTAACCGTCCACCATGTAAATCATCTCCTAAAAAAGGCCGAACCGAAACTGCAATTCGGCGAAACCACGGGGGCAATTCTGGAAACTAGAATCACTATAAATTGAACTAAAAAATCGGGTCCGCACGACTGCCTCTCCGAAGAGGAAGAGAGGATGAAAAAAGCCTCTCTTTATTAGATCCCCAAAAATCTAGGGTTTCCTCTCTCATCAGATCCGTCTCAGATCTAACTGTTCTTCGCAATATTCTCGTCGCTCGATCAGGTATTTCAGCCATTTCTGGAAAGTTCTTGCTCAGTTCATTCTCTGATTCGTGTGATTTGTAGTGTTTGGGTGCTTGATTTAGTAGAAACTGGGCTAGCTTTGTGTGCTAAATTGTGGTTGAAATTAGGTTGTTGGGATGTGATTTCGGCAAATGCCGGTGAACTTTGATCTTTTAGTTGTTAAAGATTTGAACTTTATGAAGTTTTCGGAGTTTTGGGTCTTCGTTGAGGTTCTCCGATTCGAGTACGATTGTGGGTCTAGAGATGGCTTGTTTAAATTTAGGGTATTGAAGAATTTCAAAGATAATGTGGTGGGTTGGGTTTAGTTTTTGATTCTGGCTTTATAAACCCTGGTTTTGAGTTTCGGGCATTGAAAAATTGCGCCGTTGCGATATTCGAAGAGATATATATATGAATAGCAATGCAAGAATTATGTATATCATCCGTGATGTTGTGTTTGCTAATTACTAAGCAACTTCTGCTAAACTTATGTTTTTTTTTTATATATATATGTTATTATTCATGGAGATTGTTAGAGATGGAGAACCAGCTCAGCTTTTGGCAACTGGGAGATGAGCTTCGAGGGCAGTCGAAGGCCTCGGAGGATCACAAGTGGTTCATGGTTGCGTCTAAGTTGGCCGAGCAGACTAGGTTCAAGGGAGAGAGAATGAATAACCTTGATCTTTCGAAGGCTCCCATAGAGATGAGGACGAAAGAAAGAATTGGGCATCAGGAGGATAATAAATTTGAAAGCTTAACTTTCAACATGCTGAATTTGGAGTCTAAACTTTCTGAAGCCGTGAGCAAGAATCCCTATCGCTCTGGTGTTTATGGTATGAATGCTGTGTATCAGAAAGGAAGTGGGAACAATTTGGGTAATGTTAACTTGGCTGTCGGGAGCAACAAATTCAGCAACAATGGACTGAATAACAAAGAGATCACCAATAATGTTGGGAGTAACATCAGTAATGATAACAATATCAACGGTGCTGCTGCTGACAAAAGGTTCAAGACACTGCCTTCTTCAGAGACGCTTCCGCGGAATGAGACGCTTGGAGGGTACATTTTTGTGTGCAACAACGATACAATGCAAGAAGATCTGAAGAGACAACTATTTGGTATGTCTGCATTCTCTTTTGGCTTTGAAAACTTTTCCTGTTCTTGAAGAGCATATTATTGCTGTTACATTAAAATAGGAGGCTATTAAGTTGTGATCCTAATAGTTGAATAACTCGAGCTCGGGGATCTTTCAATCTGGTTGTCTGTAATTCGAAGTATTGTTTATATGGTTAAGTTTCCATCACTAAGTTTTTTTCATTGTCGTCAGGTTTGCCACCGAGGTATAGAGATTCTGTACGGGCGATAACACCTGGCTTACCTTTGTTCCTCTATAACTATACTACTCACCAGCTACATGGGATATATGAGGTTCACTTTCTTCACTATAACCGTGTGTTTAATAATAAATGCTTTCCCAATTTTTCTTGAATTATGTATCTAGTACTTTGAAGGCATTGTGCATTGAACTTATAATGTGTCAATTTTTTGGTTTTGTACAGGCAGCTAGTTTTGGGGGCTCCAACATTGACCCGACTGCTTGGGAAGATAAGAAATGTAAGGGCGAGTCTCGGTTTCCTGCTCAGGTAAGCCTAACTTGATGGATGGGCGGAATAAGTATTTCTTTTGCCTATGATTTTCGTTCCCAGTTTGACTACGTCTTATATGATTTGATCTGCTTGCCTCAGGTTCGTATCAGGACCAGGAAGAACTGTAGGCCACTGGATGAAGATGCGTTTAGGCCCGTTTTGCATCACTATGATGGTCCGAAGTTTCGTTTAGAACTTTCTGTTCCTGAGGTAACGTGATTTCAATGTTTTTTGGATCTTTTAGACTTTAGTAATTTCATTTGAGTGAGATGCGAATCCTTTTTTTTTTTTGGGTTTACATTCCTGTAACCATGAGAATATTCTTGGTTAGTTGATAATACCTCTTTGTTTCTTTAATTTTTACTGGCACTGACTCTTCATATGCTATTGCAAGCAAATAATACTGCGGGATCTGTTTTTCCTGCAGACTTTGGATTTGCTAGACCTGTGCAATCAAGCAAGCTTATGAAACATGTTTTGATGGCGCTCTAGCGGTTGAACTGGTGTATGCGAACTAGAGTCTATGCAGATGCACCGTGTCTTATACAGAACCATTCCCCTCATTTCCGGAAATCAGAAGGGTCGTAATGGAGGGATGATTTGTGTATGTTTGTCAGTGTTATTGTTGTTAAGGATACTCTACCATGGTATATAATATATGCTACATGGTATTTAGATATAGTAACAACCAGACTAGTCCTTGAGAAAAGAAGAGGGCTATATGCGGCTTAAAGCCAGTTAAAGTGATGGCTTTGGTATTTCATCATGTCTGATGTGCGCGGCTTTGGTGCTTTATCATTTCATATATTTGTCTCTCTCTGTTTTTCTTGTGTTTGATGTTTCTTTCATATCGTGTGGTGTGCTGTTCTTGTTTGAAGTGTGTCCTGTTGGTGTGAAACTTTGAATCGTGTTTATGACATCAAAAACACACAACTCAAATTCAATCATCAAAGCTTCTAATAAGCAAAGTCAAGCACTGTGAATGTGAAACTATTTTTTCTTTTGAACAAAAGAAATTAAACCTCTAAATCTGTTCCAAGGTTCATAAATAATGGGGACAACCATCTAGGGAGGTAATCTTCTCAGATGGCTAACGACATGACTTTTTTAACCATAACATTGCCAATGCCAATTACCAAATAGCCGGCAGTGCACCACTTCTCAGCTAGGAGGAATCAAGCTCTGAAACCGGCCGCGCCCAAAGAAATCAAAGCGCCACAGATACTAGAAAAGACCGGATACGCTGCAACAGCTCTGCCTTAACAGAATCGGGAACGGAAGCTGTACAGAGAAAAGAACATCAATTATATGATAGAAAGCACATAATCAACAAAAGAAATTCATTAGCTAGTACACCAGCGATCAGAACAAGTATGCTAAACTGCAGTTAGCTAAAGAAAACCGACTTGGTTCATGACCTAGTCTGTCTTTTGATTTTAAAGATTACACTGAAAAAAAGAACTGAAATACCCAATGCATTCCAATAGATAGATAATTAAAGTTTGCATCTTCACGAAGTTGAAAAATAAATGCAACCATAATGAACTCACCTCTTCCTTTTGGAGTTATAACATGCACAAGATCATCCACTGTAACGTTGTTCCTTCCTTTTTTTCTAGTGAAGGCCCTGGCAGGAAAAATCATTATGGCATAATTTGATTTGCACATTCATAGAAGCGCTAGCGTTTTTACCGACTTGCATGTAGTATGACAGAATGTCGAAAACTAAAAAAAAAAAACAAAAAAAATTATCCGCAGAACCACAGGCCCTAGGTTCATTCATGGTTGCAAGCACCCATACTACTGAAAAAGGCAGTTGGCTGCTACGCTACAAATTCAGCGGTCGGTAACCACGGCCATCTACCACTGGTCATGAGATAGTAATAAGCGATATCCTAGTAGCAAATCCAACAATTCACTCTAACAATGTAGGTTTTGTTTGAGAGCAAGTGGTAGGAATATTTTTACCGCGTTTGATTTAAGAAGATCTAAGAGCTGTTTTCAAACTCAAATCCGCCAAATTCCAGGGCGCAATTTAGGAAAACAGGTTCGATTGTATCTGGGTTCTAAATCAAATGCAACTCTAATTTGCCTCTCTTACACTATTTTACTGAAACACTCATCTAATAGAAAAATTAGCATTAGACATGAACTGCTAATGATGCACTTATCAAAAAGAGTTGTGATATTTGGACTCAAGAGTCCGGACTCAAAAGTTTTTTAATTTCAAAGTCATCATAAAGTAATTAATGAAGCAAACACAATCATTTGTAAAAAAAATTTGATACCCCTTAAGTATTTGTGAAAATTTTAAAAATACCCATATGAGTCTGGAATCATGAGTCCAAGTAGATTTATTGTATCAAAAAAACTGCGGTATCACGCCAACGAAAAACAAAAACCAGCATTCAAAATGCCCCAAAATAGACAACCTTAAGGGGTTTCAAGATCATGAACATGGCCTGTCCAGAAACTGATAAATCAACAACACATACATTCTCGCATTGCTATTTAACCTAATCTTAACAATGGAGTCGAAAACGACAATGAGCGAAACAAAAGAAAGAACCTGCACAGAGCTTTCATCTCATCAGTCCACCCACACTCGATGAGCCTTTCCCTCAACAGCTCCTTCAACCGCTCCTTCTCTCCACTTTCAATCAACTACAAAGAATCAAAACAGAAAAGATTGAATTTTTTCAATGCCCACAACATCAATTCTGTCCTAATCGAACTTTCAAATCACAAACAATTCATCAGAACAACAATCAAAACAATTCGATTCGGATGACCAAAAAAAACCCTAATTTGGCACTCTATCAGGTAAATTCACTCCAAAAGAGTCGAAATTTTCGTTGGTTTCCAGTATTGGAACCTTGATGTTGATGATCTCTTGGAGGGTGAGGTCCTGCCCTCGATCTTCCTCGGCATCTGGGGTTGGAGGGCGATTGATCGAGCCCCTCCTTTCGTAAACAACCAATACAAAATCAGTATCAGAATTAACAGATATGAACAACAAAGATGAATCCTTTCACGCTGTTTTCTTCGAATTTGGAATTGCAAACAGAGAACTCACATCGTGAAAGCAATCAGAGGAAGAAAATCAACTCTTTTAACACACAATCGTAGATTTTCGTCGACGCTCTAACGTTAACGAGTTCCGCGAAACGGCAGTATTTATAGCGATGGACCACACGTGAGGTGCACGTGCAATCTTTTTTTTTTTTT
This sequence comes from Stephania yunnanensis, assembly GCA_039657365.1. Classification (NCBI taxonomy): domain Eukaryota; kingdom Viridiplantae; phylum Streptophyta; class Magnoliopsida; order Ranunculales; family Menispermaceae; genus Stephania; species Stephania yunnanensis. The sequence continues at coordinate 54,504,362 of CM077589.1, read as the reverse complement.
TTTAACAAATTTTCTCAACCCATCCCTGGATAGCGTAACATTTTTTTGGTATCATTTGGTCCCCTGAAGTCAACTTTCTAATTTTTATTGATTTGATTTTCACCCTAACTCACCAACTTAACAAAAAGATGAAAAGTAAAAAAAAAAAGTTGGACTGATGAAAGTTTGAAGACTTAATTAACAAAAACTTGAAAGTTTAAAGGCCAAACGAGTTTTTAAGTTTTTTTGCGCTTTTTTTGTATTAATATATTTCATGTTTTTATTATTATATTATTAGCTGTTAAAAGCATGGTAATTAAATCATAAAAATAACAAGATTAGGTGAAATATAACTTCACTGCTAGTCTTCTTACATCACAGATTCACAATCGTCAACAATAGGAAGATTTTATTAATTTAGATTTCACTAACAACAAATCAGAAGAAAACACAAATTAAAGTAGCTTTGCTCATCAACAATCATCTTATTCTGTGTTGTGACTTTCATCTTTTTAACTTGTTCATATTCTTCTTTGTTTTCACATATAATAACCATTTCTTCAAGCAAATTCTTGTCATGTACTAAGCTGTGCTTTCTTCATTGCTTGTTGAAGCATCATTTTTTATGGTTGGATTAGTTTTACATACCACGCAAACTAGTACTAGTCAAAACTCTCTGCATCAATTAAGTCTGTCTTTAGATTTACTTTCAATGCATAATTAAGTACCTGATCTCAAAAGGGTCTGGCGTCGCATTTTTATTGACTCAGCTCAATCGCCTGCACCGATTCACCATCGACATGGATTATACCGATCAATTATATACGACCTACAGGCTTGACAGATTAAGAAAATAACCCGGTCCAATGTGGTTCAAAAACAAGTAGTCAAAAAGATTTTTACTTGAATATATGAGAAGAAACATGGAGTTTTATTCTTTTACAAGCTCTAATTACACTCCTGACAGTAAATTTGTTGTAAATGCTTTTTCTACAATAAATCGAAGTGAAGTTCAGTTGCTACTATTAGAGACTCAAATCTGGAAATTTAAAACGGGCTTGGATATGTTGATGAGTCTACTGATGAAGTTATCGCGTCTCTATGATGAAGAGATTGTTTAGCCGACGTCTATCGTCCGATTGCCTTGTTATTTTCCTTTGCAAAGGAGAAGTCTTTACTAGCTGAGTTTACGCTGTTTGATCCTTGCTGATGAAATCCTACAGAAAGCCTTCTATTCAAAGGGGTACTACAACCGCCGAAGCCTCCATTGATTCTTATGTTAGAAAGGCGGCGGCTGCTACTTGTGGCTGGCCTATTCGCAAACAAGTTCTCCTGTGCAACTGCTGCTCTAAGTTGCATTCTTTTCTTCTCCTCCTATACAACAAGTGATTTTTAGAAAATTATATGAAACATATGTACACTATTTATGAAGAGATTCTAAGCTTAATAAACTATATGAAAAAGTATTTACCCTTTGTTTTTGCTTCTCATCTTCCTTTTCCTGCTTTATCAAATTATATTCTTCTAGAATTGCCAATAGAGGTACCTATGAAAGAGCAGAAAAATTTGTTTCTATCCTTATAGAACAAGAGAAAATAAACTGGGATGTCAAATTGAATCCGATACTGTTATGATCTTCCTATACAAAGAATAAAGATCTAGATCTTTGTTATGAAATAGAAACTTTTGTTCACAAAAAAAAATTAAAAAAAAAATAAAATCACAGCCCAGTTTTCACTATCTCTGATTTTCTTGATCTTTTTGGCCTCCTAAATTTACATAGTATTTTTTTTCAGTAAAGCTCTCATGCAGTGCATCCACGTCTACTTGTTTTACAATCAAATGAATATACCACACTTCTCATTATCAAAACATCTCACCTGGTCATATAGGAACACTTTCTTTCTTTCTTCCTCCCAACTCTTAGTCATTGCTACCAGCAAGTCAACCAAACCTGTCACCACATTATGTCATAATATAGACAGTCAGATAGGTAATGTTGCAGATAACACTTACTTTCTCGAACCAGTATATGCGCCGAAGGGCATGGACGAGCTCTTTATTCTTACCAGGAATCTTGCTGACTATGACCCTGGCACGCTCCGCCCGTTTCAAGTTCTTGTGAGAACCTCTGCTGACTGAATATCGATTTTCATCCTACAAAAAAGGTTGTACTATTATATATTTGCCAAGAAGTAATGGAAACAGCGAAGAAGAGAGTATTGTTAAACAACTACCCTGGCATACTCTTCCAGCCATCGTTCCTCATCGCACGATAACATCCACTTTTCTACCTTCTCCATTATAGGCTTCCTGCTGAAAGCTTCGTCTTTTGCTCTAATTATCTGCTCATCCATGTTCTTGAGGAGATCATCGTGGTTAATCACCCCTTTAGTTTGCCTCAATTAGTACATGCACAGAATTACCAAAAGCTACAAGAGTTTGTCAAGAAAATGAACCAGTAATCTCACCAGAATTTATAAGTTCCGTTATCTTGTCCAGCTCTGACTGGGGTGGCATCTCCATATGTGTTCTCACACAAATATCCACAAGTTCAGTTTGTTTTTTGAGGAAGAGCTCTTTCATCTTACTTGCTTTCAGCTGATCCAGTTTCTCAACTTCAGCCTCAGCCTTCGAAAATGCAATTTATCAGATTTTTAATCTTTTGATCTCCAATTGGAGGTCTTTATTCTTGCAACTTAACAAATATGTGCACTAAATTACTTTGCTGATATCGGGCAAAATTTACCTGATCGATTATATAATAGGCAAGGCTTCCGGGTTTTGATATTTCAGCTGCTGATAGTGGTCGCAAATCACTCACATGGGAGAACATTTTCCGGTCCTCATAGTCTGTCTCCATTAGATTCCACAAGTCTTCGAGTGCTTTTCCAAGTCTCTGAATCTGTCAAGTATTGAAAGTCGAAAGTAGAAAGACAATAGTAATTTTACTTGAGGAATGTTTTTGAAAATAAGTTTTTCAGACTTTCATCATCCTAGTAGCATTGTATTTATTTAAATGCTTTGCTTCTATGGGGAGCATACTACTCAAAAGAAAAAAATGGCAATTATTACCTTTTCAAGGCGCTTTATCTTTTCTCCTTCAAGAGACTCCACGGTACAGTTAAGTTCAGCCAAAATAGCATTGCTGATGTTACTTGATTTCCCTCCACATGATACATCCAAGCTCGGATGAATCTCCAAAATGATATTGGTTGAGTCCATTCCTAGGATTTCGGAAAGTTTGCGAATGGCAGCAACAAATCCTTCCACTCTCGAAAGTCTTTCATTCTTTTAAGATCCAACAAAACAATATATAACTCGAAAATACTATTGAGTGTTGTTGCAAATTTGCCAATATAGAAAGCACTTTATATGGATCATCTGTACAAGTACCTTGTTCTTTTGAAGTTTTTGCAACTCCACCTGGTACTCCTCCAGCTTGTTGAGTGAGAGATCATTCTCATTCACGGTGACATCCAATGGTGATATATCAATGTCCAATTCGCCAGCTATTTCTGTGCGAATTTTGTGTATTTGCATTTGAATTTGACGGAACTGATTCACTCTCTCTTCCTTCCTCAGCTTCACCTCCTCAAGGGCTGGGGCAATTGAATCCAATCGCTCCTTCAACGACCCTTTCATTTTGTCAGGCTGTTGCAGAAAAATGTATGAACATAATTCACTTAAGATGATTTTATTGTTCACTAAATACAGAAATAAAAGAAAGTGAGATAGAGATAGTGCACCCGTCCGGGGAGAGATCTCTCTCCAAGGCTCAGCATTAGATGAGTAAGTTCTGCTTCTGATTCAGCTAACAACTGGTGCAGGAGAGATCGAGAAGCATTCGCTCTATCGACTTTTCTCTTATAAATTTCCAAACACTCTTGCTCTAGTTCAACTAAAATCTTTTGCCTTTCATGCTGTTCTTGCCCAACTTCATCCCAGATCATCTTTTTCAAAGAACACAAGATATATATATATAAAGAACTTCATTCAAACATGAAAAGAACATATTTTCTGCACAAACCAATTGAGCAAAAGAACCATTACCTTCAGCTCTTGCAGAAAATACCCACAAGAGCTCTCGGGCAGTGAAGAAAACTGCTTCGAAGGCACCGGGATCGAGCCCATTTTCGATTCTGTGAAACTGATCTTAAAACTGTTTCTTTATTTTTCAGGGTTTCCGGCCGAAGTGGTGGTTGGCGGCTTGTTAGTTAGAGAGGAACAAGAGTGGTTGGAAACAAAAGTTAGTACCATAGAGAAAAGAAGAGAAGCGATTAACCAGAGCAGAACAAAAGATGGTGGAAGCTACGTTGTTGGCTTCCTTAGATCACAAAACTGACAAAGGTAGGTGAAATAGAAGCTTTGAGTTCAAGAATTTGCCTTTCCACAACTGTCATTCACTTTTCCCTCCCCAGTTGATTTAAATTTGAAACAAACCAGTGTCAAAGCAAAACAAAGACAACAAAACCAAAATAAAATGTCACTTTTTATCACATAAGCCATAGTTTCATATAAGGAGAAGAAGACACCTGTTATATAAAGAAAGGCCAACTCCATTAACTTGATTTCAAAGCAATGTTTCACAGGGAATCATAAAATTTAGAAACTTTTCTGGGGGCCAATGCTGTTGTGGATTAATGACCTACATAGCAAAAAGTGGAACATGAGCTCTGCTGCTCCAGCCTGTTGTGTGTCTTTGTTACTTTCAGTGGATCCATCAAGCACTGAAACATATATCATCCTAATCAAATATAAATGTTCATGAATGATAAGATTGGAATGTGACATTGTCAAAAGTTTTAGAACACATTAACTGCATCCGAACTGAAGTGCTGATTGAACTCTTCTTTGCTTGTATGATTAAAATTTTAAAATTTATTTAGATCATGTCATGTTTGGTCAGGTAGAATTAATTATTTTCATTTATCTAAAAATTGGCTTCATCACCTCCTCAGGAGCGTTGATCGAGGGATAAGTTTTGTTCTATGAGTAATTCTAACATTACTTTAGTAAAAGGTCGAGGTTTTGATTTTGAATCTTGTAATGAAGCAAGCCCAATTTGAAGAGCCACCCGTCATATCGAGCCTGACTGTGCCCGAGCGAGCGTAGACTAATCTGCGCGGTTGATACACGTGGGAACCTATTAAAAAAAAAAAAAAAAGGTCGACAAGGGCTACGTGCCTCCAAATCCAATGAACGAAACCTGAGTCGTTTAGCTTCTCTGGGGAGCTCTGGTTTTCTCTGTTAGTCATCGCCACTTCTTCACCTTTGATTGGTAAGCATGCCCAGAAACTGTTCTTGCTAGAGCTTACACAAGTTTTACAAATTAGGGCTCGATGGGTCAATAAACCCAAAAGGGTCGATCAATCTGGGCTAAAGATTCGAAATTTTTGTTGCCCACATCTGAATCTAATGATTTGGCGTCTTGATTAGGGTTTCAGGTTCTGTTAGAATTGGGAATAAAAGGGAATTGCTCAATCTAATCATTTGGTGTCAAAATGGAACACTCTCTGTGGGGGCATTTGCCACTGTTGCTCAAGTCAAGTTCTAAAGAATCAGTGGAGTACATTCTCCAGGCCCTGTGGCGAACTCGGAACACCGGTCTCGACGCCGCCGACCGCCATACTGTCAGGGAACTACTCAAACTTGAAAATGACAGTGATCTTGATCCTGTAAGTAACATCCTTTTTTCCTCCAACGTCTGTTCTCATTTCATTTCTTTGTGATTCTTTACCTTGCTTGTGCTTCCTGAGGATCTAAAGACAGACCCGTAAATGCTCTAGTTAGAAAAATCGATATAGTAGAAACTATAAATTTAATAAATTCGACCCCAACTAATTGGAGATTCATGAATATATGTCAAAGTTCAAATCCAAAGACAACCTGCAAATGCCCATGTTAGAAAACTCGATATAGTAGAAATCTAAATCAAAGTTTCGACTCGATCCAGTAAAAACTAATTGGAGATCCATGAATATTGTGAAAGCTCAAATCCATAATTAGGGTTGCTATTGCCATGACACAAAAAATTATTGTTTGATTGGCATAAACCTTGCATTATAATTTGTGGAACCTGACAAGTCTGCTCATTGATGATTTTCCTTTGATTCAGCTTCTGGTGTGCCTTCGCATTTTAATGCGCCGGTGTGTTTATGAAAATGTTGGCAAGGATGAGATTCAGAAACTGTTTCCTCAAGAAGTCTTGCCAGAATTGCAAAGACTGCTTACGCTTCTGCTTCAAAAATTTCAAAGGGAATGGCAAGGGGATGCATTCAAGGATATGGTCTGAGCTTTACTTCTTATTCTTCTTTGTTCTCTATGTGTTGTTGGCTCTATAGACTTTTGTCCAAGATGATTTGATCAAATAATGTAAGTCACATTCAATATGTACCTGCTGATATGTTCATATAAAACTGATTCAGGCCCCTCTACCGCGCTTAAAGGAAATGACATGGCGCATGGCGGATCAACAGAAGGATTCAACAGACCCTGCAGTAGTTATTAATTTGAAGGTATTTTACCAATCCTCGAGCTGCTTGAGAGAAACAAATGTTGTATTATACAATAAACTATAAAGGCAACTGCTAGGATTGTATGCAATTAGGGGTCTTCGAGGATCATACGAGGGAGAGATCAAGTCGTGCTACCTGGAATTCGGTTTCATGGTATAATAGTGGTGAATTCTCTTTGTGCAGCTGCAAAATAATGCGCAGACACCGGGAGGAGAAAGGGAGGTAAAGTTTCAACTTGCAAAAGATACTTTAGAGACAATGCAGAGGTACATGTACCGAATAAGAGATCAGTTGTCTGACGCTGTAAGTCTCGAAATGGTTAATTGAAATCGTCTCATATTTATCTGATTACAATGTTAATTGTATTTCACTAACCTGATTGTGTCCCCATCTGCCATGAACTATCTTTTACAGGATGAGAACTTAAACAGGCATCCTCAAGACTCTCAAACAAGTACATAGTTGTTTAATATGATCAACATATTCCTCAACTAGTACAGCGCAGACCGGCAAAGTATCCCTCAGTTGTCGAGAGGACCATTACAAGAGACGCCATAAACAGAACATGCCGGTGGCTTGCTTCCTTGTACCAGTTATTCAGTGATGTATTTTCCTTGTTTATTCTTGTTCAGAGTTCACTTGTCAATTCATTTTGTTTCATAATGTATCGAAGAACGATTACATTTGCAAGAATGAAGCTTTTATAGGATCAGCTTTTTCTATTGAATGATGAGCTATAGGTCACCACAATTTCATCTGAGAGTATCAGCTTTTTCTATTGAATGATGAGCTATAGGTCACCACAATTTCATCTGAGAGTTGGCACTGTAACCCTTTCTTCTCATATAAGACCTATCATGAATTGGTTGATGATGTAGATTTTCCATCATTTCATCTTCCACATTGAAGCTCGGCAGCATAACATGCTGCCTACAATTCGAAGCGATATCATCCATAATCAGGCTAGCTCATGGTTGGAGCAAGTTGAACTAATTCTGGCATCAAAGATGAGCTGCTAATGGCGTCGAGTATGTCTCTCAGTTGCCACTTTTCTAAGGAGAAGGTATCAAGTCCATCTCATTTTTTCATCTCAACTATTACCATCCACAAGGCTCCAACCTGGTACCTTCTTCAATCCACCATCTTTCATTACCTTTCTCAATCTCAATACATCTTCCCATCGCCCCGCCTCGGCATACATGTTCGATAAGAAAACATGAACTCCATGATTTTGAGGATCCAATTCAAGCATCCTATCGACAACTCTCTCGGCTACTTCGAAGTTTCCATGGTGCTTACAAGACCCAAGCAAAGCTCCTAACACCACCACATCAGCTTTCCATATCATTCCATAAACCAATTCCTCAGCCTCAACCAACCTCCCACTTCGCCCAAGCATGTCCACCATGCATCCATAATGCTCAATTTTGGGTTCAATCCCATACTCCCTTTTCATGGAATTGAACACATCAAGACCAACTTCAACCAGACCAGCATGGCAACAAGCCGATAAAACCCCCACGAATGTGACATTGTTCGGCGAAACCTTTTCCCTCTCCATCTCCCTGAACAGCTCAAGAGCTCCCTCGGCGTGGCCATGAGCCGCCAACCCACAAACCATAGCATTCCAAGTAGCGATATTTCTTTCAGGCATTTCATCAAACACATTTCGCGCCATTGTTATCGCACCATTCTTCGCATACATATCAACCAAAGCTGTGCCCAGAATCAAACCCATTTCAATCCCCTTCTCCTCTATAAACCCATGAATCTGTTCGCCCAATTCCAGACACCCCGACCGCGCACACGCCGACAGAACCGACGACAATGTCGCCCCATTCGGCTCAACACCCTCCACCAACATCTCATCAAACAGCACCAACGCCTCATCGGAACAGAAATTCTGCGCGTACCCACTAATCATAGTAGTCCAAACAATCAAATTCCTCTCCGGCATTTCATCAAACAATCGCCGCGCATCACTCGCGCACCCAGAAACCCCATAACAACGCATCAAACCATTCACCACATACACATCTTCATCAAGCCCAAACTTCACAACATGGGCATGAATTTGCCTACCCACCAAAAGCGAACCACCACAATTCGCGCACCCCTTGAGAACAAAAGGGAACGTGTGCTTCCCAGGGAAGACCCCAAATTTCCTCATTTTGGCGTACAGGGACAGCGATTGAGATGGATTTGGACTCCCAGCGAGAGCTCTGATGAGGGTGTTCCACATGAAGGAATTGGGTTCGGTTGTGTTGTTGAAGAGCTTTATAGCGTAGTTGAGGTCGCCGGTCTCGGAGAGGGCGCAGAAGGAGATGATGCGACTGGCGGCGTAGTTGTCTTGGATTCGTGCAGAGATGATCATTTGGGCGTGGATTTGTTTGATTTGGTTCATGGAAGAGCATCTGTCTGCGAGAACAGAGAAATGTGGAAGCTTGACTGTTGTGAGGACTGAAAATTGGGCGGACATGGACTTCGATGAGGCGCAGTGGAGAAGACGAGGTTTTGGCGGGAACATGAGTTCCTCTACAAATTGACTTGGTCAAAGAGATGAGGCCAGGCTTACTTTAAGCAAAGTGACAATGTCTTAACATGAATTAATCGAAACAATTAGCAATCTGATGAAAAAATTTTAAAAAAAAAAAATTTTTTGTGAATTTTCTATGTAATGTCAAGTGCACCAACTAATCTACACTCGAGCAACCTTTTCCAAAACAATTTTTTCATTTACGAGACTCAAACTCGAGATCTTGCTTAAAGAGAATCGAGTTCCTTAACACTCGAATCAACTGGTTGTTGGTAAAGCAACTCTTTTGGAACAAGCGTCGAAGATGCTGGACATGGTTTGGTACCACATTAGAATGAAACTTGAAGCAAGAGTTAGATATGTACAAGAAGCTCACACTGAAATGTTATCTTTCAGGCATGGTTTCGGAGTTATGATCAAGAGAGGAATAAACATGGCTCAGATGTTTTACAGCATACAACATGAACACAAGTTGCAACTACCTATCTATCAAAAGCAGGTGAAGAAGCCACAAGTTTACATGGTTTTCAAACCCTGCTATTTGGAGGCAGCGGCGTAACGCCATCAAAAAAGTCGCCGAAGTAGCCGCGGGGCTCATGCACTAGCTTGGAGATGATGTCTCTGAGAGTGATCACACCCTCCAGATCTCCACCCTCATTCACAACATATATTCTTTGTATTTTCTCTGAATCAAGCTTTAAGATTACCTCCTTGACAGTGTCATCTTTTCTACACGAAATTGTGCCTCGCAACATGGGTGAAGCTCCTTGATGCTTCTCTAGATAACTTCTAACAGCCATCAGGAACTCTTTAGCTGTGATGGATCTGCAAAGATGTATGAAGTTCTTTTAGAACAACCATCAAATAGAGATTCTTGTCAAGCCAAAAAGGGCAACGGTTTCGAATCATTCTATTTCGGTGTTGTATAATACTATAATTTGTGTTTCCACACGAAACGGATATCATTGATGTAATGCTGACTAATTGAGACAAAAGATGCACCCTTAATCCAAAATTGATGACCAGATGCACATAAAAGTAAAAGAAAAAAGTGCTGATACAACAGAAATTGAAGAAAGAACCTTTCATTTTTGTAGATTTCAGGGACAGTTAGAAGAAACTGCACATCTCTCATGCTTATATTGCCTATCGGCTTTTTTCCACTGCTTTCAACTACTGGAAGGCCACCAATTCCTTTTTGTCTCAATAGTCTAAATGCTCCGAGGACTGGTTCGTCTCCGCACACCTGTCAAACAGGCGGGTTTCGTGAGATTTAATAATAAAGATAATTATTTCCTGATTTTCGAGTTGAAGATAAATTTAATTGCAAATTGACTTCCTAAGACCACAAATCACACATCCTAGCAGGAATAGTGCTTGAAGTAACGCGATAGAGAACAAGAAGCAGGGTAGTTGTTTCTGCATGGGTCTAAGAACCATTCATCCAATCCATAGTTTGAAAGTAATATAGGTAAGAGACTTTGACAGAAGATTTTAAGCAAAACACCTTGATCAGCTGGCCGGGCTTCATGGTTGGGAGACCAAGTTGACAGAGTTTCTTTGTGCCCCAGTTCTCAAACCAATGAAGTCCAACGCATTCCGCAAGCATGTGAACAACAGCAGCCTGTGTGATGACGTTATCAATCTTTCCTTCACCTAAGTCAACCACCGGGAGGCTCTTCATTTTATATTTGGACAGTAGCAACAACATGGTTAGGAAGTTGTCAGATTTCTGCAACGCAAGAAAAGGGGCCCAGCGGAATGATCCAGAGATGTCTTTAACCTGTGGCAATATATACAAATTAAAATGCATAAAAATTAGCTTCAAACAAGGTTTGGCGAGAATAATAATAAGCAAGACACTTTTTTCACCGGGCCAACCACCAGAATATAGGCTTAATTATAAACATTTAGCTTACGGAAACCCTCAAGAATTCCTAAAGTTTATTTACTAATTTCTTGCAAGAATATTCCAAATGTTTGTTGTTCCCACGCAACTGTGAATGTTGTAAGTGATGGATCATACATTAATTTATGACAAAAACACAAGCCTGCCCCCAAAGGAATACACAAATTTCAAATAAGATAGAACTTCAGAAAATTCTTAGTTTTGATGTAATCGTTTCAGCTAATCAACATGATGCTGCTCATTCTTTATGAGTTGATCCCTTTTGCATCTATGAAACTCAATGCTAGTAAATAAAATTGGCACTGAAGCTGCTGAACAGATTGGGGAAAAAACTCCTAAATAGAAAGTGACAATGCACAAAACCTTTGTGTTCTTATAAAGGTTTGACGAAATGAGATTCTCGAAGAAGCCTCCACCCGTCATGTCAACAGATGCACCCTCAGACTGGAAAAACACAGAAACAAAGAAGGTTTGTGAGTCGGAAAGGAAAGGTACATAAAACCTCCAGTGCAAATAATTTACCACTTTATTATCCTGACAAAACTTAACAGGTAGCTAATCAGTAAGTAAATGAGCACCAAAAGTGCATCAGGACTAGGGCACAGGTTCTCTGATTAACATCCCTTCCTTCTCATAAGGGAAAAAATGAAAAAAGAGATAAAAAAAAAAGAAGCAATGCTCGCAACCTGCTTACGAAGTTCATTTCAACATAACAACATTCTACTCAATGGGAGATAATGTCAAGGATAAACATACATGAAAAAGGTTATGCATTTAAAAGCTTAAAAAAGTGATTCAGAAGGAAATAAATGGTGTTCACAATAGACATAAATTATATAGGCAGAAAAACAGTAACAAGTAATCATATCAAATCAATGGCAAGGGTTCACGTTCAAACCTGTTCTAGAAGCCATTGGACAATTCCAGCAAACTCAACAATACCAATATATCTGTCAATCCAGCTTGCATCCTCAGGCGCCTCGACATTGCACACAGGCGCACTCAATAACTTGTGCTTCGACAATTCTTGAATGACCTCCGCCAAACTAGAATCAGACTTTATCTCAACTACATCATAGAATTCAACCCAAGAAAAAAAAATGATCTTTTAATTACTTGCCTTCAAATTATCCCCAAATCTTAAGTAACGAGTCCATCAATGAAACAACGAAGATGCATACCACTAGCATGTATGATCAAACATTCAATAAGCATGAACATATCATCCAAATTACATTATTTCTATGATTTTTTTTGCCGTTCTATCAGAAACCTTATATAATTTGCAATGCACAAAAAAGATCCACCTTTTTTTTTCTATAATCGTGGGTATCAAGGTTACCATGCCGACTAAGCCTTACGAGGCCCTGGTGCTCATAGACAGGGAATTTAAGGACCCCATTGACCCGGACGAACTTGACATACGGGAAATCAAACTGACCGTGCGCCTAACCCACATAATTCCACAGTCGCCCAACTTGTCCAAGTTAAAAGATCCACCTTTATAACAATGAAGGTTTTCCCAATTATGCAAAACTGCAATTTGCACTGATTATGAGTACTTTAAATGATTTGCAAAGCACGCCATCAATAGCACTAAATCGAGCGCAATAAAAGAGTTTGATCCATCCCAACTAATATGGTATTCAGGTACCAAAAACAAGAACTCTCACAATCAACCATCCGATCCGATCAAGATCCAAACTTTACAACAATTCAACAACTACAATAGCAGAAAACACAATGAACTTTCCAGTACCTAAATCGATTTGAGTTTCGGATCAAGCAACGAGAAAGAAGAAAAATTAGGGCAAAACAGGGGAGGACCTTGAAGAGAAGGGGCGGAAGGGAAGGAAGTGACGGAGATGCTTTCGAAGCATGAATTGAGCTTCTCGGAAGGCGTCAGCTGGGGCTCTTGTATGTCCCAAAGATCCTCCACTCTCAGCCCTAGCTTCGCTTCTGGACTCGACATGCCGCCACTCCTCGGACTCTCCTCCATCTCTCTGTACGCTCTGTTCTGCGACTGCGACGCTTGTTGGCTTTCAATCTCCTCTCCAACTCTGCGAGGGTCTCTCTGTTGAGCTACAACAATGGCGAAGCCAAGGAGAAGACGAGACGGCCAATCGAACGATTCGGTAGTGCATGCATCAGTGAGTGTACACCTGTCTTGCATTGTTCAATAATCCTAATTTTTCTCTTCTTATCCAAATCCTATTTTTGGACATTAATGATATAAGGGGATTAGAAAATGACACATTGTAGTTTACATCTTTGGATTATTGCATTTATGATTGCAACAAAGGTTGTAGATTATTGAAAGGATGATAATAATTAGTGGCCTAAAATTAGATCAATCACACGAAAAGGGTATACTAAGGTTAAGATTTTATTTCAATAATCGAAGTTATGACTTTTGACTTATTCATGAATTTTTGTATTGCTTTAATTTTTATTTTTTTTTTTTTCACTATTGACACCCCTAAAGACAAATTATAAATTTTATGTTGTCAAATTAACAATAATTTTATTTTTGTGATAGTACAAACAAAATGCATGGCTACGTAAAAAAAAGAAATTACCAATTTATATAAAGATACTAATAAGTTATTACAACACTCAATAATTCAAATCAAGTTACTAAATATGTTCCTTAAGAACAACTACCACAACAACATAATCTTAGTCTTAAATTAAATGGGTCGACTACTCTTTGAATATGCTAGAATTAATTACGTATTTAACAGTTATTAAAGGATTGAATGGAAATTAACTAACTAGTTACTTGATACGCCTACATAGTGTTAAGCCATCACCAATAGGAACTAGAGATATTTCAGCACGGGCATCATAGGCTAAGTAGCTGTTGAGCTCTTGCACAGCATTTCCAACTTCTCTCATGTACGTATTCATGTTCATTCGCTAACTCCTCATCTGTAACTATATAATGTGTTGCCGTACCCATAACTCCCCAATATATTAATCTTCACCAACTTTTTAATGTCTGATCAATGATCATACTTGATGTAGTTTGGCTTGTCAGCATCCACAAATATCAAGTCTAACTCCTCACCCTGTAGCTCATTACCATATACGACTAATTATAATAAGTTACTTATAATAAAATAATAAATGATAAATTATATATTTTATGTCCGAGCTGCGTGAACTGAAATATAGTACCATATCAATTAAAATAAATTTAACAAACAAGTGATATTATTGTCATAAGAGGGTGGTAATTTTAGTTTCAAGCTTTCTCATCAAAAAAAGATTAATAGAAATTTAAGATGTATGACTGTAATTACCTTATTTAGAATTTCATCAAGAGCAGGAGTAGTATCCGATTGAATGAATTTAATTTTGAGCTCCACACCGGCTTTTCAGATGGATGGCAACCCAACCTCATATCAATGTCTATTGCAGTCACCTGGTCATCATATGTACATGCACTAATTCTTTTATTACATTTTGTTGGAAAGAAAAGACTATATATATATGTGATTATATTGTGAAAAATTAGAAAACTAATTAATGTTGTTGCCTAGCTAGTAATTGCGGAGAGGAGTAGATTAATTACATACTTGGCTGTCTTTGGGCATGCAAGAGCAGTAGTGAGAAAAGAAAATTCAGTAAACACTCCAACTTCTAGCACTTCTCTATATATTGGGCTATATATATATGTATGCTTACAATGCTTTATAATCTGATTTGGCAGTGGTAAAACGTGCGTACACATAGAATTTAATCAGAAATCCAAATTATACACACAAAAGTTTCTAAAATGTACTGCTCGAGTAGACTTTATTAATTAAAACTTCATCAACATCAACAACAACAAAGCATCACTGGGCTATACATACATACATATATGAATCAAGCTCTTTCAATTGCACTCGATATATAGTTCACTTAGTGATGATAGTGCCTTACAAATACTTTAGTAATTAATGTGGACAAAAAAAGATCATAAATACACCCTTAATTTCTGAAAGTGATACATATTATAGAACAAGAAAAAAAATTCAATGTGAAAGATAATATAAAACGGAGGGGAAGGAGTAGCTAGTTAATTTGGTCGTATAAAAATATTTCATGGATGAGAGATTAATAGATTGTTGAACTATTGTTGAGTTTGTATTGTATCCACTATTAGTCCCACATGGGAAAGAAACTTTTTGTTTCTTTCCTTATAAGAGATATTTCACTTGAAATTCTTAGTTAAGTGAATGCGGGGTTGGAGGCAAAGACCATGGGTATTCCCCATTGATTAATATATATTAAATACTTGATATTTAATATGTCCATGATTAGGCCTTGGGCCTTGGGGCTAATGTTAAAATAACTAAGCCAATTCACAACACAAGATTTTTTATTTTTTACATTGAATTTTCGTTTTTATTAAAAGGTGTGTAATTAGTGGTGAAAAGTCACCACTAATGGCCTCATTTTGAACAGTTGTGATCGTTCAAAAAAGATGTCTTTTGGTCTCGTTTTGAACAGTTGTAATTGTTCAAAAGAGGTGTCTTTTGGTCTATAAATAGGGGTTTTAACCTCATTAGAAGATATAGAAAAAAGAATTTCGAAATTAAAGAGTTTCCTAGTTTTTGAGAGAAAGATTTTGGCTGTTGCAGAAGATAGGATCTTTTGGTTGGTGTGTAATCAAAGATCAATCCAGTTGTATCCTGGAGACGAACCTCTTGAAGCATTCATACACCGAATTGGAGGAAATTCGTCTAAGGACATTGCCATTTAGTGCAAGCCTCTGGTATGATTTAATTTAGTTCTTTGTAATTGAATTCACGCATGATAGATATTATAGTTCAGTGATATGCATATTGTATAATTGTTCCAACAATCTTAGACGAATTTATTTGATTTTTACAATAGTTGATTGCATATAATTTGTCACTTTTTTTTTTACAAAAACTAGTCACTGATTTATACGAAATTGTTATTTGCATACTAGTTTGAAATGGCATCTCTTATAACTGAGAAATCCACATCTGCCAATCCCAAAGATGAAAGACCAGAGAAGTTCAAGGGTCTTGACTTTAAAAGGTGGCAGCAGAAAATGTTGTTCTGGCTGACCACTATGAATCTTGCCAACATAGTGAAGGAAGAAGTTCAGAAATCTGATGAGGACCCTTTGTCCAGGGAAACTCTCCTTACTATTGAAGCATGGAAGAATTCTGACTTTCTTTGTGCGGGAATTACATTTTGAATAGACTTGATGATACACTGTATGATGTCTATTATGAATGTAAAACCGCAAAGGATGTTTGGGATCTTCTCGAAAAGAAATACCGAACTGAAGATGCAGGGGCTAAAAATAACAGATTAATACATAAGATGCACTGGTAATAGAATGATTATTTCTGCGTTTATGACTGTCTCTGCATATATGATTGAATCATTTGATATTTGGCATGCTAGATTAGGGCATGTAAATAACAGATTAATACATAAAATGGTACATTTGAACATGTTACCAAAGTTTAAAATTGATTTAAAACATAAATGTGAAGTTTGTGCAGAATCAAAGTTTGCTAGGCAAACATTTAAGTCTGTTCAAGAAAGATCAAATGAATTATTAGATTTAATTCATAGTGATCTTTGTGACTTCAAATCAAATCCTACGAGAGGAGGAAAGAATTACTACATCACCTTTATTGATGATTGTAGTAAGTACTGTCATGTCTTTTTGATCAAGAATAAAAGTGAGGCCTTTGATGTATTTAAAATATATAATGAGATGTTGAAAATCAACTTGATAAAAAGATAAAAGTATTAAGAACTGATCGAGGTGGAGAATATGATTCCATTGAGTTTAGTAATTTTGTAATACAAATGGAATTATTCATCAGACCACTGCGCCATATACACCTCAACAAAATGGTGTGGCAGAGAGGAAAAATAGAACTCTCAAGAATATGATTAATTCTATGTTGAATGATTCTGGGCTTCCCCAAAACTTGTGGGGTGAAGCATTACTGACTGCAAATCATATCTTGAATAGAGTTCCTTTCAAGAAATCTGATAAGTCTCCATATGAGATTTGGAGAAAGAGAAAACCCACTTACAAAACTTTAAAAGTGTGGGGTTGCTTAGCAAAGGTTCAAATTCCTTTACCAAAAAGGACTAAATTAGGACCTAAAACCGTAGATTGCGTGTTCATCGGTTTTGCTAAGAATAGTGCAGCATATAGATTCTTAGTAGTTAAATCACATATTTCAGATATCAGTGATAATACTATTATAGAATCTGCAGATGCTACATTTTTTGAGCATATATTTCCTTTCAAGGAAAAACAAAATGGTTCATCACGAAAAATGACGGCTGAAGAGAGTCTAGAAGAACCAACCGCTTCAAGGGTTCAAGAACAAGAATTGGAACCTAGAAGGGAAAAAGAATTAAGGTTCTAAAG
The DNA here is from genome assembly GCA_039657365.1 of Stephania yunnanensis. Lineage (NCBI taxonomy): Eukaryota > Viridiplantae > Streptophyta > Magnoliopsida > Ranunculales > Menispermaceae > Stephania > Stephania yunnanensis. The sequence continues at coordinate 54,486,996 of CM077589.1, read as the reverse complement.
AATTTTGGACTGATTTCATAAGTCTCGTTAAGCGAAAATGAACCACAGACTTATAGGGAGGCTATGTCTTCGCCCGAAGCTCCTTTATGGATGGAAGCAATCAATAGTGAAGTTGAATCCATTTTACAAAATAATACATGGGAATTGGTTGATTTACGATCCGGAATCAAGCCAATTGGATATAAATGGATATTCAAAAGAAAGCTTAAAATTTGACGGTACTATTGATAAATACAAAGCACGATTGGTTGCAAAAGGTTATAGACAAAAAGAAGGTGTAGATTACTTCGATACCTATTCTCCTGTTTCAAGAATAACTTCCATTAGAATGTTGATTGCCATAGCTGCTTTATACAATATGGAAATACATCAAATGGATGTTAAAACAGCATTTCTAAATGGAGAGTTAGAAGAAGAAATCTATATGGACCAACCTGAAGGGTTCATAGTCAAAGGCCAAGAGAATAAAGTTTGTAGACTTGTTAAGTCATTATATGGACTTAAACAAGCTCCAAAACAATGGCATGAAAAATTTGATCATACTATGTTAGCAAATGGTTTCAAAATAAATGAATGTGACAAATGTGTGTACATTAAAGAAATGAAAAACTTTTGCGTTATAGTATGTTTATATGTTGATGACATGTTGATTATGAGCACAAGTAGAGATGCTATAAGGTCAACCAAAATGATGTTGAATTCTAGTTTTGACATGAAAGACTTAGGTCTAGCCGATGTAATACTAGGAATTCAAATCAAAAGGAATAACGAAGGTTATGTCCTCACACAATCTCATTATGTTGAGAAAATCTTAAAAAGATTCAATCAATTCGATTGTAAACCTGCTCCAACTCCTTTTGATGCTAATTGTCATCTTAAGAAAAATAATGGAGAAGCAATTTCTCAATTGGAATATTCTCAAGTAATTGGAAGCTTGATGTACTTGATGAATTCTACTAGACGACATAGCTTATGCGAAGAAGCGGTGAGTAGATACACAAGTAATCCTAATGATGCTCATTGGACAGCATTAATAAGAGTTCTAAGGTATCTTAAATATACCTTAAATTATGGACTTTATTATACAAAATATCCACCTGTACTTGAAGGGTATAGTGATGCAAATTGGATTTCTGATAATACAGAAACCAAATCAACAAGTGGATATATATTCACATTAGGAGGAGCAAGCGATTTCTTGAAATCAACAAAACAAACGTGTATAGCACGTTCCACCATGGAATCGAATTCATTGCTTTGACAAGGCGGTGAAGAATTTGAATGGCTAAGAAATTTCTTAGAAGATATTCCTTGCTGGCCAAAACCAATCACATTGCAATATGCATACATTGTGATAGTATGGCAGCACAAGCAAGAGCTAAAAACAACATATATAATGGTAAGTCGAGACATATAAGGCGCCGACACAATACTATAAGACAATTACTCACAAGTGGAGTAATTAGTATTGATTATGTTAAGTCTAAGGAAAACATTGCAGATCCTTTGACTAAAGGCTTATCAAGAGATCAAGTGAAGATATTATCGAGGGGAATGAGCTTAAAGCCTATAGAGTAAGTCAAGTCTAGCGGAAACCTAACCTAGCTGATTGGAGATCCCATGGTCTAGGTTCAATAGGCAAACTGGTTAGACTTGACTTAACAAACAGGACACACAATTACCTGTTCCTATGATGAAGTAAGTGTGTTGATAAGAAGTTTAGGGTATGCAATATTGCATTTAATGATTAAAGATAAGTCACCTATATGATAGTAAATGTGGGGTCGCATTTATGAGAATGAATAGGCTAAATTCTCTAAAGCTATCATGAACCCAGGATATGTTCAGGACCAAAATGAACAACAAAGAATAACGTGCATCAGTAATCATGTCATAAGTGAGACATATTGTCTTAGTTTACTACAAAAAGTGAACAGTTCAAGATACATACATCACTGCGTCACGAAGTGAACTCGATATGATCTTACTAGGGTAAGTTCAAGTCTATACGACACTTTCCTGATTAACGTGACATGATAATCTCTCTCAATTGTTTTTAAAATAATGGTTATTATTTAATATTTGTTTAAATTTTGTGTTTGTGATTTGGCAAAGTAAACTCGGTCATGGTTGCAGATGGATACAATACAAATGTGGGGTATTGTTGAACTATTGTTGAGTTTGTATTGTATCCACTATTAGTCCCACATGGGAAAGAAACTTTTTGTTTCTTTCCTTATAAGAGATATTTCACTTAAAATTCTTAGTTAAGTGAATGCGGGGTTGGAGGCAAAGACCATGGGTATTCCCCATTGATTAATATATATTAAATACTTGATATTTAATATGTCCATGATTAGGCCTTGGGCCTTGGGGCTAATGTTAAAATAACTAAGCCAATTCACAACACAAGATTTTTTATTTTTTACATTGAATTTTCGTTTTTATTAAAAGGTGTGTAATTAGTGGTGAAAAGTCACCACTAATGGCCTCATTTTGAACAGTTGTGATCGTTCAAAAGAGGTGTCTTTTGGTCTCGTTTTGAACAGTTGTAATTGTTCAAAAGAGGTGTCTTTTGGTCTATAAATAGGGGTTTTAACCTCATTAGAAGATATAGAAAAAAGAATTTCGAAATTAAAGAGTTTCCTAGTTTTTGAGAGAAAGATTTTGGCTGTTGCAGAAGATAGGATCTTTTGGTTGGTGTGTAATCAAAGATCAATCCAGTTGTATCCTGGAGACGAACCTCTTGAAGCATTCATACACCGAATTGGAGGAAATTTCGTCTAAGGACATTGCCATTTAGTGCAAGCCTCTGGTATGATTTAATTTAGTTCTTTGTAATTGAATTCACGCATGATAGATATTATAGTTGGTGATATGCATATTGTATAATTGTTCCAACAATCTTAGACGAATTTATTTGATTTTTACAATAGTTGATTGCATATAATTTGTCACTGTTTTTTTTACAAAAACTAGTCACTGATTTATACGAAATTGTTATTTGCATACTAGTTTGAAATGGCATCTCTTATAACCGAGAAATCCACATCCGCCAATCCCAAAGATGAAAGACCGAGAGAAGTTCAAGGGTCTTGACTTTAAAAGGTGGCGTGCAGAAAATGTTGTTCGTCGACCACTATGAATCTTGCCAACATAGTGAAGGAAGAAGTTCCGAAATCGATGAGGACCCTTTGTCAGGGAAACTCTCCTTACTATTGAAGCATGGAAGAATTCGACTTTCTTTGCAGAATTACATTTTGAATAGACTTGATGATACATCGTATGATGTCTATTATGAATGTAAAACCGCAAAGGATGTTTGGGATCTTCTCGAAAAGAAATACCGAATCGAAGATGCAGGGGCTAAAAATAACAGATTAATACATAAGATGCACCTTGGTAATAGAATGATTATTTCTGCGTTTATGATGATTGTCTCGCATATATGATTGAATCATTTGATATTTGGCATGCTAGATTAGGGCATGTAAATAACAGATTAATACATAAAATGGTACATTTGAACATGTTACCAAAGTTTAAAATTGATTTAAAACATAAATGTGAAGTTTGTGCAGAATCAAAGTTTGCTAGGCAAACATTTAAGTCTGTTCAAGAAAGATCAAATGAATTATTAGATTTAATTCATAGTGATCTTTGTGACTTCAAATCAAATCCTACGAGAGGAGGAAAGAATTACTACATCACCTTTATTGATGATTGTAGTAAGTACTGTCATGTCTTTTTGATCAAGAATAAAAGTGAGGCCTTTGATGTATTTAAAATATATAAGGCAGATGTTGAAAATCAACTTGATAAAAAGATAAAAGTATTAAGAACTGATCGAGGTGGAGAATATGATTCCATTGAGTTTACAGAATTTTGTAATACAAATGGAATTATTCATCAGACCACTGCGCCATATACACCTCAACAAAATGGTGTGGCAGAGAGGAAAAATAGAACTCTCAAGAATATGATTAATTCTATGTTGAATGATTCTGGGCTTCCCCAAAACTTGTGGGGTGAAGCATTACTGACTGCAAATCATATCTTGAATAGAGTTCCTTTCAAGAAATCTGATAAGTCTCCATATGAGATTTGGAGAAAGAGAAAACCCACTTACAAAACTTTAAAAGTGTGGGGTTGCTTAGCAAAGGTTCAAATTCCTTTACCAAAAAGGACTAAATTAGGACCTAAAACCGTAGATTGCGTGTTCATCGGTTTTGCTAAGAATAGTGCAGCATATAGATTCTTAGTAGTTAAATCACATATTTCAGATATCAGTGATAATACTATTATAGAATCTGCAGATGCTACATTTTTTGAGCATATATTTCCTTTCAAGGAAAAACAAAATGGTTCATCACGAAAAATGACGGCTGAAGAGAGTCTAGAAGAACCAACCGCTTCAAGGGTTCAAGAACAAGAATTGGAACCTAGAAGGGGAAAAAGAATTAAGGTTCTAAAGAATTTTGGACCTGATTTCATAAGTCTGTTAACTGAAAATGAACCACAGACTTATAGGGAGGCTATGTCTTCGCCCGAAGCTCCTTTATGGATGGAAGCAATCAATAGTGAAGTTGAATCCATTTTACAAAATAATACATGGGAATTGGTTGATTTACGATCCGGAATCAAGCCAATTGGATATAAATGGATATTCAAAAGAAAGCTTAAGGCTGACGGTACTATTGATAAATACAAAGCACGATTGGTTGCAAAAGGTTATAGACAAAAAGAAGGTGTAGATTACTTCGATACCTATTCTCCTGTTTCAAGAATAACTTCCATTAGAATGTTGATTGCCATAGTGCTTTATACAATATGGAAATACATCAAATGGATGTTAAAACAGCATTTCTAAATGGAGAGTTAGAAGAAGAAATCTATATGGACCAACCTGAAGGGTTCATAGTCAAAGGCCAAGAGAATAAAGTTTGTAGACTTGTTAAGTCATTATATGGACTTAAACAAGCTCCAAAACAATGGCATGAAAAATTTGATCATACTATGTTAGCAAATGGTTTCAAAATAAATGAATGTGACAAATGTGTGTACATTAAAGAAATGAAAAACTTTTGCGTTATAGTATGTTTATATGTTGATGACATGTTGATTATGAGCACAAGTAGAGATGCTATAAGGTCAACCAAAATGATGTTGAATTCTAGTTTTGACATGAAAGACTTAGGTCTAGCCGATGTAATACTAGGAATTCAAATCAAAAGGAATAACGAAGGTTATGTCCTCACACAATCTCATTATGTTGAGAAAATCTTAAAAAGATTCAATCAATTCGATTGTAAACCTGCTCCAACTCCTTTTGATGCTAATTGTCATCTTAAGAAAAATAATGGAGAAGCAATTTCTCAATTGGAATATTCTCAAGTAATTGGAAGCTTGATGTACTTGATGAATTCTACTAGACCTGACATAGCTTATGCAAGTAGTTAAGTTTGTGAGTAGATACACAAGTAATCCTAATGATGCTCATTGGACAGCATTAATAAGAGTTCTAAGGTATCTTAAATATACCTTAAATTATGGACTTTATTATACAAAATATCCACTTGTACTTGAAGGGTATAGTGATGCAAATTGGATTTCTGATAATACAGAAACCAAATCAACAAGTGGATATATATTCACATTAGGAGGAGCAGCGATTTCTTGGAAATCAACAAAACAAACGTGTATAGCACGTTCCACCATGGAATCTGAATTCATTGCTCTTGACAAGGCAAATTGAAGAATTTGAATGGCTAAGAAATTTCTTAGAAGATATTCCTTGCTGGCCAAAACCAGTCACTGCAATATGCATACATTGTGATAGTATGGCAGCACAAGCAAGAGCTAAAAACAACATATATAATGGTAAGTCGAGACATATAAGGCGCCGACACAATACTATAAGACAATTACTCACAAGTGGAGTAATTAGTATTGATTATGTTAAGTCTAAGGAAAACATTGCGAGATCCTTTGACTAAAGGCTTATCAAGAGATCAAGTGAAGATATTATCGAGGGAATGAGCTTAAAGCCTATAGAGTAAGTCAAGTCTAGCGGAAACCTAACCTAGCTGATTGGAGATCCCATGGTCTAGGTTCAATAGGCAAACTGGTTAGACTTGACTTAACAAACAGGACACACAATTACCTGTTCCTATGATGAAGTAAGTGTGTTGATAAGAAGTTTAGGGTATGCAATATTGCATTTAACGATTAAAGATAAGTCACCTATATGATAGTAAATGTGGGGTCGCATTTATGAGAATGAATAGGCTAAATTCTCTAAAGCTATCATGAACCAGGATATGTTCAGGACCAAAATGAACAACAAAGAATAACGTGCATCAGTAATCATGTCATAAGTGAGACATATTGTCTTAGTTTACTACAAAAAGTGAACAGTTCAAGATACATACATCACTGCGTCACGAAGTGAACTCGATATGATCTTACTAGGGTAAGTTCAAGTCTATACGACACTTTCCTGATTAACGTGACATGATAATCTCTCTCAATTGTTTTTAAAATAATGGTTATTATTTAATATTTGTTTAAATTTTGTGTTTGTGATTTGGCAAAGTAAACTCGGTCATGGTTGCAGATGGATACAATACAAATGTGGGGTATTGTTGAACTATTGTTGAGTTTGTATTGTATCCACTATTAGTCCCACATGGGAAAGAAACTTTTTGTTTCTTTCCTTATAAGAGATATTTCACTTAAAATTCTTAGTTAAGTGAATGCGGGGTTGGAGGCAAAGACCATGGGTATTCCCCATTGATTAATATATATTAAATACTTGATATTTAATATGTCCATGATTAGGCCTTGGGCCTTGGGGCTAATGTTAAAATAACTAAGCCAATTCACAACACAAGATTTTTTATTTTTTACATTGAATTTTCGTTTTTATTAAAAGGTGTGTAATTAGTGGTGAAAAGTCACCACTAATGGCCTCATTTTGAACAGTTGTGATCGTTCAAAAGAGGTGTCTTTTGGTCTCGTTTTGAACAGTTGTAATTGTTCAAAAGAGGTGTCTTTTGGTCTATAAATAGGGGTTTTAACCTCATTAGAAGATATAGAAAAAAGAATTTCGAAATTAAAGAGTTTCCTAGTTTTTGAGAGAAAGATTTTGGTCATTTGTGAGAAGATAGGATCTTTTGGTTGGTGTGTAATCAAAGATCAATCCAGTTGTATCCTGGAGACGAACCTCTTGAAGCATTCATACACCGAATTGGAGGAAATTCGTCTAAGGACATTGCCATTTAGTGCAAGCCTCTGGTATGATTTAATTTAGTTCTTTGTAATTGAATTCACGCATGATAGATATTATAGTTCAGTGATATGCATATTGTATAATTGTTCCAACAATCTTAGACGAATTTATTTGATTTTTACAATAGTTGATTGCATATAATTTGTCACTGTTTTTTTTACAAAAACTAGTCACTGATTTATACGAAATTGTTATTTGCATACTAGTTTGAAATGGCATCTCTTATAACTGAGAAATCCACATCTGCCAATCCCAAAGATGAAAGACCAGAGAAGTTCAAGGGTCTTGACTTTAAAAGGTGGCAAAGAGAAAATGTTGTTCTGGTGACCACTATGAATCTTGCCAACATAGTGAAGGAAGAAGTTCGAAATCGATGAGGACCCTTTGTCAGGGAAACTCTCCTTACTATTGAAGCATGGAAGAATTCGACTTTCTTTGCAGGAATTACATTTTGAATAGACTTGATGATACACTGTATGATGTCTATTATGAATGTAAAACCGCAAAGGATGTTTGGGATCTTCTCGAAAAGAAATACCGAACTGAAGATGCAGGGGCTAAAAATAACAGATTAATACATAAGATGCACTGGTAATAGAATGATTATTTCTGCGTTTATGACTGTCTCTGCATATATGATTGAATCATTTGATATTTGGCATGCTAGATTAGGGCATGTAAATAACAGATTAATACATAAAATGGTACATTTGAACATGTTACCAAAGTTTAAAATTGATTTAAAACATAAATGTGAAGTTTGTGCAGAATCAAAGTTTGCTAGGCAAACATTTAAGTCTGTTCAAGAAAGATCAAATGAATTATTAGATTTAATTCATAGTGATCTTTGTGACTTCAAATCAAATCCTACGAGAGGAGGAAAGAATTACTACATCACCTTTATTGATGATTGTAGTAAGTACTGTCATGTCTTTTTGATCAAGAATAAAAGTGAGGCCTTTGATGTATTTAAAATATATAAGGCAGATGTTGAAAATCAACTTGATAAAAAGATAAAAGTATTAAGAACTGATCGAGGTGGAGAATATGATTCCATTGAGTTTACAGAATTTTGTAATACAAATGGAATTATTCATCAGACCACTGCGCCATATACACCTCAACAAAATGGTGTGGCAGAGAGGAAAAATAGAACTCTCAAGAATATGATTAATTCTATGTTGAATGATTCTGGGCTTCCCCAAAACTTGTGGGGTGAAGCATTACTGACTGCAAATCATATCTTGAATAGAGTTCCTTTCAAGAAATCTGATAAGTCTCCATATGAGATTTGGAGAAAGAGAAAACCCACTTACAAAACTTTAAAAGTGTGGGGTTGCTTAGCAAAGGTTCAAATTCCTTTACCAAAAAGGACTAAATTAGGACCTAAAACCGTAGATTGCGTGTTCATCGGTTTTGCTAAGAATAGTGCAAAGCATATAGATTCTTAGTAGTTAAATCACATATTTGAGATATCGTGATAATACTATTATAGAATCTGCAGATGCTACATTTTTTGAGCATATATTTCCTTTCAAGGAAAAACAAAATGGTTCATCACGAAAAATGACTACCAAGAGAGTCTAGAAGAACCAACCGCTTCAAGGGTTCAAGAACAAGAATTGGAACCTAGAAGGGGAAAAAGAATTAAGGTTCCAAAGAATTTTGGACCTGATTTCATAAGTCTGTTAACTGAAAATGAACCACAGACTTATAGGGAGGCTATGTCTTCGCCCGAAGCTCCTTTATGGATGGAAGCAATCAATAGTGAAGTTGAATCCATTTTACAAAATAATACATGGGAATTGGTTGATTTACGATCCGGAATCAAGCCAATTGGATATAAATGGATATTCAAAAGAAAGCTTAAGGCTGACGGTACTATTGATAAATACAAAGCACGATTGGTTGCAAAAGGTTATAGACAAAAAGAAGGTGTAGATTACTTCGATACCTATTCTCCTGTTTCAAGAATAACTTCCATTAGAATGTTGATTGCCATAGCGCTTTATACAATATGGAAATACATCAAATGGATGTTAAAACAAAGATTTCTAAATGGAGAGTTAGAAGAAGAAATCTATATGGACCAACCTGAAGGGTTCATAGTCAAAGGCCAAGAGAATAAAGTTTGTAGACTTGTTAAGTCATTATATGGACTTAAACAAGCTCCAAAACAATGGCATGAAAAATTTGATCATACTATGTTAGCAAATGGTTTCAAAATAAATGAATGTGACAAATGTGTGTACATTAAAGAAATGAAAAACTTTTGCGTTATAGTATGTTTATATGTTGATGACATGTTGATTATGAGCACAAGTAGAGATGCTATAAGGTCAACCAAAATGATGTTGAATTCTAGTTTTGACATGAAAGACTTAGGTCTAGCCGATGTAATACTAGGAATTCAAATCAAAAGGAATAACGAAGGTTATGTCCTCACACAATCTCATTATGTTGAGAAAATCTTAAAAAGATTCAATCAATTCGATTGTAAACCTGCTCCAACTCCTTTTGATGCTAATTGTCATCTTAAGAAAAATAATGGAGAAGCAATTTCTCAATTGGAATATTCTCAAGTAATTGGAAGCTTGATGTACTTGATGAATTCTACTAGACCTGACATAGCTTATGCAAGAAGTTAGTGAAATTTGAGTAGATACACAAGTAATCCTAATGATGCTCATTGGACAAAGATTAATAAGAGTTCTAAGGTATCTTAAATATACCTTAAATTATGGACTTTATTATACAAAATATCCCAATTGTACTTGAAGGGTATAGTGATGCAAATTGGATTTCGATAATACGAAACCAAATCAACAAGTGGATATATATTCACATTAGAGGAGCAATGATTTCTTGGAAATCAACAAAACAAACGTGTATAGCACGTTCCACCATGGAATCGAATTCATTGCTCTTGACAAAGGCGGTGAAGAAGTTTGAATGGCTAAGAAATTTCTTAGAAGATATTCCTTGCTGGCCAAAACCAGTCACTGCAATATGCATACATTGTGATAGTATGGCAGCACAAGCAAGAGCTAAAAACAACATATATAATGGTAAGTCGAGACATATAAGGCGCCGACACAATACTATAAGACAATTACTCACAAGTGGAGTAATTAGTATTGATTATGTTAAGTCTAAGGAAAACATTGCAGATCCTTTGACTAAAGGCTTATCAAGAGATCAAGTGAAGATATTATCGAGGGGAATGAGCTTAAAGCCTATAGAGTAAGTCAAGTCTCAGCGGAAACCTAACCTAGCTGATTGGAGATCCCATGGTCTAGGTTCAATAGGCAAACTGGTTAGACTTGACTTAACAAACAGGACACACAATTACCTGTTCCTATGATGAAGTAAGTGTGTTGATAAGAAGTTTAGGGTATGCAATATTGCATTTAACGATTAAAGATAAGTCACCTATATGATAGTAAATGTGGGGTCGCATTTATGAGAATGAATAGGCTAAATTCTCTAAAGCTATCATGAACCCAGGATATGTTCAGGACCAAAATGAACAACAAAGAATAACGTGCATCAGTAATCATGTCATAAGTGAGACATATTGTCTTAGTTTACTACAAAAGTGAACAGTTCAAGATACATACATCACTGCGTCACGAAGTGAACTCGATATGATCTTACTAGGGTAAGTTCAAGTCTATACGACACTTTCCTGATTAACGTGACATGATAATCTCTCTCAATTGTTTTTAAAATAATGGTTATTATTTAATATTTGTTTAAATTTTGTGTTTGTGATTTGGCAAAGTAAACTCGGTCATGGTTGCAGATGGATACAATACAAATGTGGGGTATTGTTGAACTATTGTTGAGTTTGTATTGTATCCACTATTAGTCCCACATGGGAAAGAAACTTTTTGTTTCTTTCCTTATAAGAGATATTTCACTTAAAATTCTTAGTTAAGTGAATGCGGGGTTGGAGGCAAAGACCATGGGTATTCCCCATTGATTAATATATATTAAATACTTGATATTTAATATGTCCATGATTAGGCCTTGGGCCTTGGGGCTAATGTTAAAATAACTAAGCCAATTCACAACACAAGATTTTTTATTTTTTACATTGAATTTTCGTTTTTATTAAAAGGTGTGTAATTAGTGGTGAAAAGTCACCACTAATGGCCTCATTTTGAACAGTTGTGATCGTTCAAAAGAGGTGTCTTTTGGTCTCGTTTTGAACAGTTGTAATTGTTCAAAAGAGGTGTCTTTTGGTCTATAAATAGGGGTTTTAACCTCATTAGAAGATATAGAAAAAAGAATTTCGAAATTAAAGAGTTTCCTAGTTTTTGAGAGAAAGATTTTGGCTGTTGCAGAAGATAGGATCTTTTGGTTGGTGTGTAATCAAAGATCAATCCAGTTGTATCCTGGAGACGAACCTCTTGAAGCATTCATACACCGAATTGGAGGAAATTCGTCTAAGGACATTGCCATTTAGTGCAAGCCTCTGGTATGATTTAATTTAGTTCTTTGTAATTGAATTCACGCATGATAGATATTATAGTTCAGTGATATGCATATTGTATAATTGTTCCAACATAGATTGCAGAGCACCTGTTGGAGGGCGTCACTTTGGATATGTTTCTTGCTCAAATCTTCCACGCTTGCACACTTAATTAGTCTTCCAAGAATCATCTCCTCATGTGGCATGAGTTGGATGTTATAAAATCATTATTATATGGTCAAACCAGTACGTACCCTGGCTATTCCAAGAAAGAGCTGTGTGATACCCACGTGAGGCACATCGATGACCACGGCAAAGCATGACTGTTACTGCACGTAACTACTTGGATGTGATGGAGTTGTGGGGAGTACACAAAGTTGATTAAGTGGATAACAATATCATTCTAAAAATACTTATGAAAAGTTGAAGACAATAACAGTGTTATAAAGATTTACATACCAATGCAGACATGACTAAATATATTGCAACAACGTGAGATCCTTCTATACACCTAATTTTGCAAGGATTAAAAATTTTGATAAAGCTAATGATCAAGTGGTAGTTTTACTGGTTCTACGTGATCTCACCGACATATCTTGGGCTGAGGCAAACATAACTATTTAACTACTACCCTAACTACCTTTATTTCAAATAAGATACTAATGCATGCCAATTATTAACATATTATTACCAAACGCATAAGGTTTGAGATTTAATTGAAATTCAACCAAGAAACTAACAGTTCACTTGACACGCCTACAAAGTGTTATGCCATCACCAATGGGAACTTGTGAAATTTCAATACGGGCATCAGAGGCTAAGTAACTGTTGAGTTCCTTCACAGCATTTCGATTCTCCATCATATATTCTGGGACCTCCTCATCAGGAAGAGCCACGGATCCAAACCATAACGTGTTGTCATACCCGATTAGTCCTCCAACCTTCACCAGCTTCACTAAGATTTCATGGTATTTGATGTAGTTAGGCTTGTCGGCATCTACAAACACGAAGTCGAACTCCTCGCCCTGTAACAACATGGACAAATATATATGTAGTATGTATCAAGCAAAATAGTTGTGCAAATGTTTTCGGATCCATGAATGTGGTACCTTGTACAAAATTTCATTAAGGGCAGACATCGCATCCGATTGAATGAAATTAATCTTGTGCTCCACGCCGGCCTCTCGAACGAATTGCAGTCCAACCTTCTCATAAGCTTCTCTATCCATGTCTATGGCTGTTACCTGCTCGCTCATTGTTGTTTGATAGCAATTTGATCAGTTTGAAAAAAGAGAAATGTAGTTGCCCAGTAGATGCAAATTAATGTTTGATTGAATACCTGGCCGGCTTCGGGCAAAGCGAGAGCGGTACTGAGGAGTGAATAACCAGTAAACACTCCAACTTCAAGTGTTTTCTTCGCATTTGTTATCTTAACAAGCATAGATATGAACAGCCCTTCTTCAGCTGGCACCATCATTGCGCTTCTGCAACGCAGAGAATTCGTTATGCCCTTAGATCGAAAGTGTTTTGGTTGCTCATCGAATTATATTTAGTACTCCATTTGAAGATGTTGAAATATTGCTAGTTTTTGTTACCACCCTTGTTTTTACATTTTTTTTTTACAAAACAAAGTAAAATAAAGAGTCCATTAATTGAAAATAATTGACTTACTGTCCTGTAGTGTCATAGTACTCATGCGTGACTTCTCTCAATTTCTTGAGTTGCTCATGCTCTCTGGGGTATACGCTTGTATCCAAAATGTACTGCAATTAACAAACAACATTCACACAATTACCATATTAATTAATCCCACATAATGCACATTACTCGGTAACTGAGAATTTTCACTCAAAATTGTTCTAAAACAACAACAAAGTCTCAATCCAAATTAACTGGGTGACTTCATGGATCAAACTTTTCCACTTCGCTCGACTTAAAAATGTTCTACAAATAATTTGGAATTATCGGCTTATGGCTTGAAACACAATGTGGTAGGTGTCACGGGGCCAATTAAAGAGGGATTTTTCACTAGGAAATTTTTCTCACTCAATCGAACCCGCGGTGCCTAAGGGCCTCCTTAGTTCAGCACACCAATACTCGAAATTAAAGGGACAACAAGCAATAGGCAACAAAGAAACGTTTTTACTAGCTCTCAATTGGGAATACAACTGTGGAACTCTATGCATACATGCCACTCATGCATCTACTCATGCATTTTCCGTCTTCCTGCTCTACCTAGAGCCTCTGGCTTTATAGACCAGCCAACAATCAGTTACATAACCGTCCTAGACTAGGTAAAACACCACTCCTTGTGGTCAAGGCAGTTACCCAACTGCCTTGCTCCCTTGCTGCCACCTCGTGCCATAACCGCCTTGACCTCCTAGTCAAGAGGCACATGCTCTTAGTGCCTGGAAGTTACTGGGACGTGGTTTGGTCATGTTTTGAGCCATGACGAGATAGTTACATAACCACCTGTAACCGCTCTTGACTTGGTCCGTCCAAGCCTTCAATTCACCTTGATTTCGGGACAGGGTCTGTTTGTGGTGCCTAGCGCGCCTAGGCACCTCTGCGTGCTAGGGCTCGGTCCGACCGAGTCCCACCGGCTCGGGGTGGTCGGCGCCATGGTTCGTCCATGGGTCGTGCCTTGGCATTGCGCCCAAGGCATGCTCGAGGGTCCCAGCTAGTTCGCCCATGCCGCCCCCAGGAGAGAGCACACCTCTCCCTATAGTAGATGTTAAGCCGTTTCCTCGGCTCCAATAGAAAACATCCCAAAATGAGACCAAGCGTACTTTGACCCGGGTCAACGCCCAAGTCAAGATTTGTCAACCCTTGCCTCGTGCCTTGCTTGTGCCAAAGAATCCGCTAAGTCTTGCCCGTGCCAAGGCGTGCCAAGGCGCCGTGCATGCCAAGGCGCGTATCTAAGTCCGCGCGTGCCTCGTGCCAAGGCACGTACCTAAGTCCGTCCGTGCCTCGCGCCAAGATGTGCCAAGGCGTCGTGCCAAGGAAAATCACGCCGCGCTCGTCTATGTGCGCGCGCCCATGCGCGCTCGTCCATGCATCCATGCGCGCTCGCCCAAGCGCGCGCGCGTCCGTGCGCGCGCGCATCCACACACTATGCGCGTGTTCCGTATCCAGGCCCGTGCCCAGGCGCAAACCCCTTTACGCCTGTGCATTTTTCCGCATGCTTACTCGCGACCCAACCTTATGGAACCAGTCGAGCCCTCCTGAACTCGGTCATTGGCTAGGTTTCTTGCTGCCTAGCCCAGCCTACTGGGTCACGCTATTGAGGGGCTGATAGTAGGCGGGGCTCAAAATGGAGCTGAGTGATTACTAATTAGGGCCCCTGCCATTTTCTAAGGACATGGAAGGCAACTTATTAGCTTTTTAGGATTAATCATAGAATAAAAGCCTTAGTTTTCTCTAATCTTATCTTCATTTACAAAACTACAATGCTACAGTGCATGTTCAGAGAAAGTATGCCAAATAACCAAAAGGTTTAGATCATTTCGATCTCAAATGATCGAGAAACATATAAATCTAATCAATAAGAGTACGTTACAAGAAATCAAAGGGAAAGTTGGAACATAGAATAAAGGTCAGTTTGATAGTATTGAACCTGTCGTAGGACCTCGCTTTGGAGAATGTTCTTCTTGTACAGATCATCCATGGTTGTGCTATTGATATTCAAGCTTCAACTCCACAACACCAGCTGATCAACAAAAACTATACAGTAGCATGTTCATTCTATGAGCCCTCATCTTATCAACAAATTCTTGGCTCATGTTCTATAATTAAAGTGCAAGTTGTACATCAACTTAAGGTGACCCACCTAATTCTGAAAAAAAAAAAAATTAATAATAAGTGACCCACCCATCTGAGCAGCTAAGCCCACACGGTGTGCTAGTGAGTAGTGACATCTTTTGCTTTGCGATGTTGGGTCCGCTGGATTCATTGGAATGTGGGTGCTTGGATCTCGATGCATTATTCAATGGCTTCAGTAACTATGTAGCAAAAGGAGCTACATGATCACCCACGTGAGCCACATGGATGCCCACGGAATAGCATGACTGGTCCTGCACATAACCACCACATGGAGATTATGCGAGGAGCATGAGCGAACTAAAACTCAACGCCTATGAAGATTATGCGAGGAGCATGAGCGAACTAAAACTCAACGCCTTTGAACGTGAGCTGGTTAAGTTGAAGACAACTTCAATAATATTACCAATATTTATTATTACCAATATTTATAGAACCGTGCCAATATGCACCAAGCTGATTAAACATAATGCAACGTGCATCCTAACTCAAAAGGGCAAGACAAACCATTACTACAAATAGGTATTGAGTTAGTATCAGCACTCAGCAGATTTTCTGTTCAGAAAAAAAACAAGAAGATTCATTTACTTCCCAAGCTTTATTTCAAATAAGGTACTTTAAAGTTTATAAAACTCGATCAAATAGCAACTGTTATCGAATTACTCAATGCATTAACATTGAGATTTACTTGAGATATGATTGAGAAGCTAATAATTTACTCGACTCGCCTACACAGAGTCAAGCCATCACCAATGGGAACTTGTGAAATTTCAAAACGGGTATCAGAAGCCAAGTAGTTGTTGAGCTCTTTCAAAGCATTTCGATCCACTAATAGATATTCTGGTACCTCCTCATCAGGAAGAGCAACAGTTCCATACCATAACGTATTGTCATACCCAATTACTCCACCAACCTTCACCAGCTTCACTAAGATTTCATGATATTTGATGTAGTTAGGCTTGTCAGCATCTACAAACACAAAGTCGAACTGCTCGCCCTGCAACAACATGAACAAATATGTATGAATCAAGCAATTTTTTTTTTGATAGAAACACGACTTTATTTATTGTAGCCACATATGTATAAATAATTGTATTGGTTTAGAAAAGGTGAGAAACGGTGTATTTCTCATAAACAAAGTCGAAAAAACCTATATCAATATAGTAGGGGAAAAACGGTTGTTCCGAACATGAATAAGCTACTTCCCTCACTACCAGGACGAGTCATTAATGAAACATCGTCCCTTCGTGATGCCACTGTCTCGCCAAATCAACTAGGTTGAACCCCCGTATGAAGCAAATT
This sequence comes from Stephania yunnanensis, assembly GCA_039657365.1. Lineage (NCBI taxonomy): Eukaryota > Viridiplantae > Streptophyta > Magnoliopsida > Ranunculales > Menispermaceae > Stephania > Stephania yunnanensis. The sequence goes on along the minus strand of CM077589.1, from coordinate 54,470,107 downwards.
AGTTATGCAAATGTTTTTGGATTCATGAATGCAGTACCTTGTTCAAAATATCATTAAGGGCACACATCGCATCTGATTGAATGAAATTAATCTTGTGCTCCACGCCGGCCTCTCGAATGAATTGCAGCCCAACCTTCTCATAAGCTTCTCCATCCAAGTCTATAGCTGTTACCTGCTCACATATACAATATTGCGTATTTGATTGCAACTTGATTAGATGGAAAAAATAATATAGTTGTTGCCCAGTTGATGCTAAGGTTTAATTGAATACTTGGCCTTCTTCGGGCAGAGCGAGAGCAGTACTGAGGAGTGAAAACCCAGTAAACACTCCAACTTCAAGTGTCTTCTTTGCGTTTGTTAGCTTCACAAGCATATATATGAACTGCCCTTCTTCAGGTGGCACCATTATACGGCTTCTGCAACGCAAAGAATTCGTTACGCCCCTAAAAAACTGTTTGGTTGCTTATCCAAATATTTTTGAAACTGAATCACATCCAATTATTGTATCATTTTTTATAAGAATCACATCTAATTACTTTTAGTAGTCCAGTTTAAGATGTGTACATTACTAAGTTTTGTCACTATATATATACCCCAGTTTTTACATTTTTTACAAAACAAAGTAAAATAAAGAGTCCATTAAGAAGAATCGACTTACGGTCCTTTGCCATAGTGCTCAATTGTGGCTTCTCTCAATTGCTTGAGTTTCTCATGCTCTCTGGTGTACACGCTTGTTTCTAAAATGTACTGCGATGAACAAACAACATCAGCACCATCACCTTATATTATATATATGTACAGCACATTACTTGGTAAATGAAAATTTTCACAAAAAACTGTTCATTCTGTTCTACATCAACAAAAAAACCTTATTTTCAAAAAAAAAAAAAAAGCTTTGATCCCAAATTAATTGGGTCGACTTTATGGATCAAACTTTTTCACTCTGATCGATTTAAAGTTGCTAATTTATTATGCAAGTGTATAATTTGGAATTATTGGCTTGAAAATGGAGCTTGGTGATTAGGACCCCTGCCGTTTTGGAATGAATTGGGAGGCAACTTATTTTGCTTTGTAGGGACCTAATCATGAAGTGTTTTGACTGAAAAATTACTAATTTCCAGTGATGCTGTCCACTAGTGTTTGAAAAAAATTCTCAAAACAAAACACTTGAGCTGGCATATATTAGTCGTAAAGAAGAGACCATTCACTCATGACTTGTCACTTTTTTTTTTTGTTTTTTGGGACTTGAACCACCCAATATTTGAAATATTTGAACTAATCAACTACTTCAAGCCATAGTCGACCCATAAGGGGCTTCATCTCTCCCAATGGAGGGGACTTCGTGTTATGACTCAAACTCGAGACCACGTACTGCTTAAGGGGTTAAGTGTTGAGTCCCACTCGGACCACCCGTCCAATACTAACTCGGACCGTGTTATGCACCACAAGATTCATGAATGTCATCTTAATCCAACGATCTCCAACTTAATTTTGGCACTAACACATCGTAAAACATTGGAAAGGAAATCCATAAAACCCTAGTTCTCTCTAATCTCCTCTTCTTCCTTTTTTTTTTTGTCAAAGAATTCTTCTATTCATTTACAAAACATTTAAAAATGTAAGTTTAGAGAAACTAATCCTAATGACTCCAAATGATAATAGATTGCCTATGGCTATCTTGATCATCTTAAAGATTGCAAAACAATTTTAATAATTAGACAAATACAATTAGCCAGCCTAATCAATATGTACAAAAAAGGGAAAGTAAATGTGAATAGGATTGAACCTGTCTTAGGGCGTCGCTTTGTAGTATGTTTTTCTTGTAATGATCGTCCATTGCTGCTCTCCAATTGGTACTCAATTAAGCTTCAACTCCACCACAACTCATCAACAAAAATAACGTATGTGCCTAGCGTCATATCACATAAATATATATATAGCACGAAGAGAATCGCATTTATGTAACATCAATTTTAAGTGGCCCACCGCCTACGCTACTGGTTGTGCTTAATAAAAAAATGACTATTAATTAACTTAATGTCCACAGTTCCACTTTTTGACTCCTCCCCCATTAAGGCATCGGGCCACGGCCCACGCCACTGGTAGTGGCAAAAAAAAAAAAAAGTATGGACGAGCCATTTTTAATAACAAATAAAAATAATGTTAGAATTCGTACCCATTTTTAAAACGGACACTTTTTTTTATCCGACTTGTATGTTTTTAAAATATACAAGTCTCATTTTTTGATCGGACCCATTTTTTAATAAAATAAAATAAATTTTAACAAAAATACATAATTCTTATATTATCATGCATTCCATCACTACAAAAAAAAAAAAAACATGTTATAAATTCAAAATTCAAGTCTTACAAGTTTTCATATAAAAATAGCATCATCATTAGTAAGATTATAATTCAAATATTATAGAAAGTTTCAAAACACTACTATAAATAAATAAATATTATTTAAATTAATAGCGAAACGGGTACCAATTTTTTAAAAAATTTGTCCGGGACCGAACTCCGTTTTTTAAAACGGACAAAAAAACATGTCCATACCCGTATTAATTTTCAAAAAATTATGTCCGGGCCCGTTTAAAATAAGTCAGACAAATACGAACAAGCAGGTCCGGGCACATTTTGCCACCCCTACACGCCACGAGCTCAAACTAGTCAAGGCCTGATATATATCAAACAAAAACTTGAAAATATATAAAACCAATAGATTTCTTATGCGTTGGGCAAAATTTATTAAATGATAAAGTTAATAAATTAATTAACATGAATATATTGTAATATTTTTTACAATTAAAATTACAATTCATAATAATCAATCTATATTTTTAAAAAAATATAGACAATAAAAAGTTAAAAAAAATATTTACTTATAAATCATTAAAGTAATCATTCATTAACCAAAAAGAATTTAAATAAACTTAATTGTTATTTCAGAGTACCCTAAACAGTATATATAAATAATGTTGTGGAAACCAAATTGATTGTGTAAAATTCGAAACAATGACATAATGCATTGATGAATAAATTATTCATTAGACTGTTGTTTAGTTGTTCAAAGTTAGATTTTCGTTTTTCAAAAATATAGGGGATGAATATAACTTAAAACAATAAATAACAAAAACATATAAATATATGTTTTTGTTTTTCAAAAATATGGGGATGAATATGTCTTAAAATAATAAATAACACAAATATATAAATATCTTAAAATAATAAATAATAAAATCCTAAAAAAGAAATGGTGGAATGAGAGACCATCTAAAACTTTATCTCTCATTCAACTTATATATATAATAAAATAATAAAATCTTAAAAAAAAAGTGGTGGAAGGAGAGAGCATCTGAAACTTTATCTCTTCTTCAACTTATATATATATATATAGATACTTCATCCATCTAAAAATAAACTATTTTAGTAAAAGCCCACTTCAAAAAATATAAGTTGTTTTATGAATTTAAGAGAGCATTTATGTATATTATATATATTTTACCCTCGATTAACTAATATATACGTCTTTTATGTATAATTAAGGCACTTGTTTTTTTTTTGATAATGCTATTAGTAGATTACACTCGGAATGAACACTTAATTAGTTGTTGGTTTTCATTCAATACACATTAATTTGCACACACCAATATTGATGGAGAAATAAATGGATACGAACAACCGAGTGTCCATTCTGAGTGTTTTAAAACAGATCATCCTAATATTTTTTCATTTTTTTGTGTTAATGAGTAGGATTGTAATTTAATCCTATATTTAAAATTACCCTTAATATGCTTAATTTTTATCGAACGACTTATATTTTTAAATAGATTGAGTATTAATTAGATTCACTAACTAAAACTGCTTACTCAATTTGAGAATTGACTTAGTCCAAAATGCTTTGATTTTATTGTAGTGTTGCTGAGCTATCTAAGTCACATTTACTATCTGTTTGTTGCAAAATGTAAGATCTTTAAAGAAGTAAACGAGTTATACAATGTAATAGATGTGAGTTTCATGTGACTCAGAGAGTCAGAGAATCGTACTAATTAGTAATGTAATGATAGACCAAGTAACAATATATCAAATCACAGTAAAAATGTTTCAACCCACTTATATATAAAGATTAAATTGACAACAATCAAATGATACAATTAATGGTGCTACACAACAATGATAAAAACCTCTCGTTTTTAAATAAAATAAAGGGCACTTAGCCCACATAAATTTAATCAAGTTATTCACTCTGTCACACAGGTGGCCCCTTGGCCCCTCAACTTATTCACCATTTAAAACTTTATGTACCAAACAACACAAATATATTTATGGGTAGGCATTGATTAATTAGTGCAGACGTCTGCATAGGGTCAAGCCATCTCCAATAGCAACTTGTGATATCTCAATTCGAGTATCAGAAGCCAAGAAACTGTTGAGCTCTTTCAAAGCACTACAATCGACCTTCATATATTCTGGGACTTCCTCATCAGGGACCGCGACATAACCAAACCATAACGTGTTGTCATAACCAATAATTCCTCCAACCTTCACCAATTTCATTAGTATTTCATGGTATTTTTTGTAGCTAGTCTTGTCCGCGTCCACAAACACCATGTCGAACTTCTCACCCTGTACGTAAGTATATATTCGTAAGTCCATTATTGATCTTAGTAAAATAATTTACGCTCACTGTAAATCTTGATATATATATATATATTTTTTTTATGTATGAATCTTGATCATTTTAAGTACTAATACTTACCTGCTTGACCATTTTTTCTAAGGCAGAAGTGGCATCTGAGTGAATAAAGTTAACCTTATGTTCCACACCAGCTTCGCGAATCAATTGTGACCCAACTTTATCAAAAGGTTCTCTATCCACATCCACAGCTGTGACCTGGTCACACATTCCAATATATACTTCTCAAAAAAAAAAAAAAAAAAAAAAAGACGATTATTGTATGCTTTTAAAAATACTGTATAGTTTGGATTTTGGTACATTAAACTTATTAAAGTTGTTATAAAAGTGGGGGTTTTGTATTTTGACTAGTTATTTTGGACCTTTGGTCTTTTGATCAAATTGAGAAATTATAGGTAATTTAAGGGGTGCAAAGATGGTTAAATTGCATACTTGGCCGTCTTCAGGCAGAGCAAGAGCAGTGGTGAGGAGAGAAAAACCAGTAAACACTCCAACTTCAAGTGTTTTCTTGGCATTTGTCATCTTCAAAAGCATGGATATCAACTGCCCTTCTTCAGCTGGTACCATCATGATGCTTCTGCAACACAAATTATAAAAAGGGGTTTCAGTAATTTTCAGTAAAATTACTTCTATATTAACCATGAAAAAATAGCTACAATGGTCAAAGTTAAGCTATATCTAAAAGGAAATAGAATGTCTTGTAGAATACATAATATTTGGAGACCAGAAAGGGACTTACTTTCGACCATACTGCTTGATGGTGGCTTCTCTAAGTTTTTTGAGTAGCACGTGCTCTCTCGGGTACACATTTGTTTCCAAAATGTACTGCCATACATGAACTAAACTTTAGAAAAAAAAATAAAAATAAAAAGATTTCACTGGAATCACAAAAACAGGACAGCTAAATTACATGGTTTTTTTCCAGAAAGAGTTTCACCTCCATGAGCAATTCCTTTTTAAGTAACATTAATTTTATGCAAAACTAGGGAAGAAAAAATTTGGTGCATTGATAGTACTGATTTGAAGGACCGCCACTATGTCATTTCAATAAGAGTTTCCTCATCAAAACTAGTTATTGAAAAGTAATTAAGAAGAAAGCTAAGGAAAACAAAACGAAGTGTATGTATACGATTCGAATATGCCGGAACTGACCTTGTGAAGGGCGTCGCTGTGGAGGATGTTCTTCACCATGGCTGCTCTATTTAATTTCTTCAATAAGAAAAAAACAAAAAACTCCTACACATGTAACAAAATCAGAACAAATGTTCAACTTCTTTTGTAACAAAAAAAAATTGTTAAGGCTACAAATTGTTTTGTTCCCAAAAACAACAGTGACGAATCCTAGCTATTTTTTGCTTTTTCAAAACAACCCTCTCTTATTGTCCTTCTATTTGGTACATCAAATGAAGGAGAAGCTAAACCTTACCTTTTGCACGTCTCTTCTAATGAATCAAACCGTATGTGGTTCTGCATTGTACTTGTTAACTCTAGCATGTATAAATACCATAATACCAATGAGAGAGCCTTGACAAGAAAATAAAATATTCAAGTTGACTCTCATTTAATACACTTACAAATGGTTGTCATTTAAAATTTTAATTTTTTTCCGCGTTTGACAATTCATTTATCCAACAAAATAAGGAAAATAATAATCCGGATCAAACTTAGTTAATTATTTCCTCAAAAAATAAAAAAATGTTTGCCCATGTGATCTTTCTATTTAGTCAAATGCACCATGTAATTGGTGTATCATCGTGCACCCCATTAGCTGATTATATATGGGTGTCAGTTAGTCCTAGCTAACCTTTCTTATAAAATGGGTTAATTAGGTTAGTCTTGATTACAGATCATATTCACGTTAATCTATATCACATGAATTTTTTCTTTCTTTGGAGAACATGAACTTTTTTTTAGAAAAGAGAGTATTTAAGTGTTTGATTTAGCATGCATATAAGAATGTAATTGTTATATTTTTTTTTATAAGAAACCAACAACTTAATTGACTTCAAGTAATCGAATCATGATCGCCTCTTGCCTTCCTTTTGGCAACTGATTTCTTATCTATCTTACTACATATGCTTTAATTTGATTGTACTTACTAATCTTTTTTTTTTGGAAAAATAAAAAAATAAATTGACTTGTCTTCAATGAGACTCGAGTTCAAACTTTTTACTTAAATGACCTCGTACCAAATCAGTTAACTAGCCTGGTTGATCCATCTTAAAAAAATTTAAACTGTAAAAAGGAAATGGGGCACACAGTAGGACTATCAAAAAGTTTGTCACCCTTGCATACCTTTTTTTGTCCATAATCGTTCTTTACATGCAATGCATTACATATATACGTATACAGATCTAATGGAGTCTAAGCAAATGTACATGTAATATATCGACCTATCTTTTTTTTAGCTTTTCTTAGGAATAACTTCTTATGGCTTTTTAATTACAGATATCTTAATTAAGAAGACAATATCACAATAACATATCAAATCGGGAATCTCGGGTTGTTGTCTATAGAGTTGAATGCACATTATAAAATTAGACTTCTATAAATATATAGTTTTGATATTCAGTGCTTCAATTAATCGGCCATTATATTTTGCAACAATGGCTTGATACACACAGTGCATAATTAATCCATTGGCCACTTAGGGTTAATCAAACCGACATTTCATATATATATATATACAAAATTAACTCAACGGCATTGTACTTAAAATATCGAACCACCTTCCAAAACATCTTTGTTGAGATGGACTAGGCGTGACTTGGAAGGCAATATTTTGAAAAGGTAATGTCTTCAACTCTGATTGGAATAATAAAAATAAAAAAAAAAAAACACACGTAACGAACCACCATTCCTTCATTATTATTATTTTCAATAAATTAAAAGTTCTTGGTATAACAGGAAGAGTTGGCAAGAGAAGAAGTCTGACACGCAATTCTTTTTCAGTTAATAATGCTGAAATATTCTCTAATTCTTACACATATTGATTTTAGATTAATGTCGATGACCTTCACTTTCCATTTGCTCTAAAGATATTTTTGAATAGTAGTTAGTGGCATCTTGGAGTTGTTAAAGCTTTGCACATTTAGAAATCGAAAGCAATTAATATATGAGTGGTGTTTAATTTAATTTATTTATGTCAAATCGTCAATACAGTGGCTAAACTAGTTCATAATAATCGAGCTAAAGGAAGTGTCCTGGCATTTTGTTGATAATAAACTACTTGATAACACCTCAAAATGCACAACCGCTCCAATTAGTGTTTGGGTTCGCCTCGGGATAATTGATGTAGACTTAAACGTCCTAACGTCCGTAACACTGTTTCTAATACAACAGCAACATAATCTCAGTTTTAAATTAACTGAGGTCGGTTAACACAGTCCCTAATATTTTTTATAAGATAAAATTTATAACTTTGTTCACTATATATGAGGATTAAACTCCCCACTTGATATTCAAGTAATTTCATATTAAATCAGTGAGTCATTCACTTCGCACTGCCCTACTCATTCACACTTTCTATTTTTATTTGGAAAACATAATCTCTCTATTAAAGGGCATTACAATAAATCATAATAACTAACTATTTTTAATATCTAACTTCGTAAAAAGTAGAAATTTCAAGTAAAACAATCATGAGCTTTCTTAACTAAGTACAATTCTCATAAATTGCACTTCCCCAATAAACCACACCATAGAGTCAAGTCCGAAGGAGGTTTTAGTCCTTAGGACTTGTTTTTGGTTTCTCGTGCAGTGTTTGGTGTTAAGTCCACCACATAATCTACGCTCAACCACTGTCGATCTTCTCAACTCAATTTTTTTCTATTCGCAAAACTCGAACTCGAGATTCCTTACCACTCGGGTCAATCGGAATGTTGGTCCTTTTGAATCCCTTGCAATGCAGCTCTGGACATTTTGACCTTGTTTGGTTATTGTTGAGTTATCTCCCAGGAGATAACTTACAAGGAGTTGTGAACTAATTTGTTTAATTGCCCAACTTGTCTGCAAGTTATCTTCCAATTTACACCTTATGGTGTGAAATATCTCACCACCACCTTTAAAGATTTATCTCCATAAGTTGTAGATACAATTACCTCTCATTAATAACTCATTTATTACTCATTTCTCTCTTGTTAATTTAAAAGCTATTTATGTCAATTCATATTTTTTATTGTTTAAAAATTTAAATTTTTTCTACAAATATAAAGTTGAACTAGATAAAAATATTAATTTTAAAAAAAGAACTCTCAATTAATATTATATGTTAGAAAAAACCAACCAAACGAGTTCACTAGTTCAAAACATTATGATCTTGGTTGGGCCTTGTTAGATCGAGAAGTGACAATAGAAGTTGTCGCTTCATCTCCACCTCTACTTCCAAACAAGGCCGACCGATAGATTTAACTTTGCAACGTCAGCATCGCACTTTCTAGCTGCGATTCTGTGGGCGTCCGTCGATACATACAATCATCATCGAGGCGGCATTCTTCGGACTCTTCGTCTTCACCGAGAAAGGAATAGACAACAACGACTCTCTCAATCTCTCCATCTCTGATTAGTAAATCCGAACGTACAACATGCCGGGCCTCATAGCGCCGTCGGATTACTCGCGCGAGCCTCCTCGACATCCGTGCTTGCAAGTGAACTCCAAGGTCTTCTTCTTCTGCCCTTTTAAGCAATAGTTGGAAAGATTCAATCTTTTTAATGGATTCTTGATTCTGTTCTCATTCACCGAAATGGGTTTCTCTGGTTGCCTTTGATTTCTAAAATTAGGTACTGGGTCGATTTCGAAATTGCTCCAAGTGTTGAGTTTTCGGACAATTGGGGCTTCGTTAAGTTTTGTTGAATTGATTGAAATTTTGGGTTTGCATGACTAGTTCTAGTGAGTTCTCATGTCAAAGCAACTAATGGAGTGAAGAAGGAGTGGACTGACTGATAATTTCAATGTGCTGCATAGTCAATTCATGGTGCAACAGTAGAAAAGTAGTTTTTATTCATACAAAAGATGGCAAAGCAAATTAGTCTTTATGTTAAGTTACTTTGTAATCTGTTCTTTTTTTTTTTTTTTTTCAAGTTTCTTTTGATTCATGGCTTCTGTCAATTCTAGGTTTTTTGTGATGTTTTTATTTGGTCAATCCGGTCAACTCAACGTTGACATTATGCTGGAACTAATTAACTTCCAATGCAGGAACCTTTCAATGCAGAGCCGCCGCGGAGGGCTTTGGTGTCATCTTATGTGACCTCTGTGGATTTGTTCTACAAGAGAAACCATGGCCCAATCCCAATTGTTGATGACATTGAGAGGTACTAGTAATACCTGTGTGTGCCATTGTCCAGTTTATTCCTTAATTCTTAGACTAACAATCACGATTTGTTTGAGGAACAGATATCGGGTTTCTGTCACAGGTCTGGTGGCCAATGCCAGGGAGTTATCTATGGCTGATATCAGGTGTGTGACGTTGTTTACCAGGCTATACTAATTAGCTGGTTTAATTGCTCCACCGAAGGTTTCAATGATTTAGATTTGTAGTTTTAAATATGAAAATCTTAATTTTTATTGTACTCTCGGATGCAACTACTTTGGATATTGTTTTCCAAATTGAGAGCAGTGGTCATGAATTTCAATTTCTCATTTCCTTTTCTATAAGCTTAGACAAAAAACTTGACATTGTTGTTCAATATCAGAAAACTACGGAAATACAATGTTACAGCTACTTTGCAGGTATGCTCCTCCACATGTTATGGGTTCTAATTACCATGGATAAGTTGTAAAACTGAACATTAAATTCAACGTTGCAAGGTTCTTTTGATGCAATGAGGATTTTTTCATTCCATTAATTGCTTAGTGTCGCTGTTTGGCAATGTACAGTGTGCAGGTAACCGAAGGACTGCCATGAGTAAAACGAAAAAAGTAAGAGGTGTTGGTTGGGATGTTTCTGCTATTGGCAATGGTTGGTTTATTTCCTTGATTCTGAAACCAAGTCAAACTTTATCGATCACAGAGAATTAATTTTCAATCATTGTTTGCTTCACTCGAGTATCTTTTTCTCCTTTTCAAGAATCTAATGTCCTCCGTGCACTCTTCAGCTATATGGGGTGGGGCCAAGTTATGTGATGTTCTTGAACTTCTTGGGATACCTAAATTGACTACTTCCACGCCACTTGGTGGAAAGCATGTTGAATTTGTTAGTATAGACAAGTGTAAGGTGAGCTGAGCTCTTAATTATTGTAGTTCTGTTTTAGAAATAGCCTAGTTTAGGTGAGCTCTGTTGTTTTATAAAGTAATCTCCTTCTAACTGACATTCAATTTGATTTTGGACAATGTAGGAGGAGAAGGGAGGTCCTTACAAGGCTTCCATTCCATTAATTCAGGCAACAAACCCTGAGGCTGATGTATTGCTAGCATATGAGATGAATGGTGAGGTGAGTGCAGTGTTTTTTGGACTTAATATGCTTTTTAAATGCTTGTTCTGGTAGTATTTCATACAATTGTAATATTCCATATTTGAGGCTTTTTATTTCTTGACCGGCTTCAAAACTTGAGAAACCAATGTATGCGGTGCTGCAAGAATCAATTACAAAGTATATCAAATTGCTTTGTAATATTTCTGATTTTGAGTTTTCAGATTGATTTGGCTACCATCAAAAGTTTCATAAGTGTTGTACTTCTATTTTATATTTCATATTCTCTAAAAGTAGTGAATGAAGTCACTGACTGAAAGCATGTGAGTCACTACTTGCTTCTTAGTCTGCCGTTTGCATAGCCATGTAAATCTTTTGTTACTGGACTAGACACTTAAAAAAGTTCAGATCAGAAGTAATGACAATTTGATGTCTGTTAATTATAATATCAAGCTTATGGAAATTTAATTAATCGGATCAAAAGGAGTTTACAAGCAATAGTTTGAGCATTGCAATTAACAGATTCAACAGAAAACTTTTCATATATCCCAGCTTTGCCTACACGAAAAGCCGTTGCCTTGTATATCCTTGTCATTTTGTCTTTTTTCTTTTTTTTCCCTTATGCCGCTTCTGTTTCAAGTTCAAAGTAAATATATCTACAATATTCTAATTGAATTTTGCCATTCCCTAGCCCCTTAACAGGGATCACGGATATCCATTGAGAGTTATTGTTCCTGGTGTTATTGGTGCCCGCTCTGTGAAATGGTTGGATGCCATTAATATAATTGCCGAAGAATGTCAGGTAAAGTACAATTGATATCACTTTTTCATGGCATGTCTTTTGCAAATTCTCGTTGAATGTCACTGAGCATGAATTTCATTGAACAGGGTTTCTTCATGCAAAAGGACTACAAGATGTTTCCGCCGACAGTTGATTGGGACAATATAAATTGGTCCAGCAGACGGCCACAGATGGATTTTCCCATTCAGGTGCAATAATGTTTTCTTTTATTCCTTACCAAGTTGCAAGGTGATTTCTAGGTCTTTTGTCTAGGCCAGTAGTATAGTAAGGAGAAAATTTCCTGAATTCAATTCCATCTGTTGGTTATGCCTTCGCTGATGAATGGAATCTAAAACTAAGTGCTCAGATTAGTATTTTGGCTTCAAGCACTCTTCAATAGTTAGAGTCTTAAAAAGATCATTCAGATACTAAACCAGAACTTTTTTGAATCAACAGTGTGCCATCTGCTCGTTCAATGATATAGACGCGGTAAAGCAGCGAAAGGTCGGTGCTTCCATTACAAGCTACGTCTTCATTGTGTGCAAACGACAAGACTCTCATTGGAAATTACTATTTTTTCTTCATGTCACAGGTAACAATCAGTGGGTATGCAGCCTCAGGCGGTGGACGTGGTATAGAGAGAGTGGACATATCAATTGATGGCGGAAAGACATGGATAGAAGCTCAAAGGTACCAGAAAAGCGGCCTTACCTATGTTGCAGATGGCGCAAACAGCGATAAATGGGCATGGGTGTTCTTCGAGGCTGAAGCTGAAATCCCAGGGACAGCTGAGATTGTCGCCAAAGCGGTACTTAATTCTTCCTTTCACATATATGCTAACTTATCTTTCTGGGATCGACTTTAACATTTCCAATGCCTGATCCTCCTTGTTTTATGTCAGGTTGACATAGCGGGGAACGTGCAACCGCAAACTGCGGAAGAGATATGGAATCTGAGAGGGATCCTGAATACTTCATGGCACCGGGTTCAAGTGCGGTTGGGTCACTCAAATCTGTAGATGAGGCTCTTATAGAACTGGTTTTCATAACATCTTATGAGGAGGTGGTCTTGTTAACTCACCAGTCTTTCTGTTCTTTGTTATCTTCCAAAATAATGTAATTTGCTGCATCTGCAACATTATGAAGTTTTGCTGAACTTGAATGTTAGAGAATGGGTTCAAAAATTAATGTTTCTAGATGAATGATACTTTAGTTTCAAACGTATTACAGTTCTCTACATTTACAACATTCTGAAATATCCAAACCTGAGTTTTCAAGATTGGATTCTAAACATAAATTATTCTCGATTCTTCTCACAAACACCAGATCATCCATTGAGCTCAATAGCCTTGTCAAGGTGGTTACTTTAGTTTCTCAACTGTAAAAACAGATAAAATTACACTGCAAATGAGGCAATGCTACAACTCATAAGCTTGTAAACTAAGCTATTTTAAGAGGACAGGCTCAAAGTTCTGTTGGTCTTTGACGTTGGAAGGTTTGAGATGTGCGGAGAGAAAATTTCAGAGATTCAGATGCCACAAAACCACAAGCCTGCATAAGCTCATACATCCTCAAGGCTTCCTGAATGAGTCCACCAGTTTTAAGCCCATTGATGATCCTCTCGAAATCGCCCTCTTTTAATAGCTCTTTCTTGCCCTCGACAATTCCGAGTGCTTGAAGCGCTTTCTTCCGATCTTCCAACCTAGCATACATGTCACAAAGACTCACATTCACCTTAAATGGTGGAGTGTCACCTTTTTCAGTGATCTTTTGCAACAATGCCTCCACATCTTTGACCAGCAACAATTTTGCAAACCAATCCACCAACACTGTATAAGTTTTAACTCCAGGCTCGAATCCATCTTTCTCGAGCTCAATTAGCAGAGTTGTAGCCTGATCCAAGCGGTTCCTCTTCTCATAAGCTGAAATCATGCTTGCAGTGCAACTATCGTCCGGCTTGTGACCTAGTTTCAATATGTAGTCGAACTGGTTCCTAGCTTGTTTTTCGTCACCATTATTCGCAAAGGCCTGAATGAGCAATGTGGCAGACTCCAATGTTGGTGGAAAGCCTGCAAATTGCATTGATGTAGCAATCCTTTGGGCAGCCGCAACATCGCCATGTTCTGCAAATGCTTTCAACAATGCCGTGTAGATTTTCTTGGTGGGTTTTATGCCCCAAGTCTCCATCTCCCTCATGAGCGACTCGCCCAACTTGAACTCGCCTGCTTTCACATATGCCGTGATCATTGCATTGTAGACCTCCAAACTAGGTTTAAAACCTTGGTTCCTAATGCTTTCAAATGCATGTTTTGCAAGTTCAAGATTTCCTGCCTTACTATACATTCGAACCAACATGGCAGATGTCAAGACATCAGGCTGGATACCCTTTCCAGTCATCTTCTTAAGAATTCTCTCAGCATCTTCTATGCGGTTCTCCTTGGCATACTCAGCAACTAATTTCGAGAAGTCGCTGATGTTAGCTTGAAAAGACTCGTCACCCAGAATGATCTCTGCCAACTACAACAGACAAGGATTGTTGTAAATAACTTTTACATGCTTAAGAGACAGAAAAAAAAATGTAACAAATTTAGGCGCATTCATTGAAGGAAGCCTTCATAGTCACGACTGCCGATAAAAACAATTGCAATCATCCTCAGAGAACATGCCTGAAAAAAAAAATTTCTAGACAACAACACTTGAAAATGTGTAACACCAAACAAGTTTCGGCTAATGAAACAAACTGTTAACTACCAGTCAGACTGCGAAGCTGCAGTACTGTGCCACATGAAGAGATATTACCAGGAAACATGCCACTAACGCTATAGAGACATGCTATATCTATATGCATTAGGAATAAATGGACTAGAGAAAAAGAAAACATTCCCTGATCCATGACAAGAGCATTAGAGCGGACGCCAGTTCGCTTACAAAAGGTGACCGGATGCCCTTGAGAACGAGAAGTACCCCTATAACTTGGATTTCATAAAAGATGAGACTGGATAACCATAAAAAAAAAAACCCATAATTGGTACAAAAGAAAGTTTTACAGCCATGCTAAGAAACTCTGGTTCATTATAGACTTTGTTTACATATATAACATATAAAGAGGAAACTGCAGTGACATGACTCGCAGACTTGAGTCCAAATCTTTTCATATCAGTTGTTTTTTCATAATACACAAAACATATCTACAAACCAAATGGAAAAAAAATGTTGTATGACATTCATTAAGCAACAACAACAACAACAACAACATAGCCTCAGTCTCAAATTAATTGAGGTCGGCTACATGTATCAAACTTTTCCATTGTGCTCGATTAAGTGCAATTGATGATGAGCTTTGCAAACCATTAAAATCCCTCCTAATTAATGCATTGCATGTTAACTTTGGTATACCCCTACCTCATCAAATATCTACAGTTTCTATTGAGTCAAGTTTTCTAGTTGGAGCATTTGTAGGCCCTTTTTGCAAGTGACCAAACCATCGCAAGCGCCCTTCCCTAATTTTTGTATCAATTGGTCCTACTCCTACTTGTCTTTGAATTTCTATATTTCTTATTCTATCTTTACAAGTTTTACCATATATCCACCTAAACATCATCATTTCTGCTACGTTCATTTTATCTAATTGTTGTTGCTTTACCGCCCAACATTCACTTCCATAAAGCATAGCTGTCCTAATTGCGGTTCTATAAAATTTTCCTTTTAACTTAGTAGGAACATTTTGATCACAAATCACCCCTGTTGCACTCCGCCATTTCTTCTATCCATCTTGAATTCTATGTGTGACATCATTCTCAATGTTACCATCATTTTGTATGATTGATCATATGTATCTAAAGTAGTTTACCTTAGGAACTTCTATTTCCCCTAATTTTACCACTCCGTCATCTCGATGTTTAGTGTTTCTAAACTCACAGTGCATGTATTCGGTTTCGTCCTACTCAACTTAAAGCCTTTAGATTCTAATGTATTCCTCCAGAGTTCTAATTTTCTATTTACTCCATCTTTAGTTTCATCCACTAAGACAATATCATCTGCAAATGACATTCATTAAGCACTTCAACAAAAACTTGAGCAACATATGATCTGAAAACAAGAATCTAGTTCACTTCACAAACCATTTCCTTAAGTTCCACCAGAGTATCAAGTCATATTCTTTTTTTTTTCTAGGTAGATCCATAGAAAGGATGCATTAATTAAGAGAGATTTGAATGGTTTGCAAAGCTCACCATCAATTACACTTAATCGAGCACAATGGAAAAGTTTGATCCATGTAGCCGACCCTAGTTAATTTGGGACTGAGGCTATGTTGTTGTTGTTGTTGTTGTTGTTGTTGTTGTAGGTAGATCCATAGAGCTCAGAAGGACAACAACATGGCATTGTAAGGACTAACAAAGAACTCAATAAAACGACATTGAAAAAATTGAAGAGAAAGTCCAGTAACTGACCTTCAAATGCACATCCAAATTTCTTTCCTTCACTCCATTCAGCAAATTAATCCAATCAATCCTAGTCGGCCGAAGAAGCTCCTCCCACTCAGCCAACAACGGAGTCGGGTCATCGTCTTTCGACAAAGACAGTATCTTCTCATTAACCAACTTGCATTTCCCAGTAATTGGCTTAGCTTCATCTGGGGTAATAAACTTCTCTGCTCGATGAATCCTATCAGCCACTTCTTCCCACTTGGGATCCGACAAATCCATCCCATAAATCTTAAACTTATACTTCCCAATTCGCCGAGGAATCGCAATGCCCTTCCCCTCCTCCTCCTCCTCCTCCTCCTCCGCAACAATGTCCTCAGATACAACAGTACTCTCCCCCAATTCCCCTCCTTTCTTCTCTTCTTCTTCAAATCCTCAATTCGATGATCATCGTCTCGCATTCGATCCAATCCCCGATAGAAGTCGACCTCCTCCATCCTCTCCTGCGCCCACTTGAACCTGAGCTCCCTCAACAAGTCCCCTCTAATCCCCACCTCGCCCGCGAACCTAACCATCTCCTTCACCTCATCAGAGTGAATGTACTTCCTCATCTCCCTCTTCTTCCTCTCCTTCTTCATCTCCTCCATCACTCCAACGCTCACATCCCACATTGTCCTCCACAACTCCTCACTGAGATCTCCACCCATCGCCGCCCCCGCCGCCGCCGCCTCGCCGCGCATCTTCTCCACCCCGCCCTTCTCCATCTCCGCCACCACCTTCCCCGCTATCATCGACAGCATCCCGTTCACCGTCTCCTTGTCCGAATCCGGGTACGCCTCGGCGACCTTCCCCCGCATTGCCCACGTGAATCGGGAGAGGAACTCGTTCATGTGGGAGTCCTCCGAGTCCGAGTCCGAGTCCGACTCTCCTCGGGATTCGGGACCGGGGATTGATTGGAGCGCCATTGATGAGAAAAGGAGGGGTTTTGGGGGTTTTGGGGGTTCATGGAATTGGGATTGATGGGGAGAGGAAGTGAAGATTGGGAGTGTGATTGGTGGAATTGGATTGATGGGAGGTTTAGGGTTTCGAATGTGTAGATTTCGGAGAGATTGTCGTCTGAACAACAGAGATTTCAGTTTCATTTTTGGGTTTTGATGAAGATGATGAAGATTTGAGTGTTTGAGTAGTGTTGTTGTTGATGGAGCTAAAGCCCTAAAACCTGTGTTTTGAGATTGGAAGTTTGCATGTCTCTATGTTCATCGAACGGATATTGTGGAGTCTAATCTACAAGGCTTCGGGGGTCTCCGTCTGGGTTGGTTGTGAAGTTTTTATCTATGGAGGCCCAATGTTTTAGCCTTGGACAGCGTTAAGGCCCATTATTATGGGATTTTTGTTTTTTTTTTTTTTTTTTTTTATTTACTTGTATCGGAGTCGAAACAACGCCCTCCCCAAGCCTTGTCTTTAGACAAGGGACGACTTGTCTATTTCACGTAGATGATTTAATTGGCGCAATCATCTTAATTTCTATTAAAGGTCAACTCTCATGATAATTTGACACTATTACACTTATTGGGGAGGAGAAGATGAGGTGTTAGCGAATTCATATTGAATACTACGTAGAGGTGGCAAAAAGTGTCCAGTCTCGTTGTCGCATCTGTCCAGACCTGCTTTAAACGGGTCCGGACATAATTTTTTAAAAATAAATATGGGTTTGGATATATTTTTTGTTCGTTTTAAAAAACGGTCTGGGTCATGACAAAGTTTCGTCAAAAATGGGTACTCGTTTAGCGATTAATTTAAATAATATTTTATTTATTTATAAGGATATTTTAAAACTTTCATGATGTTTGTATCGTAATTTTACTAATGTTGATGTTATTTTTATATGAAAACTTGTAAGACTTGAAGTTTAAATGTATAACATGTTTTTTTTTGTAATGATAGAATGCATGGCAACATAAAAAAAAAATTATGTATTTTTGTTGATAATTAGATGAGAGAAAAATTATTTATTACATTAAAAAATGGGTGCGGACACAAAAAAATGTTCGTTTAAAAAATGGGTATGGGTCGGATACTATTTTTAATTGTTATTAAGAGGGTGTCTGAATCCTTACTCATCTGGACCCGTTTTTTGGCCACCCCTAATACTACGTAGATCAATTAGACAATGAGTTAATTCCTTTTTTGTTTTTGCAAAAATCTCACTTCTTTTCTTTAACACTCGTAGGGAAGGGAATAAAGTCGTGAATTAGACGGTAAGTTATGCAAAATGCTTGTATTGAGCTTGTATTGTGTTCATTAAATGCAGGTTGATGTTACTTCCATTTGTAGAAATCAATAACCTTCTTCTTCAATACACCATCGACGGTGGTCGACGTTGACATCGTGACCACCGTCGGCATCAACACTGTTGTGACCATCGGACACCGATAACGCCGCTGTGACCACATTCGATTCATTATATCATTTTATGGATCTGGTCATAAGAGTTGAAGGGTATGGATTGTTAGATTACGCGATTTTGGGTGTTTTTTGGGTGATTTGGGAGGATGGAGGAAATGGGTTGTTTTTCTTACTTTTATTCTGGAGAAGATGAGGACTTCAATCATGGGAAGGCGAGAGATGGAAGAGCTAAAGAGGCTCAGCCGACTGTGAACCCCAACGTTTCTAGACTATTTTCAAGTCTGTTGTTTGTTTGACTATGAGTTTTTATTAATTATGTGATTGATCTTAGGTTTTGTGATATGTTTTTAGTGGATTTGAGAATTGGGATTTGTGGGAATTTTGGATTGGTAACTCTGATAGCATATTCGGATTGAGATAGTAATTTGGTTTTGCTTGAATTTCACCCAATTTTATAGCATATGTTTCTTTAGAATATGATGTCTATTTTTTTCTGTCTTTTTTGATGTGATACCAATGTAACTCGACTCCTAACTCACATTGCTCGTTGCGGGATCAATCAACGGAGAGGAGGAGGTCACCGCGACGGTGAAAATGACGGCAGCGGGGGCGATGATCGGCGGTTGTGGTGGTGAAAGGGAGGATGGATCTCATACTAGGGAGAGGAATAATCGTCGACAATGGTGGAAGATGACGGCGATGGCGTGATCTCTTTGTGAACAATCGCTAACACTGTGACGACCCCAAATTCAGAGGCAAACCTGTCACGGCCCATAGGTTAGGCCTTAGGATTTCATTTCCACTAGTAATTTCATAAGACTTCCGCTGAATAATTGGTTAGATAAAAAAAATTTAACTCGATTTATAGACGACCATAGGTTAGTCACTAGAACAATTGTTAAGCGTAGGTGGTATCATAAATGGTAGGCATTTAGGTATTTAAATAAGGCCGACTAGTTCCTGGTTAGGTCCTATAGGGGAGATTAGGGCTTAACTAGTTCCTGATAGGCATTTAGTAAATTTCATTGTTTTAAAATATTTATATTATATTGAAATATGCTAAGTTAAAAGTTTTACAGCTTAATTTGTTTATTATAATTCTTTTCAGGTTATTTTTAATAGCGGAAGTCTTAATAATATGCATATAATTAATGTAAACTAGTTATGCATTAATTAAAAACCTATGAGGTGGAAACCCAGCAAAAGGATATCGTGTATATCAGTTAAGGCGACAAAAATGTATAATAGATGTTAATATACATGTATAAGGTGAAAAAGTCTCCCAAAAATGATCCCGAAAAGTATGTATATGTAAATACAAACACCTACAAGTAAGCTAGTGGAGGCGCTCCAGATCATAGGTAGTGCCAATCACCGCCTTCCATCGGCTCGTCGTAGGATCTGCAACTTGCCACCAACAAACAATGACAAGTTTCAGTGAGTAAGTCTAGAGAGATTCAGTTAGCATTCACAAAAAATACAAGAAAACGACTACAATTCATGCATATATAGTAAATGAACAGAAATGTAAAACATGAATATAAGTCGTGAGATAATCAAGAATATGGAACACGAATGTGGTGTATAGTTGTCGAGCCATGGGATGAAAATACTAAACCGAGAAGGCCCTGGAGGTGAGGCCCGAAATGAGTTTGTCGGAAGGAGAAATCAAATGAGAGGAAATATGTGACGAAGATGAACTGTGACGGCCCCAATTTTAATTCCAAATCAAAAGTATCCTCGAGATTTGTGCAACTCAAATCTCGAGGCAAATCAACAACCAAGAGCGCACATCGCGAGGAACCCGCTTCATTTCAAACTTCGATACTCGAAACTACACGCAACACGAGACGATCATTTTGGTCCAATGTTGGCACGCGACTCGAGGCGCGTTCCGTTCGTGTTTCGGCTCACCGAATTCCTCGCATAGTTAGCATTATCATCCCAGATTGGATTCGGATATACGTATTTCGATGAGTGGGTCTCACATACGACCTTGACTTGACATGTGGCACGAGTCAAATTTTCGAATCGTTACATGAGCCTCACGTCAACTCGCTCTCGAGATCATCGACTCACTAAGAAATATCTCACGCGTAGTCTAAGGTATGACCAACACCGTAGAACAATCGGATCATCATCAACGAGAACGACCAGAAAAGGGTCACACCGTCCCTTCGACCATACACAGACACATGCGGGAATAGAGTAAATATGCAAGTTGAAGTGCGAAAAGTAATGAGAAATAAATAATTTATAAGAAAAATAAGTAAATTTTAAACTGACTTTCTCGTAGGTTTACTTACCTCAAACAATCGCAAATATCTCTTCCAAAATGTCACGCTCACGCCTCGAGATACACGCATGATACTCGACTATAGTCTTTTAAGTATTTAGTATCCAATTATACCACTTTTGTTCTTTTAGAGTCACATTAAGTGAATTTATAATGTTGAAAAAAATTGAGATTTTGTTTCAAAAAGTTTAATTTCGGCACACTTTTCAATTATATTGGGATGTCGATGCCCCCAAAAAGTTCTCAAAACTACTTTTTATATTTTTTCCATTTTATTATATTTTTCTTGCTTTTTCTGAGTTTTTCCATAATTTTTAGCTATTTTCCTATTTTTCTTATATTTATTTAATTTAAAAATATATTTTATTTATTTATTTAAGATTTTTAATTAATTAAGATTAATTTGGGTGGGTTGGGCCCAAACCGGGCCGGTTCGGCTCAGGGCTTGGGTTCGGCCGGGGCACCGCCGAACTGGGCTTGGGCGAGCTTAGCCGCATGGGCCTGGGCGGCAGTGCCCAACCAAAGTGAATGTGAGACGATTTTTTTTTTTAAAACACAACAACAACAACAACAACAACAACAACAACAACAACAACAACAACACCAACAACTAGGGATGGGCAGCGGTTGTCGTTTCAGAAAAATTGTCCAAATCGTGTAAACTGCATGGTTTGGTCTGGTTTTTAGAATTCGCGGTTTGGGGGCGGTATAAAAAACTTAAAAACCGCAAAATCGTAGTTTGGTCGCGGTTTTCATTTTTAAAAAATTGTGGTTTCCCCAAACTTATGGTATTTTAGTAAATACTCAACATTTACAACTAAAAACCCTAAAACTTATTAAAAAAAAATCTTGAAAAGCACTGTGGAGAGGAAGATTTTGGCGTTTCTTGGTCTCTAGACTCTTTACTTTACCTGTCGTTCGTCTCCTCATTCCTCCACGTCTCACCGCGACGCCCAACCTATTACCCTTCCAGTCTGCTCCGACCACCACTATCGCCGTCGCCTCTTATCAATTGTCGTTGCCTCCCACCGCGTGAACCACTGCTGCGTCCACAGCCGCCTCCACTGCTGGGTCCACTGTCACCACTGTTGCGTCCACCGCCGCCTCGCACCACCGCCTCCTCCCACCGGTCCTCGCCTCCACCGCCTCATACTAGTCACGCCTCGATCACTACGGGTCCCACCACCACATCACGAGTCCCACCACCACATCGCCGTTCCCGGTCGCCTCTTATTAATCGTCGTCGCCTCCCACAACGCGAACCATTGTTGCGTCCACTACTGCCTCGTACCGCCTCCTCCCATCGGTCCCGCCTCTCGCCGCCTCGTACCAATCATCCCAAAACCGCGATACCAAACCGACCAAACCGCGCAAACCGCGGGCGATTTGGATTGTTCGTGGTTTGGTGGTGGTTCGTAAATCGACCAAATCGCAAACCCTCGGTTTGGTCGCGGTTTGATGGTTTCCACCACCAAACCGCGATTTGCCCACCCCTACCAACAACCTAACAATGACAACAACAACCACCCAACAATGACAACAACAACCATCCAACAACACCATCACCATTAAACTCTAAATTTCTCCACAAAAGTTAACAAAAATTGACACACTCACCTCGATTCGAAGATCTTCGCGAGCGTCGCCGAGTGGAGAGAGCACCGCAAGAGATGTGTGACCGAGTTGAAAGAGTGATGGAGAGCTTGGTGGTGAGGAGTTGGAAGTGGATAAGAAAATGAAAATGAGAGGGGAGAAGAAGAGCTCGGGTAGAGAAGGGAGTGAGTGAGGAGAGAGAAAAAGTGGGGAATGAGTTGAAGTATGGTGATTGGATAGGTGATGTGATGGGATATGTGATGTGACAATTAAATCTCAGACTATCCTATACACCCGTGTTACACGCATACCGCAACGTCGTACACTCTCGTCACTACACGCGCGCATAACATGACCAAACACGATTTCTTAATTAGCGCGGCGAATTATTAAATAATAATAAACTAATAAACATCGTCACACAAAAATAATAATTTTTACCTTGTTAGGCGTGCACTAGACTTTTACGCGACATCCACGTGGGTCTGAGCTTAAGATCTTAATCTGTAATTTGTCAGTTAATGAAGATTAATTAAAGCGAGTCGTTACAACTTCGATGGTGGAGGGGTGAATATGTCTATTTGTATTGGTGTTAAGGGTGAGGGTAATTATATTTTTTTGTTTAATTGCATATTAGTAAAAGGGTAGTGCTATTTGAACTCGTGAATCCGAACTCAAAACTTTTTTTAATTTCAAATACATCTTCGAGCAATTAATGAAGCAACAATAATCACTTGTTATTTTTTTTTAATATCGTTAAATATTTATAAAAATTTAAATAATTTTTATGAGTTTAAACTTATGAGTTCAAGTAAATTTATTGTTAGTTAAAACACTTTGAGCGATATAGATTTTTTTGGTATGAATAATAATATAGGGGGGTTTAAATTACCTCCTCGACTTTCTTTGATGTAACGATAGGATTGTAGCCTCCTTTTGATATTAAACACCTGCTAGACAAAAAACAAAAAGAGGGCAGCTTTTGTTGGGACTCTAATTAATGAGGACGGTGGCGTTAAATGTCATCATCGAATCAAAATTGATAACGGCGTCGACATCCAAGCAGGCTAAGTTTGATTCTCGGTGTTGGACGTTACTCATCATTATATATAGTGTTGCACACTCGTCCATAACTGGTGCCAACAATATATGGTGCTTACAAAGTTGGAGATTCAAAGTCCTCTGCTTTGTCACATGCCTTTAAACCATTGGTTGTAAATTCAACATGTGTGACAAGTTGCCATATTATTTGACTATGACCCTAATTAACCTTTTTGTTTGAACCAAAATCAGTGCCTAATTCGTATGGTTGATGTCATGTTCGCTATGGCTTCAAAAAAAACAAAAATAATATGCCTAATCCATATTATTTGACTATGACTCAAATTCATCTTTTAAAAATTTTGCATGAGTGCAGATTTATGAATTTAAATAAATTTATTAAATATATATATAATAAAGTTTTTTAATTTTAAATATATTTTTGAGTAATTAATAAAATAATTATAATCACTTTTAAAAAATTTTTTTATACATATTAAATATTTATAAAAATTTTAAAAATATTTTTATAAATTCAGACTCACGAGTCTAAGTAAATTTATTGTATATAATATTTGATATCACAATTACGCTTGTATATGTATAACAATAAATCTATTTGGACTCATGAGTCCGGACTTATATAGAGGTTTTTAAAATTTTTATAAATATTTAAAAGATATAATAAGAATTTTATAAGTGATTATGATTGTTTCATTAATTGCTCGATGGTTGTTTCATTATGTATAACTAGCACGGCATTTATGGCTCCCGCCTAACTTTGGAAATCATAACCTGTCGGCCGACTTATAATAAGCACAAATCAGTGAACGATTATTATGCCAAAAAGGGCCTAACAATCAACACGTGCTTACAATTGACAAAAAAAAAAAAAAAAAACAAAACAAAAAACAACACGCGCATTAATGATTAGGAGTAGAATCCGTGAGATCAATTGATCGACTTGGGCAATGGGTAGTGCTAGATGGACTCAAAAAATTTAGACTCAAACAATCAAAATCACATAAAGACCTTTAATTTAAATTCATTATTAGTGTTTGTGGTAGAGGGTAATTAAGTCTTTTACTTAGGTAGATATCTTAAATTGTTAACAAAAAAATCTTTGGGTCCGGACTCAAAAAGTCAAAATAGATTTTTTGCTTCGGCAATAATGTTATACAAAGCTTGAGATTCTTTTTTTTGGCCTGGGTTATTCAGATCCGAAGTTTTAATCTTTTTATCCTATTGTTAGATTTTTTTCAGCATTTAGTGAAATGACTCAACTACTCTTTCATATAAAAAAAGTTTTAATTCACTCATATCTCACTCACCTCTCTCGAGATTAACCCGATCACCCTTCTCTCAAATCACTCATCACCAACTCAAATTCGACGAAATCTGAGCAAAACCACATCGATTTGACGTTATAGGTGCATTCTTTATCTTTTTTGTGTTGATTTCGAGTTTTTTTTGGATTTTTTATTTTTTTTGAGTTAGTATTATTTGTGATTTTGTTGTTGAGTTTAAGGCTTCGATTTGGGGAGTTAAATCTTGCATTTTCGGTACAAAAGCCTTGATGGAATAAAAAATATTAAGCGATTCCAAACAAAACTCGTTATTTGTTTTTTGGTCATTATCATGTACCTTTTAGGAGTTTTAAAAAAAAATTTGTTCGTTTTTGTTACTCGCGGGTGTCGGCCACACATCGTCGACACCTCTTTAGAGGTATCGGCTGGATCCTTCCATCGCCAATTAAAACCGAGTTCACTTCACATTATCGATTGGAGTCGGCCATTACAACTTTATGGGTATTGGTCGGTGTCGGTTGAACCCCGCATGCAACACTTCTTCACTTATTGGACGACGCGACCACATCTGACCTTGTTCAACAAAAAAAACACTCCTACGACACTTGGTGACCTAGCACAAGTGCTTTACAATAAATAAAATTGAGAATGGAGAGACGATTGAAGGGTGTTGAGATGAATGTAGTCTGAGTAAGAGATGAGTAAACATTGGTTGAGAGTGAATGGTAGTTTTTTAATAATTTTAAAAAAAAATGTGAGGTAAAAGCAATAAAATTTTTTTAAAAAAATGAGGCACAGTTAAGTAATAAGGTAAAGATAATAAAACGTGCATGGGGTGCGAATAGTCGGATTTTTTTTTTTTTTTTTGGGACCCTGTTAGATATACAAGGCCCGATATCTTTTTTGGACTCTATTAGGGTAACTTACAGTACTAACACGTAATTGTTGCCCGCCCTTTTATACACCTCGGGACATCTACGTGTCTAAGAATTAAGGGTGGCCGATGAGTGTATGTATGTTTGTCTGGATAATCCCAAAAATTCCCTTAAAAAAAGTACGAATGGCACTTTGACGGGGAAAAAATTACAAAAGTACAGTAGATTTTAGTTTAAATGAAGAAAACAAGTGTGTTTTTTTTATTCGAAAAATATGGTATATCGCCTTTTGAAAAGGCGGTATTCGTGTTAGTATGACCACGTGGATTGTGTTTACACGAATAGTGCCTTTGAAAATGCGTTATTCGTGTAAATACAGTCCACGTGGATGTCGAAGTGGCAAGAAAGCACAAATAGGGCATTTTTCGAATAGGCTATTCGTTTTGTCCATTTGCACGGGTTGTCTGCCTCGCGATACACGCGTGACGTTTGCATGGGTGCATGGTCTATAGTGGATATGCATGGGTTGTCCCCTCGAGATACGTGCATGATGTTTGCATGGATTGTCCACCTCGAGAAACGTGTATGTCGTTTGCATTAATTATCCACCGGTGTTACATGCATGGCATTTGAATGATTTGCATAAATTGCGACAGCTTGCATGGGTTGTCTACCTCGAAATATGTGCTTCACATTCGCATGATTTGCATGGATTGCACGAGGTTGCATGAGTTGTCCACACCTCGAGATATGTGTGTAACGTTTGAATGATTTGCATGAAGATGCATGGCTCGTCCACCTCGACATACGTGCGTGGAGATGCCATGTGTTGTCATCCAGGAGATACGTGTGTGACGTTTGCATTGGCTTTACTACTCGAGACACGTGCGTGACGTTTGCATGAGTTGCACGAGGTTGCATGCATATTATGGGTCGCCCACCTCGATAAACGTGTCTAACATTTGCATGAATTCTCCACCTCAGCATACATGGGTGACGCTTACATGAGTTGTTCACGTCAATATGCATGCGTGTTGTTTACATAGGTTGTATATCTCGAGATACGCGAGTGACGCGCGTCGTTCATCTCCATATGCGTGTCGTTCATAGGGCGAAGAATTTTGTATAGATAGCTCTTTTTCAAAAAGAGATATCCATACAAATGTCTTCTACCTCACCAGCATGCATGCCACTTCATCGTCAATAGCTCATTTTCAAAATGAAGTTATACATTAATTTTAGAATTTAAAAGTAAATCTCACTATTTAGCGAATTTGGAACTAAAGTAACCCCACTTTTTGAAAAACCCCATTTGACGGGCCTCCATTTTGCTTACAACAAAAGCGACGGTCGAATCGAACCACCATTTCTGAAGTGGACTACAACGCTGACATTTAATTGGTCTCCACAATGAAAACGTGCATGGCATCTCAAAGTATGTAGCATGCAGCATATAGCATATAGGGTACTTGCTACCACTAATTCCATCAATAATAGAGTACTTGATGGCATTTACACTTATCCCATATTCCATCGATTTGCACCATCGATCAATAGCAAGGAAAGCAGTTAGTGCCAAACTTTCGATAAGCACGTTTGCTACATAGTTGTTGATGTATGACGAATATACCATTTCAAGAGAGTGATAGTGCTCTGTGGTATAGTACGTAAATCAATTTAATCTTTGACACTTACGTAACAAATGAAAATTTCGTTTATTCAAGGACTGGGCTAAATCTTGTTGTTTGCGTTGTACAATGATACAATACGTTTATTTCGCTTTATAGAATGTAACACTTTAACCACAAAGCTTATTTTTACCAAAAAAAACAACCAACTCCAGTGTCGGCGGTGAATAGCTTGCTTATTAAAACATAGGCGTGATATGATAAATATCAGAATCTTAATTAATCACGTGACAAAAAAAGAGAGATTGAAAAAGTGTGGCTACTTATTTTGCTTGTAAATGAAAGATAGAGGCATTTTATCAAAAAAAAAAAATTAAGGCAGAGATACCGGAGATGAGCGTGCGCCGCTTCGCTACTTGGAGAATAAGTCCAACCGCCGCTATTTGTATAACAAAACCCCACAATTAAAACGTTGTTTCATTTTCCCAACCACAATTACGGCTTACACTTCCACGTGCACTCACTTCGCTTCTCATCAAAATGCATGATTAATGAAGTACTGTTTTTTTTTTTTTTTTTTTTTTTTTTGTCAAACGAAGTGCTTTACGTCACTTCACTTCACTTCATCACATCGTAACAACACAACAAAAAACTTGTTGGGACCCAAAAATTTTTTTATTAATAATTTAAGATATCTATCTAAGTAAAAGATTTAATTATCATTTACTCTCAAACATCAATAATGAATTTGAATTACGGGTCTTTATGTATTTTTAGTTGTTTGAGTCCGGACTTTTTGAATCCATCTAGCACTACCCAAAACACAATTTTTTTCAATAGATCTACTTGAATTTATGAGTCCGGACTTATAAGGGTGTTTTTAAAATTTTTACAAATATTTAAAGGGTATCAAAATTTTTTTACAAATGATTGTGGTTGCTTCATTAATTACTTGAGGGTGACTTTAAAAATAAATAAACTTTTGAGTCCAGACTCATAAGTCCAAATATCACTACTCATAATTTTTTTAAAAATGGGAAAACTCTTATGAATCTGGACATGTGAGTTCGTATAATTTTATTAAAAATTTATAAAGTGAAAGCTTTCTCTTAAAAGACAAAAAAAATAAAGAGAATGCCATCAAGATAGTGACCAAGCACACAAACCAATGGCTAAAATGTCGTCTTTGGTATTAGTTGCATAAACTACAAATAGCTAGCCTCAATCTCAATAAATTAACTTGAATATTTCTAAAACTCAACCAGTTATTGTAATTAACCATGGGCATAGATCATGTAACAAACAATTATATTTTTACGTCACATCTAGGAAGGTGACTTTTACATACTCGTGTATTATATAATGGTGAGAAAAAAAATGAGGCAAGAAATCAATATTAAGTTATTTATATATATATATTTACAGGGTTACAAAAATAGTGTGGGCTGTAAAAAAATGTAGACGAAAATGATTCTAGTTACTCCTTACAATGTATATACACAGCTCCTCCCAAAAATGCAAAACCACCAAAAAAAAAATCAACTAAAAGACAACCCATTCAGTTTGGCCATTCAATTTTTTTAGTCAATTATCCATTCAATTATCCATTCAATTAGCCTTAATTATAGGTTTGAGAATCTAACTAAATATCGTAAGATTAATTCAACTAAAAGACAACCCATTCAGTTTGGCCATTCAATTTTTTAATTCAAGAAGATGACTTTGTAATAAAAGTTTTTTTGAGTCCGAACTTTCGAGTCTAAATAGCACTACTTTTAAAAGAATTTCGACACTCGTGGATAAAAAAAAACCATTCAATTATATACTATGCAAATTGAAATGAAAGATTAAACAAGAATGATAAGAAAAAAACAATTATATACCATGCAAATTGAAAAGAAAGATCAATCAAGAATTTTAGCGCGTTTTATGCCTGTGCCAACAGTAAAAAAATGTGCACAAATTGGAATAGTTATAACACGTTTTTTGACGCATTAAAAACGACAACATCAACACCA
This sequence comes from Stephania yunnanensis, assembly GCA_039657365.1. Classification (NCBI taxonomy): domain Eukaryota; kingdom Viridiplantae; phylum Streptophyta; class Magnoliopsida; order Ranunculales; family Menispermaceae; genus Stephania; species Stephania yunnanensis. The sequence goes on along the minus strand of CM077589.1, from coordinate 54,440,632 downwards.
CATGAATCCTCGTAAATAAAAATTATTGAGATTGGTCATCGATCCGCAACATGTGTATACTATGGATTGCACTGATCCACAATTTCAGTTAAATCTGGACCAATTATCACTAAGTGGATCCATTTTTTAATCGCTTGAATTAGACGGGATTGAAAAATCGCTAATCCGGCTGGAGTGGATCGGATTGCGGATCCTATATTAAAAATATCTGCGAATCCAATCCGATCTAATCCGTTTATCACATCAACACATATACATATCTAATCATGTGTACTATAGTATCGCAAATAACATTAATCCAAACTATCAAATAGAAATTGTAACTATGTTGGCTCTTAACACTTTAATTACACTTCATACATTTTTTTGTATGTTGTATGTTGCAACGTGCACCTTTTATGTGCTTTTGCAAGGGTGTATAATGCGAATTTGTAGATATCATTTTTATTTATGTAGGAACTTGCATTTAAAGGTTTTTGTAATGACAAGTTTGTGGAAAATATGCTATATATAAATTTATGAGATGTATGTTACAAATTTGTCATTCACGAGTTGCATGATTTTTGTGATTCATATGATAAAAGTCTAATTTCATGAATTCTTGGATAGAAAAATGTCAATCAGCGAAACTTGATAAGTCAAAGGCACGCCAATCGATGTATAAATAGTTATTATGTGTGATGCATGTGTAGTAAATTGTCGTATTATTAATTAATTCACATCATACCAGTAATATTTTTATTGGTCGTAATTTGTGCGCGTAGTGACGAGAGTATACGATGTCGCGGTTTGCTCGTAACGCGGTTGTATGTGATAGTTCGAGATTTAATTGTCACATCACACATCCCATCACATCACCAATCAAATCACTATACTTTAGCCCATCCCTCACTTTTTCTCTCTCATCTCCAAATCAAAAAACAATCTCTCACTCTCTCCCTCTACACGAGCCATCTCTCTTCACTCCCTCATTTTTCTTCCTCTCTTCCGATTCTCCATCACCGAGCTCTCCATTACGCCCTCAACTCGGTCTCATATTTCTCACGGTGCACTCTCATTTCAGTGGCGCTTGCTACGATCTCCTAATCGAAGTGAGTTTTGTTGATTTTATAAACTTTTTGGTGGAGACATTTAAAATTTTAATGATGATGATGTTGTTGGTGTGGTTGTTGTTGTTAATGTTGTTGTTGTTGATATATTTGTTCGTTCAACATTGGGGGGGGGAGGGCGGGTATGTGGGCCATATGGGCGGGTTGACGGCGTGTACTCCTTGCTACCCCATACACGTTTACGCCACCCGCCCGTCCTTTTCTTGTCTCGAATTTCGTATAAGCATAATTTATTTCGAAATCACAAGTGTCATTGAAAACCGAACAACGCGCATCTCGAGCCCAACATAATAAACAAAAAATTAATAATTAATTTAAGATTTTAATAAAACTGATGTTTAATAAAATAAATCAAATTGCAAATCCTATGTTAAAAATCCGCGAATACAATTCGATCAAATCCGTTAATCACATCAACAAATATACATATGTACTATAGTATAGCAAATAGTATCAACCCAAACTATCAAGTAGAAACTGTAGCATCTTAAAGACTATACTTGCTTTTAGCTCTTTAATTAGTTACACTTCACGCTTTATTTTGTATGTTGTATGTTGCAACGCGCACCTTTATGTGCTTTTACAAGGGTGTATATATAATACAAATTTGTTAACAACATTTTTATTTGTGTAGGAACTTGCATTTTAAAAATTATTGTAATGACAAGTTTGTGAAAAATATGCTACATATTATAAATTTGTAGAATGCATGTTATAAATTTATTATTCGTGAGATGCATGATTTTTATAATTAATTCAAATGATAAAGTCTTATTTCATGAATTCTTGAATAAAAAAATGTCAATCAACGAAACTTGATCCAGTCTGATCCCCATTTTGCAAGTTGGATTGATAAATTATTTTGATTAGATTAAACTGTAATTTTTCAATCCATTGGATTGTGGATTGAACCTACACGGATTAAATTCAATCCGTGCGCATCCCTGTATATGTACTAGTTTGGGTGTGCCCCACATTGCACGGTCGGCTCCGTGTTGCCGACACCGCTCGTACTACGCTACATAACTAGCGATTACATATCTACCCTTGTTCCCACCACTTGACCCATAAAGTGGTGATGCGTACGCAATTGCAGTGTTGTGCGTGTGTCGCTGTAGGTAGCTATAACTCAAATGTTATATATACATATCGTTCGGCATGCAAAAAATCAATCACCCCTTCACGAAATAAATTAAACCATGTTGTTCTTGTTGTTGTTGTTGGACACTACACCACTCGTTCTCTCATTTGGGTCTCTCGTAGTCCTCTACTTCATAATCTCTTATGTTTTCTTCTACTTATTCTTGAATACTAACAAATCTAATAGTTCAATCCATAGTCCCCCGTCTTACCCAATTCTAGGATGCCTAACATCATTCTACAACAACAGATTTCGTCTGTTGAATTGGTACACGGATCTCCTCGCGGAGTCTCCCTCCCAAACCACTGTGATAAAGCGATTAGGAGCGAGAAGAACTATTGTTACTGCCAACCCGGACAATGTTGAGTACATTCTCAAGACTAATTTCAGTAACTTTCCGAAGGGCCGGCCATTCACGGAGATCCTAGGCGATCTCCTAGGCAATGGTATATTCAATGTGGACGGGGAGCAATGGCGAGCTCAGCGCAAGTTCGCCAGCCACGGGTTCACCACCAAGTCACTCCGGGGGTTTGTGGGGAAAACGTTGGAGGAAGAAGTGAATGAGCGGTTGTTGCCAATATTATCAGAGTCTGCAACGGATGATGACGACAGGAATTATAATAACGTGGACTTGCAAGATTTGCTCAAGAGGTTTGCTTTCGACGTGGTGTGCAAGGTGTCATTGGGATTTGATCCGTGTTGCTTGGATCCATCGATGCCGGTGTCACCACTGGCGAGAGCATTTGATGTGGCGTCGGAGATAAGTGCGAGGAGAGGCGCGGCGCCGGTGGCCCTTGCGTGGAAGATGAAGAGGGCGTTGGGCGTTGGGTCTGAGAGGGTACTTAGGAAGGCAATTGAGCATGTACATGAATGCGTTGACGAGATGATTGAACAGAAGTCGAAGAGAAACGGTGGTGGTGGTGATGATCTGCTGTCTAGATTGATATCGGAAGGGCATGAAAAGGAGATGATCAGAGACATGGTGATCAGCTTTATAATGGCTGGTAGAGACACTACTTCTGCTGTCATGACTTGGCTCTTCTGGCTTCTCTCGCAGCACACCCACGTAGAGGAGCAACTGGTTAATGAAATCAAGACTACATTAACCACCACCAATAATACCAACAACTACAGTAGTACTATTGATGAACAAGATATATATAGCACATGCAGTGCTGATGATCATCATCATCATACTGCTTTAAACTATGACGCATTAAAGGAGATGCCCATGTTGCATGCATGCCTTTGCGAATCCATGAGGCTGTACCCACCAGTGGCATGGGACTCGAAACACGCCATCGTCGACGACAAACTGCCCGACGGAACACCGGTGAAGAGCGGCGACCGGGTGACCTACTTCCCCTACGGAATGGGGAGAATGGAGGCGCTGTGGGGGAAGGACCGGCTCGAGTTTAAGCCGGACCGGTGGTTCATGGAAGCGGCGGCGGAGCACGGCGGAGAGGCGATGGTGATGAGGAACGACGTCAGTGCTTACAAGTTCCCGGTGTTTCAAGCCGGTCCGAGGGTGTGTTTGGGGAAGGAGATGGCTCTTGTTCAGATGAAGTACGTGGTGGCGGCGGTGCTGGACCGGTTCCAGATCAGACCGGTCAGGCCGGAAGAGCCGGTCTTCGTGCCCTTTCTAACGGCCCACATGGCTGGCGGGTTCAACGTCAGGATTCAAAGGAGGGCTGCTGCAACAACAACGGCAACAACGACAACCTGTCCGTCCACGTAGAACAGGTCTACTTATGCGTTTTATTATATTACATATAGAAAATATATATATATATATAATGTAAATCAGTCAATGAACAAAGAAGCTTAGTTTTATTTGTCTACGGAAGATCTTGATTATATTAATATATATATATCATACTAGTATTTTTTTTTTCTTTTTTTTTTTTTTCAACTTAATCCATGGGAAGAATGATCAAATTAAGACTACAAAACCAAAATTAAAGTGATCGACTTGTAAATTCCATTAGTTTGATCCGTTCATTTACGATGACACTTGAAAGACTTGAAATCGACACTTAATTAAGAAAACAAAGTGACTTAATTGTCATACGGACCAACTGGTTGTAATTAATTGATATACCGCTTAAACAAATATATGCACGTCGATTGTAGACAAGATAGAGATTAGCAAAAATTAGACTACGAAATGACATGAAATTAGCCTCAACCTCTTCTTTGGATTCCTGAACTCAAGGAAATAAACTAGTGTAATAAGCTAGTGCTAGATTCCTAATAAGAGGCCACCATTTCATGCATTTGGCTTATGTAAACAGTTCACAAACAAACACATGCATACAAATAAATAAAATAAATATTGAGTTATGGCAAGAAAAGGATGGATGAGAGATGATGGCAGCGATTCTATCTATATAAGCGATAATGGCAGGAAAGATTGCAGACAAAACGCAACCTGGAGAAAGGGAAAGCTGAGCTAATAAAAGAGCGAGCCCCCTACCTCACGAACTTTTCCCCTTATCCAAGTACAACCAAAGTTACCAAACCCAACACCAACAACAACATACAAAATAAAATAAAAGAAAACCCATGCATTAAAGTAGTAGAAAAATATTTTTCTAACAACAAAATTCACAAAGTTTCTACTGTTTATCTGGAAGCCGTTCGATATGGTACGAGATGTGTGACGCATTTATCTCTCGATGTGTGTCAACAGATTCCAAGCTCAACTGTCTCAAATTTTGACAGTCTTCATCATCAGCCAAGTTAAATTAAGTCTTAGTCCAACAAGAAACTGATCTGACGTTTCAACTTAAGAGGCCACATCAAACTTTCATTCAGTTGCAATTATATAATTATAATTAACACACTACTTTCATTATCTTTAACCAAAGATGAAGTTAAATCATGTGAGGGTCACTGAAAGAGATTAAGTTGAATTCTGAAACATCTTGGCCATGGAAACAGCAAGCTGACTTCTCCAAGGATGGTCGCATAATCTACAAGTATTACTATTCAATTCACGATTGTCAAGTCAGCATTAAACAGCAACCAGGGACTAAAATGAAAAAGAAAGAAAGGAAGAAACAAAGAAGAGGCATACTCATGATTCTATGTACTACTAGTATTTTATGTTGAAAAGCCAAATCAACAAGTTTGTTCAAACTTCAAAGCTGTCTAAGTTATATGTATCACAAGCCAGGCGATTTGTATACTACTTTCTTACCCTTTGATTCCGAGGTTGCATTCGTTTAGATTATATTTTTAATGAATATTGAATTCAAAAACTACTTTGCGTAACTCAATAACAACAATCTCAAATAGTGCAAATAAAAAGGTTGAGATGTGTGGATGAAAACATAGCTCCAAGTCGGTTAGTAAGGATGACTTTGTAAAAAGAATACAAGTAGGAACTTTCCTTGAATAGTACTAATGCCTTGGTCATCCTAGTATTTTCAAATAAAAAAAAATGGGTTCGCGCAGGCTGACCAAACATAAAATATAGCATATGTTGAAAGAAATTAAATAAGTACAGAACAGTGGTATCCTACAGAAAAATACTAATTAAATAGACAATTACCAACTGTCTGTTCCCACATATAATTATTATTGGGATTTGGAAGTGTCAAGAAACATGATTCCTAATAGTAGAAATAGATTATTCAAAATTTTCATAAGAGCATGAGAAAGACCAACCAGCTAATTGCAATCAAAGATATGAACATCCAAATCTGAGTGACGTCCATTGATTCTGTAAGTAACGTAAATGATCAGCTGTCCATCCATCCTACTGGATATTGGGTGTCAAAAGAATAAAATAATTGAGGTTGTAACTTTTTCTTTTTTCTTGAAGTAAACAAGGAAACTTTATTCGTTCCTCTATTAAAATCATGACAAAGAGATTTTTTTTTTTATTGAAACACAAAAAGAGAGGTTGAAAATACATAAAAATAGCAATACATGCAGCGCAAGCCAATTACACGATCCATTGCCAATGATGAAACCAATCAGATAATGTGTAACCTTTGTCGAATTTGCTTGATGATACCCATCTAGCTGCTGAAAGTCTTGTAGAGTCCCAAACATTGCCAATGATGAAACCAATCAGATAATTGAGGTTGTAACTGAATACACTAAAAATTAGTCACGAAGTACCATTAGCTGTTAAATGCAGATTTATAAACAGGATATATAGTACTGCATATATTCAATTGCAGCGCAAATAATTTAAGTTGCATGTATGCCACTCATGTCCATTATTCTAGAGTAGACAATATATTGGTTGAAATGTGCAGGCACAAGAGAAGAAGCAAACTGGTAAGTATGAAGAAAATAAAGGATTTAAAAAGGATGCTATACTACAATTATTCTAGCAGATCAAGACGACTGAACAGTGTAGAACCCACATGCCCATTATAGGTTCTGCTCTTTCGGTATCATGTTATCTAAAATAGAAATGTCAACGAATAAAAACACATTTTTCATGCCTAGTAGAAGCCATGCACGGGAAAGAGATGTACAAAAAATACCTGTTCCTTTCCTTCGCCTTTCAAATTTATTTAGAGTGATAAGCTTCCAAATTGTTTGTTCCACTCCTCGTACGTGCCGAGTTCATTCAAAGAAACAGAGGGCCTGACCTCTTGTAGTGCAGACTCAAAGTCCTACAACAACGCCGAAGAATAGCTGAGATATTTGAGCAGAGAGTTCCTCAAAATATAATCATAGTGTTTGCCGTACAACAAGAGAACTATCAATATATATTGTTCTGTTATGTTTATTCATCAAACTATGAAGTTTCGAGTCAATTACCTGAATAGTGACAGACCTCATATCTTCTTTCTTCAAGTTTGTAATCTGTATCCCCTGCTTCAAGGCCTCTCTCAATGGTCCCATGGATGCATCCTTTACCAAATTTTTCATGTCTGATCCAGAATACCCTTGAACGGATAGGGAACAAAATATTAGAAAGACTTTGAGTTTAAGTTTAAGCACAATGAAGGAAAAATGAATATTAGCTGCATTGCTACCTTCAGTTAACTTGCAGATGCAATCAGTGTCTTCCTTGGAAAGCTTAAATAAACCATCATTCTCCAAGAGATTACGGATAATCCATGCTCTTGCTTCTTCACCCAGAAAGACAGAATTAAGGGAGATGTTCAGAGTTTTTTAGGGAAACCAAGGAAGAACAAATACAGTCTATAAATATTTGATTATCCAGTATCAGATGCAGTGGAAATGCTGAATGATGCTAGCACACTTCCCCATCTTGTACGTTATACCTGAGGAGGGGAGAGGAATATAAAGCCGTTTTGTAAGTCTCCTGCGTGCTGCCTCATCAAGTTCCTGTGGTCTATTTGTAGCCCCTGCAAGATTTATCAAACATAAATGAACATTTCATGCAAGGCATCAAATAGACATCCTGCCATTATGATAAAGAAGTTTCATTTTGTTCAAAGCATCCAAGACAAAGAAGTTTCTTGCAGAGTAATGCACCATTTACATAAGTATTTGTCAAATCTTTAGCAGATAACAGGCATCAAGGATATCCATCAGATTAACATGACATGATATAAATTCTAAACTAGAAAACTTGAACATAACTAAATAAAATCGCAAGGGCAACAATTTCACAAAACCAGTTAAGTATTATAAAGCTCTTTAGCAGTGATTCAAAGTGTAACATTCCAATGCCATCGGAAGATGATTGTGAGTTCAGTGCTTTCTCTTGGCTCAGTCACATATTAACATTGAGTTTATTAACTACCTATCAGTAAAATTTGTTCATTCCCACTGTCGAAGCCTTCCATCTCAATCAGAAATTGAGTTTTGAGCCTTCTACTTGATTCATGTTCACCTTCTGATTTCCTCTGCAATCACAAGTTGTACCATCAGCACTGTACCTTTGAAATAATTACAGTGATTAATTCAATAGAAGCAGTATGGTACCCATACCATCAGCAACCAGAAGAACCAATTGTCTGATGATATACGAAATCACACAATGTTGCGTTCAGAATCATTGTTCTATAATATAGACCCCTCCCAGAAGATTGGTTCATAAAATATTGACTAAGGAATATATAGTAATCTGTTCTGTGAATTTTTGACAATTACCATAGAACTAAGAAAGTAGATTGGCTTTGCTCAGCCTTTAATTTGAGGCAAAGACGTCAGAAGTGAGAACATTGAGTTGTAGGAAAAACTTTTTACAGCGTACAATACAGTATGGAGTCAATAAAGAGGCAGTTACAAACCTGAGACAGCAGTGAATCTATTTCATCCACAAATATAACAGCAGGTTGACGACAACTGGCTACTCCAAAAAGCGCCCTTACTAGCTTTTCACCCTCGCCAATCTACATCACCAGTTGATAGATTAGATGATTGGAACATGGCATTCAGTAGAGCAGGCTATGTTGTTAATGCTGCAATCATGGGATTCAGTTACAGTTGAGCATCAGATATGTTTTATATTTTCCCTTGGGCTGGAGGGGGGGATTGTTGCTTTGATGTGTGGGCCTAACACACAACGTCCAGCCCAAAGTGTGATTTAAGTGTGTCACAAATTGGTACCACTCTTTTCTAAAGAGAAGAAGAAAGTTTAGGGATAAAAGTATATACTAAGTTACTAACCATTGCCAAACACAACATAAAAACCCACCCTAGAGATTAGTTCTTTCAATGGGACACGCTGAAGCTTAAACGCGCTTCAATTCTAATGAAGAACAGAAAAGCATTGCGTCCTAGACACTTAATTAAAACCAAGTGATGATAATAGCGATGGGATTAATCACAGATAAAATGATGAAATGTCTTGTAAGAACTACACTTCCTTTGAAAGAGGCGAAAGAAGGGTCATTGCAAACGTTTGTCAACTTATAAATACGCACACATATATACATATATAAAATATAAATATGCAAGACCATTGCGCTGGATCCAAAACTCTAGTATGAGAAAAGATTTTAAGAAAAGCGAAACATACCCACTTGCTTGTCAATGAACTGGCAGATATATAGAAAAATGTTGCTTTAGCCTCCCCAGCAATAGCTTTCCCTATCATCGTCTTACCAGTCCCCTGGGACCCCGCACAAGGGACACATTAGAAAATATAAATGCAAAATATAGTCATAAGCAACATGCTTAAAGATGTGAAGCACTTACTGGAGGGCCAAAGAGAAGAAGACCTCTTCCAGGTGAACGACAGCCTTTAAAGATATCAGGACGTAGTAAAGGCCATATGACCATCTCAGTCACACACTTCTTGGCATGCTCCAATCCAGCTAGAAGGTGGCAAACGAGCATGTGTAAAAGTTGAAAAAAACTGTTACAATTAAATCAATTGAAAAATGAGAAGCATGTAATATTACCAATATCATCCCAACGAACATTTGGATCCCGATCCATTATCTCATTACTGACATGTTCAAGAAGGCGTGGCTCCAGATTTCGCAACTTCTCAGGAAGCTCACCATCAGGTCCATATAACATTTCCAAACTAAAATCATAACTCAAAAAGTCAAGTGTATGAATGGCCCTCAGTCCCCAATCCTCATCAATAAGAACCGATACTACAAAAATCTACCCAATGCCAGACGGATGAATAAAATAGTATGTAAAAGTGGCTTACCATCTCTTTGTTGTATCATCTAATCCATCATCACACTTCCCCGAAGATCGTGAAGTCGTATGACCACCATTGGAACAATTGGACCTAATAGGAGGAACAAAATTACTGCGAATACTACGGCGCGAAAAACCACCTGGTCTAACTCCATAAGCTCTAGCAGCCGAATTATTATCACTTTGGGGAGAGACAGAAGAACTCGGTGATCCTCCTAAACCGTGTCTTAGTTTTGCTGCATCTATTTCCTGTGAAAGAGAGACCATTTTGTGTCAACTGAACCTAGAGAGAAGAATGCTTCAATAAGACATTAAATTGTTCTGATATATTAACAATGCCATGGATTGTGTGGCAATAATGGTGATCCTTACCATGGGTCAAAATGAACGATGACAAATACACTCCTTTTCAGCCCCAATAATTCTCAGCCTCACAAGGAAATTCCTCATTTTATGTGCCTAAAACCCCAGTGCTCAAGTAAGCAGTTTTTCAGCTCACATAATGCGAGGGAAAAAAATGGAAATGAAAACTAAAAAAACCACTATCATGCTCACAGTCTCTCAATAAGAAAATAAGAATGAACCAGTAAGAGATGAAGTATAAATTATGCGGAGAAACTAATGGGGAAAGGAAAATACGTACCAATTTCACCCTGGCAGTAACAAATCCATTGCCAGAAACATTAGTTTCTCCATTGCATTGTGGAGATTTTGCATTCTCAATCCTGGGGCTGCTGAATTCTACATGAGCACGTTTTGTTAACAACATATGTTCACGAGTTTTTTCTTCCTCTTCTGCTTGCAAAAATGCAGGAACACCTCTGGTCTTTCCATGATTCTGGTAATCTGACTGAACCTTTTCCACAATTGTACACTCCTCAGAGGCCTCCATTTCTAAGTTTACTGGACTTCTCGAAGAACTATTATTTGCCTTTGAGATCTTGCTGCCACAAAAGGATGTTAACTTTGTCTGTGTCGTAAGTTTTGAAAACTTGGAACCAGGGATGTCATGCTGCCTGTCTGTTTGGGCAGACTGTAGCAGGCTTTTATCTTCTCTACTGCCTGGAATTTGAAGGCGATTTGCACTGACATCTAGGGATGAATGGGTTTTCTGACGACACAAAGTGAAAACTTGTAAATCTCAAATAACGTAAAATGCCAATGACATAAGCCAAGGACCACAGCATGCTGGTTTTCCAAATAGGTCAATTTGCTAGCAATTGCACCTTGATGTAGGATGCAAATTTCATGAGTTTCGCATATCAAAAACATAAGGGATAGACTTTTTCATGATGAGAAACGTGCAAAGTAAAAATCATATATACGGGCATAATAGTCATCAAGGAATGACCAAACAAAGCACACCTTTTCCATTTCTGAATTCAGCAAATGGAAATTAAGACAAAGACAACAAAAACAGAAATAAGAACTGGATTAACCCTACCATTTCGTCAACACCACTCCCTTTATATTGCTGAACAAATGCTTTAAAAAGCTTAGACTGCTTCATTTTCTCAACATCAACTCCTCTTCCTTTGACAAAAAGATGGCCCGGTTCTTTTTTAACGAGCTCAAATACTTGACTGAAAGACAAAAGCAAAAACTATAAATATGCCATCGCTTGTGTTTTACAAGGAAGAGAGGGTTCAAAATTGTTAGCCACAATCTGATTCTATGACTTAGTACACTATGACAAGTGGACAATGATTTGATATTATAAAGCTTTAATGCAGGCGTGTATGCATCTCTATCTGCGTGTGTGAGGACCAGTTGTTCATTAAGAGAACAATCGCTCGTCTTGTAAGCTCATTGTAGAAATTACCACACATTCGTGCAATAATTTCGGCCAAGTCAAATACCTCTAGATTAACTAACTCTTTAATTTTTGTGCATCATTTGACGAGTCCATAAGCATCAATTGCACTAAATCGAAGAGTTTGACCCATGTAGTTGGCCCCAACTAATTTGGGACAAATTTAGGTCTAATTTGTTATTCAACATCTGCAGCATCAAATCACAGAGAAACCCTAACGAACAGCGTTCGATTTACTCCAGACGTAAAACATCCAAGATAAGCAATCAAGCATACACAATCCATCCGATCTACAAACACCGATAAGAAAACAAAGACCTTTCAAACATTCTCATACGCTTCTCAAACCCTAGGACCAGAAGGAAACAAAAGGAACAATTACCGATCTGCTTCGGGCGCAAGAGATCTGCGAGCGACGTCGAGCTTCTCGCAGACGCTTTGTCGAATCGGAGCGACGAACGCCTCTTCGGTGTCACTAGAAGTGCGCGAATCGAGGAATCCGAGGAGAGTGAGACTGAGGACTTGAGCGGTGGGAAATCCCCTCTTTCGATGGCGAGATCGACACCGAACATCAGCGAATGGAGTCTCTTCAGGTTCCGATCCACTTCTCCTCTCCAGCTCCCGCTCTCCTCCATTTCCCTCTTCGCCTTCGCTTTCTTCGATCGGCGAACAACACGATCTGGTTCTGGTGCAAGTTCCGCGCGCGCGGGATTATTGTTGCAGTTTCGATTTATATATAATTTTCAAATGGCTGTGGCCTTACTAGTATGTCATTTACTTAAATACCCTTAATTTTTCATTTTTCTTTCTTCTTTTTTTTAAGTAGTAATCGAAGTTGTATAGCCCCGACTAACTCGGGATCGAGCCAAGTAGAATCATTAAGTGATAGACAAGCCACTAAACATCTAAATTTCAATAATTCTAACTGATTTGAGTTTGAGTAGAGTATAATCGTTAGTTAGTCAACAAAGCTCTCTCTTAAGGGTTTTAAAAAATTTTATAATAAAAATTGAATTCAATATCAAAGGCTAATGCAACTTGAGCTATTACTACCCTCTTAATTTTTTAGACATATATTTTTTTTTATAGAATATGGACTTGTCTCTTATACAATAGTCGGGCAATCTTGGTCACCTCAATATAAAAATATATATTAAAAAAATAATAAAAAAAGACGACAAAAAAACCGTGTCACTCACTTTTATTCACTTGAGAGTGCGCGCAGAAGCATCGAAGTTGCAGAAATGGCGAAGTTCGCCCAAATTGGTTTGAGAAGAGACGACAATTTCTACCTACTTCGTCGTCTCTGCAGGTTTTGCAGTTCTGGTGCAGTCGAATCAACGAAGAACAATCACGAAGAAGAAGAAGAAGAACAACAACAACAACAGCGGCGCAGTGACGAGGTAATGAAATTACGATCACTTCTCGAACAAGGCGTCTCTGATTCCTCTAAAGCCCTAATCAAATCCTTCTTCGTCTCCGAACCCCCTCTCTTCGCTTCACCATCCGATCTCTACCTTCGCTTTTCGTCTCTCAATTCCAATGCTCCCGCGCCCATGAAGCGCCACCTCTCCAATCTCATACTCTCTTTGTGCGTGGACTTGAAAATCCCCAATGAGGCGGCTAGGGTTTTCGATTTGATGAAGAAAGACGGGGCCTTGCCGTCTCTGCTACCGTTGAATCAGTCCCTTGAAGCCCTGATTTCAATGGGGAGGTTCCAGGAAACCCTAGATTGGTTTTCGGAGATTTTGGGGTCTGGGATTCGATTAGACACTTTTGCGTATAACAAAGCTGTTCAATCGGCTGTGAAATTGGGGGACTTGAAGAAAGCCCTAGACTTGATGAAGAGTGGGCGGTGGAGACCTGATTCATTTACTTACAATGTTGTGATTAATGGTCTTTGTAAGGCTAAGAGAGTGGATGATGCAGGTGACATGTTTGAAGAAATGCTCAATAAGAGGCTTTTGCCTAGTAGGATTGCTTTCAACACGCTCATTGATGGGTATTGCAAGGCGGGCAAAGTGGAGGAGGCGTTTAAGGTTCGGGAACGAATGAAGTTTCATGGGGTTTGCCCCGATTTAGTTACATTCAATTCATTGCTTAGTGGGGTCTGTCGAACGCGGCGGATGGAGGGGGTGAAGGAATTGTTGAAGGAGATGGAGGAGCATAGGCTTGTTCCAGATGGGTTTACTTATAGTATACTCTTTGATGGGCATTCGAGATGTGGGGATGTTAATGCTTTGCTTGCGCTCTTTGACGAGATAGTGGAGAAAGGAATTTGGATTAATGATTATACTTGTAGTATATTGTTGAACGGGCTTTGCAAAGAAGGGAAGATGGCCGAGGCTGAAGCGATTCTAGGGAAGTCGAGAGATAGGGGATTGGTTCCTAGTGTAGTCATGTATAACACTGTTTTGGATGGATATTGTCGGATTGGTGACATTAGCAAAGCTTGTTCCATGATTGAGCAGATGAAAGCCATTGGTTTGAAGCCAAACTGCATTACCTTCAATTGTTTGATTAATATGTTTTGTGGAATGAAAAATATGACGAAGGCAGAAGATATTGTGAGAGAGATGATGGAGACAGGAGTTCCTCCGAATGAACAGACTTACAACACGCTAATTGATGGATACGGAAGGCTTTGTGAGTTTGATAGGTGTTTCCAAATTCTTGAAGAAATGAAAGATAAGGGGCTCAAGCCTAATATAATAACCTATGGTGCTTTGATAAATGGGTTGTGCAAAGACGGTAACCTTCTTGAAGCTGAAATTCTCCTCAAGGACATGACTAGCAGAGGGATATCGTTGAATGCAAATATTTGTAACATGCTGATTGCTGGTTTTTGTAAAGTTGGCAAGACGAAAGATGCTTTTAGAATTTTCAATGAAATGAAAGAGGCCGGGATTTCTCCCACTCTTGTAACTTATAATTCTTTGATAAATCGCTTGTGCAAGGAAGGGGGCATATTGGCTGCTGAAGAATTGGTCCAGGATTTGACGAGCAAAGATTTAACTCCTGATGTCTTCACTTATAATTCCTTAATTGTAGGTTATTTTCATATTGGAAATGCCAAGAAAGCCATGGACCTTTATGAAACCATGAAGACGCTGTCTATTAAACCGACCTTGCATACATACCATGCTCTAATTGCTGGAACAGGCAAGGAAGGAATGATCCAAGAAGTAGAAAAGCTGTACAAGGAACTCTGGATGCAGAATTTGTCTCCAGATCGGCTGGTTTATAGTGAGCTGATTCGTTGCCATGTGGAATGCGGAGATTTCAGCAAGGCGACTGCCTTTTGCCAGGAGATGATTGAGAAAGGAATTTCTCCTGACAAGATGACCTACAATAGCTTGATTATGGGGCATTGTAGGGAAGGCAGGTTGCAGGAAGCGAACAGTCTCTTTATCGATATGGAGGCCCAAGAGTTGATTCCTAGCTCTATCACATACAACTTGTTGGTTGAGGGGTACTGCAAGTATAATGATTTTGCTGGTGCTTATGTTTGGTGCCGAAAAATGCTCGATAAAGGTTTTCTTCCCGACACTCATCTCTGCGAAGATCTTATAACAGGTTTAAAAAATGATGGTAGAATGAAAGAGGCTGACCTTCTATCATATGAGTTGAAGGAGAGAGGTGTGTCTGAATGCAGTAGCAACGAAGAACTGTCTGCTGTTGCAAAGATGTAGCTAGTGTGGAATGCGTTTAGCCTTCTGCTTAAAAGACTTGAGGAAAGAAATTGGTACTTTTGTTGGACATACTTTTATGGTTTTTGCTGAAGTAAATTAGTTATCTTTTAGCCTATTTTTCAGATAATATTATATCTCACTTTAAATGCTATAATATATTAAGTATCCTTGAAAATTAAATGTTGTAACATTTTCTGATGCTTTTTCTGTGGCATTTATATTTTTCTTAGTTGCGGTTCTTTGCCTTCTTAATTATGTTTCTATTATCATGTTGGACATAAAAATTTTAGAAGAAATCATGCCCTCGTAATATTTGGAGTTTGATTTCGAAAAAAAAAAAAAAAAAAAGTTTGGAGTACGAGGTAGTGAAAAGGTGAAAACATGGGGATGTGGAATGTTCATCACTTCTACTGAGCACCTGACTTTGTACTTTTTTACTTTGTACTTTTTTTAATTGGTTTGATTTTTACTTATTGTTCAGTACATGAGCACACCATCAAGTACACTGAATCGAGCGCAATGTAAGAGTTTGGTTTTTATTAGTTGTTGTTGGCAGCGTTTATGGGTGTAGTTTCCATATTAGTTAGGCAGTGTACCTATAGATATAATGGCAGGATTTTCATTTACACTGATGTTACTTCTTTCTCGACTGTTTATATACATGTTTTTAGTTACTGCTTTTTGTTGTTTTGATCCTTAATGATGAGCTTGTTTTTGCATCGCGAGTTTCTAATAAATCTCCCATATTCCATTATTACGGAAATATTGTAGAAAGAGGACTAGTTTGAAAACACAACTAATTGTACTGGTTGTGCTTTAATCTAATCTTTTCATGATGATCCATGCAGATTCCTTCAAGGATAAAATTTCCAACTCCATCCACGCATTGATTTTGGTTCGAGGAAGTAATGAAGATGGCTGACTAGGGCTGCCTGCACCTTGGGTTTCAGCTCTTGGCTTCAAGTCGTGGATTTTTTAATTCTCCCCAAGGTATGAATTCTTAATATTAATATTGTTTTGTTTCCAAAATCCTCTTCTTCAATACGATCCTTTCCGTGGTTGCAGTTTAACTATATGTTTCAATCTCGATATAGTTACTTACAAGAGCTGAGCACATTTCAAGAGGTCAGAAGATGGAAAATTATGCATGCTGATTAATCTTTATGAACTAATCCGAAAACAGAAGCAGATCATTTCATATTTGCAGGACCAACCTGCTCGCATAGGTTTGGTCCTATTCAAAAGAAACTTTTACATTCGCATTAGTTGTAACTTGTACAAGCAAGAGCTGGGGAATGTCAGACATGCCTTGCTATACTTTCAGACATGCGGAGATATTTATGAAGATTCAGACCAAGTCACTGGATAGTGAGACATGGGATTGGACCGATTGGTTAAAAAAGTTAAAGAATCATACGAAGACCGATTATGTTACCTACTCGTAGATTGCAGAATCGATTTGTAGCAGAAAGGGCAGCTATCCTAGCAGTAAGAGCTCTTGATGAATTTGGTTTTGTGATTGGGAGGAGAGTTTTTGTTTGCTGAAGATGCCGTCCTGTCCATTTAGGCAAGCAAATATTACAATGAAGCAACTTGAACATGCATGTGGTGTGGGTCTCATTCTCTTATTTACAGAAATTCAATTCCCTTTTGTTTCTTCTTTCAATTATTGTCCATTTTCAATTGTTGAAAAATGTGATATAGTTTTGATCTTTAATTTCTCTCTAAAATGTATGTCAATGTTTAGTAAAAAGAAAATGACTTGGTTACTGATTTTACAACCTGTTGTGGGTGTTTATTGATTTCCACATCGACGTTTGTTTGTACACAATTCGATATGTGTCAAATGATCAACAAAAATTCGAAGTCTATTTTAACTGTTCTAAAAAAGTCGGCTTAGTATTGTCCTCGATGAAATATTTTTTAATTTGGTACTAATGATAAAGAGAATTAGTCGATGTCATACAAAGGTCCTTTTTGATCTATTTCTCCAATGAGAAGTGCTAGAAAAACATGTCCCATTGTATGATACATTGATTTATAAGAGTCATTCATGCGAGCTTCGGATGTAGACATATACTTATCCCAATGTATTACATGGAAATTGAGGTCGCATAATGCGAGTCAATATGTTTTGTGGTTATTTTAGTATTTTTCTCTCCAATTTGAATGCTAACTTAGGTTGAAAAATACTAGAATGACATTGACAATAATAATACTACATTATAAAACATATTGACTAACAAGAATTTTTCATACTATCTCGACCCCCATTTTATGTATATTGAAATTTATATATTTTTGTGTCTCGAAACTCAGTTTGAGGACTCTTGTGAGGCGACGAGTCTTGCAGTGGAATTTCTCCACTTGTAGGTTAGCTGAAGCGACTTTCTCTTGCTCCCTCCCTCCCTCCAAAAATGTCTGGAGCTCTGCAACTCCGAAGGCTCCTCTCATCTCAATCTCCTTGGCATCTCTTCTCCGCCTCTCTCCGATTTCTCTCGTCGTCATCATCTTCTTCATCATCAACAACAACACCTCTCCAAAGCAGCGAAGAAGAAGACGACATCATCACCATCGCCAAGTCCATCTCCACCGAACTCCTGAAAGACCCAAGCGACCAATCCCTCCCTCTCCACCAACGCCTCGACCTCCACTTCTCCCACTCCCCCATCTCCCCTCCCCTCCTCCTCCATGTCCTCAACCACTCCCCCACCGCCTCCCGCACCCTCCTCTCCTTCCATCAATGGATCTCCTCCCGCCCCACCTTCACCAACACCGACCTCACCATCTCCTACCTCGTCGACTACTTCGGCCGCCGCAACGACTTCAAAACCGTCCACTCCCTCCTCCTCGCCCACAAACCCATCACCGGCCCCAAAACCCTAGATTCCGCCCTCGACCGCCTAGTCAGGGCCGGCCGAGCCGCCCAAGCTGTCGCCTTTTTTGATAAAATGGAGTCCGATTACGGGTTCGCCCGCGACAAGGCGTCGCTCAAACTGCTGGTTTCGAAGCTCTGCGAGCGCGGCTTCGCGGGCGCGGCGGAGAAGATGGTGAAGGGATTGGCGGGGGAGTTCTTCCCTGATGGGGAGATCTGCGACTTGCTTGTGAAGGGGTGGTGTGTGGGGGGGAAGCTGGACGAGGCGAGGAGGCTGGTGAGGGAGATTTACGGTGGGGGGTTCGAGCTCGGGGCGACGGCGTACAATGCGATTCTTGATTGTGTGTGTAAGCTTTGCAGGGAGAAGGATCCGTTCCGGCTTCAATCGGAGGCGGAGCGGGTGCTCCTCGACATGGATTTCGCCGGGGTCGCTCGAAATGTGGAGACTTTCAATGTATTGGTGTCGAATTTGTGCAAGATTAGGAGGACTGAGGATGCACTCAATGTGTTTGATAAAATGGGGGAGTGGGGGTGTGTTCCGGATTCCACTACTTACATTGTGTTGATTAAGAGTCTTTATCAGGCGGCGCGGGTTGGAGAAGGAGATGAGATGATTGATAGGATGAAATCGGCGGGATTTCAAGGCGCCCTTGATAAGAAAATGTACTATGGATTTGTCAAGATACTGTGTGGAATTGAGAGGATTGATCATGCTATGAGTGTGTTTGAGATGATGAAGAAGGACGGTTGCGCGCCCGGGATCATGACCTACGATTTGTTGATGGGGAAGCTCTGTGCCCACGGGCGAGTCGAAAAGGCGAATGCTTTGTATAGAGAAGCGACGAAGAGAGGATTGGCACTGACCCCTAAAGTGTATAAGCTTGATCCCAGGTTCACCAAGCCTAAGGTTGAGAAGAGTAAGAAGGCGAAGCGGGAGACATTGCCGGAGAAAATGGCGAGGAAGAGGACGCGATTGAAGAAGATTAGGCTGAGTTTCGTGAAGAAACCGAAGCGAATGATGCGAAGGTCCTTCTGATTCTGAAAGTTTTGCACATTAGGAGCTCAAGACTCTGGTGACTATTGCCTTTTCTTCCTTACTCTTTTTGATTACTTTACAAGTTTAGAGAGTTTGAAATTAAAGCTCAAGAGCTTGTTTTGGTTCTTCATTTCCTTGTTTGATTGCTAGACTGGAGTTATCTAATAACATTTGAACTAATGCCACCACTGAAGATGCTGTCTGAGTACTTTGTTGAATTATTCAATTTAGTTGCTTCATTGACTATGAAAGTTATAGAGATTTATGAAGAGATGTGATTTCAATACTCATCCTGTTCAAATGTTATTCTGCTGAATGGATGGATAATTATTACAGTGGAATATTTATAACTTGAGATGTTGAGTCGAAACCTCCCTAAATCTTGCCTTTTGGCAAGTGATGTCTTATTCGTCTCACCAGATATGCTTAGGCAACTTGAGATGCATTTATTATAAAGATTTTAAAGATTATGAAATTGCATCGACAACTTCATTAAATGTGAAGCCGTTTAAGAAATTAAGATGTTGGTTGTCCTTTTCTATAGGGAAGCCGTTTGATGTCATATTAAATTAGTATAATCATTGAAATATTTTGTAAATGAAGAAATTCGACGAGGTAGGAGTAGATCGAAGCTAGATTGGAACGCATTAATTCGGAAAGATTTACATGATTTGGAAAGCACACCATCAATTGCTCTAAATCAAGCTCAATGAAAGAGTTTAATCCATGTACACATCTCCAACTAATTTGAGATCAACGCTATTGAAATAATTTGAAACTGTAGCGAAATTATCTCAAGTTTTGTGGCTTGATCTGGTTTTGGTTTTTAATTCCTGTGGACTTGTTTAAGTTCGTCAAACATGGAACTGGCAGCACCTCTCCTAAACGCCTGTGACAGCACCAATTTTATCAATCGTTCAAGTCCAAAGATAAGCAGCCCAGGGATCACCACTACTAAACACCTGAGCCAGCTCCAATTTTCTCAAGAGCAATGCAGCAATGACCATTCGGGGTGCTGCCATTATGTATTGCCTCATGTGAGTCCTTCAACGAACTTTAATATATGGTAATGCGGAATTGCGGCGCCCCAAATGGGTCCTAATATTATTTTTGTTTTTAGTCTGTAACGGAGAGTCAAACTGATTAACAATGCTTCTCCTCTTGACTGATTGTTAACTTTCTACTGCATGAGTCCTTCTAATCCATTTGGTCTGCAATGCTTGTTTGAAGTTCAAGTTGGAATTTTGTGTTTTTTGTATTTGGCTAGTGTGGCTTGTAAGTTGTAATGTCCAAATAAGTCCATAATCGTCTAGAAAGTTGGCTGCGCCAAATCAAAGAAAATGACTTGAAAGTTGAAGCTTGCAAGCTAAAGTTCGCTTCTAGAATTGGACATCTCATCTAACACGTAATATTCGTGTCATGCATAATATTAATTTCCCAACCTACAATCCAAAAGTAATATTATTCATCAGTATTTAAATCTTTAATCATGAGTAGTAGCTAATAGTCATTGTCTCACGGAAAAGGATAGTGAATTAACAATATGAAGTCGGTTGAACTAAAGGCCGAGCCAGAAAATCAAACACTATAGACGAGTGCCTGAGCCCTTTAGATTCGTAATGCTCTAGATTGTGTACATCACGATGTACAAATTAAAGTACTCAAACAACTATGTAGCAAATTATAGCAGTAGTTTCTTTGTTATTTGAATATTTGGTTTCCTGCATGGGACTGGTCCTCACTAATCCATGCTCTGTGAATGTTAGACTCCAAATGAGGTGGCCTTCTAAACATAGTTAAAATTGAAACCTCGCTAAAGGAATATCACTGTAGTACTAAGAAAAATAGTGTTCTGCCCGAAGTAGGACATAGGGAGGGTACGCAACTCGTCAACCGCCCTTAATTCTTTTGAGTAGTGCTATTTGTACTCATGAGTTCGGACTCACAAAATTTTTTTTATTTTAAAATTATCTTCAAGTAATTAATGAAGTATACGGAATCGCTTGTAAAATTTATTTGTTATCTATTAAATATTTATAAGAATTTGAAAACCTCAAGCGGACAAAACCAGACATCTTAGTTTCCATAGTTTCCATAAACCTCTCTCTCTCTCTCTCTCTCTCTCTCTCTCTCTCATCGAATTCTATAAATGCTTTGCCTCACCAGCAATTCTTCAAGCGAAGCACCGTCAGAGTGACGACGTACACACAAACTCGCTCGCTAGCTCGCTCGGATCATCAAGGCTTGGATCGATCGACAATGGGGCCTAGGTTTAGCTCCGCCGACGTATCAGGTTTCAAGTGCTTGATCTGTCTAGGTGTTCTCTACGGACTCATGTCGCTTCTAGCCTACTCGGTAGTCCACATGAAGCACGTCAAGCCGCTCGCCTTCGACGCCCCTCTCGATCGCTTCTCCGAAGCCAGAGCCGTGGAACACGTTCGCGTCCTCTCTCAAGAAATCGGCGGTCGCCAAGTGAGTCCATTTCGCAATTTTTTCTTACTTTGCATTCAAAGATTGATCATTTTAGGGTTTTTGTTGGGGTTTGTTCAAGATTGTGTAGAGACTGTTTGATTTCTTGCTTAATTTTGTCAGGAGGGGAGTCCGGGATTGGAGTTGGCCGCGAAATACATCAAATCGCAGTTGGAGAAGCTGGCGGAGCGAGCCGGATCGAATATTAGGTTTTGTTTACATGTTTTTGTGTGGAAAGATTGGATTTTTATTCGTTAGTAGTGATTTCAATGTCTGTTTGAGTTCTTACGTAGATTAGTTTTGTTTTGGCAGAATAGAAGTTGAGGAGAATGTTGTGGGGGGATCCTTCAACATGATGTTCTTGGGTCACAGCATATCTCTTGCTTATCGAAATCATACTAATGTTCTCATGAGGTGATTTATCATGAGCTCAGTTGTTTGGATTTTTCGTTGTAAAGTTTCTTTTGTCAGCAAATTATCTACTAGTAGCACTTGTGGGGTCCTAATATCTTGCCCTTTCTCCACTAGCAATGCTCATAAAGGACTAATTCGCGATTCGCTATTTGCCTAGTATTTATTGTAATTTTAGTGTTTTAAGTAGCATTAATTAGGAGTCTACCATGTCCTTAAAAGGGGAATTCGATTGGTTAGTTGATGTTCCTTGACTTATTTCTGTTGGGTGATCCAATTGCGTTTGAAGCTTTCACTGGCTTACCACAAATTTACTACACTTTTTTTTTTTTTACCTTTCCCGATAATTGACGGGACCCAGTGGTAGAAAACTTCAACATTCTCAATGGGTCTCATGGACATGAAAATTCGTTAGACCATCTTACTTTCCTAGCCATTTCTGTGATAATCTTCCAGGATTTTTCAATGCCCTTTTTTCGAATTTTTTATGCCATGTGTACTGAAACCTCTTTCAAATAACAGGATTTCATCAATAGATTCGGAAGATGGGGATCCGTCGGTTTTATTTAATGGACATTTTGATAGTCCACTTGGTTCTCCCGGTGCTGGTGATTGTGCTTCATGTGTTGGTGGGTTCTTTGATATTATTTTTCAGGCTTGATGTGTTTCTTTCATCATATTTCACTTGATCTTTTGACAGTAGAATTTGTCTTTTTCTTTGTAGCATCATTGCTTGAATTAGCGAGACTTACAATTGATTCTGGTTGGGTTCCTCCTCATCCTATTATTTTTCTTTTCAATGGAGCAGAAGAACTTTTTCTCTTGGTAAAAAATTGTGGTTCTAAGTTTTCAGTGAAACGTCACTTCTATTTTTTTTTTTTTTTTTGTGTTCCTTTGATGTAATAATGGCATTCACTTTGTCCCCTCTTAATAATTAATCGATTGAACAACCGACTGATTCTCTTTGATGTAATAACAGCACAACTAATTCTCTCTTGCTTTGCTGTAAAAAAAAAAATCTCTCTTGCTTTAAGTTAGCAGGCCATTTCTCTTGAGATTCCACCTTGTATAAGTTTAATTTCACGATTTAAGAGCAGGGCTTTCCCCGGTGAATATTACTATAAGTAGTGACTATTCTGCTATCAAAATTGACAAGAGTAGCAGATTTGATGAAGGCATTTTAATTAGCAAAAATGTTGCCTTATCCTGTAGAAAATTGAACTTTCTAACAAGAGAGATTGATTTTTAAGTGTTTTAGAACTAAAGTTACTGAACATGCACTACTGAGGTCTATTAAACACTTGTGTGCCACTTAAATCTCTGAAAAAATCACTTATATATGTCTATATTCTGATGTGTTTTTGTTGTTTAAAATGAGTAGCTTTAAGAAGCATACCTGGAGGAATCTGTTCGTTGTTTTGGTTTCCGTGAATATATGCTGCTTAATTTTTTTTAATGATTATATTTAAATGAATTGTAGGGCTCTCATGGCTTTGTGAAGACTCATAATTGGAGTAATGCAATAGGTGCTTTTGTTAACATTGAAGCATCCGGGACTGGTGGTCTTGGTATGATTTGTATGAACCTTCTGAATATTAGTTGATTTCTCAACTTATTGTGTTAACATAACAAACTTGCAAATCTATTGAACACGTTAACATTGGAAGTATGTTTTAAGACTATTGCACTGAACATGCAAATACATCTCATTGTGGAGAAGTGTCTTACGGGGACATCATTGCAATTATTTTCCATATTTCTGAATCCCTCGTCATGTTGTTTTTTACCACACATTCCTGAGAAGGCTGTGCAGAATGCTTCATAATTGGGTGGTCTTAAGATTTGGTCACCACATATTCCTCTATTAAATGCCAAGTATGCATACCCATTCCAAATGCATGATCTTGATTACTCTGTTGGGATATTTTTGATCGGTCAATTAATGTTACTTCTACGAGATTGTCACAGTTTAGTTTTTGACATGTGGTATGCATATTGAGCTTTGGATAGTTAACAAATCAGATTTGTCTCTGATTCTCAAACAACACAAATTCCATCCTTTTTGCTGATTTTTATTTTCTCTTGGCAGATTTAGTTTGCCAATCTGGACCTGGATCTTGGCCTTCTCTTATCTATTCTCAGGCAGCAATGTATCCCATGGCACACAGTGCTGCGCAGGTTTGTGTGTACCCTCATCCAAACTTGTTTTCTCCCTTAGTGTGTTCATTATGTAAAATACGTTCCGCATAATCACTTACTGGAATCTGGCATTGAAATTAAGTTGCTTTGCATGTGTGATAATGGTGAATGATGACAGTCATGTTGAGGGTGTTATGTCCAGTAACAATTTTATTGATTGTTTAATGGAGAGGCAATTCTGATAGAAGTTCTGAAGAAACTGCTATGGCAAAATGAGGTGTTGCATTGACTGCCTCTTCAAACTTGTGATGAAGATGAATTTCTACTTATTGCTCAAATCTTGGTCTCTTCTTCATAAATACTCAGTTTAGAACTAGTTTTCGAAAACTATGGATAATTATTACTGTTAAAGATTCAAGAGACTGAAAATGTTGATGCAATCCGCATTGTCAAAAGAAAAGAAGTACAAGCAATTGTAAGTACTCATCGATAATAAAAAGCCCAACAGGATGTTGGGTTTCATGGATATATCCCATCATCGATTTCATAATTTTCATTCTCTCATTCAGTGTGGTATGATAAATCCCACATCAATTTCATCAATCTCCATTAATGTTGGACACTCATTGTTGATCAAAACTTGTTGATTCAACTTCTCTTGATCCACCCGAAATTGCTTCCTCTCTCTACGTGGAAAATACTTCTCTCTACAATCAATCCCAACCAAATCAAAACGCAAACTCCTTCCTCCCCTGAAGAAAACCACATTTCACTCTCAACATTGAACCCAAAACACCTCCATTTAAACTATTCCTCTTTCTCCGCAATCGATCTCACCTCTTTAAGCTTCATCTTGGTTTTGAACCCATGCCACTTCGCCACCAAAGGGTCGCTATCATGGAAAGGATGTCAGGATAAGTAAATGAACTCGATAGTCGAGAATTACCACTCATGGAAAACACAGTCGCTGATGTTCAATCTTCTTTGAGTCTCTGACCGACCACCTTGACCATCGCCACTCTTCGAGATATGTGTCTCAAATAATCCAACGCTTCATAACACACCTCGGTGTTCTGTTAATCCATTTTTGGTTATCAAGTTTAATTGATAGAAGATGGTTGACGGGCATTACATATTTACATATTTTAGCTTGGATTTATGGAGTTAGTTTTATATGTTTTGCATGATACATCTGTTTATTAACTTTGCGGAAGTGGTTTTAGCCGATCTCAACTTGGCATGGAGGATTTGTTGTTATTCTTGTTTTACCTTTTTCGCCTTGCATGAAAAATTTGAGTTAATTTCACAAATGGTCACTCAAAATTACAGTTTGTAACACTTTGGTCACTAAACTTACATTTGTCCCAAATATATCACTCAACTTTACAAAACGTTTCAACAAAATAACTTCGACCACTCTCCGGGCAAAAACCAACCGGCGATGCTGACATGGCGCCACGTGGGATTTCATGGGAAGTCACTTAAATTGTTAAGTGATGACATGGCATGCAACACACCCACCCACCCACCCACTCTTAGTTCACCCGGCTCGTGCTCCCCCCCCCATCCTCTCCCGCCCCACTGGTTCCCCGCCACCCCCCTTCCCGGTCGTCTCTCCCCCCCTCCTCCGGTGCCTCGCCCCTCCCCCCCCCCAGTCGTCTCCCCGCCCCCACCGGTCCCCCCCAGTCGCCCCATCCCCCCGGCCCCTATCGGTCGTGCCCCTCCCCCTGGCCCAGTCGTACCCACCCCCCACCGGTCGTCTCTCCCCCCCCCCCTTTGGTCCCCCCCCCCCAGTGGTCGCCCCCGCCCCCAATCGGTCGCATCGGCCGATCGAAGCTCCGCGAGAGAGAGGTATCGGTGGGGGGGACCGATGGGGGGGGAGACGATCGGATGGGGGGGGGGGGAAGGGGGAGCGATGGGGGTGGGGAGAGACGACCGGGAGGGGGCGGGGAAGCAGCGGGGGCGGGGGAAGCAAGTGGGGGGGGGAGAGATGACTGGGAGTCGGGGGGGGCGGCGCGCGGGGAACAAGTGGGGGTGGAGGGGGAGGGCGGGGGAAGCAGGTGGGGGTGGGGGAGAGACAACCGGGGGGGGGGAAGCAGGTGGGGGTAAGGGAGAGACGACCGGGGGGGGGGGGGCGGGGGAACCGGTGGGGGCGGGGAGAGGACGGGGGTGTGGCAAAGCACGAGTGGGGTGAACTAAGAGTGGGTGGGTGGGTGCGTTGACCTCTCATGAAATCCCACGTAGCGCCATGTCAACATCGCTGGTTGTTTTTTGACCGGAGAGTGGTCGGAGTTATTTTGTTGAAACGTTTTGTAAAGTTGAGTGATATATTTGGGACAAACGTAAGTTTAGTGACAAAAGTGTTACAAACTGTAATCTTAAGTGACCATCTGTGAAATTAACCCTGAAAAATTTCATTGTCTTCTTTTTAGCCACAATTTCTTTTTACTCAAAATTTTGTGGAAAAACTAAATAAAGCACCCTAATTTTCTGCCAATTAGTTGAGGCAATGATATCAATTTGTTTTTCACTTTTCCTTACTATGTTTTGATAAGCGTTTAGCGTTTATAGATAGTTGGTTCTTTTTCTGCCTTGCCTAGATATATTTACTTATGCAATATTGTGCTTTGTGAAAGTGATTCATTATCTCTTTGCAGGATGTTTTTCCTGTTATTCCTGGTGATACCGATTACAGAATATTTGCTGAAGATGATGGGAACATTCCAGGATTGGATATTATCTTTCTCCTTGGCGGATATTTTTATCATACTTCTTATGATACTGTAGAAAGACTATTGTATGCATTCATATGCATTTTGGTATATACGCTTAGATAAATTCTATGTTTAAACATTAGTTTCAGTGTTTTCTTTCTCTGAAGTATGTTTATTTCTTTCTTTTTTTCATTATAAATTAGACCAGGGAGCATCCAAGCACGGGGAGAGAATCTATTTAGTTTACTTAAAGCCTTTTCAAGCTCTTCAGAACTACAAAATGCCAATGGAAGAGCTTCTGTCTCCGATGAGGAGAGTGGAAACCACGATGACCGTGCTGTTTTCTTTGATTACTTATCATGGTTTATGGTATGTGATGCAATTGATGGCTTCATTTTAGTGATGGGCAATTTCCATTTCTTGTAATTCTTCTTTGTGCACCCCACTTGTTCAAAGTTAGAATGATATACTGTATAGTATGGATGCATTTGAGTTTTGAAAAGACTAACAGAAGATTTTTTTTTTCTTGTTCCAGATCTTCTATTCTAGAAAACAAGCTCTGGTACTACACAGCCTCCCTGGCATTATCTTCCTTCTTATGCCATTTGTCTTGAATTATCCAAATATAAAAGTTTATTCTTTGTTTGCAACCTTTTGTGACTTTGGAAAAGGTAATATTTTACTGCAAAGTTTATGGTTAATCTCGCAAAATGTCTCTTTTATTTTGTTACAATAGTTTAGTATTTTTTTTTTTTTTTTCAATTTGACATTCGATTTGTGGAATTCTCTATTTATTGTCTAACACCTTAAAGAAATGAGTTGTAATTTTTAGTAAGACTGTTAGTTACAACCATTGTTAAACATCATTCATAAATCCACCTGACTAAATCCATTGCCTCCCCATTGTTAAACATCGTCTACTTTCTTTTTCCTTTTTTTTTTTTAAAAAAACCTTCCTTTTGACTTTCATAGTGATTCCAATATTTTTTCATAATCAAGGATAATGGGATCTGGTTGCTTGACTATTCAGTTTAGGCTTCAAAGCTGACTACCTCACATATTGAGAGACTTAGGAGGGAAACCCCCATTTTTATAGGGAGGAGGATTGAACACAAGTGACTCACTTGTGGTGAACACTTCACGGTCACGTTATCCCATTCGAGTTGTTGAAAAGTCGT
This sequence comes from Stephania yunnanensis, assembly GCA_039657365.1. NCBI lineage: Eukaryota > Viridiplantae > Streptophyta > Magnoliopsida > Ranunculales > Menispermaceae > Stephania > Stephania yunnanensis. The sequence goes on along the minus strand of CM077589.1, from coordinate 54,412,456 downwards.
TGTTGAGCTTATTAAATTTGTGTGCATTGCTTCAAATTTAAGTGAAGCTGGCGGTCTATCAAATTGTGATGAGCCTAGTGTTGATGGCTAGGACTTTAGTGATGCTTTTATCTGTAGGGAGAGAATAGAAGGTTTTTTGAATTCAAAGTGCAAGCCCCATTGGAGCATAGGAGTTGGCTAACGTAATTTATACTATGGATGGTGGCAGAAGGAAAATCGTTTCAGTGACCCATGGAAGGTTGGGTGAGTAATTGTTATATATAGTTTAGGGATGCCATGTCCCTTTCATTTAGTTTGCTTCTTCTTGCTTGTGGATTTTGTATTTGTCAAAATCAAGGATTGCAAGGCACCAATGCAATCCCAAGACGATCTCCCCAACCTAGGTGAGGCAGCGCCTAGACTACACCTAGGCATAATATTTTTTTAGAGGTCCCTGGATAATTATTTATTTATTTATAGGTCCTTAAGTAACGCTAATTGTCTATTAGTCGTTGTGATTCCTATTCAATGTACGCTTCAAAAATACTAATAAGTCTTTAGGTCCTTATGTAACATGAATTGTGTTAAAGTTTTGTTGTTGAGTAGGTATTCTGATAAGATCTCACATAGAGTAGTCACATAGAATTAGTGAGAAGGAAACATTATAAATAGGGGTGATTTAATTAGATGAGACATCTTGGAATTTCAATGTAATTGGGCACTCTTGGAGTGATTGGGTTGAGAGAATTTTTAGACTCTTCTCTGGGGTTACTTTTGGGTTTGTAATTGTTGTTGTTTCTCTCGTTTCAATAGATCAAAATTGGTGTTCTATCATTGGTATCAGAGCACTACAATCTATCAAGAATGGATTCAAGGTTTATGGAGGAGATGTTATGAGGTCTTTACGAAAAATACGGTTGGGGCTTGAACGCATAGTAAAGAAGTTTGATACCTTGTGCCTTCGTTCTTCTTCTCCTCCCACTATGATCTCGCGAGAAGATAGAGATCACACCATGAAGATGTTGATACTTTTCGATCCATCCACCATAAGGAACAACAAACGTGAAGGCATTCAAGATCTCGCTCCAAGCAGTCCAGATGTTCTCCAATCAGATAGCTAATTGAGCATCCTCTCGAACTTGGGTGTTCAATCTTTGCCTATTTTAGATTAGATGGCAAATCCATTGTCGACTCCAATTTTGTGGATTCAAGCTTCACTGCTTGTGTCGTCGCAAAAACTCCAGATCCACTGAATTCAGCGGTGTCTGAGTTGATTCAGATCATTGGTGATCTCGATCTAGTGGCGACCGAGGTGTTCATGACTGTTGATGTTATAGATATGGTGAAGAACTTCAGACGTGATGGGAAATCAAAGATCTGGGGGTTGTTGCCGCTAATCGATGAGTCTCGCCTTCATCCTCTCGTTACTGTGTCGAAGGTCTTGGGAGTTCAACAGATCAGGGACTGCGGTGGAGTTCAACTCCCATATTCACTAGATCTGACATTGTTGGCGGACAATCTGAGCTTCTGTTGCACGACTGTTGGGCTCCTACCCTGGCCACCACCACCGTCACCTGACTCACCTCCATCATTGTTCTTCTTTCTCAATTCAACATACCTCTGCCTTGGAGATACTTCGATGTCATACACCTATTCTCTTGTCGTAGTTGCGGGCCAGTTGGGGAAGATGACTATGATTGAACGGCATGCATCTTGTGGAGATCATGTGGTGCTCATTACAGCACAACATAGGCATGTAGGGTACATCTCATCCACATCAGAACTTGATAATCTTGCTTTTAAATGGCAGGCCCACATGAATAAGGTGTCGTTCGAGGATCATCTCCAGACTTCTACGTTGCCTACTCTTTTGGGTATGCATTTGTGCCCTAAACTTCTACGTGTACTAGTTGTTTCCTCGACTTTGTTTCCTTGCTTTTTGTTCCTCAATGGGTGTCAGTGGTTGCTTTGTGCCCAAAACTTGATTTGCTTCTTATTAATGTGGATGGGGAGCCCCCCAAATGGTGCTATTCAGTTGGAAGCAAACATTAACTATAGAGATGATATCTTGGCCTTCTTGGTTGCTTTTTGCCTTGTTACCTCGACATGTCTTAGGGAGGCAAGGGCTGCAGTAGTTTATGTTGGACCTGATGGGAGTGGTACATATATTGATGTTGCATTTCAAGCGTTTGATGATATGCCGCTGAGAGTTTTGGAGTGTCTTACTACATTAGGTTTGCATACAACAATGAAATTTTGGACAAAGCTCGTTGGTTGTTTCGCTCTCATGGGCACAATGCAATTTGGGGGAACTTTTGGTAACACGGGGTGGATGATGCACTTGGCGCTTTCTTGCACAATTGCCTCATTGGGCTCATCGTTGGCTTTTGGCTCTTTAATATTGCTCACATGCGAGATTATGAGATGGATTTGGATTCTTGCACGGTCTCCTACTTTCGTCTTGTCTCACATATTTCTCATTGGCTCATGACCGGCATCACATATTTTGCCTAAATTTCTATGGCCACCTTGAGGACAAGGTGGATGTTAAAGGGGGGAGTAATGATAAGATCCCACAGAGTAGTCACATAAAATTAGTGAGAAGGAAACATTATAAATAGGGGTGAGTTAGTTAGATGAGACATCTTGGAATTTCAATGTAATTGGGCACTCTTGGAGTGATTGGGTTGAGAGAGTTTTGACTCATCTCTGGGGTTACTTTTGGGTTTGTAATCGTTGTTGTTTCTCTCGTTTCAATAGATCAAAATTGGTGTTCTATCATATTCTTATTATCAAACTTAACTATACATAGTCCCTTCAAATTTCTAAAAACTACTTAGAAGGTCACCGCCCGCCTACGCTACCACCTAGGCGACGCCTTGCTATCATTGGTCAAAATCTTTGTAATAATTCTTTTACTATGTATGTAAAACTGTCTTTCTGAGTTATGAATAAGAAAAAGATTGTCATTTTAGAAACCAATAGATTAGAGGCTCTTGATTGAACCCAATGCCTTGGGTGATAGTTTTTGATAATCATATAATTCTTTCATTTTAGCTTGTCCTTGTGCTACTGGATTTACTTTTTAGTATGTCTTTGAATTGTATCATTATGTTGTATTGTTTAGTTTGGGAAGTTTGGACCAGACTTTGAGATTTGTCAAGTATGTTAGAGCTTACTATTTTAAATTCTGTTCTTTTTGCAGGAATATTATTTCACACAATTAGTGTTGTTTTGGCAATCATTGTTCCCATTACCTTTGCAATCTTGCGGTTGTCTTTCTCTAGTTATGCAATGAGCTGGTATTGTTCCATTTTTAAGTATTTGAGCACAATGAAATTAGCTGATTCCATTGAAAACTCTTAATTTTTCTGCATTTTGCTTTTTTTCTGATCCTTGTTGATATATACATGCTAATGACGAGCTTGTTTTGGATCATGAATCTTTTGTAAATTAGATTTTCTAATCGAAATTTGCAATCTCGGTTTGTCCTGTAAAAACTTATCAACATCAGCTTTATGTTTTCATTTGGAACCTGTCAAGTGACCTTTATATCTTCAATTGCAATAATGATGACGATGCTGATGGTAATATTAACAAAGTATGATGAAGCAATTTCGTTTAAGCAAAATTGAATTTTTTTCATTTTGGTTGAATTCTATGATTATATTGATACAATTCAGTTACTACTTACTCGACCATTCTTAATTTAGATCCAAAGTTAAAAATAGTAGAAGCGCTGATCCTATTTTAATGGAATGAATTATTTAATGTGTGTGTATGATCTGGTTTGACACTTAAGTTTCTTCTCATTGTTTGCTTTATATTTTCTGAACTGGAATATGATTCAAATTCATATACATGGGTATTGATGTTATGTGTGACAATGTGTGTCATGTAAGCAGTGAGCTCTCAAAAATATGCCCACAATGTCGTTACTGAGTCAATATGTGGTCAGTTATATTAGCTAGAGAGTGAGACACGTGTCATGTTTAGAGTCAAGGTAGTGAGTAGTTACTCAACTATTTATTGTTATTGGTGTGTACCAAGTCAAAAGTCAGTTAGTGTGTCAAACCGTTGCTTATAAATGTGTACTCCATCATTTGCAATTTACATATGAAAATAAAGAGAACATCATCTCTATTTTGTTTAGCTTACCTTTTTTTTATCCTAAAATTATCAACATGGTATCAAAGCTTCTTGATTCTTGAGGGCATGTAAGTGTCATAAGATGGTCTCCACCACAACATCATCTCATCCACCTTCAACCTTCAATGGTGAAAATTATGAAGTTTGGGCTGTCAAGATCAAAGCCCATTTGAAGGGTCTTAGTCTATGACAATGTGTTGAAGGTGAGCAAAAGAGGTTCCACCATTGGGGAATAATCTAACTCTAACTCAGATTTGGGTGCATGAAGAAGAACTTGCAAAAGCTTCGAGAGCATTGTCACAGATTCATGCCGTTGTCGCAGAAAGCATTTTTACAATGATAATGACTTGTGAAAATGCTAAAGAAGCATGGACTATGTTGTAGGCGATTTACAAAGGCAACGAAAGAACCAAACATCAACAAATTTGAATCTGAAATGAGATTTTCAGGTCATGATCATGAAGGAAAAGGAAACGATACTAGAGTTCTCTGATCGACTAATGAATGTGGTGAATAAGATCCGACTAATGGGAGAGGATCTACCGGATTGCATGATTGTGGAGAAGGTGTTCCTAAGTTTGCCTAAACGATTTGAGGCAAAAATCTCTTCTCTGAAGATTCAAGAGACATCACCCAAATGACGTTGCCGGAGCTGATCAATGCGCTGCTAGCTCAGGAACAACGAAGAATGATGAGGAATGAAGCAGAAGATAAAGCGGTTGAAGACGCTTATATAGCTAAAGCACCATTGTCCAAGGTAAAAGGAAGAAATATTTAATGTATTATTTGCAAGAAGATGGACCATGATGAAAATGATTGTTGGCATAAAGGCAAGCCATTATGCTACAATTGTAAGAAATTTGGTCATGTACAAAAGCATTGCAGGTTTAAGAAAGAAGAGTATGCAAAATTGGTGGGGGCAATCACTGAAGAGGATTTTTTTAGCAAGCGATGAGAAGTGCATCATATGAGTTTTATGTAGAGAAGTGCTCTAAGAAAGTTGAAGAGAAGTGTTTCAAATAACCATTGAATTGAAGTGTGTGAAGAGACGTCCTATATCGGATAATTGAAATTTCTTAGTGATATATATAAGTGGTGATTTTCCCTCATCTAGTACCGAGACATTTTAAGATAAAACCCCACACCTAAAAATTGAAAGGTGGTCAAGTTGGGGATGATATCGGTACTGGCGGAGATCACAAGCTCGCAGAGAAGTGCCGCGGACTGGCCGCTTGCGGATAATGTGCCGTAGGCATGAAAAAATCAACACGGTATCAGAGCTGACGGTTCGATCTGGACTTGTCGAGTAAAACCCCTTGGATAGATTTCGATCCAAAGTGGAGTGCCGAGATGTGTGGACCGAAATAATAGTCCCATATCGGATAATTGAAATTTCTTAGTGAAATATATAAGCGATGATCTCCCCTCATCTAGTACCGAGGCCTTTTAAGATAAAACCCCACGCCTAAAATTGAAAGGTGTCAAGTTGGGGACAGTATTGGTACTGGCGGAGATCACAGGCTCGCAGAGAAGTGCCGTGGGCGGGCCACTTGCGGATAATGTGTCGTAGGCATGAAAAAATCAACAGTATATCACACACAACATTGCAACTTTCTAGAACCAAAAATATTATCAAAAGGTTACTTTTTCTAGACTTTGCAATGAAATAATTTGTTGTTCTTCAAATGTGCTATTGTGGGGCTAAGGTGTTGGATGCCTGCCTGTTGCTCGACATGTCTGTCATGGGTTCCATCTAAAGCAGATTTTCGTGTTAGAAAGATGCTTTAATTGGAAATCTATTTCAAGTTTCACTAAGTTTGAGTTCAAAGTGATTGTGCATCTTTACACATGCAAATGTTTTGGAATTTGAAACATCAAATTGACTTCTGTTGTTACACTTCTGGCCTTCAGGTTTGCTCACCCATATTTGGCCTTTTTAATGTTTATCCCGTGCTCTCTTGTTGGTCTTCTCATCCCAAGAATTTTATGGGGAAACTTTCCACTTTCTCGAGGTGTTTCTACTTTCAAGACATCAAGCGAGGTACCGGAAATTTTCTTGCCGACTTGTGGTTCATTTCATTGTTGAAACTTTATTTATATCCTTCTTAACTTCAATCATATATAATAGAACAACATTAGCTTACGAAATTATAATTTCACATTTATGTTTTTTTATCTTATGTTGGGCTATGAATTATCTATTGTGGAACCTTTTTTTTTAATGACCATGGGTGTCAAAATCTTTTTCAGACCCTTCTTACTTTGGTTCAACTAAAAAACCATGGGAGTTTGTCGGCTTCCCCCAACCCCATAACTCAGGAGAAACCAAGGGAATATAATGTAGCTACCAAGAATTGACCCACAACCTATACCTGAGTTAGAGTTATGGTGAATTGGCGATCATTTCATTGCCACTTCATCACATCCGTTGGGGGCTAATTTTGTTTGAATATCTTAGATTGATTAATACTCTCTGGCATGACAATGTACTGATTACAAGCATTATAATACTGATTGTAAGTATTGCCAATTTTTTACAAGGACGCCAAGTAGTGTCATGAAAAGGATTTGAAAAAAAAAATAAATTACATTTTTAAATGATGCTTTACAAATTCAAAGCTTCTTGCTGTTTAAAGATATTATTATCACTTTTGCTTGCATCAGATAATTTATTCTAAGACTTCCATTGTCGTTACCTTCTTCCTCTTGTAATTAGTCTCAGCAACTTTCTATTTGTTTTCTTTTGTATGATTGGCTAAGAAAAACTCACTGCTTATACTCTTTTTAGATGTCAATAACTGAAAACTAGTAGTTGAATTCTGGCTTATCTATTGTTTTCCATGTTTCCTGCAATGTGAAGCTGTAATAATCATTTGTTTTTTTTTTTTTGTTGGGTTCTTAATCGTTGGATTGCAGCAGCCTATCCTACATACGCATTGTAAACTGCTACTTACTGGCAGCTAAGTCTGCCTTTTCTTTTCAAACTCTTATGACATGAACTGAAGGCTTGCTGCCTGCTAAAGTGATAGGATATACCCTTTCCATCTAGCACCAATGTGCTGGGATGTGGTGTTAAGAAAAGGCTCTTGCAAGAAGTTGACTGGAACCTTCTTTCGAACATGTGAAATGCGAGCTTGCTTTAATCGAATTGACCAGTAGATTGTTTTCTCTCGTTACATCTGAAAAACATTAAGAGTGATTTTTTGGTTCAGCCTTATAATTTGTACACATTGGACCTAACTGAACAGTGTACACTTACTGGGAAAAATTGTTTTAAGTTCTTACGCAGATAGTTATTTGGATTTACCTTTTTCTCATTTTTTGTCTTTCCTACATTGTAGTTTATCCATTCTGAATTAACTACAAAACTAGTGTTAGATTTTGTGAAACAGTTCATTCATGTGCACAAGTTGCAGGTGTTTTCTGATGAAGCAAGGTTTTGGGGAGCTTTTGGATTGTATGCGTTCATTACTTTGGTATGTATGTTTTTTTGACTTTACCCTTGATGGTATTCTTAATTTTATATTCTTTATACTACATTATGTAAGACGATTGGTATGTATGTTGTCAACTATGGAGGCGATTTTCCTTGTAAGACGATTGTTAAAAAATATAGAGAAAAAAAAAATCTTCATATGGTATTTGTAGATTTAGAAAAAGGATATGATAGAGTCTCTAGAGATGTTCTTTGGTGGGTTCTAGAAAGAAAAAGAGTGCATGCTAGATACATAGACACTATTAAAGATATGTATGATGGAGTAGTAACGAGTATAAAGACATTTGGAGGAGCTACAAAAGAATTTCCCATTACGATAGGACTACATCAAGGATCGGCTTTAAGCCCGTATCTATTTACTTTAGTTATGGATGAATTAACTAGACATATTCAAGAGGATATACCATGGTTATGCTATTTGCGAGATGATATTGTCTTAGTGGATGAAACTAAAGATGGAGTGAATAGGAAATTAGAACTCTGGAGGAATACATTAGAATCTAAAGGCTTTAAGTTGAGTAGGACGAAAACTGAATACATGCACTGTGAGTTTGGAAACACTAAACATCGAGATGATGGAGTGGTAAAATTAGGGGAAGTAGAAGTTCCTAGGGTAAACCACTTTAGATACCTAGGTTCAATCATACAAAATGATGGTAACATTGAAAATGATGTCACACATAGAATCCAAGTGGATGGAAAAATGGCGGAGTGCAACAAAGGGGTTGATTTGTGATCGACATGTTCCTACTAAGTTAAAAGGAAAATTTTATAGGACCGCAATTAGGCCAGCTATGCTCTATGGAAGTGAATGTTGGGCGGTAAAGCAACAACAATTACATAAAGTGAACGTAGCAGAAATGAGGATGCTTAGGTGGATGTGTGGTAAAACTCGTAAAGATAGAATAAGAAATATAGAAATTCAAAGACAAGTAGGAGTAGCACCAATTGATACAAAGATTAGGGAAGGGCGGTTGCGATGGTTTGGTCACCTGCAAAGACGGCCTACAAATGCCCCAACTAGAAAACTTGACTCAATAGAAACCGTAGAAATTCGACGAGGTAGGGGCAGACCAAAGTTAACATGAGATGCATTAATTAAGAGGGTTTTGAATGGTTTGCAAAGCTCACCATCAATTGCACTTAATCGAGCACAATGAAAAAGTTTGATCCATGTAGCCGACCCCAGTTAATTTGGGACTGAGGCTATGTTGTTGTTGTTGTTGTTGTATACTACATTATGTAAGCATAAGGACTCCTCGCTCTCATGTTATCATTTTTTATTATGCTGTTCCTATGTAAGTTGTGTCTGATGAAGGGCTTTCTTTCATCCTTTTACTTAATGGGATTTTTGTAGATGTGTGTATATACTAGGACATTTTTTAAATTTTGCGTAGAACCTCAAATTCATGACGAATAAACTCTATATTGGCAGGTTTACCTTGCAGCTGGACTGAGTGGAGGTTTCTTGACATTTTTCCTGCTAGTGTCCATGATTTCAGCAAGAATATTATTTTGGATATTGAACAAGCATTTTGGTTATCGATCAACCGAGTAAGTTACTATTCATTTGAGATTTTTGTAGTATACTGTACGAGCAATGTGTCATTCTATGTTCTTCAACTCTATTACCTCGTTGTAGGTGCTCCATTTCTTCCTTTCAAATAAGTAAATTGCTTTATTGGTTCCAGATCAGAACAAGTATATACATACATTTTATGAGATTTTTGCCTTGAAAAAGCTAAGTTAGTGATGCTGGATAGTACTGTGGGGTTTTTTTTTTTTTTTTTTTTTGTTCTACGATTTCTACGATATGTACAGGATGAAGTTTAAAACATAATAAGTAATGAGGAACTGCACCTGTAACAACGAGGGTCACACTTTCAGTCTACCAGGCATGATAATTTTTGCTATTAAGTAAAACAGTAATAAAGCTGCTTTTCGAAGCAAAAGACAATACCTTTACATGATTCTAATTTACGTGTAGCTTGATTCACATTATGGGACTTATACTAGTAGCTATGCCTTCTGGATTTAATTGTCCCTCTTACCTTTATGAATAGTTTTTTTTTTTTTTTTTTTTTTTCCAATTTTGCATCAGCGAGTGGTCACTGGTCGGTTCGCAGCATTAATCAGCACATGTTCTTGACCAGGTTTTGGAGAAATCATCCCATCTTGCTTTTCTGCATGGCTAAAAGTTTTTTTAAAAAAAGGAATAAAGAAAAACGAGAAGAAAGAAAAATAAAGTTGAGAGCCTAGGAGGGAGGAATTATTTTGTTTTTTCACTTTATCCACTTTCTCATGTTTTTCCTTCTTAATTGTCTTGCCCTTTGCCTGTAGAGAAATTGGTATTTATTCAACATTTGTTTCTAAACTTTGAATTTTACAGGTCAATAATTGGTTATGCCCTTTCGATGATACCAAGTTTAATATACACGGTCTACTTTGGTGGATTTCTGGTCCAATTCTTGATTGAGAAGATGGGTATGATGGGTTCTCTTCCTCAACCCTACGGTGAGTGCGAAATCCCTGCTTACCTCTTTTTGAACAGGTGAAGGTTGAGTTTGATAACTTTTTTTGCGGCTAAGTTGTTTCTTTATGCAATATTATTTACTTCTAAACTGAACAGCCACCCAGTTCAAGTCATTGTGGGTCTAACTCTTGAGTTGATTAGTCCTTTTGTCCACTGGAAGAAATGCACTCAATCTTGTAACTCCTATGTTGAGAAATAAATGAAATTCTTAACCGTTTAAAGTACATTATACATGGTGTACAGACTTCACTGCAACGCTGAACTTATTTATTAGCTTTCAGATTATGGTAGCTGCTAAGCTCTTTTTTTTCTCCAGATGAACATGCATATCTGGTGAGTACCTATATAGATTTTTGGTGTAGACAATACATGGATCCCATTCTACATTTTTGGTTTGAAATATTATTGTATCCTGTCCTTATTCCAGGAAATGCCCATTTTAAAGTGATGTGAATGAACCTAAGGGGGGCTGCAGATAACTTGAAGATTATAGTGGAACTGGTCCATAATCCCTGTTTACAATAATGCCATCAAATTCTTAAGATTTCTTGAAAGTGTCTTCCATAAGGGCACGGCATGTTTATGTCATCTTTATCTTTGATGAAGTGTGTAAGATATTAAGTTCTTGACTTTTTTTTGTGCATTTTTTGCAGGTTATTTTGTTGCAGATGTCGTAGTAGCTGCTGTTGTTGGAGTAGTGACTGGATTTTGTGTTGGCCCAATTCTACCTGTTGTTGGTCATTGGTTAGCCAGATCATCCATTGTGCAGTTCTTATACATTTCAGTGTATTGGCACTTGCGCTGTCATCCCAATTCTTTCCATATAGCAAGGATGCTCCAAAAAGACTTGTACTTCAGCATACATTTGTGACAGCAGGTATATAGTTACTCTTCTACTAATTGCATTAGTTTCAAGGCCTAATATACTGCATTGAGGCGGCTGCTTTCTAATTGACATTGTCTTATATGAATACCAAATTGCTCTTATGTTGTCTTTTGTTTGTTTGTTTATAAGAGCTCTTATGTTATCTTTATGGATATAAGTTTTATTTTAAATCCATCCGTTACGATATCTGAATGTCCTCAACTCGCAAATGGCAGATGGAAATCATATTGTGGATAGCAGCTATGACTTTTCTGTTGTGGATTCCAATTCTTTCCATTTTTTGTTCAAATATGCCCCTGAAGCTGCTGAAGAACTACATCTAAACCAAATATCATCTCTTGAAAATGTTAACACATCAGAACGAGGCAGATGGATGGTAACATATTTAAACTTCGCAAAATTGTTTTTGCTAATATTGGATTAAGTGAAACTTTTTGTGATTGTCATGTTCCTTTTTTCACTAAATTCTTGCGTATCTGTTTCTAGTAGAGGATTAAGGTGATTTGTCGTTTAAAGAACTGAGAGATCACTGTTTTTTTTTTCCAATTGGAATTTGATTTTTTTAAAAATAAATAAAAATTTGGGCCTTACTTTCTGTTTCTGAGTAACTTTCCAGTTCAATGGTTTATCATACATAGTATTAAATCCCTACTGAGGCCTGAAATGGCACAAAGTCTAGGTGTATATTGATTGACATGGGTCAACTTATTCTGATCCTTCTCCATTTCTCCATTCCCTAGTTACTGCAACTACGTGTGAGTGCAGTTTAGTCAGTTGTCTATTTTACTGCATAATGGAATCTTTATTTTCGAAGAAAATTACTAGCGTCCATTTTGTTTACTGTTTCTTTGCAGGCCTGATTTTGTTCTTGACCAAATAATTTTCAAAAAATTTGTTGCTTTCCTTAATAATCTGAATCCAAGGAAGGTGTAAGGATATCTTGTTGAGTTTGGAGATCTTTAATAATCTCGAATTTACAGGATTATTTCCTCTGCAGGCTCTTTTTCCCGTATCTTTCATGTTTTCAGGAAGCCTGAAGTTCCCTGCCAAAAGCGAAGATATGTTGAAGCAATATGGATATCTCCCTCATTTATCTATCAATAAGCCAACCACATATTCAAGTAGCGGATCCCGGAAAGTTTTCTTGGAACTATACTTAGGGTAAGCAAACGAATTCAGAATTGCAAATTGGATTATCTACCCGTGTTCTCAGAAAGGGAAAAAGTTGTGGTTGTTTCAGCTTCTTTGGTTTTACTGGTAACTTACCTGCTAAATGCCTACATTGATTGTGTTACCTTGTGCTCTCGATTAATTCATGCATTCAATATTCATAGTGTTCTTTTTTGTTGACAAATGTGTGATTATATACATTTTTTAACGTCCATCGGCAGCTTCTTCTTAGAAAATAAGTAGTAAATAGAAAAAAGAACTCATTAGGCATTCATTTTGAATTCCAGGTCATTAGAAGAGGTTTGGGTGACTGTACTTAACATCACTGGTCCTCTATCCGGATGGTCATTTGCAGATAATCAGCTTCCAGGTGGATAAAATTTCCCGATTTCTAATGATCTTGGTTTTTTTTTATTTCAATATCCGTAACATTCCTTGTGAATATTTTGCAGCTCCAGAAGTGATGGACGGTGGTCCCCCATCGTACATTTGCAGAATTAGCGGCGCAAGCCACGAGAACTGGACCTTCTGGTTAGAGGTGAATTATACCATTCACAGCGCTGACATTTCATTTGTCTTAGAATGTAGATGGCTTTTACATCTCCTGTTTTATCCTCAACGGTTCTTGATTGTGTTATTCAGTCTTTAAGGACAACTAGTTGAGAAAGAAAAACTGTTATATGTTTGATATGATATGGCTATTGTGGCACAAAAGGAGTTAGATGTTCTCAGTTTGCATTACCCTTTCGAAAAGCTCGTTTTTCAATTTCTTTTGGTCTATGAATTTTGCAGGCTAATAGTTCGGATCCTCTAAATATCGACGTCGTGGTATTGGACCAGTATTTGGCCAGTGATTTTAGGAAGCTGAAGGGGCTCTTCCCAAGCTGGGTCGATGTCACTGCTTTTTCCAGTTTCCTCTCTAGCTATGTATTCTAAACTCCAAAAAAGAAAATTCATGTATTTCCGATCCTCTTTGTTTACAGAAAATAGGTTCAGTACTCAAGAGAATAATTGCAAATGTAAAAGGTTAGGTTGATTTATATAATTTATCTGGCATGAAGCGTTTGAGAATGGAGATTGTTGCTCCATTGTATCATAAAGTTTGCGCCGAATAGGCAAATATATCTTACGATTTCAAGATTTTTGTTAAAATATCTGAACCCTTTTGATTTTAGCAAAAATATTTTAGCTTTTTTTATGTTTTTGTAAATTATATCTTTGCTTGTAATTATTACATGTCAAACTATAATCAAAGTGATGAATGATAATTACATTGCACGTTTGTCAAAGCATCTCTGATGAGACAGTAGATGTATTATTTGTCAAAAGGCATGGTTAAAATAGATTGCATGCCTATGACAATGTATGAAATTAAAAGGCATTTCATGTTTGTAAATTAGAATGGTGTTTGACTTGTTTCTGTAAAGGTAAGTATGCAATTTTACTTTTGTTTTTAAGAAATGGTGCATGAAAATTGGAATAGTGTTTGACATGATAATAACAATAATAGAAAAAAGCTTGAGTAATTCATTTTGGGCATGAATTTAGTTGTGCCTGCGCGACATACACAAATCTTGAAATGTATAGCATGGCAACCCAAATCTTGAAATGCACCATTGTAATAGGTTTATAATAATAATAATAATAATAATAATATTTTTTATTATTATAATAGCAATCTCAAAACGGTTAATCGTGAAGCCTTTTTGGCGAAAAGTTCCAACAATGACCCTGTGAATTGATAGAAATAATTAAAATTAAGGATAAATTGGAAATTTAATTGATAAGTTCAAATTAATATGCGGGTTTTCTTAATAAAGTGAGATTTACACGTTTCTCTCTTCCACAAAGTTTTCTCTTCCCTTCTCTTTCCTCATTGTTCCTCCATGGTTATTTCTTCTTCATTAATGTTTTTAATTTTTCACCAACTAAGATTATCTACTATTCCAACACAATACTTTAAGAAAAACATCTAATATCTCCCTCACGTGCAACGCACGTGCTCATCGACTAGTAATAATAATAATAATAATAATAATAATAATAATAATAATAATAATGAGATGGGTCGTGGGTGGGGCCCGCCAGGCCAGGCCCATTACCCAACATGCCCAACCGAAATCGACCCATTCACCTCTCTTAAACCCTAGATCACAATTTATAGCCAACATCCGCCTCTCTCTCTCTCTCTCTTCCTCTTCGTCTCTTGCCTCTCCAACTTCTCCACACAGCAACCAACAATGGTAAGCCCTAATTCAGATCTCCTCTCTAATCTCTCTAGCACTGTCACTCTCTCTATCAAATCTCTGACTGATTGCATGTTTGAATCTCCTCCGTCCATCTCTCAGGTTAAGTACTCCAAGGAGCCCGACAATCCCACCAAGTGTAAGCCCTTTCAATTCTTAATCAACCTCTCCATCTCCCTTGATTTTCGAGTTTCCTTTCTGTTCTTGCGTTCTCACCTCCTTTTGTTCCGCAATTTTCTCCACAGCTTGCAAGGCCAGGGGCTCCGACCTCCGCGTTCATTTCAAGGTCCCTTTTTTTTCCATTAAAGTTGTGTTTTTTACAAGTTATTGAATGTTTTGAATGGCGAATTAGGGTTTTGATTACTTAGTGATGATGTTTAGAAGCTCTGAAGAAAAAAAAAGGCAGGGCTCTCGTGGGCTTCAGGGAAATTGTTTTCCGTTTGTTCTTGGGTGAACCGTTGTTGATATTGATAATTTCATTAGGTTCAATAAATGATGGTGCATTGCAACATAGTAATGCCTTCAATGAATTAATGTATGCCAGTGAAGTTGCCTTACTAGTGGAGGACTTCTTGTAGTTTTTTGAACATTATCATGAAAGCATTGTTAAGTAGTGTTTCTATGCATGAGAACCGTTGGATGTTTGATTCGTTGGAGCATCTCCAATGAAATGTGGATTGGATGTCAATGTGTGTCACCTAGGACTAAATAGACATTGGGGTGAATAAAACCTACCCAATGGAATGTGGATTTTGAATGTTGAGCTAACATGGATAAACATTGTCTATTTTGAATGTCTACTTCTAGATACTGCAATTCATAGCTACGTTAGCAATTTTCTTCAAAATATACAGAAAAACATTAAACATTGTCTATTTTGAATGTCTACTTCTCACATGGATAAACATTGTCGGAGAAGCACTTTTGAACTTCAATGTCTATTAAGTCCTCATCCTCTCCATGTTGCTGATATGGCATCAATCGACGCCGGCAATCCACATTTACAATTGGAGATGCTCTTTTGCTGGGCTGTTAAGTTTGCGCCTTCTGCTTGCTTAGCATGCAAGTGAAGCTGTTGGACACTTGTAAAAGAAAATAATAAGTAGTGAACGTGATCATAATAAAGAAACTGAATGCACTTCGAAATTTTCATGTGGGACTGTATTTTAGTTGTGGAAATGTTGAAGCTTAGAATCTTTGTGTTGGACTCCTATTGATGGCAGAACACAAGGGAGACAGCGCATGCAATCAGAAAGTTGCCTTTGACCAAGGCTAAAAGCTATTTGGAAGACGTGTTGGCCCATAAGCAGGCAATACCCTTCCGCCGCTTTTGTGGTGGTGTTGGGCGCACCGCTCAGGCAAAGAATCGGCATTCCAATGGACAAGGACGCTGGCCTGTTAAATCAGCCAAATTCATCCTCGACTTGCTGAAGAATGCCGAGAGTAATGCTGATGTAAGTTTTTTATGCTTACAGAAAACATATTATATTGGAAAAGTTTTTTTAACTGTTTAATTTTTATGTGCTTTAACTTGTATAAAATGATGGTGCAGTTGAAAGGTTTGGATGTAGACTCCCTTTTTGTTTCACACATCCAAGTAAACCAAGCTCAGAAGCAGAGGCGTAGAACATATCGTGCCCATGGGAGAATCAATCGTAAGATTACTCTCTTGCCCAAATGATTAATTGCAGATGCATGTTACTTTCATTTACTGTAATTCCCAACATCTTAATCGACATTTTATTTGGCAGCTTATATGTCATCTCCATGCCATATTGAATTGGTTCTGTCCGAGAAAGAAGAACCGGTCAAGAAAGAGGTAATTCAAATCATTTGATAATTGAACAAAGTTGATCGATTATGTTGATTTAGGTCTCCCTGCTTTAGCTTAATAGCTGTGCTTGTTGTAAATTCTTTTTGTCTTATTTGCAGGCCGAAACTCAGTTGGCCCCAAGGAAAACAAAGAAGGGAGAAGTTCTTCGCAGTGGTGCCTCCTCCTGAGCACTAGAGAGGTAGAGGGGGTTGCCGGAAGTTTTGGCTTTTTGTTTTCCTTCCTTAACTTAAGAAACAGCTGCATTAAACTTCTAGCTTGTCTGGCTTTATTGAAATCATTGTTACATGTAGTTTTGTGTTTGTGTTTTCATTTGCGGAACAAATACAAATGCCATTAAATCTAGACTTTGATTGATGATTACCTTGAATTATTATGCTTGCATTCCAGAGGTTTGAAAGCATGATCGAAGGTGCTCTCTTACTATGCCCTCCATTAGCTTTCTCCATATGATTTACTTCAAGTAGACATGCTTTTATGATCGAATGGTTAGAACTTTAGCTATACTGTGCGTGGTTTGCAAAGTAGTAGTTGGATATGTATGGATATGTGCAGTTTCTTTAATGGATGAATGATAATTCGGCTTTGAAGTGAAGGACTTGATTGCTTGTTTTGTCTCCCTGCTTCAGATATTTGACGTTGTGAACTTATTCTTGCTATGTTAATTACTGGTTAACCCCTTCAATGAAGTGGGGAAGATCTTCGTCTGATTCGTAAATTCAAAGAACACAAGTGGGATTATTTTGCTGATATGAAGGTGATGCAACTTGGTGTAGCGACTTCGGCAATATTTCTTAGTGGTGGTTATCAATTGTCATGAATCATGATGTCTGTAATGTTTTGTATTTTGGCTTTCCCTTGCCACTCTTTTTGTTTTTTAAACGCTCAAGTTCTAGATATTGTTCCAAAGTTTTGGGACCCTTTCGGATGGCGACACTGCCAAGGAACATTTTTTTTCTCAACAATACTGTCGGCTGGTTGCATATCAACTTCAAGCCAAGCATGACCAAAACCAAGGGTTGGAGAAGTTCTCTAACTACTATTATTAATCCTGTCCTGACTACTACCCCATCTTTCAATCATTGAGAAACCCACCATTTCTCGTGTTTTTTTTTTTTGGTCAAATGGGGTTAGAGGTTGTGTTTTTAGTCCGGTCTATTGGCAAGTCAATGTATGAGATGAATAAATATTAGGGAGAGCACATTGAATCCCGCTCGACAATAATTTCACACACCATCATTAATCCGGGCCTTCACATTTTTGCGCTGCAATCACATGGCTGTCACATGTCTGTCGAAATCACCCCCCCTACCTTTAGATGTGTAGGGGGAAGAGTCCAATTCTCACCCTCACGGTTGGGTGCTAATGTGTGAGTGTTCTCTCTTATTGGTAGCCAATTGAAGTGACAGGTAGTCAGACTCTTAACGAAATGGGTAGCTTAGAAAGCACAGTTGAACGATCTTGATGTTGACAAAAAGAAAGCCATATGAGGCATTAATCCACTCTCAACCGTTAAAATGGCGTGATGAGCGGAGAAAACTAGCTTTATTACCCCATATGGCCTTAGCTTAACTCTCTCTCATTAACTCTCTCTCTCTCTCTCTCTCTCTCTCTCTCTTTATATATATAGATATATATATGACTGGGACCCCCACTTTAGAGACAACTTTCCATTGCCATCACAAGCACTGTGACATAGTCTGTGACGTAACCATTAAATGTTTTCACTTCCTTTAACTTGAAAACAAGTACACTCAATTTTGGGTTGCTTTAGCAATCGGGGGTTGGCTTTATTTTGTGATGCTTAGCATTCTTCATGCTACCAATATTAGGCGTAGCTCTACGGATGCAAATGAAAGATGCCTTTGAATAGTTATTGAAGCTATTGGATTTGGACCCATGAAATGTGGATATTGGAGGAGCTTTCAAAGGCTTTAATTGGTACAAAGACTAGTCTTCATACATCATTCTGGTGTGTAACGCTAGGACAACTGGAAAGTTAGATAGGTTATTCAAGGTACCATGTTTGGAAACTATTGAGAAGTACACTTTCGTGAGCACCTAAACGTTAGGGACTGCTCATGAGATGGGCTTTTTCTTTCAGAGGCAGTAAGCTAGTTTGCCTGCCAAACATAGCATTTATCTCTTACATTGATTCCTTGTTTCTTTTGGGTCAACTCGAATAGCATTCGAAGCCACCAACAACAAAGTCTCTATCTTGAATCTGTTGGGATCAGCTACATCAATAAAATTCTTTAACTCCGCTCGATTTAAAAAAAGTTTACATAATATAGATATAGACTATGAAGAAGGTCTCGCAACAAAATTTTCTCCATGCTTAACGCTCGAATTCGATTCGTTTGAAGTCCTAACTAAGTGGGTGGTTGTAGGTTGTCTCTTTGTGGTGGAGAAAAGTACATTGAAGGGTGGAGCAACCTCCCTTAGCACCAACTAATGCACCCACCTAATGAAAGACAATCGCTTAGGAAGTTCTTGTACAAATGATTAAAAAGACACCTACCTTCTTTATTGATAGAACAGATGGTAAACATAAAATATTGGTTGTGTTCAACTAACACAACTGAACACAATTTTCAGGATCCATCAAATCAATGGTGGTGGTGGGTTACGTAAAATCCACATTCAAAACATTGCAACTTTGAAGTTCTTTCAAAGCATTCTAATTATTGCTTTGAGTCACAAATTCTCTCAACTGCACTTTGATTGGTTTGCTTTACTCTCATGTTTTTAGAGAAATCTTTCATTTTAAACATCTAAGAAAAAACCATCTTGGATTAATTTCAAAAGCATACATAACACATGACTGAATTGAAGTATCATAGATCAGACCGAAACAGCAAACATGTAATCAACAAAGGAGCTATGACCACTGTAGTTAGCAGACAAACATCATTTTAAATCAAAAGATGAAAGAAGAAGAAACATGTAGAAGGTAAAGAAAGAAATTCTCCTTTTTTTATCTCAACTTTTTATTTTGTGAGATCCCCATATCAAACACCTTACACTATTGTGACTACCCATGGTTCAAAAAGAAAATTAAAACTCTAAGCCACCATTACAGCACAGTTTAGAACAAAGTGGCTGGTGGGCTTTGAGCCAATATCAAGAATTCTCCATTGCAGTGACTCTGCATTTGGATCAGGACTGCAAGTATAAATTTTCATCCCATGACCTGTCGAAGCCGACGAAGAAGAAGAGTAACAAGGTCCACCACCAATCACAAGTAGCTCATCACCAAGTGATTTAAATGCAATCCCCCAACCCCTACTGTGATCAGCTCTCACTGGGACCTTCCCCAATTCCTTCCATGAATTGCTTTTCTTCAAATACACCTTAAGCTGATTTGAAGAAGCTTCAAGAAAGTATAACTCATTGGCCACAACAGCTAGCAGCGGCGGAGACCTTGATGTCGCGATCGGAACATCTTTTAACATGTCAGGAATCAACTTCCATTCGTTCCTATCTGCGTCGAAAAATTCCCCACAAGTTAGATTGTTGCCTTCGCCATCTTGCCCACCAATCACATAGAACTTTCTATCCATGTAACACCCAGCACAAAGCTTCCTTTGCTCATTCATGTTGGGCAGCTCATCCCATGTTTGGCTCTCTCTATTATACAGCTCTGCTGAATTCAAAACCTCCCTTTTAGTCCCCATCCCAATCCCACCAGCCACAAAGGCGAAATCCCCGCAATTGGCCGACGCAAACAAGCATCGAGGACTGATCATCGGCGGACCTATCTCCCATCTATCAAGAATCAAATCATACTTCCAAATAACAACCCCTTCAATCTGATTTCCAGACACTAGGAGATGAGTTCCTGCACATAGGGACTCTTTGTCTCCAGCTGCAAAACATGGGTCTGATGGCAAGATTGGGAGTTTTCGCCAGTATCGAAATTGGCGATCGCAGACCCACCAATGAGCCTCCCCACTTGCCAACATGAACACTGATGGCTCTTTCACTCCAATGTCTCTTCTGATCCTGTAAAGCTCACCACCCTTTAAGAGATCCAATGACCATCTATTGAGCAACCCGAGCTTCCAGTATTCAGAGCTTGGAAACCTTGCCCAGATCTGACAAATGAGTTCATCACTCAGTGATGGAACAAAAGATGAATAATCTGCATCCTGAGATTCAACTGAATCTGAAGAACCAACAATATCTTCATTTCCTTCAAAGAAATCTCTAGCTCTACTTCTCGGGCCGTAACGACGCCGAGAGAAACCTATACTCCCTTCCATTCTAGACATCTGAACAATCAGCAATCGCTCTTCTTATGATTGAAAAAAAATCTCAGCTTTATCAGATACAATCAGTAACACAAGAGACCCTAAAGAAGAAACAAAATGGGGGAATCAACACGAGCCCAACCAGATCACTTGAAACCCCCAATCTTCAAAAGCCCTTCTAAATCCCCAAAATCTAGACCTGAAATCACCACAAAACACCAAAACCTAATCAACAAAAACCCAAATCCGCACCTACCCAGAACCCAAATCAATCCCAAAAAACAAACTTTTTGGCACAAATCGGTTCAAAACGTAGTTTTAAGCACATCCTTCATCACAAATAAATAGAGATTGAAAAAAAGAAAAAAGAAAAAAGGAGCGTACCAGAGAAGCAGCCATGGCCATTAAAGCCAATTAAGCAGATTTCACCAAAAAAATCAAAATTGGCGAAACGGGTAGCCGCGAATTTCGATGAATTTTAATGGGTGTTTATGATTTCTTTCGGCGAGGAAGGAGAGAGATGAAGAAGGCGAGATTTAGGGCAGAACAGAGCGAGAACAGAGGAGAAGCAGAAGCGGCCATTAAAGGAGAAGAAGAAATGAGAGAGAAGCGAGAGGGGCTTCTCGTCATAGTGCGTGGAGGATTTATGGTTAAATTAGGGGTCTGCGGTTTGAGATTAAAATACGTAGAAATTATGAGAGACGACATCTTCGATTTCAGAAAAGGTGAGTAAGCGAAGAGAGAAGACTAGTTTGTTTTTTTTTTTTTTTTTTTTTCTTAAGTTCTCTCTCTCTCTCTCTACTTTCTCTCTCTTGTTTCTCTCTCTAGACTTTCTCTCTCTTCTTCTTCTCTTGGTCCGTCCTTGGCTGGTCATACCAAAAAATATACTAATATTAACATCTCTCTGGAGCTACAGTCCAAGAGTCTTGAATGCTGTGCAGGCTCCTAATTCTTACACGTGGACTGCCAGATCTGTTCAAATTACAGTTGTAACACAACTCATACTATCATATATGGCATTGTGTTTTTGTGTATGAGGTATCAAAACCCTTATAAATGCTTCTTATTTAAGTGCTCTAATGCAGCATGATTTTGGTTTTTTTTTTATTGTTAGGGGGAGCTGTGGTAGAGTGGAAGAATTTGATTCATATATTCACTAATTTGATATTGAGGTTTTGTTGTTGATTTTTTTTTTCAACAAAGGGAAAACTTTCATTAATTCAACTAGTAAGTACATTTTGTGGCAACAAAGATAGAGTACTATACATTACGGGAAGTTGATAATTGATCACGCAACATGACGATGTATTGATAAGCCAATAAGCTCGCTCATAAAATGGCAAGACTTTCGCAAAGTTCATAAAGTTATGAATATGAGATTTTTTGAAAAATAAAGAGTAGATCTAATTTCGATTCATTCCCAATTTGAGCAATTAAGGGTCTTACACCCTTGAAAGGGCAAGGGCATGTGCTCAAACATCACATTGATTGGTGGAATCAATCTTAATTAATTGTTATTGAGGTTTTGTTATTGATGATTTAAAAATATTAATATAAATGTAATTGATTTTTATTATATTGATGTACTTGCTCAATTTTTTTTAGAAACCACTCAATTTTAATTTTGTTATGTGATTCTCTTATGTGATACAGTTTATCAAAGCTTTGCAGATAGTTGCGAAAAGAGTTTTAATTTAAAAAATTGATAATATTCAATTCTAATGTTTTGTTTTTATTTGGTATAATTACATATAAAAATACAATTAACATCTTGAACTGTAGCAATTAATCAAGTAAAGTGAAAGAGTTTTACATGTAACTGATTTCAATTAATTTAAAATTAAGGTTTTGTATTGTTGACAAGCTTACAATATTGACACAAACCCAAGTCATTACTCATTCCGGTCTCAAGTCTTTTTACTCAAAACACACATTAATTAAGAATTAAAATTACATTCTTGCTCATGCTTTAATTACATAATTAACTACACCGACTTTTTATTTTATTCAATAAAAAGAGAGCAATAAGTGTTTAATTGCAATTAATTAATAAACGCTTGGGTGTAAAATGAGTGAAGAGGTATAAAAAAGTTATGTAGAACTCGGAAAACGACTTATAAAAATGACTAAAGTGACTTGAGGAAGTACTTAATTAATTACATTACAATCTTGATGTGCGCGAGCATGTGGCTTACTTTACATAACATTTATATTTTTATTTTACATACATTGTAGTGCAAGAGTATATATATACTCTTTAAACTTAAAGTTTTTAATCAATGTAGGACTAAATATTTCTTTTGAAAATGTCCAACATGAAGTAATCACATTTAAAGATGGAAAGTAAACTTTCCGACTTAATAGACTCAAATGTTTTACTTAAGAAACCTTCAAAGTCATATGTACTGTTTTGATAGGAAGTCATATATACTGTGATTATGTCAAAAATAAAAGTGATTAAGATCAATTCAGCTACAGATATGAACTAATAAAAGGTAGACATTTGACCTTTTGAATGTAGGGATGCTTCTAAGAAAAAGAAAGAGAAATTAATCACGCGTGCATTAGAAACAGTAAAGAAGATGACAATCACAACTAATACCTAAATTCCATGTGATGCTTAGCTTTTTTTTTTTTTTTTTTTCAAAGCTTGGATGCCTTAAACACTTTTATGCTATGTTCATGTGATAGATATGAAAATATGTTAATGTATACCTTGTTGGTACAATACACAAAACATGCATATATAATTGAACAATGTTATATCATACTTGAATTCAATTACAAAGAACTAGATAAAATAATACCAAAGGCTTGCACTAATAGCGATGTCCTAAGATGAAATTTCCTCCAATTCGGTGTATAAATGTTTCAAGAGAGGTTCGTCTCCAGGATACAATTGGATTGATCTTTGATTACACACCAACCAAAAAATCATTTCTTCGCAACAGCAAAAATCTCTCTCTCAAAACTAGAAATACTAAATAAATTTTCCTTAGTTTTCCGATCAAGTTAAAAACCATTTTTATAAACTAAAAACTACCTCTTTTGAACAGTTGTAACGGTTCAAAACGAGGTCATTAGTGGTGTGATTTATTAACCACCAATTATCTCACTAATTAAACACCTTTTTAAAAACTAAAAGTGGTAACTGTTCACCACGAATCACACCTACGAAATTAACTAAATTTAATGTAAAAAGTAAAAAATTTGTGTTGTGAATTGACTAAGTTATTTTAACATTAGCCCCAAGGCCCTATCAAATATATTTAATGTGTATTAATCAATGAAGAATACTCAGGTCTTGTCCTCTAACCTCACATTCACTTAACCATTTACTTTAAGTGAAAGATTTCTTATAAGAAAAAAATAAAAAGTTTCTTTCTTATGTAGGATTAAAATTTGATACAAAGTTCAACATACCTTGCATGTAAAATATATACAACATGGTGGTGTTTTTTTTTTTTTTTTTTTTTTTTGGGATAGATCGCCTTAGGCTTAGGGTGGTATTTAAGCACTTTATTTCAAGTCTTCCCTAAACCAATTAATGGCCTAAACCAAGACATAATATTGTCAAAGGAACCAATAGCTGGCCAGCACTAATTAGTTATTCTTTTTTCAGATCAAGAAAAAATAAAGAAGAAGAATTGAAAGGCATGCTGACACTTGGCAAGTAAACATACGAACCTTCACTTTAAAGGGCAAAGAGAGAAAGGATTCTTGAGAACACATAATATTGCTGTATAACAATTAGCTTCCTCAGTTCCTATCCATCACATTGTTCTTCTATAGCACGTACCGGCTCTTTTGTGGCCCTTGGTTATGTTCAACCTATATTTCTTGCATAAAAAGGAAAAAATAATAATAATGTTAAACTCTTCTCATAATTTTCATGTAAGTAATGAGATAATAATCATGTTTTATCGATTTATTTTAGTTTGTTTTAGTCAGATGCATCAACTCTATAACATGAGAGATAACAAGATAATATAATGTAGCTATCAACAATTAAATTAAAAATCACGTATTGTTCGTCAATTAAAGTTTAATGCTCATTTCTTTGTCACAACACTACACCCCATGGGACGACTCGACTCTTTTGTGTATGAACATTATATACTCCCTTACATAGCATGAGGACATGATCCATTAAGCTATTTTTACAGAATCTAATGACTAGAGATTAGTTTAATGTATAGATGAAATTGATTAATGTAAAGAGGAATTATTATTATTATTATTAATATATAATAACACAGATTACAAAGAGAGAGAAGGCATAGAAACCGCCACGCCTCCTCAATACTAGAAAGTGGAAGCCTATTGGATAAGCTCTTCTTTCTTCTCTATTATTATTTTCTTTTCTTCCCTCAAAGAGTGTGGGTGAGTGTGTTGCAATGTGGTTGTCTCTACCTCCACTGATTTCTAATTGTGTGGTGGATTGCCCTTTATTTTATTTGCTTGTACTACTACTAGTCTAGCTATATAGTACTACTACCACTTTTAATTTTATCACTAATTAATTAATTAATTATTATGTAACCTTAGCTTCAATGTCATGAAAACCCACCTTTATTTTTCCTTCTTGAATCATTCCATGACACTAAAGTACCAAAAAGTTTGCAAGTTAAGGCCAATGAGAGTCTCTTTAGGGTTTTGTTTATTAGGAGTACCCCTTTATTAATTATCCTCTTAGAATATATTAAGGAGACACTTTGGACAACAATTGCTGAGAATTTTGATAGTGGGGACTTTGCGGATTAGGGTTCTTTTAAAAAAAAAAAAAAATTGTGTTCCCAAACCAATGGGCTTTCTAATTGGCTGATTTAGGGTTTTTATTTTAAAGCTAATCTTGTGTTAGCTTTTTGACAAATTAGGGTTTAGTCACCTTAATCTAATCTTCCAATAACTTCTTTTGAAAGGTAGTTTTAGTTTTTTAATGTCTTGAACTTTGTTAATACTAGAAAAATAAAATAAAATAAAATAAAATTGCACCAAAAGCTGCTGAGCCACTCCACCAATTACAATGCTACACATTGCCATGTAGAGTCACACTAACAATTTCGACGGTGCACCTTTCAATAAGGAGAAATATTTTATGTTTTATAGTACAAGCTAAGAGAAGGGAACAATGCTTTTTATTGTTTGGTTAAATTAATGAATTGCAGGTGCATCACACGTGATGCTCATTGTTATCATAACTGTGATTTATATGATGCTTTATTTTTAAAAAATACTAAAATGACACTCCAAGTAACGCTCATATGACGTGGTGTGTGAGTCTTACGTAAAAATGAATATGCGCAAAATAATTTTTGATGAATGACACGCATTGTGTGTATCTCCAAACGCACTTAGACGGCTCCCATAGATGAGTTTGCGTGCTACATCGCTGAGTCTGCGCGCTACATCACAGGATTATCATTTGGAGTGTCATTTTAACATTTTCCTTATTTTTAATCAATAAAGTATGGTTTAGGCATTAAAACCTCTTTTAAAGTGAAGGGTAGCAGAAGAAAAATATCTTCTCAAAAGAAGCACTGTTGAAATCAAATTGCATCATAGAAAACACTACTAGCACATATATCACTTGGGGACCAAAACATTTTTGCTTCAATGATGGTTCTAACATTAACATACTTGCTAAATCGACGATTAACTAATACAACTAATTACGACTAATTTGAGATTGAGGCTTTGATGGTATTGCTGCCGTCATGAAATTTCCCACAGTGAGATTGCTTAGGTATCTCAACTTAAGGACTTGAAAAACTATAAAAACATAGTAAGGTAGAACTGCGTTCAAGAAAGTGCCAAGATCAGGACTCAATACAAGATTCTTTTTAAAAGGAAAGTGTCCACTTGTCTCTCCATTTTACAAGGCAGTGCACCAAAATACACATGCATATTAAAATGTAGAGATGGTTCTCAAAAGTTATCTGTCAATAGATCCGATCTACTACACATGAATATGGACACTCACATAGAACAAAAACTAATACAACAGCAATGGCACCCATGGTATCAAGTATATCTATGAAGAACTGTCTTTATCTGTGGATAAGGTTCAATGCCTTTGCATGTATAACACGCTATTGTTTGCCATGAAGTGATCCATGGTGCAGGATCATCAAGGCTGCACAGCCTCTAGAAGCTTCTCATACACCTCTCTCGCGGACAAATCCTCCACCTGAAAATGGTTTTCGTCAGCACTAGCTAGCAAAACTTTACACATCCAAACATCAAAACATGTGCAATTCAAGTACGTAAAGAAAAGTAGGAGTAGCACCAATTGACCAAAGAATTAAGGAAAGGCAATAGCGATGGTTTAGACACCTATAAATACGGCCTATAAACGTCCCTACTAGAAAACTTGACTCGATAAAAACTGAAAAAACTCGACGAGGTAGGAGTAAACCGAAGTTAACTTATGATACATAAATTAGGAGGGATGCAAATGGTTTGGAAATGTCCCCATCAATTGCATTAAATTGAACATAGGGGTGTCAATGGGGCGAGGTAGAGATGGGGAATGGGTCCCCGTCTCCGTCCCCATCCCCATCCCCATCCCCACGGGGATGAGAAATCTCGGTGAGATTTATTATTCCCTATTTAGTACTTCCCCGCGAGGAATCTCCGTTCAAATCCTCATAGGAATCCATTGGGAAAAAAATCGTCATATCACCTAAAAAAATATTGTACTTAAAAATAAACGAACAAAAAAAAAAAGTGAAGTCTGAAATACATACATCATAATTCATCCAAGTTCCAACCAAAACAAAATACTAACATTTCATCCAATGAAAGTTCTAAGTTCTAACACTTGTAATTAAGTTTCAACAAAATCATTACTCAATGAAAGTTCGTAGTTCTAAATTATAACACTTGTAATAAAGGTTTATGTTTTAGGATTCAATAATTAGATTTTGATTTTCAACTCCTCCCAACTACTGTGAAAAAAAAATAAAATCTTGTATGAAAGGATTTAAGGTTGTCTTAAGATTCAATTAATAATATGGTGACAAACAATTCAAAACATATAATTAATCAATTTTGTAATAAAAATACTTCGTAAATACAATAACAACATAGCCTCAATCCCAAATTAATTGGAGCCAACTACATGGATCAAATTTTTCCATTGTGCTCGATTAATTGTAATTGATGGTGAGCTTTCCAAACCATTCAAATCCCTTTTAATTAATGCATCTCATGTTAACTTTGATCTACTCCTACCTCGTCGAATTTCTACGGTTTCTATTGAGTCAAGTTTTCTAGTGGGGGCATTTGTAGGTCATCTTTGCAGGTGACCAAACCACCGCAATCGCTCTTCCCTAATCTTTGTATCAATTGGTGATACTCCTAATTGTCTTTAAATTTCTACATTTCTTATTCTATCTTTACAAGTCTTACCACACATCCACCTAAGCATCCTCATTTCTGCTACATTTATTTTATATAATTGTTGTTTGTTTTATACCGCCCAAGATTTACTTTCATAAACATAGCTAGCCTAATTGCGACCTTAAAATTTTTTTCTTTGACTTAGTAGAAACATTTCGATCACAAATCGCTCAGGTTGTACTCCATCATTTCTTCCATCTAGCTTGAATTTTATGTATGACATCATTCTCAATATTACCATCATTTTGTATAATTGATCATATGTATCTAAAGTGGTTTATCTTAAGAACTTATATTTCCCCTAAATTTACAACTTCATCATCTCGATGTCAAATATTTCTAAACTCATAGTGCATGTATTCGGTCTTTGTCATATTTAACTTAAAATCTTTAGATTCTAATATATTCCTCCAGAGTTCTAATTTTCTATTCACTCCATCTTTTGTTTCATCCACTAAAACAATATCATCTGCAAATAACATATACCATGGTATATCCTCTTGAATATGCCTAGTTAGTTCATCCATAACTAAAGTAAATAGATATGAGCTTAAAGCCAATCATTGATGTAGTCTTATCGTAATCAGAAATTCTTTTATAACTCCTCCAAATGTCTTTATACTCGTTACTATTTCATCATACGTATCCTTAATAGTGTCTATGTATCTAGCATGAACTCATTTTCTTTTGAAAACTCAGCAAAGAACATCTCTAGGGATCCTATCATATGTTTTTTCTAAATCTACAAATACCATATGAAGATTTTTTTTTTTTCTTACATTTTTCTAACAATCTTCTTACAAGGAAAATCGCCTTCATAGTTGACCTTCAAGGCATGAAGTCAAATTGGTTATCTGATATTGTTGTTTCTCTTATTTGCCTATTGTCAATTATCCTCTCCCAAAGTTTCATAGTGTGACTCATAAGTTTAATTTCCCGGTAGTTTGACCAACTTTGAATGTCTCCTTTGTTTTTGATGATTGGAACAAATGTGCTTCTTCTCCAATCCATTGACATCCGTTTTGATTTTAAAATTTTGTTGAAAAGTTTTGTTAACCAAGTCAATCCAATTTCTCCTAAGCATTTCCAACATCTATGGGTATTTCATCTATGCCACATGCTTTCCCTATTTTCATTATTTTCAATGTCTCTTTAACTTCTAGAATTCTAATATTGCGTGTATAATTTACATTTTTTTCTTGGTGTGGGGTTTTCATCTACTATAATATCAACTTGACCATCATTAAATAAACTATCAAAGTAACTACTTCATCTCTCCTTAATATCATCCTTGCGCGTTAAAACATTTTGATTTTTGTCCTTAATACATCTTACATAAATTAGGTTTTGTTTCTTTTTATCTCTTTATTTGGCTAGCCTATATTTATATTTTTGTCATCTCTATTACCTAACCTTGTATATAGATCTTCCATGAAATTTGTTTTAGCTTGACTAACTACTTTTTATACCGAAAAATGGGAATAGGGAGGTCTTAAACCCATTTTTCATACCCGAAAAGTGAGGGAGGGAGACCCCAAACCCATTTTTCCTTTTTGAAAAATGGAGGAGGGTTGTGATAGGTTGATAGCCAGTGTAAAACTTATCTCTTTTCATGAAAAATACCTCGTAAATATATTTAGCAAATTCTAGATAACACGAGTAAATATGTTTGATAAGTCATATATAAATAAATTTTATTTCGTTGTAAGCTTATATTGGTGGTGGAATATTATGTATATTCCCCTCCTCCTCTCTCAAATAATAGTCAAGTAATAATTTTTATTTTATTTTTTCGTTCATCCTACTCTTATATGTTCTTATATAATAATATTAAATAAAATTAAAAGCATAATATTTTCAATGTGTAACATTACATATTTTCTAATACTATATATACATATAATATTAAAGTTGATGTGCAAACAGTGCAATGCGTACACAAAGGTTAATCGATGGCTACTGTAGTGTATTCATCACATGAGAACTAGTAGAATTACAGCATAGTATATATCTTTTTTAGGAAATATATATACTATATATCTTGGATTAATTAACATATATTTATATTTTTATATAATATATATTGTTTCTTGGTGTTCATTTAATTATATATTTATATTTTGTATAGTAATATATAAACCATTATATAATGTATATACACCTACATGTTACATGATATTTTATTTGCGTATATGTAAAACACAAGATATATTTATTCATGACAAACGGTGATTCCCCGTGACGTGCTCATTGGGGATCCCTACGGTGATACCCAAATGGGATATCCACGGGGATTCCCTGCGGGAATACCCAATGGAGAATCCCTAAGGGGATTCCCGAGGGGATATTTTCCTCCCCATCTCCGTGCGGAGAACCAATTTTTTCCTCATTCCCGTCCTCATACCCATTTAAATTCTCCATCCCCGTCTCCGTCACGAAGAATCCCCGTTCCTTGTGGGGATTCTTCGCCCCATTGACACACCTAATTGAGAAAATGGAAGAACTTGATCTATATAGTCGACCCCAACTAATTAACTAATTTGGGATTGAAGTTATTTTGTTATTATTGTTGTTGTTGGCAGTTGAAATATTGCAGGACAAAACTAGAATAAGGCACGTTATATTTCATTTCCCGCACAACTAGGTTGATAAATGGCAGTTAATGTGAGAACGCGCCACCTTTCCTCTTTGGGTCAGTTTATTTCTCTTCATGTTGAAGAAGAGAGTCAGCATGACACGGCACAATTATGGCCCCTCTTGCCTATTGCTGATAGTATCATATAATCATACTAAAATATCAGAAATTCAGGGAATGCAACCTTACCACAAGGAGTTTTGATTTGTTATTCCATCCCCTCTGGAGAGTCATCTGGCTCAGCCTAAGACCCAAAACCTAATTCAGGCGAAAAAAAAAAAAAAAAAAAAACATACTACATCAGCCTTGATGCTTCTCAGAGAATGCTAGGTTATTAAAGAACACAAAGTTGGAAAGACCACTTCAAAGAAGTAAACCACCTTGCCCATATGTTCTAGCAGCTCGTTATTTGCTTCCCCGCGAGCAGCAGGAGCAGCTACTGTAACACGAACATCATCTGCATTTACCCCTGAAAGAGATGACAGCAAAGATCACAAGTTCAAACAATAATCAGGTTGAAGATTCAAACAAAACAAAAAAGACAAAAAAAAAAAAAAAAAATCGAGTTCTTGCAGTTGTAGGACAAATGCTTCATGCAAGAACGTTGAAAACTGCCAGATGATTAACTACTCAAAATGAACTAGCACAGGCTTATCCAGCGGCATCAACAACAACGTCATAAAATGGATAGATTCCAATTTTTAACCCTTAATGTAAAAGTTGACGCCCTGGTAACGCTGCTGTCAACTTGTCAAGACTCAAGCGTGAGACTAAAGTTGCAAAGGGAGTTCATAAAGCAAACTCTTATTTTGAAACACAAAATTAGAAAGTCCAAATAACACTGTGGTTGCTCCTAAAGTATCTATATTTAGGCTCTGTGCTTTATTTTGTTTAAATATAAATATTTCTATAAACATTAACCAGAAGATTTGTGTCAGCATGCATATGAGGGAAAATCAAACAGTTCACTGAGACCCACTGCAGAAATTTTCCCTCGTCATATCAAAATCCATGAACCATTGTCGACAAACCCAGATAATGTAGAATCTACTTAAATCATAATTACTTGTAATGGCTGAGCGTTGAGCTCGGTCTTCCACTTCTATTGCCACTTGAACAAGGCCTCCTTCCAATTGTGATATGCAAGGTGGTACAGGGGCATCCTACAAAAAAAACATTGAGTAAGAACTGTTAGTACAAAATCCACACATCAATCTAGAACTAAAATGGCCTAACACCCCATGCAATTGATAGATAATTCTTGAATATAGTTTAGGCATATGACGGACGATGACAGAAACATTCCTAAATGGCACTCACCAAAACAAAGGCATGCAATAGCTGTTTGAGAAGGTTAAAAGAGAGACGAGTTACAAGGATAAAGCCAAATAATAAAATCTTGGTTACTCTTGTTTATGATAACGGATGAGATTGCTAAACATTAACAAAATTTTCATCCATCAAACTTTTATTTGCTATCAACATTGATATTAGGATATCTGATAATAAGTAGGCGCAAAAACCTAAACATGCTTTAGCTACGAAAGTATAAACTAGAGTATCCTGTGAAGGTATCATCTGACCACAAGTAAAAACAACCTAGACATTAATTTGAAAAAGAAAAAAAAAATCTAAGAGAAACAACAAACAAAAAGTAGATTAAAACATGCAAGAAAAATGTACAATCAAAAGAAATTTACAAGTTCACAGATAATTCTGAGTGAAAGGAATTAAACTAGTATGTATTATACCTGAGGATTGGTTTCTGCTGCTACGGAGCTAAGTCCCCCATCAACAACGTATATGAAAGAAGCAAATTCCAGTGATTCTTCTGCCCGGTAACAAACAAATAGTCCGCAACCCACACATGCCATACGGAATTGCTTTTCCATTTTCCCTTCACCGCTGAATAAGAAACATCGATAGTTTGTATGTATGAGGTCCAATACAACAATAATTTACCTACAGCTGGCAAACGTGATTGCCAAATTGAAATTATTTCTCAGTTTCGTAACTTTTAGTCATGGAATTGGATGACGGAAAACAAAGATGTACCAAACAACAATAATTATGTCATGATTCATGAACAATATAAACCAGGTAAATAGTAGGCATGCCTTAAACTAGAATCCAAACATTCTTGATTATGAAGATTAGCACAGATCAAAATAGTAGCATGTATTTCCAAGAAAGCAATATGCAAGACCTATTACAAATAAAGAAAACAATTTACAAGGACAAAATAATAAAACACAACTTCCGACTTATGACCGGAGTAAATTAGAAAGACAAATTATGATTGCGAGCTTCAGTGCTTCACAATATGACATTCACAACGCAACATTCTCAAATAAAACGCATTTTCATGCTACTGGAAGTACATATAAATCAGAGTCTAAAGTAAAAATGGAAGGCGATTTCTTACAAGTACACAGGACATAATTTCTTCAAACTAATAATTTGCCTTTCACATTGGCCTCTAAGCAATGGAAGTAGCTGGTTTCATGAGGACAACGTTGATGACAAGCTTCATCCTCGCGAATCGCTACAGATTCTCTCATTCTAAAAAATGTCGTCCGAGTTAAACTTCTAATTCAATCCAATTTCACACTTCCTATCGCCTCAGAAAATTTATGTAAATAAAAGATCATCCCAAGATTTATGCAATAATTGACATGGGGTAATAAGCGCCATAATTGCAATCGACTTTCAGCAAATCACTTTCATGGAATTATAAATTAATTCCACATTGAAGCGTGCAAATGTTAACAACTATAAGTGATTTTAGCTATGTTTCATGGGGAATAATCCAAATCCCGCGCTATATCAATTATCAATGCCACCCAATAGCCTCTTTCAAACTCAAAAACTACATATAAAATAATTCCAAAAACCTCTAAGACCATTATGTTTCTCATAAACTCATATCTTAAATTACATTTGTAACTTATGAAACTAAAAGTCTTTTGAGCTCCATTATATCGTTATTTACGTTGAAGAAAATTAAAGTCGTTTTGAGCCCATTATCGTACCATCCAACAATAATATGGTGAAAGTATTGACAATCTTGAGCAGGAGGAATCGAAAGTGGGACCGGGCGCTTAACCCAGCACAATCCCAAACTCACCCTTACCATTGGGCCAACCCGTCCGGATTAATTCTAATTCTATATTTGATCTATTTTCATTATGATTTTAAGAATGCTACAACAACCTTGCCCTATATACCTGATATTCAAGATTGTGATTCCCAACAATGAAATGAAGATGAAATGAAAGAAGGGAGGGAAATTGAAAAGAAGGCCCACCGTTTGAGCAGCACTTTGGCATCTTCCTTGACATTGAGCCTGGCGAGATGCTTCTTCCTGTCCAAGGCGTAAGCCCTGTCGGTCTTCCTTTTGGGCATTTTCTGGAGTTGGGTATCCGTGATGAGGACATGGGAGCCGCAGTGCTTGCAGTAGTAGACGAAGAGGTCCGATTCTGGGCCGTCCGGCGCCGCGTCCTCGCTCGAGTAAGTGTGCGTTGTTCGCTTCGGCATTCCTTCTCAACGTACCACACACCCTCTCGCTCGCTGTCTAATGCCTCAGACTTCAACACCTTAATTAATAAAGGCCCGGCCCAGTTTTTTTACACCTACATGCAATATTCATGAATCCAATTGCGAAATATTCTTTTATAAAAAGTAAAAACATATATATGATTCACATGTCTATCGGATACTATCTATATTCTGGAGGATTATCTATAGGTATGAGAGGTGACTAAACAATACCACCAATTTTGTTTAGCTAATCCCAGTGGTGGTTATTTTTTACCACTTTAAACTTACAACCAACACATTTCTCCATCTTCACCGAATCACACATTTCTCTTTCAAATCACACATTACAAATCTTTAAATTCAAGACCACCAAATAATAGAAAACCCTAATTTGTTGATTGACATTCCAAACTCAACAAATTAATCACTTAAACGATCGGTTTTGATTTTGCCAAAGGATGAAAACTCGAAGAATTAGTTTTCGAAAAATTTTACGCCGGATGCGGTTCCTAAGTAATGAGGGAGTCGCTCGTTTGAGGATTTGTCGACGATATGTTGACTTATTTCGACCTAGAGATCTCATCCGAGGAGGAGAATTTTGGCGAAGAACTGGATATCTTTCTTTTTTGCAAGGGTATTTTGGTAATTGTACAATTACAACCTCATTTTCACAACCTTAAAACTCAAACAAGATCTCTCTAAACCCTCCACCAAGTGTTAGTTCCATCACAAATTAATCCCATATGTTATGACTCACTAAAATGTGAAGCGAACATGCCAATAGTACTGCCTTGCCCTTATAAAATTTGGGGTGTTTACAGTGTCGCTATTAATGTAATCATCAATTAATTCATTGTATTCACAGGCAAACATATATGATTCACATGTATAGATAATGAGTCTCGAGACTACTATATAATTAATCATTGCCTGCATGGCTGTGTCGAAATATATAATAAGAGATTTTTTTTTTTGTTCAAAAAATAACTAGAAAGTTTTTCCTAGAAAGATATAAAGGGATTTTTCTATTATATACTTTGGAGTATTGTTTTGTCGAGGCTAGGCAACATTATAAATTGGAACAATTTAATGGTACTGCAGTTTAGAGGCACATTTTGTTTTGTGCAATTTATAGTTTAGGGTCCAAAACGTCCCTACATTTTTGAACCAACAAGATTGCTTTTGCTGGAGATAAAAAGGGTGGAATGCATCCAACTATTCGAATATATAGTTGGCGAGGAAGACGCGTTCAAACTTCAAAAAGTCTTCGATCGATTAATTCTATATCATCTCGTTTTAATAAGACTTGGTTGTAACAAGTCTTATATATTATATATTATATACATGCATGGCCACCCTCGACACTCCAGCTCAAGTTGACGTGGATTGTTCAACTGCTATCCATAACTCTTGCTTCTTCTTCTTTTTTTCGATGTGATATATCCATATATATCTATATATGATTGCAAATAAAATCCATATCTATATATATATGCCATTGATTAATTAGCTACGTACGCACAACAAAATTATCTATATATATCTACTTTAATGTGTTTTGCTTATACTCGTATACAGATCAAAACTTCCTAAACAGACCACAATAAATTGTGTCTAATTCATATAATTAATCAAATAAAAAATGGTAATGCAAACACTTCATGTAATTTTTTTTTGTTTTTTTTTTTTTGACTCATGGAGCACTTTGTTAGTTAATAGCAGTAACAACAGCAGCTCAAAAAATATGTTATATAAATCGATCTCCTTCATTAATTACGCTCGATTTAGTCAATGATCAAATTGTAAAAAACATGCACCTTAAACTCGAAAGATTATAATTTTAGTTATTTTTTTTTCTTGTAACAAACTACATGTACATTATCTAGAACATGTAAAATCAATTGATCTACCACTAAATAAAAACTTTCTTTATGTTTTCTTGATTATTAATTTAAAACATGGATACTTACACTAGTAATGGTCATCGCGGTTATTATTAATTCGTTGACGGCAACAAGTCAATTTTGTTAAGTTTCTAAGATAACGCGTGAGTATTATATTATATAGTCATATAAATTATCCATTAATTGGCTGAGTGAGTCTATCATCTAAAGCCTATATACATTATGATAACAAATCCTAATTCAAACGTGATCATGAATTAAAGTTACAACCTAGCAATATCTTATGTTGTAAAATAATAACAAAATTTGTCAACCTTTCTTTACAGCACAAAATTTTGACCCTGGACTTCCCCGCACGCCACTTCTCTCCCACGCGTAGGATGCCCTGCCTTTATACAGTGGCAAGGGCCAGATGCCCGATCGAACGATGTAGAGTCGCAGCCGCTTTGAACCCAAGGACACGCTATCACCACTCCTCCACTAAATCTGTGAAATTTCTGAAAAGACCTTCAACGCACATCAGTATTACGCCCAATAGAGAACACGACATGAAGCATCTTATCCCCTAGATTCCGGCCTAGTAGATATCAGTGCACGTGGCAGGCCGTTGATAATAGGACATAGAGTGACCACCAAAGTCGTCGATTGCAATCAATTCTGATTTGATCTTACTTTTAGTTTTTTACTTTTTACTGTTAACGTGCTTATGTTAATGTTATCGTCTGATTCAAAGAAATCAGCTCGCATGTATGCATCCAAGAACACTTGAACCCCTAATTTTATGCATAGATAAACCATATATCAAGTTATCGAGAGTATCTTGAATAAATATGATCGATTCATAGTTTCGTAACTTTTATATCTTACAAATTACGTGATTAAAAATTGTGCCAACGATAACATGATAAAATGGTAAAAACAATAAAAAAAGAGAAGGGTTTGTTTTAGCAAATATATGGGATGGAGAGGGGCATTTGAGTCATTTACATGGTAATGGTAACTGGTAAGAGAAGGTCCGGTTCGTGCGGAGGGAGCACACACCCCCCCCAACTGACTTGTTCCACATCTGTAGTCCGTTAGATAATCCTCGATCTTATCCCCATCGGATATAGTCTTGGTCATCTGACTCATCTTATCTTACACTGATTATTAGTATTGGTAGTGACGCGGTGAAGGCCTGACACTTCTAATCCCCTCCTTTTTAAATCCTATTTTCGCTCCTCTATCTCTCTCTCTCTCTCTCTCTCTCCATTTCGTCAAACCAAATCGCGCTACACAGATCTCCTTCTCCACTTCATCCTTGATCTTCACCATTACTGGGTATTCTCTCTTCTTCTCTTCTTCTCTTCTTCTTCTTGTTGTTGAGCATCTGAGACGCTTAATTTGCTACCTCTCTCATTTCGGTGCTTAATTGGAAAGATCGCCCGTTTCTTTAATTAATTAACAATTCTTCTTCTTCTTCTTCTTCTTCTTCTTCAGCGCTAATTTGGGATTGTTGTTGTAAATTTTGTTTCTTTATTTCGATTTTGCTCTCTCCTTTGTGTTAGATCTGGTTTTTAGCTTCTTATTAGGTGATATATATATATAATCTGCTGTTTTAAAATTTGTTTCTTTAATTCGTTCTTGGTGATGATGATGGTGGTTTTGTGAAATTTGAGTATTATGGATGGATGGAGTGGATCCGTGTTGGAGTATATAATCTCACATTGGAAATATGAATATAGGAGTAGATTGGATCCTGGCACAAGTCGATTGGTTTTGAACAAAATAGGCTCTAACCCCATTTATATGCCCACGTCTTCGAGTATGATCCAACACTCTCCCGGGCCATGGATTTTGTAGCCTCGCGCAAGGCCTTGTTTGGTTAGAGGTAGAGTTAACTCCCAAGAGATAACTTGGAGGGGAGTTGGCGTATTTGGTTGCTCCAACTTCCCTCCAAGTTGTCCTCCAAGAAGGGCGAGATATATCTCCCCTACTCTCCCTTGGGGGAGTTAATTTATCTCTTAAGAGTTTGTGGACATAATTATCCATCATTAATTACATTTTATTACTCACATCCATCTTTTTGTTTGAAGGATATTTATGCCAATTTATATATTTTATCGTTTGAAAATATGTGACTTCCCTGCAAGTTTAAAGTTGAATTAAACATGAAAAGTCTAGTATTCACACTGTAAGTTGGCAAAAACGAACCAAATTAGGCATTTATGCTCTTGATTTTGAAACTTGTCTTTTGCATCACAATTCAAAGATTGCGATGCTCGCATAAACTCTAGTATTCAATTTGTGTAGTCTTGTGCATAGACCGAATTAATTATTTAAGGAAGATAGTTTCCAAAAAAAAAGTCTAATTAGTAATTTCTACGCTCTAAAATTTACGTTGCAAATTCTTGAATTCTTTTATCTCTTTGTTGCAAGGTATTGTTCTGTTCCATTAGAAAGAGACATTTTGTTTAATTTGAATGAAAGAATGATATGTACAAAATCGCTAGAAGCAAGTAACTTCCATGATAAAAAAAATATTTTCATCAAATTTCAAAAGAGTGATTCTCCAAATTATGAGAAAAACCAAACTTTCTCAAATCAACTAGGTTGAATCTAGGGACGAATGGCACTCCATTATCACCTACCCAGCTAGGCTAACCCCAAAGATTGAAACATATAGGATGTACATAAGACTTCGTCACTTAGCATGAAGTTTTGCCATGCCATAATGGAGAAAAGTGCGTGAACGCTAGCATGTCTTAAATAGTTAATCATGAGCGCAATATGGTTGTTTGGTTGGATGCACTTGTTCATATTTACATGTATTTTTTGCATTACTTCTCTGAATCAACTCTTACACTTGTTTATGTTTTGCAGTTTATTGTTTACTTTGATAAAATGGATGCTGCCGGGGGCTAAAACTGGTAAAGTTCTATGGCCGTCAATGGTATGAATTTCTTTCTGTTTTATCTGCTTTTATGCTAAGGAAAGAAAATGTTTCTTTTGAATTTGAAGGTCAAGTATTTTGAGTCTTGCAGATATTGGGGTAATGTGTGGTGGAAGAAACAAATTGTACAGCGCAAAGAACAGTTTCAATCGTCACAATTTTCCTGGGACAAACTACTTTGAGAGCAGAAGAGCATCTGGAATGGCCTTTGAATCAGATTTCTTGAAACTGAAACTTTCTCTGCAATTCAAGACTCAAGGCCTCAAATCAAAGATATTTTATATGCAATGGTCCTGTAAAATTCCTATTGATGAAGGATTCCATGAGTTCCTTTAATCATATATTCCGCTGAAGAAACTGGATTCCTTATCCCGACAATCATACTTGACTGATTCTAAGGGTGAATGCAAATCTTCTTGATTTGTATAATTGCCTAGCTTGAAAAAAAAAAAATGCCTGGCTTTCTGAGTGGAAAGAAACAATTTGAGGAATCTGAAATGTATTTCTCCACAGCAGTTGAGAGAGAACCATTAAGCAGTCAAAAAGTCAATTCCAACTTGAATCGTCAAGAAGATAATGAGTTTTACACACCAATTTTGCCTGGCTTGCCAGATGATGTTGCTAAATACTGCCTTGCACTTGTTCCTCGCTTTAAGTTTCCTGTTATGGGTACTGTTAGCAAGAGATGGAGGTCGTATATCCAAAGTAAAGAATTCATCACAGTTAGGAAGCTAGCTGGAAGGCTTGAGGAATGGCTTTACATTTTAACTGGAGACTCAAAAGGGAAGGGAAGTCACTGGGAGATCTTGGGATGTTTGGATCACGCAAATCAACTACTTCCTCCAATGCCCGGACCTACAAAAGCTGGCTTTAGTGTTGTTGTTCTCGATGGAAATCTTTTAGTTATGGCTGGTTATTCTATTTATGAAGGAATTGATCACGTTTCCTCTGAAGTTTATCAGTATGATTCCCGCCTGAACAGGTTAGAGTTTTTCTATCTCCTCTCTTATATTGTACTATACATCATTTACATTGCCATTGTTGTTTTTACTTGTTAGCTATATAAAGTTCTCCTATTCTTGCCAATTTTTTGTTCACTCTCTTAAGCTATACAATTAATTACCTCTGTTCTGGTGCGAATCATATTGATAAACTTCAGAGGAAACACAGTCGGTTCCTACATAAATAGAATAACCAATCATAACTAAAAGATTTCCGTCGAGAACAACTACATCAAAGCCAGCTTTTGTAGGTCCAAACATTGGAGGAAGTAGTTGATTAGCGTGATCCAAACAGCCCAAGATTTCCCAGTGACCTCCCTTCCCTTTGAATCACCAGTTAAAAAAAAAAAAAGGAACTCTTGAATTGAAAACTTTTTCAAGTTATTCGGCAACAATGCCAATGTATTTATTAGTTGAATTGATGTGCTTCTTTATTGAGACTTCATTTTGTCTTCTAACTTATCTAAATCAGTTAGTGTGAGGTCAATTTTGATTTGTTGGATCAATAGTAAATGTCATGCTTAAAAAATGCATTCTTAAAATTTACTTTATGAGGTAATATTTTCTTATTGTGTTCTCACAAACTTTGATTACATATGTTGTAGCTGGAGCACATTGGCAAATATGAATGTAGCTCGCTATGACTTTGCGAGTGCAGAAGTCAATGGCATGGTGTACGCAGTTGGTGGTTATGGACATGATGGTGAGAGTCTCTCTAGCGCTGAGGTCTATGATCCTAACAAGAACAAGTGGACCTTAATAGAGAGCCTGCGCCGCCCCAGGTGGGGCTGCTTTGGTTGTGGATTTGAAGGTAAGCTCTACATCATGGGAGGAAGGTCTAGTTTCACAATTGGAAACTCAAAATTTGTCGATGTCTACAACCCCGAGTGCCACTCATGGTATGAAATGAAGAACGGATGTGT
Organism: Stephania yunnanensis; assembly: GCA_039657365.1. NCBI lineage: Eukaryota > Viridiplantae > Streptophyta > Magnoliopsida > Ranunculales > Menispermaceae > Stephania > Stephania yunnanensis. Next base: position 54,371,574 of record CM077589.1, on the reverse strand, counting down.
CATGGTCACTGCCCATGCAGTGCTGGGCAAAAAGCTGTTCTGCATGGAATGGAAGAACCAACGCAAACTCGTGATCTTTAATCCGGAGGACAACACATGGAAAATTGTCCCGGTTCCATTAACAGGAAGCTCAAGAATTGGCTTTCGGTTTGGGATAATGGATGAGAAGCTTCTGCTCTTCTCTTTAGAGAAAGAACCAGGTTATAAAACCCTACTGTATGATCCAAATGCAGCCCCTGGTTCGGAATGGCAAACATCCACCATTAAACCATCCGGTGCATGCTTGTGCAGCGTGACTATTAAAGCTTGATGATGATAGTCATCGTCGTCTCCCTCCTTATTGGTAAGCGATGCAGCTAACCATTTTAATTCAGATTGTGTTTCAATATTCAATTCGACCTTAAATGACTATTTCCACGATTATTAGGTTGCTTGGTGCAACATTTTATTGTATGACTGAATGAAGTTCATGTCCAATCAGGTCTTATTTGTGTGGTTCTGAGAGAGTAGTTGTTGTAAGTTGGTCTAAAATGTAGAAATTGGAGCTCTTAAAATGGCCTCCACTGTTCTTCTAAATGCCTGCTTGTTCCTCAAAACAGTTTCAACACAGCAATTCAACTGACAAAACTTCTCACTTTGGATGCACTGAATAAATAACCAGCAATTCGACATTGCAGTACTGAAGCCAGCTTTCGTAGATCTCGGCGTTGAAGGGGGTTTGTCGCTTCGCATTATCGAAACAGCCCAAGTTTCTGCCGGTGCCTTCTGCTCCCTTTTGCTTTGTCAGTTAGAACTTGCCAACAACATCCTTGTATGGCAGGAATTTAAAGCGAGTGGATTGAGAAACAAAAGTGCAAAAGCCAGCTTAGCAACACAGGCCAAACAAAATAAGAATGCAAACCAAACACAACATGTTTTTCGAATCAAACCATAAAAGAATACAACTGGTTAAAGCGTTAGAAGGCTTGGAAAGAAAGCAAAGAATCATTAGCCGTTGCTAATGGTACAAAATTGCTTTAAACATCTCTAGATTTTGTTACTTTATAGTGAGACAAGGAAAAGAACAATCTCAACGTAGCTTGTTAGACAAAACAAGTGCCACAACTTTTACACTTTTGTTTGCTGCTTCAGAAAACTTGGTACAATCTTCAGGGCCACTTTCAATAAGGTTTGTTCATTCTGCTTCCACCTCCTACTGAAAAGGTCTGGTCAGGTCTCTGGTCATTGCTAAGCTTTCCTCATCAGCAATGCCTTCAAATGGCCTTCTTCGCCGGCAACAACTCAAAACGGTTTATCATCGAGGAATCCTAGACGCTCATTTGATTGGCATTTGTGACGCATCTAATGCCAGCGACGGTCCGTTCTCTATCGCGATTCTGGAAATCAAATCGCTTTCAACATATTTTCAAAGGATGGAAAGTTGCTTCCTTTGTCCTAGGTAACCCTTTTGAGCACTTGTAACTGATTTGCTATAGCATGAGCTTGATTGATCATCTCCTGAACATCATTCATTACCAGAATCTGCATAACTCACGATTCATCAATGAATAAAATGATTTCTAGACACATGAAGGATCATGAATAGGCTCAGTAACCATCCTGTATCTGCAGTCCCATGAATGTAGGGAGGCATGGAAAGGCATTTGTCATTGTTGAGGTAGAACCGTAGAAGTCAGTCGCAAATGATGCAGTTTTCATGTATCAATGGCCAGTAACCATCCTGTATCTGCAGTCCCATGAATGTGCACAGGGGATTCTAATAAATTTCTGATCTTGCTCTATGACAGGCATAGTTTTCAGCCAGAGCCTAGCTCACATTGTGGCAGTGACTGACTTGATGCCTTACCTTATGGACGTCCTAGATGAGAACCTCCCCAAAGCCGCAGTGACGACAAACGTACGAATGGGCATTACAGCCATAACAGCAATCTGCGGGTCAGTCCTTTCTGATGCTTGCATTGGTCGCTACCGGATGGTGCTATATTCAACCATCATCTGTATTGCTGTAAGTTTTTACCATCTAAGAGAATCTGGCCAAAAGAAATCATTATCATTTTTAGCATACAATCAACTGTTGCATTCAATACTGATCCATCTGAACAAAGGGATTGTCCCTTTTAACATTTTCAGCATCTCCAAAAGTATCGAAGAACAAGAGCGAAAGCACTACAACCTTCCGCTTCGCCTTGCTACTGATAGCTCTTGGCAAAGCTGGTTATTCACCCATGCTAAAAGCATTTGGTGCCGATCAGCTGAAGTCTAACGCTGCAGAAGAAGACTCTAAATTTACGCAGCGAGTAAACTTTTGGTGGTGCACAGGAGTGAACTTGGGTGCATTGGCGGGGATTATCCTACTTGCCATTGTAGAGAGCAGACACAAGTGGGCAATAGGTTATGGTGTTCTAGCATTCACCATGTTCATCGCATTCTGGGTCTTTCTCTGTGGCAAGCCAGACTACACATATGTTGAACCACACGGCAGCATTCTCACGCGTGCTTCGCATGTTTTTACAGCTGCCTTCTTGAATAGAAACCTCGATCATCCTCCTGACGCTAGTCTGCTCTACCACGGCGACAACAACAACCAATTGCTTCCTCATACAGATGATTTGAGGTGACTAACCTCTCCCAGTGTAATTTGTGTTATTTACATCTTCCAAAACTAACACTTGGAAGTGCAGATTCCTGGACAAAGCTGCCATCATAGATTCAACATATTCTACTCCAGAGGAGCAAACAATGAAATGGAGACTCTGCACAGTGACTGAAGTCCAAGAAACCAAGCTCATGATACGAATGTTTCCGATGTGGACAACCTTCCTTATATACGGTTTAGTGAAGTCCTTGGGATACACTTTCTTCCTTCAGCAAGGCAGTAACATGAACAGAAAATTCAGGCATGTTAAGGTCCCTCTTCCAGTACTACTAATATTTACCCGATACGTAAGTGGACAAATCATTTGGCTCAATAAGAGACTGTCGAAAGAGTACCCTCGACTAAGACAAGTAATTGATCCCAAGCGGCAAATAGGTATCGGAATGCTCTTCGCCGTGTTCTGCTGTAGCACTGCCTCATCAGTGGAAGCAAAGAGACTAGATGTCGTCAAGCAATATGGTCTCGAAAACAAACCTAAAGAAACTCTCCCTATCAGCATCTTCTGGTTAACTCCCCAGTTTTTGCTATTAGGTGCCATGGATGGATTCACCTACCCCGGCATCAAGGGCTTCTTCTACGATCAAGTCCCCGAATCAATGAAGAACTTTGGACCCTCATTCACGGCAAGTGTGGTCGGTGTCGGAAGCCTACTAGGAGTAATTGTAATAGTTGCATCAGATAAGGTCAGCAAAAATGGAGATACAAGATGGTTTGCAGACACCTTCAACCGAAGCCATCTCGACTATTTCTATCAGACCCTCGCAGTCCTTAGCTACATCAACCTCCTCTTCTACGCCTACGTTGCAAGTAAATACAAATACTTGAAAATCGAAGAAGATGAAACGGAAGGCGATACCGCCGACGGCATGAGTTTTTGAAAGCATCCCAATCAAATATCTCAATGTAGTCGGCAAAACGACACAGTCGTCAATCCAACTACATATTTTGAATTCCTAGATAATCACTGAATCATTTCTTATATATAACAACAGTATGAATGCACAACAAAGTGGTGATACTTCACAAATGTGCTTCCTTTTTCATCAATTTCAATTCTTTCCTATGTTTCTCAACTAAAATGGGAAAGATTTAGCTTGAAAAATAAGAGATTCAAAAACAAATTCAAGCAAGAACAGTTGAATGTCATGGATGGTGCAGATGTGAAGATAGCAATGCAGCGTGATTCATGCACTAGAGCAAGTGACAATAATGGAAGAGAAGACGATTTTGAGGTCTTACATGGATGAAAGAAGAAATCTTTAGCGCTCAATTCGGCAATTCGGAGCGATCCCAAACGGAAACCCTAGTTCCCAAAAATACAGTGAAAGAGTGAAGAGATCAAGAAAGTGTTAATTATGTGAGTCTGTAAACGCCTGGTCGACTCAGCCCTCTATTCAACAAATCGGCCCTGTTGCTACGGTCATGAGAGTGCTCCTACCACGAGATTGAAATAAAAAGATTGAAATAAAATAATGCAACTGCTGTGAATCGAACTCATCAATACTCAATAATTGAAAATCAAAAGTTATTTAACAATATCAAGAAATTTATTCACGAAATATTACATTATTTTATTTTGTTACATGAATACGATTTTTTCCGATACTGATCAGACTATCTAACTACTTCGGGTTCGTCCAGAGTTGAGCACCACATATAGGGAGCTTTCAATATTGGTGTTTCTATTTTTAAAACTCCAACCCGCTTATTCTAGTTGTGCCAACTATTGGTGAATACGATTATTAATGAACCACTATTTTTATTTTGTGAGAAAACCACTAGAATTCTTTAAAAAAAAAGAAAAAAAAATCACAACAAATGACACAGTGTGCGAAATACAATATTAACATTCGTGACAAAATAATATAGTTTGAAGTTTGAACACTACCCCCAAACTAGCCAAATTACATTATTCTCTCAATGTGCTAAGGAAGGGCACCAACCTATAACTTATTAGTTGTGAATTCAGGCACGCGATACTACTGTACTATTATATGTACTCTAATTTTGTTTTTCGTCACGAATTGTGTTACATTGATTCTATGAGCTATTTAATCACAACCACAATAATTAACTTATTAAAAAAAAATTTGTTGCATATGATTGAAATCCTCAGCTTTATAAAAGAGAAAAAAAAAAATTTAACATCTTACATACAAACTAGTATATATATTTTATAAAAAATAATATAATATACAGCACTTTTAGCTCGATCCCTCCCAGAATTTCAACCAAAGCTTTAACTTTCAAGTGTGAACTCAACCAAAAAAAAAAGTTACATACAAACTAGTATAAAAAATAATATAATATACAGCACTTTTAGCTCGATCCCTCCCAGAATTTCAACCAAAGCTTTAACTTTCAAGTGTGAACTTATGTATTGAGTCAAATTAAACAGGAATTAAAAAACTATATATTAATTAGTTTTAGTTGTGGTGATGATTAAGACGACGTAGTCTCTAGAAAGTAAAGATGGTCTCCTAAATTAAAATGGATCACGAAAAGAAAGAGAGAACCGTCCTAGCTAGCCAAATAATTGAGGCTGGGTTGAGTGAGTTGGTTGAGACTTTTAATTAAGGAGCCCCATGCATGTCATGTGTGCGCTGTACATATTAATTAATTGGCCCACATTTGGAGAACGTGACACTTAATCTGTCTTCAAAACCATACAACGTTCATTCACAACATCTTTATCGGTTTATCGATCTGTACGTTCTTCTAGTATATACAAAACTACGTGCACTCCGTGACAATGTCATCCAAAGTCCAAGATCCCCCCACCACCTACGGTTCTCCACAAGCATGCCTCCTCCTCTAACATGCTCACACATGTCCCCCATCTTATTTTATATTCATTCACATGTTTTAACAAAAATTAAATGATCATATTATTATGAAACGGATGGACACTTGTGCATGCATGTATGTGATCACATTGTGAAGTATGGTTCTCACATTGAATTAATGTAACATCGAGCATGACTTTCACACTTCATGTAACTCGTAATCCTCCCCAATATACATCAACTCTTCCATGTATTGTCTATGTTGATTGTGATATGTTGTATGACTTGTGATGTATGTATAACTTATACGCATTGTATAAGTACATTATTATCATAATCAAATGTCTATATAAAGGGTGTCAACCCATTGTAATTTACACACCAATGTTGGAATGAAAATTTCTACATTTTTCAACTCTAGCTCTCTTCTCTCATATTTCCTCTTTCTCTACTTGTTCTAATATTTCTTAATTTATGTCTTATATACTTAAGTTTTTAGCAAGTCCAACTTAAATTATAGTTGGCGCGCTTACAACTTAATTTACACAACACAAACACACACACACACACACACACACACATATATATATATATATCTTATTCCTTAATTCTCTTGCTATTTTGTTTTATCAAAAAATTATTTTTATTTTTCAATTGATCGATGTCCGCGCGCTTGTTCGAAGAGTTTGATCCATCTAAGTCGACATCCCTCAAGTAATTTAGGTTAATGGTATTATATGTTGTTGTTTGTTGTTTGATCCTTCCTCCTCATTTGTTGTTACAACAATAAAAATTAAAATAAATAAAAAATAAATAAATAAATAAATATGTCAATATATATATAAAGGGGCCATGCACGTAGTCATCTGGGCCGACAATCACGTTTGTCCTAATACGGGGGCAAGTGGGTCCACGTGGCAGCGTGGCATAGGCACGGGGCCTCCACATGTACAGTATGATCAGCGCATCAAGTCCGGACCTAAAAATGACAGCCTTGCGATCCAATTGGATAAAGCGGCACCTCGACTCTTCCAAGAGTCGTTTTTTTCCCTAGCCTGCCACGTGTTCTAACTCATTATCCGAGCCACCACCGCTGACACCAAACTAATAGTAGACGGTAGATCCGACGTCTCCCATGGGGCTATTCAATTAAACCCCATATTTGATATGTTGAGCCTAATTCTTATTATTACGCCACCAAAGTCCTTTACCCCAACTCATCTCTCTTTCTCTCCCTTAACACACTATCTACACAATTTGCTATCTTTGTTGTTGATGATGATGATATATACGTGCTTACTTGATTGATTAAGTGGATTCCAAGTTAAGATTAATTTTATTAATTAAACACTTTTATTTAGTTTTACCTACTTCACCGTTGGCCTCATCAAACCGTCCCCACCCAAACTATGTATGTTCCATTAATTTTTATGGTGCATCGTTTTCATAGTGACATCCTATGATCGACTTCTACAAACTTATCGATTCAGAATCCATATAGTAATAATTTACACTAAACTGTAAGATTCTTTTGACTTTTTGAAAGAATAAAATGCTAGCCATCTCATCCTATTTAATGCAATGGATTAAGATTTGATTTTCTAAATTAATTACTACATAAACTCGATCATGCATGTAGGTTGGATATATTGACAAGTAAAAAACCCACTTGGATTACATTGATTATTGGTTTAAAGCTTTAACAATATACATACATATATGCTTGTTTTGGTAAAAAAAAATTAATGAAAACGTTGCTTTAAAGTTTGCTTTAAGTGCCTTGCGCGTATATGTTTGGAACCTTCATTGATTTTATTGACCTACATTAGTCATGAAATGATCTATATACCCTAAACCGAGAATCCTAAACTCTAAATCCTACACATTCACGTTATAGTCTTTAACTATTTTATGTACAATCATTTATAGAAATTCATTTATATGTTGATTCGGAAATTATAAATGTTAGATTTTCATATTCTTTACTAGCATTAGTATTGATTTAATAAGGCCCGGGGTTTCGTTCCTTAGATTGTATTAATTGTAACTTGAGTTGGTAAGGTCCTTTTAATCAAAAAATTAAAATAAAATCGTTCCACACGTGATTAAGAACCTCACGCGAGTTTGAATTTTTATTTCAATATATATATATATATATATATATATATATATATATAAATCACAAATTTTTGAGTGGTAATGAAATTTACCTTTTTGCCCTAATAAAATTTGCCTCTTTGCCCATACTTCTCGTACCTTCCCTTAAAATTAATAAATTAATTCAACCTAATCCAAATTGCACAAATTTTTGAGTGGTAATGAAATTTACCTTTTTGCTCATACTTTATTTGAATGTTAATAAAATTTACTTCTTTGCCCATACTTCTCGTGCTTTCCCTTAAAATTAATAAATTAATTCAACATAATCCAAATTAGATGATGATAGAGAAGTCCGACTTAAATTAAAGATCAACAACTCAACGACTTAAGAGAACACTACCTCTTCAATGTCTTGAACACTACCTCTTCAAATCGATCAACAACTCACTGATCAACCACTCTCCTTCCTCTTCAAATCATTCATTCCATGCTTCCTTTCATCGATTCATTCGCTGATTTCCTTTGCTCTTTGATTCAAATGTGAGGTAATCCACCTTTCTTCTCCATTTTTTTTTTGCTGTGTTGATTAGATTTAGTATTGGAAATTCTTAGATACCCATGATCGAGACTTTTTATAGAACTCTGTAATTCTTTGTTCTATGCATTCTATGTGTTTGATGAATTATCTAAACCATAAAGTCAACGTTTGGTTATTTTGAATTTCAGTGTTTATGCATTTTATGTGTTTGATGAATTGTCTAAACCATAAAGTCAATGTTTGTGAAATGCCTATGAGAATATTGAATGTATTTTCCATTGCCAACAAATTGAACCTCTGATTTTATATATGCAATTGATGAGTAGTTAATTAGCACTATTTTATAAGGTATTAATTAAGATCAAATCAATATCAATGGATACCCAAGTCCATAAACAGTGTTACAATAAATCTATCTTATCTTTCAATCATTTTTTTTATAAGAAAGAGGTATATGTATATATCAAAATTATCAAAAAGTGTACAGAGATGAATTTTGCTTCTACGCATTGTTCATTAATCTTTGTTTTGTACATAATAAAATTATTAACAAATTACCCAAAATAGCTAATAAGATTTATAGTTTTGAGCTAATAAAATTGCAAGTGCTTCGAATTACCCCTGCACATTGTTCTCTTGGTGCTTTCATGCATTTTTACCATCTCCAAAAGTCGGTGTATTGTCCATTCAGAAGCCTAGCGATTCCATGTGATGATATAGGTTTTGTTTGGTGTTCTTTCATAGATCACCACCTTGGTCCCTCATCTGTTCAGTTGGACATTAAATTTTTTCCCTCCCTCTCTTTTTAAAATTGCATTTTGTGTATATTTCTGGGGCTATTCATGGATATGTGTTTTTCCATGGGAGCATCAATAACATGGTAGATTTCTCTGAGGTGGTTTTCTATTTTTCAACTTATGCTTCTTCTATCTTTAATTATGTACAGTATACATATTTTTTTTTGAGGAAGTAATGACCTAGCATGACTAGCTTGTTTTTTCATTCACATCTTATCTCAATCACATTAGATAATATTGATAAGCTAAAAATGGTATTTATATTTCTAATTTTTAAATTTTAATTACAATTTTAAATTTAAATAATAAATTCTTAGAAATTAATTCCCGCGAGCGAAGCGAGCGGGTCAATCGTGCATAGCACGTCTTGAAACTAGTATATATATATATATATATATTTGTTGGTAAACCAACATTAATTTGTGTTCTTTATTTCAAAGTCATTCGTGACGAAACTTTATTTTGATTATAATACATATATATCTTTTGGAAGAATAATGGATTACTTGTTCTAATTTGCGACATTCTTTTACAAGAATTATTTGCGACAATATCAATTTAGTCATGATAATGTCCACAATGCAGGAAGAGTATAAAATTGGATTAGTATATTGTACAAGACGTATTGCTGTGATTCCACTTCACAAAAGATGCGAATCACTAGTGACAATAATGTCCACAATATTATATGTATTCTCCAATTAAAACTAAACGTCAAGAAAACAACTTTGATGGTGAACTTTACATAAACAAACCACAAGTAGAACCAACGATGGTGATGGTAATGCCAACTGCTCAAGCCTCAAGTGGTCCTTATTACGTTCATTTGGTCCTACTTTACTCTCCTGTCTCATTAACAAACAGCCGGCCAAACTGGTCCTCTATGGAAAAATTGACATGACTAAAACATGCAAGTTTGGCCAATTGATACAAGTTAATTTTGTCACAGCCCTGAGAATTATATATGCCTCGACATGCACCATTAATAATATATGTTGATTATTCAATTGAATCTTTGGGTTTGGTTTGGAATCTATGCCAATAGTATCATTTGCATGGATGAAACTCATCCATATATTCTTCTCAATTGATTTGGCATTGCTGGCCTCTAAACAATTTTTTTTTTTCACAATTTTAGCTGTCATGAATATTTTTGATTTATTTTTGTAGGTTGTCTTGTATTTTTAAATTAATCTAGATTAACTATAAAATTACTCTAGAAGATTCACGGAGTAACCTTCAATTTGTAAATTATAAATAAGTTACTAGTTTTTCAACTTTCGGTAGATATCAACAAATTTTGTGGATCTTTATTGATTTTTATGTAAAAATAAGAAATACCAAAAAGAAAAGAAGGGAATCCATAAAAATACTATAAAATTAGCATTGGCTCGGATAAAGAATATTTACATATCAAACGGATCATATCAAAATCTTATTTTTAAGGACTTAAAAAATTAATAAATTTAAACTAATCCAAAAATAGATAAACATTAAATATGATTTGAATCAATTAATTCCTAACAAAAAAACAGCCTCTCATAATTCTTTTGTCTATTTGTGTTACAAGTAAATGATATGAAATGGTTGACATTTGCACATAAAAAAATATAAATAAGCAGTGACTCACCTAAAACATGGCTAATGTAATTGTAATGCAAATTAACAAACGCCGACTTCAAAGAGCAACTAATAATAGAAGAAAACACCACAATAGCTTTTCTCTTTATAAGGACTTGTTTGATTAGGAGTGAAGTTAACTCCCAATAGATAATTTGTAAGGGGTGTTGAAATTAATCTCGTTTGGTTGCCTAATTTTTCTATAACTTTTCTCTCAACTCACACTTAAATGTGATAGATATCTCCCCCACCCGTTAAGCGAGTTATCTCATAAGAGTTTGTAGACATAATTACCCTCATTAATTACCTTTCATTACCCTCTCTTATTTGAAATATATTTTATGTTAATTCATATATTTTATTATTTAAAAATCTGCAACTTTCCTAAAAGTTTAAAGTTGAACTAAACATGAAAATATAATTAATCTTTCTCTGTGAGTGAACTCCGCTCCGCTGGCACTGTAAGTTGACAAAAGCAAACTAAAAAAATTAATTGATATTGGCCGAAGCATATGTAAAGAGATGGGCGAGACATAAGTTGTTAAAAAAAAAACAAAAAACAATAGTTGGTACTTTGTAAGGTTGGAAAATTTTTGATCAACAAAGATGGTAGGCCAAGATACAAGGAGTGAAAGATGTGTGTCCGTGCAACTACACTTCACACGTTTTCGGTTCTTCACAATTTAAAAACTAAAAAACCCCTTCAATTCTAATCTTGTTAAATGAGCCCACAATAATCATTCGCATAGCTAATAACATTAGTTACGCCCTCTCTCTCTCTAATGGCGGAGACGACCCAGAACATGGAAGGATCGACACCAGTCGCGGCAGAAGAGGAAGAAGAGAGAGACCCAGAAAGCAATTCTCTGTTGCAACCACTAATCAAGAGAAGCAGAACACTTTCTTCAAGCCCATTAGCCATAGTCGGAACAAAGGTCTCTCACATAGAGAGCTTGGACTATGAGTAAGAACTGAAATTTCCCATCTTTGATTTTGCTTTTTTTTTTTTTTTTTATTTGGTTGTTGTTGTTGAAAAAATGATATGATTGTGAAGATCTGGTCGATTGACGAGATGGGTGGTTTTCAAAATCTCATCTTTGATGCAGAATCAACGAGAATGATCTGTTCAAGCACGACTGGAGACGCAGATCCAGAATCGAAGTGTTGCAGTACATTTTGATGAAATGGACATTGGCCTTCCTTGTTGGGCTTTTGACTGGTGTGATTGCAACGCTAATCAATCTTTCTATTGAGAACATTGCTGGGTTCAAGCTTCTTGTGATTGCAAAACTGGTTGAGCAAAGAAGTTGAGTGTTCAAGCTTTGATTCAAAACCACTCCTTGTTTTGTGTTGATTGAGTTGCAGAACTCAATATCAGAACCTTGGATTGAGACTTGTGTGTTGATTTTTTGCAGGTACATGACCGGGTTCATATACTTCACAGGAGCAAACCTAGCACTTACCTTGTTTGCCACTTTTCTTTGTGTCATGTTCGCGCCCACCGCCGCAGGACCCGGCATACCAGAGATCAAAGCTTATCTCAATGGAGTCGATACGCCGAATATGTTTGGGGCAGCACCATTGATTGTCAAGGTGAGTCCATGATAAGTTCTCAATCTCTCTTCATAGATAACATGTTGCCTTGCCTTGCTTTGCCTTGTTAGAGATCTGGGCATAGCTTTTTTTTTTTTTTTTTTCAATCAGAGAACTGTTTATGAACTTGATCACCCAGAATCTTTGATGGGTGTGCTTGAATTGTTTGATTTGGGATATGAATCATATGATTCAGGGTCATCAATTGATTGCATTGAAATGGAGAAAATCTGAACTGGGCAAATGGAGATGGCTTTTGTTGAGTAGTGTGATGATCTCAATAACAATATATTTAGTTCCATCTCTGCAGATCTTTGGCAGCATTGGAGCAGTGTCTGCTGGTCTGGATCTAGGAAAGGAAGGGCCACTGGTGCATATCGGCGCCTGCATTTCCTCCTTGCTAGCCCAAGGCGGCCCCGACAATCACCGCGTGAAATGGAAGTGGATGCGATACTTCAACAACGATAGAGACCGTCGGGACCTCATAACCTGCGGATCATCTGCCGGGGTTTGTGCAGCTTTCCGGGCACCAGTGGGAGGCGTCCTGTTTGCGCTAGAGGAGGTGGCAACGTGGTGGAGAAGTGCCTTGCTATGGAGAACTTTCTTCTCCACTGCTATTGTGGTTGTTGTGCTCAGAGCCTCCATAGAGTATTGCAACACTGGCAAATGTGGACTGTTTGGTAAAGGTGGCCTTATAATGTTTGATGTGAGTGATGTTTCAGTATACTATCACTTGCTGGATGTTGTGCCTGTTGTTGTGATTGGAGTAATTGGTGGACTTCTTGGAAGTTTGTACAATCATCTTCTCCACAAGGTTCTCATTCTCTACAATCTCATCAATCAGTAAGCAATTCAGTCCCATACCATAATCTTGATAATGTATTCAATGTATTGCATTAGTTTGCTGAGCCTAATTAGTAGCACTTGAATTCTGTTTTGCAGGAAAGGAAGAATATGCAAGATGCTTTTGAGTCTCAGTGTAGCTCTTTTCACTTCTGTGTGCCTTTACTCCTTCCTTTCCTTGCAAAGTGCTCACCTTGTGATCCAGATCTTCTAGGGATAATTTGTCCATCAACTGGTAGAACAGGCAACTTCAAGCAATTCAACTGCCCACCAGGGTACTACAATGATCTTGCCAGTCTCCTCCACACATCCAACGACGATGCCGTTCGCAACATATTTTCGACATCAACACCAAATGAATACCACCCTACTTCTCTCCTAATTCACTTTGGACTCTACTGCATTCTTGGTCTATTCACATTCGGCATTGCGGTCCCGTCTGGGCTCTTCTTGCCTATCATTCTCATGGGTGCTTCCTACGGCCGCTTACTAGGTATTTGCGCAGCCCCATACACAAAAATCGACCAGGGACTCTATGCCGTGCTTGGCGCTGCGGCTCTCATGGCAGGCTCTATGAGGATGACTGTCTCTCTTTGTGTGATCTTCCTTGAGCTCACCAACAATCTTCTCCTACTTCCCATAACAATGATAGTTCTACTTATTGCCAAAACAGTAGGAGACTGCTTCAACCCAAGCATATATGAGATCATCTTAGAACTCAAAGGCTTGCCTTTCTTGGAAGCTCATCCTGAACCATGGATGAGGAACCTCACTGTTGGTGAGCTTGCCGATGCTAAGTCGCCTGTTGTGACATTATGCGGAGTGGAGAAGGTTGCCCGCATTGTCGAAGTCCTCAGGAACACCACCCACAATGGCTTCCCTGTTGTTGATCAAGGGGTGACGCCGCCGGTAGGAGCCCCGGGCTGTGCAACGGAACTTCATGGGTTGATTCTGAGAGCACACCTGGTTGCAGCATTGAAGAAGAAATGGTTCTTGAGTGAGAAGAGGAGAACAGAGGAGTGGGAAGTGAGGGAGAAGTTCACTTCAGTTGATCTAGCAGAGAGGGGAATAACAATTGAGGAGGTGATAGTAACAAAGGATGAGATGGAGTTGTACATGGATTTGCATCCACTCACCAATACCACACCTTACACAGTTGTAGAGAGTATGTCAGTTGCCAAGGCTATGGTGCTCTTCAGGCAGGTGGGACTTCGTCACATGCTGATTGTACCCAAATATCAAGCAGCAGGGGTAAGTTCATTCTCTCAAGCAGCTTTGAATACAAGATATGGCATTAACATAACCAATTGCGAAAACTACCAACCAATTGAGTGAATGAGACTCAATGCCCTTTAAAATGTAGGTTTCAAAGTCGAGCCTTCTGGTATAGATAAATGACTGTCAGTAGTAGGTTAAGTCAGATTGTTAGCTTCAAACAATGGACAAGGAACCCAAAAAACAAACTATTAGAATTAATTGTAGTTTGATACATAGATGAACATTGTTCATTTGTTCATGCATACGTCTAAGGTTCATTAACATTGTCTTCTTTGTCGCAATATGCAGGTTTCCCCCGTTGTAGGGATCTTAACAAGACAAGATTTGAGAGCCAGCAACATTTTGACAGCATTTCCCCATCTTGAAGAAACCGAAAGAAAGAGGAAGTGAACCAAAACTCAGAGCCGCACTGCACTCAAGAGGCACATATTCTCACCGAGCTTCGCAACTGCATCCATTTGTTTTGTTTTAGGTTCTTTTTCAATCATTTGTTGCATTCTTTTCCACCTATTTTCAACATATAAGAAACAAGACACCCGTGCTAGGGAGGAAAATAATCATCTTTATCAATAACTTCCAGCGCTTTATTCAGTTGAGGACAAAGGTAATTAATTTCAATTTTGGTTGTATTAAGATTGCTGTTTACTCTTCTTCTTGCTTGTTTTCTTTTTCTTCTTGCTCGTGCCTTGGCCGCGTTTAAAGACTGCCAGAATTTCAATGCTGCATCAATAGTTCATTCCTGGATTTAGTATACCAGTATCTTGAGATACAATTACTCCAAAACTAAAATCATCCCTCAATAGGAAGAGAACAAGAAAAGTTGAACAACGGAAAATGACATGTAGTATCTACCAAAAAAAATAAAAAGATGGTATGTAGTAACGTTCAGACATTTTTCACAGAAGCAAGAACTTATAGATAAGAAAAATTCAGATGATGACCATATGAATTAAAAGTAAGATAAGCTGCTTTACCTACCTTTTTTTCTCATTATTGTTATGTGATCTTGACTTTTAGGCAAAAAGCTAAAAACAAGCAATTCATGTCGTCCCCACTTCTTCGGCTAAAGCAAAAAGCCAGACTTGATGTGAACTACTAAAAAAGATCGACCCACATGTCAGGGTTTGCAACTTTTTCTTTCCGCACGTTTAAATCCTTCTATTTTTTTTTTCTGTTAGTAGGCACATTTTCTCATTTGAACATGAACAATGGGTACTGCATAGATTTGCTACAAAGATAATTTTAAATATTGATAACTAATAATACTTTACATTAGAGTTCCTGTTTTTAAGTTGAGTTTGTTTCTACGTGAGATCCCTTCACCCCTGATTTTAACAATCCAAGAAAAAAAACTAGACACTATCAGTCATTCTCTGACATCCTGTCCTTTGGAATGTCAGGGAACATATCTCATCTGTTCGAGCTAACTAGTCAATTATCATACTTTAACAATAAATGAAATTAAGCAACGCGATAACGACAAAACAAAAGATAATTTTATTTGGATCAAGAATAATGCAAAACTAAACAAGCTCAAACGAATGTTTAAAAGAAAGAAAGAAATAATATATCAAACAGCAAAAGAGAAAAAAGAAAATGTAATAAACTAAATGAGGGAAGACAGTACCTTTGTGTCCCAGGAAAAAAGTTAAAGCCATGGGCTTTCTCCAGATGCCAGGCCTTACTAGACAATAAAGAATTACAATCCTGTACATAACTTACTTTGTTAGGAGATTAGAGCGAAATCACAAAAACAAATCTTGAATACAGCCCAAGATTTATGAGACTGTTCAAAATGTTTCATTGACAAAATCTATAGCAATCTCAGCGGTTCCAGGCGCATACCTCCTTAAAGCTCTCCCACCCACAGCTTATGTAGATAAGAGTTTGTGGCAGAGAAGAGCTTTTCTCCCAGGTTGTTTTGCTTTCTATCTGAACAGCAGCTTCTCTTGCCCGCAAAATCCAAGGCCTCTTCTCATTTTTCTCCTTCAGGGAAGAACTAATTGTAGACAAACAGTAATTAAATACTTAATACTGCACTATGCTTAATAAATTTCAAATATTCTTTAAGAACTTAGAATGCAAAGAATTCAAATAGGTGATAATTGAAAGTTAAGAAAATTAAAACTCAAGCCGAAGCAGAAAAAAAGAAACAGCTACCTTTCAGATAATTGAGCTTTACGCTCTGATGAAGCTATCGTCTGTAATGCATCCAGTAATGGTGGATCCAGCCCTTTTCTTGGGGGGTCAACCACAACGACATCAGATCCTTCTAGCCAAGAAAGCGGTTCCTGAATTTTTTTTAAATGAATCAGGAACAGTGGTAGATACAGTAGAAATGTACTGCACACTGATTTGGCAACATAAATCTGAGCATACTCAACAACAATAAAAACTAAAATCCCAAATTAGTTGGGGTTGCGTACATGGATCCAGCTCTTCCACCTTGATTGAATTAATGTCATTTATGGCACGCCTTCAAGATCCTTAAAAGTCCTTTGTAATCAAGCATTTCAAGCTTTGTCAAGTCTCCTCCTATACAGTCGAATTTCTTCAGCTTCTACTAGGACAAGTTTTCTAATTGAGGCATTTGCAGGCCGACCTTGAATATGTCCAAACCACTGCAACATCACATCCTAGTTTTTGCGCAATTGAGTCTACTACTTTTCTTTGAGCATTCGTATTTCTTATTCTAACTTGACAAGCTTTACTATACATCCACCTAAACATCCTCATTTCCGCTAACTTATTATGTGTTGTGTTTTTTATTTACTCTCGAGTCTCAAAAAATAAAATAAAATAACCATGAAATTACAAAAATCTGAAGGCAAACATAACAAACAGTACACAAAAAGTTAACACGTTTGCACCATGTTCACACTAATTCCTTTTCTTTTCTAAGCTGTATCAAAATGATAGAAATACATAAATATAGAGAAACAAATATCAATGCTTATCGAACTTGCTTTTGATGACTTGCATTGACATTACTGAAAATATATGTCAGAATTCATAAATCATTAAATTTGGGATTCAAATTCCTGAAATCAGTGAAACTTATGAGCCTATGCAAAATCTTTTTTCTAATTGGAGGGAGGGTCAGGGAGCACATTAACAAATTGACAGATTACGGAAAATTCACATTGTTGCTTCATGAACAATTTCTGTTGGAAAAAATGGGCAGCAAGATTATCAAACATATAGCGAGGAAAAGTACTAATGGAGTTCAACTCGAGTTTTAAAAACTGACATTTGAAGTGTCTGCTTGGTGCCAGCTGATACTGCTATCTATGGACTCTGGTAGCCGGCTTATTGTCTTTTCAAAAGATGCCTTCGCTTCTTTGTTGATCTCGACACATTTAACAGATCTGCAAAATGGAAGCAGTTCTTTGAACTTCGAGGGCCAGTGAGAAATAGTTAGTTGGAGAAAAGAACTTAAAATATAGTTCAAATTAGGCATACCTGCATTTTCTAGCAACAGCTAAGGATAAGCCAATAACACCAGCTCCAGCATACAAATCAGTAACGGATGTTCCATAAGGTACATAAGTGTGTAACTTCCGAAGCAATGAATCAAAAGCCTGGACGATGCACAAGTAAAATTTATGTTCATTTAAATATAGCAGACCTGCATAGCAGACTTAGCATTCTAAAACTGCTCCAAAGACAGGCTCGTTCCCTTTATCAGTCAACATGCAAAGGAAAGAACAATGCTAACTCATAAAAAGCAATGTGCTAGTAACTGCCAATTGCAAGTAGGTTACTGGCACATCCAATCATACAAAAGAATCCAAGAACTCGTCAAAACATAAGGTAGGCTTACTCTCGTATTTGCCTGACCGAAGCTGGATGGAGCCAATGCAACATCAATTCCTCCAACATGTTCCCAAAAATCTCTCTCTCCTAATAGATGCCTCCACCTATTGCCAAAAATTATCTGCATGATTAGCAGTACTTTAATGTTGTAATACATCTAAAATCTAGTGGTAAAACAATATATGCATGCGTGAGTGGGCTAATTTCTAGGAGCGTTAAGAATAAGACGAGTCCTCATACGATCCTCAAAGATCAAGTAATTAATTCGGATAATATGCAATGGTAAAATAAAATAGGACTAGAACCACACATTGCTACTCGAGGTCTGAAAATTGGCCCATACAGAGTGAACTAGATGGACATAGCTGCTTGGGCCACCACTTCTCCATAAGAACTGCAATGCAAAACCAAAGCATCATTTCCAATATGCGAAATCTACATTCTGATTTTCGGAAAAAATTGATGCTGAAAGGCAGTCTTTATGCAATATTCTTGCTGCAAGCATGCAGATGATTTGAGCCAACAACAGATGCATGTTCGGAAACTAAAAAAGAAATAGCTCAACTTACTTGGGCTAAGGCATTTAACTTGTCTGAACTGGGTGAATTCTCGCTTCTCGAATTCCAAACTAAAGTGATCTGCACCCTTCCTAAAAAAAAATAAAATAAAATAATTGTACTAGCTTTCTACCTTTTGCTTTCTAGTATTTCAAAAGCCACAGACTTTTTTTTCTGAAAACTCTAATGAAAATTCTAAGGAGAGTAGAACATAATCTTCAAGATAAAAAATATATACGGCATAAACTAACCACTGCGGTATCTTTCCGACCAAGGGAGGGATGTGTTGTGCAAAGTCACAGCCATCTGCAAACACCAAATTTAGAACTTCAACTCAGAACAAATAATTGTCATTGGAACATAAATGATTCTCCCACATGAACAAATACAATTATATTCCCAATCTCAAACCTGCACATATCGCAATTCACCAGTTCCAGTATCTTCGTCATATGGTTGAACATCCAACTTAGCAAGTCCTGAAAACATAGAAACACAACACCACAAATGAAACAGCCAATAAAAGAAAAAGAAAAGCCTGAAAACAATAAGCTTCTAAGGAAAACCTGCCTTGTTTGAGGAGTTCAACAGCAGCATTAATGTTGGGATGATGCGCTGCAGAAAATCAATACAAACAACATCAAACAAACCCCCAAAACCAATCACAATTCCAATCAATAAACCGATCCCACAAACCTCGGCACGAAGGAATATCAACCACATTATGAGTCCCCTCCTCATAAAGCCCAACCAAAGGCTTATCCGATGACCCTCGAACCGCCAACTTCGCGCGACACCTCCATCCCCACTACCCCCCAAAAGGGCAACACCACACCATCAAAATCAACCTTTTTTTTAGCAAAAAAAAAAAAAAACCAACAAACAACAACAACAACAACAACAACACAGCCTCAGTCTCAAAGTAATTGAGGTCGGCAACATGGATCGAACTCTTCCATTGTGCTCGATTTAGTGCAATTGATGGTGGGCTTTCCAAACCATTCAAATCCCTCATAATTAATGCGTCACAAGTTAACTTTACTTTACCCCTTTTGTTGAATTTTTTCAGTTTCTATTGATTCAAGTTTTCTTGGAAGGGAATTTGTAGGGCGTCCTTGCAGGTGACCAAACCACCACAACCTCTTTGTCGCTATTGGTGCTACTCCTAATTGTTTCTGAATTTTTATATTTTTTTATTCTATCTTTACAAATTTTACCACACATCCCCACAAAACAAACAAACCAACAAACCAACAAAAAAAACTCCAAATCACTCACCAATCTACAAGTATCAAACGTGAAATCCGACACTCCCGAATCCCTAAAAAACTCGGTCACTTCATCCAACACCACTGGCCGGTGGAGATTCCACTGATGAGTGCACCCCGAACACCTAAAACACCAAATTCAATCAAAAGATGAGATTTTTAGGGCAAACAGAACAAAATTGATGAAGAAATGAAACCAATTGAAGAGTAGTTGATGAGCTCAGTGTACGAGTCGAAGTGTTGGCATTGAAGCGCACACGCGGGAGAGGAATTAGGGTTTGCAGAGACCGAGAGAGGTGTAAGTGATGACTGTGTTTTCGTTTCGCGAGATTTGATGAGTTGCGAAGGCTGAGCTGCGAAGGCGAAGAGCGAGAGAGCCATTACTGTGCTCTCGCGCTAACCGAGGAGATATTCTTTGAATGTTTCTAAAACAGTATACTAAACACACACTAATACCACACACATAGTTGGGAACTGTCGATGTACCTCGATATCTGTGTACCCACGATTAGATTTCGATCTCCCGGTTAATGATTCAATTCTGCGCATCTCGAGTTATGGACAATGCGTGAGTCGAGGTGAATCCGACGGGTGTTGGGATTCAACCGTTTAAAAGTTGTTGAAACCCTGTTTAAACCACCTCTCTTATTCAGAATCAGAGTCTCTTCAACATTTTGATTTCCAAGATTCACTGAATTCTCTGAATTTGGCCTTGAATTTCTCTTCTTTGTCGTCGTCGCGATTCGTGGTCATCTCGATCTTTCCGGCGCCAATGCCATGGATCATCTCTTCGATCCATCCTCTCCAATGGCGCAGCAGCAAAGACAGCACCACCACCACCAACAACACCAACAACAAGAACAACTCTTTTATGATCCATCCGGTCTCGCGATGAATTTGAGGTTTCAATATCAGCAATCTTTGATTCGTCTTCCTCGCGGTGATCCTCCACGACAAGAAGACCGGTTCCCTGAAGTAATTCATCTCTGCCAGCAGCTTCAAAGTCAGATAACTCATCTGAATACGCATATTAGTCTTCTATGGAGCTATATCAAACGCTTTCCTGGTATGGCAATGCCCACGACTGAATTTCCCGATATGACAATGCCCGCGATTAGTTTTCCTGGTATGGCAATGCCCGTGACTAGTTTTCCTAGAATGGCAATGCCCACGACTAGCTTTCCTGGAATGGCAGTGCCGGGGACTAGAGAGTGCTTCGATGTTCGTCTTGCGGGGATGGAGGGTTCTTTGGATATAGCGAGGGGAGAGTCGCCCATTCTTGGTCTCGTAGAATCTTCAAGAACAAGATTTCCAGGCCAGGGGAGTAGTAGTTCAATGAATTTGAATTTGAATCCGAATTCTTCGATGTTTTGTACTAATCATCAGTGTGGAAACAATCATGAACGCAGCGTACTTGGCATGCCTAGAGATGAACGAGCATATTTGGCATTGCAAATGATTAGCGAGAAGGATTTGCGTCAAGAATGCAATATTTAATGAGATTAAGGGTCATATAGCTGAATTGATGGAGAGTCCATATGGGAATAACTTTGTTAAGGAGTTTTTTGATAGATGTGAGAATAACCAAAAGGATCAGCTTGTTAGGGAAGTAACAGGGAACGCTTTCGTTTTCGCCAAGTTATGTTTTGATACTCATGGGTGAGTGATTGAGAATGGCTGTTGCTGTTGTTGTTTGTTCAATTTTCAGTTCTCACAATATCTCTTCTTGTTACCTCTGTAGAGTTTTTTCTGTGAAGCAAATGCTGAAGTCTGTTGCCGATCCAGCACAAATAACTCTAATCTTTAAGGCTTTGAAGCCTTTGGTGTACCGATTGATGACTAATACGAATGCCGCGGAGCATGTCATTGAAACTTGCGTGGGAAATCACCCAGTCGAATTTCGTAAGGTACATTGTTATTATCGAGCCAGATTACTTAACTGTTGCCAATGACATGAGATTTGAGATTTCCAGTGCCATGAGTTCACCTTTTGCAGTATTTTGCAGTATTTGTTAGATGAAATTGTGAAGCATTTTGTTTCCATTTCCAAAGATCGTCACGGATGTAATTCTGTACAACAATGTGTGACGTTGGCTCAGGGAGAGACAAGGGACTGCCTAATTTCTGCAGTACTCTGGAACTTACTCTTCCTGGCTCAAGATGAATACGGGTTCGTCTTCGGAGACACTTATTTGCACTAATTGCATCTGTTAAAAAAATGCTCTCCTCTGTAAAACTAATAATCCATCTTTGAATTCTTCTTTGGGTTTAGACACCATGTTGTGGCGTGGCTACTGCAAACAGGACTTCCACATGTCTCAGATGTCATATTTGAACAGTTTAAGGGGAGCTTTGTACTACTTTACATGCGAAGGTTTAGCCATAATGTGGTGAAGCTGTTAATCCAAAACTTAAGCAGAGAAAAACTTGAAGAAGTCAAGGAGGAAAGCAATGAAGGACCACATGGAATTCCTCTGTTAGCATATATATACCGCCTCATGGAGGATATGTAGTTCAATCGGCTCTAGAAGTATCCTTCAAGGTTAGTTTCATTTCACTTTGCAGGTAACTTCAATGCGATTATTTCTGTTTGTGAAAGGTAAAATACGAGTATTTATATGTATCCTTGTTCTAACTTCTCTTTTCGTGGAACTAATCGCAGTTTTCTGTCCACGATCCTCTGGTCAAGTTTTTCGAAGAGAAGCATCCAGGTAATGGAAAATGTTCATAACCCGCCGCATCATAATAAAACTGCGTTGCTGATAAAGTGGTCGACACTGGGATTTAAACTGATCATCAGAATATTCTTAGCAAGAGTAACTGTAGAGGGAGATAAGATGGCTTGGTTGCAAATTTAAGCAGCAATATTTTCATTTGCCCCTCCTGTTTAGTGTTCCTGTATTGATGATACCGAACCCAGCTATCGGCTTTTTTTTTTTAATTTCCTTTAGTGCTTTACTTGCTTTTGGAATTTCTCCGGGAACCATTGGCGAACAATTTGGAGGCTCCGAGGTAAGATATCGATTCCCCGATGGACATTCATGTAAGTAGAGTTATAGTCTTATAGAGACATCCATGATCATTCTGCTTTGTAGATATTAATGTTGCTATGGCCAGACCTCTTAATTGTTGAATGAAATATCAATGCTATCTCAACAACAAAAGTGCATCTGCAATCTTTTTATACAACTCATCACTCATTCTCTAGTAGACTGCAATAATTAAGTTCCTCGAAAAGTAAGTAAGAACACCAGGAATTCTAGTACTAGTCTTGACGGATCATATGCCGAGAGTAGATTGAAAGAACAGAAAATACTATATTGATCTTGAAGCAGTGAGAAAGCATTCTAATGATTTCCTCTATAACCTCAGTGAGTTTTTCTTTGCTCAACGCTTGCAGTAACAGCTCCACCACATTATTGCTGAACTCTCGTTTGGAGAGCAGCACAAAAATCCGCCTTAAACAGTTGCACTATCTGTCCAAGAAACGCGCGGAACCATTCCAAATTTTACAATTATTGGTGCTCTTGTCACACGCGATACCAACAATTTTCTCTTGCAGGCTTGAGATCATGTTTGAGTGTCAAACCAGCAATGAAACCATATTTATATATCTTTTTGATTTCCATGTTGTGATCTTGCTCAATTTATTGCACAAGATGAAAGTTTACGCAAGTAGAGGAATAGCAACAACAATGTACCTAGCGAAATTTAGTGGGGAAGATTTCCTAGCAAGTTTCGAGCATGCTTTCCAACTTGGTTGATTATCAGTCATCAATATGCATCTCAAAGACTGCAAATTAAGCCTTAATTAAAGATTTTGCACAGTGAGCACCGGAGCTTAACAAGTTGATTCTTTTGGTTATTGTCACATGCATCTATCAAGAAGTGTAATCTCCATACACATATATGGATTCTCCGTCAACTCAGTTATATGATCGGCCCTTAACCTCATCAAAATATTGCATTCTTGACCAGAAAAATTGTAACCAGACTATCTATCCACAGTTGACAAGTCCTAATCACATGCCCCCAATTGTAAAGACAAATTTTATAGAGCAAAGTCCAGTTTTTTATTTTTATAAAAAAGAAATAACTTTCTTTATTATTAACAACAAGTTAAGAAATCGGTGAAAATATCACATCTACTAAAAAAAAAAAAAAAAAGTTAAGTTCATATCCAATTATGTTAAAGAGGAATCGAATCACTCAAAATTTGTATGAAAATAATTCCTAAAGAAAAAAAGAAAAAAGGACATATTGGTGAAAAATATCATATTTTTTGACTATAGATAATGATCCTAAATTAATATAAGATATGATTTTTAAGTAAGAAATATTTTTCTTTCATTCGTGACGGAGAAGTTTTACTCTCATAATCGAGTTTGGAAAATTCTACAGGACATCATCCAAATGCAAGCGCGCGATTTTTCTCAAGATGCATGTTAACGCATCTCGAGGTGCATCGCACGCCCTTGAGTTTTACCACCTCACCACTCCCCTCCAGTCCATAACTCGATCTCTCACACCAGACTAACACTAACAGTTTCAATAGAGAGAGAGAGAGAGCGCGAACAGCACCGCAAACGGCGCGCTCTTCATCTTCAATGGCAGATCTGCTGCTCCCACCGAGATCTGCAACGGACATCTTCGGAGACCCAATCGACGCCCACCCTCTCTGGTTCAAGAAAGAGTGCTTCCTCAAAGCCGCCTTCGACTCCGAATCGTACATCGCAGATCTCCGCACCTTCGTCCCCTTCGAAAACCTCAGATCCGAACTCCAATCCCATCTCTCCTCGCTCAAGCACGAGCTCGTCGACCTCATCAACCGCGACTACGCCGATTTCGTCAATCTCAGTACCAAGCTCGTCGATGTCGATGCTGCAATTCTCCGTATGCGAGCTCCTCTCGTCGACCTTCGCGACAAGATCTCCAATTTCAGGTCTAGTGTCGAGAATTCCTTGGCCTCGCTTCAGGACGGCCTGCGCCAGCGTGCGGAGGCGTCCGCCGCGAGAGAGGTGTTGGAGCTGCTGCTCGATACGTTTCACGTTGTTTCCAAGGTTTCCATTTTGATCTCAAACCCTAGGTTTTGGTTTTTGTCGTCAATTGTTGTTGTTGATTTGTGGTTTTTGGCGTTGCTGGTATTGTTTGTGAATCGAAATCCTAGGTTTTGGTTTTGGTCATCAATTGTTGTTGTTCATTTGCGGTTTTTGGCATTGCTGGTATCGTTTGTGAATTGAGATCCTAGGTTTTGGTTTTTGTCATCAATTGTTGTTGATTTGTGGTTTTTGGTTGTGAGTTTTGGTTAGGTTGAGAAGCTGATAAAGGAATTGCCTAGTTCGCCTGCTGATTGGTCGAATGGAGACGGCGTGCCGTCGGGGGAAAGAGGTTCTTTGAGCAATGCATATGCTGAGAATGGAACGAGCGTGAGAGAGACGCAAAGCATGTTGTTGGAACGGATTTCGAGTGAGATGAATCGGTTGAAGTTCTATGTTGCTCATGCTGAGGTCTGTTTCATTGAGTTCTTTATAATGAATTGTAGTGATGAAAGAAATGTGTTAAATTTATAGTTTAAAAAACTTGATTTCATCTCTCCTGTTATCAACTTTGATGAGCTGAAACTAGTAGCTAAATACATGTTCCATGTTAACCCCTGATTCTTGTTTAGAACACAAATATCGGAGCCAATGTTTGGCATTGATCTTCAGTGTTTGAATTGCTTTTAGATTTTCTCCGAAAAGCTCTGTCGAACATTTTGAAGGTTCTGAGGTTCTTATATCTTATTGTCAATAGTCAGTATTTAGCAAAAATAAAACAGACCGATTCAAATAAAATGCAAATTTTACAGATCAAATAAGGGTAGAAAACTGATCAAGAAGCTGGTTTCCATTCATCACTGATTTTATATGAGTTTTGAAATTTTAGACTGCAAAAAGCATGTCAAGTTTAATCATGCTTGTACTCTGAGAAACCTCTGGAATGCATGTTTTTTTTGTTTATTGTATTATATCATACTATTTTTCTCAGTGGAGATGATTTTTTAATTTGTTGTTTCTATTTGTCTTTTATAAATTTTGGCAGTACAGAACCTTCCATTCATCAAAAACATGGATAAAAGGATTCAGAGTGCCAATTTACTATTAGATGCTAGTTTAGGACGGTGTTTTATTGATGCTCTGGAACATCGAGATGCAATTGCCATTTACAATTGTTTGAGGGCATATGCTGCCATAGATAACACCACGGGGGCTGAAGAGATATTCCGAACTACTATTATTTCCCCATTGATTCAGCAGATTACACACAACAGCTCTTCAGATGTGGAAATTGGGACATCAGAAGATGAGCTTGAGGAATATTATCAACAAATCATGACATTGATAGACAGGGATTGCAAATTTCTGTTGGAGATTTCATCTTCAGGTATCAACTAGTTATGCTGCATGTTCAAATTGCTGTTAATCATTATTTTAAAGGTAATATTGCTGATATTTGCCTTATGCTGTCCAGCAAATTCAGGGTTACATGTTTTCAACTTCTTGGGCAATTCAATACTTAAAGAGGTTCTTTCTGCAATCCAGAAAGGAAAACCTGGAGCATTCTCTCCAGGAAAACCTGCAAAGTTCTTGAAAAATTATAAAGCCAGCCTGGCTTTCTTGTGTTATCTTGAAGGTATGGACAGCATTATAACTGTAATCTTTGCCTGATGATATTCCATGTTATAGACTCTGCTAGACATCCCCAAATCCCTTTTGGCATCCCATGTTAACTTTGTCTTGTCGAATTTATCTAAAGTGGTTTACCTTAGGAACTTCTATTTCTCCTAATTTTACCACTCCGTCATCTCGATGTCTAGTGTTTCTAAACTCGCAGTGCATGTATTCGGTATTCGTCATACTCAACTTAAAGCCTTTAGATTCTAATGTATTCCTCCAGAGTTCTAATTTCCTATTCACTCCATCTTTAGTTTCATCCACTACGACAATATCATCTGCAAATAGCATACACCATGGTATATCCTCTTAAATATGTCTAGTTAGTTCATCCATAACTAAAGTAAATAGATATGAGCTTAAAGCCGATCCTTGATGTAGTCCTATTGTAATGGGAAATTCTTTTGTAGCTCCTCCAAATGTCTTTATACTCGTTACTGCTCCATTATACATATCCTTAATAGTGTCTATGTATCTAGCATGCGCTCTTTTTCTTTCTAGAACCCACCAAAAAACATCTCTAGGGACCGTATCATATGCTTTTTCTAAATCTACGAATACCATATGAAGATATTTTTTCTTTTCTCTATATTTTTCTAACAATCGTCTTACAAGGAAAATGTAATGTCTTGTAATAAATGAAAAGAAATGTGTTGTGTGTGTATATGTCACGACCCAATAATTAATACACGGTTAATTCGTTAATTATGACACAATGACCCGTGACGTGGGACACACAGTGCGATACGTGTCGCTACCGAGGCACGGTGGCCGAGGTAAATGTTATATTTGTTGTGTTGTTTGCCTAGTGTATTGTATATGTGTAGACTACTAAGTCATTTACGGGTATGCAGATACCTAGACGAGCGGGGATGCGCCTCGAGTTGCGTGCCGACGTAGGCCCGAGGCAGCAGCTCGTGGGGTAAGTCTAATTAGTTAAATCAACTATGACAAAAAAAAATGAAATGAGTGGCTCACATTCAAACACCTAAAATATATATATATATATATATATATATATATATATATATATATATATATATAGATGAAAAAAAAACGAAATGACATGTACATAAAAATGTAATACAAAATAATACAAAACATACAAAAGTATGCCGTAGCAGTCCTCCACCGGCTCAGAGGTAGTCACAAATCTTCTATTTGCCTGGTCTGCTACTCGGCTGATCTGCACCCACCGTCACAAACTAGACGGTGAGTACATGAAATTATTTAAGTAATACTGAGAGACATCGATCCACATTCCCAAATAGGCAACAAGTATCAAATTGCATAATTTAAATAGAAACTATGCTGAAAGAAACATCATGCAAATAGATACTTGAGTTAATCGAATATGAAACTGACTCAAGGCTAAGTAGTAATGGATTAGGGTCGGTCGGCCGCGATCTTCATCACATCAGCTTGTCCACTACAATTTGAGCTCCGCTCTATAGCATTTTAATACAAGTTTGAGCTCTATATCATAATTCAAAAGGTCGTACTTACGATTACGCTTTTCTATTCCAAGTGAATTAGTCGTCACTGGAATGTATACTTGCTAACATACCTGAGTTGTAAAACTCGTCATGTTCACCCAAGTTATTCTTGCGCCAACAAACCCCGAGGTTCAGTTACCCCGTTCGAGGCACGTTACCTCGTGTGTCATGCAAGGTAGTGGAGAAATCCCCTAACATCCCGGCAAATCTAGTGACCCCCGTATGAAAGCTGAATTTCTATCATCAAATGACCCTAACCACAAGAACCACTTTCATATTCAAAAATGACACATCATTGGAATCCAAGAGATGTATTAGCAAACTAATGCACAAAGGATTTGAGTCAAATTAAACATACTATCCTAATAGCATGCTATATCAATGACTTCCACACACAACAATCAACATGACAAAATATAAGAATTGGAATCAATGATATACAAAACAGAGTATGCTATGAACATCATAAAATGAGCAACTGAACAAGTTAGCATATGAATTTCAAAGGCAATTTAGTTCGAATAACTGAGAAGAAATAAATAAATGGAATGAAATGTAAATAAATGTCTCAAATCAGCTTACTTACATACACACAACAATTTCTAAGCTATCCGGCTTCCGTCGCGTCGATGTACGCACCCAAACCCCGTAATAGCTCCTCTATTGTCCTAACATTTGAAAATTTATCAATTTAGTGTTATTATTACTTATTCACAATTTATAAGTTGGTCAAAATCGGTCGAAATTAAGTTCGAGACTAATTTACCGATTTTGCGTTTTTCGAGGTAAACCCCCGGTATAACGCCTCGATCGATTCCCGAATTTTTCACTTTTTATAGAAATATGGAAGTTTTATTGATTTTGGTCAAAAATATATTTTTTTCCCATTTTTCAAGAATTTTTCTGAATTTTCTATAATTTTTATCTATTTTCAGGAATTTATTATATATTAAAAACTGTTAAATTAATAAAATATTATATATATATATATAAATGGGTGGGTCCGGGTCAATCCCGACCCGGTCCAACCAGATCCGGGTCGACCCGACCCGATCCAACCGGACCCGGGTCGGTCTGACTTGGTCTCCATCAGGTCGGGGTCTCCATCGGGTCAGGGTCGGCCCGACCCGACCCACATGGGTTCGGGTCGACCCGACCCGATCCCATCTTCTTCCTCACCAGAGCACTCGTGCTCTGGTTCTGATTTTTTATTTTATTTTATTTTTTTTCTGTGATGTGTTGGGTTGGCTCCCAACCCCAACCTCCAACGGGTTTTAATGGCAAGGGAGATTCCCTTGCCATTTCTCCCATTTCACTCGGTCGGCCATGGAGGTTCGGCCTCCATGGCCACCACGCCGAAAGTAACAACAACAACAGCCAATAACACAACAACAACTGAAATCAACAACTCACCTCACTTCGAGTTCGGTCGATCTCTTTCTTTCTCCCAGGTCTCTCTCTCTCCCAGTCCCTATTTCTTCTTCCGGCTCTTCTCTTCCTCTCTGTTTCAATTTTTCTTCTCTCTGTTGTTTTCGTTTGTTGTTTTGTTTTTTTTTTGTTTCATTTCATTTTTTTTTGTTATAGTTGATTTAACTAATTAGACTTACCCCACGAGCTGCTGCCTCGGGCCTACGTCGGCACGCGACTCGAGGCGCATCCCCGCTCGTCTCGGTATTTGCATACCCGTAAATGACTTAGTAGTCTACACATATACAATACACTAGGCAAACAACACAACAAATATAACATTTACCTCGGCCACCGTGCCTCTGTAGTGACACGTATCGCACTGTGTGTCCCACGTCACGGGTCATTGTGTCCTAATTAACGAATTAAACGTGTATGAACTTTAAGCATATTGCCTTAATTTTTTTTGGTTATGATTCCCAATTGTCTTGCAAGGTTACTGTCTGTCCGGATCTTCTGTCTCTAAGTTCCGTTCAGAAGCTATCTATGTTGAATTCATGAAGCTATGGAACGTTGGCGTTTACTTCTCATTGAGGTAGTCACTATATCTCTGATTATTTGCTTTTCTATTACTTTGCATTTTCTATAATTTCATAGTATTTTGATCCAATTATATCAGGTTTCACGAAATAGCTGGTGCTCTGGATTCTGCTCTTATGATGGCTGCACTGACCCCACTTCAAAACAAACCTTCTGATGGGAACATATCTCCAGAGCTGACTTTAAAGCAAAGTTTAACACTTTTGGAGAGTTTGAGGGCATGTTGGAGAGAAGATGTTCTCATAATATCTTGCTCCGACAAGTTTCTTCGCCTATCTTTGCAGCTTATTGCAAGGTGAGATCATTGTGTATCATCAATATGTCTCCTTTTAATTTATCATGAGTCATGGGGTTGGTGGATGGGACAGACTCCTTTGGAATTAGTCAAAGCTGCAGCATCCATGGTTATTGATTTATGTTGGTATGAGTTTCCTTCTAAACCGCTTATTCCGCTTTTATTGTGAAACAGGTATTCAACCTGGTTATCTTCTGGATTGAAAGCTCGCAAAGCGGGTAATACTGGTAGTAACCCTGGTACAGAGTGGGCAATATCTGCAGTGCCGGAAGATTTCATTTATGTATGCACTGTTTCCTGTTTGTCCCATATGATTCTTGTGCGAACTTAGCTTGTATAATTAATCCATCAATCGAATGATTTATTTTTTTAAGCAAATAATTAAAACTAGACCCACTTAAGTTGTTCTGATTCTGATTCTGAATCAGGAAAGAAAGCTATAAATATGAATCCTTACTTACAAGAAGGATATCTTCTCATATATTTAAGCTTTAATTTGTGGATGTTGTTTGTTCTGCAGGTGATGCACGATATAGATTGCCTAGTAACAGAGATTGGTTCAAACTATCTTGAAAGTGTACTTCGGCTTCTCTCTTCATCTGCCATTGAGGTGCTTGATCTTGTGAAGCGGAGCATTTTGCAAGGTGGAGAGATATTGAAGGATGTGATACCTCTAATAATGAATGCAGTAAGAGAATCCCTTGTCGAGAAGTCTGTTGAGGTAAGCATTGGGTTTAGTCTTGGCAGGTCTTAAGTTGGAAAGAAAAATATATTTGCATGGGTGGATGAGGATGTTTGGCAGATGGAAGTTCTGCTGTTTATATTCTCATTACGAGTCAAATAAGCTTCACATGCGTCTTTCTTTGTCCTGCTTAATCTCATCTTTGTTTTGCTGTGCTTCTATCTAATTCACTTTGTGGGTGTGGGTGCTGTAGGACTTGAGGCAATTGAAAGGAATAACTGCTACATATAGAATGACCAATAAGCCTCCCCCCACAAGGCATTCACCATATGTGTCAGGTGTTCTGCGGCCCATGAAGGTGTGATGTAATCTCATATATTTTGAGACTCAACTTTTTTTTTCTTTTTTCTAGTTTCTGAATGTGCATCGCTATCTCTTATTTTAGTTTCGACTTTTTTGTTTATCTTTATCATATACATTTATGCTTTTGAAAAAGTTTTATTAAGTGCAAATTACTTAGCCTATTGTTTTATACTTGTCAATATTTAGACTTGGAGGTCCATGCTTGCATCAATGATCAGCTTGTTCACTTGTTCCCTTTCCAAATATAGGCATTATTTTATTTTTTCCATCTGTTCATGCAAGTAAAAATTGTAAAATAATGTAGATTACTGGAGAATGGACTATATTCTTTCAGCTCGCTGATAATTCAATATAAATTGTTGGGGATTTACTTTTCATCTGTTCATGCAAGTAAAAACTGTAAAATAATGCAGATTACTGGAGAAGGGACAATATTCTTTCTGCTTGATGATAATTCAATATAAATTGTCGGAGCTTTATTTTTCAGTCTTAGCTTTTTGTTTTGTTGGGGATCTCTAAGCATTTGAGCTGAGCCTTATAAGGTCTCAAGGCCCGACTGCTTATTGTGAGCATTTGTTTCCTCCTCTCTGTATGATTGTTATTTATGTTTGTCTCTTGATATGCAAGATGCTTGAATGGAATGGGTATCACGTAGTTACAATAACTTAATAGTGTGGGTATTGGTGCATTTTTTTTCCTGTATTCTACCTTTTTATGAATGAAAGGTAATGCACATTAAACTTGTTGCAAGACTGCTGAAGCTCAAGTTTTTCAAAATCTCAATGGTCTTGACTTGTTCTTTGGCATTTTCTTATCCCCCATTGACATGCTTTGTTATTCTTTTTCTTATATCTCCACACGACTGTAGATTTAGGCTTTTTAGCATGATATGCAGCGTTGGCTCGGTCAATTTCCTATTATTCGTGGCTATCTATCATTCACCATCTCTCTTTAAACTCGCTCTCAATGTTTAGAATCCGAAGAGGCCTATGCTTTGAGACCCACCTTGAGACTTATAAGTATAACACTTCATTTGGCAAAAGGGTTTTATCTGAATCTATTGACTTTTCCAATGTCTGCTTGAAGACTTGAATTGCTATTATGCTATTATACTATTATTTTGTTTTATAACGAATTTCATTAAATTTGACAAAAAAAATGGGTATTTGACCAATAAGTTATGTTTCGCTTTCCATTTTTTAGAGCAGCATTTTGACTGTTGAACTGTTTTACTATGCATAGGTTTTTCTTGAAGGAGAACGTGCCACTAAATATCTGACAAAAGATGCACGAAATGAACTGGTTTTAAGAGCCACGGAAGAGATTACAGATCGTTACTATGATTTGGCTTCCGAACTAGTTAATGTGGTAAGTGTGATTGGCTCTGTATGCTTGGTTTTTATCTTCCCTTACTGAAGTTGCATACCGTCCTTCAAATGACGATTGTGAATGTTGTTGGGCAGGCGAGGAAGACCGAATCTTCACTTCAGAGAATTCGACAGGGTGCACAAAGACGAGCGGGAGCAAGCTCAGATGTGGCGGACCACAATATTTCTGACACTGATAAGATTTGTATGCAGTTATTCCTTGATATTCAGGTATGAGAATTTCTCTCCTTCCGTGGAATGCTTGTGCCGTGTTGCCATTGTTTTTGTTCTCAGTCATTTTCATTGCAGGAATATGGACGAAATCTTGCTGCTCTCGGCGTCTCAGCTACCGATATTGCATCATACCGCTTGTTGTGGCAGTGTGTTGCTCCCCCAGACCGGCAAGCCTCCATCAGCTTCTAATACAAATGCCCACCTTTCCATCAATGAATCGGTCGACAAATGCCGTTGTAGCTTTTTTTGTTTCATTCTTATTCTTAAATATTAATCGTAAGTTGATAGGTGATGTATAACTTCGCTATTCTTGCGCTTCTATTTTTCCTGTAGCTTCAGCTCTCTTTAAACACCAATTGATACGATTTTCCCGAGCTCCTACACACGCGTAAATACTCTACCTGCTGAAATTCTTCTGCATAATACAAATTCATATACTTGTCACATCCTATCGAACGCTCCATTAAAAATTAATACAAATGGATTATTGGAAAGAGCGCTGTCTAAGTAGTCGAACTGAATTAGTTGAAGTTTTGGAAGATTTAGGTTTCAGATGTTTATATCACAGCTTGCGAGTTGGATGAGAGGGCGCTTAAACAATGGAGAACTCGGCCTGAGTCGAGTCGTTCGAGTCAGCTCTACTGGCCAATAAAATGGGGCAAAGCCTGAAAAGCAGTCGCATTGAATAATCGGCGATTGGACGTTGGACCCAACTTCGCCTCTCAATTGGTGCTCTGACCAGACGACGTCGGAACCCTAAACCCACTCCCCCCGGCAGAGATGTTCGGGACTCCGGCGGCGTCATCCACGCCGGCGTTCGGCACGCCGTCGACGCCGTCATTCACTCCGTCCTTCAGCGCCTCCACAGGCTCCATCTTCTCCACTCCATTCCCCCAACCACAACAATCCCCATTTCTCCAACAACAGCAACAGCAACAGCAACCGAGCAGTGGGTTCGGATTCCAAAGCCCCTTCTCTTCGACCCCTCAACCTCAATTGCCCTCTTTCCCCCAATTCCAACCGACCCCCAATTGACCACCCAGATGGCCCCCGTCGCCCCCTCCCCTTCTCCCTCGCCGATCGCGACATCCAAGTAAGCTCTTTTTAAACCCTAATCTTCATCCACTGACTGCGATTCTATTCTGCTCAAATTTAGTGTTGTTGGTGGATGTGTTAGGCCATTGTTGATGCTTACAAGGACGAGCCCGGGAACCCTAAGTACGCTTTCAAGGTTTTTTTTTTTTTTTTTTCTTCAAATGCAACGGTTTCGGATTTCCCGCCAATTTTTTTTTTTTTTTAGGGTTTTGACGTTGCGTCTACTTTGGTGCAGCATTTGTTGTTCAGTGTTACTGATCCAGCTGCTAGAGTGAAGCCTGCTGGTATATCAGATGTGGGTTTTTTGTTTGTTTGAGATTGGATGGTTATTTTGATTAGTTTAGTATTGGCATTTTGATGATTTGGAGGGAATTTGTGATGGCAGATTATGTGGGCGGAGGCTATGGGGAAGCTAGAAGGAATGCAGAGTTCCGATAGGGAGCGATTGTGGCCGCAGCTTGTTCAGGGATTCAAGGATCTTTCCCAGCGGCTTAAGGTAATTTTGGTCTTTGAGGGACTTCTTATCGAATTCTTAGTAATGGATTTAGCTGTTTTCTGCTCTTGGCCATGCATTGTATCTAATTTTCTCCGTTGCTAACTTCGTTTTGTAAGGGAAAGTTACCTATTCACGATTGCCATCGTTTTTTTCTTAATATCCGGAAATCTATGACCAATGAGCTTTAAAAAAGATGCAATTCATTTTTCTTTCTTCTGGTAAGAAAGAAACCAACTTGTCTCCATTGAGACTCGAACCCACACAACTTTTTACACAAGTAACCTCATACCGAACCAGTGAGCTGCCCACTTAATGGAGGATGAATTTAAATTGATCCCAAATTTTGTTTTGTATCATAACAAGTTTGTGATTTCATGAAAGGAGGTTTATGTATCATTTACGACCACCATTCCTTCTTTTTTTTGTGATTTATGCCCCTATTTCCTATTGTTAAGTTCAGCATGTGATATATGCAACTATTGACTGCTATTCACCCACGAAATTTAGGATTGTACGTGCATGGTTTCCGATAGGACCATTGGTCTTGGATTGCTTCCAAATCTCCTATGGCAGTTCATATTACGCTACTAACTTGACCACCTTGATTAATCATTGTAGCCAAAATGGTTCATGTTTGCCCAATTTTTGGCAGTAAACATTGAGCTATAGGCACTGTGAATACTGGATAATTACTGTTCTTGGTCTATTTAATACTTGCTCGTTGGTTATATTTCTGAGAACTACTAATTAAGTCTTTATGGCACCTTTTTTTTGTCAAAAAGTGAAGTTTTATGATTAGGTTAGTGAAATGTGTGAGATTGACTGGCGTCAATGTGTTTACGCAGCTGCAAGATGAAGTCATACTTTCTGATGCAGAGAGGTTGCGGATGACACAAGCTAATGTGAAAATGGTACACTTTCTCGATCTTTATTACTCCAAGTGTGATAAACTAAGAATGCTTGTTTCATTTTCTGCTATGAAAAAGCGAATCTAGGGACGCTATTTATGTTGCAAAATTATGTGTATTATAGCTTCAAAGGCATTTTCAAGCGGACACCCTTCCCTGGATACAAAGAATGCGACAGAAAGAGCAAGGCCTTCAAAGGAGGCTTTTAAGGGTGAGTGGTTTCGACTTTGGGTTTGTAAGAATGCGTTCCCTGCTTCTAGTTTGGACTTTTAATTTGTTTGATGACCACCTTTTTTGCCATTATACTCCCTTTGCTTTGGACATTAATCTCAGTTTCTTTTCTGATTTTTTTCCTAACCTTCTAACCTAGTTTCCTTGATCTTGTTATAATTCTATGAGCCGTGAAGGTAATGCGAATAATTGAAGCCTTGGAAGGTAAGGGTTGTCGGATGCCATTAGTGAAAGACGAAGCTGAATTAGCGGAGAAGTTAGCTGCCTTGACAATGCAGGTTACTTCATTAATTTATGTTTTCATTAACCTTGCCACCTTGCAGGAGATAATTGAGAGAGGGAAATTTGTGTCAACTTGGTCAATGTTTTTATTTTTCAGTTGAAAGGATCTGGAGCGGAATTGTCAAGAAGGGTACACAATCTGCTCTCTGTGTCCCGAGTTCGTGCTAATGGAATTGGCGGCGGTGGCTCTGCTTACCTCCCTAGATCAACCAAGATAAATGAGCAAAGCCTAGTGGATTTGCAGGAGGTGAGAGACAAAGCACAACAAAATAATATTATCTCCATTAGTAGAAGAGGAGAATTTTGTTAGATTGAATAATATTTAATGTTCTTTACCTTTTCTTTCATACAGGTCTTGCAACAGCAGACTGAGGCAATTGCAAGAATGGGGACTGTACTGAAAAGAGACATCAGAGATATGGAGATCATAATGGCCGAGGACGCGGACATACTGGAGAATGGTTATAAGAGAATTTCATTTAGCATCAATGGCACATCAAAATTCAGAATGCTTGATCAACGTAGAACTTCCATCTGCTCTACTCCATAGCTGTTAACTCACCCATGTACCGCTGTATTCTTTTTTGCTAAAACAATGGACATTGAAGTCCTCAATGAAATAGCCGAATTACAGATGACACTTTCTTGTTTGTTTTTTGTTAGGCAAGCAGTGGAGCTGCTTTTCATGTGATCCTGATTGTCAAGTTACATTTTTGGTAGAAGCATAAACAGTAGTTGACGACGGGAGTTCCAGTATTATCAGTAATTCATGTCAGTAAGGATTGGTTGTAGAACAATTCATGTCAACATTTTTGGTGCTGTCAAACCAAATATTCAACTTGGAGTACTTTCATGTCATTGATAAATTTATCTATAAATATTTCATGGAGATGATTACTGGGACAAACTACAAAAATGTGCCCCAATAATTGTAGGGGTTAATGTTACAAAATTTACAAAATCAAGTAACTTAATGATTTGGAAAAGCTTCTGCCATGATAAGAAGAACAAGTGAAGTCCAACCAGTAAATGGGTGCGCACCTTTTCCCTTCCCCTCCTTCGTTTGGTCGTACTGCTCCCACAAATACCCAGTTTGAACATAATTGTTTACGACGTTCCTGCAAGTATAAGATAGAGTAATGATCCCATCCACGAAAGATATCTCAAAGCATCATCAGAAATTTGTTAGAACTTACTTAATCAGGTTTTGCCTCAGCTCCTTGTAAATCGTGCTCGCTCTGGCTTGGTACGGTCCTTCCTCTGAAGATGTAATGAAATGTCAAAATTCTCGAAAATTGTGACCCCTAGACTTTCATACAATCAAAGCATATATATGATCATTTTTTCTCGATGTACCTTGAGAATAATGGTGCAGGGATGAAAGAATCAAGTAATTCATATTCATCCAAATTGGACCTCTCCAATAAGGCGGGTCATGTTCAGTGTTGCGTTTCATGTATATTGAGCTGGGACAAGGAAGTTAAAACTTGAAAATAAGGATTTTCTGACTTAGGAGAATAAAATTTCACCATGTAGAATCTCAAGTAAAGAGTACCTTGTTTTGGCAAGGGACCGGAGTCCGTAGTTTGTCCACAACATGCTGCGATTAGAAATGAGGTCTAGCTGTTTTCCTAAAACCCATGATTCCTGCATGTCGACAGGGTAAGAATCGGCAACTTCTTAATCAAACTGTCATATAGTTGAGAAAAACTTACGGGTGGAATAATCTTCATCATAAATGGGAAAAGGCTGACATAACCGACATGAGGCACCAGTCTTAACTGTGGCGTTTCTAGAACTTCTCTGAGAAGCTCCCTGCCTGATGTCTTCGTTTCTTGCCACCTCAAGCGGACCTGGAAATGAAGCAAGAAATCAGACTAACAGAAAAGAAAATTCTTACATCCCAAAGAAGCACAAGACTCCCTACGCAAAACATTCTTTGTAGAAAATCTTATATATGTTGTTCTCAAAGAGATGAGCATCTTACCTTTTCAGTGTGGTTACCATAATCATAATAAGCTCCAGAAGCTTTGTCAAGATGTATCTACAAAAGAAATAGATACTTAGTAATAACAATAAAATCCTAAAATTCTATCTCATATTACTTCCATAAGGAAGCATAGCAAAATTGCTTTTCATATTTGCTTACAGATAAAAATAACACAATATGTTGATTCTCGCAGCAATCAACATTATGATAATCATGCAAAAAAAAAAAAAAACTTGAACATGAAGAGAGTCAAGAAAGCCAAATTTCAACAGCAAAATACAGCCAGTTCATAGAATAAGAGATGCATAAAAATAAAATGTACCTGATTCAGGATCTCAAAATCTGACAGAAGTTCAACCATCATATGGTATTCCTGCATAAACTCATTTCTAGCACTGTTAGCTCAGTATATAAAAATCAAAATTAAAAAGATCTTTCGGTTGGCTCTCATACCTTTCCATCATGTTTTCTATCTTCAAGGAGTTCGGAGATGGAATGCAAGTTATCAGCAGCTAGAAGCATCCAACATCTAAGATCTAAGTGGCGTTCATCTTCATTAGGGTGGGATGCTCGCGGATAGTCATCCAGTCCAGAAGACAAAGTCTTGAAAAGCCAAGATACAATTTAGTTGAGAAACTACCCAAATAACAGATGTGGAACTTGTCAAAAAACACCAAAAAATACATTAAAATAACATGATGTCATAACAATCTAAAGGTAAGGACAAAAAAAAAAAAAAAAAAAAAAAGGCACATCATTTGAAATCATAAAATTAACTATTTTTTTCCATGAATAAAATTAACTATTAAGTAATGCATAAAATACATCCTTTATTCCCTATAAAAAAAAATGCATCATTTATCCCAATAAAAAAAAATGCTACATAGTTAGCTGAAATGATGTATGTATCAGCTTTAGCATGCAGTATCATTTTCCAGAAAGAAGCCTTGGATCAGGTTCACTTCACAGTGCATATAATCAAATCACCTTGAGTAGGGTCTTATTATTGTAGGTAAAATGCTTCAATAAATGAGCTTGTCAAACACATTTAATGCCAACCTATTCAGGAGTTGATACCTATTAGGTTAAGTGCTGGAATACATCAAACAAGATCTCAGACAAGTAGCAGTTGCACAATCAATTGTATGACAAGAACAGAAGGAAGATTTTTTTTGAAGACGGGAGAGGGGGTTTCAATAACTTAATTGCACTAACGTATTTGGAAATGGTGGACATGAGGAATTCAAATCGCATTGGCATATATGTAAAGAGAAATCAAGAACCTTTGGATTCAGCTCACGTGTGGCAGTACTGTCTCTTCCATGCCAATAGAAGCTGCTTTTATCTTTCCCTAACATTAAAAAAAAAAAAAAAAGACTCGTACAATCAGAAGTACAATAAATCAGTTTGTTATCTCAACTGCAGCTCAAATTCCAAATCTATCTTTAGTCTAATTGCGCGCACAAGTCCCTTCCTACAACTCACGATTAGAAGTCACAGTTAACAGGATCTATTCACCATGGAACAGTCTTTTTTTTTTTTTTCTTTTTGAAACCATCATGGAATAGTCTATTAATGGAACATTTCAAAGAGTTTTTGAAGAAACTGTCAGCTAATCAATCAACCAGAATGGTTTCATTTATAGAAAATAAAAATCAGACTTCTAAATTTCCATCAAAGTGTATTATTTCTAAGAGTTTAACTTGTGGTTGTTAATCTGAGGTTTCGCACAATTTCACCCAATAGCAGACTCTTCAAATAGATAACATAAGCTCTCAATTGAGTTACCAGAAGAATCCTTGGTTATATATAACTAAAAATAGAAAAGAAACATTTCAAGCATTTTTTTCCCTGCGTGACATCAAAAGAAGAGCACATAAAAAAGAAGTCGGATCTACCTGCTTGAGTAGTATTGAACCATTGGAACCATGCTTCAAGACGAATAAATGCTCTATCCAAGAATGATAAGATTTCGCTAGTTTCACTAGCTGAAAACTCATTCCTTTTGGTTCTACGAACAAGATCTGAGAATATAGGTAGATAAACGTAACTCTTTGGTCCAAGTCAAAAAAGAGAATGAAGGAACTCAATACAAAGAAAAACTTTACCATGTAAAATTAGAAACAAAGTTGGTGGGTTTCCATTTGAGGGGTGCTGAGGAACAAATTCTTCTGGCACTTTACTGTAAATATTAAAAAAAGTTAAACATGAAT
Source organism: Stephania yunnanensis (assembly GCA_039657365.1). NCBI lineage: Eukaryota > Viridiplantae > Streptophyta > Magnoliopsida > Ranunculales > Menispermaceae > Stephania > Stephania yunnanensis. The sequence continues at coordinate 54,331,350 of CM077589.1, read as the reverse complement.
CCCATTAAAAGAAGTGGAATTTTGATATACCTAGTAAAACAAAGTCTTAAAATTACCTTAAAGCTTCAGCACCCAAGATTTGCTCTCGAGGAATCCATCCATCAGCATTCATCAAATCCAACCAGTGTCCAATAATGTCCAAGCAAATATGAATATCCCAACGCCTATTGGAGTTGTAACAGTGTATTAAAGAAGAATTAAAGAAAAAGCAGCAGGTTAAGTAGTTCTTAAAGCTGCCTGCAAATTGAGAGAGTTAGCTTAAAGAGAAGAAATGAGAATATACTCAAAGCATATCTAAGCAACAACATGTACTGACCAGATTAGCAGTTGATGAAAACCTTCATCCCATAGAAAACCCCTGGGAAAAAAGATCGGCTTGGAACAGCTGTATAAAGCTCAGCAGGCCAATATGGAACAAAATTATCACCTTTGTTCTGCTAAAATAGCATTTAACAGCATACAATCATCACTTTACAGAACATGAAAACACAACTGCAAAAGAGAGATGACTGTAGAATGTGTTGAACTCACACTAGAGGATCTAGCAAGGGCAATTTTAGATTGACCGTAGAAGTAACCAATGCCACCCACCAAATTTGCCATAGCAGCTCTACCAACATTCATTGACTGAGAATCCACCTGAAAGGTTACAGGTGATGTATACCCCCCAAAAGTAAGCAGACATCATCACAAACGAATTAAATTAAGAGAGGGAATTACAAAATAAGCTTTGTTAGGGTAAATACCTTGTTGGTTAGACTAAAACTCTTCTGGAATTTTTCTTCAAACTCTCTTTGCCCTTGCTTGAGTTGACTGTCTAGCAGCTCTCCTAAAAAGTTGCCACAATTTTATTTGAACTCCAAATACGGAAACAAATAAAGAAAAGAAAGAGTGAGCTTTTATATACCAACCATCACCTTCTAAAATAAAATCCTAGATGACAACCAAGTAAAACAATAAAAGCAGAGTTATCAAGTATACACTTATAGTTTACAAATTGGCATTGTCTAGTTTAAGTTTTCTCGGCGAGATCCAACTTGAACAACTACAAAATAATTTATCGCAGCAACACGAATCTAAGTGAGAACCAAAAGATGAACTTCCAACTAGGTTATGCATTAACCACATACGATATATTCTAGAATATCTACAGCGGCTAAAAGAGGCCAAAAACTTCATTTAAAAAAATGTGGAGAAATAATAAATAAATAAGTAAAAAGATGGTGACTAAAAAATGCAGGTAACAATGTGGACAACATTGACAAGTTTGGCCTATATTAAATAGCTAATTTCTTTCAGTGGACATAGAATGCAAATCAACAGAATGCAATAATTTAAACAAACACCTGTAAGATTTTTCACTCGATCTTCAACTTTTGAGCTTTCAGAATCAGTCCCAGACACAAAAGCTATATCTATTTTGAAAGGAAATTTTGCAGAAATCTGTATCATGAAGATAATTGAAGAAGCTTGTAAGAAATAAATATAAGAAAAATGGTGAGTAGAGGAAAAAAAAAAAAGATCATCATCAGATTCTAGTGAAATAAGTCTCAGCGTAATTCTGACAAGTATTTGAAAAGATATATCGAATCTCAATGGTTACGCATACCTGAAAAACTAAAACATTTGATGAATGATCTAAGGAATCAGGAAGCTGAAGAACGCCCATCCTACTTGCCTGTAAAGTAATGAAATATATGGTAACACATCAAAGGCAGTCACCAAAATCTTGAAATGATATATGTTCAACACAAAATAAGTCCAGATTTTGTCAACTTGGCATGTTGCAGATAAAAACCACCAAATACAATGTGAAGTACAACATCGGAGAAAATAGAAAGAAAGAGAACGAGAGCAAGAGAGAGAGGAAAATGTACATAAACTGCAAGTGTTCCTTGAACAAGGTCAGTTAAGTTGTGCATGTGAGGAGTCCTAAAACCCGCATAATGAATTACTGAGCTGTCCTGCAACGGAAAAGACTAGAAAGTGAATCCATTGCTTACATAACAAAAATAAAAGGATGAGTACTTCACTTAACAAAAAAATGCGAGAAATAATGCAAGGTCCTTCTAAACTTAATGAGTTAATATAGGAGTCTTTTTTCCCTCTCTATGCCAGGAAAATTTTAAAGAATTGTACAATATGTAGCCATCATAATTTATTTGTTTCAGCATTTGCGCCAAATCATATGTACCATATGACGTAAATATTAACAACCAGAACTCCGAAAAAGACACTAGTAAGAAATCGGCAATCTTTACCTTTGAACTCAAATGAAGCTCCCAGTCACCAACATCCTTCCGAGATCCTGATGCCAAAAGAGACCCATCACGAACATCCAGCCTCTCTCTTCCAACATTTATACTATTTCCTTCTTCATCAGCCAAATAGAAAAAGAGATGCCCCACACCCAATGCTTCCACATCAAATTCATTCCTAGAAATAGCCATCAAAAACACATAGAAGACTGCACAAATATAATCTCAAAACTTAATCAATGGCAGTAATGCAAAGAACTCTAAACAAACCCAAAAGCTATCAGACTTAAAGTCGGCAGGGATATTTGAGAAAGGATAGAACACTGAATAACAGTTACATGCAACATGGTAAAAGATCAAATTTGCAATCAATGGTGGTTGCGTAATTCCTTTGACACGGCATGAATTTGAAATGAAACCATTATTAATGCTTACCGCCGATTCTGCGCATCAATTTGAACCGCCCAGTCTCCTCCATATCCACTGCCTTCCCCAAATGATTTCAAGAAACTAGTAGTCAAGGTAACATCTTGGTCGACGATCACTTGTCGCCCGTAATCTCGCCCATTATGCTCTGTCCACCCATATTTCCCGAGCTCATCAGAATCCTGACACACATGCCTCATGAAATACCTCCCATCCTTCACTCCAATCCACATCAATCCCCCAATCAAAGACTCAGGCGTCCTACAATAATCACCAACAAAATCAACAGCACCAACCCTAATTTCAGCTAATACTCCAAGCATACAACGCAATGAACTTCAAAAAGATGAAAACTTTTGAATTGCAATCACAATTACCAACAAAATCAACACGACCAACACCAATTTCAGCTCTGAAATTGAAGATCCCCAACATCGAATTCAGTGAACTTGAAAAAGCTGAAATCTTTCAATTGAAATCAAAATACCTAGCACGAATCCCAAGATAAACATGCGGTCGGTAAGTCCCCCAGTACAACCCCTCCTTGTGCTCACCTTGAAACTACACACCAACACACCAATCAAACACTCAATCAAAAACACAGAAACCTAAAAAAACCCAATCGAAGACTGATCAAAAACCAAAACTGTGCTGACCATCGGAAGGTCCGTGACTTTAGGTGCATCGAACGGCGTGACGACTCTGAGCCTGTGAACCGGCTCGCCAGATCGAACGAGATGGTAGATTAGAGAAACTATGACTAGAAATGCGACCATAGCTACCCCTAGAAGAGTGATTAGGTTAACGTCCATGATTTGGAGTGAATTGTGGTTGGCGATGCGTCGGTGTTTGGTGATCTTCTGATAGGGCTTTTGGTTTCTGTGAGAGTCTTCGTGTTCATCTTTTGAAGAAGGTCTGATTCGACTCCTGGCCGATGTTCTGCTGCTTCCGCCCATGGACGCTCACTGATCACAGTGCCCAGGTCAGAGCCTCAGAGGGACAGGAGGAATTTGGCAACTTCCGGAGAGGCATGGAAAAACTCAACAACTCCACGACTCGAACTAACTCCCCACAACAGAGTAGCTTAATTCAAAAAATACCTCAAATTAATTAAATGTACCAAGGAGACACTAGCACTATACATTTTTTTTTTATAGCACATGTAAAATGATAGGGCATCAATAATGGTTAAACTCTGACACAATTGAATAGAAGAAATTTTGATACTTTAATCTATTAGACAATTGATTTAAGATAAATTAGAATGTAGTAATTAGAAAGGTTTGAAAGAATTTTACATGTAAGTACACCATCAATTGTTGTAAATTTAGTTGAATGGATGTATTTGATCTATGTAGCCGACTCTAACTAAGTTTAGATCCATTTTTTATAATGTAAACTTGAAAGTGTAATGTCTCTGTTTACACAGAATATTTTGTGATTACAAACAAGCTCTGTATATATGATTGCGTTGTGGGCACAAATACAAGCTTTCTATCTTCGCACAAATATAAGTCTATCCATCAGATTTTACGTGGCCACAAACAATAGCCCTGTATAAATATAAGTGTTGTTGAGCACAGATACGGATGTCTGTCTTGGCGTAAATAAAAATAGTAAGGAAAATAAATTGCAAAAAATAAATAACACACAAATTTTTTACGCAATTCGGACCTTCCGTCCTACGTCTGCGGGCCACACGTCCAGGTGTAAAATCCACTAACGAATAAAGAGTGATTACAACTTGTACAACAAGACTCCTTACTTGTTTTCTCTCAAGTTGGTGATCTCTCATCAAGTTCTATTATACTAATCACTCCCCCTATCTCTAGACTCTTACACAAGCGTCTCCAAGATCCCCTTGGAGTTCGAGATAGTCCGAGATCCCTCGGAGTGCAGGCTAAGTCCCTTTAATCGGTGTGTATGTGAACACAACTCGTGAGATGACTCTTGTGATCACTTTGCTCTTACAAAACAATTGAATTAATCAGAATTGAAAACCGATACTAAAACCAGTGAGCATTGAACTATATATAGAGAAAGCTTGTGGACATCTTTGACTTCGTTCCTTCTCATTCAATGAATTAGCCCATTGTGTTTTAGGAAACATATTTGATCGACATCTTTGATTGAGATCTTCCATTTTCTTATCTTCTAGATTTGATTGCAATGCAATGGTGGCGCGTGTTATCCTTCCTTGTTTGTAGATTCTTGCCTTCCCATGAAGATTCACAAGATATCTAACGATCTTGCATACATACTTGATGCTTATGTGGCGGCTTACATGGCAGAGCTACACAAAGAATGTCTCAATTGATTTGTTAGTACCATAATGTCATTCAATAGCCCGTGACACTTAAGGAGGGACACACAATAACAATATTTAAGGAATTTACATTTTAACAAAACTAATTTTAGATTGAAACTTGAGTAATTTGCATTATCAAAATATGAAAGTGTGGCGAAGTGCCAAAGAATGTCCATCGAAATCAGCCTCCTCATCACAAGGCCTTGCATTCCCATTTATCAAATTTGTGTACAGAGGAAAGGAGGGATTTTATGTCCCCAATCAACATACCAATTGCCTAGTTACACTCTCTAGGTTCTATTATTAACCATGCATCATCATATTCATAAGAAATCAAAATAAGGACCAGCTAGAGAACTGATGATCATCTCATCCATTGTGTTATTGACGCTTGAAGAATGCCAACATAGCATTGTACACAATGTCCTTAGCAGTGATGCCCATGATGAAGTCTGCGTGCGCGAAATCCTTCACAAACTGAATAGTCAGTTTGTCTAGGTTGTGTAGCTTAAGATCGTCAAGTAAAGTCCCGACGTCGTGAGGATCTGCGAGGGCGTCTTGGCCTCCATAACTCAAGAAGATAGGGAAGTCATTGGGGATGGCAGTGAGGTTGTATACTGGAGGCCTTGGCTGCCCATAATGAGCCATGTTGAAGTGTGGAGTCCCATAGTCATACTTTGATAACACACCATCCCTCACAGCTGCACATGTATATATATAATGTACAAAATTGTTGGTAACAAAAACTAACTTAACTAACAATAAGTCATGGAACTTGTTGACAAACATAGAGATGCGTATCGTATCAGACCATGTCTCGATGTATATCCAACGGTCGCTATATATGAACATACAAATAGAAGTACTTACTTTGAGCTAGATGAACCATGTTCTTTGTTGCAGTAGGTTGAGGCTCATTCTTGAGAAAGAAACCAACAGTGGAAGCATTGAGACAACAGTTTTTACCTTCACAGTCAATCAAAGGAGCCATTAGAGCTAGTTTTACTGAACTAATTAAGTTTAATTACTGTCGTAGATATCGATTATACTCATGTTTGTACCTGTAATTGATGTTATTAAGTCATAACAATCAACTGCTGGATCAGAACACAAGGCCTTCAAAAATTCTGCCACATCTCTCCTGTTTCTCATATGCACAAACACAGTTGCACAAAATTAACCAGAGCAAATCACACATCAAATTAGAATTAATGGATTAAGTATAATCAAAGCTTTTCTTGATTACCCTTTTGGGTTGAATTCAGCAATTCCAGCCAGAGTGGTCATCTGTTGAAATCAAAATAAAAAGTGAGTTATAGTAATTAAGACACTTCATAAGAAATACAACAATCTTGCAAACCTCTCCAACAAAGGCTTTGGCAGCAAGCATGCCAAGGAGGGTGGTCATGTGACTTAAATAGGCAACTGGGCTTAGCAAGGCAGCTGATCTCAACTTGTCCACCACTTTATTTTGTGAAAAAGATGCCAAAGCAACCAAAGTTCCCTGTAAAAATTGACACTTAATTAAATCAATACACGAAATGATCTTTGAGTACAGTAGATATGATTAAGAAATTTAATTTGAGTGTGGTCTTAATTACCATTGAATGGCCCACGTAATGCAATTTTTGACCTGTTTGGCCGTGAACAAAATCAACTGTTGCAGGAAGATCGTAGGCTGCCAATTCGTCCCATGACCAATTCCAATATTCCTGCAAAATTAAGCACGTGCATGTTTACTAGTATATATATAGATTTAGCGTAACTTTATAATTAATGATTTCCATTACCATGAAATTTAATTTTACTAAATTGTGCTAATTAATATGATTAGTTGATAAAGTTACCGGTCTTGTGGGATCAAGAGATGAATGTTTAGAACTGAAGCGAGTCCCTCTAGCATTAGCGATCCACACATCAAAGCCATTGTCAGCCAACACAAATGCTAGAGATTCACTTGGTGAGTTCACCACCCAACTCATCCCATCCTGCAAAACACGCCATGAATTTTTTTTTTGAGTAATAGGAGGCGATACTCCTTGTATTTGTATATATATATGAAAATGTAAAAATGTACAAGTGCTACAAAAAAGGGTGACCTACACTACACAAAAAACAGCCAAAATTATACAAAAGATCCCTGGAGCAAAACACGCCATGAATTCATCACTAAGGGTGTGTTTGATAGCAAAGAGAATTTTCAATGAGAAAAAAGTATTTACTTAGGCAAATTTTCTGTAGAAAATTTTTTTAAAAGAATTTTCTCATTGCTGTTTGATTGCACGTGAGATTTTTTTTTTTTCAATTTTCTGCTGTTTGATAACTAATGTAATTTTTTTTGCATTTTTTTTGCAGTATCACGAATTCATACTAAAATTAAAGCAAGTGAACAATTAATCAAGGTTACGCATCGAAATTGAATCGGCAATAACTATCTTCACAACCATTAATGAACTAAAAAAAAATCATTCAATAATTAATTGATAAGTAACATAAATGAAAGAAAATAAACAATGTATTAAAATTTATTAAAAAAAAACTTATGGTTTAACTTCTAAAAGTAATCTAAAATTTCCTCTGCAAATATAAAATCACCTAATCTTTCTTCAAGTCTTCATCCAAGTAAAAAAATATATTCGCATCCTTAACTTCACCTCCCAATAAAAGCATGGCACGCATTACGTTTTCTCGACTTAGTTCAGGAATGTTATGAAGCTCTTTCTGAAGACGTGCACAGTCTGTATGCGCAAATGCATCCGCTAGTCTATTGGCAGCTGCTATTAGTCCTTGCTCAGTAGCGTCAATGTTACTACTCTTTTTCCTTTTAGTTCTTTGACCATTTGATCCCGTACGAGTTGCACTAGATGACGAGTGATTGATCTCATCTTTTTCTTCTTTAGTTGGGAGTGACTTATCTAACAAAATAAAATAATCAAATCCAACAAAGAACCAAATCCGGTCACAGATCACGACCTAACTACAAGTCTCACGAATATCAAAACCACAGATCGGGAAAACGAAAGACGAGAGCACTCACTGAAGCCGTTCTCGACGAGGTAGTTGAAGGTGTGTCCATCGCAGTTGTAAGTGAACTTGTTGTTGGTGGAAGGGAGCTTCTGAAGGCACTGCAAGGCGATTGTCGTGAAATTCCCAGTGAATTCAGTGAATTCCGCCAGAATCGCACCGCCTCTCGAGACGAAAGCGTAGATCAGCGACTTCTGCCCCATCTCTTCACCTCAGATCGGTCGTTCTTCGCAGATCGCTCGCTCGCTCGTTCGTTCGTTCGTTCGAGTTCCTCTTTGAACGACCGATTTGGTTTTTTTTTCGAAGAAGAAGAAGTGAACGGAAAGTAAAGGTTTTGTTGTTGAGGGGTTTGAAAAGAAAATGAAATGTGAGACGAGTGGAGAGAAGAACCAGAGATCGCGGAGAGAAGAACCAGAGATCGCAGAGGAGAGAAGAACCAGAGATCGCAGACGGAGAGATCGCAGAGACGAAAGAGAACGGAGAGATCGCAGAGACAACCAGAGATCGCAGAGAACGGAGATCGCAGAGAGAAATCGCATGGGAGATCAAACAAGCAGAGATCGCAGAGAGAAAAGCCGGAACTAATGAATTGAAGAGGAGTATGTTGGTGGAAGAGTTCTTGTAGAAGGAGTCCAAGTTTCGTCAAAAATAGATTCATTAGACCTCAAAAATCTCGAATTTCCATCCCAAAATAAGAGAAAATAAATGAAAAAAATTAGGAGGGTGGATTTTTTTTCTCTATGCAATTACAAGTGTATCAAACACCCAAAAAAACGGTTATACTAAAAAATAAAACAAATTTCCATGATTTTTTTCTTTTTCTTTGCTATCAAACACACACTAAGTTTTATACATTTTGGTAAAAACTAAATTTTTCACCGTCAACAGATGCATGCATGTAAATTTCCATATCTATACAAGTGAATTCTACAAGTACAAATTGGCAGGAGATAGACTTCGTTTGACAAAATTAGCAGATATATATCTAGTGTTGGAAAAAAAAAAAAAACTTTGTTTTTGATTAACCATGGTATTCAAACTTTATCTCATGGACTTTGGAATTGCGGAAAGATACCATTAATAACCCGACGTTTGACTGTTACGAAAAATCGAACTCAAAATCGTGCGTCTAACCCATGCAATCCCACATTCGCCCTTACTACTAAGTCAATTCATTCGGGTTACCAAATAAAAAAAAAAAAAAAAAAAAAAAAAAAAAAAATAAAAAAAAAACTACTAACCTATGATATAAAGATTTTGAACTTTACATCCAACGAGACATATAGCCAACCTTCAATTTAAATAAATAAATAAATAAATAAATATATAAAACCTTCATTAAGAAAACACAATTATTCAATCAAACTATGACTTACTAACTTTAAAGTTAATTTGTGATTGTCAAACACAACCTTGATAATATATTTTTTCTTTCACTGTCGGGCTTTATATGGGTTGGCTCTGTCCAACTAATTTTATTATTCAAGTAACTCAAATTTGAGCTTTAGATGAATTGAGTCCCTTCCAATTTGGCCAAGTGAATTATTTGTAACCTTAATACATTGGTAATAACATTACTATAAATCTACTATCGAGTCAGTGAGAGGTGACAGGTTCAGTGTGCAAAATGAAAGGTGTTTGCTAAACAAGGCCTGGGCTTTTGGGCCCATTGAAATCCGTCGTCAGATTTATCTTCACAGACTGAGAGCCGCAAAATCGAACGGCCCATAGAGTAAACACTACGTCCCTTGATGCTTATCAGCACAACACGTGGCACTAAAAAGCTCCATTGGATCAGAGGAGACTGGTTCTTTTTATGCCACGTGGACTACTCGTCACTAACTCGGCCCCACTGATTGAGTTGGACCGGCTAAAATGGTCCCGTGAATTCCGGGTCATGATCCGCTGACCACGGATCTGGATTACCCGCTTAATAATTCTTCAAAATCATGTACTATCATGACTACTCAAATGAGTCATTAGACTCATTACCAATACTTTACTGCATTACTATCGCTAGTCTCACTTAGTACTTACATTGCAATCGCGGAACCGAAAAATCAAATACAAAATTATATATAAATATTATAAAGTAATATCTTGCTAAAGAGGCCCATTCGGCTCCAACATTAATTAGTACATAAACGTTACTAAGACGTTACTAAGTACGCATTTATACAAAATCAACGAAAACTAAAAGAAACTTTTAAGTATGAGACTTCCATAAATGTTAGTAAGCACGAACGCAAAGTTGTCATTGTTGATGCAATTGGCACCGGGATATATGTGCACACATGTTAACGTGAAAACCGTGAATGCCAACAAGTGCGTGTAGGTTGTGATCGAGTGTGTTCTCGTAAAAATTAATGAGTAAACCACTCACCACAAGCACGCCATGTTGTAACAAAACTGGTTGCTTGGCAGCACCGCCACCACTTCCACCACCTCGTCCTTGTGGGATTCTCTGAACGCTAAGAATATACCCATCTTTGGTCCTCACCTAATTAAATCAATAATGTTCATGTAATGATTAAAAAAAAAAAGTAGTATATAATAAAGAAACAATTAAAGATTTCATTTAATCGAATGAACAGCCAATTAATTCAGTGATAAATCACCTCGAATTCCTGGCATTTGTACCCCTGTACAGTCACGGACAATGCGCACAGCCCGTCCGTCGTCTGTGGCGCGCTGGAGATCGCCGACACCACACCGCGGCTCGAACCGAAAGCACCATGGGGCGCGCCGAGTGCGAGAAGGGTCACGGCCAGAGCTAATGAGGAGAAATTGAGCTTTGAGAGAGCGAGAATCATGGCTACTGAAGTCTTTATGATCAGTGGTGAAAGGAATGAATAGAGGGTCCGGTTTTATAGAGGAAAAAATAAAGCCTGATTTTCTCTCTCTCTCTCTTTTTTTTTTTTTTTTTTCTTAAGTCTGAAAAAAAAAGGGAATGTATTTTGTTATTATTATTATTTTTAGGGGCACAAAGTGGAGAGGCCGTGAGGATGTGCATAACACGTTAACTTTTGTTCTAAATAAAACATGATCGAAGAGTTTGGTCAATCTAGCTAACTTCAACTAGTTTAAAATTAAGGTTGTAGTGTCAGTGCTTTTTCTTTTTTAATACTTTAGCGAAAGTGCAACTCACAAACTCTCTAAATTTTATTTTTGATAAATGATGACTCGCCCATTTTATTAAAGATGCTTTGATGAGGTTGCATTGTTGTTGTTTTTTTTTTGTTTTTTTTTTACTTGAGTAGGAATATAATACACAACCTCTATCATTCCATCGAATATGCTTTGACGATGTTTTTTTATTATTTTTGTTACGTGGTTGTTGAAGTTTTTGAAAGTTTAGCTCGAATTGATAATATTCAAATAAAGAAAAGATGTCGAGAATTCAAAAAATGCTTCCAAGCATGGAAACAGTGGTATGGTGATGATAGAGTATCCAGCATTGTTTCCATGTTTGGATTATTTTTATTTTTTGAGCATTATCCATGTATTTTCCTGGATATTATTGTGTTTTTAATTGAATCTGTGGACTTGTAACAAATATATATACATATATGTGTGTGAAGTATGTCACTCAAATCACTTTCCTCGTTAAGGATGGATTTGATTTTTGAGACTTTAGAGTGGGAAAAGAGTTGGGATTTTTTTTTTTATTTGTTGAAACGCTCAACTGAATAGATGACATTTGGACGCACTTAGTAAAGTGTGATTTTCGCGTTGCCTTGAGAGGCCAAAAGAGTGGACATGGGACCTCCTCTTTTGTCCTTTTCTTATCCTAATGAAACTATAATGTTAAACAATAGGGCCACACCATGTCCCAAACAATTTTATAAAACAAAAATTCAAGATGAGCACCTCTCATCACCGTTAGATACGCCTCGAATGTTGCGAAACGCATGATTCAAGGTGCATTTGTGGTTGGGACGCGGTGCAAGCAAAGCAAAGGTATGGGCTTTTAAACTTGACAGGATCATATGACATATCTTCAGTCCTCCATTCATTGACTTGTTAGTGAATGTATTGATGCCTTTGAAAACTAATGGCCCATGTTCACATTTGAGTTTTGTTAGTAGGTTAAGTTTCAATCGCTTAGTTATTTATTACTATTTTCATAGCCCCACTAATCTCAGACTCGAGGAATATAAGACTGTGGGGCCTCTAGCTAAGTTGTCAGTTTCTTGAATGAAATGGACTCTGCAAGCTCATTGCATCACGGTTCATTTAACACAACTTAAAAAGGGTCTTTATAACTGAAAAGGTTGCATTGGTTCAGCAAGTAATCTGCCCTATTTTCATGACAAGTTCTTATATAATTTGGTTGTCTAACTTAACTGAATTTCATCATTTTCTCAATTCCTTAGCACAAGTGCATCACATGTCCTTTAAGTTCAAAAACTAACAAGCCAAGGGTGTATAAAATTGATCCCTCTTTATTGAGATTACACAAATGTCATCATATATATGATATTCACTCATCTCTTTATTACATGGGTTTTTCGAGTATTAGATACAAACAACACATTCTTCGCCAACTCTATAAATTATTCTCTAAAAGTCTGAACACCTTTACACGGCGCCACACATTGTACATACAACATATATATGATATATGATATGAATGATGGTTTAATTATGTATATAGGCCAGTAAGATCAGAAGTCCCATGTAAATGCTGCTCTGATCATAATAAGGATGTCCATGTCGTCGATCTTTCTTCAAGAAGAGAGGTATCCTTGGAATTTAAATTCGGCGATCTCACTCACTTTGCTGTCTCTGAATACAATTGAACGAAGATGCAACAGCTACTGCAAGGAACATGAAACAGATGTTGATCATTCTATAAAGGTCCTGCCAGGGCTATCTTTCTTCTTCCTCTCGTGAAAGCTGAGGCTTGTCACTAGACTCGGCATGCAGCACTTGGTTGCATTGGCTGATTTTGGTTTGGGGGGCTTGGAATATCTGTTTGGAGTTTTTTCGCCACCACTTCGTATTGAGTTTGATTTGGATAAATAAGGGGTTTCGACGGCAGATTTTTGAAGGTGATCGTCAAAGTTGAGCGGTTTAACTTCTCCATTGCCACCGACTACTTTTGCTTCATTGGAGAGTTTGTAGATGTCATCGAAACTATCTTGTAAGAGATCATACAACCTCTTTTTCTTCTCTGTTGGGGAAGATTCACCAGGTTTCACGTTGGATGGCCTGTCTGTGTCTTGAGATTTACTATGTCGAGGGCTTTCTGTGAAACTGTTCCGATGATTTGAAATACTACCACGAGACGGGGTAAAATCTGCACAAAATACATAATGTACTAACTCAGAGACAAACAATCGATGAAGTAGCAATTTTGTCCTGAAATCCTCAAAAAAAATTCCGTTTCATCATTTTCATTTCATATCCTCTCGTTTGCCATAACAGTTGCATACAGTCAAATGATCTGACATTAACATAGAGACCTAAATTATAAGAATTTGTGAAAATAAATTAGCGTATCTACAAAGTTTATGACCACCAAAAAAATGATCAAGGAGATTTAAGCTATGACCTTTAACCAGTGTAATTATATTGATTGATAATTAAGCAATTCAAGTTTTCATAATCAAGCTTAAGCTAAGCTAAAGTGACCTTACCTCCATTGACGCTGACAAAGTCCTCATCACAATCCGAGTCTAACCAAGCCCGAGAATCAAAGAAGGTCTCATCCTTGCTGCCTGCGAAAGCACATGTTAATGTGCATATACTTGATTATTAACAGTATTTAAAAAAGATAAGAGAGAATACTGGTCATGAAACATAATTCTTCCATGGTTACCTAATATCCAATGCCAATGGGAAGAAGTCGCTGCTTTATTATACAGCTACTAAGATCCCATTGACAGGCGAGGAACTAGTTCCAATTAAGATGCAAAAGAACTTGAAAGAGTATTAATTCCTAGCAAAATCTCATTCCATTTAAACTTGCATCCGAGTTCCATAAAAAATGATAAAAAGTAATACTGAAAGACGTTTTGAGTGAATTAGAAAATATGGGTTTCTTGGCGTACATGTTGTATTCAACCTCTGAAATAGTGTTACGAAAGTTTTCGTAACGCATAAAATTTGTTTCGCATCATCAATGGAAGAGGGCTGATTGATCCAAAAAAGGACAAAATACATAAAACAGCACATGACAGTAACAATACCAAATTTCCCAGATACCAACCATTAAGATCTGCAAAACCAAGGATGCAGGCTAACAATACCTTGACTTAGGAAATAACGGCCATGCTTAATTTCTACCGCGTCTTAAGGAATATCCAAAGGCAAATTTTGGTACCTTCATCCTTCATTTTTATTCAAACACTATAAGTCTATAACTAATCGAGCAATGAAAAAAAAACCCGCGTTGTGAAATACTTCTCTCTCAATCCTCTACTTTTCTATTAAAGCACTCTATTCCTTACATGTTAAACCTTGAGGTATTTTTTTGAGTAATGTTAAACCTTGAGGTATTTGCTCGTCAAGTTTAAAATAACTCCAAAACTCCTACTAAAGTTTCTCCCCACAATCTCCAATCTGTGACAAACTGAAAATTGCCTAACATTGGACTAATTAAGAAGCCAATTTAGTAATTGGACATTCTAAACAATGCAAACACTTCATCGTGCGACACATCTCAAGATTTAGGCTTTCACATACATCAAAGAGCATGAAAATGTCATAAAATAGTAAGCGATCCTACCCTCAAAAAAACAAGTATGATCGAAGTGATTACATAAAAATGCACATATAGAGATAATTGTATTGGTAAACACAAAGTATTAATCGCAAATTAGTTAAGGTTGGTTATACAGATCGAACTCTTCCATTGCGCTCAATTTACTGTATTTGTACTTAAATACAATCATAAAGATCTCCATAATTCAAGACAGTCAGATCAACCTATTCGACTATAGCACTTGAACTAAAATTCCCAAATGAAGCCCAAATCCACAATTTTGAATCACTGACTGGAAACCCAAAACGCAGAACACAAAATCAACTTCACCACAATCAACAGACCAACAAAAAATTGTAAGATTGTTCAATAAAAGTCAAGCGTTGACCAACCGGATCTCGGTCAAACACACTAGCAAATCTAGTCAAACCCACAAAAACCACACAAAACGTAACAAAAAAAAAAAAAAAAAAAAAAAAAAACCAATTCAAATCTTCCACAATTCATCGCTTCACCAATCAGAAGTGAATCAGAAGTGAATCAGAAGTGAAAATCAAACATACCCACATCGCTGAAACGCGAAAAAGACGATCCATTAGGCCTGGAACCGAATTGGGCGATCGGATTTTGGCCGTTCAGAGAACTCGAACTCTTCCTGCTCTTCAAGCGAATCGAAAATCTGGGTTTGGTGGCCGATTCAGAGCCTCGACCGATCGAAACACTGGAACCCATATCCCAAAAAGACAACTTTTTCAACACATAACTTCAGAACTTGCAGAGACAGAGAGAGAGGAGAATGGGATTGTTGATGAAGAATTGGAGTTGAAAGTGAAGCTCTGTTTGGGGAATTAATGGATTCCAAATGCTCTGTTTTGTTTGTTCTGTGTCTCCACTACGCGCAACAGTAAAAAACTACCTTTTTTTTTCAATGATGAGATGAACACAGTGTTTGATGATCTGCGGCTTGTGTGGTTGCCACGTGTTGGTGTGTCTTTGGTCAACGTGGGTTTTACAGGTGGCATGTAAGGGACAGTTCGTGTTTTAAGTGTCATGTTCCGGTTGGTGTAGCGAAGTTTTTCTCATTACATGTGCTTTGCTGTTCAGTGCAAAAGCTGTGTGATTTTGTCGTTTCTCGAGAGATAGGGAGACAAAGACAATTAGTGTGTGTGATTACAAATTAAGATCGAATTTAAGACTTACTTATCTTTAACTTAATTCTCATTTAATAAAGGGTAGTGGTATTTGGAAGGTAAATGCCGACAAGGTACGAAGCATGGACTAGTAAATCACTAATATTTATTTAGGTTTAAGGATTTATATGCACACTATCAAGTGCATTAAGTTAATCTGAGTGTAAAGAATGATTTAAGTAATCGATTTCAATTAATTTAAAATTGATGCATTATTATTGTTACTGTAATTGTGAGTATTGAAACCTTTTTTTTTCACTTCTTCTTAAGAATAAATCATTTAAAAATTATTTCAACTTAATGAAATAAATATAAGAACTTACAACAATAATAAAGTTTCAATTTCAAATTTGTTAAATTGGCTCTATGGATCAGACTTTCATTACGTTAAATTTAGTACAAAAAGACAAGAACTAACCAAACAAATTGAACGCAAGAAAAACTTTAAAAAAATTGAAGGTAAGAAAAAACTTAAAATGTGTTAATCTTGAAATCCAAATCATCTTCTTCTTCTTTTTTTGGATTTAGAATACTTTTGGAACAAAAAATTGTTTTTGAAGTTCTTCTTTTCCAAGTTTATTATGCATGGACTGGTAGTAGGTAAATAGATGTAAAGTTGTATAGTTGTAGAGGTAAAGACAGTAGAAACTAGAAAGGGTGTGGAAGAGTTTCGATGCCGTCTATTTGACTATAGAAAGGGATCAAATACTTATCTGTATATGTTCTCATTGATGTGCGTTTAAGCATCGAATCAACACTTTCTATTTTGTATGAATGTTAACTTGTCTTAATCATCTTTAGATTTTTTATTTTTTATTTAAGCCTAAAGAATGTTTCATTCTCTCTTAATTTAAATAGGTAAGTTAATTTATTTCAATATTTCAACGAGAGTAGAATAAATATTACGTCACTTATAAAAGTTCAAAATAAAATTTTATCATATGATAATGTCGTAACTACCTCATTAAAAGTAAAATGGAGAACTACTCTAGTAAAAAAGAGAAAAAAATCAAATTAGAAGAGTGCAAACATGAACCCTATTTTAATAATTAAATTATAGTAAATAACAAAAGTTTCCATAATTAGTTTTGAGTTTTTAATTTTACAAAAAAAAATTGCTATAATAAATTGTTTCAAATATTTTTTAATGTAGGTGCATGATTAATAGTCGAGGTGTCTCTTCTATAGTTCATATATGAGTTATTTGATAAAGGAGTAGCCACTCAAGGGAGCACCATCTAGTCTGAATAACTTATACGAGTAATAAATTAACTCATTTCAAGTGATTATATTAACATATCAAAAAATATAAATGTATAGATCTTCAAGATTTTATATATATATATATATATATATATATATATGAAAAATCTTATTTCGAGCATTTTGTAATTGGCTCCCCTCTAGCCCGTGTGTGCATACACACATATTCATGGGTGTGTTGTATGATTTTCAAATA
This sequence comes from Stephania yunnanensis, assembly GCA_039657365.1. Classification (NCBI taxonomy): domain Eukaryota; kingdom Viridiplantae; phylum Streptophyta; class Magnoliopsida; order Ranunculales; family Menispermaceae; genus Stephania; species Stephania yunnanensis. Next base: position 54,313,976 of record CM077589.1, on the reverse strand, counting down.
CATATTCATGGGTGTGTTGTATGATTTTCAAATTAACAAGTGCGTAACTTGCATTACATGATGTATGAAGTCAAAATGAAAAATTCAAGAAAAATACAAGTTTAACATAAGATAATAAGTACTCTATTTGCTATATTTATTGGGAAGCAATTAATTCTAATGATGATGACTTTGCGTAGACCAAAAAGGGATCATATATGAATTTGTTTGCCACGTGTAATTATTGCCCATCGATTTTTTTTTTTATAATTACAAGACTTTATTTATTATATAGTCAAATTTATACGATAATGTCATATGTATAAGTGTGAGAAATAATGTGTTTCTTATAAATAAAAATTTTAAAAAATTATCAATATAATAGGAAAAAAATGAGTATTTCTTACTATATGTAAATATTTACTTCTCGAACTCCAAGAACAAGCCGTTGATGAAACGATTATTGTCCATTAAATTTCATTGATACATAGTTAAAAAGGGTATGAATTGATGATAATGTTTGATATTTTTGTGAAATTATTTATTAATATAAGCGTAACAAAAATAAGTCTTTCATAATAAAATAAGTGACAAAATAAGTGTTATTACCTTATATATAAGGTAATTTTATTATAAAATAAAATATTTAATGGACAACACATTTTGGAGGGGTTTCAATCCATGAATTATGAATATATATATATATATATATACATTTCAACTATATTATAGAATTTCCCTTGTATTATTGTTACTCTCTCTATATATAAGCCAAATTAGATAGAATATAATAATTGGGGTCACTTTGACATAATTGAACATTGATGTGATCAATATGTATGGGCCATTTTATAATTGCCTTTTTGTTGTGTGCGACATGGGCCATGTCTCCCTCGCCAACCACTCCTTCCTATCATAATTTCAGGACGCAACTGGTAAGTAAGGAAGCACTACTGCTCTTCATTTCTTTTCGTTATTCTTGTCAAATTATTTATGCTTTCTTTTTGTTCCAATTATATTTCTTTTTCTTTTTCTTTTTTGACAAAAAAAAAAAAAAAGGCAATTCTTATTATTTTAGGTGGAAAGACAACCTTAATAATAAAATCTCTTTGTGATCACCTTTTTGTTAGATTAAATCAAAAATCTACTTTTCTCCATACCAATTTTCCATGGATGACTAAATAAATGCTTAATTATATTATTTGCAATCACAAGTATTATAACCATAATATTCATCCTATAAAATATAAGATTTACTCCCATCATAAATAGTTAAGTATTATACACATTTATATTCTCCCAAAATCAATATATTCTCTATTTGTCGAAAAAAGTTAAAATGTAAGAACTTGAAAAAAGTATAACTAAAATAAAATAAAAATTAAGAGAAGGCGATTGTGGTAAATAAGACTTTGGACAAATTCGAAAACAACGATAATTGCCTAATCAAAAAAATTACTAAATTAGACACCGTAAAATTAAATTGAAATTGTTTTATGATATAAATGTAGTGTATGATAACTTAAGATGCATTATTTATTAAGGATTTAAAATATTATAAAAGTAATTAGTCAACTACTCCTTCCGTTTCTTTATAATTGATTTTTAGCTATTTTGAAATATTTTATAATATTTGTCATTTAATAGTTTCAATACACATTAATTACTTAATTGCATTTTATACTATTCGTAGAAAAAGAAAATTTAGTAATTACACATTAATAACTAGTGTATGTAGAAGTGGTGAGGTTAGTAGGGATAAATGGTGATTTAGTAATTTAACTGTCACTTTTTCCTCAATCAAAATAATTAAATGATTTTTTTTTAATTATGAACAATCTTAAAACGACATTTATATAAAAACGGAGGGAGTACTTATAGAATCGAACATTGTAAAAACATTTGATCACCGTAATTGATTAGACTAATTTTGGATTAAGCTCTAGTAGTTGTCTCCAATTGTTAAAATAAAATTAAAACAACCACTTAAAATTTTTCTTTATTGTTGGGCTAACTATCAAAAATAACGCAAACCTTCGTCATTTTAACAATAGCAACAAATTTTTCAAGTGAAAGTTGGTGTTATTTTTCTTCTTGTTTCAACTTTCAAACCACCATAGAGAGTGCACGCTCAACCGTTGATCATTAAACGAAATACCTCGATATACGCACCCGCGAATAATCCGACGGGTCAATAACTCCATAGTTAACAGAAATAACGAACGTGAAACGTTAATTCGACGAACCTAAACCCTAACCGCCCCTTTCGCGCCACGAGTTCTTGAATCGTCTCCAAATCGACAAACCAAAAACGCACATCATTCACTGTAAATTCTTCACAGATCGATCGATCGATCGATTGATTTGATTCCAATAACGACAGATTGGGGAAACAGTGCGAGCGGACTTTGGATTGAAAGTGCACGACAAGTGCACCGTCAAAGCTCTCATGCGGTTCAAGACGAAGATCGAATGACCGCCATCACCGCCTTCGCGTCGACATCACGGTGAATTTGAAATCTCCACTCACTAAATCTGCAATCTTTTTAAACTGATTTTTCTTTGTTTTTGTTTTTCAATGTTTTGTGATATGTATGTGGAAGAAATGAACAAAATTGAAATTTTGAACCTTAAGTTAAGCGTCGTCTCTGATGTTTGTTTGAATGTTAAAGTTTCAATTTTTCAGTTACAGGCTCGGATTGCGCGTGTATTGATTTTTTTTTTTTCTGATATGAATTGTTGTCGAGTTCAATATAAACTGAAGAAAACAATGACGGCTTACAAATGTCCTCATTAGAAAACTCGACTCAGTAGAAACTGAAGAAATTGGATAAGGTAGGGGTAGACTGAAGCTAGCTTTGGACACATTGATTACGAGGGATTTAAATGATTTGGAAAGCACACCATCAATTGCATTTAATCGAGTGTGATGGAAGAGTTTGATTTATGTAGCCGACACCAAGTAATTTGGTACTGAGGCAATCTTGTTGTTGTTGGTATGGTTTCGTAAGAGATTTAAGATGATGACAATAATGTTACTGTTGATCTAAATGTGGTGATTTGGGGTTGCTCTATACAGATGATGGATGACGAGAACTAGTGCCTTTGTTGTCTTGTCTTAATCAACATATTTTGTCTTGGATTATTTTTTTTTTGAGGAAAGGGAGATGTGCTCCCGAGCATTATTATCAAAAGTATATACAAGCGAGAGAATGTGTACCCTCCAAATGGCATTAAAAAAAAAATGATAAAGAATGCTATGTACGTCAATGGGAGCGACTCTCCTCCAGCTTCCCAAACATAATCTGTAAGACCCACATACCATCTGTCCGTATATATGCATAAAAAGGTCGTAGCCAACGCGAAGCCGAAGCTTCCAACCTTCTAGCTTTCCCCGCTGTCACACTGACTCGGTCTGGAGTCCAAACTCCTTTAGAGAAAGGCTAAGAAGAAGAGGTCGAAGACCCGACGAGCTCAAGCTCGATGCCCCACCCAAAGAACAGCCACTGGAATTTGAACAAAACTATAGCATGGCAAACCCACAATGTATCTGTCTTGGATTATTGCTGGAGCTTCCGAGGTCTATGAATGAGAAAGACCTAAAATATCTGGACATCAGTGCAGAATTTGGCTACTACAAATTGCAGTTTTCATAACTAGTTGTAGATAAAGCATCTCCCTTTATCAACAAAAAATCTGACTGATGTCTTTTTTATATAGACTTGTTGGAACCAGGACAACTGTAGCTATTGGGAATAGTACTCGGCAAACTGTTAATGTGTTTATATATCAGTCACAAGCATGTTAGATCACACACGGAGACTTTCAGTAGTTGTGGTGGGATGCATTGGCTTCTAGTGACATTAGAGGTAGATTGAATATTCTTTGTAGTACCTCTCTACTTCTTCCCTGAATCCGTACCATACTTAACACGATTAATTTTTTGTTCAAACTTTGAGAGGCTCTGATCATCTTATGGGCAAATATGAATACGGTCCCAGCAAGAATGTGGGTATCCGTGTATCAGTATTCTGTACATGTGTTATTGGAAAATCATACAAAGCTTTGTTGTTTCCTGTTACAGATGGATATCGATCTTAAACACTCAGATAACACTGAAGAAAAAAACACGCACACTTAGATAAATGTCTAAGACCAATGGTTGTGCCTATATGTGTATTTATACGTCCACAAAACATAGAAACAAAATCAAACCTACGAAATCTATTTAAATGCCTGTGTATACATCTACATCCACAAAACTTTGAAGCAAATCAAACCGACATTATCTATCAAAGGTAAGTTGCTTAACTTCAAAGCTTAGGCTTCTTGTTCTTCTATGCACGGAAATAAAATAAAATGTAGTACTCAAACTAGCTTAAGTTAGTTTGACAGCCAAAAAAAAAAAAAAACCTTAAGTTTTGATAATAACATAATGGGAAGGATTGAATAAGCCATTTTTTGCATCCTCATACACAGTTTAAGGTATGCTTAACACTCATCTGTTCACTTGTCCCTTAGTTTCTGTATAAATTCTTGCTCAATCTATTGAGAATCAGTTTCTAATCAAAAAGAAAAAAGGTTTAGCGAATGAGCTTTGAATCTTTCAGCTGTTTAATCACAACCGGGTCATCAACCGATTATTTAATACGGAGAAAAATAGTCAGTAGCTGATATGAGACCAAACCAATAAAAACCAGATTTACTTAATAAACATTGTTATCTGACAAAAATGAGTTCACAAGCAAGACAACTCTGTTCCTCGGATTGTTATCTGTAGGAACCAAATCAACTAGATCACATGTATTAAACGAGGAGTTTCAATTTAACTTTTATGCTGTCTTTCTGCACTACACGAACAGCTTGCCCAGTTTCAATCAGGTGTTATACAATTATAATCTCGATCTCAATCAACTATTAAGCACCGATATATAGTTTAACCACAAGGGATTATTATTGTTACTGTTGTGATGGTCTGTTCTAACTTTCTACCAGCTCACATGTTGTGGAACATTTAGAACTACAACTCCCCAAGCAAATGTTTTTGTGCTTCTCGAAGTTGGAGTCTTAGAGAAAAAAAACTATGTACCAAATAAACATTTCACTGTAGACACTCTTCCCAAATTGCAGTCAACTCAAGAGATGGTTGAAGCAGCAGAGAACTTACGTTGCTCCACCGTTTACCTAGTGACCAGATTCATGTCATGCTCGCCATTTAAGGCTGAAAAAATTGCTATTTGAAGTTACAAGATCGATACGATCTTAAACCTTTTTTCAAAGACTTTTCTATTGATATTGAGTGGCAAAAATGTGGGAGTGTTTTGGTTTTCTAATTGAATGTTTTGTTTAGTGGTGTCACGCGCGCCATGAGAAACTTGTAACTTAGTGTTTGTTACTGGTGTGTGGTCTGTGTGTGGTCTCCTTCCTCTATTGCTGTGCTCAATCTCGCTCTCTCCAAAGAAAATCATTCTTGTCATACATTTCTCATATTTTTTGTTGGGTGTACTAAGAGTCTAAATAAAAATCACTCAGTATAACTTTTACTATTATATAATTAAGTTACTTTCATATGGGGATCTTGGTGATGAGATCCTTTTTTATCGTGTGTTTCAAAATGGGTTTAGAGAGCTGAAATTGGTTAGTTTGGTGTTGTACTGTCATGCACGTGCTATCACGTATTCTATCTCTGCTTGAATGTTAAAACTGTCTGGGAGTTGGTTCTTGGGACTTGTACTCACCATTGTTTACATTGCACAACTCACAAAACAAAAACAAAAACTAAGTGTTACACACTCACACTACTAAACAACCCATACGTATCAATATCTAATGGAAATGCCACACCAAGTTCTGTTGTCAAAAAGTCTTATAAAACTAAGTGAAAAGCTAATGACTAATACAATACTAGAGAAGCAAAACAAAAGGCTAGTTAGTAGCCATGGTTGCACTTTTGCAAGCAAAATGATCCGTACTTGACTTATTATAGACAAAATTGATTATAAAGAAGCCTAAATTTCTCTTTTCCTACGAGATTAGGGACTGCTGTGCATTACATTATTGTTTGGAATTCTTCAATACCTAATAAAATTATGATTTCAAATCTTAACAAATCATTATTTTTCATGTGACAAATTAGGGACGAAATTCATGGATGTTCTTGTGGTGTTTTCTGCTTCTATTGTTTCTCTATTTTCAATTTTTTGGGTGTTTGTTCAACTTAGGTTTTCATGGCTAACTTGTCCTATCTATCCCTCCAACTTATCTTTTGTGCCTCTTCTTTAGCATGCACGAGCGTCTTATCATGTTAGATTCAAAAACTTCTCCTATGCATGACACAGTTTTTTCCTCCTAAAATACAATCTATTCCTATCTGCTCCCATCTGTTCATCCACAACTTCGTCGAAGGATTGCACTTTCATTGATTGTGATAAAGGGGTTTCGTACCTGTACTTCTTTTCGGTCTTCCCTTTCAATATCTGAGGATAATATGCTTCTAATTGATTTGAACTGACCTTCCGTAATACTTATAAGGGGGCAAGCCATTCTTAACGTAATTTCACCATAGACATTCGAAATTGAGAATCTGGTTAAGGAGCATTGAGTCTCAACCACTCACTTCAATTCAATCTCCATTTATCTCTTATTTGTATGCTACTAACACTCATTAACTTGCATGTACTAATTGACAACACCATGCATTGATTTGCAGACAAGTTAAAAGTGCATGAACATTTACACATTGTAACGTGTGGGCATATCGTGTGTGATAAACTATACATATATATGATATTCACATAGAAAGAGAGGTTGTCTTGGAATTATTTTTGAAGTAGTTAAATAATTAAATGAGTGCTTGGAACATTATAATTACTTCAATGAATTGTTTAGGGAACAAAAAAATAAGACAGGTTTGAAGCCCTAGAAGTCCTCTGAAAGACTTACAACAGAAGTGTCATAAGCACAAGCCATTGAGATCCTAGAACAGATGCCACTCACTGCCAATGAACCAAGTCCATGTGGGAAAACTCAAAACAGCTGGAATTAGAGTTAAATTTATTCAACTGTTTTGTCACACCCAAGAATCCTGTTTTCACCACTGTAATAAATCTGTGACAAACCCTCTCTATTTGACCCAAAACATACATTTTCTCTGACCAAAACAAGAGCTTTCCATAGCCAAGTTTGCCTATGTAGAGTACTGAGTGATCATGGCAGCTAAAAACTATTCTGAACTCTGCTTAAGAGCTCTAGTGTTTTGTACCTCACTGTCTGTCCTAACACAAGCACTGAACTTCCAGAGCTTTCAGAGCTGCGACATGAACTCATTGGATGCATCGGGCTATCGCTGCAATGGTCCTGGATCGCAAGACCGTTGCACAACTTTCGTCATGTTTCGAGCTAATTCGCATTTCTCTTCCTTCTCCAATCTTAGCCTGCAGTTGGGTCTCGACCGAAAGGCGGTCGCAGAAGCAAGTGGACTCCCTACAAGCACTGAGTTTCTTAACAAGAACCAGCAACTGCTTATACCAATTGATTGTAGGTGTAATGGAGAATTCTTTGAAGCTATGGTGACAAAGACTACAATCAAAGATGAGAGCTTCAGTGGGATTGCGGAGTCTCTAGAGGGACTAACTACTTGCAAAGCAATAAAGGAGAGGAATCCAGGCCTTGCTCCAGTAGGCCTGAAAGAGAAGGTTAAGGTACTTGTCCCATTGAGGTGTTCATGTCCATCTCCACTTGAACTCAAAGAAGGGAAGAGACTTCTATTGAGTTATCCTATAACAGTAGGTGATACAGTTGTCAGTGTAGCTTCTAAGTTCAATGTTACTAAAGATGCTATAATCTCTTCAAATAACAAACTAGGGTCCTTCAAGCCAGCCACCCTTGTACCATTGTCGACTCTTCTGATTCCTCTTGATAAGAAACCAATCCTCAGCTCTGTGTTTTATCCTCTCGGACCGAATTTGACGTTTCCCGGGATGCCAATATTGCAGCAGCCCAGCAAGCACAAAAAGAAGAAGAAGAAAATCGGAATGTTTGTTGCGCTTAGCATGATTGCGGTAGTGGCTGTTGCCGGCGTCGTTGCTGCGGTGTTATTTGTTCAAAGGAGGAACAAGAGGAAGAGTGAAGCAGACTTTGGCAAGGCTGGAGAAGCAGAACTGAAGCAGCTGAGAATCAAAAGTGAAATTAGAGCTGTTTCTGAGAATTCACAAGACCCTTTTGACACACTGATCATTGGCACCACACCTCACAAAACAGTAGAAACATACACTCTTGAGGAGCTGACAAAGGCCACTGAAGCTTTCAATTCAAGCAATATTATAGGGGGATCAGTTTTTCATGGCAGATTCAATGGGAAGAACATGGCCATAAAGCGCGCGCGAACTGAATCCATCTCCAGGATCGACTTTGGGCTCTTCGAAGACGCTCATCACCACCGTTCTAACATCGTTCAGCTCTTGGGAACGTGTATAGTTGATGGTCCGGATTCGTTCCTTGTATTCGAATATGCGAAGAATGGTTCCTTGAAGGACTGGCTTCATGGTGGATTGGCAATGAAGAGTCAATTCATTGCCTCGTGTTATTGTTTCTTGAAATGGAACCAAAGGCTTAGGATCTGCCTTGATGTTGCCATTGCATTGCAGTATATGCACCAAGTCATGAACCCAAGCTATGTTCACAGGAACATCAAGAGCAAGAACATACTCCTCGACGAGCAATTCAATGCAAAGATTGGAAATTTCGGCATGGAAAAATGCATCTCGGGCGATTCAGATGATTCATGGAGCCGAGCCTACTTGGCACCCGAGTTTCTTCACCGTGGTATAATCTCTCCAAGCATGGACATCTATGCTTATGGAGTAGTCTTGCTTGAGGTGCTATCAGGGCATTCTCCAATCACCAAGGGTGCTAAGAAGGGAGAAGGACCAATTCTGCTCTCAGATAAGATCAAGTTTATTCTTTGTGCCAACAACGCAGAACTGAGGAAATTTATTGACCCTGTACTTGGAGATTCATATTCGTTAGAAATGGCAGTTACGCTAGCCAATCTCGCGAAAGTATGCGTTGAGGAAGACCCGTCGTTGAGGCCAAGAGCAGGGGAAATTGTGGACAAGTTATCAAGACTAATAGAAGATTTGGCTGAAGGAGAAGAAACTTTTGAGAGCTGCACCAAGCCTTAAGAGGTACTAATTTTTAACTTACCAAATTGCAGTCTATGAACAAAGGGAGTCATATAGTACTGCAGTGCTATCTATATAGGGAGATTTGCCAAGCTTGGGCTCTAAACATGGTGCATGGTTCATGTACATATAAATATGTAGTGAGAGGCCAATTTAGCTTAGAAGATATCTCCATAGTATGTAGTGAGAGGCCAATTTAGCTGAGAAGATATCTCCATAGTCCCTACTTTGTATTGTTCTATTGTCTTCTATAATTCTGTTTCTCTACAATAAAGTCTCCTCAGTGAAATTTCATGGTTGTAGATAATTTAAGTTCTTTAATTATTTTTACTTGCAAACTAGGTAATTAATTCATCCATCCTTCCCAAGCAGTGATGCTGAGGCCTCTTCATTATTTACTCTTGTCAAATAGAACTTCAATGCATTAACTATTTTACTCCTAATGTAAGGAGAACAACTAGAAAGTTTGGAAGGTTCTCTAATCCAAAATCGGGAATTTGACTTTATAATTGTGTTTACTGGACAATGTGATTTTAGAGGTTCAAATCAACAAAATGAACATTGAAAGTCAGACTTCACAAACGAGTTGTTTAAGTAAGGACTTGTGGTGCAGTGGTGGCTAGCCTATCTAATAGTGTTTTCTGAACTAATTAATCAAAGAAAACAACAGGGCAGGCAAGCTTTCACTAGTATATAAATTCTCATCCGACTTTTGACCTTTCTAGAGCAACATCAGAAGTTCAAGGTACCACATCTACACAAGTTCAGCCACAACTATGGGAGAGTATGACTTTGACCTCCATGTTTATACGAAGAATTTATTGACCCTGCCCTTCATTTTCATTGGAAATCTTGAGAATTAAATTTAGATGTGTTCAAAGAAGAAGCAGACCGTCACTATATTAGAAGGCGAGAGCTTGTACAGTTTTGTCGAATTTAAAGAATGAGAAAACGCCCCTTAAGTAGTGGTCTTGAGTTTGAGCCCATATTTATGGAGAGTCCCTCGGTTGGGAGAGTCATATAGCCCGAGCTTGGATTAGTTAGTTAGTCCGGATACTTGGTGGTTTACACCAAAAAAAAAAAAGAAACCCAGGAAAACTCAAAAATTGGAAGTCAACTGTTACTCGATTATTAGTGGCAAACAATATCCCGAGATAGACATTGCCCTTCTTAACAGCCTAAATACCTTTTTTTTTTTTTTTTTTGCAGAGATTAGTCTTTTTTTTTCATATTAAACAAGAATACTAGCTTGAGAGAAAGAATGTGAGGGAATTCCATTGACTTTGCCCTTCGTGCTTCACGTGGAATTGAATTTAGATGAGTTGAAAGAAAATTAAGGGACCCTTATAGGAGTATAAAAAAATTGTTTGGTATACAAAAACATGGGAACCATGAACTTCTAAGAAAGTTGGAACCATCAATAATTTGGGAAGTTTGAGAAATTTTTAGCTGAAGATTCTAAGTCACAAGTGAATCAAAAACAAAGAGACAGAGAACAGCTTTTAAAATGAACTCTCACAATCATCAATAATAACAGAACTGCAATTACAATGCAAAAATACAATACAAAAGAATTGATATTGGAGCTACTGTAATTGAAGAACACATAGTTTACAAATCATCTGTAGAACCAAAAAAAAAAAAAGCTAACTGATGGTCATTGCATCATAACCATGAACTCATCAAAGTTGAGCACTCCATCACCATTCAAATCAAAGCTACTGATCATCAAACTGCACTCATCGACCGTCCTCGACTCGCCCAACCGACTCAGCATCCTCTTCAAACTCTTAGGAGTTATATGCTCACTTCCCTCCATTAAATACATTCGAAAAGCTTCCTTCATTTCCTTCTCTTCCTCCCCTTTATTCCCCATCATCAACCTCACGAAGTCCTCCATCCCCAACAACCCGTCTCCGTCCGAGTCCAACGACTTCACCACTGCCTCCGCCTCCTCTAACGATAACGACATCCCCTCCCCCGTTATTCCCACACAATGCCTCAAATCTTCGGCCGAAATCTTCCCGTCTCCGTCCACATCACACCGTCGAAACACCCTCTCTACATCCTCCAATTTCGCCGTCTCCATCCCGGACTCCATATGTGTTGGTGCAGTTTCAACTTTCATTATATATGTATGAAGTGTATATTATACTATATAAGTATATAGTAATAGTAGTGCTATATGAGCCAATAATTGAGAACCAAAATTACAAGTAATAACAAAGCTTGGTATCAAATGAAGAGATGATTTGGTTTCTTTGCTTGTGAGCCAATTTAGGAGTGCAGGTAGTGGATTCTTATATATATATATACGTTTGTGTAAATGGAGAAGTGAAGGAATTGAATTGATGAAGACTTCAACTCCGTGTGATGAAGAGCGTTGTGAAGGTGTGGTAACGCTGCAACGGTCAAAATAACGGGAAAGTTGGGCTTAAACGTTGGCAGTGACGTGCTATTGGGCCCAATTGGTGGGCCCGTCTTGTGGGCCTCCGCGTGTGGAGTGTGTTTTTTAGGCGAACACGTGATGTGCACGTGCGGACCATGGAAAGTTCGTCTCTAGAAAAAACAAAAAAACGTTTGCTTGTGAATTGTGACGAAGAGCTTAAGTGAGCAACAACGTGTGGCACAATTTTTAGTCCTAAGTATGACTTTTTTTCTAAAAAAATTTTAACTAGAGTCGAAACCAACTACTTCTCCAAACGTTACTTTTTGGGAAGTCGTGTTTCATTTATTTTACTATAAATGCTTAGACGATATGACTTATTAATCACGAGAAAATTTATTATAAAAATTAATCAATTATTATTGCTTTGACAAATTTATGTATATTCTCACTAAAGTATGATAGTTTGATGTTTGGGAGCCTAGTCGTAACCAAATAAGTCTTAAACTTTTCCTTTTGAAGGAAAAAAATTATGATAGGGTCTTTTTCTTTTCTTTTCTTTTTTTAGAAATATGATTTAAAAATCAAGAGATGTATTATTTAGTATGCATATACATAAGGTAAAATTAATTTCTTTTTTTTGTAATCTTGACTCCAACATGAGTTAAGCCCCGAACCTTACCTTCAACAAATAACGCCTCATCCATCTTCACTAGAATATGCTTGGCAAGTTAGTGCACGAGAAAATAAGTCTTTTGCATAATTAGTATAATGCATAAAATAAAAAGTTAAGATTAAATTAATAAAATAGAAAGCACCTTGCTGCTACAACTCACTTAATTTGGACAGACAGTTCGATACACTTTAAGCAATGTGCACAATGCGTCTTGAGGCGGATTGCACAGCGCGTACTCAATCGGTATTGATTTCGCGGTGCCCAAAGTAGGTTAAAAAAAAATTTTGGGTAGTGCTAGAAGGACTCAAAAAGTCCGGACTCAAACAACCAAAAAGACATAAAGACCCTTAATTTAAATTCATTATTAGTGTTCGGGGTAGAGGGTAATTAGGTTTTTTATTTAGGTAGATATCTTAAATTGTTAACAAAAAAATCTTTGAGTCCGGACTCAAAGAGTCCAAACGGATTTTTTGTTTTTTTTTTTCCAATTTTAAAGGTTACTTGCATTAGAATACATCATCTGCCTATTGGGCTGCTAAGCCCCTCCTCATCAATCAAGTGCTTGCTTGATTTCCCTATATAGAAACAAAAATGAAAAGTTAAGTTGATCTGAGATTCTGAGAACGTGTAATTTAGCACTTAAAGTAGGGATGACAACTATATGTGTTTGGCACTTGAAGCTGCTTGGCTGTTCAACCGAATCACATGCTTGTTGCATAATATGCTAGTATTTCACATTTTTATTTGGCACAAGTCTAGCACTTGTAGTTGTTCCTCACAACAACACAGCAACTTATTAGACATCTTAACATGGGAGCTCACCACCTATATATTTCTATTACACAAACAAATCTCACTGCCAATATGTCCACTAATTTAATTGAACTGCAAACATGACTACAAACATTCAACAACAACAACAACATAGCCTCAGTCCCAAATTAACTGGGGTCGGCTACATGGATCAAACTTTTCCATTGTGCTCGATTAAGTGCAATTGATGGTGAGCTTTGTAAACCATTCAAATCCCTTTTAATTAATGCATCCCATGTTAACTTTGGTCTGCCCCTACCTCATCGAATTTCTACAGTTTCTATTGAATCAAGTTTTCTAGTTGGGGCATTTGTAGGCCATCTTTGCAGGTGACCAAATCATCGCAACCGCTCTTCCCTAATCTTTGTATCAATTGATGCTACTCCTACTTGTCTTTGAATATCTATATTTATTATTCTATCTTTACGAGTTTTACCACACATCCACCTAAGCATCCTCATTTCTGCTACGTTCACTTTATGTAATTGTTGTTGCTTTACCGCCCAACATTCACTTCCATAGAGCATTGACTACAAACATCCAAAAAAAAAAAAAAAAAAAGTCTCAAGACAATTTCATTATTATATGAATGAATCGCTCAGCTTGTCGGTACAACAAGAAAAAAAAAAATCTAAAATTTCTTCCATGCATGCTAGAAAACAAGCCATGGCAAATCCAAGGTGGGAATTCAGTTGTTGAGCCTCCACTGCACTCTAGACATGCCATTTCTTGAAGGAACAATGCTATCGATGTAAGCCTTTAGAAGAAACTGAACAAAAATTAAGAATTTATGGATGTGAATTCTACAACTCTATGTACCAATCCTGTCGAGATTCTCACAAACAGTTTTCATCCGAGGCCGGATTTCTGGGTCCGACTCGGTGCAAGCTAGAGCCACATGAAATACGGCTAGCACTTCTTTCTTAGCGTGCACCTCTTGCAGTAGAGCTGGGTCTACCATATCTGACAATGGGTTCTCCTCTTCGAACCCCTTTTTCACCCACCTTACTAAGTCCGGTACTTCAATTGACGTCGAAGTTGTTGGAGGTGAGAATTCGGGAGACTTCCCAGTTAACATTTCCAGCAACACAACCCCGAAAGAGTACACATCCCACTTTTGAGTGGGTCTGCTTCCTGGGACTCTGGCCTCTGGAGCCCTGTAATTGTTGACGCGCTCGGTCTGAGGAGGCTTAATGTAGGGCAATGCAGAACCAATTAGGCCACCAGACGAAGATGAATCACTGCTGGTAATGCTGATCAATTTGTTGAGGCCAAAGTCGGATATGTAAGAGTTGAAGTCGCTGTCCAGGAGAATATTAGAGGGTTTAAGGTGTCCGTGGACAAACTTTCGAGGGCTGCATTCATGAAGGTATGCAAGTCCGCGAGCCGTTCCCTTGGCAATTCTAAGCCGCGTATGCCATGAGAGACCTGAAGTCGACTGCCCAACTCGCCCTGCAACAAGTCATTTTAAGGCACATAAAACTCAATCAGACAAATTCTTAAAAATCTTAATTCATGCACTGTAAATTTTCTTTTTCGCCCAATTCACATAAACTAAACTAGTTTCAATTTTTGAACTACTATCTGAATGTATTTCTCAAGTTGGTGCAAACCAGGTGGGAGTAGTGGCGCGTTAGGTGAGTTTTGTTTGGAAAGTATGGAGTGTTGTAGAAATTAAACAATGCCATCATGGTGCGCGAATCAGTGGGGTGGAAAGAAGCCATTTCTTCGCGTCTACTGCACCCCCTAGTAATAGAAAATACAAGAGTACCAAGTGGAACCCGAATTTACTTGCTTTATAGCAGAAAAAGAAGCAAGCAGCACCATTTTCTTTTGATCAGAATTTTCTTTTTTCAGAAAAGTTGCAAAGAAAGAAAAGCTGCTTTTATTTGAGGCTTGATGGATCAGATACAACACATCTTGCACCCACACACACATTTGCCTCACCAGTAGTCACCACTTTAGAAGTACTTTCAAAATGGGGGTTGGGGAAAAAAAAGCTTTACTTGGACGAGTGAAAGGAACCAACTTTTGCCACTTTCCATAGAAATCCTTAAGAAGATCCTTCTCAGTAAAAAATACAAATGAACGGCTAGATTAACCAGATAACAAAGTTTGTTGGCGTAAATTCCAATTGGCAAAATTTGGCCAGTGATTGTTCAAACTATTCAGCAAACAATGAAACGAATCTTCATGGTACTGTGGGGGCGTAGGCACACTTAAAAAGGCATAAACCTTTATTCAATAATTGCCACTCCGACGGACAAATCAAAACCACTATACTGTCATGGCAGTGCATACAAATAGAAGACATTCATAAATTCATGATTAGAAAAATATACATATCGTGCTAAGAAATGGTGTGACTTGAGAATTGAGAGTGCTAAATGAAAAGAAAAGACTCGAAATTGGCTGCAATCACATGCAAATCAAATAAGTCAAGTACTAGCTCATGGGTATAAAGTAAACTAATCATAAATCATCTCTTGTTTAAGCGTATAAACAAATCGTAAACTGATCCATAGGCTCACAATGGTATAAACTAATCATAGGCCATCTTTCGTTTACTGGCATATGCACAAGTGTTGTTTGGAAAACAATTGCAGCAAATCCTTTAAAAATTAATTGCATTAGTCGATAAATGGAGATGCTAAGTCGAATCAAACCCAAACCTAACTCGGTCGGGAGGTTCTTTTATGTATATCCCTTGAAAGATCAAATGATGCAAAGATCATTCTACATTAAACCTCATTAAGGTAAGATGCCATAGCATCCATCGGATCCTAAATATGGGATTTACAACTAAATAGATCCACTAAGCTATGTTCACAAATCAGTTGCCAACAGTGAGGCACTCATCGGAGGCAATCCGACTGCGATATAAAATAACCAAATATTTTGCATTTCTTCCAAGTACAGAAACAAGAAGCACATACTGCTACCGAAAACGAGGGACTGCTAGGATCCAAGGCCACTGCCCCACACATCATAAAAACAAAATTGCTGTTTTTCAGATTCCCCACCAACTGTAGCAGGCATTACAATAAACACCACCCAACCTAATTCATCTCTACCCCCACTATTATTATTATAACCTACCCATCACGCACTTTATTGCAATGTGTTCATCAATGGTCTTTTATACCAACAAAAATAAACAAACAGATCACGACAGAGACACAACCAGCAATGGTAACTATCAAATTCAATTAAGCAGTGTTAAACAAAATAAATAAATAAATAAATAAAGACTAGTCTGAAAGATTAAAAAAAAAAAAAAAATTTACCGCGAAGAGCAGATCCCAAGTTGCCATTAGAGATGAAATCAGATATCAGAAGCTTTTCATCAGGAGCCCAGTAATAGGCCCTCAATTTCACAATGTTGGGATGCTTAACCCTCCCTATCGCTTGCACCTCCGCCGCGAACTCCTTATACCTCTGCCCTCCACCCTCCCCGAGCCGCCTCACCGCCACTGGAACCCCATTTCCTAACACCACCTTGTACACTATCCCCAATCCGCTCTTCCCTAAAACATAAGCAGATGCCCTCAACAACTCGTCCAGCTCAAAAGTGAACCCCTTGTCCAATGCAACCAAATCCCCTCTCCCTCCCCTCTCTCCCCCATCTTCTCCGACTCGTTTTCGGAATCGCGATTGGGGAATCCACTCATACAAGTACAAAGGCCACATTTTGCTTTAGAATTCGCACCGAATTTGCTTCTGCCCGTGCAACTACACGACTTGGAATCCTTCTTCTTCCAGTATATGTAGACAATGATCAATCCAATGAGCGCAACTCCAGCTGCGTCGGCGAGAGAGATTAGCATTATAAGTGTTGGTTTCAAACCTTTCTTCGAATTCTCCCTCGATTCTCTCTTAACACCTGAGCTTCCTGGGGAATTCTGAGGAGAATTCCGGCAGGATTTCTGCAGGGGAAACCCGCAGAGCGACGGATTGCCAAGGAACGCCGTCGGCCCCTGGTTCGCAAACGCTCCGGTCTGCGGGATTTCCCCGCTGAGATTGTTATTTCTAAGGTCAAAACTCACCTCCACCGGTAAGTTCCCGAGCGACCTCGGGATCTCGCCGGAGAAACGATTGTAAGATAAGTTCAGCGTCCCGGAGAGCGATTTCAGCTCCCCGAGATCATTCGGGATCCGTCCATTGAACTGATTTGAAGATAAATCGAGCTGCACCAAATTCACCAAAGTTCGGCCAGATCCCCACCGGAATCTCGCCGGAGAACCTGTTCCCGGCGAGAACCAGCCTCTGCAACTGCTTGCAGTTCATGAAATCCTCGGCGATGGCGCCGGAGAGCGAGTTTCGCGACAAATCGAGGTTCTGCAGCCTGGGGAGATCGCAGAGGGAAGGGGGAGAGGGCCGGAGAGGTTGTTGCCGTACAAGAAGATGCTGTGGAGAGAGGAGGCGTTGAAGAGCTGATCGGGGATCGAACCGTAGAAGTTGTTGCCGTGGAGGTTCAGCCGTCTGAGGAAGACGAGAGTGCCGAGCTCCGAGGGGATGTATCCGCGGAGGCTCTTGCCGGCGACGGCGACGGCGACCACGCGGGGGTCGGAGGAGCCGGAGACGTTCATGCAGGAGACGCCGGTCCAGCGGCAGGGGGTGTCGTCGTCCTCGTTCCAGTCTGAGAAGGCGGAGGCGGCGCCGGAGGAGGTCTGGTCGACGGCGGACTTCAGAGCGAGGAGTGAGAGGCCGTCGGAGGACAGAGAGTGACATGAATTAGGGTTTTGGAGTTGCAGTAACAGAAACACAAGGAGAAAAACACTCATCCTTCTTCGTCTTCGAGAATCTTCGAGAATGTTCGAGAAGGAGTGAGTGAGTGAGTGAGTGAGTGAGGGAGAGTTTGGAGTGGAGAAGACGAAGAAGGGGAGGGTGGGAGGTATTTATGTGGGAAAATAGGAGATTTTGATTCTGGGTGGGACCCACCTCCCGCCAAAAACACTTGAAGAGAAAGGGAGTAGAGGAAAAGCAAAGCTTCTTTTTCTTGTTGCTCTTCAAAATCATCATGGGGACTTCACTCTTAATACTCCACTTAATTAATAATATACATATATATATATGGATTATTATTTGTTACCATTTGTTTCATTAAATTTACAATGGTTTTGACTTTTTGTTTGATTTCTCACGGGGTAGACTACGACGACGCGTGTACTAATTAATTCATGCACGAGCACAGTCGAGTTCTCTTTTTCACAAAGACTAGATTGGGATTATACATAGCTTTAAAGGAATTGAGTTGATTATTTGTATAATAAATATAATGTTATTACTAAGTTTTTTATATTAATAAATCTACTTGGACTCATGAGTCCGGACTTATAAGGAGGTTTTTAAAATTTTAAAAAATATTTAAAGGGTATAATAGAAATTTTACAAGTGATTATAGTTGTTTCATTAATTGATCGATGGTGTATTTGAAATTAATTGATCGTCCAAATAATGTATTTATAAATATAAAAAAAAATTTCTTTGAGTTCGGATCAAAGAGTTTTTTATTAATAATTTAAGATATCTATCTAAGTAAAAGACCTCAAATAAACACCAATAATGAATTTGAATTAAGAGTCTTTATATCTTTTTGATCGTTTGAGTCCGGACTTTTTATATATATATATATATATATATATCAGGTTACTAATCCTCTTTGTTTCTTCTTCTTTATTGGCTTTTTAAAAAATGAAACTTTCAAGAACTTTGCAACAGAATTAGTAGCTTTCCTTTGTGTTAGTGCCTTTTTTTAATCCTTCTTTCTTCCCTTTCAAGGTCAAATTTTAAGAGCACCCAGCTTAATTTAAACAACATATTTAGGTGTTGCATGTGCGAGAACCGAGAAGGATAAAACTCACGAGTCATAAAACATATGAATTGTTTAGTGACTCCTTAATTATATATGTCTTTTATAGACTATGGTAGTAGTATTACTTTTTTTTGATAACTCTGTCTGTCTTCTTATTACTGTATTTTTTATTGGTAACGCTTATGATTTGTTGGGCTGACTGCTTAGTAACGCTTATGATTTGTGGGCCTGGTGCCCAGCTGACAGGTAGTCATTGAATTCTCATCGTTAATGATGCTAATTCTTGTTTCATCATGAAATATGATCACAAGCAGTAGTTGTCATGAGTCTTGTGACAAAAAATAATAATCATAATAATAAGAGAAATAAAAGTAAAGTAAACAATTTATACATGTATAAGATCATTTCATAGTAGTGTATATAGTATATGATTGAAAATATCCAAATAAGTATGATGATATGTAGTAACTTAGTAAATAATAAATGCCGATATCATCGTCTAACAGCATAAGACGTTGGTGGAACGTACCTCGTCAGAGAAGAGCTAGCCCACCAGCTTTATCTACCAAACTTCTGTTAAGAACATGTCACATTCTTATTATTAACTAAAACCTTATGTTAATCGCTACATGGTTGTAACGATTAGCGAATATATATATATATATAGAACTGTAGCTAAAGTGTTTTTTAGGGCAATTTTAATTAACTTCATTTGATATTTTATCACATGTTGGGTGGACTTGCAAGCCAAGTTGCTTTAAAGAAAGTGGAAAGTGTCACCTTCTAAGAATTTATTTAACAAGACCAGGTTGTCTCTTCTTAATTAAAATCATGTCCATTTATACAGAAGAATAGTTAAGACTAGGAGGGTTAGCAGCCACTGCCATGATTTGATGCCTAATAACTAGTGCTACTCTTAGTATTTATACTATATATAATGTCAATTCTCTTTGCCATCTTATTACTTTATTTTTTTTTAATTCAATTAAAACGTAATTTCAAATTATTCCAATAAAAAATTGCATATTCAAAATATGTACAATTAAATCGTCAATTTTCATTTCAATGCCGCACATTTAAAATATATTTTTTTATGCCTCAAGCGCATAGTACCTGTCGATTGACTAGTATGTATAATACGAGTAATAGCTCTATATAGCTTGATCAATGTCTCTTTTAAATGTATTTATGAAAAAAATAAATGAGAGTGCATACAACTTCTATGTAAGTAGGTTTTTTTAAGCTGCTTATATAGCTTTTTTTTTAATTCTATCTCTAATTAGTTCATTTTTCGGAACCCTTGTTGCTCTGTCATTTCTCGCGAACAAATTAAATTGAAAACATTCATCGCAAATATGAAAACTTGTTAATCTATTACTTTTCTACTTTTTATCTATATCATGTCTTTGTTATTCAACGCCACAAATCTGACTACTCTTGCCGATTTTTTCTAAAACATTTTTTAATATGATTTTTTCTAAAACATACTTATTTTATTATGCATATTAATTTCCTATGTTCGGGCCTTGAGCTAAATGTTACTACTAGTAATGAGAGTGGCTAAAAGGACGCTAATTTTTGCTAAATATACCCCACTTTAATGAAATGACTCAACTATCTCTTTATATAAAATGGTTTTTATAACCATACCCCCACTCGACCCATTTCACCCATCATACCCTCAACCAACCCGAATCTACAAAATCCGAATAAAACCATTAGGTCGATTTAACGTTGTTGGTGCATTCTTCATCTCTTTTAGTCTCGATTTCAAAGATTTTTTTAACTTTTTTGAGTCGGCATTTTATAGGATTGTTGTTGAATTTAGAGCTTCCGATTCGGAAGTTGAATCTTGTATTTTGAGTGCAAAGTTTTAATGGAATCAAAGATATTAAACGATTTTGAGCAAAACCTATAATTTTGTAGTCATTTTTATTTGTTTTTTTTTTGTTTTGAAAAATGATGTTCGTTCTTGTTATTTCGTGGGTGTCAGACATACAAGACCAACATAACAAAGTTTCAGTGGGTGACGAAGAAATCCAACCAAGATTTATTTAAAGATGTCAGTCATACGTGTTCGACACCGATCATGTTTGTCTAACACCTCTTCACAGGTGTTGGCTCTTTGTGTCCGACACTTGTTCAGAGGGGGTGAGGGTGAGAGAGTACAACAAAGGTATTTTTGAAAATTTGAGAAAAAAAGTGGAGTACACTAAGTTAAAACTAAGATACGATAAAGTAAAAATGAAAAAATGAAAAACATTTAGTAAAAAATGGAGTTCATTTAACCGCTCTTTTATTACTTAAGTGGCATTGAGTTCCTACGACTCAAGTCAACTTGTTATTTTAAATTAATCTAATTGCAAATTCTTCTTCTTTACTATTACACACGAAAACTTCTATGAGAATCAAAACATGAAATTCTCTTTCAATACCAATTAATCCATGTTTCATTCCTATAGTTTTTACACTGTGTTTTTGGTAATTGAACATTCAAATGGTCACAACTCGTGCAAGAAAGGAAGTTGGGTTTGGCCTTCAACAGTCCCCACAAAAGCTAGACGACGCGTGAGAAGCTAAGGCGGCACGTGCACCCCATCATGTAAAGTGATAGCAGCGATACGACGCAGAGATATAGATCTTCGAAGCGTTAGAAACTTCTCAGCTTCTTATGACTTTATCACGTCATCGCGTCTTTGTGAAAGTAAGGGGACTTACTCCAATACATCCAAATAACACACCAATCTCCTGTCGCAACTGTCCACGTGCCCAATTAACTGCTCCACTTAGAGAGGCCACATTTGATGTGAAGCATCACTTACTAAAAACGACGGACGAACGAAATTACACATTCGTAGGATCCTCTAATAAAATCGTGCGAATAGTTTGGAATGCACTTCAAATATTAGCAAATTCATGAGTTTCTAGTCCAAATTTATAAGCCACTTTTATTAGTCGATGGGGATTATTACTTCATCCCTACAAAGCTATCACGAGAGAAAATGTTCCTAACCGTTTCAATTGGTACAATTGTTGATATCATGCACCAGGTCCACACCCTAAAGTTGCATCCGACACATCTCATCAGGCCCACAGTAGCAAATCATTAATCATGAGGGCCGCTAAGGGCACCCCACCATTTAATGAAGGCACCCAAAGTTTTTGTAAAAAAATTCTGCAAAAGTGGAAAAGACTATTTTGCCCTTGTATATATAGTGATTCAAACCTCACAAATCATTTTGACAAAGAAAAAAAGGCACCCCACCACAAGGTTGAACCTTAAAGCCACATTGCATTTGGCGAGCGTTGATCGATTATTGCGGATTGTCATCATCCGACAGCGAGGTAACAATGTTTGATAACCATATGATGGTTTGAAGGAACTGTTTTTTGTCAAGGTAGGGTTTCTCAAATTTTCAGATGTTTTTTCACGGACGCGATTGATTCGGCCTCGCAGGACCGAGAGTTCTGCACACTTCTCGGTCACCATCCACCGAGAAGCGAATAACGTCTCGGTAATGGACAACCGAGAGCTATTCTACATTCTCGGTTGGACATCACCGACAGGACAAACTATACACTTCGACTTACTCTCGTGAAGTGGTGACCGAGACAACAATAAAAGTCTCGGTTATGGACAACCGAGAGCTATTCTACATTCTCGGTCATGCCTGGCCGAGACTGTAAACAAAATCTCTAGCCTGCGTGGCCGAGAACCACGAACGCCCAATAAATGAACCATTGAATCCACCGCCACACAAACATAACAACTACTCTATTAAATGCAACTTAATTAGACTACCAACGCACATTTAAACGATCGATTTCAACACTATCGATGTGTGAACGAAAAACTTGAACCGAGCCCTAATTTGGATATGAAATCGACCAAAACTCAAAGTCTTCAAACTCGAAAAACGTCCTACAACAGAGGAGAGAGACATAGAGGAACGAATACAACTTAGATTCGGGATTGCTAGGTGGTTCGTTGACGAGAAATGGAGAAAGTCAAGCAAGAGGAAGGTGGTGGGGTGCCTCTGTTTTGCAGGAGTTTTTTGGTGCCCCAGGTAAATTTGTTAGAGGGGTATTTTGGGTATTTCGGGTCTAATTTTTGGGTGCCCAAGGTAAATTGGTTAGTGCCCCCATTAACTGGGTGCCTTCATGAAACGGTGGGGTGCCCTTAGCGGCCCTCTTAATCATCCATTCACCACAAACAAGACCATCGGCACCAGTCAAAACTTTTAGCTGTACTGCCATTGGTTCTTCAAGCAGGCCATCAAGTTGAATGATATATGCCTAGGTATCGAAACATAATTACGGATTTTTTTTAAAAAATCCAAGAGCCACGTGGACAATTACTAAGTCGGCACGTGAGAGGGATTAAGGCGATCATGACCGTTCATTCGACGGGCCGGACTGAAGGTGGTCCTTATGTACGAGTGAGTGTACGTAATAACTATGGGTGAATAAATGGCATGGTTGGAGAGAATGGGAAACCGAGGATATATATCTCCATCGCGTACCCAACTCCACCATCTATCACTAATGATACATACCCCAACTCGCACATACAATATTTAATTCACAAAAAGTGATGAACTTCAATTTTTATATTTTATTTTTCAAAGGGCGACTAGTGTATTTTTTATTATAACTAGTTCCACCATAATAATTTATATATGTATGATCATTGATCATTGATGGATGTTCTCTCTCCCAATGATGAAAAATCATACTTAGAAGGTATCTTAAAGAGATTCATTAGATGGTAGCTTGGTAATGGATGTCCAGTGCTTTTGTTTGGTCGTTTAATTCAAAACTTGCACTAGAAGTCTGGTAAATATGACCCATCTCTTAACTTTCACATCGACTAGCTTACTAGTGAATTTTATTTTATTTTTTTTTTCATAGAAAGTTTTCTTGTAGTTGTAGGCATTGTAAAATAAAACAAAAAGTTGTACCAAAAAAACACAAAAAGAATTATGCAGTGATGTACTTCATGCAAATAAATGTGTAATAACAAAGATACATAAAATAGCAGTTCTTAACAAAAACTAGGTTGTGGAAGCTCATGACTCAAGTTGGTGAGTTGCATCTTCTTCTTAATAAAATATATTCAGTTAATTTGATTGGTTCTTTTGATCCTAATTATTTTTTAACCGATTTATGCTAAATTTAAGTCAAATTTCTTATATTTTTATGCAAGCAATCTTGTATCTAAAACTTTATAAGATTTTTAACAAAATTTAATATTTGGTTCCGGTCTTTCGACTAAAAATTTAAATTTAATATTTAGGTCTGCATTTTCATTATTTTTTGATAAATAATTCCATCTTTGACTCACTGAAAGAAAATTGTCTTACTATGTCAAAAAAAAAAAAGTAAAATTTTCTTTTACAACATGTTATGATGTTACATATACTCTAGTAGTATTCTCCATTGCATATTGTGTACGTAAGCACGTGTTTATTAGGTTTTTTTTTTTTAAGTACATGTTTATCAAACAAATAAATCAATTTGGAACGTGGTGCCACAGTTCAAGCGACAATCTGAATATGGCATATCAAACCATTAGCTAGAGACAAAACTAACACTCGATTAATTAATCAATCAACTTGGAAGGTTATGGGCTTTTTACTAAGACTATGAAAGGATCGATCGATAAAACCAAGAACAATTCATTACCGCACCTGCTTTTATATATGCGCTGCTTAATTACAAGCTTTGTTTCTACTCAAAGCTATTGAATAACCAATTAATGAATGAGCCAAAAATTGCTAGTTTAAGTCACAATCGATCACTTTCGTTATCTCGCAAAAATAATAAAAACAAAAAGCTACAATTGATCGAGTGCTCATTCATAGAAACTACAGTACGTTACATGACTCATATAAAGGGTCCCACCAATAAATTTTGTTATCAATGCATTGAAATTAAAGTTTTGTTTATATTAATTTTAAACAGTACACTTTGTCTCCAATGCAAGAAGCCCGTCTAGCTCAGTTGGTAGAGCGCAAGACTCTTAATCTTGTGGTCGTGGGTTCGAGCCCCACGGTGGGCGATTCTCGTGCTTTTTTATTTTTAATTTTTTTTGCTCGAAGAGCCTGTTTGTACAGCAGTCTAAAAACCGAGACTCTCGCCAAATCACTCACTAAAACAATCAAACAAAACGAGTCGACGGCGTCGGTGCCAAACAAGCTCCAACAAATGGCGCCAATCGAGGCGGGAGTTCGATGGCGCCAAATTCACGCGGCGCACTGTAGCACCTTTCGCCCAGAATCAGATTCGAATTGGGAGCGAAATCGCGAAAACGAGTCCCCATCGAAGTGGAGAGGGTTCGGACATCAATTGTCGTGTCGCGCAAACGCCAGTCTCGCGTGGCCAAAATCGATTCCGATCGCGATCGAGAATGCAATTCGATTCTCCTAAACTCGTCTCCGCTCGTTCGCTTCGATTCGATGAACCGCACGATCAGTTGATTGCGAAAAGATCGATCGACTGGTGATGTTTAATTTTCTTCTTGTTAGGGCACGGAACGATCGAAACGAGAGATTGATTTGTTTTGTTGTTGAGGCATAATTCATGTTGTTTCGAGTCATGTCTGCTGCTTTCGGTAACGATCTTCCCCAAACACAACGGATTCGTATGTGTTTGTTCTGTTCTTCTTTATTTGTAAACCCTAATTTGAAGCGTTGGATCGCTTTTTCTTGTTGAGATGGTTGTTGACTTCATATTCTTTTCTTGCGTTTGTGTATGGATGCATGCGTGTCTTGTATTCGCAGAATTTCGTGCGTCTTAAGTTATCCTTTCATTCTCTTGATCATTGCGCCGTTGCTCGATATCATGTTACCTTGTTTTTCTTTGATTTCGCTCCAAGAATTGAATTTGCCGATAATTTGAATGGATTCTGGATTAGGTAGGCTGTCTGTGTATACTGTCCACCTCCATTGCTAGTTCTCCTTTCTCTCAATTCGCCTTTTGTTGTTTCATTTCAGTGTTTTGGCGAACGCTTTGATGTAATCTACTAGCAGTGGAACTGAATTGTTCAAATTTAGGAGTTTGTATCGCGATCGAATTTTTCACATATCATGTAGAGAAATGACCGATTTTCCTTAATTCCTAATCCTATCTTGAGAACTGGAAGGAGTAAGGGCTGATTGTCACCTGCCCCTGCAGATGCCAAATTCCAAGTGGTGTTAGCCAACTCTTTGGATCGATCTACTTACCGTTGCCTTAAATTGATGGATTGCCGTAACATCTGTTGCTTATTTTGGCATGGATGACTTGTATGTGATTCGTAATTTATGCAACGGTTCGACTCTTGGATTTGGTGTCTTTTGTTTCACATGAGATGGGGTGTTAAACGTTGTAACTATATCTACCATTTCCAATCCTAAATTCAATCACAATTTACAAATGGAGGTTGAAAAATGCCTCTAATCTAGGCAGTTTACGGAAGCTCGATGTAGTTTCTCTAACAAATAGTAATTACTCATTACCGAATATTGATAACCTTCTTCATGATTGACAAAGAATCTATTGTTGTCGTTGATGATCCGTCGTGATTGATGCAAGTTTTAATCTATCCTTGATGGATATCTTTTGCCCAAGGTTTTGATGAGTTTTTCGATGGTCGAGTGACATTTCCTTGCTCTTATTTTGTTTCAGGAATACCTGGGGATGGAAGATGTCTGTTTCGCTCAGTTGCTTATGGAGCATGCATGAGAGTAGGGCATTCATCTCCTAGCGAGAGCCGCCAAAAGGAGCAAGCAGATGAGCTCAGAGAAAGAGTACGTGATGCATTTCTTTTCTTCGAGCATCAAAAGCATGTGTGATGTCTAGTTAACATTTATCGATGCTACTATCTGGCTCTTCTGCATCTTTGAAAGCTAAGTCAGCAATGATTTTGTACAATTGGCAAGCTTATGAAGCACCTCTTGTGCTCTTAGTTCATTGCAAAGGTTTGAAGTTTCTGGAAACAAACATGTTCAGTTTCCTCATGTCAATTTTTGGTTACTGGTTTGGCTCGCAATAGCCTTTACACTGTTTGCAATTCTCTTGTTAGTTTTAATTTATCTAACTTTTCTGACTTACAATATATACCTACCTTGAACGATGTCTGATCTTGCTTTCATCCTCATTAGTCCTATCATTTTTTGTTTTTGCAGGTTGTTGAAGAACTAATTAAGAGGCGTGAAGACAGTGAATGGTAGGATTCTCTTTTCCTTTTTTATTTATCAGACTCTGAAGAGCATTTATATTATGTGCAGCAATTTTCCTAACTTATAAAATAAAGTAGTCCACATTGAGTTCTTCTGTTGATTTTATTCATGTGGGAAGCGGATTTCCTTAATCCACCTACACTAAACATTACCACAACTAATTTGGGATTGAGGATTTGTTATTGTTGGAAGTGGATTTTCTTAGGCCAAACCAGAACAATCCAATGCCAATTCACTGTTATGAGTGATACTGCTTGAGCATTGGCTAGATTCATAAGCAAATCAACTTATTTGCAGGTTTCTTGAAGGGGACTTCGACACATATGTTTCACAGATGAGAAGACACAATGCTTGGGGAGGGGAGCCTGAGTTGCTGATGTCATCACATGTGCTTAAGTAAGCTTTTCACTTGCATTCTGCAGTCGGAACTCAGTCACTTTTGAATTCTGTTGAACTGTAAGGCTAGAACTCTGTGCCCATGAAGTTGGTGCAACTTGCAATGCTTTGACATTGAAAGGGAAAGTTTAAAACCAACATAGGTCGGGTCAATTCAAAGACTAAGCACATAGATTGTATCACCTGATTATTGTTATCTACTGCCTATAATGTAATGAACTAGAGACTAATGGGTTTCTTAGATTATCATTACGCACATACTGCTTGATTGACACTCGCAATGGGTTACTTGTGGATGACTGATACGCCAATCACTGTTTTCATGATCGATGCTTCATTTATGAACCCCAATTTGTCTAAAAATAAATTTAGTCTTCCCTTTACTATTTTATGGATGAAACTTATTGCAGGATGCCAATCACTGTGTACATGAGAGATAACAGCTCAGGAAACCTCAAGATTATAGCGGAGTATGGACAAGAATATGGGAAGGAAAATCCGATATGTGTTTTATACCATGGTTATGGACACTATGATGCTTTGGAGAACACTTCTGACAGCTCGTTGTTCAGGACGTAAGATTTTCACTAAACCTTCTGGTTACATTCATTGCGCCCTACCCTATTCTGTTAACATTAACTATGATTGAATCATTGAACAATTCCAAATAGCTTGCTTTTAATCTCGAGAAAATCTACCATTCCCCCCTATGCATATATGGCTATCACTTTCCCACTTATTTTTGCATGTTTATATGCATACATAAAACAAAAACTTCACTATATACATATTTATTTCGTCTCATCTTAAGTTACCATTTGCTTATATAGATGTTTGACTAAAATTTTCAAGAAGCTAAAGCAAATTAAATGCAGAATTATCTGTTGACTAAGATCTCTATTATAATTTTATAAAGACTCGTAAGGATCTTGCAATATGTTTGTTGACAAGTACTCTGTGTGCTAGGTGTGGAACATAGAGCTTTTGGTAACCATCAAATGCAGTTTAATCATGTACTGGTGTGATTTTTCTCCGCTTAAGGATTAATGCATTTTGTTGGAATGGTTTCTTAATCTTGGTGCCAATTGTTTTCTGAGTGAAGAGAATTTAACTGTGGTTGAAGTGCTCTCTCTTAATTTGATGGTCAATTAAGTCACATAAAAGATTTCCTCAAAAAAAAAAAAAAGGTCACATAAAAGATGTTTGGTTGTATTTGCAGGTATAAGAAAAGATGACATCGGTTGTAGGCTTGTAGCAGAGAAAAGACAGCATGATTGGCATATTTGAAGAATGCGAAACAGAAGTTGCCCATTGCTTTATGACATTAATATGCAGTGAACCTTCTGTCTCTGGATCAGATATTGTACCTCATAACAGAAGTAGCTAATGCCTTAACAATATTGTCAACACTATTAAACTGTAAAATGACATTATATTAAAGTGATCATGAAGTTTTTGCGTTCTTTCCATCTTCACGCTCTGCTTGCACTAAAATGCCAAATACTATTTTGCTTTGCTTGCACTCTTCTTCAGTTTTTCCATTACCTTCTCAATACTATTCTGTTTGGACAGTTACTTTATTTTTGCTATCTTCACCAATCTGATCGGTTACATATTCAAAGTTTACCCAGATTTTTTTGAAGTTGCGAAGAGCAGCCCCGAGAGTGCTGTCAAATATTTCAATGGACAGTATGAGAACTACTGACAATGGAGGATATAGAGTTCTAAGTGCAAAAGGCTTTTACTCTTTAGGAAATTATGCTAAAAATGGTTTGTGTCAGGGTAAGGAACAGCAGCACAGTCGCAGCAATGAAAGAAATGAATGCCCATGGAGTTCCGAAGTAATCACGCTTCAAGGTATGGATATAGTCGCGCCTCAAATTCGCTTTCCATCTGTTCCAATCTGTGTGATAATAACAATTGACTTGTGTGTACAGCTCGGCAAAGAGGAATCTTGACACTGTTAAGCCCTTGGAGAGCTGCTTGATGATCGAAACCAACTCCTCATCATCCCTGAAGAAGCTATCAATGATTGCTTCTCGGCGGAGCAACCTCACATCCTTTGGAGCTGCAATAAGGCTATCAAGAAGAACAACATAAGACGAGACCAGTGGCGCATATCTACTGTCACATTGTTCCAGTGCGATGAGGTTTCCCATTAGGTAACTTACTGTTTGATCAAAGTAAATTAGAGGCATTTGGAACACTCCATCTTTGTTTAAACTTATGTCCAGCAGGCTTTGACCAAAGTGCGTTGCCTCAAACTTCATTCCTGCATTGTTAAGCTCTGTGGCACACTCTATGTGCTGCCCACCAGCTTCAGATTCTAATAATGTTAGCCCACGATCAGGAAAAAACTGTGTGTGCAGAAAGTCCAACAGATGGTTAATGTGAGTTCCATAGTAGCGATGAGTGCTGTACCCAGTTGGCGGCAATACATCACGGAAAAAGTACCTCACATACTCTTCAAGATGAAGATCTCCTTTGTCAGGGTCTCTTATCATGTCGAACAGATCAACCAGTAGAAAGAATGGAAGTTGATTTTCTAATAATATCAGGTCATGTTTTAGACTGCTCAGCATCCAACTAGTAATGTATATGGGATCATTGTCATTTCTCAGTTCTACTCTTCCATAGTTGTAGAAGAGCTCTATGGTGAAGCAAGCATCAAGTAGGATCATCTCAACAAACTCGTCGCTGGAGAGGTTGACGGCTTCTGCATAACTTGCTCGAGCTTGTCCTTCGGATTCGCGAATGTAGTTGAGGAAATGCCGTAGGCATTGATCTGGTACTGAGGCTCGCGAAAGGAGGGCGTGGAGATACCACCTCTTATGCTCTTCCATTGCTAGAAGGGAGTCTCTGCCTTTATGAAATGGGCCTAAGGACACAATCTTGGGCACATATGCTTCTTTGGGTAGTATGCGAAGGCATTCGGGGATTCTGTAGATGCAACATTCTATTGAGGGCATTGGATGAATTTTCTGTTTGATGGAGTAGAAGAGCTCATCTTCTGACGAGGAATCAATCTGGACTGAGACTTGATTTGCTTCCATTGTTCTTGGTCTCTTCTCAAGCAAAAAGTGATCGTCTTTCCCAGGTGAGTCCCTCTTTTTTTTAAATGAAAAATGATTGCATATATTTGCTATTGCATCACAAGTTGATTTTACGTATTTGGTAATTGTGGATGTCGGAACCTTTTTTCGCCCCTTCCTACTTAGGCACGACTGATTTTACGAGTGTTAGATGGACGAACCAGACTTTACCGCAACATATTTAGAATTGAAAATAGTACTTCATCAGATGGCGTATTGAGGACCAATCATATCTCTACAACTTTGTCATCTACACCAATTCCTTTAGGGGTGACTAAATGATAGAACTGGACCTATCATTGATTTTCAAGAATTCGAAAAGAAGAAAAAAAAAAAAAAAAAAAAGTGAAACCTGCATGTATTTGCTAGAGCATGACTAAATGCAAACAAAAGTCATAGAAAAGAAAATTTTGGCATAATTGAGGAATTGAAATGATAAATTAATACTCCTACCTGTTAGTTACATACGGGGGGGCATGGAAGAGTATTTCTTTTTTCAGCCAAGAAACTTCCCCAGAAGACTTCTCTCTCTGAAATCTCTGGGCCTTAAGCAACCTCAAGTGATCTTTTCGTTCTCTATCTTTGAAGAGTAGCCAAAGATGACCTCTTCCTCTCTCACCTACAAAGTATTTGAAGAGAGCTCTATAAATTTTTGAGAAAAAAAAAAAGGAGAGGAGGTACTATGATTTGGCTTACTGTGCCAATGGAAAACTTCTAAGCAAGTCAAAGACTTCTAGTACGAGTGTATGACTTTTCAAGTGGCCTTTAATTAGTACAGGTTTTAATGATAATTAATATGCAGATACAACCTACTATTAGTTGAATTGGCTTCTTCGCCTTCTCTCTCCATGCAACCTAATCATGGACTTTGCTCAGAAAATGCAACGTGCGATTTTATATCTCAAATTAAAATCTAGTCAATCAAATCTTAATTAATTAAGTATTCAATTGATATTTAATCTCAAATTCTTTAAACGCGCTGTGCCCTTCTTTTTTTTTTTGAGCCGGCCCTCTTCCTTTTATAAAGCGCGTTTGGGAGAAGACTTTTCAATAAACTTTGGGACAGCTGGCGCCAATAGGAAATTCTTCTAATGATTGACACTGTAATTAATATCCATGGCTTTACAAACATTAGTGAAAAAAGTTGATCACCCATCATTTACTAGTACACATTTTTATTGGTGATTCATGTTTACCAATCACGACCACTTGATTTGGTGGCTTGGTATTTAAGTTGTCCTAATATGGTGTGAGTTCAAGTCTTGTTGATTTAGTGAAAGATGTTGTGGGTTGAAGGGTAGATACTTCGGCGTAAGTTGTGATATTAAAAAAAAAAAAAAAATTAGGATAATGTTTTTCTAAGTTATAGAAAGAAGGGAGATGTGCCTTTTTTTATTATAATTTCAAAACTATATTTTAATCCAAATAGTACTGTCAATATTTATGAAATCCATATTCGAAACAAAAACAAAATGAAAAAGAAAGACTTGAGGTAGACTTTGTGAAAAGAGAATTAGGGCTCTTTGAGGGGCTCCATTTCTTGATCCCTAGTTTCTTCTCCAACAAGAACATTGAAGAGATTGTAAGGTCCCAGCACAGACTCCTCATTGTAAGAAAACCTTTTTTTTCTTTTGAGGTAAGCCTTAATTGCATTTCTCTGAGCTACCCATTAAACTTGAGTATGTTTTTTCATCTTAGTTTCTGCTATAACACATATTGCTAGATTTCTCAATGAAATGAATGAATGAATGCTTTTTATTCCCACTGAATGTACATACAATCTCTGCAACTTGTTTTCTCTGTATATAGCTGAAGATGAGCAACGACAACCAAGTCACCGTCGGCATCGAAGCCGCCAACAAAAACCTTGCGGAGACTATAAGAAACAGAATCCAGGCCCTCCCTTCATCAAAATTCTGTATCTTCAGAGTCCCTGAGAAGTTTCGTGTGGATAAAGAAGATGTCTATTTGCCTAAGATGTTAGCAATTGGTCCCTATCACCGCAACAATCCAAACCTCAAGTCCATGGAAGAGCACAAGAAGTGGTACCTCCATGCCTTCCTCGCCAGATCTTCTAAACAACTAGATGATGTTGTGAAGGACTTAAGAGACCTGGAACAGGACGCTCGTGATTGCTACGCCGATCCTATCAGCGACATATCATCCGATGATTTCATCACTATGATGCTCTTCGATGGCTGCTTCATTCTCGAATTGCTATGTCGATACTTTGACGAAGTTGAGGACAAATCCAAAGACATAAATGACAGGATATTCACAACTACTTGGATGATTCCTAGCCTTCGCCGCGACTTAGTCATGCTCGAAAACCAGATACCCTTCATTGTTCTTGAGGCCTTGTTCAAGTTCATCAACAATTCAACTGCGAAAAGGGTCTACAATATCAACAAAATCATCATATCTTTCTTCAATGCTATAATTCCCACAATTGAGCAAGCCCAAGCTAAAGAGGACACAAAGGGGAAGCATTTGTTGGACTTCTTGAGGGCTCATCTGTTGCCATCTTCACAACAAGTGGAGTTTGGGAGCTATGTGAATTGGGAATACACAAAGTGTGTGACTGATATCTTTGAAGCTGGAGTGAAATTCAAGAGGAGAGCACAGGGGGATGGCCTTTTGGATGTCAAATTTGAGAATGGAGTGCTTGAGATTCCTCCATTTTGTTTTGGAGAATCAGTCACTGTTCTCCTTCCCAATTTGATTGCATTGGAGCAATGCGAGGGGTACTCTGATCAGATCACGTCGTACGTTATCCTTCTCGACAGCTTAATCAACTCGCCGAACGATGTGAAGTTGCTCCGCAACCGAGACATCATTGATAGCTTGTTTCATGAGGATGAGAAGGTGGCCATTGCAATCAATAACTTGTGCAAAGGGGTTGTGGTGAATGAGTTTTACTATGATTTGCTTTGTCACAGAGTGAATGCTTATTGCAGGACTGATTGGCATAAATGGAGAGCCACGTTGAAGCGCGACTACTTCAATACTCCATGGGCTATCCTCTCCTTCGTTGCTGCCATTATACTGCTTATTCTTGCTTTCATACAGGCCCTCTTCTCAGTCATTGCTTACTATAAACCTCAGAAAAATTAAGGTTTATTTTTATTTTTTTTGGGTTTAATTCCCTTGTATTTATTGGATATTGTCTTACTTAAATTCTTCATCATTGTTTGAATGATTAATTCTTTTTCAAGTCCTGATTGTTTAATTAGACATGATCTAGTTTGGTTTTGAATCTTTGATGCAATAAAGGCAAGACTGTGGCAGCTAAGGACAACTTTTAAGATGGGGTAGTAATTGTGATGCGGAGAGTTGTTGGGATGAAAAAACAACGAAAAAGATAATTTAAGAACACCTAAGACATCAAAATCTTCTTAGTGCATGAAGTCTAATATACCTTTATCACATAATGAATGCTAATACATCAACTTAGGCCCCATAGTTACTACATCAAATTGGGGAAAAGGAGTGGTAATAAAAGACAATTAAGTTTGGTTCATTTTCCGCGTTTAAATGTGTCAATGACAACAAAGTCGTCAAATTTCGAGAATTTTGATCAAGTTCATCGAACAGACGAGTAATCACTAGTTGATTTCATTTGTCTCCTTGAATCAGTTCACATATGAGAGATGAGAAACAATTAACCTTTTTTTTCCCATTTTAAGGTTACTTGAGCGGGGCGGGGAGTTAAGTCGCATTTATTTATTTATTTTTTCCCAATTTGAGGTTCTTGTTGAGTCTGAAAAGTGATTTCAAAGAAGAAGGTTATGGTTGTACAGATTACTTCTACAAATTGAGATATATTTGGGCATTTTGACTGAGCTTGGGGAATTGTGTTTAGACTAGCACACCTAGAATCGAACCATGAATATGACGAAAAAGACAATATTATTATTATTATTATTATTATTATTATTATTATTATTATTATTATTATTATTATTATTATTGTTGTTGTTGTTGTTGTTTGGAAAAATTTGAGGTCATGTCAACTAGCATCATGTCATCTACTTAATGATCACTTTAATGGAAGAGATGAAATTTAATGATCATTTTGAAAAGAAAATAAAGTTTTATGATCAAATTGTAAACTTTACTAATTAAACAAAAATTTTCTTTTTAGTTTTAAAATATTGTTAGTAAAATTGACAAAGTACTCAATACTTTTGTCGTATGAGAGCGTGTTTATTGATTTATTTTAGTCGAGTGTCGAGAGGTTTTTTTTAGATGAGCATATTTGGTGAGATAGTTGAGTCATCATTTACTAAAATACAAGGTTTGAAGAAGTCGTGAGTTCTAGAATAAACAAATGTTAGACCAGGGGACTTGCAATGACTTCAAAGCATGTAACACTGTCACTTTCATAAAAGAAGTTTTGCTCTCTATACTGCAAGAGGCAGCAAATATCCTAAAGGATGCGATGAAGTAAACTCATCTTTCACTTTGCGGTAGTGAAAGATGAAAAACAAGAGCAGTTGCTGGTGAATTTCGAGATGATTTCTTCCTTCCCAAACCTCCCCTCTTATAGAGCACTGGTCATGACCAGTTAGAGTGAAAATGGGGTAGTGGAGTAGTGGAACAGTCAAGCATTGATGCAATGGAGTAATGGAGCAGTGATGGAGTAATGGTGAGCGGTTTCAACTGCACCCACTCAGCCACTCTACTAACTACCCATTTAATCTCGAAAATGGTAAAAATTAATGGTAAAAAGTTTTACCCATAGTTAGTTTACACACATAAGCACCGTGCTCGTGTGGCTCACCTTGCATAGCACTTGTATTTTATTTTACACACACCATGGTGCAAGAGTACATATATACTTTTTAAACTTGAAGTTCCTAACCAATGTGGGACTAAACATTTAATTTGAAAATGTTCAACAACAGATAAAGGTGAAGTGTGATCCAATAAGTGAAAGAACACGAAGTCGATCGGGTATGGATGAGTTACCTTCCTAGCAAGTCCATGAAAACAATACTTTATTGTATATACAGGCTTGATAAAATAAAATAAAATAAAATAAATACTTCAAGTTGGTTTGATTAAAAAAAAAAACGAAAACAATACTTCAACTAGTTGACTTAGGAACGCAACAAGATCATAAAAGCTCTTCATCAAAAGGCTTCTTTACATCATCTTTAATTAGCTGTTCATCTGTAACAAGAGATTAAGGAAAGATTTTTAGGGTCTGTACAGACCATACTTGTCATTGCAAGACAGTTCTGATTATCTCTAGAGGTAAGCCTGAAATTTCATTTCTCTTATTAGCTAAACAATAAACTTCACTTCATTTTTGCTATAAACAATGCTAATTGGATGATGAATGAATCAATGCTGCATTCTATATGTGAAAATGTACATGATATGGTCTCTAAAATTAATCTTTTTTCCTGCACAGAGCTGAAGATGATCAATGACAATGAAGTCGCTGTCAACGTAGAACCCGCTGACAGGTACATTGCGGAGAGGATAAGAAACAGAATCCAATCTCTCCCTCCATTGAAGTCCTGCATCTACAGGGTTCCGGAGAAGTTTCGGATAGGAAAAGAAGAGGTTTATATGCCCAAGATCATAGCAATTGGTCCCTATCACCGGAACAATCCAAAGCTGGAAGCGATGGAAGAACACAAGCAGCGGTACCTCCAGGCCTTCCTCATCAGATGTTCAAAACAACTAGAAGAGGTGGTTAAGAGCATAAGAGTTCTTCAACAGGATGCCCGCGATTGCTATGCCGATCCCATCAACGACATGTCAACCGATGATTTCATCATTATGATGCTCGTCGATGGCTGCTTCATTCTCGAGTTGCTATGCCGCTACTCAGATGATGTGGAGGAGACGAACGATCAGATATTCATGTCTACTTGGATGATTCCTAGTCTTCGCCGCGACTTAGTCATGCTCGAAAACCAGATACCCTTCATTGTTCTTGAGGCCTTGTTCAAGTTCATCAACAATTCAACTGCGAAAAGGGTCTACAATATCAACAGAATCATCATACCCTTCTTCGATGCTATAATTCCCACAATTCAGCAAGCCCAAGCTAAAGAGGACACAAAGGGGAAGCATTTGCTGGACCTTCTGAGAAGCCAACTACTACCCTCTTCGCAGCTAGTGGAGTTTGGGAGCTATGTGTATTGGGAATTCACAAAGTGCGCGACTGATATCCATGAAGCTGGAGTCAAATTCAAGAAAAGAATGAATGGAGATGGGCTTTTGGATATCAGATTTGAAAATGGAGTGCTTGAGATCCCTCCATTTTATTTTGGAGAATCAGTGACTGTTCTCCTCCCCAATATGATTGCATTGGAGCAATGCCAAGGGTACTCCGATCAGATCACGTCCTACATTTTCCTTCTCAACAGCCTAATAAACTCGCCGAACGATGTGAAGTTGCTGCGCGATAGGGACATCATTGATAGCATGTTTAATGAGGATGAGAGGGTTGCCATTGCAATAGGTTCTATGTGCAAAGGTGTTGTGGTGAATGAGTTTTACTATGATCTCCTTTGTCATAGAGTGAATGTTTATTGCAGAAAATGGAGAGCTACATGGAATCGCAATTACCTCAAATCCTTGCAGCGTGATTACTTCAACAGTCCATGGGCATTTGTTTCCTTCATTGCTGCTGTAATACTGTTGGCTCTCACTTTCACTCAGACCCTCTACTCCATCCTCTCTTATTATGCTCCTTCACAGAATCATTCCTAATATGACAATCCAAAGCTGTCAAGATTGGATAATATTGATCAGGTTCATCAAATATACCAATCACTAGTTGATTATCTCATTATTCATTAATTTGTCTCTTCGAATCCCTTTATTGATGAGAAAACAATCACCCTTTCTTCCCAATTTAAGACTACTACCAACTTTAACAAGTTTTGACTGAAAAAAATAAACCATGCATGGAAAGGTGTTCCTTGTTGAAGTGATTTCAAAGTTGTACATTACTACCGAGTCCCATACCATTAATGTAGTTGAGTTTTGTATTAATCAGAGCAAACTAAATACAGTAGGATGTTCTTATTTATAGAGCTTAACAATGCACAATAAAAAAGTAATTAACGACACGGATATAGTAATACCTAAATACCGAAATCACATAAATATAGCAACTTTATATAGTTGTCTAACACATACAATGCATAGATCAGAAGAGGCATCGAAAAGAAAGCACATTGACTTAGTAATGAGAACTCACTCAACTTCTTTCAGGTCAAAATGAACAAATTTACAGGTGCTCACTAGCAGTCTAGTTGATTCTTGAAGTTGGAGCTTATTCATTTATAAATTTATACACTACAGTGGAAAAAGATACATATATTTATATATAGGGAGCGAGGGAGCGAAAGAGAGAGAGATCAGTCCCTCCATACCTCCTGAAGGAGTCGATATCTGACAACATGCTGAGAATTGTCCTTGGCTATCCATTTAGGCGAGGCGGCAGTGTGACCATCGAATAATGAAGTGAAGGGTGAATCCAGTTCTTCGAGTTCATCATCACTAGTATAAGATTTCCGGAGTAAAGAGGAACTGCTCCTTGTTAATGGAGATTCATTTCCAGCCTCTCCGATGATACTCTCGAGAGAAGCTACAGAAGGTGGTGTGTATACAATGGGTGCAGCATCGCAGGGAAAGTCTCTTAAAGACAATTCTTCATCGGCCTCGACAAGATCCTGAAATGAAAGAATCAAAACCTTAAAATCTTCAATGAAAATAAAAACTAATCGGACTTGTAATTACACAATGAGAACCAAAGTGTTGCCCAGAATATCACAATATCAAATCAAATTTAGTTTCAAATTAGACTTCAGCATTCAACAAGCGTACTATATTAAACACGGCCCTAACTAATTGAGTGTAGAACATCAAAGAAGTGAGTTTTGAAGCTATACCTCGGCATCAAGTGCTTCGAAAACATCATCTGGTATCGGGTCCAGGCAAAACTCATCTGGAGTGAAATTGCTGAGAATTCTCTTGATCAAAGGAGAACCAAGGTTAGGGCATACCTATCAAGGTAGAATTTCAAGGTATGCGGATCAGAAAAATAGGATAAGAATTGACTAGCAACAGACGCTACAGACCCGATAACCAAAATTAAATGTATGATGTTTTGAAGCATACCTCTTTCCTGATTGACCTATTCAAGAGCATATCCTTTGGAAGCATCATGAGATCACTCAAAGCATTAAGAAGAAGAAAAGATTTGGAGGGGATTCGAGAATCCTGTCTGTAATTATCATCAAGCTCATACTCTTCTTCATGGCACTCATCGTCGTCTATTCCAAATAGATCTGTCAACCATCTGGACCAGTTCCCAATCTGGAGTTGTAAATTCAAAAAAAAAAAAAAAAATCAGTTGAAAGTTAAAATGGATTTTACTTTTTCCCTAGTCGTCACCTTGTAGTTGATGACTTTGACATGCACATGACAATGATTAGTGTTGTAACGATTCAGAAAATCTACTCTTGCTGTCTTGCACATAAATATTGAAAAAACATAAGACAAGGATCATAAGCAAATGGAAAAACAGCACATGCTCGTGAGTCGTGACCAACACATTAATGTGAGACAACAATCGGCAATATGAGCACATTAATCTAAGATAAAAATGAAATTAACAAACAACTATTCTAATTTGCCTTTGATAAGAAGCAATAAAAGATGTTGAATGCATTGATAGAAACCAAATGACCCAGTACTTTTTTTTTGGGGTACAACCAGTACTTTTCTGGATGCAACATCTCATGTCATAAAGCATGCCATCTCCAGTCTAAGCTCTTCGCGTTCAGCCTAATTTCCATGCTCTGTGCATAGTAAGGATGAGTATTTTATGCTGTCTTCAGCGAAAAAATTATAACACGTATAAAGTACATCACCACGCATACAAAAACAACAGTCAAAACACTGGCACCAGACGATGTAATTGTGTGGCACAACAAAGTGAATGATGGAATGGAATCTCACCACGCTTAGGCTGATATTATTAGAAATCAACTAGCTTAAATAAGGGAAGTGAAGCACATACTGTGTTTTTCAATTGTGCACCAACACCAAAGCTTGATTTCCCAGCAGGAATTGGGAGAACCTTTGAATCGCTAATAGGGTCAGAAACAGGATCTGTTGGAATCTCATCATCTGATTCACGAAGGATGGCATTAAACATAGCCACATCCAACCTATCCACACATTGTTCCATTACCTGGATGAGCATAAAAATTAGATTAACAGTTCAAACTTTAAAATGTTTCAAATCATTACTGATGTTGTTGTTATCTTCAATATGACCATGAAGAATACTCCATGAATAAATGGAAGAATGGTCTGAGTCAAAATAGAAGGATACCGGCTTCAAACAAATAAAATAAAATAAAAAAAAAGGATAAGAAAGGAAGCAGGAACACGGGTGGTAAGAGGATCATTGGAACAGCAAGCGCATGTTATTATAATCTGTGCCTTGAAAAAAAAAAGAACATTATGTTACTTACTAATCTAGCCAGCACAGCCAAGCATCCACACTCATGTCCTGCAGCTCGAACAGGACAAAGCTTCTCACAAGCATCCTCGAAAGCTTTCTTCCATAATTCCGCAGAAAAGTGGGCTTGCTCTTGATCACTCAAAATAGGTTTCTTCCCGAAACTATTCCTCAAACTTGAACGGATTTTTTGTTCATTTGCCTCCCTAGATGCCGGCTGCATATGTGGCGTAAAAGTCTGAAGAATGGACAAAAGATATATGAATGGTATTAACAGTAACCGAAATATTAATTTAGAACGTTAAAGGAAAATAAAGAAGGCTGAAACATAGACCTGCCACCAGACAGACTCAATGATTCGAGAAAATATCCATGCTTCGATCTTTTCCAAGGCAGTTGTAAATGTGTTTGGGTTCTCCCAATTACCAAACTTGTTATCTATCTTGCTTGGAGAAGACTCCCTCCATCCTAACTTGGATCTTATTCCATTGTCCTTCCTGTTGCCATTTGTTTCAACATTGCAGCCAGCTAAAATGGACTTAGAATCAACAAGAGCCAAGCTAATAATTGCTCTCAAGACAATCGAATTCGACAACCAGAAAGTTAATCTGCATGCAGAAAGCAGCATAATCAATGAAATTTGATAGAAGAAAGATAGTTAAACCTCTTCAAACGTTAAGGGAGTTGTACTTAAGCTCAAGGTGCTCTTTGTTTGAACTAATGTACTTCACGGTAGGGCAAAATACTTCTTTTAGAGTTCAAGGAGGAATACAGAATGTAAATACACCAAGAGTAAGGTTCATAGAGAAAAAACTCGACTACACAAACAAAATAGTTCTGCATTTTTCATTCTTCCTATGTTTCCTGGTGATTGGCTAAGATTCAATATGTCCCACTTTAGAAATATTTAAGATATACAACATTTCCCATTGGAAATTGAGACTCCAAAGACAATCGATGTAGCAGGTAGAACCTGCACATTTACGTGCATACTCAGCCATCATGTGTGAGAATCAGAGTTCATGCTTCACAAGTGAGTTTTCTTACACAAAGTTTTCAACCTAGATAGAGAGAAATTGTAGGATGACAGACACAAATACATAGCCTCAATCCCAAACCATTCAAATCCTCATAATTAATGCGTCTCAAGTTAACTTTGGCCTACCCCTACCTCGACAATTTCTTCAGTCTCTATTGAGTTAAATTTTCTAGTGGAGACATTTGTAGACCGTCTTTGCAGGTGACCAAACCACCACAATCGCCCTTCCCTAATCTTTGTGTCAATTGGTACTTACTCATACTTGTCTTTAAATTTCTATATTTCTTATTCCATCTTTACGAGTTTTACCACATATCCACCTAAGCATTCTCATTTCTGCCACGTTCATTTTATGTAGTTGTTGTTGCTTTACCGCCCAACATTCACTTCCATAGAGCGTAGCTAGCCTAATTGCGGTCCTATAAAATTCTCCTTTTAATTTGGGACTGAGCCTATGTTGTTGTTGTTGTTGTAACTTGGTAGACATATTTCTATCACAGATCAGACCTGTTGCACTCCTCCATTTCTTCCATCCAACTTGAATTCTATGTTTAACATCATTCTCAGAATCTCATACTGTCATCATTTTGAATTCATCCAAAACAAACTAGATAGAATTGCAGCATGATATACATATAATTCATATGTGAAACTTAAAGCAAAACATTGTGAAGACTAAAAATGCAAATGGAACACAGAGGAAAGCTTATACATCAATTTGTACATACCTTGGGACATCATTTCCACATGCTTTTGCAACTAATACTAGACCCGAAACAGCACTTTTTGCCGCACTTGCCCTCCTTGCTTCTGATGATTGCCTCCAAGCATGAATGTACAACCTGGAGAGCGCCTGGCAGGAGCATGGACCTTATTTACAGAACTGCCATGCTCAGCAACAACTGAAAATAGAGCAAGCTCAAGTGCAGCAGCTTCTCTCAACTCGTCCTCAAGTTTCTCTAACCTGCTTTCTAACTGCTGGAGTTTGCCATCAGATAAACTTGTTCTCGTGTCTCTAGAATGAGCCGTGAGACCTTTCTTTTGACTTTGAGGACTGTCCAGATTATGGATGTCCCTCCTTTCTCCCATAATCTGATTACAAGATGCAGAGCCATTAACGTTCAATGAATCAGATGATGATCTAACAGACCTTACATGTCTTTGTCCACTGGATAGAGGATTGCTTTTCAACAAAATGCCATTCCTAGTGCCTGTTCTGTCTCCTACACCAGCACCCAAATTTCCAATGGATTCTGGTGACAGTTCATTTAAGTGCTCGTGGTCTGTAGAATTACAGTTTTCTGCTTCAAGTTTTCCATTACATTCATTTTCATGATGACTATCTCCATATTTATTTTCCATATTATCTACAAATGCAATATCAGTAACACCAAACACCTCTGAATTGTTATTAGTCTGTCCTGACATTTTCCTATGATCCTCAGATTCTAACTGAGAATCCTCATCATTCAAACCAGGATCATCTGAGCATTCAACTTTAGCTTCTATGTTATTTCTATTTATTTTCAGCTCATACTCAGAATCTTGAACATTTAAAACATTTATCCCGTTGCCAAGGGCCACTTCTTCACTAAGCTCTTCTTGTCTCAAATCTTTTAAATTAGGAGAATTGATGCTTTTGTTATGTTTAATCTCTATCTCCTTGAATTCATGCATCATAGATGAAGAATTGTACTGGCCGTGATCTGCATCTATTATTCCACTCTGTGCCATTACACTGGTCTGAGCAATGCCATGCAAAAAAGCCTGTTTATTTTCTGGGCTCTCCCCACCAGAAGATAACTCAGCTGCTGCTGCTGATGCTGCTGATGAACCTCTATTGAGATGTTTTTCGGTTTCAGATCTCTGGTTTACCTCTAATTTCAGAGCTGTTGGTTCTACAGGCAATTCCAATTGATCATCACCCTTTTCTGTGCTGTCCTCCACTTGTTCTAGAGCATTCTGCAATTGCAAGGAACTGGTCATCTAGCCACTAAAAAGTGCATTACAACATCTGTTAATGTGACAATTTAATGTCTATAATCATTCTAAAAAAAGGGTCTAATTGAAATAACGAAAAGTGGAATTCACATACAGTTTGGAATCATGCAAATTAATCATTGCGCTAAAAAATAAAGCAACGTTCTAACCTAGCAGAGAACTGAAAATCATCTATCACAAAGAACTCAATCTTTATTCTGACATATTTCTCTCTTAGCATTATATATATAAAATGATGTGATACACGCAGAAGAGATGAACCGTCAGAAGCAAATCCCGACAAGGCCAAGCAATAGATAACTACACATCCTCAATAGACCACTCAAAAAATCATCTTTGTAATGAGTAAGGCAAGAAATATACCAGCGGCATCATGTCTTTCAGCGACCAAACATGGAAAGCATGAGAAGGAAAATAAACAAAATGACGTTAAAGGAATATCAACAAAATAAGCAGAAACTTACCTCTTCGCCTTTAGTTGATAAAACCCCACTGGTCTCAAAAGCAGAAGAGGTGGTAACAGAAGAATGTGATGAAACATCATCATCAGTAAAAGAGGCAATCTCAGACTCCTCGTCATATTCTTCATTCATCAAGGCAGAAACTGAATCTTTACTATCCTTTCCTGAAGATAGTTCATTTGATTGTGGCACCTTTGCTATGGAGCTCGAGCTATGCTTGTCAAATGGCTGGATTTTAATGACCAAAACAGGCGGTGCAGTGTTCCTAAAACTTCTCTTGCAATTCATTTGGGCACTAATGATCACAGTTTCTTTAAGAATACCATACTCCGCCAGGTCTACCATGGCACTTCCCAAATGCTGACCTCTCACAGCCTTGTCCCTCCGAGGTTCATACAAATTGAACTCGAGGTAATTCTTCTGAAATGCCTCACCATCACCACTTCTCAGATGAAACTCCCGGGACAGTGTCACTGAAAGTCTGAAAGATTCACCAAACTCAATTTTCCCATCACCACCACCAGAACCAAGAGAGGGGACAACAGAACTGGTAGACCCTGAATTCTTTTCGCCATTTTCC
The DNA here is from genome assembly GCA_039657365.1 of Stephania yunnanensis. NCBI lineage: Eukaryota > Viridiplantae > Streptophyta > Magnoliopsida > Ranunculales > Menispermaceae > Stephania > Stephania yunnanensis. The sequence continues at coordinate 54,269,835 of CM077589.1, read as the reverse complement.
CATTGCAGCACTACAGACCGAAGCGATCTCAAAGACTGAGATGGCGGCCACGGTTTAATCTCCTGAACATGAACCAGGTAATCAACATGAACCGTCGGGCTTTTTCTTATCTTCGACTTCAGGCCTAGAACCATGGCTGGGGAAGTCCTGTATTTGCTCAAAGCAAAAACTAGTCTTCAAAAAACTCCCTTTCAAGGATTCCCTAATAAGCAAAATGCATAAGACTTATATCAGAAATTTGTTAATGTTTCATATCGGCATAGTTCGCTTTCGAGTGAAGGCACTGCAAAACAAGTGCATTCAGTTGAGTAGTACACATTAGGTGAATATCAGACAACCAATTATTGCATCTGACTTCATAGCAGAAACAACTGCAAAGATGAAAAATTGAGAATCAAAAACAACACAATGGAGTATAGGAACCAAACTTTATTAATTAATAGCCAAAAATAAACAATGTGAATTGCGTTTCCCTAAATAAAGCCGAGAAAACCCTCTATCAGTGTAGCGAGGAAAAACACGTCGTCTCATCACGCCTCCCCACTCAAGATCAAATTCAACTAGTTTAAAACTATACCTTGCCAACGCGACAGTTTTCGCAATAACAAGCGTGAAGAACTAGATTTTGAGGATTATACGACAATGCATTCAATGGTTATTAGAATCCTCTACACCACATAAACAACCGAAATGAAGCTCAGAAACACAAACCACATCACAAATCTTGCATTCAATCTGTTCCAAAGAAGATTCTCGAAGAATGTACCACACTCGCAACAGAAACCTTACGAAACCATATTCGGATCGCATCATCGAGTAAGAATCAACAACAATGACATTAAGAGATCCGAGCTTTCGAAAAACAAATCAAAGCAACAAGAATCGAAACGGCATTGAATTTAAAACAACGAGAGGACCAAATCTACTCGTCAAACCAAACCGACACCAAAAATCCCTAAAAAAGAGCGAAAATTTGAGAAAAAACAGCGCATTCACCTGAGAAGAGTGTCGGAAGTGAGATCGGAGCAGTGATGTTAGAGAGGAAGCTGAGGCGGAGCTCAGAGAGTGAGATTCGCCATTACTGGATCAGCTGAAGCTGCGACGATAGCTGAGAGAGTGTCTGAAAAGTCTGAAATGAATAAAAAATAGGAAAGTAGGAGACAACCGGGTTTTGGCTTAAAATTGGTTAATTATTATAATCGAACGGTAGATTCGGATTAATTATTATTGCGTAAACAGGGATTTATTTTTTTTTTTTTTTGGGCGGTGGTTTGGAGGTATGCGAGTAATTTATTTACCGACAACTACAGTCAAGAGTGGCGCCAATCCTATCAGTCATGACAGCACAAAATGTCTTGTGTGCCCCTCTCCACTGTCGACACTCCTCGAGATTCACATCACTAACTTCCAAAGACAAATTTTTTTTATTTTTTTTTTTTTTTTTTCTATATGAGTATGATAAGTTCATAATCCATACCACTTTTAGATTATTATTCTGTTAAATCACTCTTAGATTATTATTATTATATTAAATTGTTGCTGATTCACTTTAACCTGAAAGGGACACTCAAGTATTGGTGTTCTTTAAATAAACATCGATTTGTATGGCCACATCGATGCACAAATCAATAGACATCCAGCAACAAAAATTTTGATTTCTGAGTACTCAAACTCAAAGTTTAATCAAGTTTTCCCTAGACCAACCTCTATTTTCTTACTCCAAATTTAATACTGCATAAGGTTGTTTATATTCATCAAATTGCCCGAGAAATGGTGTTGAGATGTCCACGTATGACTACAAAAATCTTGGAAAGTTGATGCTGGAACATCGTTGTTGCTTATCTGGTGGAGTTGTCCCTTTCCCTTTGATGCGATTGGTGTGGAGATGGCCTCACTTTTTTTTTTTTTTTTTTTTTTTAAATCTAAATCATTTGATATTCAAATTACCCGACTACTCTGAATTTGCCTTAAACGACTCTAAATTCACTTTAAATTACTCATCGTATAAGTGAGAAAGCTCATAACATTAGTATTTTGACATTAAACTTTGAAGTCGCTAGTTAAGGGATAATAACCGCTTCGAGTCATGTCGACCAAACCAACAGGTAGTAGCATCCCCTATCTTCACAAAAATAGCAAATCCACTTTTGAGGCTCCACAAAGATCCATCACATGAAGCTCACACAAGTAGTTAGTTAAAACTACCAAATTTATATAGAATTCATGTACTAGAATCCTAAAATTCGGTTCAATGGGGGAACTATTGATTTTTATTTAAGAAAGACTTCCACTTTATGATCTATCAAACTGAGTGTCAAACGAACCTGAAAACACAGAGCACATCACCCACTAACATTATCAAACACACACATCGATGATGAGTGCTTTCATAAGAACCGAGTTTTATAACAACTGATGTTAAATGCGGAAAGATAAGACACCCTTGAATCCAGATTCCTGGAATCTAAAAGCTCTAAATGCTTCATTTCATGATAACTCATACAGAACACAAAAAGAAAAATTTTAATCTGTTGAATAACGTCATGGATAGATACGAGCCTCTGCTTGGTTCCAAGAGGAAAAGCAAATTACCATAACACAAAAAATACAGTTTTGTACCCACAGATGGGTCCTCGAGACGCCCTCTCTACCAAACGTTTGGCTTCTTTATTTCACAATGTTCAAGGTATCGGTATGTCTCCTGCGCATAAAAGATGTAAGGTTACGAGCAGTGTCAATTATTCTAATGTGACTAGATTCGGTTCCTATGTATACAAACGCATGTGCAGAACACCACGCCACACAATCACCACGCCACACAATTGGGAAGGAAAGAAACAAATAAATGGCGGTAGGATGAGACATACCATTTGTTACAAATTACTAATGGACACCGACACATTTAACCAGAATAAAATAAATAAAAAGGGCGAATTAGACGTTACGCCCAACTTTGACAAATATAAATTCAACATTTGCTTAGAAGGAAAAATCAAAAAGGAGATTCTATAAAGGTCGCATCATCAATTGAAAACAGATATTAACAACTTGCCACTATAGGATAGTCACAGTCGTTTTCACGATACTTGATATTGAGTTTAAATGGTTCTTTTCACCAAAAAGAGTTGTTTAATGCATGGAATAATCTTCTATGCAAGGACAAAAATTAGAAAAGTTTCTAAATGGAGATCCAACTTATGTGCCTGGTAAAATATTGCAAAACACAATGACGGTGTAGAAAATGGAAAATAGAATTGAAAAATAAGGTGTCGAAAGAGAGAGGGAACCTTGTTTGGAACTCAAGCAGCAGCCTCCAGCAACTCCCTCTCTGCTCGTTCTTTGATCCTTCTCTCGAGCTCAGGTCTGAAATGCCTGATTAGACCCTGCACTGGCCACGCAGCAGCATCACCCAACGCACAAATTGTGTGCCCTTCAATCTGCTTTGTAACCTCTTGAAGCATGTCAATCTCCTCCAACTTGGCATTTCCAACCTTCAACCTTTCCATTATCGTCCATAGCCAACCTGTACCCTCCCTGCAAGGTGTGCATTGTCCACAACTCTCATGCTTGTAGAAGTAAGAAAGCCTTGCAATTGCATCTACCACATCAGTTGACTTGTCCATTACTATCACTGCAGCTGTCCCCAGTCCAGATGTAACAGCTTTGAGCGCATCATAATCCATCAATACATCATCACATATATGCTTGGGAAGCAATGGGACAGATGAGCCCCCAGGTATAACTGCAAGCAAATTATCCCATCCTCCTCTGACACCTCCACAATGCCTCTCTAACAGCTCTTTCAATGGAATGCTCATCTCCTCCTCAACTGTACATGGCTTGTTCACATGACCAGAGATGCAGAATAGTTTTGTCCCAGAATTGTTCTTCCTACCAAAACTAGCAAACCACTCGGGCCCTCTCCTTAAAATGGTGGGAGAAACAGCAACAGTTTCAACATTGGTAACAGTCGTTGGGCAGCCGTACAATCCTGCATTAGCAGGGAAAGGTGGCTTCAACCTGGGTTTCCCTTGCTTCCCTTCAAGGCTTTCCAGCAGTGCTGTTTCTTCACCACAAATGTAAGCACCAGCACCAAAGTGAATATGAACATCGAAATCATAACCTGAGCCACATGCATTCTTCCCCAGAAGTCCAGCCTCATAAGCTTCTTTCCTAGCTTTTTCAAGGTTCAAACGCTCATTTACATACTCTCCCCTTATGTAAATATAAGCAGCAGTGGCCCTCATTCCGACTCCTGCAATCAAGCATCCCTCTAGCAACTTGTGTGGATCATGCCTCATGATTTCTCTGTCCTTACAAGTACCTGGCTCACTCTCATCAGCATTGACAACAAGATAGGAAGGACGACCATCAGATACCTTAGGCATGAAGGACCACTTGAGACCAGAAGGAAAACCAGCACCACCACGACCACGGAGGCCAGACTTCTTCACTTCATTGACAATCCAGTCAGCACCCTTAAGTACCAAATCTTTGGTTCTATACCAGTCACCTCGCTTCATGGCACCTTTAAGGAAAGGGTCATGCAATCCATACAGGTTGGTGAAGATGCGATCTTCATCTTTTAGACCACCAAAATGAGTTTTCTCAGGAGGTGGAGGTGGCGGCGGTGGTTGTGGAGCAGCACCCTGGTTGCTTGCAGCTTGAGTGCTGTATGATGATCTGCTGAATGAGTTCCACCTCTGGCTACAACGATGAAGTTGAGCAATTCTTGACAGAGAAAGAATGTTCTTTCCAGATCCCTGCAAGCAAATTTAACACTTTAGTACAAAGTAACTGCATGCTGGTAATGAGTTCCAAATGACAGAACACGTTTTTGGATCAGAAAAATGACCGAACACGTCAATTGCTCAAAATTTTCCACAGTAGCAACCGTAAGCTAAAAAGCTGCAAACTAAACAATGCCAATTGCAGTTGCATGCCAAGAGCCTTCCACTACACTTTTGATAATGGCTGTACAAAATAATGCCGTTCAAAATGACATTACCCTACCAACCAAGTGGCGGTAGCTTAATTGTTTGGTAAGTGGTCACCTATGAATGAGGATGACGGTTCGACTCTCATCTTGTAGTTGTGCAAGTATGAGCAGTAATAAGTAAGTTTCTTATATAAAAAATGGCATTATGCTCAAAATTGCTAGCAGAAAAGACAACCTATTTTTCCAGCATTTTAAGAATAGAGAGTAAGTTAGTTCAAGCTCGATTATAAACAAGCTTCACAAGAATATCAGACGATTTAATTTTAGAAAGCTTGCGTTAAAAATGCAATGTTCCATGAAAAAAGTACATAACATTTAGACTAAAAGCACAATAGCAAAATGTCAGTAACTATAAGCAACCAATAAAATACAGATAATGTTGACTTTCAAAACAATGATAGATACCACTATATGTGGGAAATAGAGCACCAGAATTATCTGGATATTTAAGTTAACAAAAAATGGCTATAAATTTAACAACTCAGAATCTCAAACACAATATCATATAACTAGTGTGACTTTAGTGCTCTACCAAGGTGACCTTGGTGCACGACCAAGAGGCTCACTCAGGACTCACTGGATAAATACTTTATTGCGTGTTCTTTGTTCTAACAATTTGGAGACATGATATTCCAAAATATTTAGCTGCGTATCTTTAAAATAACTATTAGTAGCATTAGCATAGCAGTAACTGACCCTCAAATTGGTGACCAGGTTCACTACCATCTATTTAGCATGCTCTATTCACACATAGTCGATCGTTCACAATTGTGATCCAACGCTTAAAAGCATCAGCTTTTTAAGATCTGCTCACAATAAGAGCATGTTCCTTTTTACTACTTAGCTGACTGGTTCAAAATGCAATATTAATCCTCAGAGAGATAAGGATGGAACAGCACAAGAAACAAAGGAAGCAAGAAATACACAAAAATAATTGCAAGATTTTGCACAAGAAAGTAAAAAAACTGATTCTAAGTCCTTAGAAAACTGAAATCAAACTTAGGCAACAGAAATTGCAATTTCTGCTTCAGCTGACAATTAACAATCATTTTCCACAAACAACAACAACAACATAGCCTCAATCCCAAATTAACTTGGATTGGCTACATGGATCAAACTCTTCTATTGTGCTCGATTAAGTGCAATTAATGGTGAACTTTCCAAACCATTCAAATTCCTTCTGATTAATGCGTCTCGAGCAGTGATTGCAAGGCGATCGCCTAGGCGTTTTGGGACAAAATCGCCTAGGCAATGCCTTAGGTGGGTGGTGTCCTTCTTAGTAATTTTTAGAAATTTGAAGGGGCTTTTTACAATTAAGTTTGATAATAAAATACCTACCAAATAACAAAATCTTGACACAATTCATGTTACATAAAGACCTAAAACTTATTAGTATTTTTGAAGTATATATATTAAATAATAATCACATTGACTAATAAATAATTAGTGTTATTTAAGGATCTATAAATAAATAAATATTTATCCGATGACATTTAAATAAATATTAATTTGTCGCTTAGGCATCGCCTAGGCACCGTTTAGGCATCGCCGCGCCTAGGTTAGGGAAACCGCCTCGAGATCACCTTAACGCCTTGAAATCCTTGGTCCCAAGTTAAATTTGGTTTACCCCTACCTCGTCAAATTTCTTCAATTTCTATTGAGTCAAATTTTTTAGTGGGAGGCATTTATAGGGCGTCTTTGCAAATAACCAAACCACTGCAACCGCCCTTCCCTTAATCTTTGTGTCAATTGGTATTACTCTTGCTTGACTTTAAATTTATATATTTCTTATTATATCTTTATGAGTTTTACCTCACATCCACCTAAGCATCATCATTTATGTTACTTTCATTTTCCACAAACTACTAAAGGAATTCAATTTAAAGTGAAGCAAAGCAACCAATCGCAATAATAGCTTCGCAAGCACCAGAAGAAGTAACACAGTTGCTCCGAAGAACAATGGCCATCACGAAACTACTTTTCATTTGCAAGCAAAACTATATCACAAGAATCGCAGAAATAAACCGCGATCGACCATCAAAAACCAAACTTTAAGGAGAAATTATATGCCCTAACTACATTTCTACCGAAAATGCATAACCATCAGAGCTGGTGATGATCGAAAGGCGCGAGATTTGTGAATCAGGCCACAAAGCAGTTCTATGTAAATCGGAGCTCATGCCGAGTTCATGACGCAACGAAGCAAAATTGCGAGACCGCTAAACCTAATCTCATCTCGCAAGGACGGTTTCCGATCGAACATTAGGAACCAGAAACCCTAAATCAATTGGAAAGTAGAGGACAGAGAGAGAGAGAGAGAGAGAGAGAGAGCGTACCATTGTGTTGTGAAATCGAGCTGTTTAAGGATCTGCAATGGAGGAATTGCAGAGAACGATCGATTCGATCCGAAGACGAGAGAGGGCACGCGCACTGAACAGTCCCAAATGTTCTTCGTCTTCTCTTGATGTTTTTCATTGACGTTTATGTCCCTCGAGATTGCGACAATTACAAGTGCAACTCTACCATTTATTTCGTTTGTGAGCCTTCACTGGTGTGTCAAAAAAGTAATCTACGTGGATTTTATTAGAACCGTTGGATAGAGAAATCAAAGTCATCTTAGAATTAGATTTTGTTCGTTTAGCGTGTCGTTTTATGGGTTACAAAAACATTTTCCTTAAAAATATATTTAATCTCATCAATACACATATCCATTTCATTTCTTATTTACTAAATTGAACACAATGAAAAAGTTTGATTTATGTAACCAATCCGAACAATTTATCTTTTAACTAATGAAAAACTAACAAAAGATATGCTTCAGTTTTAAGATAAAAATTAGATTAGTTGAAGTTGCAGTAATGTTGTAATGGTAAAAAAATAACACTTTTACTCGACTAAGGTAGAGTTATTGGATCAATTCTTGACTCTCGAGTTATGGGGCTAAGGCGTTCAACTAACTCATATGGAATTAGTTAAATCAAAGTAAGGAGAAACTGAAAAAAAATTCAGACACTCATGATTATAAAAAAAAGTTGTAGTAATGAATAAAAGCTTTTGGAATTGAACCAATGGCTTCAAACCGTAATACATGTATGGAACTCAACTCATTGAAACTGGCATGCATTGATGCTACATCATCTTGTAATTTGAGTATGAACATTATGTTACAATTGCTTCAAAAGACTTACAAGACACTGCACTACAAGCAGTACCAAATGCAGCCACAACTGTGTCCCCAAACAAGTTGACCCTTGTTGAGTTTTAGCACAATGTGTAGAGTAGTTTAGGGGTTCTGAAACTGAGAGGCAATGAATGTGCTCATATGTGACTCTAGCAAGTCCAATTTAGGCTGTTATGAAGTTATCTGATCTTTGGTCGCCGTCGCAGTTGGCCTGAATTTGAGCTGCATACTGTAAGTTCCAAAGTACGTCTTCGAAAGAGGGACGAGATACACATTCTGGAGAAATGCACTTGCTTGTTATGGAGGTGACAGTTGACAGAGATTCTTGAGAGCAAGTATTTAGCACAATAGGATCCACAACTCTTCTTCTACCATCCTGAGTGCTGAAGGAAACCTACAAAATGAAAAAAAAAAAAAAAAGGAACTCATGAAAACTCCAACTGAATCTAGGACTTCATATATTGACGGCGTGATTCAAAACAAGTTATACATACAATTTCCGATGAAGATATGGAAAAATATTTGGATATTAGGAGTCAGGACCTCATCCTGAATTTTATGTATATTCGGATCCAGATTACAAGCTAAGCCTTCGATCTTTGTTAAAATGCATCGATCATTACTTATCTTATGCTCTGTGGTTGCCACTAAATAGTGGATCCTCCACATCGAGAAAATAAGTCAAATTACTATTCACTTCTTGGAGGTATTTTGCACTATTCGTAGTGGGAGCTAATTTTTGCTCAGTACTTTGTGATAGAAGCCATGGCGACAAAGTTCAAGATTGAGAAATTCAACGGGAGTAATTTCTCACTGTGGAAATTAAAGATGAAGGCTATCCTGAGAAAGGATAATTGTTTGGCGGCCATCAGCGAAAGGCCAGCTGATTTTGAAGACAACGCCAAATGGAACGAGATGGACGAGAATGCTATTGCAAATCTTCATCTGTCACTAGCTGATGGAGTATTGTCAAGCATTGAAGAGAAGAAAACTGCCAAGGAGATCTGGGATCACCTTGGAAAATTGTACGAGGCCAAGTCACTCCACAACAAAATTTTTCTGAAGAGGAAATTATACACTCTACGGATGGCGGAGTCTACTTCAGTGACGGAGCACATCAATGCGCTGAATACACTATTTTCTCAACTCACATCATTGAGTTATAAAATAGAATCGCAAGAACGTGCTGAACTTCTGCTTCAAAGTCTACCGGATTCATATGATCAACTCATCATCAATCTGACAAATAATCTCTTAACGGATTGTTTAGCCTTCGATGATGTTGCAGCTGCTGTTCTAGAAGAAGAAAATCGGCGCAAGAACAAAGAAGACAGGCAGGCCAGTTCACAACAAGTGGAGGCCTTGACAGTGATGAGAGGAAGATCAACAGACCGTGGCCCCAGTGGGAGTCACAATCATGGTAGATCAAAGTCAAAAAACAAGAAGAATTTTAAATGCTACAACTGTGGCAAGAAGGGTCATTTGAAGAAAGACTGTTGGAGTTTGAAAAACTCCGATCCTCAAGGAAATGTGGCTAGCACTTCAAATGATGGAGCCGCATTGTGTTGCGAGGCGGCAACAACAACTAAAAGCAGGAAAAGATTCTCTGATGTCTGGATTATCGACTCAAAGTGCGACGTATCACATGACCTCTCGAAGAGAATGGTTCCATCACTATGAACCTATCTTAGGAGGATCGTGTACGGTTGTAATGACCATGCTCTAAAGGTCATTGGCATCGGAACCATCATGTTGAAGATGTATGATCTGATGCATCGTTCGCACTATCCAAGAAGTGCGACATGTGGAAGGCCTCAAGAAGAATCTGCTATCTTTGGGACGATTTGATGATCTTGATTTGTGAAATCAAAGTCAAGAAAGGGATCATGAAAATCGATCGAGGAGCGCTTGTACTTATGAAGGGAGAAAAGGTTCTTTGCAAACTTGTACCTCGCTCATGGGAGAGACTCTTCGGGAAGGCGAAGCATCGGTTGCTTCAAGTTGTTCAAGTGAGAGATCCGCAATGATCGGCACCAAAAACTTGGACACATGTCCGAACAAGGAATGAAAATCCTTGTTGAGAAGAAGCTACTTCCGGGCCTCACAAAGGTGTCACTACCCTTTTGTGAGCATTGTGTAACAAGCAAGCAACATCGGTTGAAGTTTAACACATCAAATTCTAGAAGTAAGGCTATTCTAGAATTGGTCCACTCGATGTATGGCAAGCACCAAATCACATCGGTAGGAGGAGCAAATTATTTTGTGTCCTTCATTGATGATTACTCCGGGAGATGTTGGGTGTATCCAATCAAGAGGAAGGCAGATGTGTTCGGAATCTTCAAAGTGTTCAAGGCGCGGGTTGAACTTGAATGCGGGAAGAAGATCAAGTGTTTGAGGACCGATAATGGAGGAGAATATACTCGGCAATGAGTTCGATAGCTTTTGCAAACGGGAAGGCATCAAAAGACGTTCACTACAAAGATACACTCCTCAAGAAATGGAGTGGCAGAGCGGATGAACAGAACTCTACTAGAAAGAACAAGAGCTATGTTAAGTACTTGCAGCTTAGAAAAAAAGTTTTTTGAAGACGATCAACACCGCCTCGTTGTTACGTGATAAATCGGGCTCCATCAACGGCAATTGAGTTGAGGACACCGATGGAAATGTGGACTGGTAAACCGGTTGACTATTCAAACCTCCATGTATTTGGAAGTCCAAGGTACGCTATGTACAATGCCCAAGAAACTACAAAGCTAGATCCAAAATCCAGGAAATGCTTATTCTTGGGGTATCGACGGAGTGAAGGGTATCGCTGTGGGATTCCACTACCCACAAGGTTGTAGTCAGCAGAGATGTTCTCTTTACAGAGGACAAGGTACAACAAATAGAGAAAGATGATAGCATTTCAGAAACTACAACAGTACAGGTGGAATGTGAATCTGAACGAAAGGATTCTTCTGAAGCTGTAGCAGAACATGAGGAGAATGAACCAGGTGAACCTGAAGTTCCAGAACCTCGTAGATCATCTCGCACGAGAAACGCACCAGACTGGCACTCAGATTATATTATGGAAAGCGATGTTGCATATTGTCTTCTAACCGAGGAAGGAGAACCATCAACTCTTCAAGAGGCAATGCATGGCTCGGAAGCATCTCAGTGGACGGCAGCAATGCAGGAAGAAATCGAAGCTCTCCATAAAAATAAAACATGGGAGCTAGTGCCATTACCAGGAGGCAGGAAGCCCATTGGCAACAAATGGGTTTACAAAATCAAACGAAAGCTTGATGATGATCAAGTGGAGCGGTATCGTGCAAGATTGGTGGTGAAAGGATATGCTCAGAAAGAAGGCATTGATTTCAATGAGATATTTTCCCCTGTGGTTCGACTTACAACAGTTCGAGTAGTTCTGGCGATGTGTGCTACTTTTGATCTACATCTAGAGCAGCTAGATGTTAAGACAACTTTTCTTCATGGAGATCTTGAAGAAGAGATTTATATGCTCCAACCAGAAGGATTTGAAGAACAAGGAAAGGAGAACTTGGTTTGTCGGTTGAACAAATCTCATTGTACGGCCTAAAGCGAGCGTAGAGGTGTTGGTACAAGAGATTTGATTCCTTCATAATGAGCCTTGGTTACAACAGACTAAATGCAGACCCTTGCGCATATTGCAAGAGATTTGGTAACAATGATTTCATTGTTTTGCTGTTGTATGTAGACGACATGTTGGTATCAGGCCCCAACAAAGATCGTATTCAAGAATTGAAGGCTCAGTTGGCTAGGGAGTTCGAGATGAAGGATTTGGGACCAAAGAAACAAGATTCTAGGGATGCAAATTCATCGAGACAGAAATAATAGAAAGATTTGGCTTTCTCAGAAAAATTATTTGAAGAAGATCTTGCGTCGTTTCAACATGCAAGACTGTAAGCCAATTTCTACCCCACTTTCTATTAATTTCAAGTTATCCTCAAGTATGAGTCCTAGCAAAGTGAAGAAGAGAGGATGGAAATGTCTCGAAAGCCGTATGCATCACGAATGGGAAGCTTAATGTTCGCGATGATTTGTACACGACCGGACATTGCCCAAGCGGTGGGAGTAGTTAGTCGGTACATGGCGAATCTGGCGAGAGAGCATTGGAATGTCTTGTAAAGAGGATCCTACGATACATCAAGGGTACCTCAAATGTTGCATTATGTTACGGAGGATCGACTTTATTGTCGGTGGATATGTTGATTCGATTATGCAGGAGATCTCGATAAAAGCAAATCCACCACTTTGGATATGTGTTCACACTTCTTTGGCGAACAAGAAGTTTGGGTTTCAAAAAAGCTATGATCAGTTGTGGCTACGTCAACAACGAAGCGAGAATATGTCAGCGACTACACAAGCTAGTAAAGAAGCAAAGTATGGTTGAAGATGGTGTTGGAGGAACTCGGGCACAAACAAAAGAAAATTACTTTGTATTGTGACAATCGAGAGTGCCTTGCATCTCGCAAGGAATCCAACCTTTCATTCAAAAACAAAGCATATACGAGTTCAAGTATCACTGTTCGTGAGAAAGTGGAAGAAGGAACCGTGGGACATGCGAAAATTCATACTCTGAGACAACCTAGCGATTTTTCGACGAAGACAATCAATGCCGACAAATTTATCTTCAATCTTTTCACTTGTGTTATCGGTTTATCATTCTCTATTTATCAGTAATTGTAGGATTCGGACATCTAGAGTTGAGCTACAACGATCAGCAGTTAATACTAGTCTCCTAAGTCCTAAGAACCTTTAAATGCCAGAATGTCACGACCTCCACTCTGGTTATGTCGACAGAATCTAAGATAGAAAGTTTGGTTTACCATTTCATTGAGCACGTATGCCTCGCCTTTTTGAGTTACTGATGGTCCGACAAGCATTTCAAATATTATGAGACCAAAGTTGTAAACATCATCCCCCAATTTTGCCAGTTGCCTGCAACCAAAAAAAAAAAAAAAAAAAACCGTGATTAGACTTGTAATTTGATCAACCACACTTTAATGACTTGCAATTATTTGCAGAAACTAGGAATACAAAATCCCGTCAAGAAATGAATCATATTGGTTTTATTGGACAAGGGAAAATACAGCTCAACAAGTATGACAGACCAGAAGCATGCGATCCTTTCGTCAAATCCATCTCACAGCAAAGAAGAATACCGTGTCGGTACTCTTCAAAAGAATACTATATCTTGGTTGGGCTACTCCCATCATGACTTCTAAGTTTTTCGACCAGGTCATATAATGTATATTTCAAGCATTTCCAATGATGCATTTATTTTTTGAATTAGCATCATCTAAAATGTGAAAAGTTGGTTCGTGCATATAATTCTACTCTTGATTAATCTCATTAAATCAATCACCTCACGATTACATTAAAACAAACTAAAACATTCCGGAGCAGTTTATTGTCTGCCAACCAAGAACTACCTTAGCCGAACAAGTATACTTACAATGATTTGGCGCCTTCTTCTTTTGCCTGCGGATGAAAGAGACAACATAGTAAGAAACTGGAACCAAGAAACTTCACTAGTCAACTCAAACATAAAGAAATCTTACCCCTTGTTTGTCTATCTCTTTAGTTATAATAGTCAGCCCATAGTCACTGAGCTTTGCAACTCGATTCTCATCGAGCAAAATATTGTTTGTTTTCAATTGGTTGTTGAAGAAACCAGGAACCATTCCAGTATGCAGATAGTGCACGGCCTTGGCAACAGAAATTAAAACAGCCAATCTTTCTGACCATTTAAGCACCTTCTCCGGACTATCCTCTGCCAACCAGAGCAGTTATGTTAAACAAACTCAAGCAGAAAAAAAAAAAAATTAATAAGAAGAGCATGGGAAGACGTGACAAACAATATCACAATCCCCCAACTTAAATAGATTGCTGGAAGCATAAAAAAAATACCACACCCATGACGAAGCTAACCTGAGAGATGAAGATGGAGATTCCCATTGGACACGTATTCATAGACAAGAAAAACTCTGTTAACACTTGAATCATCTCGTTCGCCACCATCAATGCAATGACCCAAAAGACATACTAAATTTGGGTGCCGAATCTTAGAAAGTAAATCTAGACGAAGTTTCAGGTTTCGGATTGAATATCTTTTAAACAATGCTAAACACCTTATGGCAACATAAGTCCCATTCTCCATTCTTCCCTTGTAGATCTGAAAACAGAAGGACAAGCAATTTGGCAGTGTCAGGTTCACTTGAAAAACAACAACAACAACATAGCCTCAGTCCCAAATTAACTGGGGTCGGCTACATGGATCAAACTTTTCCATTGTGCTCGATTAAGTGCAAGTCAGGCTCACTTGAAAAAAAAAAAAAAAAAAAAAAAACATAAGTGATGAAATCAAGAAACAAGATGTTCTTATATCATTCATAGTGTACAGCTTGGGTAGCATTTATGCATTTAACTCGAGAACTCATGATCAAGCATTAGAATCACATTTTCAAAATAGAGCCCTCACGCCCTAGATCCATAACAAATTCTTTTAATGCTGTATTTCTGTTTGCTTCCTTACAAGTAGCAGCTTCTTATATTTATGAGCACAAAACACAGCTCAACCAGGCATATAAGCATAAGTGAAGCATGCCAATTCATAGGAATCAGCCGGTTGAACTTTCGCCCTTAACTGTGACGTACGCTGGGGGTGCCAGACAAGAGTTATACACTCTACCTGATTATCCACAAGTTCCACATATTTTTCCAAGAAGAAAAAAAATGAGGTTGCCTATGATTTTAACCAAGAAAGAGAGAAATTGTGATATTACAGACACACATATATATATATATATATATAAATCATGGGGAGGTACCTTGCCAATTGAACCATGGCCCAGAAAACTTGACTGATCGAAGTTGTTTGTGGCTTCCTTTAACTCTTCAATTGAAAACAAGCGATATGTAGGGAGATCTTGCGTAGTCACCAGCTTTGCTGCTTGAGATATAAACCCTGCGAAAAATAAATGATTGTCAGAGTCATGATTCGACAACAAACCACAAAGAGGAAGTAAACCTCTCATAGGTACAGTTGAATCGTGATCCCAAGTGAAACCTTACTTGCATTCGCAAGAACATCTGACGAGAATCCTGTTACAGAGTTATCTTGAACTGCTTTCGTCAATAGATGCTGGTCAGATGTTCCTCTTGGACATAATTTTCTGCATAAAATAAGAAAACCAAAAGCCAAAAATGCCAGGACAATAACAATGCCTGCAATGACTGCCACCAATACTCCTACACTTATTCCCTTAGATGCAGAATCCTTCTTCGTGTGCGTTTCCTTGCAATGCGATGCTTGATGCTGAGTCTTTGGATCAATGGACAAGCAATTGCCACCAAACTTAACAACTCTTTTATTCGAAGTAGAGCTCAAACAAGGAGGAAGGCCTCCTGTCAGTCTATTATTCGAGATTTCCACAAATCCAAGTGCACTACCGCAACTTAGACGATTGGGAAGTGATCCAGTTAGCATATTGGAAGCCAAGTTAAGGTAGCTGATATTAGGAAGACCGAACAGATTCACCGGAGGCGTTCCACTGAGAGAATTGGATGAAAGATCCAAGTGTTGAAGCATCCTCAGTTCACCAAATTGTTTTGGAATCTCACCGGAGAACGAATTATTACTGAGAAGAGCGGTGACTAAGGTTTTCGGCATTTCAACTAATTCAGAATCTATCTGATTGTCCCTCAAATCCAATAAATGTAGACTAGTTAAGCCGCCCAGACCAGGCAATTTCCCAGAAATATCATTCTGAGATAAAGCAAGATCAGTAAGGGTCTTAATCCGGCACAACGACGGTGGGATAGGGCCCTTGAGCCGGTTGTTTTTCAGGCTCAAACTAGTCAAATTCGCTAACGAATCAAACCAATCAGGAACAGTATCATTAAAGTAATTGCCATCTAGTGTAAAAATTTGAAGCTTCACCATAGCAGATATCTTGGGAGGAATTGAACCATACAAAAAATTTGAACTCAAATCAAGAAATTCAAGTGAATACAACCTGTGTATCTTATCAGGCAATGGACCCCAAATCCCCAATGCCACCAAGCTGAGAACTCGCAAGTCGCTCAATCTCGCCAGCGTCGTAACAAAGGAATCAACTAAGAACCCATCTGATAGAGTCTGGTTGGGAATTGAAAACCCATTAAACTTACTATCTTTACTAGGCTTATCACCCATTATTTTGAGCTCGACGACCGAGCTCTCGTCGCAAGCAATGCTTAATTGTGAAGAAGCAGGAGAGTAACAAAGATCCCTATTATTGTTCCAGACCTCCAATGGTTCTGGGTACTCCAAATGCTTCCTTAGCTGCTGAAGCACTTGAGTTTCTGAGGTTTGCAATTGATGTGAACCAGATATGAAACACACCCACAAAAACCATACAACCAAAACCCTGATAGCACACTCCATAGCTATTGCTAAGAAAATGAATCAAAACTAAAACTTTCCAGAAAAGCAGAATCAAACAGAACATGTACCAAATGAACTACCCTTGAAGACCCATACAGTAGTTTTCACCAACAAAAACTGGGCTTTCATGAATTTAGAGAAACACCCACAAAGGAAATCAAGACACACAACAACAACGCATTAAAAATGGGGTTTTTTTTATGATTCAAGACATACCCATGAAGCAATTAGAGCTGAAATCCAAGAAAAGTATAGGTTGGGAGCTCAAGAGAGCGAGATTCACTGGAAGTGTTGTGTCACTCAAAAGCACGAATGGGAAGAAAAAAATAGGGAACAAAAAGAACAAATCTTGTGCGAACAAATCAAGCACTTTGGGTTGAATTAGAGATGTTTGATGGAGAAGAAAAGGGAGAGGATTTGTTGGGCATTTAGTGAGACCACGTGGGCTTCTTTCTTTCAGCATTAATGGAGTTTGGTTTTGGCTCCAGAGGAGTTACAGTACAGATTTGAAGCTCTCATCAGTGACACTATCCCACTCGGAGAGAAAGAGAGGTGTAGAGATGTGTAATACCGGAAATGGCCCTGCTTTTCGGTTGAATGACGGCGACGCCAAGTTGAACTTTGCCTTTTGTTTCGGTTTACTGTTTTCCTTTTTCGTAAAAAAGCACTGTGAGGATTTGGATTTGCTAAATGACCAGGATGTCCTTTAACAAAATACTAATTGATATATCAACAATATTTAGTTTAGAATCAATGAATGATTAATAAAAAAAAATTAAAAAAAAAAAAATATTAGTTTTAAATGCAAGACCTCCCTAAACTTTACCTGAGAGGTTTTACCAATTAATATATCAACATTTAAAAGCATTTGATTGATGAGAAAAAATAAACGGTTATTCAACATTTTTTTTCAATGACAGTTTATAACTAAGTCATTAACTCGAAAAATTGATTGTGAACCGTTTTGTTAGTATATGTTACTATTTAAACTTAATAAAATAATAAGAAATAGATGTAATTAAAGTTTAGAGACTAAAAGGGGACTGATAAAAGTTAGGGGAAAATCAACAAAAACGAGACCAAATGATATTATTTTGCTATTTGCCAAAAAAAAAAAAAAAAAAAAAAAAATGGTGATGTACAACAGTAATAATAGGGCAGTAATGGAAAGCCATCAAAACTAAAAAGACTGTTTTGGGGAATCAAGACAGAAAGACTCAGTGTCTATGCCCTCTTTTAAGACAATGGACCCAATAAATAGCTGTTTCAAAAGAGAAACCACATTGATAAGTGAGATGTCTTTCTGGAATCCCACCCATGTTACCTACTTGAAACTTCTTTATCTTTTATTTTTGGCTTCATCTCTCTTAACTTCTCTTGATCTCAGAAGGTTTGAAGCTCTCTGGTCAGACCAAGATGCCTTGGTCTTGTAAAATATAATATCTTCAACATTGGAGTCCATAAATCAAAATAAATGAGTCAGGCTCATAGCCTACAAAGCATGGCACATTGTCCATTAACATCAACTCGTGATCTGGAAACAGGTAGGTCCAGATCAAGAATCAACGGTCCTGATTTACAAGCTTCCCTCAACTTTAGTACTATGTGATGTGGTCCCCTAACACCATTCTTTGACTAGTTTCACTACTGTATGGAAGCTTAAAATGACTATTTTAATTTACAAGTGCAATGGTTGCCATATTGTTTTTATCAATAATCAGTAATATATACATGACAAGAAGAACAAATACATGAAAAGAACATTGAAGCGCATGTTGTGACCTATTGTAACACATGGATTTTTATGTCTAAAGACTTTGTAGTGCTTGTAGATTTCACTGAAGAAGAACAAAAAAAGTGGGGTATTGCAGTTTTCTTATTGGGGGTGGTGGGCTCATGACAGCATTGCCTAGAAAGAGAAAAGAACAATAGATTTAATTCTTCACTTCTAAAGACTTTCAAAACTTACCAGACTTGTTAGAATGACAGAGGATAAGTAAAATAAAGAAATCTACATATGAATCGGGGCCATGTGGGAAAGCCAATTTCAGATCAAAATACAAACTTTGTTATTGTCATTTAGTTTCTAAATTTTGAATGGCAGCATTTCTTGTATCCTTACGTACAAAGAGGAAAAGAACAAGGTCTTGTACAATGAATTACAACCACATTATGTTGATGCAATAAAAGCAGTACCAACCATACAAAATATGAAAATATAGTAACAATAGGCCTTCACACGACAATGATGAAACTTTTACGAGTCAAACCGAGAACTTGATAATATAATCTTTAAAGATTGGGGAAGACTTATCCAACAACTTTAGGGCATCTCCAACCTACCAACGCTAAAATAGAGTTACTCTAACACTATTTACCTCTATTTTGAAGTAAACAGTGACAGTAATATTATTCACGTCTCCAACGCATCAACACTATCTTTAACAGTATTATATTTTTCGTCATTATTTTATTCAATTTTATTTAAAATGAGATAAAAAATATATATATCAAATAAGATAAAAAAACAAAGAATAAAAAATAAGTGAATAGTATTAACATTGATGAATATTGTCTACACCAAAATTGTTGCTCCAACACTATTCACCAACCAGCATTTACGGTTGGAGTTGGTCTTAAAAGTTACAAGATTATGCTC
Source organism: Stephania yunnanensis (assembly GCA_039657365.1). Taxonomy (NCBI): domain Eukaryota; kingdom Viridiplantae; phylum Streptophyta; class Magnoliopsida; order Ranunculales; family Menispermaceae; genus Stephania; species Stephania yunnanensis. The sequence goes on along the minus strand of CM077589.1, from coordinate 54,250,547 downwards.
TTTGACACTGTGTCACATGCTTTAATGGTAGATGAAACTTTGGTTTGCTCGGCAAAGGAAGCTTGGAAGTGTTTTTCCCAAGTCCAGGAATCCTTGTAACTATATAATCCAACCATATTGGAGTGAAGCACAACCATACAAGGAGATCAATAATCCAACCATAAACAAGTACAAAATTGAGTAATCATAGATAAATCACAAGGTTTAAGCTTACTTTTTGTCTTTACTATTTCCAATGAGAATTAAAAAAGGTACAGCAGGAGCTAAAGTCCCTAACTCACTACTTTTAAGATGTGACAACAAAATTATTTAAGAAATGATTAAGTACAGGATTGTTTATTATGAGATTCATAAAAAGATGGGAACTATTTATAAAGGAAGAAAAGTAAAGATCTTGTTAGATTGAAAAAAGATTACATAGTAACTCAGTGGAGCATGATGGAAGGGCTTTGTTGGGAAACAACAAATAAATTCACTTATTATATCCATGCATCAAATGCAACCTCAACTTTAGGGTACTACTTTGTCAAAAATAATAAAAATAAAGATCAGCCATTAACTATTACCAAAAATCTGGTGAGATATAATATTGCTACAGAGAAATCATTTAACATGCAAAAGAAAACAAAAATCTAGGTAAGGTACATATAAAATATAAATAGGAGAAGCAAGTGGCCCCAAGAAAAAAAAAAATCAAAAATCAAAATTAAGGTGTGTGCCTCACCCCCACCCCCCTTTGTTCTTGCCCACATTGGGACCTACTACTGTTAGTCCTTGTCGACCCATCTTCAACCCAAAATAATTGAAGCATTTGATTTCAGAACGACTTTTATACATGACAGCTCCCAAAGGCAGCTTGATCTTTTCATTCATTTATTACAATAAAACAATTCTGCTGTAACACTGTTAGATCGTACGTATCGCCTAAAATTCGATCATTTCGAAATGTGCGCACACATATCTCGGTGCCTTCATTCAAGGGACTACGATACGAGGATGACTTTAAGAGTGTGACTAAAAGAGTCATAATTTTCATTCGTGTGTGAACTTTAAGCATCCCAGACAAGAAGCTGCACAAGAGAAATATTATTTCTGATGCAGGCATGATATTTGGTGTCCATAACAAAGCACACATTATGAGAAGATCAATAGAGATTAAATTAAATTAATAGACCAATGAGACAGAAACTCGCTTGCAACACAGGAATCTTTACCATGTCAGAATGTATAATTATTTGAAAAAAAAAGTTAGGATATTTGATATTTTTTTTCTGAACATTGTGATCATAAATCATAGAAAAGTGAGCACATATCATTTTGCAAATCATGTTGTTTTACCTTTCCTGGCATAGACTGCAACTCAGTTGTGTCTTTCCTATCAATCCCAATTGTGTCTTCAGTTAAATCTTCCTCCCAATGCCTTGCATTCTTGATCTGTGAAGATTTCATACAGTCAAAGAGATTTATCAGTTTATAAATTACAGAACTGTATAGAGATAATGAATAAGTAATGTTTATCCACATTCACCTTTTACAAACACATGCTCATGCACTTCTCTAGAAAAGCCCATCCATCCAGACAAATCACATAGAATCCTAGGTACCATTCTCTCTTCATTGTTGCGAGCTTAATTTTGTCAGGATTCATAACAAAGTTTCATTTTATATCAGTACTTCGATATAACATTAAGACTCGTTAACGCCATAGCAAAACCTCCTAGTTCGGGAACACCACCCACAAACTAACTACAACCTTACAAAACTAATATATCAAGAAGCGCCAAAAGTATAATAAACATGAAAAACAAATGCTTAGTCTATAGGATGTGTGCTTCGATAATAGATAAAAACATCAAAAGGAAGAAAGAAAGAGAACCTTGGATCTACTAAGAGAGACTGATGGATATAAACATGTTTACAAGCACATCGCTATCCCTGGACTAACCATGACTTGTTCCAAGATTTAAGAACTAATTAACATTCATGTAAGGTGCATTAATCAGCCAGTGTCTCGCAAACAGAGATTTCCCATGAACAGTTCAGACTCCTGAGTTGAGCCACCAAAACAAAAAGTAATTCATGCACTCTCATGGTCATTGTTCCTACTGAGGGACTCGCGTCAAGAAGCTTGAGAAACTGAATCAGAAAGCCCCCCACTGTCTGCATCAATAACCTCAGAATCCCCTTCACCAGGCAATGTTCTCCATGGGTTGCCAACTTGCCAGCTCAATTGAGCCCATTTCTGGTTATGGATAGCCAACTTCTTAATGCAATCCAATGATCATTGCAGTCAGAGGGATATGGAGGCTACATTAACAAAAAAAGAAGAAAAGAAGAAATGAGAAATGTACAATCCATCAGCGTGGATAATACAATTCAATCGTATAGGAACATACAACCAAAATAAATAAACACAAAACGCCTTCAAACTGGAATTTTCCTCATTCTCTAAAACATGCTCGCAATTAAAGAAAATATTCATAAAAAATATATTTTTATCTAAAAAAAACCTCAATTTGAGTCCAGCACGGCACACACAAGAGCATGTGCTTCATCCAGTGACCTTACAGTGCGAAATTCGACATAATTCTGCAAGTTGATGACCCGTAAAAAACAACAAACAAACAAAAAACATAGCCTCGGTCCCAAATTAATTGGGGAACCGTAAAAAACAACAAAAGCTTGAAATTCATGGAATGGGAATCATATGATTACAGGTATAAGGTTAAAGAGGAGAATGAGAACTAGTTTTGAAAAAAATAAATGGAAATAACAGCGGAGAACTTCACAACAAAAGTAGGTTCTGCATGGAAGAGGTTTGACATTCACAATATAAATCAACAAAAAATGCATGAATCAAGACGCAAAGAGAGGATTGGGGACGCGGAAGAGGGGGGAGAGAGTACAAGCCGTCGTAGCTACTTTGGATGCAGGTGACCGTATGAATTTAACTTTAACATGGACAAATGAAATTGAAGTTCCCATTGCATACATTGTTTCCAGAAATTTAGTTAGCAATCATAATTTGAGAGAAATCGAAGAAAGTTAAATTAAACGACTTAAACCAGCACTAAGCAATTGCCAACTTCAGGAAGAAGATGTTTGTCTTTAAAAGGAGATCACTCCAACAACAAAATCGAAGCATATTCTGAATTCTGAAATTGCGCCTGCCATTCTTGAATTAAAAGAATTACATTTAAAACTGAGCTTAAGCACTTGTCTGAGCAAGAACGAATATTGTGACTATAATGCAACTACTGAGTAGAGATTTACATTACATCAAACTTGTTTATAGTTTTTGACTCGTCACATTGTAGCAGACACGCAAAATAATAGATTATCTATAGCTTGAGAAATGCTACAAAATCAAAAGCTTCAGACCTGATAATAATTGCAACGAATGCTATCCCAGCGACTACGGACCATTTCGCAATATGTCGGCGACAGATTCTAACAACATAACACAAATATATACAAATCAACGAATGCATAGCAAAACAACAACAACAACAACAACAACAACAACAAAATAGCCTCAATCCCAAATTAACTGGAGTCGGCTACATTGATCAAACTTTTCTATTGTGTTCGATTTAGTGCAATTGATGGTGAGCTTTTCAAACCATTCAAATCACTCCTAATTAATGCATTCCATGTTAGCTTTGGTATGCCCCTACCTCGTCGAATTTCTACAGTTTCTATTGAATCAAGTTTTCTAGATGGGCATTTGTATGCCGTCTTTGCAGGTGACCAAACCACCGCAACGGCCCTTCCCTAACTTTTGTATAAATTGGTGCTACTCCTATTTGTCTTTGAATTTCTACATTTCTTATTCTATCTTCACAAGTTTTACCACACATCAACCTAAGCATCCTCATTTATGCTACGTTCATTTTGTGTAACTGTTGTTGCTTTACCGCCCAACATTCGCTTCCATATAGCATAGCTGGCCTAATTGCGGTCCTATAAAATTTTTCTTTTAACTTAGTATGAACATTTCGATCACAAATCACCCCATGTTGCACTCCGTCATTTCTTCCATCCAGCTTGAATTATATGTGTAACATGAATGCGTAGCAAAAGGTTGAATAAAATAACTGGGAACAACAACAACATAACATAGCCTCAGTCACAAATTAACTGGGTCGGCTACATGTATCAAACTTTTCCATTGTGCTCGATTAAGTGCAATTGATGGTGAGCTTTGCAAACCATTCAAAACCCTTTTAATTAATGCATCCCATGTTAACTTTGGTCTGCTCCTAACTCGTCGAATTTCTACAGTTTCTATTGAGTCAAGTTTTCTAGTTGGGGCATTTGTAGGCCGTCTTTGCAGGTGATCAAACCATCGCAACCGCCCTTCCCTAATCTTTGTATCAATTGGTGTTACTCCTACTTGTCTTGAATTTCTATATTTCTTATTCTATCTTTACAAGTTTTACCACACATCCACTTAAGTATCCTCATTTATGTTACGTTCACTTTATGTAATTGTTGTTGCTTTACCGCCCAACATTCACTTTCATATAGCATAGCTGGCCTAATTGCGGTCCTATTATGAACCCTAAATCACTCACGAAGTGTGTTCGCAGATTAAGAGCAATCCGCCATCGTAGCAAGCGAGGCAGTGCTCGTCCAAAGCTCGGTCGTCCATTGCATCCTCGACAACCTCGGCGTCCGGGTTGATCACGACCGGTTCTTCCTCCGCAAGAACAACTTCGCTTTGTTGATCGAGAATGTGCATTTTGAATTGAGCCCTAAAATCAAACCCTAGAGTTTAAACCCTCTGCGATTAGCGGTAACTGCCAAACCAGTGTGGAGTTATAAAACGCGCGCGTTTTCCCTTATTAATTTCTTTAAGGAAAACACAAAGGTGCCCTAGCAACAACACGCAATATTGACACCTACTTGTTGGGCATTGTCGATAAACCTTGAGATAAGAGGGCCGCTAAGGGCACTTCTTCAAATCGAACTTGTTTCCACTATATAATGTAGGATTGTCTGCTATCTTGTGGAAGAGAGAGGTCGAACTCACGAAAATTTTGCAAGTTTTTTGTGTTTTTTTTGCGGTTATCCGAAGTTTCGTGGATGTGCGCGATTGTATCGGCCTCGCAGACCGAGATTTATGGTGATATCTCGTCATAAGGGACCGATACCGTACGTCGGTCACGTATTCGTGAAATCGAGAGTACTCGGTAATCTCTCGGTCTTTTGTGAGCGATACTTAGAAGAAAGTTTCGGATATGTACAACCGAGAACATTTTTTTTTTCGGTTTTGTCGTGTTTTGTCTTTGTACATTTTGGTTGAATTTAAACATATCGCTTCTAAATGTTCGTCATCTACCAGACTGTTTCGATGATAACATTCAAAATCTTTCGATGCAGATTTGTGACCTCGATACTAAGAGTCTCCTACGGTTACCATGAATCTCTAAGCATCCATCATCCTTTGGTAGAGGTCATTTGTCAAGAATTATTCAACAATGGCGTTGAGATTGACTGGAATCCTCCTCCAAGGCGCATTCCCTCAACATTTTCACATATCATATCGATCGCGTGGACACAAGATGATATTTGTCTTCTATTTGGCTTATGGTATTTATTGGGATGTCCCATTATCCGTGTGTATATTCATTTTCCGACTATGATGCGGTTCCTCGATTATGTGTATCTTCGCTCTCCAGGAATTTCTCTATTTTTCCCCCGCATCATCACATTGCATTATCCGTTACCGAGGACCTAGCGACTAATCGGCCCATGCCATCCTAACATCAAGCCCATGCTTCATAGACGTGTCTAGCCATCCGCCCATGCCGCAGTTGCTTTTGCTTTTGGTCTCTTATTATGTAAAGTAGTAGTTACTTTTTGTTTTCACTGTTTACTTTTGTCTGGTTGTAATTATTATATATTTTGCTTTTTGAAGTGCCTTTGCTTTTACTAAAACATATTCCTCACGACGCTTATGATGTAAGACTACCTTTCCATCGCTTATGATTGTGTTCTTTGCAGTTTTAATCATCAAGTCTTTTTATTATCTCTCTAATGTTCCTTGATATTTCATAAGATCACCTAGTGACCCTGATACTAAGTATCCTCATCTTTCCTTTAATATCCTCCCTAGTCACCGGTGCCTACGGACGAGCCATACTTGAAAAAATTTACAACATATAAGCGCATGGAACAGAACCTAACAACAAATTTACAAAAAGTAATGTTCAATTTCATCCATTTCTGATGTCTCGGTCAAGCGGGGTTCGTGAACCAACCCATGTTTTCTGGTCACCCCGACCGACAATTGTTCCGTATATCGGCGGTGTCCAACCGCGTCCGATTGAAAGGTTTCGATTGTGCACCACCGATATAGGTTGACCACTTCAATTCGTCGTGCTCTCGTCAAGTCTCGGCCGAGAGAACTAGAGTACTATCGGCCATGCGTAACCGAGACATCGTGAGACTTTCCGTCCTATCTCAAAAAGAAGAAGAATGTATAACTTATATGACCAATAATATCTTTTACATTTGGCTCCTTAACATTATAGTTTAGCAGGGGTGCCCATAGTTCAACAACTTCAACTTCTCGTGAAAAAAAAAATAAAATCTCAAGTGAGTTGATAATACTAGACGTTAAACCGACGCCTGCGACACAGGATCACTAGTGCGTATGCGTTTATGTGTCCCACAGTGAACTTGTGTTCAACGTTTTTAGAGTCCTGAGAATCGTCGGCGCGCGCGCGAAACGAAGCCGAAGAAATGGCGTTCCGAGATGATAAGAAAACCCTAAGTGAGTGCAATCTCTCATCTCTTAGACCAATCGAAATGCTATAATCAAATCGAGTTCTACGCTTCTTTAATTCTCACAATTTTGATCCTTCCAAGCTTACGAAACGAGGGTTTTGCTGAAATTTTGTGCAATGTGTTTCCAGGTTCTGTGAAATCTGTGGCTGTTGTTGGAGGTGGTGTTAGGTATGGTTATTTCTCAGCTTACAGAGGATCTGAATTTGCATTCAAGTTATTGTGAAATTGGCGCCTTTCACGCTCGCGGAACATCGATGATTTTCCATTCATCATGTAGGATTAGAGGATGAGTTTGAACTTGTTTAAATCTGCCCTAGACAAGGAGTAGTTCGATTATAAGTGTTAGAGTAAACGCAGCAAAAAAAAAAAAACACACGAACACAATCGACACAGAGAATTACGTGGTTCGCCGATATGCATACATCCACGGCAGAGAAAACAAAGATTTTATTTATTAAGAAGATTACACCAACGTCAAGCTTCAACCCCATAACTGAGAAGAAACCAAGAAAATATAATGTTGCTATCAAGAATCAAACCTATGACCTCTGCCTCAGTTAGAGTTAGTGTCATTTTCTTTACCACTGCACCCTACCCCTTGGGTGATTATAAGATTATTGTATTTGGAATGAGAAAATGCTCATAGGTTTCGTATTGAATTTAGGAGAAAAACTATTAATTGAATTGTGCTTCCCTTTTTTTTTTTACAACCTTCAGCGGGCTCGCTGCTGCATACAAATTGAAGTCACAAGGAGTGAGGGTGACTGTATTCGAGGCTGATGAAAGAGCTGGCGGAAGACTCAGAAGTGTTTCAAGGGACGGCCTAATTTGGGACGAAGGAGCAAATACAATGGTCAATACCACTTTGAATTCGAATAACTAGTCATACTTTTTTTTTCCTGTCAAATTTGTTTTGTATCGAATCGAATGTTAAATTGTTAGTAAGATTTTTTATTTGCAAAGTGCCGAATGCTTAGGAAGTTGTACCTTGCTTCGGGCATTTTCTGGGCTGTCTTAGCAAAAAGGTCTACACAAATGGCAACTATAACGTAACATTTGTGTGGTTTATCTTTCTACTGCAGACAGAAAGCGAGGTGGAAGTTACGAGCCTGCTTGACAATCTAGGGATTCGAGAGAAACAACAATTTGTATGTTATTTCATTCTCACTCGTGAATGACAAGTCCATTTTGCATGTTTCACAAATATCTGATTCTAACGGGATTTGTCTTCTCATTGTTGCTTCTGCTAGCACTAACTTCCAAAATGCACTTCATTATTTGCATTGGCATGAAAGGGATAGTAATTGTAGGCACACAGTGAGTTGAGTTGCTGAAATTTGATTATTGTTCTGATATTACGTAAATCATAAGTTCGTAACCTAGAGAAGTAGTTTTCTAATTTTGAGAGTTTAAAGACTGGAGAGTCTGTTCCTATTTCTCATGCCACTTCTTTGAATTGTTCAAGAAGACAAAGAATCTGATATACTACCGATTATTTAATGAAACAGAAGGAAATTTTGGTTTGCGCCATGAAAGGCAAAAGCTTGAAATTACTGGCATGGTGATTCTTCCGGTTCCACTCTAGATTCGAAGATCGAAAGTTTTTCTGATCATTCTTCAAATCTTGCTTGTCTTTTCTTTTATAGCAAAAGTACAATTGTCTATTTTAGTTTAGAGATCTTTATTGTATCTTTCTATTTTGGCTGTCTCATTATATTTGTCGCCCTTTAGTCTTAAGTAGACGCATTCTTGTTTCATTTTGCAGCCAATTTCACAGCATAAGAGATACATCGCGAGGAATGGAAAGCCAGAACTAGTAAAAATTTTAATCCAAAACACTGTTTTAATTGTTTATGCTACTAGATATGATATGTGTGTTTTTCCATTCTCTCCTCTATCTTAACTAGTCTCGGCAATGTGCACTGCAAACAGATTCCAACAAATCCCATTTCTTTGATATCAAGCAGCTTACTCTCAGCACGGTCTAAGGTTTGCTTCCAGATGCTTATTTTTGTGTTTCCTACTGTGTCTCGCTGTCTCTTTCTCTCGGACAGTCATCTAAACTTGCGTGCGGTATCATTTTTACGCATTTTTCCTAATTAGCCGCTTGTTTCATTTGAGCACTCACCCTCAACAAGAATCTCAAAAAGTAACTTTCTTTGCTGATGCATGCTAGCACACTTTGCATGTATTCTATTTTTCCCCTGAAGAAGTAAAGAGATACTGTTAATTATTGATTTTAGAACTGACACAAGAAGACAGTTAATGGCTTAATGCTAGTATCCTAAGCTAAGGTGCCTTCTCAACCAAGGACAAAAGAAAAGTCCTCTAAAACCAGAACATGTAACCTTGAGAAAACCATCCGATTCATCATAAATTTTCAACCACTGGCAAAATTGCTAGTACCCATCCTCTCAACTAATTCTGTACAGTATTTCAGAAGTTCTTTTTTCTCTAAGTTGAGGAAAGCATACTATAAAAGATAAACTGTGAATTCTTCAACCTCAAGCAGCTGCCAGAAATATAATATATTCTCAACATCTAAGTACTTGCGGCGTTAACAATATCCAACCCCAGTTATATTATGATTAACGTCCAATTTAACAGTGTCCACATAAACCCCTATCATGTAACAGTGGCATGAAACAAACCCACTCAAATCACCGAATATTAACATAGCAATAATAATTGCTCGCTCTGGAGTCACTATCATTAATCACCGAATATAGGGAAGTCAAAATGTATGCAACTGCTAACCGCGGCATTTTCATTGGACTGATACTTACATGTATTTGACTTGCAGCTTCAAATCCTTTTGGAGCCCTTGTGTTGGAGACCCACTGAAAACAAAAGTAACTCAAGGGCATCTGACAAAAACTTGACGGAAAGGTGATCAAATAGTTAATTTGACTGAAGAAAATGGATTTTTTTTTTTTTTACTAATTAATTCTGTTGTATTAGTTCTTGGGGTGAGCATCTCAACCTCTTGGAGTTTCAAAACTTTTCTGAATCTTAAGTGGCAGATGAGGATGGATTGTTTAGGTTATTAGAAATGTTATAAAAAGTGGTTCTTTGGTTTTCTAAAGGTTGATTAAAGCGCCTTATAAGTTATGATTTATTTGCTCACTTGATTTACGTCTCATGTAATTGCGAAGTAGGTTTATAAGTAAGATCTAGAAGTTATGTTTTGGTCATTTTTTTAATACTACTGTTCAAATCAGTAAATGATGGTGTTAAAATTTCTTTTGTGGTTATTTAACTATGGAGGTACTGCTTTCAACTTAGCCTTTTCTCTTATGGTTTTGCAATTGATATGTTGGTCCATCAATTGCACTTAATCGAGCACAATGGAAAAGTTTGATCCATGTAGCCGACCCCAATTAATTTGAGACTGAGGCTATGTTGTTGTTGTTGTTGATCTGTTGGTCTAATCTTATGGGGAGTTGGATGTTTATATGTGAGTTCAATATGATCAGTAGAGCCGAACTGCCTTTTTTTTAGTTGAAGGATCAAATAGACTGTTACTAACACCAATGTGTTCTCTCCTATCAAAACCACCAATTTGTTCTCTCTCTAAATCTGAGTCAGGAAGATCTTTTTATCTAACCGTTTTTATGAAGTTCCAATCAGTCCATGTTTTTTCTGCAGTGTGGGCGAATTCTTTGAGCGCCACTTTGGAAAAGAGGTAGTCAACATGCTTCATGTTTACTGAAGTTTCATGTTTACTGCAGTTTCGTTTTATATTGTCTTGATATTTCATTGCTATGTCACATTGAAAAAAATGGTATTGACTTTCATCTTTTTAGATTTTCTTCTTTTCTATTGTGAATATTTTGGAAATGCGCTTGCTAACTTTCATTGTCTTTATTTTTCTTGGGATAAGGTCGTCGATTATCTTATCGATCCTTTTTTAGCAGGCACTGCTGGTGGTGATCCCGATTCATTATCAGTGAGTACACTGCTTTGCATCCTTGTGTTTTTGCTGAACTTCCTGAGAAGCTAATGAAGTCTTTCTTTCTCTCTGTTTGTTACTTTATTTGCCTTGTACTGCCTCTATTTTGAGATGCAGTTGATCTTTATATATTCTTCCTAATTGGAGGCTATGTTGAACTTGTGTTCATAAGATATTTGTTTGACAGATGTCATGCACATTCCCAGAAGTTTGGAAGCTAGAAAAAGAGTAAGTCACATGCAAGTTGGTTTTCTACTATTAGCTCTTTTGCTGCTACAGAAGACTCAATATACATCGCTAAGATTTCTTTGATTTTTAAGTGAGTGTTCACTTGTTATTAAGAGAAATACTAAGATGATAATGTTGAAAAAGCTTCACTGGAAAATTTTGACTCCTCTTTGTTGCTCATCTGGTGAAAATTTTGTTCTTTTGATCTTTTTACTACTAAATAAATAATTCTATGAACGTATTTAGGTTTGGATCAATCATACTTGGTGCTATTCGGTCTAAGTTCTCTCAAAGGAAAGATGACAACAAAGAACGGAAAACTTCCTCTGGTGAAAGGAAGAAGCGTGGTTCTTTTTCATTTTATGGTGGGATGCAGGTAATGTCATGAGTAGAAACAGCAACACACATGCCATGAAAATGAAAATACTAGCTCCTCGCTAGATGCAAGTACCCGGAATTTTCAGAATTTCCACATTTTCCTCTAGTGAAGTGATCATCACTGTTTTAGAGGTCACTCAAGTTATCGTAGAATTATATTTTGGTTTTATTTATAGTTTTCAGAGGTATAAATGATTTTTCTAGAAGCACTGCAAAATTTTCATGCTAGAAGTTTACTGGTTCATTTCTGACCGCTGGTATTCTTTCTGCAGACATTGACCGATGGTTTGTGCAATGAGCTTGGCAATGACTTGAAATTGAATTCGAAGGTGTTGTCACTCTCTTACAACCATGACAGAAACACACTGTTAGATAATTGGTCAGTTTCTTATGCCACAAACCATAAGGAGTATTCACCAAAGCCATCTTTTGATGCAGTAATTATGACTGTGAGTGACTCTGCTGTGCCATAATAGTTTCATACTTCAAACATAAAACATTTATTTTATTGAATTTTGGTATCTATGATTCTATGTAGCATAGTGTTTAGTTTCTCCCTTCTTGTTTTTATAGACTAATAAATAATCAACATTAAGTGGGCACGGTATGATTTGATCTTTGGCTGCATCTTGAATAGGACGTTCAATTGCTTTTACATTGATATACATCACCAAATTACGTAGGGGGATAATATCTCGATTAACAGGCTTTTTCTTAATTTCAGGCTCCTTTGTGTAATGTTAAAGAAATGAAGATTAAGAAAATGGGCTTGCCTTTTGATCTTGGCTTTCTTCCAGAGGTACATTGCCCTGATTCTTCATTGTGATGGTCATTGAAATGTTTACCGTGTCTGCTAGAGTACATGTGAATTTCACCTCATAATTTGGATGCACGCCCTCATATTATAGATCCGATCTTGTATAAGCTTTTTTTTGAGTTGTGAACTTGTAATGTTACATTCAGTTTGTTGCTGAATTTGCCGATATCGCGTTTTCCTGAATTTGGAATGGCATTTGTGATATTCTTTATGGAGTTAAAGTCAGCACTCGCCCATCAGCAGGAGATTCTTTGGTACTTTCTATGTCAACCTTAGCTTTTTGCCGTTCCCATTGCAGGTTAATTATGTACCATTGTCAGTTATTATCACAACCTTTAAGAAAGAGAATGTCAAGAGACCCCTTGCAGGATTTGGAGTTTTAGTTCCTTCCAAAGAGCAGCAGAATAACTTGAAAACTCTTGGTAAAGTTTTACCTATACATTAATTGATCAATACACAACTTAATCAAGCATCACTGTCAAAACTTATTTTGGTTTGGAATAGGTACTCTATTTTCTTCCACGATGTTTCCTGAACGTGCCCCCAGTGACGTGTATCTGTATACAACATTTGTCGGAGGGAGCCGAGACAGGAATTTAGCCAAAGCTTCTGTGTAATATGCTTTCATGAACTTGAGTTCTCATATCTCATATTTATTGGGGGTAACTATGGTCTTACAGTGGCTAATGACCGACATTAAGTTTCTTTCTTAAAAAGGAATTGCTAATGATTGTCATTTTCATTTTAGGGATGAGTTGAAGCAAGTTGTTACCTCTGATCTGAGGAAGCTGTTAGGTGCAGAGGGAGAACCAGCACTATTCAAGTACCATCCTTGGTTTTACGAATTTAGATACTCAACTTTTTATGAACAGATAAATCTCATAGCATTTTCTATTCCTAAAAACGCAGTTGTTTCTACTGGAGTAAAGCTTTTCCTTTGTATGGCCGGAACTATAATTCAGTTCTGGAAGCAATAAATGAAATGGAAGGAAGTCTTCCGGGGTTCTTTTATGCTGGTAAGTGTTTCCCCAAAAGCATACTCTTTAATGGCTACTTTTGTAACTTTTGTCAGTCCCGAATCTGGTCAAATCTAATGAGTTCTGGAGAGACAATTTGGAGTCTATAAGCTCTAAAACTGGAAGAAGAAAAAAAACCATGTAGGAAAATTGAGTACCTCAAAAGCGAAGATAGTGGTAGTGAATCTATTTTACGGAGGGCGGGGTGCCATGGATGGGGGATAATAAAGAAACACGCTAGTTAAATAAGTCAAATATGTGAAATTGTGGAGATGGACGTAATATATTGAAAGGGAATGTCCATTATGAACAAATAGCAAACATGGAAGAATTTCTGCTGATTGGAAATTTGAAGTGAGAATACAACAACAACAACAACAACATAGCCTCAGTCCCAAATTAACTGGGGTCAGCTACATGGATCAAACTTTTCCATTGTGCTCGATTCAGTGCAATTGATGGTGAGCTTTGCAAACCATTCAAATCTCTCTTAATTAATGCATCCCATGTTAACTTTGGTCTACCCCTACCTCGTCGAATTTCTACAGTTTCTATTGAGTCAAGTTTTCTAGTTGGGGCATTTGTAGGCCGTCTTTGCAGGTGACCAAACCATCGCAACCGCCCTTCCCTAATCTTTGTATCAATTGGTGCTACTCCTACTTGTCTTTGAATTTTTATATTTCTTATTCTATCTTTACGGGTTTTACCACACATCCACCTAAGCATCCTCATTTCTGCTACATTCACTTTATGTAATTGTTGTTGCTTTACTGCCCAACATTCACTTCCATAGAGCATAGCTGGCCTAATTGCGGTCCTATAAAATTTTCCTTTAACTTAGTGGGGACATGTCGATCACAATCACCCCGTTGCACTCCGCCATTTCTTCCATCCACTTGGATTCTATGTGTGACATCATTTTCAATGTTACCATCATTTTGTATGATTGAACCTAGGTATCTAAAGTGGTTTACCCTAGGCACTTCTACTTCCCCTAATTTTACCACTCCGTCATCTCGATGTCTAGTGTTTCCAAACTCACGATGCATGTATTCGAGTTTTCGTCCTACTCAACTTAAAGCCTTTAGATTCTAATGTATTTCTCCAGAGTTCTAATTTCCTATTCACTCCATCTTTAGTTTCATCCACTAAGACAATATCATCTCGCAAATAGCATACACCATGGTATATCCTCTTGAATATGTCTAGTTAATTCATCCATAACTAAAGTAAATAGATATGGGCTTAAAGCCGATCCTTGATGTAGTCCTATCGTAATGGGAAATTCTTTTGTAGCTCCTCCAAATGTCTTTACACTCGTTACTACTCCATTGTACATATCTTTAATAGTGTCTATGTATCTAGCGTGCACTCTTTTTCTTTCTAGAACCCACCAAAGAACATCTCTAGGGACCCTATCATATGCTTTTTCTAAATCTACGAATACCATATGAAGATCTTTTTTCTTTTCTCTATATTTTTCTAACAATCGTCTTACAAGGAAAATCGCTTCCATAGTTGACCTCCCAGGCATGAAACCATATTGGTTCTCTCGATATTGTTGTTTCTCTCCTTAGCCTATTATCAATTATCCTCTCCCACAGTTTCATAGTGTGACTCATGAGTTTAATTCCCCTAGTAGTTTGAGCAACTTTGAATGTCTCCTTTGTTTTTGAAGATTGGCACAAGCGTGCTTCTTCTCCAATCCATTGGCATCCGTTTTGATTTTAAAATTTTATTGAAAAGCTTTGTCAACCAAGTCAATCCGATTTCTCCTAAGCATTTCCAAACCTCTATGGGTATTTCATCGGGCCACATGCTTTCCTATTTTCATTCTTTTCAATGCCTCTTTAACTTCTACAATTCTAATATTGCGTATAGTTTACATTTCTTTCTTGGTGTGGGTTTTCATCTATTATAGCATCAACTTGGCCATCATTAAATAAACTATCGAAGTAACTTCTCCATCTCTCCTTAATATCCTCCACGCGTTAAAACATTTTGATTTTCGTCCTTAATACATCTTACATGACTTAGGTCTTGTTTCTTTTTATCTCTTAATTTGGCTAGCCTATATATATATTTTTCGCCATCTCTATTACCTAACTTTGTATATAAATCTTCCATGAAATTTGTTTTAGCTTGACTAACTACTTTTTTAGCTTGTTTTCTAGCTTCTCTATATTGATTGTACGCATCTTCATCTTGACACTTAGGTATTTTCCTATACATATCTCTTTTAGTCTTAATTGCTCGTTGGACATCCTCGTTCCACCACCATGTTTCCTTCTTTGAAGGTCCCAAGCCCTTAGATATACATAATATGTTTGATCCCACCCTTCTTATGCAACTACTCATTTCTAGCCACATTGTATTAGCATCTAAGTCAAGATTCCAAACATTTTCCTTTAGTAGTTTTTCTCTAAACTCTACTTGTTTTCTATGTTTTAGGTTCCACCACTTTATTCTAGGGTCGCTAACTCTTTTATTTATATTTTTCCGTTTTGTTAGCTTAATATCAAGTACTACTAACTTATGTTGGGTAGTAAGTGCTTCACCAGGTATTACTTTGCAGTCTCTACATAGTTTTCTATCTATTTTTCTTGTTAAAAGAAAATCTATTTGACTCTTGTTATGACCACTACTAAAAGTAATTATATGCGACTCCCTCTTCCTAAAACTAGTATTTGCTAAGACAAGATCATATGCTGTACCCAGGCGGCGATGTGAAACACACCCTTGCTCATTTTTCACTACATCCGGGCTCCGATGCAGCGCGTCGCTAGGTGGGAACGCCCCAACGTTTATATATGTTTGATCCATTTCCTGAAAAGTGACAAAAGTTTTACGCTGGCTGTCAACCTATCGCAACCCTCCTCCTTTATCCGGACTTGGGACCGGCTATGTAGCGCACATAGTGTACAACATAGGTGGAGATGAAGTGAGAATATTATTTGAATTTCTTGGACTTGTCCAGTGAAAACCAGTATTCCGAATAAGGTACAACAACTTCTATTCTGGCGTTCCCATTTCAAGTCAGAGACAGATAAGTAGGCAAGGGATAGCACCACACATCTATTTCAACAGCCAGAAATGAACAACGATTTGGTTGTAGATGAAGAGAGATTCTTAGTTAACAAAGGTTGGATCGAACTCTTTGGACAATTAGACCTTTATGTAAATGTTGGTTTTAACTATTCCCATTTCAAGTCAGAGACAGATAAGTAGGCAAGGGATAGCACCACACATCTATTTCAACAGCCAGAAATGAACAATGATTTGGTTGTAGATGAAGAGAGATTCTTAGTTAACAAAGGTTGGATCGAACTCTTTGGACAATTAGACCTTTATGTAAATGTTGGTTTTAACTATTTACTCACTGGTGATGTGCCACAACAGTCAATGCTCTGAACCACGAGGGTATTTTCAAAAACATGTTACATGCGTTCCCCATATTAGTTTTACGCTTTTACTATAATTTGGTAACAGGGCTGCGAGGTGCGGAAAACATTTCAACCATACCCATGTATTTGAAATGTGGACTGCATGGAAACATTCGTTTAAGACTTAATGATCTTGTAATTTCATGTGATGTCTTGTTCATGTTTTCTCGAGGAAAGACTTGCAATGTTTGGTTGCAAATAGTTCTTCACTAATTTGATGTGGCCTTTGCAGGTAACCACAGGGGTGGATTATCTGTTGGCAAAGCAATAGCTTCTGGTTGTAAAGCTGCTGATCTTGTTCTGTCCTATCTTAACCCTTCTCAAGTTTCATGAAGAAGCCACATTAGTGTGGGTACAAAGGTACTCTACCGTTTGTTGTATGATTCCCCTCATTTTTTACTTATATTGCTTCTTTGATCAACTCAAGTTATTTTCTATTTTCTCGGATACAGTGGAGATTGAAAGAAACACCATTCGTGGTGTTTGATACATAACAAGGGTCCTAGTCACACAACCATTGACCATTGACTTAAAATGCAATGGTTGTAATGCAATTACAATTATGTGGAGGATTGCTTTTCTTTCTTTTCATTTTTGTAAATTTCTTCTGTTTGTAGTCAGAGATTAAAAACCCATACTAGTATGTCAAAGTTATGTTTCGAGCACAGTGAACGCTACACATCACACTTGGTTAGCAATTAATCCACTTTCAATTACCAAGTCCCTGTTTCCATTCTCAGAATCACAGCACTAGCATTTCTAGAAACAAATTCTGTATAATTGTTTGTCTCACCATCCTTTTGTTCTAATTCTTACCATAACAAATTTCTCTTCATCGCAGCTTTGCTCTGATTTAGTGGATAAGATGCTGACCAAATGGGCTGTGGCGATGGACCATGCCGATGGATCCTACAAGACACCTTTTAGCAGCCCATGATTCCTTAGAACTGCACTTTTGTTGGATATAGCAATGTAAGCTCTAATTCTCATTACCTTTTCTCTTTCATGTATGTGTGTGCATGTGTATGTATACCTAGTTAGTCCCTTTGGACCTTATTATATCCTAAACTACACTAAACTTTGAATCTTCAACCTTTAACGTTGAGATGTTCTTTATGCGTGTTAATTCTCGTTACCTTATTCTATGTGTCTCCACCTTAATTAAGTAAATATATGACCTTTCATTTGTTTGATCCACTCATAAGGAGCTACTAAAGTTGTACGTTGGCCGTCAACCTATCGCAACCCTCCCCCACTTTCCAAGAATGGAAAAAGGGACTTGGAACCTCCCTCCCCCATTTTCCAGGTATGACAAATGGGTTTGGGATCTCCCTACTGGAAAATGGGTTTCAGAGTCCTTTATTTGGACTTGGGACCGGTTATGTAGTGCATATAATGATATACATAGGTGGAGTTAAGTACATATAGCCTAAAAACCAAAAAATAAAAAAAAAAAAAAAATCATAAACAAAGTGACTGGAATGCTAAATTTTTAGCAATAATGCTTTTGTTGGTCAGTTTGATGAGATAGGTCAAAACACTTAATTTCTAACCCAGATGGACAAGCACATGTTCCACATTTTAGGCTCCTGAAGAGTGGATTCTTGTTTAGCCAAGTTATGGGCGAACTTAGTTCATGGATCTAAATGGGCTATTTGAGATATGGGGATAGAAATCTTGTCTTCTGGTTCGATAAGTCGGTGATGTCCTAGAGGATTTGATTTGCTTGATAGTCAACAACACGCCTTCCTATGAGAACATTAATATCATACCATTCAATGAACTAAACATTTATACAGAAAAATTTTATGCTCTCTACAATCGCATGGATTCATGCATAACATACTGACGAGTTTCTCTTCACATTTCAAGTTGTATTATCTTAATGTTCTTGCCACTCTTCCTGAACATATTTTCTGCAGTAGTTTACATTGCTATATAAATTTTCAGCTTGATTTCTTGCCACCCTGATTGCACTGATGTTACACTGCATATGCCGCGGTTTTAAAGATAGTTTCCCTATTAAACAAACTGTAGTTTCAATCATATGTTATGCATTTCATCTTAAGCAATTGATATTTGATTCAAGCAAATCAGTTATTATAGTTTGCTTAAGAATAACTGACAGCATTCATAATCCAATTACTTTTAGGGTTCTTGCTTTCAATGGACTCCAATATGTAAATGTAGAACTATATTTCTAAAATCAAAACAAGGGTCTGGATAAACTATAGAAACTGAATAATTATTTATGAATAAATAATGCACCATAGATAACTTTCATCATTCGCTCAAATAGACCTTTTAATGCTTAGAAGTTAATCCTAGGATTAGCCCAACATTTGTGCTTTTCGAACCATCTCTTTATCATTGAAAAGCCTAACTATTAGACAGTTTTTCTCTCATTCAATTAAATTGATTCTTCACTCTTTAAGTGGGCTGGTGAGATCTTTAAATAAGAAAAGAAAATAGAGATTATCCAAAGCAGTACAAATAAAGTGGTGTTTTGCTTCAGCTTGAGAACTTTGAGACACAAGCAACTTAAATGGTGAGTTAGTTGAAGATCAAATCACTTTCCTTCATTAGGTCATCAAGGGGCACTCTTTATGTTCTTTTGTCTAGAATTGTTTCAATTTTGTATTTGGGTGTCTGTCAAATATAAGTAGAAAAGTTGGAGCTTCTCAATCATACATGTTCCCATAAAAATCAAGAATGATTTGATGATCAAAGGTCCCAATATCCCACTAAGCAAATTTTACTTCAATAGCACCCCACACCAACCCCACTGCTCCACAATAGATATATTGCTTAAATGACTTTCTTTATAATTCCCTATTCAAGAAAATCATTGATGGGCACCACTCAATGGGTCCCAAAGAGTATGATAAATGGTGGTACTTTTATATGCTCGTTTGATTTGATATTGAATGACATTAGGTGATATGATATCATTAATAAGAGCCATTGTTGTTGCTTCAAATGGCGCCATGAGGTTTTGAAATGCAGTGGAATGTCTCAACTTAACCAGATTTGGACTCATAACACAAATTTACATTGTTATTGCCACTTGCACAAAACCTGATTGCTTGACCATTCCTGTTTCAAATACCTAGCAAAAAAAAAAAAAAAAAAATGACCCATATCAGAGGAGGTTGGATCCACATTAATCTAAAGTGTATGGAATGGACTCCCCTTTGTCCCAATTGTGGTAGACAAGTTAATGAGATGGCCAATGCGAGGCACTTGATGCATTAAAAACATAATTCTTGAAATGGCACATTGGTTGAGTTCAAGTTAAAGCTGGGTGATGTAATGCCGTTTTTGCAAAGTCATGACTCACGATAGAGCTTTTATTATTTGCATATTGCGCGCTTGAAATTTAATGTTTGTTCTTGATAGAATTAAAGGACCCACGAAAGCAGAGAAATTTGATTCGACAAATTTTATGAAAGTTAATTAAGCGTCTTAAATTCCTAACTCATAACGTGAGAGAAACGTTTATGCACTTCTCTTCAATGCACCTTGTGATGCACGCGCGAACGCACATTGGCGAGGTGCTTGCTCTATCAAAGTTACATTAGCTTTTTCCTAAATTATTACATCAAAGATTTATAAAATCTTACTATCGGTTTATACATTAACAACTCAATATCTATGGCAGTTCACCAAACTTTCATGGTAGCTTGAGTTATTGTTATTAGATTTTGTTACTGTATCACTTACTCCCTCCGTTTCTATATAAATGTTTTTGAGGTTGTTCATTCCAAATGACAACCTAAGTGAAACTTCTATGACGTGGCATATGGGTTTTACATAAAAATAGTGATGACGTGTTGGCTCACATCCACGAGATTGTTGTGCGTGCTTTGAGATACACATCACGCATGTTATACTTCAAAAATTATTTTACACGCACTTATTTTTATGTGGGATCCGCATGACGTGTTACGTGGGGTGTCATTTGGAGTATTATTCTAGCATTTTCCTTTTAAGAAAGTTAATTATATTGATTGAGGAAAAAGTGACAGCTAAATGACTAAATCACATTTTATTTTTTTAATCTCACTACTTCTACATACATTAGTTATTAATGTGTAACTATTAGATTTTTTTTTCTATGAAGAGTATAAAAGTTAATTAAGTAATTAATGTGTATTAAAAGCTATCAAATGACATATATTGTGAAATATCTCAAAATGACTAAAAAGACACTTAAAAATAAACGATTGATTATCAATTTGAAATTTTTCTAGCATGAAGAGAATGCAAAACAATAACTCTTATGTAGACTAGTCAATCGGCACGTGCTACTCACATGAGGCATGAAAAAAAAAACCGCTTTAAATGTGCGGCATTGAAATGGAATTGACGGTTTAATTGGATATATTTTGAATAAGCAGTTTTTATTATAACAATTTGAAATCACATTTTAATTGGATTGAGAAAAAATGGAGGTGAAAAAAAAAAATAATAAGATGATCTTTCGTTTTGAAAACTAAGTAAAAATAAGTTTAATTATTTTTTAAAAATGCTCTCATTATTTACTTTTCAAAGTTGTCTTGAGTAAATTTAAAAAGAGCACCGCAATGGGCAACCCACCTATCATTAAAGGCACCCAAATTTTATAGTTATTCTCTCCTCGAAATTTTACCCTGATGCAAATGACAAAATTGTCCCTTCATATCAAATTGGTGGATTGGTGGTGAGGTACACTTAGGGGCAATTTCGAGGAATTATGATAAGTTTTGGACTAATAGGATGGCAATGAAGATTGACATTTATATATAATATAGATAAGGTAAACAAAGTAGATGTTCTTAAATTGGTCGCACAATCCCACTAAATAATAAAGAGTGTAGTGCAGTGGTTTCAAATAAGCCTTTAATACTCTAACTAAGGGGAGGTGATGGTTTTGATTTATAACAATTGCATTGTAACAATTGCATTATTTCTTCTTCAATTTTTAAGTTAGTGGTAAAAGTATCCTCCTAAATCGAGAGATTAGTCAAGCTTTAATGAGAGGAGGCTTGCACGGTTCGAACACGCACAAGTAAAAAAAAAAAATTGTCGTACCAAATTCTATTAACTGCAAACTACACGCTTCACGGCTCGTGTAGTTTTGACTTGTTCACTCATTAATTATGCAAAAGAATGAGCAATAAATGACTTCTCTTACATCTAGATAAGAAATTTAATTAAGCCTTAGTACTATAGTCCAAGAACTTGGTGAACTACTCGGTGGATGCACCAAAGAAACTTCAATCCAGAAGTTACCACCATTTTATTAAAAAAAAGAGAAAATATATACAATAAATTTTATTAAAATGAGTCGGAAAACTTAAAAAAATATTCAAGGGGGTATCAAAATTTTACAATATATGATTGATTCATTAATTGCTCGAGGATGTATTTGAAATTAAAAAAAGTTTTGAGTCGGGACTCACGAGTCCAAATAGCACTACCCAAATATATATCTCAAACAAAAAATCTATTTGGACTCTTTGAGTCCGGACCCAAAGATTTTTTTATTAACAATTTAAGATATCTAGCTAAGAAAAAGACCTAATTACCCTCTACCCTCAAACACCAATAATAAATTTAAATTAAGGGTCTTTATGTCTTTTTGGTAGTTTGAGTCCGGACTTTTTGAGTCCATCTAACACTATCCTAAAAAATCTATTTGGACTCTTTGAGTCCGGACCCAAAGATTTTTTTATTAACAATTTAAGATATCTACCTAAAGAAAAGACCTAATTACCCTCTACCCTCAAACACCAATAATAAATTTAAATTATGGGTCTTTATGTCTTTTTGGTTGTTTGAGTTCGGACTTTTTGAGTCCATCTAACACTATCCTATCTCAAATAATATCTCAAGTGACACTTCTCTTATTTGGCGCACAGTCTCCACATAAAAATAAGTGTGCGAAAAATAAATTTTTGTGCATGACGTGTATCTTAAAGCGTGTAGATGCAAGCCATATCAAGTGGTGTCGTTTTTCTTTAAAAAAAGACACGTGTCCAAGCAGTAAGGAGTGATGACGCCCTGTGAAGCAGGCGCAGGACATGCAAAGAGGATAGAACGGATGGTGGGCCCACGTAACAGGAGACAAGTGTTAGAAAAGATGGTGGGGCCACAGGCGTAAGTTGTAGTCCGTAGAGGTGGCAGCGGAGGCCACATAATAACGTAGATCCGGGAGCACGGACTGCGTAACGAAGAAGAAAGATCAAGTTGATAAGTGCGCATCACTTCGAAGGGTAACATGTAAAGTGCGAGTGGAGCGAAGGACCCGAGAGAGGTCACGTGCTCGTGCCGCGTGCGTGCTCCCCCCCTCGATCTTCATCATCCAAGCAAACCAACCAAAGCTAGTTAGTGCTCTCTCTCTTGTACTGCATGTACATATGAGCCCGTATCTCTAGCATTTTTGGTGAGACTGGAGATAAAATAAAGTGTAATCTCAATCGATCTAAAAATTATAAAAGGATAGTTGCGGTGGTTCCAAGTAGTGGCGGAACTAAGGGGGCAGGAAGGGCGATCGCTCCCCAATTAACCCGATATCCCCTATAGTATCCTTGCACAGGGTCACCAAGCCCCTACACAATATTTGTCTTTTTCGTCTCTTAACTCTCAATCAGGACTCCTTATAGTACCCCTACGCATATATTTGTCCTTTTTCGCCTCTATATATGATCGACACACGCTCCTTATATAATAAGTGTAGCATTGTTAAAAAAAAAATTATGTTTATTTTTTCATACTAATATATATATATATATAAAGTTAATATTAAAGTCCGCCCCATCTAACAAATTTTTTGGTTCCGCTACTGGTTTCAAGTGAAAATAGGATTAGACTTAGACATGACTAATGGTGCACTACTGATTAAAAGATTTAAATTATATATACTAGCACAATATTATCAAGTACATTGAATTAAACAAATTAGAAGAGTTTTATCTAGGGCCGAAGCCATGATTTCAACTTTTCTTGGCTAGATCAATGGTAGTCTAGACATTGTTTGAGGGGTTGGCTAACTTAAGTATTTTTTATAATTTTTTTTGTTAACAATTATAAGCATGAGGGGGACATATACTGATATACATAGCTACTCCTGAGCTACAGCTTAAGACAACTATGTATGTAGCTCCACCCATGTTATTCATACAGCTAATCCAACTAATTTTCCAAACACGATTCTAACTAATTTCATAAGGAGCTGAAGTATTGATAAAAGGGTAGTGATATTTGGACTCTCGAGTCCGGACTTAAATTTTTTTTTTTAATTTCAAATACATAATCGAGCAATTAATGAAGTAACCATAATCACTTGTAAAATTCATTTGATATCCTTTAAATATTTACAAAAACTTTAAAAACTTTCTTATAAGTTCAGACTGACGAATCCAAATAAATTTATTATAGATGAAAATACTGTAATTGTAAGAATTCAAACTTTTTTTGTCCTATCCAATAATTTATCTAAAATGTCTGTAACTCTTGTTCTCCTCAGCGCCTCTGGGATTAACGAGTGGAAGGATCTCTCTTTCTCCAACACTAACAAAGCTTAAACAACATAATTACAGAAAAAGAGAGCGACACATGCATGAGCGAAGACTTCAACATATTATCGCGACATAAGAGACATAAAATAAATCGGTACATTGTACGTGCGAAGTAGAGAAGGGATTCGTCCATGCAGGCTAAATCCGGCATTCCTCGATCTCACCAACACCACGTGGCCGTACAATAATCACCCACGTTGGGATCTAAATACTCGCTGATCTTAATCTACACCAATCAATCACGACCGTCCAAGCCCCGCCAGATCTCAGTATCAAACGATGCGGCGCACGGATCAGGCGTCTGACCAGACACGTGGAAATCGGAGAATCCAGTCAAATCGAGTGGACCTAGTCGGTCAAATCTCAGGAGAGTTGTTGGCTTGGCTTGTACGCCAGTGTGTAAACTCGAGAGGCTTCTCTCCTCTGGGCCAAAAAGAGTGAGGAATGAAGTTTGACCTTCAGTATATACTGTGAAGAAGAGACAATCCAATGTGTCCCTATTACAGCTATCGTTGTGGTGTACCACATGATTAATGTCCTCCATATACAAACACGAGATTAAAAGACAATAATCAAATCACATTCGAAGTCGCATCGAGGCTCTGAAGCAATTAGTGCGTGACTCAAAAACACACGCAAATTTTAATGCATAATATACAAGTTGAGAGTTGAGCTTGCCGTGACTTCGAGTATGGCTTTCCGTTAGTATTCTTCTAATACTTTTCTTTGCACATAACATGATGATCATGGTTTTCAAATGACCCGCACAATAAAATTACTGGGAAATGTAGCGGTTGGTTGTTTAACTAGCAGCTCCTAACTTACTATATCTTTGGTTCATTGTTGAGAGTTTAACTCAAGCGGCAGTACAAAAGATGCTTGCACGCCGAGTGTTGCTTTCTTACTTCAGTCAAAAACAACTTCGAGGGGAGGTATTGGACTAGTACAACTTTCTTTATGCTGCACACCATCTAAATTATATGGCATCGCTCGTCAAGGCTAGTTTAAAAAGGTGAATTTTTTTGGGTCAAAAGATAATATGTTTTTAAAAGATAAGTGTTTTTAATTTACCCAATTTGAAAGTAATACTATTTTGTGACTCAAAACTTTTTTTAATTTCAAATACATCCTCGAGCAATTAATGAACAAACTATAATCACTTATAAAATTCCTATTATGCCGCTTAAATATTTACAAAATTTTTAAAAAAGATCCCTATGAGTCCGGACTCATGAGTCCAAGTAGACTTATTGAGTTTGAAATTAATCGAAGCAAGGCTTTAGATATTTCGTAACTCCAGTAACTATAAAAAAAAAAAACGATTTTAAAAAGGTGAATTTTTTTTTATCACATAAGTTTACGTCTCGAGGTGCAAATGAGCAGTGTTAATAGCAATAGTAGTTGGTCCAACCCCCCATACCACATCTACTCAATGACCAATCTAAGTGATCAAAGTAGGGTAGACAATTTGAGTCATGAAACGATTAACACGACACGACACGACACGACACGATACGTAATAAACATGTCGTGGGTTTGGCTTAAGTGGGTTGGAGTCATAAACGTGTTAACACGTTTATACGCGGTTAATAAACGAGTCATTAACATGTCAATCTGTTTAACTCGTTTATGACTCGCTTAACACGACTGATGAATAATGTATAAATAATAAATATGGTATAATAAATAGATTGACACAAAATTCATCAATTTGAATGCATGTTAATAGCATGATTTATTTATAGACATATTTATCATATTTTATTTTATTTTTTAAAAGAAATGTTCATTTCACTTTTAATATGTTATTTATGTTTTAGATTTTATTAATAATTATTTATTAAAAAAAATAAAACTTTTCACCAAAGTAAAATTTAATTTTTTTTAGATAATTCTTATAATTTTGTTTATGTTATTATTAAGAGTAATAAAAACTTAAATGAAAAAGTAAAGTAAAACTAACAACTATATATAATCACATTATATTTTATTGGCTATTTTAGTATGTTTGTTCGAGTTTAATCATTTATATATATTTTAAAAAATAGTAATCAAATTATAAAAGTTTAAATAAAATAAAAATTTTAAATACAATATTTAATAAATGGGTGACACGAATGCACGACATGTTAATTAACACGACTCATTTAGAAACGAAAACGATTAACACGATTAATAAACATGTCATGTAATAGATTTGCATTATATGAGTCATGACCTATTTATTACGACTCGACACATTTACGACTCACTGACACGAATTGCCACCCCTATATCAAAGTCTTCCTTCCTCCTTGCATTGGATCATCCTTTTTTTTTAGCCAGTCTCGAGTGAAGTAATTAATGGGCATCGGAAGGTTATAATCGGTCCACGTGTTCAAGATGCCTAAAGATCCAGTGTCTGGACTACTCTTCACTACCTCATTATCTTTTACACGTGCCAGATGGAGAGCATGACCCGCACGCAGAGCCGTCAACACCGTATCATCTTCCCGCCAAGCCTGCACAGCTACTCCTATCCGAAACTGCCGTACTAGAAGTCGAGTGAGGTGGGGACCACACCCACCATTAAAAGACCAATTTAACCTCAGCAGGTCAAATAGTAGTAAGTAATTCTTTAACCATGGTTTAATTTTCAAGAATAAAACCCACGCTTTTCGTTCTCAAATCTCTCGCGCTCACTCTGTTCAATTTCTCTCTCTCTCTCTCTCTCTCTCTCTCTAAAACGCACACGCGCGCGCACACACTCTTCGCGTGAGCACGCGAACACCAATGCGAGTGCGTCTTCTTCGTCTCTCGAATCTCCGCCTTTGATTTAGCATAACCGCCGACGCTGCGACGCCGCGAACGATCACGCTCGGCGGCGACCGAAATGACGGTGTTCAGCCACTCCGGCGGCGGATTCCTCGCCGGAAAGCAGGTCTTCCCGGTGGACTACGAGTCGGAGGTGTCGCAGAGACTGGTCGAAGCCTCGCACTCCGGCGATCTGAAGTCGGCGTTCGAGTGCATCGCCGATCCGTTCGTGGACGTGAACTTCATCGCCGCGGTTTGCCTGAAATCCAGGACGACGGAGATCGTGACGCACGACGAGTCCGCCGATGAAGTCCGGATCGAGTACGAGGAGTTCAGGACCGACGTCACTGCGCTGTTCCTCGCCGCGCACGCCGGAAACCTAGCTCTCGTTCGGAAACTTCTGGTGAGTTCATCGGAAGCCTTCACTCTGTATTTACTGTTCACAGCTGTTGTTGTACTTGTATTTGATCGAAACATCGCTGTTCGATGGTGTGATCTCGAGGTTCCAGCTCGTTTTACTGTGTTTGATAGTGTTCGGTTCACTGTCCGCGGCTGATTTTTTGTGATTTATCACATTTGGGAGTTTAATGTGATTCGGTACGTTTAGTTTTGAAGATTTGGTGAAATCAAGCTACAATGCCTTTCTTTTAATGCTGATGCGTTTGAGATTTTCAAGTTTCCCGGGCATGTTGTTTCGGAATTCAACTTCTTCGACTTTTCCTTTTCACGCTTTGTCGCTTTAAAGAATTTTATTTGTATGGATTTTTGTTCAAAAGGCGATTTGGAGTCAGAGATTTCGCGATCTTTGTTTTAATTTTCCGAATATTTGGCATTTATTAGTCAAGCAATTTATCGTAATTGATCACGCACTCGTGACTCGTCCTTCTCCCATTGAATCTCGAGTCCACGCCTTCAATTGATAGGCGTCTACTGCGTGAGTGGACTGCAGAATCTCGATTTATTGTTTCCAACCAACGTGATGTTGAGAGAGTTGTAGGGGTTTCTACGGATGGGTTTGTGGAAAACAAAAATTCCTCTCAGTACGGCCCACTACTGACTGCCCTCGTAAATGCATCGTATGTGTCACACGGATATCACAGAACAGAACAATCTAACATTGAGTGACACATTAATGGATTTTTAGTGATCAATTAAGTTTTACATGGGCGATTGAAGGTGTAATGGTATTGCACATACTACCAACTACTAGTTAGTACTACCTTTTAAGCGAGGTCTCCTGTTCAAATCGAGGTCTCCTGTTCAAATCGGTTAGAGTCTGATAGAGAAAAAATATATAAATTGGAGTCACCCCTTATACAGGCTTATACAGGGCTACCAGTGCCAAAACTTGGATTAATGAGAAACCAAAATAAAAGTACTGCACAGGTCATTATGGATGGCTTTAGTATCAAATGTGGGGAAACTCTGAAGGTCCTAATTGACTTGACAAGATGTTGTTTTGACAAGGAGTTGACGGTTCTAATTCTGATGCTGACTTTCCATGACTCCTCCAATTTTTTTCTCTTGACAATGGACTAAGACAACCATTCATTGGATGCCTTTTTAGGCTTACTTGGTTTATGTTTTTTTCTCTGTTTTTAAATAATTTTCTTCCGACAGGAAGAAAATCTCGCCAATAGATCCCCATTAAATCTCACAGACGAGACAAGTGGCTGAATTATAATTTCTTGCTTGTCCTTTTATGGGTTCGTAAATCAAAGTGAAGCCAGATAGGCTTTGGATGTCCGCAGCTTTCTTCTTTTGATTGGGATTTTGTTGCAACCCCTGAATTCAAATTTCCAACCTGTCCAAATAATTTTGATAGTCCAATAGCGACAAACATCAAATTATGCTAATTTGAGTTTGAGTTATCGTCATCTGATTTTTTGACCAAATCCTGGTTGGATTAAGTAGATTTGAAGAAGTGACACTTTTGGACAGTCTCCAGTTTAGTTCTTTGTTGGGTAATCATTATTGAAAAATATATTATAATGTCAGCAATGTGGTTGTACTGCTGAAGCCTAAAGAAAATGATTGGCGAGCAGATGAGTTTATGATATTTACTGCATTGTTATACACTGTCGTATTGGACAAAGAAAATCCAGAGACATACGTTATCTGGAGATTTTCACCAGACCATATAATTGCAGTTCCCCGAATGCATGTCTTTTGGCTTTTTCTTTCTTGTCCTCATAATAGTTTATCTTTTGTAAGTAATTGTGCATTGAACATTTTGCTCCTCTGCAATCGTTGTGTTTTTACTGTTTGCAAGTCTGATTTTAATCTTGCAAACCCTTTAATTCTGCATTACATGTTTTATTACAGCTGCCCCAGTGTGCTTTGTCCTACACTTTTGGCCCCGTAATTGACGGGCATAACCATATGACTTGTTTACTTGTTAACTGTGCGATCCAATCAAGGAAAATGCTTCTCACTGTTCAAAGTGGTGGATCACCAAAAAAATACTGTGTGCAAGTGCTGGATTGCAAAACCTTATATTAGTTTTCAATTCATACACCAGTATTGTGTGTTTGTCCTATTTGAATTTATTAATTTCCTTGCAGGTCGGGTACCCCATCCTTTTCATTTGCCATAAATCTATGGATGCATTTGTGATTTTTGTGTGGCGTTTAGCTGCTTGTATCCTTTTCCTTCTTAACTTACTTTGATTCAATTAATTTGGTACACGAACCAACAGATTAGTAGGTTTAACTAATTGACTTTTAGACTTGTAAAGAACTGTGTCCAATCATATTAAGACACAAATTCGGTATTTGGTTGGACTTGGGGTGATTGTCTCGTTGGTTATGGGGCAGTCATTTACCATTTACCAGTCATTATGTATTGGGTTTCGAAGACCTTGAATTTTGCTGTTGATTTTATGGACCAATTTTCAAAATGATCCTATCAAGATACTACATTTCTGTTTCAGTCTTTTAACTGTACAGAAAACAAAACTATTCTGATATTTGTTCTTTAGCATGTGGTACTCTTTCCTTCATCTCTTACTGTTCTTGAATAAAGTTGAACCTGGAAGAATGAGGAAAAGAAGTATTCTTTATTCCAGAATACTTTTCAGTGTACTTGACACGTTGTTTTTTCATTGACGCAGAGCGTCGGAGCCAATGTGAATCAGAAGCTCTTCAGAGGGTTTGCGACAACGGCAGCAGTGCGAGAGGGCCACCTTGATATCTTGGAGATTCTGCTAAAAGCTGGAGCTTCACAGCCAGCTTGTGAAGAAGCCCTGTTGGAAGCTAGTCGATTGGGACACGCAAGACTAGCTGAGTTGCTCATGGGGTCTGATATGATACGGCCCCATGTAGCCGTGCATGCACTTGTCACGGCCTGCTGTAGAGGATTCTTAGATGTCGTGGACACACTCTTGAAGGTAAAAATAAGGGGCTTCATTTACTAATGCATTTCATGAATTATAATGCATGAAAGTCCATAATATTCTGCCATTTTCGGACTATGTTAGATTATCCAAACTTGTGTCTGCAGCATCGTTTACTTGGATCCAACAGACTATAAATTATTGCTAGAATGAAAATTTTGTGAGAAAATCATAGTTAGCATTCTCTTTAATATTAGAAAACATTGATGGTCTTTGATTAGTTGAGAATGTTGTTCTACGGGAATGCTTGGCTTACAGCCAATGGTGATACATCAAAGGAAATTGTGTGTTTCATGCAACTTTACATGGTAGGCGAGTTTCATTTGATGTGTCATTAATGCTTGGGTTAGTTAAGGTGTCAAGTGTTTTGATGCTACTCTAAATGTGAGTAAGCAATATTTGCATGTGCTTCAGTGGGCACACTGAGCACGCGTAAGTCAATAGTTTTCATTCCTTGAACTATAAAAGAAAATACTTGATTGGGGATGACAAAGAAACCAGAGGCTTTTTTCGTGAAAGCTTGGGATGGCAACCTCTTGTTTGTTGGTTTGTGGTTGCTGTCACCAGCTGGGTGGGCAACCTCAAAATCTGTATCAGGCTTGATTGTGAATCTGTCAGCATCTCAGACGTCTTGAAAATCTGAATTTCTTTTCAGATTGTACGGGCTAAAGATTAGTGGGTTCCACTAGAACTATAGGTGAATACTGTAGATTCACTTTGGGTGGATAATGATGTTGATAGTTGCAGTGGCATAGCCTTTTTTTTAACCATGTCTAAACTACTGTCGATTTGAAACTAATCTTTCCAAATTTACTACTAATTGTCAAGTTTAATCATAAAATGTTGCTAATCTCATATTAAATGGACATTTTAAAGTTGTTCTTTGAATTGTGTAGTGAAGCTTCTTGCAGATTTCTATCTACATGGCTTGTAAAAAGTTGACAGTAAAATATAAGTTTCTTTTAGGTGGTGCTCCATGACTGTAAAGTGTAAACTGGAAACCACTTGTCTTCATTTCACAAACAAACTTCCTTCCAGTGAACTGCGAAGTGGGGAATGAACTGAAACACACTTTACTTTGATTGTGCAGTGTGGAGTTGATGCAAATGCGACTGATCGGGTTCTGCTGAAGTCTTCAAAGCCATCCTTGCACACAAATGCAGATTGTACGCCGCTTGTTGCTGTAATTGTTAGCAGACAAGTCTCCATCGTCCATCATTTATTACAGGTACTGACTTAATTTCACTGTTTACATCTCCCAATTTTACTTTCCTTTTCACCCATCTTAGAGGATCAGATACTGTGGTACTGATCTTTCAGAACTAGGTATGGGGCTGTTCAGATGTGTAAATTTAGAGGGGCCCTTACCTGCCTAAAAAATCAGTGACACGTCATATAGCTGAAACTGCGCCCATGGTCTATGGGTCCCAATAATAAACTCTTTGTAACCACTCACCGGCTTCTCAAAAGAGATTTTTAGTTTTCCGTACTATAGAGCCCACTTGTTCATGGTACTTTCATAGATTCAGAATGGTTAAGATTCTTGATACCCAAATATTTGAGTTGTATGTTGACTGGCCTTCAGATATTTTACGTGTTGGGGGTTAGAGGTTTAAATTCAAGATTTTTCACTCTGTAAAAGTTGGGTGAAACTGTTAAATTGCCTGTTTGCTATACTGTCCCCAATTTTTATGAACACTTTTGAATCTTTTGATGGGTTATCCACTCTTGTATACTTCATCAAGAAGTCACATTTATCTGATGTGGGATTAACTTTCAGTCCACATCTCCACTGAATCCGCAGTGGAATTGTGAAATGTTTTGCTTTAAATAGATGATTTTAAGGTGTGAATGTTTGAGCAAGTAATATTTCAATTTCAAAGATGTACTAAATTTACTGTTTATTTTTTTGAATGATTTATAATGAGTAATATGAATTTCTTTCTTTATTATTTTTTTTTTTACCATGGACTAAAGATTGGAGCGAGAACAGACATCAAGGTGGGACTCGGAGCTTGGTCGTGGGATTCGAACACAGGCGAAGAGTTCAAAGTTGGTGCCGGTTTGGCCGAGCCTTATCCCGTCGCATGGTGCGCAGTTGAGTACTTCGAAGCCAGTGGCGCCATCCTGCACAAGCTCCTTCAACGCTTTTCTCCCAATGCCACAATTCATGGGAGAGCCCTCATCCACCACGCCATCTTATGTGGAAATGTTGGAGCTGTTGATGTGCTCTTACACTGCGGCGCCAATTCAGAATTGCCTGTTAAAACTACAAGAGGGATAGAGTTCCGGCCTTTACATATGGCTGCTCGAATTGGTCTGGATTCGATAGTTCAGCGTTTGATTGATGCTAGATGTGATCTCAACTCCCGAACCGAGTCTGGTGAGACTGCAGCAATGATTTGTGCGAAGTTCAGACGAGCTGAATGTCTTCGACTCTCGCCATTGCCGGTGCAGATTTCGGTTTAGTTAGTTCAGCTGGTCACAGTGCCAGTTCAGTTGCAGGATCAAACCGGTGGTCTCTTGGCTTCCAAAGTGCAGTTCTGGATGCCATTATTTCTGGGGGGAGCCTTCGGTCCAGCAATGCCTCAGTGTTTTCACCTCTCATGTTTGTCGCTCGCACGGGCAATGTCGAGGCGTTGAAGACCCTGGTAAGACAGCCTAGTACCGATCTCGATTGGCAGGACGAGAAAGGCTTCTCAGCAGTCATGGCCACAGCAATCGAAGGTCATGTGGAAGCCTTTCGTGTGCTTGTATATGCAGGTGCGGATGTAAAGCTGCTTAACAAATTGGGTGACTCTGCTATCAGTTTATCACAAATGAGCCACAAAAGCGATCTCTTCGAGAAGGTGCTGCTCGAATTTGCTCTCGAGAAAGGAAACCACGGGGCGAAAGGATTCTACGTCTTACATTGCGCAGCTCGCAGAGGAGACGTGGATGCAGTGAGACTCCTAACAAGCAGAGGCTACGACGTCAATGCTCCAGACACTGATGACTACACACCATTGATGCTATCAGCAAGAGAAGGACATGGAAGCCTGTGTGAGCTCTTAATCTCATGTGGTGCTAGATGCGACATCAAAACCGCAAGAGGCGAGACAGCACTCTCACTCGCAAGGAGAAACGGCAATGGTGTTGGCAGCGAGGCTGAGCGAGTTATATTAGACGAGCTTGCTCGCGTGCTCGTGATAAATGGTACTCCAGTGCAGAAACACACTAAAGGAGGCAAAGGTTCGCCGCATTCAAAGCTGATGAGAATGGTAGGAGCTGCAGGAGTTCTACGATGGGGGAAGTCGAGTCGGAGAAACGTGGTTTGCAAGGATGCTGTGGTCGGATCAAGCTCTTTATTTCAGAGGAACCGACGGAGGAAAGGCGATGGTAATCATCCGGGGCTGTTTCGCATTGTGACAACTAAGAACAAGGAGTTTCACTTTGTGTGCGACGGTGGAGTTGAGATTGCAGAGCTTTGGGTCAGGGGGATTAAACTTGTGACCAAGGAAGCATTGTTTGGGAAGGAACAGATCGAAGCGTGAAGGATGTGGTGGTGGTGTCTGTAAAGTGGAAGTTTGGGTTGGGCACTTCATCTCGAAGTGCTCTCTACAGTTCTTTTTTTCGTTGGTTCTCTTTCTAGTTTCTACTGTAAATTTTGTCTTCTGATCTCTGCTAGATGTAGAAATGCTTTTCAATGGAAAGGAAGGTATGGCATTTCTACTCTACATGTTTATTTTAGCTGGATATGAGTCAGGTGGGAAGTCACAAGTGCTACAAGGAGAACAAGTACCAAACGATTTGAGTGTTAAGGCATACATCTATTCACAAGCGCACGCACTAATATGCCCAATGGATGGGCACCAACAAAGTGTCCCAAAACAGGTCACCATATAATGCATATAATGCGTGAGTATCTAGTATCTTTGGTGAGACGGATGAAGATCACTTGCCAAAGGCATGGCTTTGGTTTCGATTGATGTTAGAGTCAAGGCGTTGTAATTAAACTGGGCGTCAATTAAACTGGTTTCTTAAATTCAAGGCAACAATGCATATATCAATACCTAACAGAAGGCCCATCACTTGATCAAACAAAACAAAACTTGTTTCAACTTTGAAATGAATTTCCAAATGATGCCGACTCTTCAAGTAACAATTCTTTTTAGTTTCCAGTTGAAGAAAAACAAAAACGAAGCACCTAATATAGCCCCAAAAACATGTTTTTAAGCTGATTCTAGCAGTTCAGAGAAAGGGTCTCGAAATACAAAAGGTAAAGCAAATGAAGAATTTACAAAATTACCATAGTGCCATCGCGCCAATGCTCTTTTCATGAAATCAGGACTTGCTCAAGCTCTTCATCAGCTGTGAGGGGATCATCAACTACTGATTTACTTCTAATAACCAGTCATTGCACCTTAGCACTGTTAAGAACTTTCCGACGGTTAAGTTCAGTAACAACAAAGGTGAGCCAAAGGAGGAGGTAATGTTCATGCACAGAGCTATGGATGAATCAAACTTAGTTGCCAAAAAAGAAATTTTGTGCTACCAATGTTGAGAACAAATTTACGTTACCGCAGACCATAGTCCCAAAGCTTTTTTCTGGCAATTAGGACTCGCTCTTTACCGGATGTGAGGGCGTCAACTCTTGGTTCTACTTCTGATACCCAGTCGTCCCATCTTAGAGCTGGTAAGAACTTTCTGATGTAGATTATAACATGTGGTTTGTCTCGTATAATGACTATTCCATGTGGACGAAGTATCCTATCCATCTCGATTAGAAGATCCTCCATGCTGCAGTTACGCTGCTCGATGTCTGAAAATACAGCCCAAGCATGAAGTAGATCGTATGTACGGGGATAGGTAGAAAATGATTCGCACCTGTAATCACACAAGGGAACCGTTCCATTATTTGAAGAGGAGTCGGAAAAGAAACTGAAAACCAAAGGCAATTTACCATCAAAGTATTTTAGTTTTCAAAACGCATTTGCAATATGACCGATATCCAAATATAAATTTTCTCTTTGAAGTCTATCCATCAAAATAGAGATTCAGTCTCTGAAAAAAAAATGACAGCGTAGAGACATTTTTCCTAGTCAGGACATTATATATGTGAAGCAGAAGCGCAACGCCACACTTCGCACATTGTAAATATGGCGGATATAGTGATATTCAGTTTACCGTGGCTATTTAAGAAACTGAAAATTGTGCTTAGAGATGTAGCGGACAACAGAGACAAGATTACTATGCCATCGCCAACTTAAACTCACTGATTTAAGAAACACAGTACAATAATGTCGTGTGTAAGGTTTATAGAGCAGTTTGATTAGCCTTGAAAGGCCAACTGTAGAGTTGCATCACGCTTGCTATTTTGAACAACGAAGGTTTTTCCTACTTACTGCTTGGTAAACCTACCATAGAATTTCTAATTGAAAAAAGTTATGTACACGATGAATGTTAATTATTACCCAAGAATAGAAACATCTGGAGATGCAAACGTGAAAACAACAAATTACTAATATCAGAGGGACATACCAGTCATGAACAGTGCCAATTAGGCCTCGGTCATAAATGATATTCAGTTTCTTATACTCTTTAACAGAAGCAACATTCATGACCCATACATCTTTATCTTTAAGAGCAGATGAGAATCCTCCAAAGTTAGACCTCATATCCATGACATTTCTGAAAGAATTCCTTCCAATTACAGTTCGCATATCCTTCCAGTATTCATTCACTCTATAATGCCAGGCGTCCTGCATTACATAAGTTACTAACAAATTAGAATTAAAGCAAAAGCAATGATGCAGATTAAAAAATGCAACATAAATGGCGGCTGACAGGCCGTAATGAAATTTGAAAAAACTTACAGTATCATTTTGATATTCTGAAATGGTTACTCCAAGTTCTTCCAGGCGAGGAGGTGGTGCGGTAAGCCTTTTCGGCCATGGCTCCAGTCCACTGCCCTTCTGTGCATGCATCCCTGCTTAGCATGTCAATAGAATGGGTGTTCACAACATAAAAAGTTAAAGAGTAAAACCACTATGATAGGGGACATATAGTTGGAAGAAATCACATTAAACCTACGTAATATATGGATGGTTCAAAGACAACCTTTACACAAGAACCTAGCTATTGATCAGGTTATGCTAACTTGAAATTATTTTTTTTAGAGTTGAGGATTAAAATCACTAAAAAGTTTATCGAGAAGATGCTATGTGTAGTCCGAGGAGATCAACATCACTCTTTTGGCACTATTTGTCAAGACACCCCCCAAGCAAACAGCAGTTATAGCATAGGTTTGAACTTTGAATGTTAAAGCTACACACCACAAGATCGAAGTTATTGCATCTCCAATAGCAGGAAAATGCCATCTTTCACAGATCATGGAGGTTTTAACTATCTCAAGGCCCCATTGCCAAGTGCGCTGCTGATTCCCCTAAGTAACCATGAGAAACACAGATTGGTAGATCCATTATGACATATGCTACCTGAACTCAAGTCAACTTAGCAATGCGTTTTCATGACTACAAGGGTGCAAGGACCTAAATTTTGACTCTGCCCAAGGTTTTTGGTTACTTAAAATTTGAAGTTAACTAAGGAAAGTCTAATTTAACATCACATAAAATAAACATGAACTCTTTTAAGTGTTATTGAGATCCATGTTCTATTTCTTCTTTTAGGTTCTAGTTATTTCATTCCTCATACAGAGACAGATTTATCATCCAACCATTGTCTAATATGTTTTTCTGTATATTTTATGAGCATTTATAAACACACATTGGCCTTATCCATTACATTTGAGTGTGTACATTATGCAAATTTTCTGTTACTTCTAATTATGGTATGGTTTTGTTCACTTGTAAAGCATAACTGCCAGTTTTTAAACTTGAAATAAAAAAATTCATGTAACAATGTAAAGTTACAAGTCATATAAAAATAACGGATATTTAATTGTGAATAATTCGCTACTAACACATACCAACTGCACTTACTTGCAGAATATGGTGTGATGCATGGTTTCATGAGTACGTTCCATGATGCATCAGGATCATCTTCGGAATTGCACAAAGGGGGTTGGGCGCGAGGTGCTTTCATCAGATAGCATTGGTTATTCAATGGTTTAGCCCATATAACAGTTTGATCTTTCTTTGAAACAACACTCCAGCACATTCTCTTCAGAATGTCGTACATAACACTCCTGATTCTTCTGTTTTCTTCATCAATAGCATAAGCTTCTGGAGAAGAGTACACAAAATAGCCTCCAGGTCTTAATACCCTGTCCAGTTCAAGCAACAGAATCCCATCCCTCTGATTCCAATCAATTCTACATCTAGAACAATGTGCCAGTTCAAATGAGCGACTTGGATAGGGAAGCCTTCTTGTTCCAAGTACACCAAGAGTTGCAGGAATTCCCCTCTCTAAAGCAAATTGTATTTGATTCTGGTGAACGTCATTTGGCGCCAATGACATTGCAATAATATTGTGAGAAAGAAGGTAAGCTCCAAAACTTGCAACCCCACACCCCACATCGAGAACATTTCTAATGTTGCCGCCATTATTGAGCCTATCGCTTGGAAACTTGAGCATCTACTTGAAAAATAATTACAAGAACTTAACGCTATAATCAAAACATATGAATTGTAAAGAAAACAAAAGGAAAACGACAAGTTCGGGTCCTGTAAATACCCTTGCAAGAGCTGTGATGTACTTGTCAGCTCCCTCATGAAAATGAGTTCCTCCACCAGGAAAGTTTATCTTACTGCCTCTCACTTCCATCCAATGCTGGTCCGATTTCTCCTTCGCAAGATGCGTGTGAGGTATATTCACCTTCCACACCTCGTCTCTACTTGCCGGCCATTTAATAGGAACCTGGAACACTAATATCGCATTTCTCATTGAAAAAGCACTAATCCAAGCCAAACTAGTTCACATTCTTTCAATTGTTGAGATTTTGATGATTTCCGCCTTTTGATTTGTTGAGATTGTTGTTCTTTTTCAATTGTAAACTTTCTAGTCGATAACCTAATATCATAATTTTTTTCATTCTTTGGCCTAGTGATTGTGTTCTTGGACGAGCAAGAAGAGGATAGAGTGCAAACCTTGTAGCCGATTGGAGGAGGAATGAGACAATTGAAGCGCCGTTCCGGTGGAGGACAATGCCGCTCGTAATGCTCCATCAAATCAAAATTCAGCTTCAATTTCAACTGAGAACTGAGATTTCTATCCAAACACGGTATCAGCTCCGAGTATTGCAGATCGCAGACCTAAAAACAAGATCAATCGCCACAAATTTGAACAAAATCAAAACCACAACCAAACAAACTCAACAAATGACACTCGATTCACTTCACTTCATACCGGAATACTACTCAGAACACGCGGATTCCACTCTTGATCTTCAACCAGGCCAATGAGGCTATCGACCTCAGCATCCCATCCGAATAAACCACCGCCGAAAGCAGAGTCTCTCCCATCCCGGCCACCACCGCCGAAACCAACGCTCGGCAGATCAGGTCCGGACGACCAAGCAAAGTAAATGCATACCAGTCCGAGACATACGAGAAGACCGATCACAACAACACTCGTGAGGCTTCTTCTGCTCGCCGTGTGCTTCGTTTTCGGATCTGATCGCGCTCGAGACTCCATTCGAGACAAAAACGCTCCTAAAAACCCTAGAAAACGACGACGAAGAAGAAGAAGAAGAAGACGAAGACAGAGATCTCCACTCACTGGAGAGAGAGAGAGAGAGAGAGAGAGAGAGAGAGAGAGAGAGAGCGAATCGGATATTTTGTGGTCTGAGAGAGTGTTATAAAGGTCGACAGAATGAGCCGATTGAGACGGAACGGTAAATCGCCTTTGATGCCACCGCGCGCGCGCGCTGCCCCTTCGCGCTTTTTGGTCTCTCTCGTCCGCGCTCGAGTGAAGATATTAGAATGTGTTTGAATGACCCGTCCGATTTGCATCGACATTTGTAATGGCTTGGTGGTCCCTGATGTCAACGAACTCGATTAATGCGTTGAAAAAGATCGCAGGCCAACTTGCATGGAGAAGCTGTTCGATTGCTCCCGGGTTGATTTCCAATCCAGCTCCTCTTCTCATCACTTGTAAGTGCTACTTGGCTTGCTCTTTTTTTTTTTTTTTTTTTTTTTTTTTTTTTTTTGGGCCAACTTGAAATGAAGAGTCAATTATTAGTACTTGTTCGATATACATTGATTTACATGTGCACAAACATCGACGCAAAAATGAATGGATACCAACAATTAGATGTTCATTTCGAGGATTCTAAAACAAGTCATATTAGTTTTTTTTTTTTTTATTTCCCACTTAGTATCTTATTGATCGTGTTTTATGTGCGCGTATCTTTTTTTAAAAAAAAATGTTTAATATGTCTTTATATGTTTAATTTGATTCCTAAACTTTTATAAAGATGTATATTTAATCATTCTATCGTTTTAACTTTTAAGTGTTAAATATTCATGACGTGACTAATTGAAATGCTACGTGACTAGTCAATAAAAGTAAAATGATTTACTCCCTTCAGTCACAAAAATAAATCGTTTTTAGTAAGGGCGCAATAATTAAAATAGTCTTAATTACAAATGCAATTTAGAGATATGTCATTTGACCTTAAATGAATTGAATAATTGAATCATAAATATTTGAACTGTATAAAAGTATAATTGAAATAAAAATCTTGAATTCCGAAAGCGACTTTTAATTTTAACTAATAAATTTTTACTAGAGAAAATATATTACTAAATTGAACGACTCTCTTCAAAAAAAAAAAAAAAAAACTATATTTACGATAAACTCAAATATATCTTTAGTTGTTATAAAACTTTTTATAGTAATACAAGTTCAAAAATCAATGTTAAGTTTTATCCCTTCTCATAAGAAATAGAAAAAACTTAAATTAGTCTTTACAGGGACTCCAACTTATAGTATCTGAGACATATAACCACGTACTAAATCATTGGGTGACTTAATTAGTAAAATTTGATTTTTATACGTGAAGATCTTTTCCCTTGAGCCTAAAAATAAACATAATTTCCAGTTGGACAAGAGGGCCCCACTCCCCAGCCAATAGAAGAGAAGGAAAGAGATTCCGAAGCCTTATCAAATTGGGAATCCTTGCGGTTCAAAGGCACGTGTAGTCCTGGCACCCTCATACGGTCCAACGAATGGTCTCCACGAAGCCGAGCGCCATATCCATACCGCCATACTCCCCCTGAAAGCTATTGATGCTCACTCACAACACAACACAACACAACACAACACAATCACTTCGATTGCACTAAAATCTCTGCTCGGCCCGTCTTAACAACTGCAGGAAACCCTTTGAGGCTCTCAACAAATCAGCGAAATAAGCTCAGGATGAGAGCTCACTCGGCTACGCAACAGCCTCCAACACTGCCACAACTGTTCATCTCCAAAAGTGCTGCCCCGGGAAGCACAAGGTGAGTGAGTGCATTGGTCGCGTCATCCGTTAAGAATCTATAACTTCTTGTTGCTGTTGTTGTTGATGATATGGTTGGTTTTTTGGCATTTTTTTTTGTGTGCGATTTGGGTTGAATGTGAAGAGTCTTCTTTGTTGGGTTTAGTTGTCCTTGTGAGGATTTGCCCGCAAACGTAGGCGCAGTCCCGTCGATCTCTGTTAGTACCGATATCTTGTTCACCTACTTAACCACCTTTTAAATCATAGGTGCGGAGTTGCTCGAAAAGGCTTTGGTCCTAATTGAAGGGAGATCCGCACTTGATTATAATAGTACTTGATTATGAAGTGACACTTACGTAATGTGGGGGACTAACTTTCGATCCACCATCTCGAACATTCGGTGCATCAGTTGTTGCTTCATTTGATTTTTTTGATTGATTGTTCGATGGATCCTAATTGGATTTATTTTATTTTATTTTTTGTTAAGAAGGTTTTGAGGAGACCACGTAGCATGTGCAGTAAAAGTGCTTCTAAATGAAGTAGTTTGGCTATTTATCACTTTACTTTGCCTTGGTAGTTAATTTCAACTCGTAGGGTTTTTACTTTTTACTATGGGAACATGATAATCAGGGATTATGGAACTAACATTTCACTAGATACTAGTGCCAATTGGATTGAAATTGTAGACCACTTTCTATGGTAGGTTTGGTTCATTGATTTACCAATTCTTTGCTTTACATGGGCACCCTTTTTGTTGTTCTCTTTCTCAGTAGTGTTAATTGTTGGTTTCTATGTTCTTAGGTTGGGATTATGGCAAGATTGGGAGATTTGTATTGAATAGTTGGTTTTGTGAAAGATGTGGGGGGACTTAGTAGGGATCTTCCTTAGATTAAGTAATTTATTTCAGTGCGCGAATTGTAGAATGCAAGGTCATTGATCTTTTTGGAGAATTGGTGAATGGGGTGTCATGTAACAATTAATGGCAGTCTAAAATGTGACTGGTTTGTTGCTTACAGTTATGTGCTACTGTTTTTTGAAAGTTAAAATTTAAATGAAACCTTTCTATCTCAATGTTTATACTGAATCGAGCGCAATATAATAGTTTGATCCATGTAGTTGAGCCTACTAATTTGTTCTTGTTTTTATCTTGAAATCTTGATATTCTTAATTACAGTTGGAAATTAAGGCCAATTGATTTGCAATGCGCTCTACTTGAGTTCCTACGAATTTACTGTAAAGTAACTTTGTTTTTCATATCTGTAGGATTGAGATTTATTTGCCAAGACGATGCTTCTTACGAGCAAAATGTGGTAAGCAATTTGGTTCTTACACCTTTATTGTTACTGACTTATGTCTTTCTTTTTTCTTTTTTCTTTTTTTTAGCAGAGATCAAGAATTATGTGTAAGAAGTGCATGACATCTACTGACCATGTTTATATGTTCTGCAGCTCAATCTATTGTAAATGTAGCACACGAGACAGCTAAATCTGTTGCTTATGGAGTGCACAACTTTAATACAATGCCTTCGAGCCTCTTAGCGGCAGAAAAAGAAGAGGCTAAGGCTGTCTTAGCATTGTTTTTGAGAAGACAAGGTCTGAGCAGTTTGGTTGCAACAAGGACAATAAACAAGTCGAAGCGCTTCATTGATCACCTTGTCTCGAGGCTACACTTAGTGTTTAAAACTCGATATCTAGTAGGTTTGATTTCCAACACTAACACTTGTTATGAATTACCAATCCCACATTTCCCTTGTTTATTAGCAAAGTAGTTACCTTGCACTTATTTTTGTAGGTAGAGAACTTACAACTCTAGAGATAAGGGATTCACTTGTTCCATATCTCGAATCGCTCCTCACGGAACATGGAGAAAATTTGGTGGATGTGGTCGAAAGTTTTCCGCATGCACCTGGGAATGTAAGAACCTCGAGCCCTTCTCTTCCATCTCCATCGCCATTGCCATTGCCATTGCCATCGCCATCGCCATCGCCACCGCCACCTCCATCTCCATCTCCTCCAACGCCTTCAGTTGTGAACACGAAAAAACTAAAAGCCATTGCTCGAGTGAGTGAGATAGGCCGCGATGGACAGCTGCCACCGCATATACTCTACCTTATTGAGCTAGGAATGGACATTGATCAGATCAAAGGAATGACGCGCAAGTTCCCTGCTTTTGCTTACTATAGCTTGGAAGGGAAAATAAAGCCAGTGGTTGAGTTCCTTCTTGACCTTGGAATACCCTTATCAGACATCCCTATCATCCTTTACAAAAGGCCTCAATTGTGCGGCGTCAGCCTCACCGAGAACCTAGTTCCCACCATGAACTACTTGGAGAACTTGGGCGTCGACAAGAGGCAGTGGGCAAAGGTGATCCATCGGTTTCCTGCGTTCCTAACATACAGCCGACAGAAGGTGAAAGGAACTGTTGACTACCTACACAGGGTAGGACTCTCTGCAGGGAGCATTGGCAAGATTCTCACTCGCTGCCCGCACATCATAAGTTATAGCGTGGATGAAAACCTTCATCCTACAGTTGAGTACTTCCGCTCATTAGGCGTCGACGTTGCAGTTCTTCTCTACCGATCGCCTCAGACTTTCGGTCTAAGTATCGAGACCAACTTAAAACCTGTGACCGAGTTTTTCTTGGAGAGAGGATACTCGGTAGCAGAGATCGGAACCATGGTTTCAAGATATGGAGCTTTGT
This sequence comes from Stephania yunnanensis, assembly GCA_039657365.1. NCBI lineage: Eukaryota > Viridiplantae > Streptophyta > Magnoliopsida > Ranunculales > Menispermaceae > Stephania > Stephania yunnanensis. The sequence goes on along the minus strand of CM077589.1, from coordinate 54,207,046 downwards.
ACACTTTTAGCTTGACAGAAAACATGATTCCAAAGTGGGATTTCTTTCTCACGACGGGGTACCGGAGGTCGGAACTCGTTAAGTTTCCTCAGTATTTTGGGTACAGTTTGGAGGATAGAATCAAGCCAAGGTATGCTCAAGTTAAGCAGAGTGGAGTGAAGATGTGCCTTAACCAAATTTTGTCTATTTCAGATTCTGACTTTGAGAAGAACCTGCAGAAGAAGATTGAGAGAAGGTCCAACAGGCTGGGCCTTGGAAGTGTACAAACAGTACAATGCAATGACAGTCTCAATGAAGCATGGCAAGTACTGGAGCATTGAAAGTGTTTGTTTGAATTGGTATTACTAAGTATAATATATCCATTTGAAGCCTCTGATGATGAGGTTGTATCATCAAGTGAAGGGAATTCTTGTTGTACTTTCTTGACTGCTGTGTAGTCGACTACTGGTTCATGGATATTCATACGAGTAAATGCATATAAATGAAATCGTGCATTCATATTTTATCTTACAATGACAGTTATAATTAGAGTGGTAAAAAATGTACTAGGTATGTGATGGAAAATCTTCAATTTCTAATTGGGACATTTCACATTTGCAAAATTGCAGTTTATGTTAGGATATTTCTAGGCTACCAAGAAAATACGAATTTTGAATTATATTTTTAAATATATCTATCATATTCTAAGTTCTTGAAAATCAATTCACAACTCATCTCCAAATCAAAATCAAAATCAAAGGAGTCAAACTCATCGGTCATTACTCTACTCCGCGCTTGAAACCTTAGCGCCGCGCGGAACATCCAGATCAAAATCAATGGATTCTCGCCTCCAGCAAGGAGTCATCCATCAACACATAGACCAGTGGTAGCGAGTCACTCGTAGTAGAGAGCATCCAATGCAAGCGTCATCCAGACGAAAATGACAATATTTTGATGCGACATATTTAAGTTGATATCTTGTTTTACTCTCATTGAGCCAAGATTCTAGTGTTTTTGTTGGTTTAGGTGTTCTAGTTGTTTCTTTTTTGTTTTTTTTTTTTTCCCTCTTGGAGGGCTTATTTCCTTTTGTTAGGGCTTTCCTTCGATTTTTACCGGCTCTTTCCCCCATCAACTATGTCATAGAGGCTTTGATGGTGGGTCACGATGAGGTTTTATGCCTCCATTGTTCTCGTGTTGAGACCGAGCCTTCATATTGTATCGATGTAAGGGTTTTCATTATCAATAAAACTTTGACCAAAAAAATAAAAATAAAAAATCACAACCTTATGAAAGATGAACGTTCTTTTGTGTATATAAGATTAAATAATTAATGTACCAAAGTAAATGATTTTATGTTTGGACTCTAGTTCTGATCCATCAGTTATTCATGATTAATGAAATTTTTGCTCCTAAAAAAAAAAAAAAAAAAAACCTAACTAGAGAAGTGCTAGAATGACAATAACAAAATCACATCATAAAACGTATTGACTTACAAGAGTGCACCTTAAGGTGCGGGCATACGCAAATCTCGACGCATAACACGTGAGTCGAGGTCACATGGATGATTGAGCGAATGTGTTTTGTGGCGTAAGTTTGTTATTTTCATTCTAGCATTTTTTAAAACAGAAAGGGCTTCAAAAAAAAAAAAATAATTAGTTGACTAAATTTTGGCACCGACTTAGCGCACCCCTCTATGGGTACCGTCGGATGCAAGAGACAGGCATCTCGAGGTGTGTCGTGCGGTCACCATAGTAGCTGCGCCTAACTCAGTGACTAAAATGAATCAGCGTAGCAACCAAAACTGCAAAATAGAGAGGGAAAGAAACCCTGACATCGAATGAGGTTTTGATGAGTGAGTAGACACTGATTTCATCTTCAATGGCGATTCTTCCGATCCTTCAATTCGAAGAGAAGATTGTCGAAATTGTCGAACAAAACCCCGTCGTTGTAGTCATTGGCGAAACCGGTTCCGGGAAGAGCACCCAACTCTGTCAGATTTTGCACCGAAAGGGTTTCACCAAATCTGGAGTCGTTGCAGTCACGCAGCCTCGCCGAGTCGCAGCCGTGTCGGTCGCAAGGTATGATCGACTCTGCTTGTCTATTCATTCGCGAAATGAACTTTTTTAATGTCCGTGAATCCTTATTTGGTTGAGTCAGTTCAAATTTAGGTCATAATCGTTCTTCGATCGCGTAAATTGTAGTTTCTAGCGAAACCTAAATCTGTTCTAATGGTTTCGGGAGCTGAGAGTCGTTGGCACAGTTGATAGATGTTCAATTTTTGAAATGAAGTTCGATCACGCAAATTGTTAGTTCGATTGGTTTTTGAATTAGTTCTGAATTTAGGTAAAGAATGCCCTAATTTATTACTTTTTTGTGGAGCTCGGTATGCATTGCTATTGTCTGGCGGAATTATTGCCGATGTGACGAACAATGTGATTGTTTTCTTTTCTCTGCGCAAGGCGTGTTGCGCAGGAGCTCGGGGTTAGGCTCGGTGAGGAAGTTGGCTATGGCATTCGATTTGAGGACAGGACTTCCGAGAAAACCCGAATCAAGTAAAAGTCTCTCTTTGTTGTCTGAACTTTTTTTTTTTTTTTTTGTTACTATGTGAAGTTTACGTGTCATGACATATAACTTGTTGATACCATTTCAATTTTTTGGGTTCTAACTTGAGGAATTGCATCGCAGGTACCTCACTGATGGAGTTCTTCTACGTGAAAGTCTTTCTAACCCGGAGTTGAATAATTATTCAGTCATCATATTAGACGAAGCTCATGAGAGGAGCCTAAATACGTAAGTTTATTTTGCTTTATTTTATTTATGTGTCATATATCATCAATGGTATGCGATCTCATTTTATTAATGGCTACATTGGCAGACCTAGCACGTCATATAAGTAGTTTGTTGCAACTTATATAATTTAGTTCGAATGATCATAAAGCGCTTTATCAATTTGATTCATATATGTCCTTTTGAGTCCTGTTGAGATATTTCACTCTCTTATCGTATGCATGAGACGTCTAAGTTCATCATCAGTTGTTAATTGTTTATCCAAATGAGATTGATTCTATTAGTTTCTGTAAACAGTGACATATTGCTGGGATTGATGAAGCGGTTGGTTAAGATTCGCCCTTCTAATTTAAAGGTTTTGGTAACTTCAGCGACTTTAGACGGTGGGAAGGTATCAAGATTCTTCTCCAATTGTCCTGTGGTGACTGTTCCAGGGAAGTTATTCCCTGTTGAAATATTATACAGCAGTGAGAGCCCAAAAAGTTATCTCGAGTCTTCTTTGAATACAGCTCTTGGTATGTACAAAAAAAATTCTGTCTCTGTCTATCTGTAAGTTCTTCATTCGATTGTGTTTTTCTTACTTCATGTTAGTATTATCCAAACCTGTGATGATGCAGTCTTTATCCCCAAGTGCAACACAACCGCTTTACTGGTGAAAAGAACCATATTGTTGCTGAAAGGAAATAAAAAAAAAAAAAGTAAACATATTCTCAAGACAAACGTTGTCAAGTTTTGCAGGGTTTGAACTTGTAATTTACTCGTGGTGCACAACTTTCACTCTCCTCCCTAGACTGAGTTAAACATTTTGTTAAACATTTTTGATTGATTACATCACATATAGAAGCGGAATATCAAACTAGCCTTATCTTTGTTACTTTCAAAGTGTCTGGTTTTGGAAATGAACGGCCGTTGAATTTATTTATTTTTATTAAATTGGTTTCTGTAGATATCCATGTCCGGGAACCAGAAGGAGATATCTTAATATTCGTGACAGGGCAGGTGAGCAAGCTGCTTTATATCTTTTGCATATGTGTCTAATGTCTAATCTTGTAGGAATCTTGTTACATTTTGATCTTGAATTTTTTATGTTTCTGCTTTTACGCTTGTGTTAGTTTGTTATCAAACTATATCCCTTGTCTGATAGGATGAGATCGAGAAATTAGTGTTGAAGTTGGAGGAAAAAATTCAAAATCTGGAGGAAGGATCGTGTATGGATGCTATTGTTCTTCCACTTCACGGGTCATTACCACCTGAAATGCAGGCAAGTTTACCACGTTTCTAAATAGCTTAAAGCATTTTTTTCTTCACTGTGGACATCGATTTCAAAATTCATCCAATCCGCATTCCATGTTGTCTTCACATGAAACATATAAATTCACGGACTTTGGGTACTTATACTTGCTTTGTGCCATTTTCTTTGAGTGGCTAATCAACTGGATTTGTTAGAAGAATGGGAAATTGGTGAGAATTACACTTTCCATGAAGCAGATGTTACTGGGTCTGATTCTAGATGTCAGAACTTGAGAGAATGCATTTTACAGACCTTAGTTGCCGTAAAGAATGGCAGGGCTATTAATATAAATGTTCATTATTTGCCATGGAAATTTGTACCTTGAACATAATGAAAGTTAGATTTTCTGATCTATACATGCTACTGTTGGGACCTTTGATCAGTTACTAATGCGATGGTTCCCTCCTACTGCTTCTTGTGCTTGTATAACTAGTAATCAATTTAAACTCATTCTCCCTTGCTGTACCTTTTTTCAGTTCATGACATGTACGCTTTCTTTTTTCTGATTTTTTTTAAGTTTATTCTCTTTGAACTTGGATTCTTATAGGATATTAAATGTCATATCAATGTGATGATTTATGCAGGTGCGTGTATTTAGTCCCGCTCCTCCGAATTGCAGGCGTTTTATTGTTGCCACAAATATTGCAGAAACTTCTTTGACTGTTGATGGAGTCGTGTAAGGAAATAAGTTTTCAATTTTATTACTCGCGTATATTTTTCTTTTACCAATATGAACCTTTTCCCCCTTGAAAGAGCATTTTTTTCAATGTGGTCTTCTTTTTCCTAAGTATACATGTAATGTTAATATTAAGATTTACTGTTACATCTCCGTGACACTTTTCACTCGTAAAGCCATGAACACTGGTCCTAACTTCTAAAAAAATGATTAAAACCTAATTTCCAGTCATGCTATTCATTTTTCCCATCAGTTCAGTTTTTTTTTCTTTTTCTTTTTGTAGTAATTCCTTTCGTTAATGAATTTGTCACCAATTAGGTTCTTACTAGTGAAATCTTTCATCTTAGGTATGTTATTGATTCTGGCTATGTCAAGCAACGACAGTATAATCCATCAACGGGGATGTATTCCCTCGACGTTGTTCGTATCAGCAGGTAAGCAATTTCATCCTTTTAACTTAAATGAAGTCACTAAAGTAGATGGAATCTTGAAAATGAAATAAATTCGAAGATGGATAAAATTATTTTAAAACTTTTCTTAATATGTTGTTCCTCTTTTTAACTTTATGATGATGACTTGAATCAACCTTTCCTTGCTACTTGGTGTTGTTTTTAGTGACTGCTTAGGTCTTGAAGTTCTAACTATAGACTGGTCCAACAGATATTTGAGCTGCAAATTCTCTTATATACTCCGTTTGGAACTTTGGTGACATAGTGACTTTACCAAATGCAGGGTGCAGGCAGATCAGCGAGCAGGACGAGCTGGAAGAACCCGACCTGGAAAGTGTTACCGGCTGTATCCTTCAACAATTTATTGGGAGGAGTTACCTGAAGTCACAGTTCCTGAGATACAGCGATCTTCTCTTGCTGGAAGCGTTCTCTATTTGAAATCACTGGACCTCCTTGATGTTGACATATTGAATTTTGATTTTCTTGATCCACCTTCTCGTACGGAAAAGCTTTTCTGTTGCTTACTTTTGCTTTGTCCATGTCTATATAGTTACTTATTCTTGTTCTGCTGTATTCAGATTTCAATGCCCCAATATTGCAGGTGAATCATTAGAAGATGCTTTGAAACAATTGTATCTCATTGATGCAATTGATGAGAATGGATCGATCACACAAGTTGGAAGGACAATGGGTGGTAATAAGTTGATCATTGACTTTAATTTAAGTTTCCTAATGTTTACATTTTCTTTTCTTTTGGTTTTAAATGTTTATGTATTATAATGGTATCACACTATTATATGTGGTGAGAATTTAATCTGATTCCAATTTAAATTGCCAATCAAGTTCCAACACGCTGCACCAGCAAAAGGAATCTCTCCAATAGTTCTCTCTAAGACCGAGAAAGAAAAACTTAGGACCATAACCGAAATACCTTTCTTTTATCAGGGTTGGCTTATTTTATTTACAAAAGATTCTTTTGTGATACGTTTTCAAAATGCCAATGAATTATGTTGTATATGTGGAAATGCATTACCTTTTAGTGAATTGTATCAATTATTTATGTTTGCTTGCTTTATTTTTTGCCCCAATTTTCTTGTCGTGAATCTTGAACAGAGCTTCCTTTAGAACCATCACTTTCAAGAACATTACTTGAAGCCAATGATTGCGGTTGTTTGTCTCAAGCTTTAACTGTAGCTGCCATGCTATCAGCAGAAACAACATTGCTCCCCAACCAAAGGTTGTTTAACTATTTAAGTTCTTATTTCTCTTTTTTCATTTAATTATGTTGCATTCATGTATTGTTTAGTTATGCATTTTTCTTTAGTTTTGGCTGATATTACTTTAAGAAACTAAATAATATTACATGAGGTTTGTCAAAAAAAAAAAAAAAAAAAACTTGAGGGAACTAATTAGAGTTTACTCCTTTTGAGAGGTACATTATCAAAGTTTTTCACTAATGATGACTTCTGTGATTTTTGAATGTCTTCCTGCTTATCGTCTCTGTGATTTCGTATGTTGTTGCCGTGAATGAAAGTCATCTCCTTTTTAAGGAGTTTACTTAAAGGGGTGACTTTAGCAAAGTCAACCTTGATGAACTTGTGAAAGTAGTTCACCTGTGCAAGGAATGCATGTAGCTTAGCTATCAACAAAGTAATACACATATGGCGCACTTTGAGCTCTGTAGCTTTTGGCCAGCGTTATAATAATTTGACATATTGGCTAATTTTCTAGACTGGCAACTTTTTTTTTTCACACCCTCTGCAGTCTCACTTCTGAATCATATTATTTTTTTTTTTGTGTAGTTTCACAACTAGTTCCTTTCGAATATGAAGATAACTCTCTTGAACTATTGTTATATTCACATGTTAAATATCTGGGAGAGTGTGGACATGATTATGCAATTATTTGGTTCTTCAATAACATAACACTTGTCCAAGGAATAAAAACCAACCAATGAAAGTTGAGGAACCAAACTATACTTTTATGTTTTAATATGGACTAGCCTAGAAACAAATTTTCAGTATCATGGAGAGATTTCTTTTTATTCACAGATTCTTTTCCTTCGTAGAGTTCTAAAAGTTTTGTATCAACTCTGCGAAATTCAAAGTTGTTATCTTGTTTGATTTGTTGTAATGTAATGGGTAAAAATAATATGATCAATCACTGGAATAATGTAAAATGTGACCCTTTCTTTCCTGAAGTGATTCTTGTCTTGGTTTTGATGGTGAGGATGTGAGTCTGAGAGTAAGGATCTTTTCATTTCATCAGGGCCATGTGAAGCTTGACACCTGACTGGGTTCTGCTGCTACATGACGGTCAGCAGAGTCATTGGTTTACAACACGAGTTTTTCCTCTAGAGACGCCTCTGATTTGTCAGTCATCTACACTCATTCACAATACTTCTGACTCTCGATTCACATGTTTAATTGTTTTTGGTATTTTTTTCATACTAAGTAGATTGTTTTTGAATGAGGATTTGAGCGCTGTGTTAGTGAACCTTCTTTTTTCCCCTGAACTGAAATTCTTAGTGAAGCTAATGGGTGTCAGCTGTTATTCATGATCATTTTGCTGTGCTCCGTTCGTTACAATGATATCCCGTTATGTTGATGTTGACAATTTTTTTTTTTGGTTGACTTAATTCACTTGAATTTCATTTTAACTGGTATATATATATATATATATGTATATATTAAACAGCAAGAGACATGAGAAGAAGAGAAAACATGCTCCATTAGAATTGCCCGATGGTTCTGGCTTAGGTGATCACATCCAGTTGCTCCAAATATATGAACATTGGGATGAAGCTGGCTATGACTCAAGCTGGTGCATGGATCATGCTTTACAGGTTCCGCTTATTTTTATGACTTTTTTCTTAAAATTAGAGACATTACCTTTAATGACACATTGACAATCGAAACCTTTACGTTTTACTTTTACCTATTGCAGGTGCGAGGAATGGCGTTTACCAAGGATGTTAGAAAACAGTTAGTCCAAATAATGCAGAAAAAAACAAAAGGTAGTAAAGGCTTTATGTAAATTTTTCTTTTTCTTGAACTAGTATTTTGGCCTTAGGATTATTAGGTTGCCTGTGGTATACGACTGATTTTGAAGTCTTTTCTCCCCAACGATAATTTCCTGCTCAAATTGTGGTATGTGATCATTTCGACTTGCAAAGTTAGCTCATAATAATGTTCAGGAACTAGACAATAATTAGATAAAGTTTCAAAGGGCTGGAGGCATCTTCTTTCTCTTGCGAGTACAACTTTTTTGTAATCTAGTAAGAAATTTTCCATCAGCTAGAATCAGACTATTGGTGAGATTAGTGAGTCTATTTAGTTCAATATATAAAATCAGGTGTGAAATTAAAGTCCAGTAGCTAGTGGGCAAGTTTATCTGAAGCAACCTGAACTTGATCTTAATTTTCATAAACAAAATATTATCTGAATTGTCTTACATTATATATTCATTTAACTTCTTAAGCTTTTCATGATAAGAGAATGCAAGGAAAGATAAGTTTTACCTAATACTCTTTTTGAAGCAAATCTTCAGCAAACGCTGGAATGATGCTAGTCTACTATGTAATGTTCTCTTCATTTTCATCTCATTGATACAGTTTCATCTTGGAAAGTTAGGGTCACTGGAAGTACAAAGATCGCGAGGACGGAAACAAAGCCAACAAAGCTATAAAAACTTGAGGAGGGCTCTTTGTGTGGGATTTGCAGGCCAACTGGCTGAACGCATGATTCATCACAACGGCTATCGAACCATAGGTTTTAAACCACAACTTGTTCAGGTACTGGTGTTATTTCTCTATTTGACGTACTTCTTTTCCATTTTATTTCCATGATAAATCTCAGTTCTCTTATTATTTTAGGTGCATCCATCATCAGTTCTTAAAACGGATGAAGATGGAAGGTTGCCTGAATTTGTCGTGTACCATGAGCTTGTCGCTACAACTCGCCCTTTCATGCGCAATGTTTGTGCAATAGAACAGGCATGGGTCATGCCCATCTTAAAGAAGCTGAATCAATTGAATGTCAACAAGCTCAGGTTAATTTACTGATCATTTTAGGGTATCTTACTCATTAATTTCCAAGAATACATATGGTCCTGACTTAATATTCAAATAATTTGCAGTGGCGGGACAAACTCTGCTGAAATCATAACAAATGGTCAGGTAACGGACTTGCAAAACAAAGATGCAGACACTAAAGCCATTAATGACCGTGACAGTAAAATACAGGCCGCCAGGGAACGTTATCTCGCTCGGAAAACAATGAAATAAGCTCCATCGCTACACTAGAAACCCTTCCCATAAAACTTGAGATTTCTTCAGAGAATCTTGGTTTGTACTCTCTTGATCACCACTCGCTTGTGTAATGAATTGTATCATTTCAAGATGAGACCATTGTGGCCTCTTGACAGTTCTCAGTCACTGTGAGCACTAGAGAGAAACCTTCAAGACAAGCTTGATTCAAGAAGTAAACAAGCCGGCATCTACTACAAACTCGGCATCTCCAATCAGCAGCGAAGACATCTGGAGATTCTCGTATCTGAGTTTCTCACTAAAACCAGAGTATGAAGATATTGAAATCCACAGTTTCAACCATACCATGTATCTTTAATTCATCCAACATTTTGTCTAACATAAACTCTTAACTTGCTATAGCCCCTACTTAACTGTATTTGAACTCATATTTTCATCTTATGAACATTGAGTTGTGGACTCTTTTTACTGACCTAACACTCCAAACAAAAAAAAAAAAAAAGGTTAGAGTAGTTATGAATAAAGCTCTAGTACTCTGAAGAGGTGAATATTTGCACTAATTGTATTATTTTATTCTCTCGACATTTGAGTTAGTTGTAGAGTATTTTGTTAGTCTCCATTAGATTAGTGGGGTTTTAATCGGGGAGGGTGAATATTTGCACTAACTGCATTATTTTATTCTCTCGACATTTGAGTTAATTGTAGAGTATTCTCTTAGTCTTAGTCTCCATTGGATTAGCCGGACTTTAATCGGAATCGGTAGTCTCCATTGGATTAGCCGAGCTTTTGAGAGAATGGCGAGTCCTTCAGTTGATTTGGAGAACGTCCCCTCCGCAGATCTGATGACGGAGCTTCTGCGTCGCATGAAATGCGCGACCAAGCCCGACAAGCGCGTCATTCTCATCGGTAAATTTCGTCTAGGGTTTCCTTCTGCTTCGTCTATGATTACTATTAGGGTTTTCGTTCTCTATATCATAGTCATAGCATTGCGCGCGCACTTGTTAGCTTGTCAAATTTCAGCCAAAATTCGGTCGTTATGACTTATGAGCTTGTTTCGGTACCAATTTTGGGCAGTTTTAGGGTTTGATATGGCTAATTGTGGTTGAATTGCATGATTATGGAACAGTAATGTGTGGCAGGTCCGCCTGGATCTGGGAAGGGCACTCAGTCTCCCATTATTAAGGATGAGTATTGCTTGTGTCATTTGGCCACCGGGGATATGCTTCGAGCTGCGGTTTCCGCGAAAACGCCATTAGGGATCAAGGCAAGAGAGGCAATGGACAAGGTGAATGCATTACATAATGTATTACTTGGTCGTGATCCGGGACTTTGTGATTGTAGATTTTGTTATTAAACAACAACAGGTATATAGCCTCAATTCCAAATTACCTGGGTCGGCTGCATTGATCAAAGTCTTCCATTGTGCTCAATTTAGTGCAATTTATTAGAACTCGTTATTAAATGTGGTGTGAATTACAGGGAGAGCTTGTGTCTGATGATTTGGTGGTTGGTATAATTGATGAAGCAATGAAGAAGCCCTCGTGTCACAAGGGTTTTATTCTCGACGGGTTTCCGAGGACCGTTGTTCAAGCTAAAAAGGTCTAATTCTTTGAGTCAGTTAGTTGTCTAATGTGTGTTTTTTAGGGGTAAGGATTGCTTTGTTAATGCCTCTTTTTTTCCCTTTTGATGCAGCTTGACGAAATGCTTGCTAATCAGGGGACTAAAGTGGATATGGTGCTGAACTTTGCAATTGATGATGCTGTCTTGGAGGAGAGGATAACTGGGCGCTGGATACATCCTTCAAGCGGTCGCACTTACCACTCTAAATTTGCTCCTCCAAAAGTTCCTGGTGTTGATGATGTAAGATGATTTTACTATTCTATTTGCTTTAATTTTTACGAGTCGTGTCAGGCATGAGATACCAAAATAAAAAGTTGCCGAGGGAATTAATATTCAAGTAAATGATGTGGTGTACTTGATTCTTTTGAACAACAAATTTTATGCGTGGTTTTTGATGGCTATAAGATAGTTGTCGACCTATTTAAGGATCTTAGGATTGATCAAATATGTTGCTAACATTGCTATAAATATTTGGTTTTTTGGTCAATTGTCGCTTTATTGATCAGCAACAAGGCGGTTGAATATCTTTATTCAGAAAGTGTCAGTCTTAATACAACTATCATGTTTTTCATTTGGGACCCTTTTCACTTGGTTACTTAACAAATGTTCCACTTTAGATTTATTGAAATAAAAGTTATGGAAAGCTCATCACTTTTTTTCAAATAACAAGTGTGGGTTTTGGGAAGCTCATTTGATATTCATGATCATGTGTTGCATCTTAAAGAATCTCAAACCGATTAGCTTCTTTATTTGGTTGAATTGGTTGAAAAGAAGTTAATTGACAATAGAGTTCTTGTTTGTTGACTTCTAATAAAGTTGGCGTAGAAAAGCTAGATATTTGTTTGATTCAAGGATTTTCATAGAAACAAATGACATCTCTCTTGTTTAGATCCCCCATGATTTCTTTTATATTTTGGAAATTGGCGGTACAATCGTCTTGCCAGCTATGCTCTATGGAAGTGTATGTTGGGCGGTAAAGCAACAACAATTACATAAAATGAACGTTGCAGAAATGAGGATGCTTAGGTGGATGTGTGGTAAAACTCGTAAAGATAGAATAAGAAATATAAAAATCCAAAGACAAGTAAGAGTAGCACCAATTGATACAAAGATTAGAGAAGGGCGGTTGCGATGGTTTGGTCACCTGCAAATACGGCCTACAAATGCTCCAACTAGAAAACTTGACTCAATAGAAACTGTAGAAATTCGACGAGGTAGGGGCAGGCCAAAGTTAACATGAGATGCATTAATTAGGAGGGATTTGAATAGTTTGCAAAGCTCGCCATCAATTGCACTTAATCGAGCACAATGGAAAAGTTTGATCCATGTAGGTGACCCCAGTTAATTTGGGTCAGAGGCTATGTTGTTGTTGTTGTTGTGTTGTTGATCTTCTTCTGCAGAATGTATGTATTTCATTTTTCTATTCCTGAGATTTGGGTTCCTATTCAACTTCTAAGACAACATTAACATTGGTTACATAATTTTCATGATTCATCCGTGTAATCTATAAGTGTTTGTGAATTCTTCAGCTGATTTGCCCTTGTCTCGCTAAACGTGAATCCAATTCAACTTCTCTTGATTGTCTCGCAGTGCCTCAATAAGGGTTATGGAAAATGTATGAAATGTAATGTTGCAAGTTTAATTTGGCTGTTCGTCTTGTCACTTTGAAACGATGAACGTGAAATATGATTTGTCTTACTATAGGTTGTTTAACGTTTAAACGGGCTGAGAATTGTGCACTCATGCTTTTTATAATTAGTATTCTTGATATCTGTTCTTCTTCTTCATAAAGGTCACTGGAGAGCCATTGACTCAGCGGAAAGATGATACCGCAGCAGTTCTCAAATCCAGGTTGGAGGCTTTTCACAGACAGACACAACCAGTATGTATTTTATATCTTTGGCTCCCTTATTTATAAACAGAATGCTTAACATAATTTTTTCTCTTTCAGGAACTACTTCAGATTAAGCCTTTGTTAATGGTTTGGACTCTTGGGTTTTCACTAATATGCTTAGTTATCACATTTCTTTTTGATGTTGGATAATCAGACTCGGAAAATGGAAGAGGGAGATCCCAAACCTATTTTTCATACTCGAAAAATGGGAGAGGGAGGCTCCGAGTCCATTTTCAATTCTTGGAAAATGAGGAAAGGTTGGGATAAGTTGATAGCCAGCGTAAAACTTTTGTCACTCTTCATGAAATGGATGAAACATACCCAACTAATTTGAGATTGAGGCTATTTTGTTGTTGGGTGGCCATTTCTTCTTTGTTTAGGAATAAATCTTACATCTGCTACATACTCTTCTGAACTTTAGTTCTGTAGATCAAACTGACATGAATAAGTTCACTTATTTAAACTGCAGGTGATTGATTATTATGCCCAGAAAGGTGTAGTTAAAAATATCCCGGCTGAAAAACCACCACAAGAAGTCACTTCTGAGGTTCAGAAGGCGTTGTCCTCGTAGGGTTGCACTTTTCTCTCTATAACTTTAACTGAGGATTTTGTGCAGAAGCTCTAGTTATATATGGAGCTTTGTTCTTGTAGTTCAACGCCATTTTGGTTTAGGCCGATCCATCAGTTTTCCCTTGTTGTACCATTTCATATTTCAACTTAAGCCCAGGCAAGTACAGTGAGCTTCTTAGTTGTTCTCGGATTCATTCAAAATAGTTGTTTTTGTAATAGGTGAGGATTTTCGTAGTGGCAATTGAACAGTTATTCAACCACAATTAATTTCATAGTTTAGAGAGGACTGTTGATCTCTTTTTTTACTTTTTTTTTTTTTTTTTTTTTTTTTTTTTTTTTTTTTTTTTTTTTTTTAATAAGCTGATAAGTATGCAAGTGTGGAAGGGTTGTTGCATGATGAATAAAGGGCTTGTTGGTAAATTTACAGGGAGGCAACAGGTCACGCACATTTGTGAATGGCACGTGTCAAAATTGGGGAGTAATATGGACTTTGCACCCACAACGAAAAGATTACCACTGACCTCTAGTTGTCGGTTTAAGGTAATCTTTTGTTGTCCATTTTACCCCGCCAAAATTAAGGATAGAAAATACAGTAGACGGTTCTGGTTGGATTTTATTTACTTATTTATTTTTTTCGAGAAATGCTATTTTGATATACTTTGAGCACTTCAAGTTGGCACTCTCTTGATTGTAACCTTGGATTGTTGTATCCATGTGCACATGAAAAGTTGATGGGCAATATGAGGGTTTTTTTAATAACTGTGTTAAATTGACAAGTCCAAAAGTGAGTCCTTCAATTATAGATGTGTCCAAAAAAAAAAAAAAAAAAAAAAAAATACATGCAGCAGTAAACATACCAAAAATTCTAAAATGCCACTTGAATTCTAAATACTTCTTGTGTTAAAAAAAAATACAAACAATTAGGTTGTATAATTAGAATTGAATTATCGTCACTCAAGTTTGAGTTTTGAAAATGAAAACATTAATGTTGAAAACTTTTTTCATCTGTACAATATGCGGGATGAGATAAACTTGGGGTAATCAAATAGTTTTGATATCTGTAGTTTTAAAAAAAAAAAATCAGCTCAAGTACCCATCTAAAACGGCTAGAATTACTTGCAATGTCATCATATTCATCCATGCCTCGTTGGATATTGCATTTGTCATTTAAAACGCCAGCGAGGTTACAATGGGAAATTAACTTTCTTCCTAAATCTGTAATTCCTTTATTAATTCTCCATTTTTAACTGTGTTGTGTTGGTGAGGAAGCTTGGTGGGTACTCTTGTCACTGTGCGTTAACTTGTATCTATCAATGGCGGAGTCTCTATTTTGAACTCTAAACAACTGGAAAACCAAAGCAGAGAGAAAACAGAGATGTTCTATTCACAGTGCCTTCTCTCAAGGCAAGGCCCTTTCAAGTCCATATGGGTCGCTGCTTATTACCACAAAAAGCTCAACAAGGAACAGATTGCACAGACTGATATCTCTTCCTCTATTGGTATTTTCTCCATTTTTGCTCTTCTTCTTCAGCTGGGATTCCTTTCTTTTGTGGGTGTTCTGTTCTTCGAATGGGTTTCCTTTGTTGATTTTTTGACTTGCATTGTTGTGAGAAATTTAAAAAATGGGTTTTTTCTTTCTGGGTATTTGAAGGTCTGTGTTCTTCTTAATACATGTGTTCATATCTTTGGTGGGTGGTCTAATTTCTGGGTCTGCTTCTCTGTTTGTGTGTTCTATGTGTGTGGTAGTACTTAATTTATTGAGTTATAATCTGCTGTTTAGTTGATGGGTTTGCTCTTGATGAGTTCATTTTACCTAATCAGTGAAGCAATGCTTATTACAGAGATTAGCATGAAATAGGCATCAGAAAATTGTTTCATCTGCGCCACTAAGGGGTGTGGTGTAGTGGTAAAAAAAGGGCACCTTAACTTTGACTAAGGGAGAGGTCCTAAGTTCGATTCTTGGTAGCAACATTATATTTCTTTAGTTTCTCCTAGATTATGGAGTTGGGGCGCCCGACTAACTACTATGGGATTAGTCGAATCAAAGTAAGGAGGGGTTGAAAAAGGTTCGGACAACAATTGATAAAAAAAAAAAGAATGTATCGTCTACCCTTCTTCAATTTGAATTTCTCCTTTTATGTGTTGTTGGGCCTGATGACATTATGTCCTATATTGAGTCTGTTGAGAACCAAGTGTGGGAAGTGGGTAACCATTTGTCAATTGCAATAAGGTCGAAAGATGGGCGTTTTTGCCTCAATCCAAATTAGTTGGGGACGGCGACATATATCAAACTCTTTTCTCTCCGCTTGATTTGATGGAATCGATGGCTTACATTCAAACTCCTATAATTTTTGTTAATCAATATCCCGAGTTATTTTAGGTCCATTCTTGTGTTGTTGTCAAGTTTCTTCAATTTCTATTGAGTTGAGTTCTTTGATTCGGGTATTTGACTGCAATCTTTCTTCTCTAGTTCTTGTGTCAATTGGTGCTATTCCTACTTTTTCTTTACAACATTCACTTCCAAGGGTCATATTAATTAAGTTCTATTCTTAAATGAATATAATTGATGGGAATTGAAAGTATATCATTTGAGACTATTGAGGGGGGCATATTGATTTTAGATCAACTTAAATTAGTTGGGGTCTGTTACATGGATCATAAGTTCCCATTTAGTTAGATATAATGCATGATGTGATCTGGTGATCTTTAAAATCTTTTATCCTTGATGCATCTCAAGTTATCTTAGGTCTACTTCAATTCCCTCGCTATTGTTGTGTTTCCCTCCTCCAAATGATTGTTCCAACATGACATAGGATTCATTTTCAGGATGTTGATTCTTTTTCCCTTGGACACATAGGCACCCTTCATATAGTTAATTTTGATTCTTCTGAATTATTTATGAAAATTATGGAGACCACATATGCATTGATTGGGAATCTTGAATTGCTTTAACCGAAGACATGCTGGTATTTCTTTCATGTTTTGGAAGGTAAGGACTTTCTTCATTTAATGGTGAGTCTCAGCCAATTCTAAGTTTTACTTTATCCTGTATTTGATCGTAGATGAGATCATGCTACATGAAGTTACTGTCACCTATAGAGTACTGGGCTATCTTCTTCTTGGAGTTGTCAGAATATATTCGAAGAAAGTTGAATACCTGTACCATGACTGCACAGAATTTCTTGCTAACATAAACACTTCCACACTTTCTAAAAAAGATAAACGTAGAGACAAAGCCATGTGTGCATCATACACTTCTATCACTCTGCCTGAGAGATTTGAACTTGATGCTTTTGATCTGGACATAGTGGAAGATAGTAGCGGGTAAGTCCACGTTCGTGTATTTTCCTTACTCTCCTTGGCATTTTCCTAATATGCCATATAACTGGTTTTTCAGAGGCACTCCAATTCCCCATCAACTGATTGCACTCGAAGCACCAAAATATGTGGGAACTGATTACTGTCTGGAACAGGTACCGACTTTATCATATTTTGTAGAATTACTATGTCTTTGGAGGTTTAGAAGGTTCTTTCCTTCTTCTCTTTCTCTTTTTCTTCTGTGAGACAAACACAAAACAAATATTGCCAGTGTGATTTTTTTATCTTCTCTGGCAAAAATCTAAATCATCTAATACGATGTCTGTTTGAGAATCCCATAAACATATAGACGTATTGTGAAGGACGACTTCATTCATTGAGGCATCTTCTATGCTGAAGTAGAAGTCCAGTGTGTTCGACTTCTACATTCATATCTGCGTTAATTACTAGAGGACTTGAATCCATGTATGAGACAGAATACTTAAGTTTTGATGCAATAAATGACTCCACTTAATTTATCTTTTGTGTCTCCATGATTGCAGTATAATCAAGAGGTAGTGGGTGGCGCTTGTTTTGTGACCGGACCTGATGGTGTTATACCTGTAAGTGCATACTTGCAATATAATCAAGAGCAAGAGGATGCTGACAGTTATATACCTGTAAGCACAAACTTGCTATCTAATCAAGAGCAGGATTGTGCTTCATTTGAGACTGGTTCGGCTGCTTGCACACCTGTCAAAGAGTATGTGCTAAAATCTCCAAAACTATCCTTTTATTACGGAGTTCTAATTATCAGCTTAATAACTGTTGGTATTCTCGCAGGGTCCTTTCTCCTTACCTAATGGATACTGATCTGGTGGGGTGCTCTTCACATCACATGTTCAGCAAAGAAACAAGCACGGAAAGGCTTTTAGATTATCAGCTCCCTAATGAAGAATGTCGACAGCTTGTTTTATTCTCCAACTTTGGAGATAAAGAATTATTGGAGATCGATACACAGTTTAATCAAAGAACACCCAAGCAACTAAACCGTGATTCCCCAGACAAAAGTCCTGAACGAGCAGAGGGGAGAAATTTGCTGGAGACCCCACCTCTCAATCTTGAAAATACAGAAGCCTCTTTTGAAAATTCATCTAGTAGATATTTCAATGGAGGAAAATCGTAATGAACCTGAACTCTCATCTTGTTCAGGTAAGCAAGTTTCAAAGAATCAGATGTGTAATGGAGCTGATCCCCTTTGCAGAAAATTAGCTCTTTCTAGAATTTGTCACCTAACCAACTTCACTTTTAGGAAAAATTTATATTCCATGCAGACATTTGAGAACAACTTTTTTTGTTTTCTAAGGCTTCCATCTCTGGATTTCTTGAACGAGATAACTTCAGTTGTCCATCATATTTCTCATAGTTTTCATGTTCCTTTATCTGGACCGACAGATTACTGTTTGACACTTTTGAGCCCTATCTTCTAAAAGTGGAAGTATTTCAGGTACAACCCGTGATAAGCATCTGACTGCAGTTGCTGTGACCCCAGAGTTTCCTATTGTCCGGACTCCCGCAAAAAAGGAGCAGGTTCGATTTTCAAGGAAGAGGAAACATGCATGCGATAACACCATAGTATTGTCTAACAAGTAAGTGATGCCGGCTTTGCGTTTGTATTTCTTGTTAGACATGAATGTTCTTTTATTGAAAATGGCTCATTTGGCTGTTGTAATTTTTTGAGGTTATAAACTAGTACAGTTATGCATTGAAGACTTTTGAGATATAATTGCAGTTGGCGGTGGTATTGTGTTCTCATGTTTGAGCCTTGCAGTGTAGTTCGGCAAAGCCTTCATGACTCAAGCAGCTTGGTTGCTAAACGAAAGAAAGTTCCTCTGACAGCTCTAGATTCTTGGAAAGCATGCAAAAGTTATCATCTCGATCAGGATTTCTTCGGGCCTTTGCTTCCTTGTAAGTTAGCAGTAGCATTTCCCCAGGTACTATTTGCCAACACCAATACTTAACATACAGCTTCATGATAGGTGCATGGCAGCTCAAGGAGCTATTCTATGGAAGGTACAATAAGTTTGCACATACAGAAGAAGGTGGTGCGGATGTCCCAAAAGATCCAGGAGAAAACGGGTTTGACGCGCAAAGTAAACCTTCTGAACAAGATGCCTTCATGGAGGATTATGTTCCTGATCATTTTCCATCAACAATGTGCGCCGGGAGCCCCATGGCTTTACATAACTTAGAAACCTTGACCCCAATCACTAGCGACCCCCAATCTGTATTGTCAAATGGAGCTAAAGATATGGGGCTGAATCTGATAGATGAGGTAAGCATTCATAACCATAGAACATAGAGTGAGAAATGTAGTTGCTGAAAAAAAAATCATATATGACTGGTACCAAACAAGGGAAGGAGATTGAGAGTGCAAAATGTCAGAAATTCGATATTTGTGTATGGTTTCGGTGTGGAAGATATATTACTATTTTGCTGGTAGGAATAAGACATGTTTTGCGGCTTTTGCCTTCCCAGTGCAATATAGTCACAAAAACTATAGAGAATTGCATTTCATCTTACTTCTGCTCTCCATAGGTTAGTAATTGGTTTGAATTAGCTGATTGTGTTGACATGTGAGTTCTGCTTGCAGGAAATGCTTCCTACTCAAGGAATATTGGGGGACCAGGTAAAGACGACAAATTGAAATAAATCTATTCGTCTTTAATCTGCAGTTTTTTTTTTTTTTTTTTTTTTTAATCAGTGAGACTCCTATGTGTTGAACCATCCTTATCCGACTTTCTCTTGATTTGCAGATGAATGGTCTGTTAGGACAAGGTAAGGTTCTCTCACTAGTGTCGGTTCTTCAGAGTAGGAATACATCATTGTTTGACCTCCAACTGCGTCGTGCACAGGTCAGTGGCAAGGTTTTTATGTAGGAGCTTTCAAGCATGCAAGGAGCAAAGAGAGCGGACACCTTTTAATTTGGCTCCAGTTCTGGAAGGTCGAACAAGAAGAGAGAATGCTAGGCTCTTCTATGAAATACTGGTATGATTTCCTTCCCCTTCAAAAAACACCTCGTATATATAGTAGCCCAAGATTTTCATGAACTGCCGCGTATCTCTCCACATTGAACTGCGTGTAGCTCAGTCGGGAATTTCCTTCGCTTTGTAGTTCACTTTTGTGTTTGATGTGCCCTTTAGGAAAAATGCTAGATTTGCACCATAATGTGATTTCATGAAATCACATTTTTGTTTAAATGCACCTTTCGCAACGAAATTTTATATCTTCCATACTAATTTCGAATTGAAGTTTTGTCATCATTGTTGTCGTAAGAAATCTTGATACCTATGTTCTATTTTTGTTTCAATATTGTTATTTTTATCAAGTCTTGGACTCTTACATTGGACTATGACAATATGTGTACTCTGAACGCATCTTTCCAGGTCCTCAAGACTCAAGGGTTCATAGATGTCGAGCAAGGTGAGCCGTATAGCGATGTTGTAGTGTTCAGTACCCTGCAGCTAGAAGCGTTCGTGTAAAGCATAGGTGCGGCGCGGTGGAAGACTTGGCAAGTGGAAAGAGAGGGTGGTAGATTGCAGAAAATAGGTAGCTGTTTTTTGGTAGGGTAATTTGGATTCTGGTGCAATCTTGTAAAGGCCTTGATTCCTTACTGTGCCGGTCGCCTTTAATGTTTTGGAAGTCTTGTATATGTTGTAAAAATGTACAGGTGAATAGCAGGAATGCGATGAGTAATGGCACTTCCAAAAAAAAAAGTGGAAAGTAGAAGTTGGCATTCTAATGGAACTTAGTACAAGAAAATGCGACTGTCTAATTCTGTGTTGATTCAATATTCAAGAATTCAAAAAGCTATGAAGTTGATAGAAGAATGCCAACCTTGCAATGTTAGCAACATTATTATTTGATGTAGTTCAGAAAATCACAAAGTTCCCCATCACGAGCCTCTGCCTTGTAATTCAAGTACTCGTAATAACATTAGTCACAAAAGTTCAGTGGTGGGGAGAGCAACTGAAGATGTCCAAACGTTGTCTTTAAACATCCACTTTGATTCTGGAATCGAGGTCGCCGAACTCCTCGAAATACGCCTTAAAATGTTCATAAGCATGTGTTACATCATCAGTAGCACACATTTCTCTTATGCTATGCATTGAGAGTTGAGGAGCACCAACATCAACAGTTCGGATCCCCACCCCGCTTGCGAGAATGGGACCGATTGTTGAACCACATCCCATGTCGTTGCGAACAACAAAATCCTGTAACACAAGATAGCATCAATGGGCTACACCCAGAAACTCAACCAACCCTATCAGCACAGATTAGCTTTTGAGGACATTATTTGCTATTAATACTTCCTAAATTAAACCAAATCAGTGACAATTCCGTCTATTAGCTAAGAATGATGCTTCCGCGTACACAGCAATTACTAGGAAAATTCATGAGGTTAAATTCTACTATCTACCCAAGTGAATGGTCACAAAACATTTATTTAATCGGATAACAGCTCACTGTAGTTAAAGGCAGATAAAGGAGGAACCTTATAAGAGCTTGGTGTGTAATCCACATATCATGCTACCCTTACAAGCCACATTTTCCTATTAAGTACAATAGTGAAATGATCAAATAGCAATTTAACGAGCATGCAGAATTACCTGGACAGGAATGTTGTGCCTATCTGCTATCTCACGGAATATGAAAGAAGTGACGGCATTGGTGGCATAGCGTTGATTAGCATTGTGTTTGATGACAAGCCCACCGTGCAACTTAGGTTGGTGATTTTCCTCGTGTTTATCCTGGAAAACAGCACTCATCAAACAAATAAATATAAATGGGTGATGGTTCGCAACCCAAGAATCCTGGAAGCCACATACCATATAATTTGGATGTAAAGCATGAGCCATGTCAGCAGACACACAGAAACTTTTTTGAATCGCTTTCTCAAGCACCTGCTTCAATGCAAAGAGTTAATTTAAAAGAATGAAATCCAAGAAGGAACCAAATATAAAATGAACTGTAATGTTTGATTGTTCCAACTATGATCTTGAAAAAGGCTGCTTCTTTTTTGGAAGCATTAATCAATTAGTAAAGAAATTGAAAGTATGATTTTAATAACACAGAATCTTAAGCGCTTTTATCTTCAAGTCCCATCATTATTAATAGCCGACTCACAGGGCAGAAATCGGCACCACACTACTAGCACCTATAATAAGAAAGGAGCAGCGGGGAATAAAAAATCACAAGTCGGCCAACATTATAGAAACATGTGACACTTCTCTTTAGATTCTAAATTAACGAGAATCCATTCAGGGAAATATGATTATTAGAAATATGGGACTTTCCACTTTCAAATCAACTTGAACTCGCAAATTATAATGCGGAAACGGACGGAAAACACCAAATACTGAAATTCTTAAGTAAAAGAAGAAAAAGAAAAAATTAGAACAAAGGTCCAGCAGCATTTCCATAATTTTAAAATCCAAAATATGGACAAAGACAAAAGAAAAAAGGAAGAGTAACCTTGGCCTTAGAAACGGACGCACTGAAAGAATTTGTAATTCTTGATAGAGCATCTAACACGACAGGTGACCCAGCCCCTTGTGCCGAATCAGAACCCACCTCCTCGTGATCAAATAACGCTACCATCCTTACACCAGTTTCATCCTCAAGGCTACCCTCAAACAGCGTTGCATCAATCAAAGCCTTAAACATCATTCCAAAAAATAATTTAGAAAACGATTGTGCAGCATCTGGTACCTAGGCAGCTTTCTATTTACGAATGCTGATAAAAAAAAATGTCACCGAATCACAAATAATAGACAAAACAAAGCACTACGAATTGACTTCCTCCCATGAATTAAGCAGCTCATCTTTTTTTTTGGGAAGAAATTGTAATCATATTAACATTTGGTAAATGCAAAAAACTAAACATCGAAAACTTTCCCTTAGGATTGACCAGAAGTCATTCCTTAAGAGAACAAAAACTCCAAAAATCCTTGACATTAAACCAGCCCAATTCCTAAAGCATTCATTCAGAGAATAGTCCAATCCTATATCTTGCTATTAGCCCAGCTAATTTCGATTTTCCCAAACCTGTAAATCAAGCAATCTATCATCAATATAGTTTTCAACCTTATGCATTGAGTTTCATATATCCTATCTCAAGTACCAAATCATTCTACACATATTAAAGCATGGCATGTAAATTAAGCAATCTATCATCAGTAATGTTGATATAGCATCTAATGTTAACAAAATATCAATATTAATAAATCAAAATTGATTAAATTCCATTCCACAGTGCTAAAGCGATGAGAGGAGCATTAGAAAACAACTAAGAAGAACAACTCAAAATTCTGACCTTTAAAGAACAAAAAGACATGCAAAGATTATCAAGCCTTCCAGAGAAAATGAACTCCTTCATAGCACCACCAAGAACACTCGGTTGAGTATCACAAGCTTGTAACTCAAAATCACATATATCATCTGGTTCACAGCCTGCTTCAGATGCAAGCAGCTGAAATAAAGAAGAAAATAATTAAATAGAACATCAAGAAGATTAGTTTTCATAGACTATTATCCCCAACCACTTGAAATGAAGTTCAAATGAAACAGCAGTGTGCATACTTGCATCCCCATTGCCTCAGAATACTCAAAACCTTCAAACACAGGTTTAATTTAAAACTTAAAAGTAGATAACGTCACCAAGTAAATGACCTTTAATAGGAGGGAATGATGCTTTTTACTATCGGATTTCTTCCTTTCACTAGATTTTCTTCCATCACTCCCATTTCCATCTTCAGTTAAAATACTTCCAGTTTCCACCTTGTTAAGCTCTGCCTGTAGAAAAGCATGTATACTCATATATAAGAAAATGCAGATAAAATCATATTGTTGAAAATGTAAAGCTTATAACAAATAGCCTCTTTCATATTTAAAATATTTCTGAAAACATTAAATTTCTCTTTAGCAATGCACATCTCTATACAAGCTCGTTTAAGAATGATAAATCACTTCTATGTGCCTATCATTTTGCCAATGTAATCAAAATTACGCAAGTACGAACGTGTGTTGCTTGTTTGAGGGAAAAAATTGTATACAAGTATAAGTTTGTTCTGTTGTGCAACAAAACTATAGCTAGTTGCTCTTAGTCATCAAAGGAACATTTGAAAAACATAATTCAACACCACCTTAATCGATGTTGCCAGCATTGGAACCAGATGGCTTTGCGTGTTCACCTTAAATCCGTCATTAACACCTCTACACCAAAAAAATAAATAAATAAATAAATAAAAATTCAACTACATTGGCAGCAAAAACAACGAAAAGAAATCAAACAAAGACTACGATAAAATGCATGCGTTCCGTGATCTACAAATAAATGGCTAAAATATGTAATCTAATCACAGACTTGTCCAAGTGAATAGCCAGTGTAGGAATCCGCATTATCGGCTCCTTAATCCTAACAAGCCGGTGAGAATAGCAAGAGGAACCATCCTTCTTTTCCCTTACAATGAGCCGGCCAGCAACGGTCAAGTCGCGATCAAACCATGTGTGCCACAAGCCACCTCCATAGGTTTGTACACCAACCTCCAAGTATCCTCCTTTAACTACCTGAACACACAATTTTGAACAATCTATACCACAAAGTAACATGACAAAACAATCTCCGCGACTACGCAATCAATTGAGAACTCCTGAATCAATGAGCCAAATTCGAAATTACCTTGGAAACCGGCTTCAACTTAGGGCATGGACTATCTGTGTGCGCGCCGACGATGTGGAATCCATTTCCTGCAACAAACCTACAACAAACGCACTCATCAGAACACAAGTAAGACACAGAGAATCAAAAAACCACACGAAATCGCGCTCACTTCTTCCCGATCGCAAATGCGACGATAGTCGAGTAATTTCTGGTGAAGTAATACTTGTTTCCTGCTTGGAGTTTCCAATCCTCTCTTTCGAGTATCTGCTCGAATCCGGTGTCGTTCAACAGCTTCTTAGCTTCGTCTGAAGAAATTGAACAACATTAAGAATAATTCGAAGAGAAAGTGAATCTCGGAAGCGAACGAAACCCTAGAAAGAATGTTCTGATACAATCGATCGATCGACATGAAATTTGTTTGGATCAATGTGAGGAGGGATTACCAACAGCGTGAAAGGCGGTTGGAGAGGAGTTGAGAAAGTCGAGAAGTTCGGAGACCACTGTGGAGCTCGCGCCGTCGCGTCGATCTCCTCCCGCCATCGATGCCGCCCTCGCTTGTTTTCTTCGCTTTTCTTCTTCGTTCGGCATAAGTCACAGTGAGCATCTCGCAGTCACGTGCGTTCCGCGTGACTTCTTAGTAAATCACTATATTTTTGTTGTAAAGTAGGCTAGGTCTATGTTGGTCGAATTGAGTGGTACGGGTGTTACCTCGTTTCTTTTCTCTAGTCAAAAATTTTGTTTAATTACCAAACAAAATAAAGTGCAAAAAAATAATATCTCGATTTTTTTATTAATTAACCGCGAGTAGCGAGATAATTATCTGATTAAGTCTTTTATAATCCCTCAAATTGCGAAAAGATATCATAAGTGGTCAAACGTTTGAATGTCATACCGAATCAAACTCGAGGCCATGTGTTTAACCCGCTCAATTCGGTCGCCTTCGTTTTTACTTCTTGGCAGTCTCGGTTAAGTTTTCATTTATTGGGGATTTTTCAAAAAGTGGGATGGATTTAGTTTGTATTTCACAAAATAGTGAGGTTTGCTTTTAAATTTCAAAAGTAAGTTATAACTCCTTTTGAAAATGAGCTATTGATGATGAGGTGGCATGAATGGTGATGAGGTGGAAGGCAGTTGTATGGATAACTCATATTCAAAAGGAGATATCTATACAAAATTATACACTATATGAATGACTCCTTTTGAAAATGAGCTATTTATACAATTTTTTTCACCATATGAACGACGCGTGCATATGGAGATAGACGACCTGCGTCACTAGCGTATCTCGAGGTAGACAACCAATATAATAACACGCACGCATATCGACGTGGACAACTCATGCAAACGTCGCCCATTTATGCTGAGGAGAATATTTCATGCAAATGTCAGGCACGTCTGTCGAGGTGGGCGACCCATGCAACCTCGTGCAACTCATGCAAACGTCACGCACGTGTCTCGAGGCGGTAAAGCCAATGCAAACGTCGCACACATATCTCTTGGTTGACAACACATGGAAACGCCACGCACGTATGTCGAGGTGGGCGAGTCATGCATCTTCGTGCAAACCATTCAAACGTCACACACATATCTCGAGGTGTGGACAACTCATGTAACCTCGTGCAATCCATGCAAACCATGCGAATGTGAAACACGTATTTCAAGGTAGACAACCCATACAACCTGGTGTCGTTCATGCAAACCATCCAAACGTCATGCACGTAACTCGAGGTGGGCAACTAATGCAAATGCCAGACACATATCTCGAGGTGGATAATCCATGCAAACGTCATGCACGTATCTCGATAGGGGACAACCCATGCATATCCACTACAGACCATGAACCCCATGCAAACGTCATGCACGTATCTCGAGGTGGACAATCCATACAAACGTCGTGCACATATCTCGATGTGATATCTGTGTACCCCGAGTCCACATGGCAAGTACACACAAATAGCGCATTCGGAAAATGTGCTATTTGTGTGTTCTTGCCACGTTGACATCCACTTGGGATGCCCACGTGGTCATGGGCAACACGAATAGCGTCTTTTCAAATTGCGATATACTATATTTTTTGAATAAAAAAAAACACACCAATTTTCCTCATTTAAACTAAATTATGTTGTACTTTTTTATTTTTTTCCATTTATTGCCTTATTATATTCTCACACTTGATTTGGTACCCATCACACTATTGTATATATTGGTTTTATTTATTTTTTGGTACAACCGTACAAGCGTATTTATTGATTTATTAAAGACAAGCATATTAATTTGGAGACTGATTTGTGATGCAGCTTTCAACTACTAATAAACTCAAATCATAAACAAGGAGGATACTAAACTCGTGACATATATATATTCTAATTAAGATCAATTTTATATATCTCATCTGAAAAAAAATTGTTTACAAAACAATGGTTTTACAATTACAAGATATATTGCGGTGGCAAGTGGCCACAGTACGTAGTTCTCCATTGCATATACGCAACGGATCCAATAAAGACCTGCTAATTAATAATTAATTCCACAGTGATCACCGCCGAGTAAGTAAATGCTTAATTGGGCACTTAATCTTGGGTCCGTTCCTGCTCGGAGAACCAACATAGGTACACGAAGAAAGACCTGACGGGGCAACAGGTCCACGTGGCATAGAAGACTCTATGGATCCGGATTGATCCAACTGCCCTGATTTATCGACATGCACCGGGATGCGCTCTCTCGCCGAGGAAGGCTCAGTCCGACCACTAATCAATCTGGGCATGTTGAATAAGATCAGAACAAAAGAGACCAAGATCACTAGCCGCGATGCATCTGAAGAAGACATGTCAATTAACGCTTTAAATTTGTTCGAGCCGGCCATGCCAGTTAGTTGTGCATGCCTATATATATATATTAACAGAAACGACTACTCTACCTATAATTCTGTATTGTTCACATCGTTATTGTTCGAAATTCTGGCGGCGTGACTAAAATATATTGTTAAAGCTATCTCATATAGTCATATGTGTATCAATTCTTGTAGTGGTGGTAGCGTTCACTTTCTCTATTTGAGCTCGCGTGATTATCAAGTAGTGCAAGAAAGAGAAGAACTGGAAATCAATGAAGATATGCTTAGAGAGAAAGAATCACTGGAAAAGATAGCTATGAATTATTTGAATAATCGCGACTAAAGTTATGTTCTTTGGACCTAGTCACGAAGTATAAGCAAGCGTGATATTTGTTTGTTTTTGTGGACGTCGGCGTTGGCCCAGTTGTTGCACTTTTGGGCCCTTGAGAATCACTAGTCTTATAAGCGTAGTAGAGGAAGCATGCCCCGAGTTTTCGTTTGTGTAGGCACGTGCTCAATGAAAACATTTTTTTTGGTTTGGATTGTTATGCGTAGATTGTGGTGTTGGAGTGCATGATGACGCTTAATTAATTAGTTGATTCACTTGATTGGAATGAAAGATAAGCTCATATAGAGGCACGAGCTTTTGGTTTGATTGTTGGTTGGGATGTATTATTGGGAATAATTAATGAACGTACATCGAAATGGACTTTTCATTGACAAGTATATACGAGTTTGGAAAATGACCGGCGCCGCATCAATTTGGTGCACTATTTACAATACTAAATATTATTATATTATTATTTTTTACATTTTATATTTATCTTTATAATTAATATATATAATTTTGTATCATTTAAAAATGAATAAAACAATAATATAATAAAGTAAGTTATATATATAGTGTTGGTTAGTTGGAGAAGATAACAAAATTTGATATTAAAGTAATATTAAAATAGTGCAAAAGTTACACTATTATAGTGTTTGTTAGTCATTATATTGTCCTTAATCACATTAGACTTATCTTAAATGCACACGTGATGTTGTGTAGCTATTGGTCACTAGTTTTGGGTTCTCAATGCATTTAAACCCCATATGCTAATAAAAGGCAAGAAAGAAAAAGTTTTATTTCATATATCTCTTCCTTTTTCCATATCTTCTTTTATTTATTTTTCATGTCTTCTTAGGAGATTTGAGTCATTCTCAAATTGGGTTTTTATCGGATAGTTTGGGGTACCACGCACGCGGTTTAGACAAAAAAAAAAAAAAAAAAACCCAATAACTATACAACGAATATTGATAATATGCATCTTGATTATGTGTATTTACCCGTTCACTAAGAACACCAATAATGTTAACTATAATAGTATTCCCTAGAGTCGTTTTTATAAGACATTCTACTAAACTTTATCGTCAAAAAATAAATATAAATAAACAATGCGTACAGTTGGAAGAAAAATAAAAATAAGTAGGGCTAACATTTTTACCAAATTTTTTTTACCTGATAAAAAAATATTATTCTTAACGCTCCCAACGAGCGGTGTAATGACAAGGAAATGAACACTATAACTCTGATTTTTGTGGAGTTTTGAAATCTACGAGTCTTCTTCTTCAAAAAAAAGTCTATGAGTACTTAATTTGATTCGACTTTACTTCTAAATTACGAAAATATTATTCACTTTGAAAATGGGTGGAGAGTTTAGTTTGTTCAAGAACGGATGGAGAGTTCAATTTGTCTGAAGAAAAGCTAATGAAGTAGTTACGATATGGTAAAGTTAGCTAAACTTTTATGAAATTAATTGGATGCAGTGTCAATTTCCACCACAAATTATTGCTCTCAATGTAAAAAAACATAATTTCTATTTCTTGAAATGAAAAATCTCCTTCTAAAAAAATTTCAAATCTCAAATTAAATACACTTTTGTTTTCTCGGTGAGTTATGTAGCGTTGGGGCAAAACTGGCGAACCTCATCAAAATGTTTCTATCTTCGTTCGATGGCGCACCGAGTGCGCGATCACTCTCCGCGCTTCGGACGTCACATCTCTCTATCTCTGCACAGTGAAACCAGCTCTTCACAGTCTCCGCTCGAATGAAGTGATCGATCGATCAATCAATCATGTCTTCGCCAAGTTAACATCTCCAACAACGCAGAGTACTTGAAATCCGAGGTGATTAACTGCTAATCCCAACCAATTTCCTCTACTGATTGCCATGATTTTCGTGCCCTAATCGGTGATCGACCCGATCAATTCAATGTTTTTGTTCATAATCCGCACTTTGAGAGCATTGATTCGTTAGTGCGACCGTAATCTTCTTCTGAGACATGCGTGATGTTTGCTTAATTTGTTCTTCTCAAAAGAGAGATTTGTTGTTTGTTTCTCAAATTTCTTCGTTGGCATTGTCGGACGCCTTTCCATTATGCGTATTACACGGTTTTTCTCGCCGGATTTCCATTGAAAGGATGCATGTTAAGCGTAGAATTTATAGTGTAGGTTGAGCAATTATTTGCAGACTTTGTGGTTGCACATTTCGACAATGAGTTTAGCTTGGAATCGTATTTGTTTTGCGATCCATGTGACAGTGTTGATATTTATTATGTTAGAGATGCGTAGACCAAAATAATAGTCCACATCGGTTAATTAAGACTTCATAGTGAAGTGGTGTGGATCTCTCCTCAAGCAGTATCGATGCCTTTTGGATTAAAACCCCACACTTATGAGTTGAAGGTGATTAAGTTAATGAAAGGTTCTAGCTGGTCTACAGCTCTAGTTCATGTTTCATACTTAGATAAGCAACTGTAGGTTTTTGTTTCCCTTGTGACGGACTTGGAAGTTAGCTTCAAATCCATAAGATATTTATTTGAGGACATTTTTTTCTAAGTTAATGAAACGTACTATGATATGTTAATTGTACAACAAGTTGATATTAAATAGGTCGGTTAATTGGATAGTATTTTTTTGCAGAATCCTTACGTGTTTGAAATTTTTGAATGGTTTGAGTTATTAAATTTAGTTAGCGTTGTAATATATCGATGTGGGAGGTTTTATTTACTTTTTGGTCATTTTTTTCTTTGCTTTATCCATTTTAAATACATAGCCTAGGTGGAGCTAAGTTATTATGATTGGACTTGCATTCATCGTCTTGTTGAATTTGATGCATGTTTTAGATTTTTCGATGGGAGATAGATTCGTCACTGTGGTATGCTACATCAACGGTAAAATAGTCAATGGCCCACAAGGTGTTTCGTATGATATCCCTCCTGCGAGTTATGCCAGAGTAAGAGTTGGTGTGAATCGAGATGAATTGGAGAGTGTGATTTGTAAGGCATTGAAAATCAACAGTAACAAGGCTAAGGTAAACATGATCTATAGATGCCCAATGCTGTTAGGCAGTGGCACGTTTAATTACATACTATTGCCGATTGAGGATGAACAAAATCTGAAGGATGTTTTTGACATAGTCTCTGAGTTTCCACCACCAAATACCATGGAGCTAATTTTAAAGGTAATAACTGAGGAAGCACAGGCGCAACACTTAAGAAACTCTCCTACTGTTCACGATGAGATTGCTAATGCTACAGAACCATCCGTAGAGGAAGCTTGTCATATTGCACGTAGGAGCGTACAAAGTCCAATTGAATACAATGCAAGTGGCGACAATGCCAATATTGGCAATTATGAGCACTCTAACGATGAAGATGATTATGTTGATAACAATGAGAAAGATGTCTCCAGTGACAAAGATGGCGGCAGTCATGAACTTAAAGATGAAGTAGTGAGAGATGCATTGATTCATGTTGTCAACAATGGCTCTATACACACATTGGCCTTGCGAGAAGATGGTGGGTTGGCCGATATGCTTGATAAAGAGTTAGTTGGAATGGATATGACATCCCATGATGATGCACTTATCCACAATGTTCCTTCTCCTGTGTTCACTAAATTAAATAGCCAAGCAGTCGAGCCCATTCCAGAAGATTCATCTATGCCTCCTATTGGAGTATGGGGCAAGTCAAAAGAGCTGTGTAAAGGCCTTAAATTTGACAGCAAACAAGATTTGCAGTATGCTGTAAAACAATACTCTATAAGTAGGCATCAAGAGTACGTGGTGACTGAATCAGAACGGGCACTGTGGGTGGTGAGGTGTAAAAGGTCGAATGAGGGATGCCAATGGAGGCTCCGTGCTTGCAAACGAAAAAAAAATCAATTGTTTGAGATCACTCAATATGATGGTCCACACACATGTGTGTCCTTAGGGACTTTACGAGATCACTCGCAACTGGATTCTAATATCATAGCTCAAGAGATTTATAGTGTTGTTGAGCAAGATCCTTCTACATCAATTTCAACACTCCATCAAGTTATTAAAGATAAGTTTGGGTATGAAGTGCATTATAAGAAAGTTTATGTTGCAAGGAGCAAGGCAATAGCTAGGCTATTTGGTGATTGGGATGCATCATATAAGATGCTTCCTAAATGTTTGGGGGTGATTGAGCAAAAAAATCCCGGGACACAAGTAGTTTGGGATTATCACTCATCGAAGGATGGCGGTGCAGTGTTTCAACGAGTATTTTGGTCATTTGGTCCATCCATTGAGGGTTTCAAACATTGTAGACCTGTCATTCAAATTGATGATGCATTTTTATATGGCAAGTATGGTGGCAAGTTGCTTATTGCAAATTCCATTGATGCCAATAGTTTCATATTTCCACTAGCATTTGCGCTAGTTGGTGAGGAATCTACAGAAGGTTGGTGTTGGTTTTTGCGGTGCTTACGGGAGAGAGTTACCGATAGAGATGGTATATGCATAATATCCAATTTCAAGAGAGTTTATTGTCTGCAATGAAATCAAGCGACAATGGTTGGGCTGAGCCTAGGGCTTATCATAGATTCTGTTTGAGGCATGTATGTGACAGCTTCGATGAAAAATATCAAGATAAGGTATTGAAAGATTTGTTATATCGAGCAGGAACACAACATCAATTGCGGAAGTTTGAGGCATGTATGAAGGAGTTAGCACTGTTTTGTGGTACTTGTGTTGGATTTTTGGATGACATGGCTAAAGAGAAGTGGGCAATGGCATATGATCGTGGTGTTAGATACGGGTGGATGACTACTAACCTTGCAGGTTTTTCTCATTAGTTTTTTGGTTTAGGTTTACATGTTTGCTAACATATGATGGGGCTAAATTCGCTATACTGCAATGCTCTTACATTTATATCTCATAATTTTATGCAGAGTACGTAAATGGATTTTTGAAGGGGGCTCGTTTTTATCCTGTTACAGCATTGGTAAAATTGACTTTTTATCGATGCATTACATACTTCAATGATCGACGAGCAGAAATTTTTTCAGCTCATAGAAAGGGCGAGGTATTCACCACATATGCTATTGAAAAGGTGAAAAGGTGGGCGACAAAGGTGGGTGGACAAATTGTTGTATCAGTTGATGAACGAAATGAGCTTTTTGAGGTTACAACTGGCCATTATGGATTACACATGGATAAAGGGGGAAATAAACACATTGTGTCTCTTAAAGAGAGGCATTGCAGCTGTAACAAGTGGCAATGTTTTGGCATCCCATGCTCTCATTTGCAAGCTGTATGTGCTCATGCTCAGATAGATTGTTGGCAATTCATTGAGCACTACTATCGCTTGGATGTCTATGCACTGTGCTACAAATCAGAGTTCAAACCAATTCCAGATGAGGATAATTGGCCATTATCATCCTTACCGTCGCTGCTTCCAAATCAGAATCTCAAACGTAAAATAGGAAGGCCAAAGTTTACTCACATTCAAAATGAGACGGACATGAGAGAACCTTCTGGCAAAACTAGATGTGGGTTGTGCAAAAAGGAAGGCCACAATAGACGCAAATGTCCTTGTCTTAGCAAAGGAGATGCTTGATAATATATGGTGTCTTGTTATCGATGCATTGGAATTAACTCACTTTGCGATTATTATGAATTTGTTTTCTGCATCTTGTCTTATTATTTTTTATGTAGTAAAACTAGTATCAGCACTTCTCTTTGTTGTAAGTTGTCAGTTGGCTGTTAGAGTTTGTGTTGGCAAATGATTTTTGCATTATGTTGGGTTCATACATTCTCATTCGAATTTGTTTTTTGACTCAAACATATAAGAAGCAATTGATCGAGTGAAAAAAAACCTGCCATCAGATGAATGTGAAAGTTATCATCATTTTATTTTTGAAGCCTCCATGCAGACCATAAAAGAAAGAGGCGGGTACGTTTCATTTGAAACATTTGCTTGTTGACAAGGGATCTTGATAGGAAAAATTAAGGATTCAGTAACTTTTGAAACTCATGTATGGAGAACTGTTCTTGGAAATGGCTGTCAATCGAGTTAAAATCACATTTCCTTTTTCTTCTTGGGGGCAATCTACTATCACACACTTGCCTTCCTTCCTACTGTCTCTCTTTGGAAGAAATTTCTTTTCAATTTCAAATTGTTACTCTTCTCTTTGTTGACTGAAATGAATGTGGACGAGAAAGAGGAGGTTGCTGTTTATTGCCATTTTCCTAATTATTTGTTTTCAGAAGTGAGAGCAAGGGTTGCAATGAGAGTAAAGGCAAGAACCATCTTGACAGTGACTAGTGACAAATCAAATGTTTGTGCTTGTATGACTAGTGTCTATTTCATGTTATGACAAATCCTAAGACATAGAGTAGCTGCCTTGGTAGGGTTATTGTTATTATGAGCTTATTGTTACTTCTTTCTCTAGGGGAATTGGAATAATGAATTTGGCCCCGAGAGATGTTGATAGGTTATCTCTTCACAAAGCTGGATTTTTGGCTCAGAAGCGTCTTGCTCGAGGTCTAAGGCTCAACTACAGTGAAGCAGTGGCACTTATAGCAACTCAGGTATGAATGGCTGCTAGATTTTATAGTCTTTGTGCATAGTTTATGTTAAAGTTGAATCTAATCTTATTTAACAAGTTCTGAATTCATGAAATAAGAAGATAAACCTTTGTTGTGCATTTTGCACGCTGAACTAGGAACAACATGTACATCCAATGCACATGTTGGTGTTGTTTTAACTAATTAGCCTTTTTGATAAGAAATCAACTTTTCTTGCTCCTTGTGATCCCTCAATGTTCTTATCATTATTTTTTAATTAATATTCCATATCCCACATTCATGTAAGTTGTTTTTGTTGTAAATGCGGATTGTTTATTGATCATTTGTTCTCTATTCAATTATTCTTCACATTATGCTGTTTGCCTCAATTTATGACTTTTTTCCTCAGATCTTGAAGTTTGTTCGGGATGGGAATAAGACGGTTGCAGAGTTGATGGACATTGGAAAACAACTTTTGGGAAGGTAAAATGCTTTGGTTTTAAGCCCAATTTTGGTACATGGATCGAACTCTTCCACTCTACTCGATTGAATGCAGTGCTAAAGGTTTTAATAAAATGGGAATGCTTATGATTGTGATGGCTTAATTAGTATGTATTTCTTGGTATGAACACATCCATTTCAGAAATTGGTTTCCAAAAGTTTATGTATTGGAGATTTGACAAGGTACATCCATGATGATCACTTAAGATATCTGGGAGCAATTGAACGTGTTCGAAGACTAGTGACTAGCTTTTAAGCCGTCAGATATCCATTAGATTAAACACAATAATTTGGTAGATTGGTGCGCCTTCCCTTATTTTTCCAACATTACATTCCTTTCCTAAATCTTTTCTTTTCAGCAAATTTGAGATGCCTCTCCCATCTGGGGTATTTTTTTTTTTTTTTTTTTTTTTTTCATTTTGAAAAGGGGATGCCGGAGTATCACTTCATTTGCTACCTTTTGTATCCCATTCATGACCTAAATCTTATGATTTCTGAAGGCTCATCTGCTAGCATTAAGATGAAGTGAAATCGATACTTACATGATACACTAAGAGGACTGCTTTACATGGACTTGCTTATTTCACCAAGCGTAAGGCGTTTAGTGATTTTGTGCACAGTGGTTTTGGGCTTGGCAAGGCCAAAGTTGGAAAATGAGTGGTCAAACTTGAAGACTTTCTGTAGTTTGTTGCATCTTACTTTATACTTTTCCTGTTTTATGATAGAACACCGAATTGATCAATTGAATTGAGAGAAACAACAACGATTACAAGCTCGAAAGTAACCCAGAGAAGAGTCTTAAAACTCTCTCAACCCAAACTCCTAAGAATTCCCAAATTACATTCAAGATGACAAAATGCTTTTCTCTCCCTTGCAGCCTCTATTTATACTACTACTAAAAATTTACTCAACTACTCTTATAACTAACTTGGACTCATACCAATACTATTGTGGTGGTCCCCTTAAACTCTATCATTACTCCCCCCTTTAAAAATCCACCTTGTCCTCAAGGTGGTAAAGAGATAATGATGCAATCAGGAACATGGGTCCACATGGGAAGAAGATCTTAAGATATTAGTAACCAAGCAAGGATCCATATCAGTCGCGGAGCGCCCGGTGGAACAAGCAAGTGCTTTGACATAATATCGAATGAAGGCGCTAGACCTTTAACCCAAGAAGTGCAATAGAAAGCCGAAGTGCTCAAAACATCACCATGAGTCCCCATCAATATGAAATTCAAATTAGTGTTGGCAACACAAGGCTTCGAGAACCCCAAAATAAATCTTCCGTGAAGCTCATATAGAATGGCATGAGCTAATGTTGGAAGCTCAGACCCAAGAAAGTAAGGTAACAAAATCTCAAAGAAAGCATTCCTAGGCTCAATATCCATTAATGCCTTTTCATCAAACACTTGTTGCACACATAAATGGCGACCAAAGCAAGGAGTAACAAATATCCAGAGAGTGTGTAGTCGAGAGAACATGCAAGAATCCACAACAACCATGTGGCGCAAGGGCGAGAGAAATCAGACTGTAGATTTACCCTCAATAAGAGGACCAAAGACACCAACCCATCAACCCACTAGAAGGTGCCGCATACCCACCAATTGGTCAAGAACGTTTTAGCAAAGACTTCCAATGCAACAAGATTACAGTCAATTTGCACATACGTACCTTTCCCCATCCACATGAAACACCATGCCATAACAAACAACACTTCATGAGTGCCCTCAAGGAAGCAATGAGTTGATTCTTGAACCATGGAGTACCCACACATAACTGACGTTGTTGGGTACCAAGACAACACAAAGCATTGTGCCCTGCACCGCCAAACAACAGGTCGTAACATCACCATGAAGGGAGTATCCGTAGTGAAGGCAGTGGAGTAGATACCACTGTATCGATGAGAAAGATGTGGAGAAATGCATGTGGTAGGAGATAAAACAAAATCCATGAGATATTTCTCGAATGACGTAGTGTCTCGCCTTGTGAGATCTCCTCGACTCACCCACAGTGTGGTCATCTTCCCAAAAGGATGTATTACAAGAAGTTCTGACCTAGCAAAAATGACGGAAATAACACCTAAAAATGAGATCAGCGAGCTCTCGAAGGAAAGATTGACGTTATCGATAAGGGTGGCGCCACAGTGGCGGAACGAGGAAGGCGTCGTTGTCTTCAATACTCCTAATGCTCATAGCTACATCTGTGATGTCGTCGAGATGGTGGGTGTCATCGTTGAGCGTATGAGATGCAAGAGTTGCAGATGTTGCAAAGAGAATATGAGACATCAACATCTTGGACGCCGCCAGATCTAGTGGATCTGGTAGATCTCGTGGTTCTGGTTTGCCTACAATCAGTAACCCTTCGGGATAACCCTAGATCTGACTGACTGGAAACTTTCAGCAACAACGCAAGTAGCGAAGTGTGAATCCACAAAATGGAATCGACAATGGCTTCACGATCTGCTCCGCACGAACAATCGACAGAATAACCGAGTTGGAGAAGACGCCCAATTTGATATTTGATTTGACAATGGATGGATCTGAAAGCATTGGCAGCTCCAAAGTACGATCACCATCATCATGTGAGATCATGGCTGGAGGTGAAGAATCACGAACTGACCATGTATCGAGTTTCTCTAAGATGCGATCAAGCCCTAACTTAATTTCGTAAAGACCTCTTAACATCTCATCAGACAAAAACCTTGAATCCATTCTTGATTGATTATATTTCTGATGAAGATGCTCTGATACCATTGATAGAACACCGAAATTGATCAATTGAATTGAGAGAAACAACAACGATTACAAACTAGAAAGTAACCTAGAGAAGAGTCTTAAAACTCTCTCAATCCAAACTCCTAAGAGTTCTCAAATTACATTCAAGATGACAAGATGTTTTTCTCTCCTTTGCAGCCTCTACTTATACTATTACTACAAACTTACTCAACTACCCTTATAACTAATTTGGACTCACACCAACACTATTGGGGTGGTCCCCTTAAACTCTATCATTTTACTACTAAAATAGG
This sequence comes from Stephania yunnanensis, assembly GCA_039657365.1. Taxonomy (NCBI): domain Eukaryota; kingdom Viridiplantae; phylum Streptophyta; class Magnoliopsida; order Ranunculales; family Menispermaceae; genus Stephania; species Stephania yunnanensis. Next base: position 54,169,276 of record CM077589.1, on the reverse strand, counting down.
CTTATTTGCTACTTGTAGTAGAAATTTATGTAGTTACTTTTTAATTTTTAATTTATGCGAACTTACTGTTAGACTAACCAAGGATCTCTTATGGGAGCAATTATAGAAATTCATGTTTTCTCATTGTGTATATGCCATGTGATCTCATGTGTGAATTTGATTTTTGTTCACTTACTTTGCAAGCTGTTCGAGTTCAAATTGTTTGGTTGTGGATCCTTATAATATATATTTTTTAATTGCTAGGAGGCAAGTTCTTCCAGCAGTCTCCCACCTTTTGGAAACTGTCCAGGTAGGGTGATTGATCACCAACCATGACGAAGCAAGTTGTTCACTGATGATGTTTGATTTCTTTCCTGGTTGCCTGACAATTTTGCAATATTTAGTATTTCACCTTATGCACTAGAATTTTGTTTCACCATTTTCTTAAAAGAAATTGCGCTAACAAATGTATGATAAAATTCCATATCTATTTGAAAAAGTTGCTGTTATACTTTTTCAACCTTACTTCGATGCGTTTGTTAGAATCAAACGCTATCTTAATTTCTTAGATGACCTTTTTTTCTTTGCATCTTTGTTACATTCAGAAACACTGAAAAAAGTTAGTAGTTTTTTTTTTTTTTTTTTAAATCAGAATATGTTGTTAAGTCGTGACCTAGGATTTCTCTCCTTGAATTACTTAAGTAGTCTCTAGTCAACTTGCTCGGGCCACTGGGGTACGCTCGGACTGATTGCACCAGGGCCTCGTGGGAATAGTTAGGTTCGCCTAGACACCCACGAATTTTAAAAAAAAGGAGTCTCTAGTCAACCATATTATTTATTTATTTATTTTTTTACTAATTTTAAGATTGTGTATACCACTTAATAATCGGCGAATATAACATTGGTTGGCACATGGATTAATGTAAAGATGGAAGTGCCTCTTTTTTTTTTTTGAGAACCACGAGCATCCAACCCTTTTGTTTTGACTAATCCAACGGGGACTAGTTTGGCGCACCAACCCCATAACCTGGGAGAGAACTCTAGGAAATGGTGAAGCTGCCATGACTCGAACACTACACCTTTGCCTCAGTTAGCGTCTTAGCACTTGCTCTGTTGCTACACTGCTACACCGGTCAGGTGCAGTGGAAGTACCTCTTTAAAAATGTAAAATTGTTGATTTTCTACGTAGAATTGCTGTACATATAAATTATGAAGTATTTGAATTTTTTTTGTCTCAAGTTTCTGTCTTGGCATTGCCTGGCACGACAAGGGGACATGCTTAGCAATTTCTTAGATGTATAAGAACTAATATATAAATGTGCACTTCATAAAGAAACTCGGTATAGCATGTCGATCAGATGGCTGTTTTTTCTCATATTTCTGTTTCTATATTTCTTTCTGAGTTACCTTGTGGCTCTTTTTCTTGCTCATTTTAGATTGAGGGGAGCTTTCCAGATGGAGCCAAGTTAATCACAGTTAATGGTGCTATTGCTAGTGATGATGGAAATTTGGAACTAGCTTTACTTGGTTCCTTTCTTCCAGGTAGACTGCAGCCAATATAGATGAGGAACATGCATGGTTGCTTGCTGGAGACTTGTTACTTGGTGTTTCTCATGGCCATGATATTGCATAGTGCTTTCAGCCCTGGCGCCTTTAATAAATGGGTTTGGTGGCCAGTCCAATGTCATATTACTCTTCCATATGCCTGCTGTGCTTTCTGGAGGAGGGGGATGTCAAATTAGTTTTTGGCATGTTGATGATGCATGCTTGAGTGGCCAACCCCATGTGTGTTGCATAGCTGCAAAGCAAAACTTATTTTTTCGTGAAGTTGGTCGTCTTTACATTAAGACCATATTCTGATTCTCTCTACAAACAATATGCATTTCTGGTCGTAGCAGGATGTATTTTATATTTCCTGTATTCTTGGAAGGCATGCATATCCATGCAAGGATCTCCGATTTTGAGGGGAGCTTTTTCAAGTTCCTACTGTTTCATACCATCCTCCATCCTCTTTAGAGTTTAATTTGTAATGAGTTCTATGTTACTATTGTGAAGATTCCTTTGCATTGTTCTCATTTTCTCCTTGAATATTCCAAAATCTTACTCTATTTTCCACTTTCTTGGTGTTTTCCAAGTTCACAATATCAAGCCTTGATAAAAGAATTTCTGTTATATGCAGTTCCTTCACGAGACAACTTCCCTGAGCCAGAAGAGGATAACATTCCTGGTAAAATAATTTATGAGAAAGGAGATATTGTGCTTAACTCTGGAAGGAGAGCTGTGACTATACATGTTGTGAATTCTGGGGACAGGCCAATTCAGGTTCTTGACGAGCAACGACACCTTTTCTGTATTTAATTATCTTTTCTTATTAGCCTTTTTCTCCTTTTCGAGAGCAATTTAAGGTGGAACATGCGAATTCCTGTTTGCTAGATGTCAATCATGATATCTACCTGATTGTAGGCTATATATTTGAATCCATAGTTTTAGAGTTTGACTGTCATCGGTAGTTACTTTTTTGAGAGATGGTTCTGCTTTTGGATCTTCAATAGGGTTACTGTACTTTCTTAGTTTCTCTTTGAGTCTGGCTTATTATGTAAGTACTAAACTACACTGATCATACACGAAGACTTTGGCTTTTTGTATTTATTTCTAATTGTATTTATGGGGACTGGACCTCCTGTATAAAAAATACTGTAGTCCAAAAAATGATTCATCCTGGCTTGTGTCCAGCAAAGAAGACATCTAAGATCAACTCATAGAGATTTTTAACCAGGTTTAAAATCCTTTATTTCATGCCTATACAACAACAAAGCCTAAATCCCAAATTAGTTGGGATCGGCTAAAGTTTCATGCCTATTATTCTTGCAAAAATATCCTACTGAATTAAAACATTTCTTCGGAGACTATATCTTACAATTGAGAATTTCATTATTCTTATTTTTTGTCATATTTCAAATTATAGAACTAAGTGGTATAATCAATTTCACCATCTGTCTGCCAAAGACAAGAACCTATTTCGAGCTTTATTTGTTTTAACTCACTAATATACAGAACACAGCTACGAGAATATCAGGAATGACTCCGAGAACAAATAAGAATATCAGTAACACAAGGCAGGGAGATTTTATGAGAAGAAAAGTAAACTTCAATATAAGCTGAATGACACTGAGCACGTCTTACTTATTCGAATAGCAAGAATATATAGAAATTGGAAGAGGACAGAATGACAAGACAAGGCAATCAACACTCATCCTAGCAAAAAAAAAGACAGAAAAATAATGACAGCATTATGGGTCAAAACATAACTATTCTTTGTAAATAATATCAACCTTCATTAACAATATTAGGCAGGTTTGCTCCTACCTATTCTACTTAGGTGAAGCGGGTTAAGAATGTCTGCAACCTCGCTAAAATTACTCATATCACAAAGCATGGAGCATAACCAAATGATCTGATCTCATTTCTCTCTAAACGTCAGTAGCGTAGAAATAAATGATTTAGAAACAAAAATTATTTGTACCTGGTTCTAGCACCTTTTACATGGATTTTCTATTTTTGCTTTAAAAGAGATAAGACATAAAATTATATGGGCACCTCGAATATTTTGTTTTTCAATTTTACTCTTCTTTTGTGTTTTTTGCATGGTATTAGAGTGTGCTTAACATGCAACATCCAATTAAACAACTTATTATAGATTCTTGAAAATAATGTGGCTTATGGCAAAGGAGCCTTTTTATTATTGATCTGTGATCAAAGTTATTTCTGCTTCTCTTATTGAAGCTGCACAAGCCTCGTGGCTTCTCTTGAGATTTCATGGAGGTACAACTTATAGTAGATCTTGTATTTGTGAGCCAGCAATATCGCATTTTTCTTAGTCTTAGCTCAATGAACGGTTGGTATATAATCCCTTGCTTCTGTTGTATTCTTCATTTCAATGTTTAACAGGTGAAAATTTTGGAACTATGTAGGTCGGTAGCCATTATCACTTCATCGAGGTGAACCATTCTTTGGTTTTTGATCGGAAAAGGGCATATGGCATGCGATTGAATATTCCAGCAGGGACCACTATACGATTCGAGGTGTTTTTTTTTTTTCAGACGAAACAAAGCACGTGGTGAACCAGTGTTTTCAAGGTGCCGCCTTAGGCGTTTAGGGGTGCCTACCGCCTAGTCCTTAATTAGGCAAGCAGTGAGCTTGAAAATATTTTTTAAAACTTTTCAGGGACGTCTCTATAATATTCAATTTTTTTTTTTATTTTATTATTTATTTGCTTGAAATATTTTTTGTTCAGAATGTGTAGAAAAGTGTGGAGGTGAAAATATGTTGATGAGTATGTGTAGGTGAAAAAATATGCCTATTACTGTTGAGGGGTTTCTAAATAAATTAAGTTATTTCTTAGGGAGGTCTAAGTAAATACTTTTTTTGTCTGCCTTGGTGCCGCCTAGACTAGGCATAGCTAAACCGCCTCGCCGCCTTGAAAACATTTTGGTGAACCGAGAAGGTCTTTTTCTTTCTTTTCTTTATTATATAAATGACTTTTCATTGAGTCAATGCGTTCATAATATGACTTTCTTGCAATGAACATTTTTCTTCCTATAAATAATTGGGATACTTTATTGGGAAAAAATCCATTCTGATTGTGTTTTCTATAATCTGTGTGAAGTCAATTTTTTTTTTTTTTTGGAATTTGTACTTGTGTTTCTTTTGGGTTTCTTCCTCATCAGTTTTATTATTGATAGACTGCTCTCTTAAAATTTTAAATTCTGTAATCAATTGATCGATGAATTAAATTTATGAGTCATTCTATGAAGTTAGGAAAGAGGATAATTGACTATAGACTAAGAGGGGATACAACAATATCAGAGAATCAATTTGACTTCATGCCAGGTAGGTCCACTATGGATGTGATTTTCCTTGTACGAAGTTGATGGAAAAATATAGAGAAAAGAGAAGATCTTCATGTGATATTTGTAGATTTATAAAAAACATATGAGATGGTCCCTAGAGATGTTCGTTGGTGGATTCTAGAAAGAAAATGAGTGCATGCTAGGTATATAGACACTATTGAAGATATGCATGAAGGGGCAGTAACATGAAGACATTTGAAGGAACCACAAAAGAATTTTCTATTACAATAAGACTACATCAAGGATTAGCCCTAAGCCAATATCTCTTTAATTTAATTTAGTTATAGATGAATGAATTAGGCATATTCAAGAGGATATACCATGGTGTTTGTTATTTGCAGATGATATTGTTCTAGTAGACGAAACAAAAGATGAAGTGAATAGAAAATTAGAACATCAAAGGAATACGTTATCTAAAGATTCTAAACCCTTTAAGTTGAGTAAGACATAGACTTAATACATGCATCGTGAGTTTAGAAATGCTAGGCATCAAGATGATGAATGGTAAAATTAAGGGAAGTAGAATTTGCTGAGGCGAACCACTTTAGATATCTAGGATCGATCATACAAAGTGATGGTAATATTGAGAATGACGTTACGCTTGGAATTCAAGTTGGATGGAAGAAGTGGAGGAGTGCAACATATGTGATATGTGATTGAAATGTCCCTACCTAGCTAAAAGGAAAATCTTAAAAGAATTGTAATTAGGCCTGCTATGCTTTATAGAAGTGAATGTTGGGCGGTAAAAAAACAACAAGCCTCCATCTCAAATTAGTTGGGGCATTAAAAAAACAACAACTCCATAAAATGAATGTAGGTGGAAATGAAGATGCTTAGGTGGATATGTGATGATGCTCGTAAAGATAGAATAAGAAATACATAAGTTCAATGCAAAGTAGGAGTAGCACCAATTGATGCAAATATTTGGAAAGAGCGGTCGCGGTGGTTTGGACACCTCCAAAGGCATCCTACAAATGCCCCCTTTAAAAAATCCGACCCAATAGAAACTGAAGAAATTAGACGATGTAGGGGTAAACCAAGCTAACGGGACACATTTGATTAGGAGCGATTTAAAGGACGTGAAAAGCATACCATCAATTGCACTAAATTGAACGCAATGGAGAGTTTAATCCAACTAATTTGGGATTGAGGCTTGTATATGTAATCAACCGATCATCGTGGGCTTTATACAACCCCTTTGGAGCCCCAGTTGGACTTTTGTTCAAATTCCATGATTTATTGTCGTGTATACTTTATCACAAGCCTCAATTTCCTTAGGAATTCCTTTATTATTGTGGAAAAATCACACACAGCAGTTATTGGTTTCTTCTTTAAAATCCTTCAAAACATTTCCGTAGTCCAATCTACTGAGTTTCAGTGTCAGGTCTATTCCTATATCCTAATGTATTATATCATTTCTGATTCCACTTTCCATTATTATTTTTTTCCATCTTGTGTAGTCTCCCGGCTGAACTAATTTCTGAAGAATATCTTCAATGGTAGTTGCAGATTTGCAATTCAATCTCTTGTTTGTTGCGTTTACTTCTAGAAATTTTACTTTTTCTTCGGCAGCCTGGGGAGGAAAAGCGTGTTACTCTTGTAAGCATTCTAGGTCGACAAGTGTTTCGAGGTGGTAATAACATTTCGGATGGTCCTCTTGAGGTCTTCAGCATTGAAAAGGTTATGGATGCTGTACTTGATGGAGAATTCTCAAATGAGGAAGAACAGAATGCAAGGTTTGGAACTTCTTATGTCAAGCATGTTATATTGCGTCTTTTACATTTTGTGTTGACAAAACCTAGTTTATAGTGTTCTCCAAAATTAAATGATGTTTAATTTTGTAGTGAAGGTGTCGTTGGAAAAGATTATTTAGTCACGACATTAATTTCTCATGAGGCCTATGTTAACATGTATGGCCCCACAACTAATGACAAGATACGACTTGGTGATACTAACTTGTTTGCTGAAATTGAACGAGATTTTACTGTGTATGGTGATGAGTGTGTATTTGGAGGTGGGAAAGTGGTAAGAGACGGCATGGGTCAAACTTCTGGCTATCCATCAGTTGACTATCTTGATACTATCATCACAAACTCTGTTATTATTGACTATATTGGAATATACAAAGCAGATATTGGTATAAAAGAAGGTCATATTGTGTGCATCGGGAAAGCAGGAAATCCAGATATTATGGATGGCGTTTCCTTCGACCTGATTGTTGGGGTAGGTTTCATCTTGAAAGGCATTTTATCATCCATGATTTTTCTTGCTAATCTTATTCATTCTTTTTTGTATTTCTCTATTTAGGTCAACACCGAGGTTATTGCTGGTGAGGGAATGATTGTGACAGCAGGGGCCATTGATTGTCACGTGCACTTTATATGTCCTCAATTGATGCATGAAGCGATTTCGAGTGGTTGGACTTTCGTCTTTATGTTGAACATGCTGAAATATTTTGCAACTTATTCAGTCTTATCTCAAGTCTTTTTAAATGAATAACACCATTTAAGGGAAATTAATTATCTGTCATTTAGTGCATTGCTGCATATGAGTTGTTGATAGAGAAAACCTGAGTGATCATGTTCATGTACACTGGGCTTGTGCCTTAAACTGCCTAGTGTCACTATGAAACACTTTGTTACTTTGAGTTGAGGGTAAATCATTATTTAATGGTAAAAAAATTATAAAATTATTGACAGAAAAAATGGTTTTTTTTTTTTTTTTCATGCTTTTTGTTCATAATGAATTTGTAGGTGGTAATTTAAACTCATTTGGGCATTTTTTAATGTTTAGTCATGTTTGTGAGCTTGTTACAACTGTTGTATTCGATGATTTCTGAAAAACATAATTTCTTTGATCTTTGCAATCTATGAAGGGATTACAACAATGGTTGGTGGGGGGACTGGACCTGCATGTGGGACACGGGCAACTACTTGCACACCTGCGCCAATTCAAATGAAATTTATGCTTCAATCAACCGATGATTTCCCTCTTAATTTTGGGTTCACCGGCAAGGTAAAAGCTTTAGCTTTATGATGAAATTTACACTAAAAGGAGTAGAGAAATAGGAAGCACAGGTTTAAATTGTGGTACACTTTGGTATAGATAGAAAATGCAATGGAGTAGGAATTGTGGTGGATAATGATTATAAGGATAAGGTCGTAGAGGTTAAAAGAATGGGGGATAGATTGATTCTAGTTAAATTAATTATTGGAGACGAAAAAATTAACATACTTAGCGCATATGCACCACAAGTAGGATTAAGCGAGAGCATCAAACTCAAGTTTTGGGATGATATGGATGGATTTATGCGAGTATACCATTAGATGAAAAGGTTTTTATTGGAGGAGATTTAAATGGGCATGTCGGGGTAAGTAACGATGGGTTTGAGAGAGTTCATGGAGGTTTTGGTTACGGTAATAGAAATGAAGAAGGAGAATCAATTTTAGAATTTGCTTGACATATGATCTTGTCTTAGCAAATACTAGTTTTAGGAAGAGGGAGTCGCATATAATTACTTTTAGTAGTGGTCATAACAAGAGTCAAATAGATTTTCTTTTAACAAGAAAAATAGATAGAAAACTATGTAGAGACTGTAAAGTAATACCTGGTGAAGCACTTACTACCCAACATAAGTTAGTAGTACTTGATATTAAGCTAACACAACGGAAAAATATGAATAAAAGAGTTAGCGACCCTAGAATAAAGTGGTGGAACCTAAAACATAGTAAACAAGTAGAGTTTAGAGAAAAACTACTAAAGGAAAATGTTTGGAATCTTGACTTAGATGCTAATACAATGTGGCTAGAAATGAGTAGTTGCATAAGGAGGGTGGGATCAAACATATTAGGTATATCTAAGGGCTTGGGACCTCCAAAGAAAGAAACATGGTGGTGGAACGAGGATGTCCAACGAGCAATTAAGACTAAAAGAGATATGTATAGGAAAATACCTAAGTGTCAAGATGAAGATGCGTACAATCAATATAGAGAAGCTAGAAAACACGCTAAAAAAGTAGTTAGTCAAGCTAAAACAAATTTCATGGAAGATTTATATACAAAGTTAGGTAATAGAGATGGCGAAAAATATATATATAGGCTAGCCAAATTAAGAGATAAAAAGAAACAAGACCTAAGTCATGTAAGATGTATTAAGGACGAAAATCAAAATGTTTTAACGCGCGAGGAGGATATTAAGGAGAGATGGAGAAGTTACTTCAATAGTTTATTTAATGATGGCCAAGTTGATGCTATAATAGATGAAAACCCACACCAAGAAAGAAATGTAAACTATACACGCAATATTAGAATTGTAGAAGTTAAAGAGGCATTGAAAAGAATGAAAATAGGGAAAGCATGTGGCCCCAGATGAAATACCCATAGAGGTTTGGAAATGCTTAGGAGAAAGCGGATTGACTTGGTTGACAAAACTTTTCAATAAAATTTTAAAATCAAAACGGATGCCAATGGATTGGAGAAGAAGCACGCTTGTGCCAATCTTCAAAAACAAAGGAGACATTCAAAGTTGCTCAAACTACCGGGAATTAAACTCATGAGTCACACTATGAAGCGTGGGAGAGGATAATTGACAATAGGCTAAGGAGAGAAACAACAATATCGAGAGAACCAATTTGGTTTCATGCGGGAGGTCAACTATGGAGGCGATTTTCCTTGTAAGACGATTGTTAGAAAAATATAGAGAAAAGAAAAAAGATCTTCATATGGTATTCGTAGATTTAGAAAAAGCATATGATAGGGTCCCTAGAGATGTTCTTTGGTGGGTTCTAGAAAGAAAAAGAGTGCACGCTAGATACATAGACACTATTAAAGATATGTACGATGGAGTAGTAACGAGTATAAAGACATTTGGAGGAGCTACAAAAGAATTTCCCATTACGATATGACTACATCAAGGATCGGCTTTAAGCCCATATCTATTTACTTTAGTTATGGATGAATTAACTAGGCACATTCAAGAGGATATACCATGGTGTATGCTATTTGCAGATGATATTGTCTTAGTGGATGAAACTAAAGATGGAGTGAATAGGAAATTAGAACTACGGAGAAATACATTAGAATCTAAAGGCTTTAAGTTGAGTAGGACAAAAGCTGAATACATGCACTGTGAGTTTGGAAACACTAGACATCGAGATGACGGAGTGGTAAAATTAGGGGAAGTAGAAGTTCCTAGGGTAAACCACTTTAGAAACCTAGGTTCAATCATACAAAATGATGGTAACATTGAAAATGATGTCACACATAGAATCCAAATTTGGATGGAAGAAATGGCGGAGTGCAACGGGAAGTGATTTGTGATCGACATGTTCCTACTAAGTTAAAAGGAAAATTTTATAGGACCGCAATTAGGCCAGCTATGCTCTATGGAAGTGAATGTTGGGCGATAAAGCAACAACAATTACATAAAGTGAATGTAGCAGAAATGAGAATGCTTAGGTGGATGTGTGGTAAAACTCGTAAAGATAGAATAAGAAATATAGAAATTCAAAGACAAGTAGGAGTAGCACCAATTGATACAAAGATTAGGGAAGGTGAATCCGGCTATGTGTGTGCTGGTTGATTTCCGGTTCTGTCAAATTTTCCAATATGCATCTGCTTGGGCAGGGTAACAGCTCCATGCCAGAAGGCTTGCATGAAATAATTAAATCTGGAGCGATGGGATTGAAACTTCATGAAGACTGGGGAACTACACCTGCTGCAATCGACAACTGCTTGAGCGTTGCAGAACTCTATGACATTCAAGTAATTATTTTCCAGATTTCCCCTTTGTGTTTTTTTGCATATTATTCATTCTATAACTTGCTATTCTTGATATCTCATAACAGGTCAACATTCACACTGATACCTTGAATGAATCTGGATTTGTGGAACATACAATTGCCGCATTTAAAGGGAGAACAATCCATACCTACCACAGGTGAAATTAGGTTGCATCTCCATAAGTCATGCCATCGATTAGTATTTCTCAAGCCAACGCAGAAGGCAAATGCAATTCAGAAAAAAAAAGTTAGTACAAGAATAGGGTTCAAGAATTAGAGGCTAAACACTATTATGTAATATGTGGCTACAAATGAGGTGTTTTAGTTGGACGCTGCAAGCATACTTGTCAAAAGAAATAATGAAAGAAGTCAAGTAAAAAACTAAATAACTGGGATACTACTTATTGGGTGTTAAATTATTATGAGAAAAGACTTACGAACTGTAGGTTTGAAACTAGATGTGTTGTTGATAATGGCAAGTTAAATGAAAAATGGATGTTAATGTGCAATTGAATGCTCTGCTTTCAAGAAGCAAAACATGTTCGAGGTATATAGTTTTCCTGAAAGACATAACCACTCTTTCTCGACCATATTTTATAAAATTATTAATAATTCCATTATAGACTTTTAAACTTGTAAAAGAAATTCCAAAATAACATATTGATTACAAAATTTGAACATTCAGAGGTATATATGGGTTCATTCATGGGAATGTCGCATACCCACAGCTTGAATGATTAGTTTCTGAGTAGCAAATCCAAAACACCAATTGCCCTCTAACAATCTCATTTTTGTAAAGTACTTGGTAGCCTTCATCACACCTGAACAGCCTATACTTGCACTGGTTCCCTTATTGTTTTTTACGATTAGGGGGATATCTTTCTTTTGCCTTCCTAATGTTGTCGTTTATTTCAAAGTTCTCATCTTTGGGTCTCAGACACATTTTCTTACTGTAGCGGTAGGATGAGTGATTTTAGATTTTTTTTTTTTTTTTTTTTAGAACCATGGATATCCAAACCTTCGGTTTGTCTAATCCTACGGGGGCTAGTTTGGTGGCCCAACTCCTTAGCCCGGGAGACAACAAGGGAATATAATGTAGCTACCAAGAATTGAGCCCAAGACCTATGCCTCAGTCAGAATTTGTTGCTCCTTTCTCTGCCACTACACTACACTCCTTGGGAGCATTTTAGATGATAGAGTTAACTTGTGAAATACAATTGCTTACTGGAATTAATTACCTGAGGCTAACACATAATTTTTTTTGATTGGGAAAAAATATACATTGAAGGGGAATAACATACAGAGAGAACAAGAAGCCCTCAAAAAATTGAGATTAAGAATATTACATAAAAAACTCTAAGGAACAGCATGGTACCAAGACCAGGGTAGGATGTGAGAGGAATAAATAGGAACACAGGATCATGCTTGTTAGAACACATTCATCTCTAACAATACCATCAAGAGTACATTAAACCTTTCTATTTCGCTATTTGGATCAAATGACAAAGACATTGTTGGGAAAGAGATGACTTTTCCCAGATGAAATGAGACATTTGATTCGTGTAACGGGAGAAAATTTCCCATTATATCTCATTAATGAATGCAAATATTAGCTTAAAATATATGCTGCAGTACTTTACTTGTTTTTATTAGTGGGTCATATGATTATCCTAGGTGAGAGATTTAGCCTCTAAGAATAATGAATGGCTGCATCGCTGCTTTTGTACATTACTCTCTACGTGCTTCAATTTTGTTTATATTTATCTCAGTCGATTTTTATCTTCTTGAGGAGAAACAAAGGATCTTTGTAGGAAATTAGGAATTGCAAACTTACATGTTTTAGATTATTAATATGGCTATTCTCCTCCAATCTCCCTGATATAAGTTCTTTACCATCATATACTGTTTCTAGAGTTGAATGCAGCAGACTCTAGTACTATCTTTTTTTCTTTGGATTACCAGTTGGCGGTCTGTTCACTACTGGAGTATTCTGTTGTTCCTGGTGATTGAATTTTGGTTTGTAGTAGTTACTTCTTCAACGTCTTCTTATGCAGTGAAGGGGCGGGTGGTGGTCATGCTCCTGATATCATTAAAGTCTGCGGTGAGAAAAATGTCTTGCCTTCATCAACAAACCCGACTCGGCCACTGACTATTAATACAGTTGATGAGCACCTGGACATGTTGGTAGGAAAACAAGAACATACAAAAGTTGAATATTTGTATGTTGTTTAGTTATTTCTGCATCCTAAGTTACCAAATGTGGTTCAAAATGACACAGATGGTCTGCCACCATCTTGACAAGAACATCCCAGAGGATGTTGCATTTGCTGAATCTCGGATACGAGCAGAAACAATAGCTGCAGAAGATATTTTACATGATATGGGAGCGATCAGTATTATATCTTCAGATTCTCAGGCTATGGGTCGAATTGGAGAGGTTTGAGGTTTTCTTTCTTATTTATCAAGGCATGAGTTATAGGTTCAGTGCCTGTCCTACTTGGATACTTTTGGTATGACAGTCAATGACCTTTTTAGAGGCACAGAAGTTATTCATTTCTAAAACTTAATATTCAATATATCGAGAGTGGGATAGACAGAACATCGTAAATTGTTGTCAAATTTAAATTTTTTTCTAGTATTTTGTGCAGCAGTTGTGAATTTGGTTATGCCTGATGAATTGTGTTGTTATTTCATCGGTATGAGACAGAGTGCCTCTTTTTCAAGTTCTTCACTTTTATGACATAATGACATAATACCTATCTTTCGCTTTTTCCAAAGCACTGACATGGTTTAATAAGGGGAACAAGTATTGAATAGAGTATATTGATTTTTTTGTCCAACTCCTGTTGGATTATGTATTTTTTGGATCATTGTGACATCAGAGGACAACATTTGCATTCCCATTTATTAGATTTTCTTTTCTTTTCTTTTTTCTTGCTGAGAATCGGTGTTTTATTTGAACATCTAAATTCCATGTGCAATATCTATCTTTTGTATGTAATTGTGCATAGCTACTGTATTATTGTATGCAAATCTGCTGACATTTTCCCTGTATCAGGTGATTATCCGGACTTGGCAAACTGCTGACAAGATGAAAACCCAAAGAGGATCAATGGGGCCTAATGAGTCCTTAAGTGACAATTTCCGTATTAAACGATACATTGCGAAATATACTATAAATCCTGCTATTGCTAATGGGCTGTCTCAACATATTGGCTCAATTGAGGTGTGCTAATTTCAACTTTATTGCAGAATAGTTCTTCTATAGTTGAAAACTCTGATAGTTTTTATTTTGTCTTTTAATTATTTTATTATTATTATTATTATTATTATTTTCAGAGAATAAAGTTAATCTTCATTACCAAAAATGATCATAGGTACAGGGTCTTACCTCAACTCTGTTACATGGGTTCTCAAAGCTCTAACAGCTAGCGCATTTACAATTCCTAGACCTACTTACATGCTTAACAAATACACTTCTTCCACTATGAAACATAGATCTAATGTCGACAAGAATCGGCTCTGTATCAGAGTTTTCCAACTCCCTATTGAAAGCATCCACTACATTCTTACAATCGGAATATATAAATAGTGGCTCCTCTTGATTTAAGCAATCATTTGAACAAAACTTCAGTGCCCCAAGGATTGCCCAAGCTTCAGCAACTTCAACAGATGGAGAGGGTCCCACTGATATTGAGCCAGCTCTAATCAGTTTATCATTAGAAAAAAGAACCCAACCGTAAGAGCATTCCGTGGTAAGTGGGTCTCTAGCCGCATCCACAAAAAGTTTGAAAGAAAGGATTGCATGATGATGATAATTATCGGATTGCATGATGATGATAATTATCTTCAGGCTGTCTCATGTTTTTGCAAAAATTGTTGTAAGAGCTGTTATCAACCAATGTCCCAATATAATCCTGGCATTGCTTCGACGTGAGATTGATAATCTCAATAGGAGAAACAATCTGATGCTTAAAAATAAAATTATTTCTAGCCTTCCAGAGTCTCCACATTCCGAAAATGCTCCATTGGATGATTTCATCTGGATTTCCAGAATTTGACACAATTTGAAGGAAGATTCGCCACGGAGACAAAAAACAATTGCCCTCCATGAAAGTGGAATAAAGAGTCAAAGGGGAGGCAAACCAGAAATTGATTGCAAAAGGGCATTGGAATAGGATATGATCGATTGTCTCTTCTTTATCCAAACATCTTGGGCACATAGGGTTGTTCACCACTTTCTTCTTAAATAGGTTTGCTTTGCATGGTAGAATATTCATCAAGCATCTCTAGATGAAGAATTGAAGTTTCTTGGGCACTGACTGTTTCCAAACGGATCTCCATGTCTCCTTTTGTGTGACAGTGGAACTAGATTCCCCATGTGGAGGGTTGTCTACAAATCCCTGAGCATCAAGAAAACAGGCTAACTTATAAGCTGATTTAACTGAAAAAACTCCCGACCTTTCATAATGCCAGATAAGTGCATCTTGACAGCCCGCCCTGCTGATAGGAGTTCCAATGATGAGTTTAACTTCGTCTGGAGAGAAGATTGAGTTTATTAATGCAAGGTCCCAAGTCATAGTGGATTGATCAATTAAGTCAGCCGCCCTTCTGAATGCTACATTCCTTCTTGATCTTAGATATAATTTATTTTTATTGGTGACCCAAGAATCTTCCCATATACTGATCATCGTTCCATTTCCAGCTCTCCATCTTAAACCATGTTGCAGCAAAGATCTAGCCTTAATGATGCCTCTCCATAACCAAGAAGGTCTCCTCCCTATGGTGGATTGCAAAAATGATGAATTAGGAAAATATTTTGCTTGCAAAAAGGTTGCCATTAAAGAATTATGTTCCTTCAGCACAACCAGCCTTGTTTTGCCAGTAAACTAAGATTGAAGAGATGTATATCCTTAAAGCTCAAACCGCCAAGCTCTATGGGTTGAGAAAGCTTAGCCCAATTAAGCCAATGGATTCCCTTATCACTAGAAGAAGACCACCAATATTTCGCAATGAGTTGCTCAAGAGTATGGGTTACTTTTTTAGGAAGAAGAAAAGTAGACATACTGTATATCGGTATGGCTTGAGCAATGGCCTTCACCAAGACTTCCTTTCCTGTTGGGGCAAGAAACTTTTCTTTCCAAGTTAGAACTCTGTTGGAAATTCTATCAATAAAGGGTTGAAAAGTATGAGTTTTCATTAGAGATCTCTCCATTAAAATGCCCAAATATTTTCCAATATCTTCTTTAATTGGGATTCCTATCTTCCTGGAGAGATGCGGCTTTAATAGAGATGATACATTTGTGCTGAAAGTCATAACATTTTTATTCTTATTGATGAACTGACCAGACATCCTGGAGAAGGAAAGCAGAATATTGGTGATAGAGGATATATCCTTGTCCATGGCCCTGCAAAACAAATGGGAGTCGTCTGCAAATAGAAGGTGAGAAATGGAAGGGGCAGATGCATTAAGCTTGAAACCTTTAAGAGAGCCATTTTGTTCTGCTTTAGACAGGAGATGAGATAAGGCTTCCATACACATGATGAACAAATAAGGAGATAGGGGGTCACCCTGTCTTATTCCTCTATTTGGTGAAATAGTAGAAGTCATATCCCCATTTAAGATAACTTTGTAGGATACATTGGAGATGCAAGAGAAGATTCATTGACACCACTTCCATGGAAAACCCAGCTTCATCATTATGAAGATAATAAATTTCCATTCTAGCCTGTCAAAAGCTTTAGACATATCTAACTTCAGAGCAACACATTGAGATCTTCTTTTTTTATCTGCCATAGAATGAAGAATTCCATAAGCTACAATGATGTTGTCTGAGATTCTCCTTCCAGGAACAAAAGCATTCTGCATTGACCCAATCACCTTAGTCAGGAAAATTTTCAATCTATTTGCAAGTACTTTGGCTATTAGCTTATGAGCCGTGTTGCATAGGCTAATAGGCCTGAAGTCCGAGATATGTTGAGGAGAGGAAATTTTGGGAATCAAAGTAATTAAGGTGCCACAAATACCTCCCTAAATAGTGGCTCGATGAAAGAAATTCTGAAACATCTGCAGTATATCTTTTTTTAGTAAAGGCCATTTAGCCTGAAAGAAAGCATTAGACATACCATCAGGGCCTGGAGTCTTATTAGGATTCATTTCAAACAGAGCTCACTGCGTTTCATCTTTAGCAAAAGGTTGAATAATGGAAATTGCATCCTTTGTGCTTAGCCTTGGTTGCAAATCTGATAGTTCACAGAATGATTCATCAGATGATAGAGCAGATTTAAAGAGCGCCTGAAAGTGATCTTCCACAAATTTACCCATATCAGAACGAGTAAAAATAACATATCCATCATTTTTTTTCAGAATTTTTATAGAGTTACTCCTGCTTCTTTCTTTGACCATAGCATGAAAATATGAAGTATTACGATCACCCAGCTTTAGCCAATCTATATGAGCCCTTGTTCTCCAATATTCTTCTTCTTCTTTGTGTGCATTGTGAAGCAAAATCTCAAGTTCTTTAACTTTGTTTATGTCATTGGAATCTTCCCGATGAAGCAACATAATCTCTCTTGATATTTCATCAATTCTTCTTTTTGAATTCAGATTAGGTTGTTCTTTCTCCATTTTAAAGCTGAGTTTTAATCCTTAAAAGCTTGTTAGAGAAAGCGAGATTCAAATTGAAAGAATATTGATGCCAGACTTGCTCAATTATTTCTGAACATTTATCCTCTTTGATTTGAGGAAGACCTTCTACAACAAACTAATAGAGGGAGGTGGTCTGATCCTGGACAAGTTAATACTCTCAAAAGTGCATTTAGAAAAATATCAATCCAAGATTGAGATACGAGAGCTCTGTCAAGTCTTGCCCCAATCCTTTGAGTAAATTCCCTTCTGTTAGTCCATGTGAATTTATGACCTTCGTAATTTAAATCTATTAAGTTAAGGGAATTAATAAAATTAATGAGCTCACTGTGGTCCTGATAGGTCCATGGGATACCACCAAACTTTTCATCCTGAGAGATTATTGAGTTCCAGTCACCAATTATGAATGTTGGTTCTATTGTGCTATGAATTCTCTGTTGAAGAATATGAAATTGTTGTAATCATAACGTTCTATGAGAACTCATGTACACCCCAATGAAACGCCTTCTCTCATTAGATGTCGGGTCATTTACAAGCATTTCAACAAAAAAAGATCCATATTTAACTACTTGAACAAAAGTAGGGTCATTCTAAAACACAGCCAGACCACCCGAATGCCCTATAGTATCAACATTCAACATACATGAAAATTTTAATTTGATTCTGAGAGATTCCATAAAGACGTACCTTTGCTGGGTTTCCTCCAAGAAGAGAATGTCAGGGAGGTGAGTCTTAACAAGACTCTTCAAAGATGGAATTGTCAGGGCCCCCCAGCTCCCCGACAATTCCAGCCACACAGCCTCATTCTTGCTGGCGAGGGAGACTGGGCCCCCAGCCTCTTCGTCTAAAACATAGCCAAGTCTTGACTTTTTGTTGGAATCCATATGGAGGTCCTCCGAGAGCTTACCATCCCACTTCCTCCTCAAAGGAGAAGCTTGTTCCATTTCCACATCCTGCATCTCGTCTTCCACCTCAACCATGCTTCCTCGAGCTCTCTGCTTCCACTTAAGTGGTCTAGGAGAACTCAGACAGAGCCAGAAGTGTCGTCAGAAATAACAACATTATTCTGGTTATTTGGATTGTTAACCGTCACTGCTGGATAGATCGTGGGTTCGGCTAACATTTGTTGTGCTTGGGCCAAAAGATCAGCAAATAACCTTCCTGAGTTAACCACTTCAGGCCTGTTTGGTATTGTGTAGGGTCTAACTAGATCCAGGCCCAAAGGGATATTCTTATAGAAAGCAGCATGGATTTCTGGACTTATGTGCATCGCCACCTGAAGTGCACTCTTTGCTCCAGCATCTTCCGAGACTTGGTTCGAGGAACTTCCAGAGAAGTTGCCTATAGATTGTGAATGATTACTCTCACCGACTAAATGTACAGGAGATTTATTTTTGTCTGACAAAGACATGTCAGAGTCAGAGATATTTTGATCCTTCATTTTGTGCTCCATGTATTCACTAGATGTTCCTCGAGATGCAGTGCGTCTCCTTGATGGTTCTCCTCACTGAGTTGCTGGTTGCTTAGGAAGGTACTCCACCGGCATCCAATCTCCATATGGATACGATTGACCAGCTAGATGATCTTGATCACATGGATGTTTAAAATGAGTAATCTTGCCACTGATATGGCAAATAACCTTGATCCTTTCATACTTGAATTCAACAAAGATAGGTTTAAAATCGCTAATAATCTTCTTTCTTCTCATCAGCTGTTTATTGACATCAACCTCCACCCTAACCTTAAGGAACTTCTGCAAGAGCAGACCATCTTGTCTCCAATCCTTTTCTACCTTGCTGGGGGAGCCAAGCTCCATTGCTATGAGTTGAGCAATGCTTTCACTCCTGCAATCGATAGGCAGATTATGGAGTTGAACCCAAAGCTTACATGTGTTAATATCATTTGGGTCAAGGGAGGCATTAGGAGACCACTTTTTCACAAGAAAAACGTGATCATTGAAGAGCCAAGGGCCAAAATCAAGAACATAATTCATGAATTTGATTTGAAACAGACCTGAAAAAGGTTTTCAGAAATTTCAATGAATACAATGTCCTCATTTTGGATATCCTAGGCATAAAGAAGAGCATCTCTGAGGCCATTTTTATTATACCTTCGTTGGGTTGCAAGTCGACCAAGAAGGCTAAGATTACAGATTTGGGAAGGCTCGGTTTTTAGCTCATCAGAAATGAGGAGTTCTGCGTTTTCTTTTTGCTCTAGTTGAACATACTGGAAAGAGAGGGAGAGATCATCAACCATAGAAGGTAAAAGTGGGGTATAACAGAGAACAGAGTGTAGAGCTAGAAAAAAAGATATTGAAGAAAGACCAGAAAAGAGATGGAGACAGAGTATAAGAAAACTATGAGAGTTGGTGTGATGGTTAAGGAAGAGAATATACGATATAAATAGGACCGGAAGCAAGAGCATGACGATGACCATAAATAGCAAATTTAAGATGGATGTTAATGGAAAAACGGCTGAGCACACAAAATCTAGCATTAGATCTACCCATTTAAGGTCCCATATCTTTCTCTTTCCAGTTCATCTGGGGTTGTTTGAGGAGGACATTAATATGGAAGGGTGGCTATACAGGGTATAGGGTTCAACAGAGACAAGATGGATGTATGATTTGGTGGGAAAAATGATAGAGGTAGCTGATGAGATGTGGTAGGGAGAGCAGATGGTGCGTGAAGGCTGAGGGGTGGAAGAAATTGTAGTTTCATATGTGATTGGTAAGCATAGGAGAGAAATAAAAGCGAATAAGTGCGGTTGCAGCGGGGAGGTAGGTGGGAGTAAGAGGGCAACATAAATGTAGGGGAGGATGTGAGAAGATTAATATTGAAACATACCATATCACTGAAGAGAGATGAGAAACGATTCTCTTGATTGAGTGTATTCTTACAAAAGAGATTCTAGCAGATCTTAAAAGCAGAAATGCCATTAAGGTTTCACAACAACCTCCTTAAGAGGACATCAACTTCACGAGGAAGAAAACTGTCTTTTAAACTTGTTGAGTTTTCTGATTACGAGAAGCAATTGCACATAAACTGAATGGAATTGTTTTTCTTTAAATTAAATACTAGGAATGATGCCTTTTGGTGTTACATAACAACAATAAAGCCTTGACCCCAAATTAGTTGAGGTCGGCTATAAAGATCAAAACTCTTCCATTATGCTCAATTCAATTGCACATAAACTGAATGGAATTGTTTTTCTTTAAATTAAATACTTGGAATGATGTCTTCTGGTGTTACACAACAATAAAGCCTTGACCCCAAATTAGTTGAGGTCGGTTATAAAGATCAAACTCTTCCATTATGCTCGATTTAGTACAATTAATGATGTGCTTTCCAAATCCCTTAAATCAGTCCTAATTAATGCATCCCAAGTTATCCCTACATCATCACATTTCTTCAGTTTCTAACTAAGTCGAGTTTTCTTCCATCCAGCTTGAATTCTATGTGTAGCATTATTCTTAGTATTACCGTCATTTTGTATGATTGATCCTAGATATCTAAAGTGGTTCACCTTAGAAACTTCTACTATCCCTAATTTCACTACTATATCATCTTGATGACTAGTATTTCTAAACTTACACTGCATGTATGCTCAACTTAAAGCCTTTAGATTTTGATGTATTCCTCCAAAGTTCTAATTGACGCATTCCTCTTGAATATGCCTAGTTAGTTCATCTATAACTAAAGTAAAGAGATATGAGCTTAAGGCCGATTCTCTAATATAAATGTTTCCCTTAGCCTATTGTCAGTTATCCTGCTCCTCTAAAGTTTCATTTTATGACTCATTAGTCTAATTCCTCGGTAGTTTAAACAACTTTGAATGACTCCTTTATTTTTTATGTTGTTGTCAATTATCTTCTGGTGTTGATGCCGTTAATTTCTAGATTCCATATTAAAAGCGGCAAAGTAAAAGATCTTGATTGGATCCTCCAATCATATCCATTTAGTACTGTGCGACTGACTATTTCTGAATATATGATCATCTATGTTGTACCAAATAAATTTGTTCTTGTTTGATGTTTTCTCTGATCACGAAGAAAAATCATTAGACCATGTGAAAGAGCTCTGAAGTTAAACTACAGACGCTCACTAAGAAGGACCTAAGGTAGTTGCCTAAGTGCTAATGCCCTATTGATTTCATGGTCCTCATCTGTTCCTAAATGTCGCACTTTTAACTGGATATTATTTTGATCTAAATTTGTTGCAATTACAAGAAGAAGATACGCATATGGATAACATTAATGAGTTTGTTGGGGAATTCTCCACTTCTTTAGGAAACTAACAGCTCTTGTAATATTAGTTCTTTATGTAGATCGTTGCTTCAAAAGGATTCCTAGAACAACTAAACTGTAAAAGTAGCTTTTCTATTTTATCTATAGCAGACTAGAATCATTCCAAAGCTATTATAATGATGGGCAGATATGAAGAAACCTCTTCGTTGGGACCCAGCTTGATTTCATATTTAGACAAGTCTACCCTGTCACAACCTGTAACCCTGTTCACTTTGAAATCAGGTTGTTTAATTATTCGAATTTTGTCCAAACCTTGATTTTCTAAATGTAAGTAAAGCTTTTCAAATGACATAACAACAACAACAACAACAACAACAACAACAACAACAACAACATAGCCTCAATCACAAATTAGTTGTGGTCTTGTGACATGGATCAAACTCTTCCATGGCTCTTGATTTAGTGCAATTGATGATGACATTTCCAAATCATTTAAAACCCTCCTAATTAATGCATCCCAAGTTAGCTTCGTTCTACCCTTACCTTGTCGAATTTCTCCAGTTTCTATTGAACCGAGTTTTCTAGTGTGGACATTTGTACGCCGTCTTTGGAGGTGTCCAAATCACCGCAACCGCCATTCCCTAATCTTTGTGTCAGTTACTCCTACTTTTCTTTGAATTTATGTATTTCTTATTCTATCTTTACGAGTTTTACCACAAATCCACAACTTTTGAAATGTTTTAAAAAAAAGCTGTTCAAATGTTGGGTTATTAACTTATTATACAAATATAAATGTGCACAAATAATGTAATCTAATTCCATATTGTTTAAAAAGCAAACCCCAAATCTCATTCAAAATTATGAAATACAAACCATTCGAATGTCATTTCAAGCATCCCAAGTACTTAATGTTTGATATAAAATAAACCAAATGTTTATTCAAATACCATCTCAATCATTCGAATTGGATCTACACACCAATGGGTTAACTTCCTGAGCACTAGCACCCAGCTTTCAGCAATCGCTTTATTCAGCGTTAGTGAGTTTTGACCACTATTAGCAGTATTGCAATGTGTCTGGATTTTAGTTTACTATTCGAGTTTTGAAGTTCCACACCTACTGAACAACCTAAGTAAAGGTTTCAAGCAGCAAAGATGCTGGAAGATGTTTTTGCTCATTTTATATTTAGCATCTTTGCTTTTGCAGGTTGGTAAGTTAGCTGATCTAGTTCTATGGAAGCCTGCTTTTTTTGGTGTAAAGCCAGAAATGGTGATCAAAGGTGGGGGAATTGCATGGTCTAATTTGGGTGATTCGAATGCAAGCATCCCAACAGCTGAACCGGTATTTTTTTTTTTTCTATCTCTGGAGGTTTAACTTTTTTTGGATAAAGGATCTCTGGAGGTTTAACTTATATATTAGGCATTGTAATTCAATAAACCAGTTACCAAGAAGTGATAATTGCTATGCTTGTTTATAGATTATAGTTAGCTGGTAAGTATTTTGGTTAATTCTCAAGTAATGCTCACCATAAATATGATATCCAAATGGATCAGTAGCTTAGTATGCATTCTTCAACTGATGGATGACAATTGCAGGTATAATCTCTTCATTTATACAATTTAATGCTTTGTAGCTATGTTTTTGTATTATAATAGCTTGATAGCTATTTTGAAAGGTAGTTCTCCCTGCACAGATTGGATACAACATCTACAC
The DNA here is from genome assembly GCA_039657365.1 of Stephania yunnanensis. Classification (NCBI taxonomy): domain Eukaryota; kingdom Viridiplantae; phylum Streptophyta; class Magnoliopsida; order Ranunculales; family Menispermaceae; genus Stephania; species Stephania yunnanensis. Next base: position 54,146,003 of record CM077589.1, on the reverse strand, counting down.
ACGAGTAATCAGTAATATAATTGTTGTAGAAATTATGATTTATGACCTGGTTTAGGAGTCCCTAATCTTATTCCTTTTAGTTTCTAGTTTTACTTCCTCCGGTCAATAATATAAGTTGTTTTTCCTAAAACACACATATTAACGAGTGCATTAATTATGTGTTCAAATTACATTATTGCCCGTGCATTAATTATGTGTTTGACTATGCAACCTTCTGTTTTATCCAATAGAAAGAGAACAAGTATTTAATTGCAATTAAATGTTTAGGGGTAAAATGGTAAAGAGGTGCAAAAAAAAATTCTGAAAACGACTTATATTTTTTGACAAAGAATTTTTGTAGGATGACTTACATTATTGACTGGAAGGAGTAGTTGTTTCTAAAATAAATGGATACGGGTAGGATTTTATGCAATCTCATAAAATAGCAGTAGGTGAATGTACCTTCTCAAATTCAACGTGGTATAAGAGCAGCAGCCTTGAAACCTAAGGGAAAAATTTCTGATGATCAGATATGGAATGGCTATAGAAAGCCAAGTTGCATTGTCAATATGAGGTAACTTTTGGCTCCTGAGCCTCCTCCTTAACAATCATACTGAGGGGAAGCTGTCTCTATTACCGTCACAGGCCAAGTTGCATTGTCATGCAATTGTTCAAAGGTAAAGATGAGCATTTCAGTGGTGAAATCATTCTTCCACTCGCTAAGATCTGAATAGAGTGCAAAAGAACCCCCAATATAGTTCTATCTCCAGATTGCTGTTGTGGCCTGTGGGAATGTGGAGCTAGTAATTTATGCTTTAAGTTGTCAGGATTTCTCTTCTTATTTATTTCAGTCTCCTGTTTTACTTGCTCTTTGAAGTAAATGATATTCTACTTTCCCTTTTGTTTGTGATTCCCAGTGGTATTAGATCCTATTATGGGTAGCTTTTGTCTCCTTCCTTGCCATTTGTTCTTCATATGCTATCCAAAAATTAACGAGATTTTGTAAAATTCATTCTTAATTAGTTATTGCATATTGCCTTTGTACATGTGTTGGGGATGGTGGATTATGATATTTCCTTATTTAGATGTTGAACATTGATTTCCAAATTATTTCAGGTGAAGGTGAAGCCGATGTTTGGAGCATTTGGCAGGGCTGGAAGCTGTAACTCAATTGCTTTTGTCAGTCAGGTAGGCTTGTCTTTCTCATTTTTATATGTATTACGGAAGTTGCATTGACAATGTCTCTTGGTGGATTTTTTAGAGGAAAAATTACCTACTCGAGTTGATTTAATTTTCTCTTGAATAAATAAGCATAAAAGATTTGGGATAAGGTCCTCTTTTGGTGATGAAGCCAAAAGAGAGCTACAACACCGAGAGAAAGGATCTAGAACCCAGAGGAAGAGACAGACCTCTCCTCACCAGCCTTAAAGCCTTAACCAAAATGACAAAAGACGTACTGAATGAATAGGGACTAAACAGTGTCCCTTTTTAATACTACCCACCCACCTAACTTTTCTCTCTGTGCCTACTGACCTTGACAACAATCACGCACACATACACTACCTGACTTATCTTACTTAAGTGGGCCTGACTCGCCAGCTATAGTGAGAGGACCACTAAGAGTCGATCCCATGCTCCTCTTCTCCCTACGCTTGTAAGTCTTTGCAATAGAGGGCCTAACAGATCATATTCAACAATGTCATCTTCTTTGTTCTTTCTTTATTTCTTTTGAATAAATAAGCATAAAAAATTTGGTATAAGGTCCTCTTTTTGGTCTATCATATTCGGCAATGTCATCTTATCTAACTATTATAATAGCAAACCAGAAACGGTTAACCGTGAAGCCTTTTTGGCTAAAATTTGCAATAATGCCCCTAAGTGTTTTAATACAAATATTTAAATTCGGGATAAAGTGGTAATTTAATTGATAACTACAAATTAATAGGCGGTTTTGATTTTAGATGTGCGGATGAAAATTCAATTAGTTTTCAATTTTTTCAAATTAGTAGTCAGTTTCCTAACAAAGTGGGATTTGGATGATTTTTTTTTCTCTCCTCCACCTTTTTACTCTCTCTCCTTTACCTCTCTTTTTCTCTCTGCCCTCTACGTTTATTTATTTATTTTCTCTCTCTCTTCCCTCCACGTTTCTCTCTCTTCACTCTATTCACATTTTCTTACTCTATTGGCCTGTTTGGTTCAAATATTAGTTAATCCTAACACATGGGATTATTTAGTGATGGGACTAACACATGGGTTTAGATAGTTTAGTCCCGTTTGTATATCTTGTTTGGTTGGGAGTGTTAAGGTTGGGATTAAATGAAGTTGTCCACGTACATTTACTAAAGTACCCTTTAGTAAAAAACACCAAAACCCCCATTTCACTCATTTATCATCTCCTTTCTCTATCAATCAAAGATTCCGACGAAGATGGGAGTGAACAAAGCAAGGCCAGCTAGGGCGTGAAACACCTTCACCGAAGTCAAGACTCCAAGCGAAGGAAAACAATTGACCGAGAGAGACGAGATCGAAGCCGAGACTCCGCCCACCAAAAGGTAAAGGGTTTTAGGATTTGTGGTTTGGATGGTCGGGATGGGGCGCGGGGGTCACCGAATTAGAAGGCAACGACGAGTTTGGCAAGTGGAGAGAACGAAATGGGAGATGAAATCGAAGTGGGTTTTGGTCAGATTTGGGTTCGAGCTTTCTTGCGAGGGGCTCGACCACCCTCACCATTGTAGAGAGAGATAGCAGAGGCAGTGGGTTTTCTTCTTCTCCTTCTCTTCCTCTGTTTTAGGGTTTTAATTTTTTTGTGATTGAGAGAGAGAGAGAGAGAGAGAGAGAGAGATGATGGGGCGGAAGCGAGAGAGGAGAATGGGATAAGGGGCGAGCAGAAGAGAAGGGCGAGAGGGCGCGAAGAAGATGAAGAAGACAGGGACGAGAAGTCGATTTTAACAAAACAGTGCCTACTTTTGTTTGGTGTTTGTGTTAATGGGAGGGGTAAAGTGGTAATCTCCTCCACCACCCTCTAAGGATTAGTTAATCCCACCAAAAATGGTGGTATTATTTAATCCACTACCATGCCTCTAAACTAGTCCATTTGGACTAGTTAATCCTCCAAGCAAACAGCGGATTAACTAGTCCAGTGTAGTTAATCCGGGCTAATACCACGAACCAAACAGGCCATATGTGTTTATTTTACTGAAAACCACTTTCTTCTTCAAAATCGCAGTGCCTCCTCTATTTATTTTTTTTTGAAAAACAGCGTCATCTATCTCCCCATTTCTCCCCCTACGTGTTCGATTCAATAAAAAAATTTATGATTTGCTATTGGGTTCGGTGGTCTCCTTGAAGACAACCATTCATTTTATTTATCTTTGCAAATAGGTATATATCATAAACTGTATATATCATAAACTCAATTTTCAATTTTTCTTTCGTATTTCTTTCCTTGAACGTGAACATACTTAGAACAACCATGGATATATTTTTTTAATAGTTCTTTTCACTTTTCATGATGAGTGAATTAACTCTAATAGTGAGAAACACTTCTCTTTTTCTTAATCTTATCAATTGTGTTTATTTCTATTTCAATCTTAAGTTTTGTTTGTGAATTAATTTTTGTTTGTGAATTAATTTTGTTTTCTATTTTATTTTCTTAAACATAAAAAATTCGATTTGGATTAAAATCTCAAAAAATTAATTTAGTTTGTGAATTACTGACTTTAATTTGTGAATTTTGTTTGTGAATTATGTGTGAATAATGTTTATTAATCTTAACAATTGAAGCTTTGAATTTTTCTTTTTTTAATCTTATCAATTGGGTTGATTACTACTTGAATATTGTATATTTTTTTAGTAATAATGTTTGTGAATAATGTTTATTTTCTTAGACATGGAAAATCCAAAGCTTCAAATACTTGATTTGCGAATTTTGTTTGTGAATTATTTTATAAATTACAAAAAACTTTCCTTTCATTTGTTTCACCTCACATTTTCATGATGAGTGAACTAATTCTAATAGTGACAAATAATTCTTTTTTTTAATCTTATCAATTGGATTGATTTCTACTTGAATCTTATGTATTGTGTATTATTTTTTCTAATTAATAATATTTGTGAAAAATTTATATTTTCTTATACATTGAAAACTCAAAGCTTCTTTTTATTGTCATAAGAAAAATTCAAAGCTTCAAATACTTGCTTTGGATTAAAATCTCAAAAAACTAATTTTATTTGTGAATTACTTGCTTCAATTTGTGAATTTTGTTTGTTAATTATTTGTGAATAATGTTTATTTCCTTATACATGGAAAATGAAACCTTCAAATACTTGCTTTATGATTTTTTTATAATTATTAAAAATCTTTCTTTCATTTGTTTCACTACATCTTCTCATAATTAGTGAATCAATTCCAATATTAACAAATACTTCTCTTTTTTTAATCTTATCAATTGGGTTGATTACTACTTGAATATAACATATTTTTTTAGTAATAATGTTTGTGAATAATGTTTATTTTCTTAGACATGGAACATTCAAAGCTTCAAATACTTGCTTTGGATTAAAATCTCAAAAAATTAATTTTGTTTGTCAATTACTTGCTTCAATTTGTGAATTTTGTTTGTTCATTATTTGTGAATAATGTTTATTTCCTTATACATGGAAAACGAAAGCTTCAAATACTTGCTTTATGATTTTTTTTAATTATTAAACATTTTCCTTTCTTTTGTTTCGCCACATCTTCTCATAATTAGTGAATTAATTCCAATATTGACAAATACTTCTCTTTTTTTAAACTTATCAATTGGGTTGATTCCTATCTTTGTCCGGCCTCTAGGTGAGATATTCGAATAAAGTGAGCTTTGAATATTGCGTATTTTTTTAGTAATAATGTTTGTGAATAATGTTTATTTTCTTTGACATGAAACATTTAAAGCTTCTTTTTTGTCATAATAAAATTCAAAGCTTCATATACTTGCTTTGGATTCAAATCTCAAAAAATTAATTTTGGTTGTGAATTACTTGCTTCAATTTGTGATTTTTAAGGATTGGACCAACTAACGTCATAGAGGTGATTTTGATACCTAAAATTGTTTATGTCCCTTGAGTTTTGCATTGTACAAAAAAAAAAATCATGCATGCATGTGCATCCCAATGTTTGTAATTAAGGTGGCAAAGATCCTTCTTTCCTTAATCAAATGTCTTGAGTTCGAACCTAGAAATAAGAAAAATTTTAAAACTCTTTATCAAATGTAGCTAGCATTAAATTAAAATGGGTCAAATTAGAGGATTTATTGCAGTTCTATTAAAAATTGTCCCACTATATTACTACTTTATAGAAAAAGTTTATTCAAGGGCATAGAGACAAATTACGAAATGCATAAATTAATGAATTTAATTACAATACCAATCAATCTAATTGACTTAAGTTTTTCAAAACTATGATAAACATTTTAATTTTACTTAAAAACAAAACAATCCTACAACATATATGTAGGTACAACTAATATTAATTCTATATTTTTTTCTTTTCGTGAATTACAAAACCACTAATATCTTCCATGAGCACACCTACTATTCTCTAAAAAAATTTATTGTTGCATTTTTTTGTTGGATGATGTTATACATACAATATGTTTATCTATTTTTTTATTTTCTTTTCATTGTCAAACTATTTTAAAACGCTTTTTTTGAAAATGGTATATGTTGATACATGTTATGGATCGGGATCATGTTTAAATTAATTTCGTAATATTGAATTAATCAAAATGATATTTATAATATTGTCTAAATACTTATCACAATAAATATTTGTATGTATCTGTCATCATATACTTTAAATTCATTAGCACTGCAAATATCTAATTTCACCTAAAAAAAATTGTTTAGACCCAACTAAAAATTTTGAGCACTTTTATTGAAATATAATTTTGACACACATTTTTCTCTCTAAATATAAATTCAATAAATTATACAGATCATTAAGACAATATTTTAATATTAACTTTCACAAATGTTTCTTGGTACATTTATTGTTTATGCCTCACGCGCATAACGCGTGCCCATTGACTAATAATAATAATAATAATAATAATAATAATAATAATAATAATAATAATAATAATAATAATGATGATGATGATGATGATGATCTTCACTAGTAATGATAAGTTTGACAATGATACGTCGAACATGCTTGTGGCTCGCTACATGGATCAAACTTTTCCATTGTGCTCGATTAAGTGCAATTGATGGTGAGGATCTTCACATCCCATGTTAACTTTGGTCTACCCCTACCTCGTCGATAAGTTTGACAATGTCAAACCCAAATTTAACTATCTTCAACTCACATATTTCTTATTCTATCTTTACGAGTTTTACCACACATCCACCTGCATTCTCATTTCGCTACATTCACTTTGGATATCTTCACTAGTACTGGTAATATCTTCAACTCACATAATAATACGTCTGCACGTGCTTGTGGATCTTCATTAGTACTGATAAGTTTGACATTGTCCCCAATTTAACTATCTTCAACTCACATGTGTGTGGTTTTATTCTAAAAGACCTCGATACAATTTGGGGACAGATGCACCCTCATATCCTTTATTACGACATCATACTTGACTGATGTGAGACTATATTTCCATCCACACATCTCCAACATGACAAAATAATCATTTTCATTGGCTGGAAAAGTTTTGAGAATTTTCTTTCTGCATGTTTGATTCCTCGAATTCACATATGGCTGTTAGAAAACTGAAATTAACTTTGGATTTGGAAGTAAAATTCTAACTTCTTATAAGGCGTCAATGTCAAGGTCTTTGTAGAGAAATAATGCAAATTGTTGAATGAACTCCATAAGTTTAGTAGTCCCTCTCTTTCGGACAAGTAATTCATCTTTCAATCAAATGCTGACCAAATGCATTGTGGTTATGGGTAAGAATTTATTTCTTCATTATAGTCAGCTTCGCTAGTGTTTCCTTCAACTTACCAGTACTGGTACTCGACAGGCCGCCAAAGATTCTGGAATAGAAAGAGCTTATGGACTCCAAAAGAGGGTAGAAGCTGTTGGCAACGTGAGGAAGCTGAGCAAGCTTGACATGAAACTTAATAGCGAACTCCCCAAGATTGAGGTGGATCCAGAGTCATTCAAAGTGACCGCAGATGGCCAAGTTCTCACCTGCAGTCCAGCAGTCACAGTTCCTTTATCTCGGAATTACTTTCTCTTCTAGGTTGTTCTGGTATCTCCTGAACCATAGTTAAATGTTCATTATTCTTTTATTAAGTACTTGGATAGAATATTAGAATTGATAATCTAGTTTTACAAAGAATAGCTATGCAATCAAAGAAGTCAAGGCCATCCTATAATCTTATTTGATCTACCGACATTTTTCAACTGCGGGAACATTTATCGGTGTCAGACATATTTATCCCTTCAATACATATAGGAACATCTTAGGACACTGATAGAACACCGATATTGATCACTTGAATTGAGGGAAACAACAACGATTACAAACCCAAAAGTAACCCCAGAGAAGAGTCTTAAAACTCTCTCAACCTAAACTCCCAAGAGTTCCCCAAATTACATTCATTTTCTAAGATGTCTCGTATAACTAATTCACCCTAAATCACTAATCTATTGTTGATCTTATCAGACACATCTTGTTGTCCTTGTTTCTTTTTTAGTGCTTGTACGTGTGTTTTCTGAATCTGTTAGGATTCAGGAACGATATTATAATACGTAAAGTGGTAAAAAATGGTCGAATTTTTTAGGACAGTCTGAAGTTTTCAACCGAAAGCTCGGTTTAGTGCCTGTTTAACTTGAGCTTGAAGAGAGACTATCACTACCACTACATGCATCCACATGTCTACTCCTCAAGATATTGAATATGGACTATATAATTAAAGAAGGATTACTGAATGACCAATAGAACAGGTTATTGATTGAAAAGAATGTCGTATTCCCCATTTTAACGCTAAAGTTGTATAATATATAAAAGAAGGATTAGCGAAGGGCTACTTCTTGTTGCTTTTTAATTAAGTTCACTGTCCTCATTTCAGGTTTCTGCTTGAATCTCGCCTCAGAATGACCCCAGAAGTGCAGAAGCTGATAAAAGAATTAACCAAACCAGAACAAAGCTCTGGAATCTTAAGATTTCAATGACTCAAAATGTGGTTGTATGTTATGAAGAAGAAAAGTGTGGATATCAGACTTGTCATCTGCAGAATTGCTCGATATCTTGTGTTATTATTCTTACTTCTGATTCATCAACTCAGAATTTGTCAGATGCAGCTCGTCAGAATGCATTAATTTACTAACGACCAAGTGATGGTTATGCTGATGTGATGCACCGGAGAGACTGGTTTTAAGATTCTGTAATATTTACTACTTTTTAATGTAAGAGTATTTGCCCCCAAGGACTTTAACTCTATTTGAGTCAGAGGTTATGAGTTCGATTTTTCGCGGCGACATTATATTTCCTAGTGTCGTATTTGAACTTAACAAACCTAACATGTTCGAATTTTCTAACTAAACGAACTACTCCGAGCTTAACTAGCTGTCATATGGGCCTTTTTTAATGTTACATATTTGAATTTCTTAACTTTTTGAGACATTTATTGTAGGGTGTGGGCACATTTCCTGTAAAATAGTTTGATGAAGTGGTTCGCGTACAATATACAAAAAATCGTAATAGGTTCTTTTTTTAGTCATTACCACCCAAAATTTAGATTAAATCAACTACTTTGAGCTTGCTTCAAGTCAGCTACGATTAGAGTAAAGAGTTTTTAGCAGTTGACGTCTTCATCAGCATGAATAAAATTCTTCAAGCCGCAACTTAAGAGACTTGAGTACTATTATATAGAAGAAAAACTTCAAAAGATGGTCCATTAATTCCAAAAAAAAAATTAAAAAATGGTCCATAATGGAGAGAAGACAAAAATGATGGGTTCCTCATTTAATGAGGTCACTGGTGAGTGTGAGTGATCGGTGACTCCCTCTCTCTTTCTCTCTCTTCCCAAATTCACTGTTGAATCCAAGTAAGAATGCGTAGTACTGTTAGATCGCTTAAAATTCAATGCTTTCATTTCCATTGTATAATCCGAAATTAATTTCTATCGATGTCATCGTGTTTTGGTGTGATTTGTTCTCGTTTTGTGCCCTAGATAGATTTCAATAACAAAAGCTCACTTTTTGTTGCAGATTGTTGTGGATTCCAGGCTGAATTTGAATTACACTGAAGAAAGAAAGCAAAAAAATGAAATTGACTCCAAGAGAGATTGAGAAATTGATTCTTCATGATGCGGGATACGTCGCACAGAAGCGCCTCGCGCAGGGTTTGCAGCTCAACTACACCGAAGCGGTCGCACTCATAGCGACTCAGGTATAGTTCTTCATTGTCGACGCTCTTTGCACCAATTTTACTGTGATTTACTGAATTTAGGATGCATTCTTGTATGGGAATGGGGTGTGAGCAGTTTATTGTTACTCGTTGTTTTGATTGACAGTATAATTTTTTTTTAATCTGCTCATTTAACTTGCGAGGCTTGTTCAATAGATTTTGGAGTTTGTCCGCGATGGCAAGAAGACCGTCGCGGAGTTGATGGACATTGGGAAACAACTTCTGGGAAGGTGCCGCATTTGCAGTAAAAGTTTTAAGCTGAAAACATTCTTATTCATGACTCTTGTTGCAAGCTCATCTCGTTTATTAGTATTATTTTTTTGATAGCCGAGGGTATTCAAGCCACCGCCGCTGACACTAGTGGACTCGACTAATAGTTGCCCCCTCCCACTAGGTTTCGAACTCAACATGTTGCTAGTTTGAGTTTCTATGTTCAAACTTCAAAGCTGACAAAGTACAATTTTGTTTCAAATACTTAGCTTCGTTGAAGTGTTATTTTACTATCAACATACTGCTAGTTTGAGTTTCTATTTTGATTATATTTACTTTTTATCATTGTCCATTCTTGAATATCCCATCGATCACTTAATAATTTCATTTCGGCATAACTAAAATAATGTTGGTTATGAATTTATCTATTGTAGACACTGATCAATATGACTATTATAACACTACTACGTTCCTTTTTTAATTATTTGCTTAGCCATGGTGACAACTGACAAGTATCAGCTCAACTCAACTCGTTAAAAAGCCTTTTTGCATCTATATTAGGCAACATGATTCGCTTTCTTAATCCTACTCAATCATGGGCTATATCACTAGTGAGATTGGTGGACCCATTCATTTATTAATATTTCATTCATTTTTTTAATATTTCATTGTGTTATTATGTGTCTTCCCCTTTCTCTTCCATTGCCATTCCTCTTCTCCTTGTTTAATTTCCTGTGTTCTCCTAAATAGATTTCTTTTGTTGTTGCCTTGATAGTTCACAATAACTGTTGAATGAAAATGGATTGGTGATGGTTGGTACTGGATTCTTATTATTTTATTTTCTTGATCTCAGAAGACAGGTTCTCCCGGCTGTTCCACTCCTTTTGGAAACCGTCCAGGTAGAACAAGCGACTATTGAAACACTTCTTCCCTTAGTTTGGTCAGTTCTGAGGAAACAAACAGAAATGCTACATGCGCGTATTTCAATATCCCCAAAATAATTTGGTTTTAGAATAAAACTTCCCTTGGAAACTTACATATATAAATAGGAAAACTACGTAATAATGAGGAGAGAAATCTAAATTCAGTTAAATTTTGACAAAGCTTTCCATTTTCCATTTTTATGGCTTAGAAGTGTCTAGTCTATGCCAATTTAGTATTATTAATCTGTAACCTGAAATACGAATTTATTGTTTGAAGATAAGGGCTTTGATTGCATTAGTGTGTGAGAGATGACTAAATTGTTTTTTATTTTTGTTTTTTGAGGAAAGAAGGATGGCTAAATTGTTAGCGTCATCTTGGAATGTTATTTCGTATCAACTTTGATTAGAAAGTTGGAAGGATTATGGATTTACAAGGGAAGGATCTTCTCTAGTGAGAGGCTTGATGCAATTTTATTTTCCATTTCATTAAAATATTTTTCAGTTTCTTCTAAAAAAAAGCACAATTGATTAAATCTTGTGTTCTTATAGTTTCTATGATGTTTTGGTTTATTGAGTTAATTTTTTTTATGTATAAACTTATTCCTGTTTACAATCTTATCATTATTATCTTAACTTAATTGTTTTCCTCTCAAAAAAAATATTATCTTAATTGTAATTGTTACCAAAACTTGAGATGGTGAAATATCATGTGGTTGTATGCTAGTTTCAAATAAATCTTAGTGGCAAACTGGCAATGTTATTGAGTATTTAAGGTGGTTATGAAATAGAAACTTAATTTACAACATATTCTATTTCTGATGGCTTCTCAGATTCATTTCTCCATTTAGGTTGAGGGCACTTTTCCTGATGGAACAAAGTTGATCACAATTCATGATGCTATTGCACTTGATGATGGGAATTTGGAGCTGGCTTTATATGGTTCATTTCTTCCAGGTACAAAACTGTTTTCTTAGAGGCTATCTTTTTAATATCCAAATATAAGTTCACAACTTGAGGCTTGCCTTAGCGCCAAAAAAAATAAAACAAAAAAACCTGAGGCTTGTCTAACTGAATTTTGCGAGAAATGTATTATTGTTAATTTGTTAGTGAGGTGGCTTGAAACATGGGATGGGAAGGCTTATGCCCCAATCTTTGTGCCTCTTTTTTAAGCTCTTAAATAACTTATCGGTTTTTTTTGGGCATTTCATTTCATTTGCATTGAATCGAGTTGAGTAGAAGTGTTGGATCCATTTAGCCGACCCAAAGTTTCCTGACTAATTTAGGATTGAAGCTCTCTTGTTGATGATGATGATGATGATGACGATGATGATGACGATGATGATGATGATGAAATTACATTTCCAACGGCCCTGGTTTGAGCCTTGAGAGAGTGGGGAACATCCAATCAAGGTTTAAAAAATCGACAAACTTTGCCGAAGTTCGCGTGAAGTTTGTCGATTTTGAGGTGAGCGAAGCAAAGTTTAAAGGTAGTAGAAAAATTGAAAAAATTCGACTCAACTTCGGCTAACTTCGACTGAACTTCGAAAACATCAATGGAAGTTAATAAAACATGAAGTAAAATTGTTATATTTCGTGGAAGTTGAACAAACTTCGACTAAAACTTCGCCTATGTTAGCAATATACTTAAAATTCGGAATATACCCTGGTGACACGAGTTTTATGCATTGTTGTATGATTAAATATATTTCTAGCATCTCTACAAAGAAACTTGAGTTTTCTAGTGAAATTTCGTAAACTTCCATACACTAGTGAATTTTTGTCAAACTTCCATCGTCAAAGTTAACTTTCTCGAATTAATTCTGAATTTTAAGTGAGCAAAGTCATAGGCAAAGTCGAAGTTTCGAACCTTGCATCCAATTGTCACTCTGTGTTCAGCAATGCATATTTTTTTATGGGTGTTGACAAAATTCAGTTTTGCAGTTCCTTCACTTGACAAGTTTCCAGGGACAGATAAAGACTATAAAGTTCCTGGTGAAATTATTATCTCTAAACAAAATTCGATTTCTCCCAACATTGGGAGGAAAGCTGTGGTCATCATTGTTCGCAACATTGGAGACCGGCCAATTCAGGTCATTGCCTGCAAACTATGATTCCTTTTTGAGGTTCTCCCGTGTCGTTTTTTTCCTCATTTGTAGGCTGAATTACAGTTTCCATTTTGGGGGTGAATAACCGCATTATAAAATCTTAAATTGATTAGCACTCGAGCTGCCTTCGGTGTGTTTTCTTCTTTACTGTTATGTTAAATATTATGCTTGTCTCACAGACTCACAGTTTTTAGATTCTTTTGCTGTTGTTCAGTGGGATCAAGGTCATAGTTTTGTAATGTAGAAATTGTTTGACCTAGAATTCTCTGTTAACTAGGATTCCTAAACAACTACAACTACAAACAACAACAACTACATAGCCTCAGTCCCAAATTAATTGGGGTCGGCTACATGGATCAAACTTTTCCATTGTGTTCGATTAAGTGCACTTGATGGTGAGCTTTTCAAACCATTCGAATCCCTCCTAATTAATGTATCCCATGTTAACTTTGGTCTACCCTCTACCTCGTCGAATTTCTACAGTTTCTATCGAGTCAAGTTTTATAGTGGGGGCATTTGTAGGCCGTCTTTACAAGTGACCAAACCACCGCAACCGCCCTTTCCTAATCTTTTTATCAATTGGTGCTACTACTACTTGTCTTTGAATTTTTATATTTCTTATTCTATCTTTACGAGTTTTACCACACATCTACCTAAGCATCCTCATTTATGCTACGTTCATTTTATGTAATTGTTGTTGTTTTACCGCCTAACATTCACTACCATAGAGCATAATTGGCCTAATTACGGTTCTATAAAATTTTCCTTTTAACTTAGTAGAAACATTTCGATCACAAATCACCCCTGTTGCACTCCGCCATTTCTTCCATCCAGCTTGAATTCTATGTGTGACATCATTCTCAATATTACTATCATTTTGTATAATTGATCCTAGGTATCTAAAGTGGTTCACCTTAGGAACTTCTACTCCGCCATTTCTTCCATCCAGCTTGAATTCTATGTGTGACATCATTCTCAATATTACTATCATTTTGTATAATTGATCCTAGGTATCTAAAGTGGTTCACCTTAGGAACTTCTACTTCCCCTAATTTTACCACTCCATCATCTCGATGTCTAGTGTTTTTAAACTCACAGTGCATGTATTCAGTTTTTGTCCTACTCAACTTAAAGTCTTTAGATTTTAATGTATTCCTCCAGAGTTCAAGTTTCCTATTCACTCCATCATTTGTTTCATCCACTAAGACAATATCATCTGCAAATAGCATACACCATGGTATATCCTCTTGAATATGCCTAGTGAGTTCATCCATAACTAAAGTAAATAGATATGGACTTAAAGCCGATCTTTGATGTAGTCCTATCGTAATGGAGAATTCTTTTTTAGCTCCTCCAAATGTCTTTATACTCGTTACTACTCCATCATACATATCCTAAATAGTGTCTTTGTATCTAGCATGCACTCCTTTTCTTTCTAGAACCTACCAAAGAACATCTCTAGGGACCCTATTGTATGCTTTTTCTAAATCTACGAATACAATATGAAGATTTTTTTTCTTTTCTCTATATTTTTCTAACACTATACAAAATTAATTTTCTATTGATATAGGGCTCTAGATATGCCGCTCTTTTCACGAATCACAAGTTTGGACTATTGACCTGAAAGATCCAACAAAGCAACAACAACAAAGCCTCAATGCCAATTTAGTTGGGGTTGGCTACTTGGATTAATGTTGCCATTTACCTTATTAAATGAATTCGATGATGTGATTTGGTAATCTTTTGATTTCCTTTATTATTAATGCATCCCCAGTGCATCGCTCAGAGTGGATGCCTTAGCATCTTTAATTTTTCAAACTATTGACACCCATGATATGAAAATCTTTTGTTCTTTCCTTTTATTTTTGAAATGTTTGATGTTGGATTCCATCTTCACTTCTTTCTGAACCATCAGTGTTCTGTGCAATATGATAAGAGAATTATTCCATCTGAAGTATAGTAAGCAACTCTGAATTAATTATTATTCACATATGCAGGTTGGTAGTCATTATCACTTCATAGAGACCAACCCCCGTTTGGTTTTTGATCGAAAGAGAGCGTACGGCATGCGATTGAACATACCGGCAGGAACAGCTGTTCGGTTTGAGGTTAGTTTTTTTGAGTTTGATTTCAGGTTGTATAGGCTCATTTGAATTACTTTCTTGCTGTTCGCATAGTCCAGCAATCATTGGACATTGGTACAATCATGATGTAAGTCATAGGCAACCCCATTATTAGTTTTCTGGTTTTCAAGAATAAGTTAGGTCAATGGGCTTGTCTTAATTTTTGGAGATAGTATATGGCTACATAGCATATATTCAAGGATAATTACCAAATCCCAATTTGTTAATTGTGTGCCAAGGATTGATCAGGCTTGTATCTCTAGCTTTGTTGAGGGGAGTGCGAACTGACCTTTGCACAGACATGAATTTCGATACTGTTAGCCACTTCCTGGGTACAATTGAGATGTTTTGTGCTTTACGCAATAGTCAAGGGCAGTTTTCTCTGTATGGGCTAATTTTCAAGGATGGAGTTGAGCGTAGGTGCATCTAGGTAGACTTGGTGCGACTTGGGTTTGAATATCTGGCCTCTATGTGGAGGGTGAGTGCCAAGTGACTTAAACTTTGATGCTGAGGAGAGTATCAGCGAGTCCTTCATCCCTTATTTACAATGGAACGGGCAGTGATATAAGTTGCAGACAATTCTATCCTTTTGATCCAACTTTCAAGAGAGAAATTTTTTGATGATAAAGAAACCACAACCTTGTCCACTATGAGGTTCGAACTCCCAACCCCATACCCAATAACCCCATACCAAACCAGCGAGTCATCCACTTGGTTGGTAACTTTCAAGAGATAAATTAGTCTCCTAGGTTTCACATGTGCTTTATTTGTTAACTTTCATGTGCTTTATACTTTAACTTTGCTCTATATTGTAATTTCAAATGGTAGAAACTCTCTCCTTAATTAGCTATTAAGTCCTGACAGCTACTGTTGTCCTACTTACTAGCCAGGGGATTCAAAATCAGTATCGCTTGTGAGCATTGGTGGTAACAAAGTTGTTCGTGGAGGAAATGGTCTTGTTAATGGTCCTGTCGATGATTCAAGTCTTGAAAAAGTGATGGAAACTGTACAAGCTCGAGGATTTGGGCATGCAGAAGAAGAGAATGTCTGGTTTGAAATTCTAACAAGATTTGTCTGTATTTGACTTTTTTCTTTCTTCTTTTTTGATATTTTGCCAAATCATTATGTGGAAAGCATCCCATTTAATGTCTTCAGGTTCCAAGGGAAGGCCTGTGGTAGCTGAGAAGTATATGTGTATATAGAAGCATATCTTATGGTGTAAAATTTATTTTTTTTACCTTTAAAGTTAAAATAAAAATTTTTATCTAAAAAGTTGAATTATATTTTCAATTCTTCCATTTCATGTTCACAAAATAAAGAAGCATGCTTTATAACCTTTGCTTTCTTTCTTTCTATTCTTTTTCTCAACAAAGGGGTATATTCAGCTATATAGCAAGACTTCAAAGATTTTACTATAGTCTATGCATATGCTACAACAAGAAATATTTTTACCAATTTGTAGAAATAAGAAAAAAGAAAGAACAGAACATATAATTTTAGTGTAGAAATTAAGATGCATAGGTGGATGCGTGGTAAAACTTGTAAAGATGGAATAAGAAATACGAAGATTCGAAGAAAAGTAGGAGCTAGGCCAATCAAAGCTAACATTAAAGGCAGTTGCGATGGTCTGGAAGCATCCAAAGACGACTTACAAATGCCTCTATTGAATTCGACAAAATAGAAATCGAAGAAATTCAACAGTATAGGGATATACCTTGGATAACTTGGGATGCATTTATCAGAACGAATTTAAAGGATTATGAAAGCACATTAAGTGCATTTGATCGAGTAGAGTGGAAGAGTATGATCTATGTAGCTGACTCAACTAATTTGAGATTGAGGCTCTTTGTTGTTGTTCTATGTGGAAATCAAAATGTAAAAATACATGTAGAAAAAAGGAACGAATTGCATTCAAACAATCATCAAGTGCCTAACAAAGTAATAGGAACTAGCAATTCTTAAGATACAATGATCACTCAAGTATATAATGAATGAAACAAATAATTAGACTATGTAATAGAAAACAAAATATACAACAACAAAGCCTCAATCACAAATTAGTTGGGTCGGCTTGGGTTAAACTCTTCCACTGCCCTCTTTATGAAATGGATCAAACAAAACAATATACTCTATCGGAGTTAATTCCATTTCTGTAACTATGAAAAAAGTGTGCACTAATCTCAGATTAATTTTTCAGGGAAGGCGTCACTGGAGAAAATAATATGGCCACACAAACAATTCCCAATGAGGTCTATGCAAGCCTGTATGGACCTACTACTAAGGACATGATTCGGCTTGGTGATACGGACTTGTTTGCAGAAATTGAAAAAGATTTTGCTGTTCATGGCGACGAATGTGTATTTGGAGGTGGGAAAACTATAAGGGATGGAATGGGGCAGGCTACCGGCTATCTGTCATCAGATTGTCTAGATACTGTCATCACAAATGCTGTCATCATTGACTATACTGGAATATACAAGGGAGATATTGGTATCAAAAATTGCCTAATTGTTAACATTGGAAAAGCAGGCAATCCAGATGTAATGGATGATGTTAAAAGTGATATGATCGTTGGGGTAAACCCTTATGCGCAATGCATTTATCATATTTGTGTACTTACATGACACGTCAGTAGCACATGTTTATACTTGTGTTCCTCATTTTTAGGTCAACACTGAGGTTATTGCTGCTGAGGGAATGATTGTTACTGCAGGGGCCATAGACTGTCATGTTCACTTTATATCTCCTCAACTGGCTCATGATGCAATTGCGAGTGGTAGATCTCTTTCTGATTGGAAATAAAGCGGATTTCAAAACTAGAAAATTTATTTGGCTTTATTTTGTTTGAGGGAACCGTTTTGTGTTATCTTGCTAAAATGTGTATTGGTTCAAGTTAAACTGTTAATAAAATGAGAATAGTTTTATAGTATTATTCGTTTTTCATGATTCTGCCTTTCCATTGCTGTTCACTAGTTGTGTCATGCTGTCCAGTGTTAAATATGCAGGATATAGCATCAATTACCTTACGAAAAAGGAATTCACTGGTTGAGGGGTTTGAGAGAAAACAGAAAACTAGATAGCATATGAATTGGTGTAGTAATATGCTCATAGCAGCAAGAGCGAAAGCCTTGAATTATGAGAAACTTTGCTTTTGGTGAAATTGAATGTTTTGGAGTACTGAAATATGGCTTTCTAGATGTCAACTTTTTTAAATAGCAGACAGTATTTACCTATTCTTTGTGACCCAAGATGTTCTATCTATTTTCTTGTAATTTAACGACATCTTTGTTGATATCACGAATGCCGTGCTTCATAATTTTGATTCAGTCGCTTATCCGAATGGATTTTTTTTTTGCTAGTTCTAGTCTTGACTAGAGATTCCTTGCTTCAATATTAAGAATAATTGGGATGGGACTTCCCAAAAGGTTCATAATCTACACTCTTTTGCAATCTATGAAGGCATCACAACTGTGATTGGAGGTGGGACAGGTCCTGCCGATGGGACACGTGCAACTACTTGTACACCTTCCCCAATACATATGAAATTTATGCTGCATTCAACTGATGGAATTCCACTCAATGTTGGCTTCATGGGGAAGGTACAGTATCCTTTATCATTTTTATTGTAATTTCTGTTTAAGACAGCTTTTGAATGATGAAATTTTCTTGTGCCATCTATTTAATGTGCAATCTTCTTTTACAGGGTAACACTTCTGATCCAGACGGTTTACATGAGATAATTGAAGCAGGGGCAATGGGCTTGAAGCTGCATGAGGACTGGGGAAGTACACCTGCTGCAGTAGAGAATTGTTTGAATATTGCTGAACAATATGACATTCAAGTACATCTTGCTTTATCATAATTTTTTTTAAAGGATGCATCTCCTCTTTTGTAATTCTCTCCAGCAATACATTTCCGTTCCCCACTGGTTCCCTGCAGGTGAGTGTTAACACTGATACATTAAATGAATCGGGATTTGTGGAAAACACTGTTGCTGCGTTCAAAGGAAGGCCAGTCATTACTTACCACAGGTAGATATGGATTCTTTATTGTTCTCTGTTTTTTTCAGTGTGTTTGTTTGCAAAGTAATTACTGAGATGAATAAATGTGGTTTTTGTGGTGGATCTGGAAATTTTCTGCTTAACAGTCTTTGGGAGGCTGGGTTGTATGGCTAATAAGACTACAGTAGCCATGGATAAGAACCAGCAACTTGAATCTAGGCTGTCGTCCTTATTGGGAAAATCTGGTTGGGAAGTTGTATAAACATATTCCAATATTTCATAGCTAGCCTATATCATTTGTTTTCAGATAAATTTAACTTATAACGTGAAGTTCTCTTCAGTGGCAAGATTTGTTGCCTTTTTGCTTGGCAAGTTAACTACCTCCTGTAACTTCCTCTTATTCAATCAATGTTTGGAGCGAAAATTGTTTTACAATGTACTTTTTTTTTTTTGGGTATAGTTTCTTGCCTAGACCCCAACTGATTTGCAACTGAAGCTTGTGGTCAGTCTATTTCAACGTCTTTTATGGTAATATTGTCTTGATATCTGTATGTACATATGTTTGAGGTATGTTTGTACTTAGTACTAGTAAACCTTATAGTTAAAGCTTATAAATCGTTTGAGCTATATTTTCTTCAATATAATTAATAAATGGTAGTCGCAAAATCCATACTAATCTAGTTTGCAATTTGTTCATGACCAAACAACATTAATGACAGTAAAAGAGTAAAAAAGAAAATGCAGAGTAGTTTATGTATCTCAAGACTGTTAGAAGGAAAATCAAGGCTGGAGACAGTACGGTTGTAAAAGCAGTCCTGGTAATCTAGATTAGGCATAGATTTTGGCAGTCATGTTGCTAACTTCTTTTCCTCCTCCGTTTAGATTCAATTTCACCAATATTAGCCAGCATTTATCTCTTAAGCTTGTTTTGACTCTTGAGTGTTGAAGTTATCCATTCCTTAACTTAATAGTAACTGTCGCTGGTAAAAGTTGAAGTTACAAAGGCATTATCGTGGTTGGGCTGTTCTCATTTTAAAATCTTTTCTACCTTCTTTTGCTATTAAAACCATCATATTTTTATTCTAATTCTAAGTCATTGGACTATATTAGATTTTTGGCATGCGACTGGAACATCTTTTTGTTTCCTTTAATTTTTTTCTTCTCATCTTCGTAGAGGAAACATGGAGGAGGTTATCTATGATGCACAAGGTGGTTCCATTCACCTTCTAGGCTTTTATGAACGGGCAATGCTAAAGTAACCCACTTTGACACCTAGATTTGACACCTCGTTATTGAGGTCCTTTGGATACACTTAGAGACATGTGCGCACACATCTCAATGTAAAAATAAAAGGACAATAACTGTTAGGTGTCAAAAGTGGGTCACCTAATCATTTTCCTTTACAAAGGCCTAATAAGCAAAAATATCTTTACCTTTGAAATTTTTGCAAATATATCCCAACTTTTTTGTTTTATTAGTAATTTCTATCCTATGGTATCGCATGATTTTTTTTTCCACTTCAGTGGACATGTTGGACGCCATTGGATAGAATACACTACTGTTAATGACAAGGTTAAATGTTGATTAGTTGTCCAACTTGTGATCTTAGTAGCCAAAAAACTGATTGTGTGGCACCATAGGATATAATTTACTACTTGCACAATGCAAACTTGAGGATATTTTGGCTTATCAAGCTTTTATAAAACGCCAGGTTTCAGCATGAGCCCAAAAGACACACTAACTGTTTCCCCTTTCCCCTTCTACCGATAAGTTCATTTAATTAGGCGTGAGCAGGTTTAAAACATGAGTTTGGGGCTTCCTAAGCGACCCAACCTTACTGCTCAACCAATACCTTGCTGGCACATGATTGGTACATTTTAATTAGCTTTCCGTTATTTTATCCTGCTATATTGGCATTTTTAGAGAGGAAGAGCTATGTTATTTAGTTTATCTCTTAGTTATTTTACCTTGACATACTCATTCTCCTATCAAAATAAAAATTAAGGTTCATTTACATTCATGAATACATTTCTTTCTTGATGGGATTCATGAGATACAACTTTTGTGTTAGTGAAGAGGATTTGCAACTAGAAATGCAAGGCAACTCAATGAGCTGCGGCAAAGGAAAAAAAAAGAAAGAGAGTAAGAAGACAACAACATAGAAGCAGCCTACTCCCCCCTCAAAACAGTAACTCCTATCGTCCTATTAAAGAGCTCCAACTACTCCATATTATATGATTAACTTGTATGTATCCCTGTTAGGAACGATTGAAGCATAATTTTGTGCTTAGTTAAGGTCCTTATCTGTTCCCAACCACACATTTATCCTTGAAAATTCTTGCATGTTTATCTTTCCAGATGAACCTGAATACCGCTAAGACAGCAGTGATATTCACCTCCTTGAAAGCTTTTCAAGTTCACCGTAGACCTCTTCTCAAAAAGAGAAACTCCCAACTACCATCCACCACTCTGCCACTCGCTCCTTTGAAACTCATTGGGCATCCAAACTCCTTGAGTGTACCTGCATCCAATTGATTTATTTGTTGATATTTGAAAGCCTTTGCCATGTAAATTTGTGATGGTTAATTCTGATTTAGGATTATTATCATTCCGATTTATTCTGAAAATCAACTTTGTATGGTCCTTGCAGCGTTGGAGTAAGCGGTGACATTGCAGTTTGTGGTGAACCATATGTATTACCTTCTTCAATAAGTTCAACTCGGCCACTGACTGTCAACACTATAGATGAACAAATAGATATGTTGGTAAGGATAAATAAGCTAAAATGCTTTTTGTAAATATTGTATATATTGGCTATAATAAAATAAAATCTCGTTCCTATCAAAAAAAAAAAAAGAAAAAAAAAGAAGCTAAAATGAAATAGTACTGGCCAAGTAGTATCTCTGATTGTATCTCCTAAAATTGATATAACGTTGTGCAGATGGCTAGTCATCGTCTTTGGAAGAACATCCCAGAAGATGTAGCATTTGCTAAATCTCGGATTAGGCAAGAGATAATTGCTGCAGAAGATATTCTGCATGATATGGGAGCTATCAGTATTATATCTTCTGGTTCACAAGCTATGGGTCGAATTGGAGAGGTTAGTGCAACTATTTTTTGTTTATCTCTTACTTATTTCTTAGGTGTATGTTAATTATTTGTTAGGAATATTAGTATGTATACTTTTAAGTAAAAAGTGGAGAAATTTATAACAGGGAAATAAAAATAAAATTTATTCTTTTCTAGAAGAAACAGTCACTTTATGACATATATATATCAGTAGCGTCTCTCCAAGAACTAGGAGTTCTTTGCGAGTGTATAAGCGTTCACAACAATTAGAACTACCAAATCCTTGTAATGGTCAACAACCTCACTTCTTCTATGTGATTTGTCCCAGAAACAAGTGCATACTCCAATGTAGAAGTCTCCCTCAATTTATCAACCTCTCTTGATTCATAATTACGCTTATGTGGCGCGGACGGTTGTCTTCTCTGTAAGTACAATAAGTATTTAGAGAGTTTCAGCGTTTGCAACAAGGACCAAATCATATTAGTTGTTGGGAGCCCTATTTTGCTAACTGGATAACTCTTAATTCTGACCCCTAGAATACCTCGTCAACCTCTATTGATAGATCATGTATCTCGTGGTTTTTTAGAATACTTTACCATGTGTTTTTTTTCTCACAAGCTGGAAAATCATCATATATTTATAAAAGCTCCGGTTTTATGATAATTGTGACCATTGATCTGTTAGCTTGCGTTTTTTACTTTTTGACTTATGGTGTAGAGACTTATTCACAGTTGACAATGGTCTTAACTAATATGAGACAGGAGTAGCGCTGTAAAAGATAATACGAAATAGTTGTTTGCCATTAATTGAACTATATGAACTTTATACAACTGATTCTTGATTTCTTAATGCTTGTTAGTGTGTGGTTTCGCTCTCTCTCTCTCTCTCTCTCTCTCTCTCTCTCTCTCTCTCTGAGGATGACACCAATAATTGCATGAAGCTGTGATTTTGCATTATATTGAGTTGAGTGGAAGTGTTTGATCCATGTAGCTGACCCAACTAATTTGGGATTGAGGCTTTGCTCTTCAATGAATTCTTATTGAATCTTTACTATCATATACTTGTTTTTTGGAAACAAATCCAGACTGTTAATTGGTTCTCCTCTGATGATGCTTGTACCATATTCGGACAATATATACAACATTTATCACTTGTTTCCTAATTCCTTTGTACTCACGTCTAAATGGCTACTACTTTCTCAAGGTAATTACCCGGACATGGCAAACTGCACATAAGATGAAGGTACAAAGAGGGACACTTGACCCTGGTCGTGACAGCGACAATTTCCGCATAAAACGCTACATTGCAAAGTACACTATTAATCCTGCAATAGCTAATGGGATTTCACTGCATGTTGGTTCAATTGAGGTAAACTAATTTTAGCTTTGGTTTAGATTTGTTCCTGCTATTTTTTATTTTCCTTCTGGAGAAGCATTAGGTTAAATTGATGAATTTTTCGCAAGATTTTGTCACGCCATTTTGACTCGATTGATTCAGTACTATCTTTTGGTTTCTTTGTTTTTCTTCTTTGTCTTTCTCTCTATACTTGAATGGCAATATCTTTTTAAGTTAGGTGGTGATCTAATGTGGTATAGAAGCTTTGGTTTTCAAGAGAGCTCAAGTCTCATTGCTAGCATTTGTTGGTTTATTATTTGCATATTTGGCATTGGCATTCTCTTTGTTCTATCTACTGAGGCCGTATAGGAGAGGCGGTGTTAAAATTACTTGATATTAACAATTGATTGTTGGGTCTTTATTAGTGATTTGGAAATCTATTCGTGCTGCTGTTGGAAACTTCCCTGCTCAACCAATAATATTTGGAATGCAGACTATATTCAAAATGTAACATGAAAACGGATTTCCTCCTCAAATTGCTAATATTCAGAGTAAAGCTTAGATTATTGTGTAAGCATTGGTTTAAATGGATAGCAGCGAATTGAATGGTTCCGAATTAGCTATTTGATTCTCCATGTTTAGTTTCGTTCTTCCTTTTGTGATCGAGGAATGAATGGTTCCGAATGAGCTATTTGATTCTCCTGAGCATTGACCAGCATGTGTCACATCCTAATTTTATTGACTGCTGATGGTTTTTTTCAGAGGGAGGAAACGGGTTAATTTCATAGATGGTCATCCAACTTTACAATTCATAATACTTTGGTAACTGAACTTACAATCGTATCAAATAAGTCATTCAACTTTTTAAACCATTTCACAAAAGTTACTTTGGTCACACTTTAATCATTTATGACAAATTTGCCCTTACCGTTGGAGAACAGAGGAGAGAGAGTTGGCACGTTTGACATGGTTGGTGGTGTTGAAAGAGGGGACAAAGGAGCCGCGGCGGTGCTTGGAGGGGGTGGTGGCTGAGTTGGGGTGAAGCCTGCGGTGGTGGGGGATGGAGAGGCCCTGAGGGCGCGGGCTATGCGGCTGATGAGTATGCAAGATCTCGCGGTGTTGGGGCTTGCATGTGTAGTGATTTTTACTATTGGGTTCTCAGTGTCATCAACACCATTGCTGGAGCTTATAGCGATCGAATATCCTTTTGATTTAATTGATGGAGGACCCATATTAATTGATTAATTAATGGGTGAATCAACTCCAGTTTTTACAATCTATGCAATTCCTCATCCCACTTTCAGTCACAAGCATGTTCCTTTCTCATTGGTGCCTAAGTAATTGGTTTAGATCAATCAATTCATATCAGATTCTTCACAAATATAGTTGCACCGTTAAAAAATGTTGTGTTGCTGAGGTATATCTCACCCGTTGAGATGACCTCAACTATCGAAACCATCATTGCCGATCACCACCACCCTTACGCCTCTTTGTCCCTCCCTGCAACCTTCACCCCATCTCCGCCACCACCCCCTGAAACCACTGCCGTGGCTCCTCAGTCCCCTCTTTCAACACCACCGACTATGTCAAGCTGTCTCCTCTGTTCTCCACATTAAGGGCAAATTTGTCATTAATAATTAAAGTGTGACCAAAGTGACTTTTGTGAAATAGTTCAAAAAGTCGAGTGACTTATTTGATATGATTGTAAGTTTAGTTACTAAAGTGTTACGTATTGTAAAGTTGGATGACCGTCTATGAAATTAACCCGAGTGGCAACGAAGTAGCTTGTTGACAAAGTAGCAAAAGCACTGCAGAATGCACAGAAGTAAACCAGCAATCCATAAAAATATGGATAAAAAAGACTGAAATAAACATGGAGAATACGCTAATTATCAGTGAGATAAATGTTGAATTTATCCTCAAAAACACAAGTATTCCTCAGACATGTTTTTGTTGGTTCCTGCTCAACTGCACTTATCGAGGAAATACTTGTCTGTCCTCCTAAAAGCCACTGGAGAATATGTGTTTGACCCAATATTCTTATTCCTATCTTGGCTGCATTAATTGAGGAAATGCTTGTATTTCCTCAAAACCACTGGAGAATATATTCTCATTCCTATCATGGCCCTTCAAACCATCAGCTCTAAATCCAATCTGCAGGAAACTCTTGGTTCTGAATTATTCCATCTGAGAAATCGACCATTTTCTCAAACCTGCTTAGCATAATACCATTGAACGATAAAGTAATCTATATCTTCCTCATCTGTCCTGTAAATAAGGCACCTGTGGAGAGATTTGGAGGTGTAGAAACTCTTTTTGCAACAAATATTGGTTCTTAGTCCTTCTCAAGATTGAAGTTCATCATTTTGGACAGAGTTTGAGCCCTCCATGTAGCTTCTGAATTAGCAGAATAATATTGGGAAGAGTTTTTCAATGATGACAACGGTAAAAGGTTTGCAACAAGAATTGCTGGAGCAGGAGATGGGCCCAGATCTGTTTGTCCAGGGTCCAAGGAAGACTGACAGCATTTTGTTATTAGATGTTGGATCTTTCTTGCGTCTTCAAGACTGTGACATGTCCTGGATGTATGCTCTTTTTTTCCGATGTGGCATTTTGATCTGCGAGTTATACTGAAAGTACATAAATCTATAATTTGTAGAGGGAGGAGTGGATTTGCCAATTTGAAGTTTAACGTTTCTCACTTTGCAGGCAGGGAAGTGGGCTGATCTTGTCTTGTGGAAACCGGCTTTCTTTGGGTCGAAGCCAGAAATGGTGATTAAAGGTGGGCAAATTGCATGGGCTAATATGGGTGATGCAAATGCTAGTATCCCCACCACTGAACCGGTAAGTTTTCTTTATTTTTCTTGGGCCCCCTTCATTTCATATTTCCTTCTCTTCAGAAGGATTTGTAAATAAATGGCATTTCGAAATGCTAAAGGTCATTACTTAGCGCTTTATAAAGTGGCTAACGCTTCAAGCCAACAAGCGTCAAATTTACTGGTTGTGTTCCGATATAAGTAAACAAAACAAACTATGATGTTTGTATAATGTCATGAGGACCATGAAAGTTGCAAGTTGTTGTTGACCTTGTGCGCTTTAGCGTTAATGTACTTCTTGGCCAGAGGAGTACAGAATACTTTTGCCTAGGTGAGGAGATATAATCGAAGTCATTTTCAGAAGTTCCTAGTACTTGCATTCATGAAGTACTTATTGAATAAACAGATCCAAACTATTTTATTAAATATCACGATTTGTAATAGATCATTTTTCATTATACACTTCATGTCTCCTTTGTTTTTCATACTGAAACAAAGTTTTACAGATGATGATGAAACCCATGTTTGGAGCATTTGGCAAGGCAGCAAGCTCAATCTCAATTGCTTTTATTAGCAAGGTACATTTTTGCACCCTTGCTTTCCTTTTTTGAATCATTATGAAGACTCATTAATGGAAAGAGAATGGGTGTCATGGTTTTGAAACGTGCATTTGTTACATGGTGGGGGTCTTTGGGTTGTGTTTGAGATGGGGACACATCCTAATGTCTGTTCAAAGAACTCCAACGATTTAGTAGCAAATATGTGTCTAAAGCGATAACTTCAAAATATTCTAGTAAGTTTTATTGTGCAATTGGTTTTACAATGAAGGTCGTATGTAAAGATCTTGGTTTGAGTATTCTGAACACGTGAATTTGCTTCAAGTATTTGCTTCACTTCTTGTTTCAGTTTATTCTGGTTTGTTGCCAAGTAGAAGTATGTATGTTGCTCTTGACAGTATCCTCTAGGGAGGGTGTTGAGTGTTTTAGGTCTATTTATTCATACATGGATGTAAGAGAGGACTACTGGTCCTCCACTATCATTTATGCTCCTTATGAAATAAATTTGTTTATTATAAAAAAAAGGCTGTTATATTACTGCAAAAAAAAATTTCTGTGTTGTGAATCTTGTGAATGTTGGGCGGTAAAGCGACAACAACAACAACAACATAGCCTCAGTCCCAAATTAATTGGGGTCGGCTACATGGATCAAACTTTTCCATTGTGCTCGATTAAGTGCAATTGATGGTGAGCTTTGCAAACCATTCAAATCCCTTTTAATTAATGCATCCCATGTTAACTTTGGTCTGCCCCTACCTCGTCGAATTTCTACAGTTTCTATTGAGTCAAGTTTTGTAGTTGGGGCATTTGCAGGCCGTCTTTGCAGGTGACCAAACCATCGCAACCGCCTTTCCCTAATTTTTTTATCAATTGGTGCTACTCCTACTTGTCTTTGAATTTCTATATTTCTTATTCTATCTTTACGAGTTTTACCACACATCCACCTAAGCATCCTCATTTCTGCTACGTTCATTTTATGTAATTGTCGTTGCTTTACCGCCCAACATTCACTTTCATAGAGCATAGCTGGCCTAATTGCGGTCCTATAAAATTTTCCTTTTAACTTAGTATGAACATGTCAATCACAAATCACCCCTGTTGCACTCCGCCATTTCTTCCATCCAGCTTGAATTCTTTGTGACATCATTTTCAATGTTACCATCATTTTGTATGATTGATCCTAGGTATCTAAAGTGGTTTACCTTAGGAACTTCTACTTCCCCTAATTTTACCACTCCGTCATCTCGATGTCTAGTGTTTCCAAACTCACAGTGCATGTATTCAGTTTTCGTCCTACTCAACTTAAAGCCTTTAGATTCTAATGTATTCCTCCAGAGTTCTAATTTCCTATTCACTCCATCTTTAGTTTCATCCACTAAGACAATATCATCTGCAAATAGCATACACCATGGTATATCTTCTTGAATATGTCTAGTTAGTTCATCCATAACTAAAGTAAATAGATATGGGCTTAAAGTCAATCCTTGATGTAGTCCTATCGTAATGGGAAATTCTTTTGTAGCTCCTCCAAATATCTTTATACTCGTTACTACTCCATCATACATATCCTTAATAGTGTTTATGTATTTAGCATGCACTCTTTTTCTTTCTAGAACCCACCAAAGAACATCTCTAGGGACCCTATCATATGATTTTTCTAAATCTACGAATACCATATGAAGATATTTTTTCTTTTCTCTATATTTTTCTGACAATCGTCTTACAAGGAAAATCGCCTCCATAGTTGACCTCCCAGGTATGAAACCAAATTGGTTCTCTGATATTGTTGTTTCTCTCCTTAGCCTATTGTCAATTATCCGCTCCCACAGTTTCATAGTGTGACTCATAAGTTTAATTCCCTTGTAGTTTGAGCAACTTTGAATGTCTCCTTTGTTTTTGAAGATTGGCACAAGCGTGCTTCTTCTCCAATCCATTGACATCCGTTTTGATTTTAAAATTTTATTGAAAAGTTTTGTTAACCAAGTCAATCCGATTTCTCCTAAGCATTTCCAAACCTCTATGGGTATTTCATCTGGGCCACATGCTTTCCTTATTTTCATTCTTTTCAATGCCTCTTTAACTTCTACAATTCTAATATTGCGTTTATAGTTTACATTTCTTTCTTGATGTGGGTTTTCATCTATTATAGTACCAACTTGGCCATCATTAAACAAACTATCGAAGTAACTTCTCCATCTCTCCTTAATATCCTCCTCGCGCGTTAAAACATTTTGATTTTCGTCCTTAATACATCTTACATAACTTAGGTCTTGTTTCTTTTTATCTCTTAATTTGGCTAGCCTATATATATATTTTTCGCCATCTCTATTACCTAACCTTGTATATAGATTTTTCATGAAATTTGTTTTAGCTTGACTAACTACTTTTTTAGCTTGTTTTCTAGCTTCTCTATATTGATTGTACGCATCTTCATCTTGACACTTAGGTATTTTCCTATACATCTCTCTTTTAGTCTTAATTGCTCGTTGGACATCCTCGTTCCACCACCACGTTTCCTTCTTTGGAGGTCCCAAGCCCTTAGACATACCTAATATGTTTGATCTCACCCTCCTTATGCAACTACTCATTTCTAGCCACATTGTATTAGCATCTAAGTCAAGATTCCAAACATTTTCCTTTAGTAGTTTTTCTCTAAACTCTTCTTGTTTACTATGTTTTAGGTTCCACCACTTTATTCTAGGGTCGCTAACTCTTTTATTCATATTATTCCGTCGTGTTAGTTTAATATCAAGTACTACTAACTTATGTTGGGTAGTAAGTGCTTCACCAGGTATTACTTTGCAGTCTCTACATAGTTTTCTATCTATTTTTCTTGTTAAAAGAAAATCTATTTGACTCTTGTTATGACCACCACTAAAAGTAATTATACGCGACTCCCTCTTCCTAAAACTAGTATTTGCTAAGACAAGATCATATGCTGAAGCAAATTCTAAAATTGATTCTCCTTCTTCATTTCTATTATCGTAACCAAAACCTCCATGAACTCTCTCAAACCCATCGTTACTTACCCCGACATGCCCATTTAAATCTCCTCAAATAAAAACCTTTTCATCTAATGGTATACTTTGCATACATCCATCCATATCATCCCAAAACTTGCGTTTGATGCTCTCGCTTAATCCTACTTGTGGTGCTACTCCTACTTGTGGTGCATATGCGGTAAAGTGACAACAACTATATAAAATGAAGGTAGCAGAAATGAGGATGTTTAGGTGGATATTTGGTAAAACTTGTAAAGATATAATAAGAAATATAGAAATTTAAAGACAAGTAGGAGTAGTACCAATTGACTCAAAGATTAGGGAAATCCAGTTGTGGTGGTTTGTTCACCTGCAAAGACGGCCTACAAATGCCCCCACTAGAAAACTTAACTCAATAGAAACCGAAAAAATTCAACGAGGTAGGGGTAGACCGAAGTTAACTTGGAACGCATTAATTAGGAGGGATTTGAATGGTTTGGAAAACTTGCCATCAATTGCACTTAACCGAGCACAATGGAAGAGTTTGATCCATGTAGCCAACCTCAATTAATTTGGGACCGAGGCTATGCGATTTATACTTGTACACTACCATCAAATGCACTAAATTGAGCACAATAGAAGAGTTTGATCCATGTAGCCGACGCCAAATTATTTGGGATTGAGGCTATGTTGTTGTTGTTGTTGTTGTGATCTATTTTTTGTGGTGGAATGGAGGAGTTTGATCCATGCAGCCAACCCCTACTAATTTGGTTTTGATACTTTGTTGTTGTTGTATGATCTATATTTCTGTGTTGCAGCTGGTTTCCTAGTATTTTAGAAGACGCGCTGTTCGTGTCAAAGCAATATTTTGATTTCTTCACAATTAATTGTTGCTTTTTTCTCTGGTGAACAGGCTGCCAAAGATGCTGGAATAAAACAGAAATATGGACTCTGCAAAGAAGTTAAAGCCGTGAGTAACGCGAGAGGCTTAGTTAAGGCCGACATGAAACTCAACGATGCATTGCCAAAAATTCGGGTGGATCCCAAGACCAACACAGTGACCGCAGATGGCCAGATCCTCACCTGCGATCCAGCCACAAAACTTCCTCTCTCTCTTAACTACGCCTTCCTTTAGACCTCCATTGGTATCTTCTCAAACCAAACCTTTCATAACCATATTTACTGCTTGATACATTCAATGCTAGATCTTGAAAGCTCAAATCCCATGTGATTTTAGGATCTATGTTATTACAGCACTATGTCCTATTCTTCTGGTTTCCTTCTGGGCAATAAGAGCTTTGGACTTGCCAAGTTGCACGCTCTGAAGTGTATGCATGCCTACATGGTGATCAGAATGTTAGATGGTCTTTAATAATTTGATCACGTGTAAAATGCAGGGGAAATATTACGACGTGGCTCTAGTAGAATAGTCTTTTCTCTCTCTTTGTTCAAGGGATTTAAGATTTTTATTCATATATTTATTTGACTTCAATGGGTGTCGAATCCATAACATCTCATAACTCATAAGAGATGCTTTGGCATGTAAGATTTTTAGTTGTTACCTTATAGATGTTGGAAAAAGATGGTTAGATTCAATTTTAATTATGTATGCCTGACCTGATTGTAACCACTTTTTCCATTGAGGAAAGCATGTCTTGTGATACACCACTTTTAATTCCCATGCATATACATGTTGACATACTGCACGCATCTCAATGCATAATCCGAAGGACTCTTTTATTGCACCTCATTTTTTTTTTCTTTTTAAAAACCTTTATTGGCAATTGTACATAGTTCTTTTTTTTTTTTTTTGGTTACACACATACATAAATACATAGTTCTTTGGGGGTATAGTTATGTGGTCATTGAGTTGCACGGACCTTGGTTATTTATTTATTTGTACAAATTTTTGTTAAATTAAGTGGAAAGCACTGATATTTCTTCTTGGTGGACAAAATATGTTTGGAAAAGGAACTGTCCCAACTTTCATAGCTAATATCTTTTCCTTAACAATATACAATAATTTCCCTTTTGAAAAGGCACAGCTTTTATTTCTCCAAAGTTAAAGAAAAACATAATATGACATTTCGAGAAGCATATATTTTATGATTTAAAAGATAAGCTTGGAAGATTTTTTATTTTATTTTGATGCGACATTGTAAAGCTAAACTTTAATTGTATGTAGACTCAGTACCTGATTATCTTGGTTGAATCTATTCAGTTGTAACATGTTTAAGAAACAAAAAAAAAAAAAAAAAGAATAGATAATCTTGTACTCATCTGGATTTGAGCAGTCCATATATCCTATAATTTATATATATATACCTTATAGAAAGAGTGGTTTTTTCAGGTTCTTTGGGTTTAATTAGTACTACAACTCAATAGATGTATTTTTAAAAATAATCGTGGGTTTTTGAGTTTTTTTTTTTTTTTAATTGATTGTTCTCTCTAGAGCCAGTCCGGCTCGTCAATTCACAAGATGTATATTTATTTGTTCTCTTTAAGTTTTATAAGAGATGGACGTGGTGCGTGGATAGCTTTTGTTGATCAGATTTGACATGTGAAGTGCAGTAAACTAAGGTTAAGCTGACAGAGATCTTGGACTGTTTCTTATTATTATTGGACTTTTCTCAACAACCCTTCATGTGTCACTATTCTATTATTTATGTATTTATTTTCAACCTATAACGTCAATCAGGCTTTCTTAATTTAACATTATCAAAATTTTGACTCAAAAAACACATTCTGATTATTTTATTTAGTTCAATAAGGCTAAGGGAATGATAAAATAACACACTTTGAACACATATTTTATTTTTTAATCATTTATGACTTTTTTTTTTGTCTCTCAAATCATGGGTCTCATATTTGACAAAACACTATAAATAGCTAAAAAATAAAGCGTGCGCTCAAGACATGTTATTTTATCATTTTCGTAAGACTAAATGATCATTAATAATTAAGTTTTCATTCAATCTCAAACTAGTTAAAGTTGGTTCAAGAATTAAATTTTTCGGTTTCGTTCAATTCAATGCAGTTGATACTGAGTCTTAGTATTTTTTTAAAATCCTTTTTAATAAATGTGTCCAACGTATTTTAGGTCTGCTCTCACTCCAACCTTTAAATTTCGTAAATTTGTACTCACTCCAACCTTTAAATTTCGTAAATTTGTATTATATCAAGTTGTTAAATTGAAAAACTCGTATGTTGTTTTGTATAGATACGTACATTCATAAATATTGCTCTTCTTTAAGTTTTACACCAATTAAAGCTTTTAATTTATATTTTTTTTTCTTAATCTTTAATTTATATTTTTATTCTACTTGCTTGATGTTTTACTAGCTATATATCTATTCGGTGTCAACCGTGTCAATTAATTCAACTCGGGCACAGTCAGTCAAGCATTAGCTGTTAGGTTGGTGTGCATAGGCGTGCACTCTTGGTGATGCTGATATTGAGATACTAGCCGCCAAACAAACTTTCAAGGTGATTACTTGTACTAATCTTTTCTTCTAATCTCACAGACTTCACTACTCACCACGATCATCACGTTTGCATAAAAATATAAAATAACACCTTTATAAAATAACACCTTTTTTTAATTTTAAATTTCAAGCTTGTAAAATTTTTATTATCTCAAAATTTTTTAAAAATTCTCATATGAATATATATCAAGTAGATTTATTGTATATATATATATTAGTATAGTAATGGACTCTTAGAGTAAACCCATTATTTTTGTGTCCATAACAGCTCTTTCAACTCATTAATTAATTATTTTGATCTATTGATCTTCCTCAACTTCATTCATTTCTCCAACACTTGACACACACAGCACACACATCCGTGACAACAATCACACAGAGACATAGTTGGGTTTTGGTCTATTGATAACAACATCAAAATGTTGTCACCCCAACACCACCCACCATCAACACTTCTCAAATCACACTCCCTCTCATCATCATCATCATCATCATCATCATCATCACCAAGATTAATATTCAATGTGAGGAGGAGATCCCGATCAGGGGTCCCCGGGAACCTCCCGGTCGTGGCGGTGATCAGTCGTCGCGGCGGCGGCGGCGACAAGGAAGCCGCCGCAGCGACTACTGCCCCGGTCGTCGATGACCCTTATGAGTCTCTAAGCACTTCCCCACCTTCAGAGAAAATTGAAGTGAGAGTAGTGATCACAATCAGGAAGAAAACGAGGGAGACTTTGAGTGACAAGATCGGGGATCATTGGGAGTCCTTCATGAGTGCTTTTGGACAAGGGATTGTAATTCAGATTGTTAGCGAAGAAATCGATCCGGGTTTCTCCTTAAAACTTTGTTTTATTTCTCTGTTTTGATCCAATATTTCATTAGACTAGTATTCCATGGCTTGAGATTTTGATGAACATGCCTTTTTTTTTTTTTTTTGAGACCATCTTATTGAATAATGTGTCCTTAATATTCTGTTCTTATGTTTTGTGAAAAGTACATTATTGAGTGCACTAAATCGAGTGCAATGGAAGAGTTTGATCTATGTAGCCGACTCCAACTTATCTGGGATTGTTGTACGTGCTATGCAAATTTGAAGTTGTTTTGGGTTTTTTGTTCAACAACAACAAAGGCCTCGATTCCAAGTTAGTTGGGGTCGGTTGGATGAATCAAACTCTTCAATCAAACTCAATTTAGTATAATTAGTGGTGTACTTTCCAAATCCTTTAAAGCCTTCCTAAAAATTAATGGAGTTCTTTCTCTATTCACAGTGACAAAATCAGGGAAGAGTGTGGAATCTGCTGCGAGGGGTTGGTTGCTAAGGCAATCAGATGAAGCACACATTGTGGACTACACTGCCAATCTCATTATCCCATCAAACTTTGGGTGCCCAGGAGCACTTCTCATCACTAACTTACTAGGGAAGGAGTTCTTCTTGATTGAAATCACGATACATGGTTTCAGGGAAGGCCCCATTTTCTTCCCTGCAAATTCATGGATACATTCCCAAAATGATAACCGCGAAAGCAGAATCATTTTCAGAAATAAGGTCAATAGCTGACATATTTTGTGTTCTCTTACTTGTTCATTAGTAATGTACTAATGTTATTCTCTTAGGTTTGTTGGTTGTGCTGTGTTGTGTAATACAGGCATATTTGCCCTCACAAACACCAGCTGGTATTAAGGATTTACGGCGCGAGGATTTGCTGAGCATTCGGGGGAACGGGAAGGGTGAGAGGAAGCAATTTGAGAGAGTTTATGATTACGCGCCTTATAATGACTTGGGCAACCCTGATAAGAGTGTCGATCTTTATAGGCCGGTTCTGGGTGGCGGGGATAAACCTTATCCTAGGCGGTGTCGCACTGGTCGTCCTCCTACTAGTTCAGGTACCACATTGTATGGATATTAGTGAATTTGGAATTAATAATGTTGTTCTTGTTCTTCCATATTATGAATTTGTCAATGTAAGTTCTTTTTGTTGATTTATGTAGATCCAAGTATGGAGAGTAGAATAGAGAAACCTCATCCAGTGTATGTTCCTCGGGACGAGACGTTTGAAGAGATTAAACAAGCGACTTTCTCTGCTGGACGCCTCAAGGCATTGTTTCACAATCTTATACCTATGCTGGTTGCCGGCTTATCAAAGGGCGAGGTTCCTTTTACATGCTTCACTGAAATCGACAAGTTGTACAATGACGGTGTTCTCTTAAGAAATGAAGACCAACAAGGTGTGATTGGAAATCTGTTGCTCCCCTTGCTGATGAAAAAGTTTGCAGATGCTAGTGGAAGTTTCTTGAAGTATGATGTCCCGGCCATCATCTCAAGTACGTCGATGGATTAAATTCTGTTGTAGCAGTCATATTTTCCGTTATGTTAAGATCACTAATAATGTTAGACGTTGTTCTTCCAGGGGACAGGTTTTCATGGTTGCGCGATAATGAGTTTGCCCGCCAAACTTTGGCAGGGGTAAATCCAGTTAATATTGAAAGGCTGAAGGTATCAGTCTAGATGATTTTCTGTACTCTTACCTTGTAAATATTTTCTTTGCATTTGATGTTGATCTTGAAATTGATCGCAAGTATTTTTGCAGGGATTTCCGATCCTCAGCCAATTAAATCCTGCTGTTTATGGTCCTCCAGAGTCATTGATAACAAAGGAATTAATAGAGAAAGAGCTTCACGGAGTGAGCGTCGAAGAGGTAATTCATGTCGTGCCGTGTCCCCTAATGCATCAAATATTAAGTCTTTTTTTTTTTTCTCATTCAGCTATAAGTATAAGAAGAACCTTGACTCTCTTTTTTCTTGTATTGTTGCAGGCCATTGAAAACAACAGACTCTTCATACTTGATTTTCATGATCTGCTTCTACCATTTGTTAAGAAAATCAACTCATTGCCAGGGAGGAAAATTTATGCTTCGAGGACTGTCTTTTTCTACTCGAAAGAGGGCACGTTGAAGCCTAT
The DNA here is from genome assembly GCA_039657365.1 of Stephania yunnanensis. Lineage (NCBI taxonomy): Eukaryota > Viridiplantae > Streptophyta > Magnoliopsida > Ranunculales > Menispermaceae > Stephania > Stephania yunnanensis. Next base: position 54,110,053 of record CM077589.1, on the reverse strand, counting down.
CGCCATCGAGCTTTCCCTCCCTCCAACACACTCATCACCTCGAAACAAGCATATTTACACACAAGGTCATGACGCGACAACCTACTGGCTTTGGAAGCTCGCCAAAGCTCACGTATGCACGAATGACGCCGGCATTCATCAATTAGTGAACCATTGGTAACTCTTGAAAAACATTGAACTATGACTGCATTGAGGAGTACTATACTGATAAGTATCTGATTAAGTGCTGGAGTTTATTTTCTTGTATGTTGGTTTCAATGGCTTTGCTCTTGATGCATTCAGGTTGAGGACTCATGCTTGCATGGAACCATATATAATTGCTACACACAGGCAGCTCAGCGCGATGCATCCCATTTACAAGCTTCTACAACCGCATATGCGCTACACATTAGAAATCAATGCCCTCGCCCGGCAGAATTTGATAAACGGAGGAGGCGTTATTGAGGACTGTTTCACCCCAGGAAAGTATTCGATGGAATTGAGTTCCGCAGCGTACAAGAATACATGGAGATTCGACATGGAAGCACTGCCAGCAGATCTGCTTCGGAGGTAAGATCTTGGCCAAATTTTATCAGTTCTTGTACAATTCGATTTTTCGTAATGTCAAACAATGATGCTATTTTGTTCCTATACTCAAGAAGTATAGGAAATGACTACTAGGACATGACTTGTATATTATGCTGAAACTTAGGGGCATGGCTGTGGAGGATCCTTCAATGCCTTGTGGTGTGAAGCTTGTTATTGAGGATTATCCATACGCCGCGGATGGGCTTCTCATATGGTCTGCCATTAAAGACTGGGTAGAATCTTACGTCGATCACTTCTATTCTGAACCGAACAGCGTCTCCTCTGATGTAGAGCTCCAAGCCTGGTGGAGTGAGATCAAGAACAAGGGTCACTACGACAAGCGGAATGAACCGTGGTGGCCTAAACTGAACACTCCACAAGACTTATCAAACATTCTCACTATAATTATCTGGGTTGCTTCAGGACAGCATGCAGCAATAAACTTTGGGCAGTACCCCTTCGGAGGGTATGTTCCGAATCGCCCTACTCTCATGAGGAAACTTATTCCTGAAGAAGACAGTCCAGACTACGACGATTTCATGATGAGTCCTCAATATACTTTCCTAACATCACTGCCGACACAGCTCCAAGCCACCAAAGTCATGGCTGTTCAAGATACATTGTCGACGCACTCTCCAGATGAAGAGTACTTGGGTCAGGTGCACGAGTTGCATTCACATTGGATAAGTGACCATGAAATACAACAACTGATGAAGCAATTCTCTTCTAGATTGGAGGAGATCGAAGAGATTATTATTGAGAAGAACAAAGATTACCGTCTCAAGAACAGATGCGGCGCCGGTGTCCCTCCATATGAATTGCTTCTGCCTTCTTCAGGACCAGGCGTAACCGGTCGTGGGATTCCAAGCAGTATATCTATATGAAGCATTTGTTCAAGCTTTCATTAACGGCAGGGTGACATTTTGATCTGTTTAGTCAGCTACGCCGAGCAAAATACTAAAGAGCAACAAATATGTTCAAGGGAATTCTGTTTCAACCAAGTCTACTCAACCAGTGTGATTTTGATGCCCCTGTAGTTCATGGTTGGCAAACAGATCAGTTTTGGTGGATTGAAATAGAAGTTTCCTAATGTTCTCATATCTACCAATTATGAATGTAGAAGATTATGAAGAATGATAGGACGTGAAATCTGATTTGATGAAGAGGGTGTGGTATTGATTTGAAACACAATGTGGCATTTTTCATATAAATTTTCATTGGGGGAGATTAAATAAAAATCTAGCTTTTCTTTCATTATAAAAAAAAATCTAGGCAAAGCACATTACAAAAACATATCTAGCTAAGATATCAATATCAATACAATATCTTTTAGGAATAGAATGCTGAGCATTAAAATGAGATTGAGATTGATCTCTTTAGGTAAAGCACATGTTCTTTAACCTCTTAACTCCACAGATGCTTTAATTCTTTATTTCACATCAAGATTAATTGACCTTCATATTTTGATCAAAGGGTTCTTTTTCTTTAAAAAGGCTTGCTTGTCATTGATGTAACTTCAAATATTTGGCCTCCATGAAGCAACAAAAGTTATGGTTAAAAACATTGTCATTATTCTTAGTGTAAAGGTTCATTTACAATTCTGAAACTTCATTGCAAAAATAAACATGAAAAAAAAAAAAATCTAAGTATTATCATCATAACATGTTTCACAAACACACCATTGTTCTTTCACATCTCAGATGGAACAACAGACGAACAAAATGCCGGTAAAGGGATGTACAAGCCACAATGTTAAAAATACATTGGCCTCACATTTCTAATGCCTAATTAAAGAAAAAAAAAACAAAACTCAGATTACATTACAAGAGAAAATGTGAATACAAATCGACCTTACAGTGAGAAAGGCGCGCTATTAATGAACTTTAGTACTCCGTTCTTTGCACAACAAATGCCACTCCTGCAATACCGCTGCCTGAAGTGCGCGGTGCTCAGCCTCCTCTGCCGTAAGTTTTGATAGTGTCGAGGGCCCCTTGGTTTTCCCCTCTTCGTCTGTTTTTTCCTTCTTTTTCTTCTTTTTCTCGCCATCTTCGCCCTCTTCAACTTCCTCGCTTTCTCCTTCTTCATCCGATTCTTCTTCGGGCTTTGGACTTTTGGGAGGCGGTTGGGCAGCTTTTAGCAATGCTATTCGCTCCATCGAAATTCTAAGCCTCTCTACTGCAGCTGACTTCACTTCGTCTTCTGGCATGTATTCTACTCCCCCATCTGTTATATCATCCAACCAACCCTGTAAATCTGATTCTATCTCCTTTATGAGCGATGAATCCGACGCTCGGACCACAAATTTACACATCATAGTAGTAGTTTCATCTCCAAGATCGACATTTCTGCTCACTTCACTGGCACCAAATATCATCATGCCCAAAAAGCCACCAAACCACGTTTTTGCAGCAAAGCATAGCTGATCCAAAATTTAACAGCAATATAAATATGTGTTAGGAAGCAACAGAGCACAATTGGACTCAGTAGACAATAGAACACAGCTTTCTTTAACCAAAAAATACGTCATCACAATTGGTTGGTGTAGTAAATGAAAAAAAAATCAAAATACAATGATCTAGTCTATTAAATTATATATAAAAAAAGCTACTTAGAAATCTATTCCAAAAATGAAATCAAACTATCTACGCGATCTCCAGGAAACATCAAAGTAATAACTCAAGAGAAAGGATTGCTTACTTGAAACCCTGCCACTGTTCGGAGGATATGTGAGCAAACTCTATGGAAAGGTTTAGAAGATAGAGATTTTAGGCCACTCAGAAATGGTGAAGCCCCATATTGCTGTGCAGCTGTGGCTTTAAAACCACTTCCTTCATATGTGTATGCGCCTGTACACTCAACTATAGCAGGCAAACTTGGCCACAAACGAAAGTATTCAACAGGAGAGATTTTGTGAGGCAAGAGGAACTCAGTCAGTGGAATCTTGTAAGGCTGACAACGCAAAATTACTGGTTCTCCAAGCTCTGGTTTTGAGCTTCGTTTTTGTCTCACCAATTGTGGATCTTCTTCTGCATAATTTCCTTCACCATACTCCAATGTGGCACCATTTCCGTAGAAGGGGTAGTACAAAACTTGAACCCATAGAGCGCTTCTTTCAAAATGCGAAGCACCCACTGTTACACTGCATAGAACTGGATCCTATGATCACAAACGTCGAGTCAATTCATGCAAGAAAGAAATGGAGAACTAACACCAAGAAACAGACAGAAAGTTGTACAATTATATTTCTATAATGAGAAAGGGCAAGCCATCTCTTAAATCCATATGCAAATCAATTATTTCATTTAGAATATGTCAGAATGAGAAGCTAAGACTTGATTAAACTAGCAATACCATGTGCAGAAATTCTCGGAGATGATAAGCTTTAATATTAAGACTCTTCTCTGTAATAAAAAGCCAGTCATGAGAGGTTTATGGAAAATAGGGTCAAGGGTTACTTCTTCTCAAATAAAAAAGAAGCAAACTAAAACACTCAGATGAATTTGATGAAAACGAAAAATATCTGGTAGTTGGTTGAAATATCAAGCATATATTTCTAGAGTCGAGAATAGAACCTGTGAAACGAGATTACGCAACTGCCGTACTGCTTGAGGAGATCCATCCATCAAATACAATGCACCAGATATCCCAACACGAATGTCAACCCGATTAAGTTCCAGCTCAGTTAGATTTAAGACCTGAAAATTTTCCAGGATTTATGTCAAAAAAAAACCCAACAGATTTCTTCAAAAAATAAAAAAAAATCCAACAGATTAGTAAGAATGACCACATATATCTTTAACTCAGAAAAATAGAAATAAAATAACAATCTTGTACAGCCACGAGACATGATGTGTCCTACTTGCTTTGTAAAAAAATTAAGATTATTGGCTTAAGAGTTACCTCCAATGGGAAAGTATCTCATTCCATAAATGGTGTCAAGCTAATACAACCAATGTTGAGCAATTCGAATATGGAAGCTAAATAGACAAATAAGATTCTTGTTATCGGGTTTTGAAAGAATTTGGGGTTTGCATGCATAAGGTTAAGGGAATGGGAGGGGAAAGATTTTTTTAAAAATTTGGCAAGACAAGGTTTTTAGGCATCTTTGGGATTCTTTGGTGATACGAAAACATAAATATTACTCATAAATGAGATAAACACAGATGACACATACTTCAAGAAAAGAACATACACGTAATTGTTGGGAGCCTGGAAATGTACTAGCCTTCTCAAGCAATAATGGTTAAAGATTTTTTTAAGAAATAGATGCCCATTGCCGATACTTTCCTAACGAAAAGGAATGCACCAGCTTAAACAGTAAATATGTTCTAATGTCATATCAAAGCACCGAACTCGCAATCAAACAGCCCATAAAAACATCAACAATGACTTTTGAGTACAAGGAATGCCTGACCTTTAGATGTAAGCTGATCCTCCCATCGGTCGAGTCTGTCAAATGATATGCTTCAATATAGCATGGATCACTGCTACCAGTTAATGTGTATGCACTTGGAGGCACCTTAAGGAAAGAAGAGCCAATGCCTTTTGTCAGCAAAAGTGTTAACTCGGTAGGATCTGGTCTCCAAAGTTCTTGAATGGCCTTGTGAACCAGTCCTTCCAGTTTCCTATCTTGAGCTGCAGCTGCCTCATAGAACTGAACTGTAAATTTATGGTGACTAAAAGGGTAATCACCTCTAGTTTCACTGACTCCTGCCCACCTGAAAACAGCATTTTCTCAGAAGTTTAACTCTAACGTATTGTAAAAAAATAAAAAAAATAAAATAAAGGAAGAAAGAAAGAAGTTCACACTTTAACACAAGAAGAGAAATTAAATGACAATCTCAACGAATTTCAGCCAGCTCTAAAACAACATTTTCTCCATAGCATTATTACAAATATGTCTGATGTTGCTTGCTTTTTAAGCTAAACTTTGCTTCAAATCATCTAAATTGTTTAGGTTCATGTGAAAGACAAGTCGCCGAGCACAATTTTAAAATGATAATGCAGATGTTTACCCAATGACAATGCAATAGAAGTTCTCACTGAAGCAACGGATCCATGCTCTTCAAACTTGATGACCAAATAGCCCATATTTAGTGATCTGACAATTCCTTTGAAGTGGCAACACACTTTACAATATTTGACCATTTTTTGCCTAGCACGTGCATCACTCTCTATAGACAAAATACCATTATTCTACTTAGTTCCAAATCGGTTCATACAGAAGAGATATGTGAAGGAAATAAATTCAGATACACATTTTTTTCTTCATTTGGCCACTGCCAAACTAAATTAGTCCAAAGTGGTTCATGCCTCAATAAGGGCGTCATGTGGTAAAATCAGAAATGTATATGTTGGAGAGGGTAATAAATTGATCTGACTAAATGTAATTATTTTGTGAAAGAACAGGTACTCAGATGGGGTTATATTTGGGAAATTGCCGATTCTCCACTTGTATATAGCATCATTTTTGTTTATATAATTAGACGGTGTTTCGCTTCATAAAAAGAATGATAATTGATGTTTACTACTTCCTTAATAGCCTTAGGAAATCAATCATCGTTATTGACAAAAATGGAATGAAGTCTCTCGAAGAAAAACATAAAGAACAAAAATGGCTCAATTTCTTACAAGGGCAATCCTTTTACTTGTTAAGCATTTACTGAGTTTCACTTTCCTATGGACTGAAGATTATTCCCTAGGCATTAGCAATTGTCCATGAATCTTCACGCACCAATAAAAATTGCGTCACTATCTACAGTTATATGTAGATCACTACCTGAAAGTCTTTAGCACTGTAAACTACAGTTTAACTATGAATATAATGTAGTAGTAAGATAAGCTTCAAAGAAAAGCATTGTAACGGGCCACAAAAAAAAAAAAAAAACAAAAAAGATAGAAAGTTATCCTTCATGCCATGAGCCAGTTAAGCATGCATGAAAAACTTACTTGCTTTCTTCATGACTGGTAACATATTTAATCCTCTGTAATATCAGACGAGACTGATGCTTAGTAACAGAATCAGCGGCACCATTATTTCTAAAATCTTCTAGTTCTTTAGTCAATAGCTGCCCTGCCCTAGGATGACGTGATGCCAGACGCTGAGCACATAGAAGAGCTGCCTGCACATCCTGCAGTCTATTTGACGTATTTGCAGATGAATCTGTGTTGAACAAGACCTTACGGATATTTGATATAATTATGTTCAACGGATCCTCTGGATCATCAGCCAGAAGAGGGTCCAAACCATCTAAATTAATATGTTCTGCAACGGCCCATAGAAGGCGGGCACATATTCTTGGTGTGTTCACCTGAAAAGAAGCAAGATATGCAAAATGTTGATCAGGCAAGATATGTACTCACAAAAGAACATGACCCGAAAAACAGCTGTTAAAAATTTGAATTATACAGTAAAACTTCCTTCAGAATCCACTCAATCCAGTGTAGAAATAAGATAGAACATACAATTTATAGATTCGGCAAAGTTTTCCAATCAATTAAAATAAAAGTCCATCTTTTGCATTATTTAAGTAGAATGGATGTGATTAGGTCATATGAATCTCAAATTTCCAATGCACTTTGTACATGTACACAACATATATATATATACAGAAATCTACCATACCTCGCGCAAATCTTTAACCAGCTCGCGTTGCAGATTTTGCAGCCTTGTCTCATTTAAAATCTGATCTTGAGAAGCCCCATCTTTAATCCTTTTAACACCTCCTCTAGTATCATAAATATGGCATAATCTAACCAGCAACTTTAAATAGCAATCTATCGCATAAGTTCTTCCTTCGCATTCCCATTTCACACAAGGTCTACAAACTTCTACCACCTCCAATGCAGGCTCGGTCCAGTTTAATGCACCATAACCAGTTCCATAAGCTAGTGCTCCAATAACTCTACTTTCTGTGCCAGAATTCTTTTGCTCGGGCAACGGAAGAGATAATTGAAAACAACTCTCCACCAAAGATGCCACCAACTCCTCTCTAAATAATCCCTTGCTTTGTGCTCCATGGAGATCATCTTTTATCCTCATATCTTCAAAAAGGGAAGCAATATCAGTTCCTGGGAGAGGCTTTTGACCTCTTCGGACGCTTTCCTTTGCAAAAAGGTCAACACAGAGCGCTGTGCGACAAATACATGCGAGAGCATGCATACGGTCTGATTCTGCTCTCAAGTTTCTGACCATAAGAAGCAACCTTCTGAACAACGAGACCTGTGAGTATAAGAATTAGATGACTTGATCATATTTACATTTATACTTCAAACCCAACCCAAAAAAAAAAAAAAAATGATTAAGGCAATTATTATAACGTTTTTGTTACATTCACCTACACGACAAAGCAGTTACCTCTAGTGTAATTTAGCATGAGTTAAGAATAAGTTAAACATGTTCCGACTTATTTAGCCGTTCATTTCTGCATTTTTCATATATATGAGGAAACAACCGATGAGACCGTCAGACAGCGATCAAGGACAGTAACAACAAAACAAGTTTGGTTAGGCAATAGATAGGTTATGAACTTGATCAATTTGAGAGATTCTTCAATAAACAAAATAGTATTAGATCACAGAGAGAACTAGAGATGTTTAAACATTTATTTGTTGTTTACTTGTTTCAGCATCTACCACATTGCTAGAATTAATATAGCCACAAAAAGAAAACATATAAACAAATAAAACGATGTAAACATCTCCCTGCAAAATCGATTAGCAAATTAGAGCACCTGCATATGAAGATCCAGGAGGTGAAGATTTGTAACAACAGCCCTGACAATACTTTCTCGAGCAGAAGAGAACTCCTGCCTATCCCAAAGTGTGAGAATCGCCGTGATAGATGCAGAAGCCCATTCAGGCTTCCCTCCAGGAACATCAGCCAAATACAACATATTCATCCCAACCTCAAAAATCAAAGCAGGATCCAATGAAACCAAGAAGGGTGCCAAATGTGTAACCAAATCCGACACCCCTACCAACTTCTCTGCATTACCAGAACCGGTTGCATTCACATTGTTCCCAGCAGACGACTTTGATAACTTCCGAAAAACCTCAACTGCGCCAGAAGCAACAGCTTTCACACCATAAACAAGAGGATACACAGTAACTCTAAAACTCTCAATCGGAAGAATCAATGACCTCGCCATCAAAGCATTCCTCTTCTTCCACACAAAATCCACCGCAGTCGAAACCCAATTCGACCTGATCGCTAACGAATTCTCACTATCAACAAGCTTATCCCCAGCCAATCGGCTCATCCTCTTCGAATTAAACTCCTGAAACAATCTTCCCACAGCCTCGAACGCCTCCTTCGAAACAACATCAGCTTGATCAAGCATGTTATACGCGATCCGGCGCCACCAAGTCGACACCTTTTCAAGCAAATTCACATTGTTTTCACACAAAATAACCAAATCATCCCTCGCAAGTATACTCCCCAAAGTCTCAGTAATCGAATGCCTAAGATTATCACTCGGCGAATCAAAGCAACTCGAAATTCTCTTTATTGCAATCAACAATGAGCTTACCGAGGCGATACGAAGGTATCGCGGAGAGGATGGACACCGCCGCGGCGGTCACATCGGGATCTGGAAAGTCCAGATCGTTGCGCACGCCAGTGCAAACTGTCTCCCAAAGATCGGCAGTGAGTCTGGTCGATCGAATGAGGTCGAAAGCTAGTTTCTTACACACGGCGGACGACGGAGACGCGACGATCTCCTCGCAAGCCGATTTTGCGATGACGGAGATGTCTTTTCCGGCTGCGGATTGTTGCAGAGCTTGAAGGAGAGCTCCGGTTTGACGAAGAGCGTCGTTGGAGCGCAGATCGGCTTGGATCTGAGCGAACAAGATGTCCATTTGTGGATCTCCAGAGCTAGGGTTCGAGAATTTGAGGTTTCGGATTGCGAATTCGATATCGAATGGATCGAATTAGGGACGAATTTCGGGTTGTTAGGGTGGAATCGTCGATCGACTATGAAAACATTGTCGATTGACGCAATTGTGAGTGAGTGATCGAAGAACCAAAAGGGGAGTGTGGTGGTGGCAAGTTTGAGGTGACGACTGAGGAAGTTCGTCGACGATGAGCGTTCTGTTGCGAACTTTACTTGTTGGGCTGAAAAGTAGCACTTGATGGGCTATAAGCCCAACAAGCCTGGGCCTTAATGGGCTGAAGAAAGTCAGTCGAATCGACGGGCCCATGAAGGCCCATGTGGCAATAAGCATGCACAGTCTAAAAGAAAAGCACTGGAATGAAAACACGAAACACATTAGCTCGCAAGAGCCATTCATAAACGCTTCAAGATGTTAACATACATAGATTTTAATACATAACATGCAGATTGAAGGACGTATGAAAGGCTCTTGTGAGTCAATATGTCTTTTGTGGTGTGACATTGTTATCATTCTAGTATTTTCCCTGAAACAATAAGAAAATGTTAAAGTACTCCGACTCAATTATTATGGGGCTCACCTAAATAACTTTTTTAATTTGTTTAGTATTTTTTCTGAAACAATAAGAAAATACTCTATTGTTGTGGGGCTCACCAAAATAACTTTTTTAATTTGTTTTGTTTGTAGGCTTCTTTTTTTTATATATATTTTCGAGGCTATGTTGTTGTTGTTATTATTCTTGTATATTTTTGTGCGGATGTACCCAACAGTTAATTAACTTTATTCACTGAGTTAGCTGCATAAGATTGATGCGTACCCTTACCGGTCACGTTAGCATTCTCCAAAACAATAAAATCAACAACGGATTGGTGTGGGGGCTGAGTGACTCGATTCTTGTAAGCTTGAATAAAGTTGAGAAGGCCTCCCTCAAATGTCGAGTATGCATTATTAAACACGTGTGGCGATTTGTAGAATAGTATGACAACTCACAAATCAAAGGCCTACATCAATTGTCAAAGCAAATGTCTATAAAAAAACAGAAAAAATAATGTGTTGCCTAATGACTTTCATGAAAGAAAATTAATTAAGTGTAACAACTGATTATTTGTTTTTGTTTGTCTATTTCAACTTACACGTCCATGTGATATGTTTATGCTAGTGTGAACGAATATGAACACAAGTGAACAAATTAATGCATATATTGCCCCGTGTACTTACAACTTGAATGCTCACTTAACTTGATGTGCACCTTTTCTTTTTTTTTTTTTTTTTTTTTTTTTTTTTTGCATTTTTGTTTTTTATTTTTACTGAAGAAGATAAAGAAATAAACCACACAATACTCATACATGTGCACGTGCACAAAGCAAAGTGGCTAATAAGCACGAAATTAACCATCACCCTAGCATCAAAAACCGCTATCAATTTACCAAATACATTTGTATATATGTAGATATACTAGTTTCAGGACGTGCTACGTCGATTGACCTTCGCTCGCTCGCATTTCATGAGAATTAATTTTTAAAAATTTATTAATTTAAATTCAAAATTGTAATTAAAATTTAAAAATTAGAAATATAAGTACCATTTTTAGCTTATCAATATTCTCTAATGTAATTGAGACGAGATGTGAATGAAAAAACAAGCTAATCATGCTAGGTCATTACTTCATCAAAAAAAAAGGAAAAAAAAAAAAACACAAGTGGTTTAACTCATTAATTTGTGAACACTTGCTTGTGGATATTCTGTATCATTGTACATAAAGTTCAATCTTTACCTCAAAACTCTATAAATAGAAATAATAACTTTGAAATTATGAATGTAAATAATTGAATTAGTTGGTGCTTTAGACACCCTGACTAAAAAAAAAGAAAGAAATATTAGAACAGAGGTTGTATTGTCTTATCTCATGTACCATGTGAAACTTTGTAGTCCTTTAACCACATCTTCCACATAAACGACCTTGCCTTAGTTGGCCTTAGTTGATCTCTTTCCATTATTTTCTTATTTTTGATGTATAGCCCCATAAATATACACAAAATGCAATTTAAAAAAGAGATGGAGGGAAAGAATTTAATGCCCAACTGAAGAGACGAGGGACCAAGATGGTGATCTATGAAGGAACACCAAACAAAACCTATACATCGTATGGAATCACGAGGCTTCTGAATGGACAATACACCGACTTTTGGAGATGGTAAAAATGCATGAAAGCACCAAGAGAACAATGTGCAGGGGTAATTTGAAGCACTTACAATTTTATTAGCTCAAAACTATAAATCTTATAATTAGCTATTTGTGTAATTTGTCGATAATTTTATTAGGTACAAAACAAAGATTAATGAACAATGCGTAGAAGCAAAATTCCTATCTGTACACTTTTTGATAATTTTGATATATACATATACCTCTTTCTTATAAAAAAAAATGATTGAAAGATAAGATATATTTATTGTAACACTGTTTATGGACTTGGGTATCCATTGATATTGATTTGATTTTAATTAAACACCTTGTAAAATAGTGCTAATTAACTACTCATCAATTGCATATATAAAATCAGAGGTTCAATTTGTTGGCAATGGAACAATACATTCAATATTCTCATAGGCATTTCACGAAACATTGACTTTATGGTTTGGATAATTCATCAAACACATAAAATGCATAAACACTGTAATTCAAAACATCCAAACGTTAACTTTATGGTTTATATAATTCATCATACACATAAAATGCATAGAACAAAGAATTACAGAGTTCTATAAAAAGTCTCGATCGTGGGTATCTAAGAATTTCCAATGCCAAATCTAATCAACACAGCAAAAAAAAAAAATGGAGAAGAAATGTGGATTACCTCACATTTGAATCGAAGAGCAAAGGAAAGCAGCGAATAAATCGATGAAGGAAAGCATGGAATGAATGATTTGAAGAGGAATGAGAGTAGTTGATCAGTGAGTTGTTGATCGATTTAAAGAGGTAGTATTCAAGACATTGAAGAGGTAGCGTTCTCTCAAGTCGTTAAGTTGTTGATTTTTAATTTAAGTCGGACTCCTCTATCATCATCCAATTTGGATTAGGTTGAATTAAATTATTAATTTTAAGGGAAAGCACGAGAAGTATAGACAGAGAGGTAAATTTTATTAACACTCAAATAAAGTATGTGCAAAAAGGTAAATTTCATTACCACTCAAAAATTTGTGCAATTTAAATTAGGTTGAATTAATTTATTAATTTTAAGGGAAAACACGAGAAGTGTGAGTAAAGAGGTAAATTTTATTAGCACTCAAATAAAGTATAGACAAAAAAATAAATTTCATTACCACTCAAAAATTTGTGATTATGTGTTTTTATATATGTGATAGATATATATTTATATATAAAAACGTGCAAGTCATCTCCTCACTTCCAACTTAGTCTCTTTTAATTAATTTATTTTTAATAACTTACAGTAATTCTAAAGAGATGACTCTGAACTAACGTCGTAAATTAGTAAAATGAACCAAACAAATCGAAGACGTGACCACAACATCACAAACCCAGACAGTAACATTAATCTTGTAGTTTACCATGGTTTTGTAACTTATGCTCGTACACTATTTCAACTAAAAATAGTAAGTTCTATCGACCCCTGGTAATCTCCATCAACGGAGACACTGCACAAACGTAATCCAATCAAATACTTAGTATTTGAACAAGACCGCCACCTCGCCCAATCAATAATTTATAATTACAACACACCATAAATAGTTAAATAGAGTATCGTCTACACTAAAGGACTCATGTTTTAGGTAACGTAACACATCCACGAACTTTAAGTGACCATTATACCCCTGCTAAGATTACCACCTCTGGAATTGTTATCCGACTCGGACATCGCCATTACGTGCTTTGTCGCTACCCTTTTAAGACGATTCGATATTTCAGATTGTTTCTCTCTCTCTCTCTCTCTCGTCTCTCTCTCAAAAGCTCTGAACTCTGAATTAATTAGCGTCTCCAATGGCGGAACTCCATCAATCCATCGATCCGAAAAGCGGATTCTGCCCAAAATCGAAGACCTTCCACAGTCTCCGACCCCACGTCCCTCTCCCTCCTGAGCACCTCCCGATCTCCGCCTCGGAATTCGCCTTCTCCCTCCTCATCCGCAGCGAAACCCCGAAAACAACCGCAGCTATCATCGACGCCGCGACCGGGACCAGCGTGTCCTACGCGGAACTCACCCGCCGCGTCGAAACGCTAGCCTTCGCTGTCCGAACCCAAATCGGCCTCTCCAGAGGCGACACCGCCTTCATCCTCTCCCCGCCCTGCATTCAAATCCCGATTCTCTACCTCTCCCTACTATCCATCGGCGTCATCATCTCTCCCGCCAATCCCACCAGCACGGATCCCGAGGTTTCCCGCCAAATGTCGCTGACAAAACCCGCCGTCGCCTTCGTCTCCGCGGCCACGGCGGGGAAGGTCCAGAACGGCTGTCGGAAAGTCCTGGTCGACTCGGGCGAGTTCCGGTCCATGATGGAGACCGGTCGGACCGGCGGAGGGGTGCTGAACCGGGCGGTGAAGCAGGGCGACACGGCGGCGATCCTGTACTCGTCGGGGACGACGGGGAGGATAAAGGGGGTGGAGCTGAGTCACCGGAATTTTATAGCGGTGTTGGCGGGGTACGGCGAGATTAAGGCGGAGAGGGGGGCGGAGGCGCCGCACCCGGTGGCGCTGTTCACGGTGCCGCTGTTTCACGTGTTTGGGTTTTTCATGTGCTTGAGAGGGATAGCGATGGGGGAGACGCTGGTGCTCATGGAGAGGTTTGACCTGGTGGGGATGCTCAAGGCAATCGAGAGGTACAGGGTGACTTACATGCCGGTGTCGCCGCCGCTCGTCGTGGCGATGGCGAAGCTGGATGTCGTTAAGAAGTTTGATTTGAGTTCTCTGGAGTTGGTGGGGTGCGGCGGCGCGCCGCTCGGAAAGGAGGTCTCCGAGAGGTTCACCTCTCGCTTTCCTCACATTGAGATTACGCAGGTGATATTTTTGCTCAATTTTTATTTGTCCAAAAAGTCAGATGTTGTACTCGTTGATGTTCTTTTTCATTCAGATTCTAAAGGTCAAAAAGGTAACTTCCTCCAATTGGAAATTAGTCACGTGGCAATGACATAAATATCTTGACCAACCAATGTTTTCAATGCATTTAATATATTCAGAGACCCTTCCACAATAGAAGGGGCATACTTTCTATTGTGACTTTGAAGCTGATAATAATAATAAAAAAGATGTGAAAAAGGTCAAAGGAATTGTTTGTGTGGTGTGTTTTACTTCTACATGGGTCAACTCAACACACAGGTAGAGACCAAAAAGAGGCAAAAAGAAGGAAAAAAAGAAGTTGGGGATTCATGTTATGATTCCTTGGTAATACAAATCAATGACCAATTTTTTTACTTTATAATTGAAGTGCATAGAGCAGTGAATTTCTAACATAGTACGCCGACATGCTTTCGACACACTCACATTGAGGTGCATAATAATGTAATGGATTTTTAGGACTGCGCGCGCGGCGAAAGTGATAGTTTATGGAAAACTATGTTAGTACTTAAAACCTATGCACGAAGGGGATATGGGGCTTGCGGAGATAGAAAACCATATGGATTTAGAGAGGAAGAGGAGGAAAATTATTACATATTGTATTGTACGTTGGATGCATTAATTATTTGTGAGAGGAAGAAGGCCACCTTCTTCTCTGCTTGCTAATATTTTGCTTTCAGTAGTACTTCTGTGGATGACTTATATGTTACATCAGAAGTAGAGTGGAATTATTAGTATCCATTCTCCAACTTATTACTGACTTTTGAGTAATCAGGAATAATGTCAAAGCCAAGTAATCAATGCTTTTGAATTGTTTTGTAACCTTGATTTCATGTTGAATAAGAAATGCATTTAGCGTCAGTGCCATTTAACTTGATTTCTATACATCATAGGGTTATGGCATGACTGAGACAACCGGAGGAGCTTCGCGAATGATAGGACCTAGCGAGACCATTGCTTTAGGCTCTACTGGGCGCCTTGGTGAAAATACGGAAGCTAAGATAGTTGATCCTGCCACTGGGGAGGCCTTGGGTCCAGGTCGGCGAGGAGAGCTGTGGTTGCGAGGACCAATCATTATGAAAGGTGATTATAATACATCTCAAATTCAGGATTTGTAGTTTTGACATTGCCTTGGTTATATAAAACTACACACTTACCGGAACTTTTAAAAATGTTCCATCGCCTTGTGGGATGCCTCTCAGTGTTAGTCCAATAGCTATTTATGACTTTGAAGTGCGTTTACTTCATCTTTTGTTGGATTGGAGTGATTCCGGATTTTATGTTTCATCTCCACTTAATAAAACTACGGTTACTTGCAGGTTATGTTGGAGATGAAGAGGCTACTGCTGCTACCTTAGATTCAGAGGGCTGGTTAAAGACTGGTGATCTTTGTTATATTGACTCTAATGGTTTCCTTTATATTGTGGAACGTCTAAAGGAGTTAATAAAGTACAAAGCATACCAGGTTATTCTTCCTCGACAATTCTCTGTGCTCGAGTGAGGCATTGAATTCTGTTTTACATTATATGGTTTCAAACAATTTAAAACATATTTCAGGTGCCTCCTGCTGAGCTTGAGCAACTGCTTCAAAGCCATCCAGAAATCGCTGATTCTGCTGTTATTCCGTATGTATTTTCATTTACTTTTATAATTCGTTATTGCTGAGATTTCCATATCGGTACTGCTTGGAAAGTACAAATTTATGATGATTTGCACGATCTTGAACAATTCTGTTATAGAAAACATGGGAATGACCTACATTCTGTCCATTTTGAACAAATGAATTTCTAATTGACGCAATGGATCTGCGTGGTGGTTTATTGCCAATGTGCTATTACCGTTCATTGTCTTTATTTTTTTGGTAATAAAAATTATTTGGTGCCTTAGCAAAAACGCACACTCGTCAGCCACCCTTGATTCTCAGGTACGCATGCATCCTGAGGTGTATCCAAGGGAGATGACGAGTGTGTGCCCGTACTGGGGTACCGTAGCACTTGCCTTTTGATAAAAGCTTCTATTGGCAAATTGTTTTGTTATTTCAAGTCTACATTTTGTTTTTAGGATAAACAAATTACAAAAGAAAAAAAGAAGGGATTGCAGTGTTTGGTAATTCTGTAATTGCATGCCTATGATCACATGTGATCTTGGACTATTTCGTGTTATATATACAGTTCATTATCTGGTTGATGAAGTGTTTTTGTTACTTAATTTTGAAAATCTGCTATGACAGGTACCCCGACGAAGATGCTGGTCAGATTCCTATGGGGTTTATCGTGAGAAAACCTGGCAGCAAGCTCAACGAAGCTCAAGTTAAGGATTTCGTCGCGAAACAGGCACGTAAAACTCTTTAATTGTTGAAATTATTTTTTACACTTGTTGATAGGAAGGAAGGATTTTGATTCAAAAGTGCATTATCAAATAGTTACAGACCAATTGCTTCTTATTCAATTTATTCATGGTATATTTTTCAGGTTGCTCCTTATAAGAAGTTGCGCCGCGTCGCTTTCATCAATTCCATTCCAAAATCTCCTTCAGGGAAGATTCTAAGGAGAGAGCTAGTCGATGCTGCTGTTCACGGCTCTCTAAGTAAATTATAACCAAGAGGTCATATTAGTATAGCTCATAATTTAATTCCTTCTAGTATAGCTTTACATAATTTAATTCCTTCTAGAAATGCAAATGGCCTTGCTGGTGAGCTTACATTTGGTTAAAGTACAATTTCTTTTTTGAGAATCTTTGAAAAAAAAAAAGACATTACTTTTAAATCATATTTTCTATTTAGAGACAATCAACAATCACAGACGTAGAATTTCAAATTTGCCGTTTCTGAGCTGAGGAAAACTTCATTTAAGCTGCTCTATTTTATCTTCAAATGAAGGGAAAGTTCGTGGAAAATTATGAAACAAGCAATCCCAAATTAGTTGGTTTGACTACATGTATCAACTCTTCAATCGTGATTGATTGAATTGCAATTGATGGTGCACTTTTCAAACAGTTTAAGAAAATAATAGAATGACAACAAGTATATCACACCGCAAGACACATTGGCGCAAATAGACAGTTCATGTGAGTCAATGTGTCTTGCGATATGACATGCTTGTTTTCATTCCACTTCTTCTCATCATTTAAATTCTCTCAATTAATGTGTATAAACCTTCATTTAAAACTACTGAACCGTTTGACACATTATTCTCTATAAACAAAGAGCAAAAGCTTCAATGGCGGAAAATTTGCCAAGATCATCACCATCCTCCAATTCTTCATCAATTGATCCAAACAGCGGTTTCTGTTCAGAAACCAACATCTTCCACAGCCTGAGACCTTCGATTGCGCTTCCGTCGCCGGATCTCTCAATCAACGCCGCGGATCACGCCTTCTCTCTCCTCCGCCAATCTCTCTCTGATTCACTTCACGCCACCACCGCCGCCTTCATCGACTCCACCACCGCGCGCCGCCTCTCCTACTCGGACTTCCTCCGCCGCGTAGGCTCTCTCTCCTCAGCTCTCCAATCCCGACTCGGACTCGGACTCTCCAAAGGCGACACAGCTTTCGTACTCTCCCCGACCTGCCTCGAGATCCCCATCCTCTACTTCTCTCTCCTCTCTCTAGGCGTCGCCTTCTCTCCCGCCAACCCCCTCTCCACTCCCGCCGAGATTTCCCGCCAAATTCAAATTTCAAAACCCTCCGTCGCGTTCGCCGCCAAATCCACCGCTCACAAACTCCCAATCACAACCACATCTCTCCGCCACCCCACAGTCTTCATCGACTCCGATGAGTTCTACTCCATGATGACGGTGGCGGCGTCGGTCTGGCGGCGATGGACGACGGCACCGGTGGATCAAGGCGACACGGCGGCGATTCTCTACTCGTCCGGCACCACCGGATTGGTGAAGGGCGTGGAGCTGACTCACCGGAACTTGATCGCTCTGATGTCGATGCCCCCGGCGGCGTCGACGCAGTCGGAGGAGAATGTGCGGTTATTGACGGCGCCGCTGTTCCACTCGTTTGGAGTAACAGGGTGTTTGAAAGGGGTGGTGGACGGGGCGACCACAGTTTTGATGACGGCGAGGTTTGATTTGGAGGGGATGTTGAAGGCGGCCGCGGAGTATCGCGCGTCGTTAATTCCTTTGGTGCCGCCGCTTGTAGTGGCCATGGCAATGAAGCAGGGAGTGGTGGAGAAATTCAATCTCAGATCCCTTCGGGTGGTGATGTGCGGCGGAGCTCCGCTGGGGAAGGACGTTGCCGAGAGATTTGCAGCTCGCTTTGGAGGCATACTTTTATTTCAGGTATAACTTTTAGGAAGATACGAAAATGAACAATATTTCTGTCCCATCGAAAGATAAATTAGCTTAGAAAAGCCGTCATGGATTGAGATGGCCAAGGCCCAATATAACTTTTAATGTGATTGGGGGTGGCAAAATGTGCGGGATCATTTATCTGCATTTGTCTAAACCCGCTTTAAATGGGTACGAGTCCGGACAATTTTTTTAAAAAAATGGGTACTTGTTTAGCGATTAATTTAAATAATATTTATTTATTTATAAAAGTGTTTGAAACTTTCATAATGTTTGAATTATAATTTTACTAATGATGATGTTATTTTTATGTGGAAACTTGTAAGACTTAAATTTTGAATTTATAATATTTCTTTTTTGTAGTGATGGAATGCATGACAACATAAAAATCATGTATTTTTGTTAATAATTAAGTGAAAAATTCTATTTTATTTTATTAAAAAAGGGGTCCGGATAAAAAAAAAGTATTGTATGTTTTAAAAATATAGTCCGGACAAAAAAAAAGTATCCGTTTCAAAAACGAGTACGGGTATGAATACTATTTTTAATCGTTATTAAAGGTGTATCCGGATCCGTACCTGTCGGTACCTTTTTTTTGGGGATTTCCACATGTAGGGGACATTTACAATTTTATTCACAAAATAGAGAGGGTTTTTTTTTTATTCAGGTTATAGGCAATAACGCCTTTTGAGAAGGCGTTATTGAGTTGGGGCGATTTCGGTTTTTGGTGACGTGGCGCTGACGTGGCAGCATTTGTACAGATAGCGCCTTCTCAAAAGGCGCTATCTGTACATGTGTCCGCCACGTCAGCGCCACGTCAGCGCCACATACACACACTCAATAACGTCTTCTCAAAAGGCGTTATTGAGCAAAACCTGAGGGAATGAGGTGGCGCTGACGTGGCGCCGAGGTGGCGGACACATGTACGAGATAGCGCGCTTCTCAAAAGGCGCTATCTCGTACAAATGCCGCCACGTCGCCGCCACGTCACCAAAAATCACCAACCGACTCGCCGATCTGTCCTCCCGCGAGATGGACCGCGACATTTTCGGGGATCGCCCAGTCCGCGCTGGCCATGCGTCGTCGAGCGATCTCGACAATTACAACCAAATATGAATAACCATACAAGGAGTATATATTTGTATTAAAAAAAAAAAAAAAATTTAAATATATTGGTTTCAACCTTCAACTCTCTATTCTAAACTAACTAACATTACCTAACTAACTAACTAACTAAAGTAAAGTAAGAAACCTTTACTAATCCAACCAAAGCAAACTAAACTAAATAACTACCTAACTAACTAGCTAAGTAACCAAAGTAAAATAAACTAACTAACCTTAACTAACCTAACCAAACTAACTAACTAACTAACTAAACTAAGTAACCTTAACTAACCAAAGTAAAGTAACCAAACTAAACCTAAACTAACTAACCATAAATAACCTAACCAAACTAAACTAACTAACTAACTAACTAACCAACTAACTAACTAACTAACCAACTAACTAACAATACTAACCGTAACTAACCTAACCAAACCAAACTAAACTAAATAAGTAAACTAACTTAAACAAACATAATAACGTAAACTAACTTAAATATACGTAATTAACTAATTAACAAACTTAAATTAACTTATAACAAATAAATTAACTTGACTTACTTAACCAAACTTATAACAAACTTAACAAACAAACTACCTAAACTTACTTAATCATACTTAAATAACTAACAAACTAAACCAAACTAACTAAACTTATTCAACAAATTTAAACCAACCTACACAAACCAAACTCACTTCCACAACCATAATTACTTAAACAAACAAACAAACATAAGTTTATTATACCAAACTCACTGGACCTCCTCCTTCTCCTCCGATGACCGACTGGTGCACCACCGCCGCCGCTCCGCACCTCCCCGCGCTCCCCTGCCTGCTGACCGCGAGTGGATCAACCAAGCTGCCTCTTCTTCTCGCCTCACCTCTGCCGCTCCCTGCTTCCCGAACGACCCCACGTCTCCGGCCTGCGCCTAAGTCGACCTTCCTCCGCCGCTGCTACGTCCTCCAACTTGGCTAAATCCTCCGCCTCTGCTACACCAGCTTCCCACTCTCCTCGCTTTCTCTTTCCCGAGCTCCCCCCATCCCTCCTCCTTATATAATACAGACGGTAAGAGGGTCACGGGATTACTAGTAATCCCGTGACCCCTACTTCCCTACCCCCGTCCCTCCCCCGCATCCTAGCGAAACCGACGCGAGAGATTCTCTGCGTCGGTTTCGTCTCGAGAAGAAGAAGGTGCGCTGATAGCGCCTTCTCAAAAGGCGCTATCAGCGCACCCCAAAACAGAGCCAACTGTGTCCACGTGGACGCCACGTGGAGCCACGTGGATCCACGTGGACACAGTTCGATATATTTTGCCTTGATAGCGCCTTCTCCGAAGGCGCTATCGGGTTTAGGAATCCACGCGGCGAGACGTGACGCCACGTGTCGCCACGTGGACATACCAAAACTCGATAGCGCGCCGGAGAAGGCGCTATATCGAGTTCGACGCCACGTGAGCCACGTGGCGTCCGAAACCACTTGGCCAAGGATAGCGCCTTCGGAGAAGGCGCTATCCTTGGCCACGTGGCAATTTTTTTAAAAAAAAAAAAAAAAAAAATTGTCAAAAATCCACCTCAGCAATAACGCCTTCTGAGAAGGCGTTATTGCTTAGTGTGGCGAAATAAAAAAAACCCCCCCTATTTCCCTCTTTTAAAGTAAAATATATTGTACTTTTGGAAAAAAATCCTTTTTTTGCCACCCCAACTGTGTGATATACCCATTAACACTCTAGCACTGGTTAATTTTGGTCTTCGGCTGATTAAAATATTAAAAAAATAGTATATATAGTTACGTAGGTCACTCACGTCAATATTGAGAGAACAACAACTCTTGTGGAATATAGTGAACGATAGAACTTTAGTTGATAGTTAATCTAATTCCTAATAAAAAAAGTTAAAGTCAATAATGAATCTCTCAATCAAATAATTCAGGTCCATTATATATAAATCTTAATAGTAATACGAACCAGTCGAACCTACTAAGCTGACTTTTAGGTTTATAAATTCTACGAGTCTACTATAACCAGTTAAAACTATCTAATAAACTTTGTAAGCTTGAAATTGCTTTTCGTGAGAAGTTGTTCTTAATGAGCTGAGCTTACAATAAAATAGAATAAACATATGATATATGCCTCTTAGAATCCATGCTAAACTGGCTAGTCATGTCCCGAACGTGCAGATTTGCATTTCAATCTGAGACCATTTTAATGTAAGCATATATACCACACTGAATTAATTCATTGACTTCAATTATGGGGACATTGGGCAGGCGTATGGATTAACAGAGTCAGGCTACGGGTTGGCGATGATGGCTGACCCTGACGAGGCAAAAAGATACGGATCTGTAGGGAGACTTAATCCCAACGTGGAAGCCAAGATAGTCGACCCAGCAACTGGCTTGGCCTTGCCTCCTGGTCATGGAGGAGAGATGTGGTTTCGGAGCCCAGGCGTCATGAAAGGTACTAAGATCGCACATTAAGTTGTTAACATCACTATATTTCTATGTGTATCGCACTTTAATTTCAAACAGCTGACGTCCAAGTTTTGTGTGGTAAAACTCGTAGCTGAAACAACCATTAATTCAACGTAGTAAAGCAACAACAATGACTTAAAATTAACATAGTAGAAATGAGAATTTTTAGGTGGATGTGTGGTAAAACTCGTAAAGATAGAATAAGAAATATAAAAATTCAAAGACAAGTAGGAGTAGCACCAATTGATACAAAGATTAGGGAAGGGCGGTTGCGGTGGTTTGATCACCTGCAAAGACGGCCTACAAATGCCCCAACTAGAAAACTTGACTAAATAGAAACTGTAGAGATTCGACGAGGTAGAGGCAGACTAAAGTTAACATGAGAAACATTAATTAGGCGGGATTTGAATGGTTTGAAAAGCTCGCTATCAATTGCACTTAATTGAGCACAATAAAAAAATTTGATCCGTATAGCCGACCCCAGTTAATTTGGGATTGAGACTTTGTTGTTGTTGTTGTACGTCCAAGTTCTATGTTTACAAATATTGATTGGAAAGCCACATTAATTTTCTTTCCTATAAAGATACAAAATTCTTTGATTATGTGAGCTTGCTAGTTATGATTAATTTGTTTTTATCATCTTTTTATATATATATATATATATATATATATATATATATATATATATATATATATATATTATCCAAAAATTATCATGACCAAACATTAATTAACATCATGATGAAAACATTATTATTATTATTATTATTATTTTCATTGAGATGGTCCAAAGAAGACATGGCACAAATGTTTTGCCTCCCTTGATCAGTAGTCACTAAAACTTGGCAATTCATCAGGTTATGTTGGTGATGAAAGGGCCACAACTGATGCGTTCGGCTTAGACGGCTGGTTAAAAACCGGTGACCTTTGCGTTATAGACAATGAGGGATTTGTTTATGTCGTTGATAGAATAAAGGAACTAATCAAGTACAAAGCCTATCAGGTTAGTTCAGTCATCTCTCTTAATCAAGAATTAAATATGCTGTCAATATATAATAAGTAAGAACATCATTCTATAACTGTTAAATCAATTTAATTATATTTCATTCTTCCAAAACAAGAATTTAATTATATTTCATACAACGCAATGAATGGTTCAACTTCGTCACAGGTACCACCGGCAGAGCTAGAACATCTACTTCTATCCCACCCTGACATTGTTGATTCCGCTGTAATACCGTAAGTTTATCTGATTAGCGTCGTGAAGAATTTACGATTAATTATCATCAATCAAGAATTTTATAAATTCGTGACATCATTGCGACAGACTTGTTTATTCTTTGTAGGGATACATTATTTTTATGTGTGTTAAAATTATAAGCATAGTACGTAGTTTGCTTGAAATTATCTTTTGAGATTTGCTAGTGCTATCTATATTGAAAATGGTAGGTATCCTGATGAAGAAACAGGGCAGATCCCAATGGCATTTGTGGTGAGAAAACCTGGCAGTCCTATCAATGAAGCAGAAGTTATGGATTTCATTGCAAACCAGGCAAGTTTAATTTCATCTAAACGCCATGACTAATTCATTGACAACATTGTCAACTTTGCAACTGTAGAATTTAAATCAATCTTCCCTTGTACCCATGGGAGGATAAAAAAATAAGATTGTTGTACTATCAATACAACAATATTACTTCTTTTTTTTTATAAGAAAGGAATGATCTTTTCTTGCCTCATTGGTATTCGAACTCTCATTCTCTTTCAATCATATCACACGTATTTTTTTTTTTTTTAATAGGAACGACACTTGACAGTACCACATACTAAATCATTAGATCACCCACGGGGTTGGTTACAATAATCTTATATTAATTTGATTAAGCGAAAATTGATGTAGCTATGTTACATGTATACGTCGCAGGTTGCGCCATATAAAAAGTTGCGGAGAGTAGCTTTCATTGGATCCATTCCAAAGACTCCTTCTGGGAAGACACTACGGAGAGAGCTCGTTCATTTTGCATTCTCTGCCCACTCATCAAAACTGTGATTGTTTACGCATAATGTATACTTAAAATCTGAACAAAAAAAATGTATACTTAAAACATGTAATTCGGATTCAATAAACGTCTTTCAGTATGTGAATTAGCTCTGTTGTGCCTCATATTGATAAAGTACCAATATCTCTGTTTTTGTGAAATATTTTCAGCTGAAAAATAATTGGTGGCCACTTTTGACACACTTTGTTGATTTCTCTTCGTTTGCGTGCCCACAAAAATCTGATGCATCTAGAGTATATCAATAAGTGCGTGTCAAAAATTGGTCACCGAGTATCTAAAAACACTAAGATTAGCTTATTTTAATTTTTTTTTATTTTTAATAATGATTCAAAAAAATAGACTAATTACCACGCCATGAATTAAATCTAAAATATTTTAATCGAAAAACTATATAAAGTATATAGCTAAGTGAAAAGAATGATTCATCTCATTCAGTAATAAAAAAAAAAATGATTGGATGACACATTTTCGAAATTTAGTTGTCACATGATACTAAACTATCCTCATCATTTCTCTCTTTTCTCCAAAAAAAAAATCTCATTTAAACGGTGTTGTTGATATCCCTTCGTTTATTGTATTTCCCTATTACTTGATAAGCACATTCCTTATTCAAAAAATGATTGGATGACACATTTCTTGAGATTTTTATCTCGTACTATTTGTGATCAATCAAGTTTATGCAAATTAAAAAAAAAATCCTCTGGCCAATGGTTACCCACTCAAATAGTTCTACTCGCTCTGGTATAAAAAAAATAATAAATTACATTAGATTGGCTTTTAGAGACAAGAAACAAGCACTCACACGATCAAAACGTGAAATTACAAAGATGTCATTTCTAAGCTGATGAAAACTCCACTTAAACTACTCTGTTTTCTCTTTACTTTACGAAGATATATATAATTTTAAGAGACACGGCTAAAAAATTGAAAGTGGAAACTTTAAAACTAAGGAAACAATAATAATTTAGAAGAATCGCTTCAAATAAATCGCTGTATGGTGATTGATAAAAATCGTAAAAAGTGAGACGAAAAAAAGTCGAGACAGCGTGTTGTCCACCGCAATGCATAATCTTGTGGGTATTGTGGAAATTCGGGAACAACGAAGTATGGAAGAAGAGAGATGTGCCAATCCGGAAGGTGGTGGAGGACGATTTAGACTGGCTGGAATGTTGGATGACTGCCAGGAAACCACATAAGCAAGGGCCTAACTCAAAGAATGGGCAACAAGAGGGAGCGAGCTGGGCACCGCCTCCGGCAGGACACTAAAGTGCAACGTCGATGCGCCGTTTTCTCTCAACGTGACTCGCAGGGAGCTTTCATCATGGGTATGTCGAAATCAATGGTGGGAATGTGCAGTCCAACCGAAGCCGAGGCAATAGCGTTCAGAGAAGCTCTTTCTTGGGTACATCAGCAGTGCCAAACTAAGGTCATCTTCAAACTCGACGCGAAGGTAGTGGTCCAAAAAATCAATTCCTTAACCAGCGAGGAATCAGAACTGGGCCAATTGATGGAGGATTGTACGAAAATACTTAATGCACATGGCCAATGGTCGGTTAAACACGTTGGTCGACAAGCGAATGAGGTTGCTCATAAACTAGCAAGGCTCTCGCAAAGTCATATAGAACCGGTTGTGTGGAATAAAGTAGTGGTGAAAAGAATCAATGGATTTGTGAAATTTATATATTTTAATTTCAATCTTTTCATTATTATTTTATTTTCTTTTATATTAAAATTATTTTCTAATGCTCATCATCGACTTAGTGGCTATCGAGATTAGGAAGTGCTATTTTGACGCAACCCAATTTAAACCTACAACAATTATTTCCTACGTTTTCTTCAACTAAAACAACTTTTTAGAATAGCTATCAAATCATTTAGTCCCTAATTAACTTGTTTGATTACACGGATGATATTATTATAAGATCTCTTAAAAAAGATCTCCTACAAGATCTCTTAAGATCTCCTACAAGATCTTATAAGAGATCATTGATTAAACACCAATGATATTATAATAATACCAACCAATGATAATACCAATAAGGGGTCCTATAATAAGATCTATAAGATCTTATAATAAGACCAACCAATGATATATTATTGTAATTGGTTGGTTATATGGATGATATTATTGATATAGATAAATGTTAAAGCGTGCCCACAAAGACCACATTGATTTTTTAATTTTTTTACATTTTTTTTCTCACCTGCCACGCATCTCATTTTTCTTATCTATACAGTGGCTGTCTTCAACCACAAAATCATAAAAAGTTAAAAAAATCAATACATTGCAAGTGTCCACCGTGAACCACTTTAGTATTATCATATTAATAACTTGCCCAACTAAACTCTTATAAGATCTCTTTTGAGTCTTATTTTAATACCAAATTCCAATAGCAAAAGCATTCAATTAATGGCGGAAACAGTGCTCCCAAAATCATCGCCATCCTCCAATTCCTCCTCAATTGATCCAAACAGCGGTTTCTGTTCAGAAACCAAAATCTTCCACAGCCTGAGACCTCCGATTGCGCTTCCTTCGCCGCATCTCTCAATCAACGCTGCGGATCACGCCTTCTCTCTCCTCCGCCAATCTCTCTCTGATTCACTTCACACCACCACCGCCGCCTTCATCGACTCCGCCACCGCGCGCCGCCTCTCCTACGCGGACTTCCTCCGCCGCGTAGGCTCTCTCTCCTCGGCTCTCCAATCCGGACTCGGACTCGGACTCTCCAAAGGCGACACAGCTTTCGTACTCTCCCCGACCTGCCTCGAGATCCCCATCCTCTACTTCTCTCTCCTCTCTCTAGGCGTCGCCTTCTGTCCCGCCAACCCCCTCTCCACTCCCGCCGAAATCTCCCGCCTAATTCAAATTTCGAAATCCTGTATCGCCTTTGCCACCAAAGCCACCGCTCCCAATCTCCCAACTAGTACCACATCTCTCCGCCACCCCACGGTCCTCATCGACTCCGATGAGTTCCACTCCATGATGACGGCGGAGGCGGGGGTCGTGGGTCCGGCGGCTGCGGCGGCGGCGGTGGATCAAGGCGACACCGCGGCGATTCTCTTCTCGTCCGGAACAACCGGTCCGATGAAGGGCGTGGAGCTGACTCATCGGAACTTGATCGCGACGTTGTCTATGCTCCCGCCGAAGCGGATGAGGGAGGAGAATGCGCACTTATTGCCGGTGCCGGTGGCGCTGTTCCACACGTCTGGAGTGATGTGGTGTTTGATAGGGGCGGCGAAGGGGGCGACGACGGTGTTGATGACGGGGAGGCTTGATTTGGAGGAGATGTTGAAGGCGGTGGAGGAGTACGGTGTGACCTCGATTTCAATGGTGCCGCCGCTAGGGGTGGCGATGGCTACTCAAGGAGTTGTGGAGAAATACAATCTCAGCTCGCTTCGAACGGTGGTGTACGGCGGAGCGCCGCTGGGAAGGACATGTCGGAGAGATTCGCCGCTCGATTTCCACACCTGCTATTACTCCAGGTGTGAATTAAACAGAATTGAGTCTCAATTTCGTCACTCATATTAGTTGGTCAGAGAGGCGAGGGACTCGATTAATTCTCATAATCAACTTCTTACATTTAAGTCTTACAAATGAAAATTTAAGTTTGGAGGGTCTCCCCCATAAGGTTCGATAGTACTTGAGCGTTGATACAAATAACTCAAAATTGTCACATATAGGCAAAATTTGAGCAATGATGCAAATAACTCAAAATTGAAACGTTAGGTAGCATAGGTTTGCTAAAAGACACAATTAATTAACTCAAAAGTGATGTAAAAATGCGGAAATTGAACAGGTGTATGGGTTCACAGAGTCAGGCTATGGGTTGGCGATGATGGTAGGTCCTGAAGAGGCCAAAAGACATGGATCTGTAGGGAAACTCTTACCCAACTTGGAAGCCAAGATAGTTGACCCAGCCACTGGCTTGGCCTTGCCTCCCGGTTCCCAAGGAGAGATTTGGTGTCGAAGCCCGGGGTTATGAAAGGTACATTTATTAACGACATGCGAGTCGGACACGCAATGCACTTAATTATGTTGTTCCTTCGATGCGTCACTAAAACTTTGCTGTTAATCAGGTTATGTCGGTGATGAAGGGGCGACGGCCAATGCGTTCGATTCACACGGCTGGTTAAAGACCGGCGACCTTTGTTTTATAGACGACGAGGGTTTTGTTTACATTGTCGATAGGTTAAAAGAGTTAATCAAGTACAAAGCCTATCAGGTTAATTAAGTTTGTCTCTCTTACTCAACAATTATATATTATTAACTTGTGTCTCATACAATATATCCAATGAATGGTTCAATAATTTCATCACAGGTACCCCCGGTAGAGCTGGAGCACCTACTTCTATCCCACCCTGATATTATTGATTCCGCTGTAATTCCGTAAGTTTTTGTAATTAATTAGCGTCGCGAAGAATGGTATTCAGTATATTGTTCAATGAATATTTCTGAATTTGCGATACAAATTACTCCTTGTAGGGATTTATATATATACGTATTGTATTTTAAAATTATAATTAACTACTAGTTAATTTGCTTGAAATTACTTTTGAAGATTTTTGAGTTCATATTTACATGATGATAATGGCAGGTACCCTGATGAAGAAGCAGGCCAGATCCCCATGGCATTTGTAGTGAGAAAATCCGGCAGTGCCATCAGTGAAGCACAAGTTATGGATTTCATTGCAAAGCAGGCAAGTTTAATACATATATAATCCTCTCATGTTGAACACATGTGAGATCCATCTATCAATCCAACAATCTTAATTTAATTAAATGGGGTCCATGTTGCTATATAATATATTACATTTATACAATGCAGGTTCCACCATTTAAAAAGGTGCGTCGTGTTGCTTTCATTGGATCCATTCCGAAGACTCCAACTGGGAAGACATTGAGGAAAGAGCTCCGTGACTTTGCACTCACTGCTTACTCGTAACTGCTTACTCACTTAAAGATTTTTTGTTAATAACTGTGATTAATAATAATTTAAATTATACACAATCAATGTGTGCTTAAAACACATTTATTATTAGTCGGATTACTCTTAATTATGTTTAAACCAGTACTTTTAATGACCAATAAACATCTTTTCAGTATGTACATTAGTATTAACTTTGTTCTTTCTTTTACGTATGAAGTACAAATATACTGCTAATTAAAATAATTTTAAGATTTTTTTTTATTCACTGTTTTTGTAAAAGTTTTCAATTGGATGTGGATGGGGCAAAGTTGAGAGATAGATGGTGACTTACATGCGGTGTCGCCAAAGTGGCGATTGGATGTGGTTAAGAAGTATATGTGGATAAGTATATGTGGATAACTGATAATATTCTCAACTCATCTTTTATATGTGTGAGATTTAAACTTAAAAGGTCTTGATATTAATTGAGGGGAAATAATTATTTATATACTATTGCCTCGAATCAATAATATAAGTCGTTTGGCCCAAAACAAACATATTAAGGCTTGCATTAATTATAACTTCAAATTACATTCTTGCATGTGCTTTAATTACATTGTTTTTTTTTTTTTTTTGAAGATTGTTTTAATTACATTGTTAACGACACCAACACTCTATTTTATCTTTAACTGCAATTGATTGTTTAAGGGTCAAATGGATAAAGAAGTACATGAGTGCTCTAAAATCTCAAAAATGACTTATATTTTTTGAAAAATTTTTTATAGATGACTTATAAAATAATTGGGAGGAGTATTTTATTACAAAGTTTCACTTAATTGATGTAAGATTATTATTTCAGTCCACCCATCTCCAACACTTCACTTTAAACTAGGCATCAGTTTAGTTCATTTTTGTCAACTTACAATGTGAGCGGAGATAATTTTCTGAAGTTAACTCACAGCGTAAGTTCGTATTTCACGTTTGGTTCAACTTTGAACTTATAGGGAAATTGTTAATTTTAAAACCAGTAAAACATGTGAATTGACGTAAATACCTTCAAACATATTTTTTAAAGATAAAAAATAATGCATTATTATTTTTATCACATGCACTACTATTTATTTAATTACTCATAAATGAATAAAAACTTGAAGTAAATAACAAAAATATAAATTATTTACAAAATATTAAAAAACTTTAAATAATTATAAATCTTTATAATTTTTTTGAAATAATATTTTAATAATTGTTAATAATAAACATAATAAAATACAACTAATGTTAATTTTAAAAATAATTCTCTTACTTGAAAATTAATTTTTTATTAAAAATACTTTCTATAAGTTATTTATTTAATATTTATATTCATAAATTAATAACAAACATTTAAGTTATTCTAAAACAATAAAATATGTTTAGTGTTAAAAAAAAGAATGAAATATATATATTGAGAGAAGAGGTGGATATGGGCAACAAAATAAGTGTGGATTTATAAGAGGCAGTTTAGTCATTATATTTTTTTCAGGGAGATAACTCATCTTTTAAAAAGGGTGGAGAAGGTATCTTATCATACTCTTAAATTTAAATTGGGAGATAACTCACATACATATATCAAATAAAATTAGTTCCAAACATATACCAATTTTGATTTGTGAAAAGTCAAATGTTTGACTAGTTGATTTTTTTGGGTAAAAAAAAAGAAATTGTTTTTGTGATGTGTTTTACTCTGAAGGGTGAACACACACCAAAGTGAAGAAAAAAAAAGTTTGGGGATTCCTGTTAATTATGATTACTTGTAATATAAATCAATGATCAATTTTTTTCTATATATAATTTAAGGACGCAAAGATTATGAATGTAGTTTTGGTGGTGTAGATACCTTCAAATAAAGTCTACAAATTTTTATTAAAAATTTGACTCAATTATATTAATTTAGTGGAAGACTCATTGATTTAGAATGAGATTATTTAAATAAAGGTTAGGATTTCAACCTTCAATGTGCTGCAAAAAAATATAAAAAAAAAAAAAACCCTCTGACGTTTCTTAATTTATACTGCAGCAATATTTAATTAAACTCATGTGAATCATGTGATCTATTTTTCATTCAGAATTATTGAAGCAGAAAAGGATCGACAAGAAAAGACACTTTATTTGACACACACCGTGACACCACCAATAAAGAAAAGAACAAAAAAATTAAAAATCTCAACGTACAATAATACAATTTCAGGTTTTGTCGTTTCTAATTAATTAGCTGGTGAAAACCTCCCCTTTTTTTTTTTTTTATAACCAAAATAAATTTCATTGAGCTCACTACGTAGAAAAGTACATTTTTGAATCATTACATAAGAGCTTCGTTCTAATATTTGAGATTATCACGACATCGCGAGAGCCTTGCTATTTTATGAGCAACCTAATTCGCTTGTCGAGAAACATGTTGTGTCTTCCAATTCGAATGATGCGCTAACACTTCTTTACAATCCTTTAACAATATACACATTTCTGATTCATTTGACCCACTGTTGGTGAGACCCCTAATTGTATTAAGGGCATCTGACTCAAAAATAATGTTATCTATCTCTAACTCATGAGCCCACAATAGAGATTCCCTAAGTGTAAACGTGTCTGCCTCTTCTGAATTGTTGTTGCCATAGAAGAAACTAGACATCCCCATCAAGAATTGTCCTTCTTCATCACGGATGACTGCCCCCACCCCCACCTGATGAGAGTCTGTGAAGATAGCAGCGTCAACGTTGCACTTGAGCCACCCATTAGGCGGAGCTTCCCATATCGCGTTTGGTGGCAGATAAGGAGGATGAGCTGCAGACATGTCACGGCTACGGGTCATCGTCCAAGGACGAGCCCACTCTAGGCTCGATGCTATAGTTTGTGAAATCGGGTGAGAATTCTTGCTCCACAGTTTGTCATTTCTGAAGTTCCATATTCCCCACATGATTACGCACAAATCTGCCATCTCCTTGTTGCACAGGGTTTTCCCTAGATTGAAAAACCATTGTTTGAGGCCTGTTTGCTCTCCCTGATGTGATATTTGTAACTTCGACGACCATTCTCCTCTCGTGGCTGAACAATCTAACATTAGATGTCTCGCTGATTCGCCCCACTCGCAAAGCATACATGCTAACTTATTCTCATTAATCCAATCACTTTTTTTGGAGGAAGTAATGTCCTTCGGATCAATTTGCATTCCTCTCTCCACCAGTCTCGTTCGGAAAGGTAAACTCCCCCTTAAGAGTCTCCATGCGAAGTGCTTGACTTTAGGTGGAATATCCAAGGCCCATATGCGACTCCAGTCACCCTGTTGTTTATGTCTATGAATGTATGTGCAATGATCCACTGCGACACGATATCCCGTTTTTATCTGGTACAATCCCTCCTTTGAGTAGTGCCAAACAATTTTATTCCCCCCTGCGATACTTAAGGCAATTTTTTTGATTAGAGTCACATCGGTCTCATTGAAAAGGTTCTCAATTTTCCCCCTATCCCATTCTCTTGCCTCTGGTCTCATCAACTCGCTAACTTCCAATGCCTTCCTTAAAACTTTAGTTGTTATATATATATATATATAATATGTATATATATGTATGTTACCCAAAAATAAAGTATGACAAATGTTTTTTTTTTTGACGAAAAAAGTGTGACATATATATGTTAAAGAGTATCGATATCTATTTAAGACTATGCCAATCATTTAAAGGACAACAACAAGTCACATTAGATCTCAAAAGCAATTTATGTTTTTTTGAGAAGCAAAAATATAAAAAATTCGAAGCATAACACGTAATTCGAAGTTACATTGAAAGTTTTTGTGAAACAAGAAAAAATATTCAAAATGTGTTAGATATTGTGTAACAGAGGGGGTATAATTTTTTTCCCGAACATATATGAATCCATAAAATAATATAAAAAACTTTTACAACTCCCAAACAAAGAAACAAAGCAAATCTTTCAATATACAATAATAACCACAACAACATAACATGAATCGTAAAATCAGTTAGAGCTTGAGATATTGATCAAACTTTTTCCTGGTACGTCATTTACAATTAATTTGAATATTTCTAAGAAATACAAAAATTGCTAGAATAACAAAAAAACCCACATTGATGCGTAGCAAAATACATATGTTGCATGCCCGGCCACGTGCATTTCTGGTGTCAATTGGACTGTGTCATTCTAGCCATTCTCATAAAATTCTAGGCCTCGCTGATTGATAAGACATGGTGAAATCCGACCAATTGTTCTGTGTTTTTTGAGGGAACAACAAATCGAAGCTCTAATGGCTGAAACAATCCCTAGAAAGTCGACTTCTTCGATCGATCCAAACAGCGGTTTCTGTTCGGAAACCAACATCTACCACAGCCTCCGGCCTCGAGATGCGCTTCCACCACCTCACCTACCCATCTCCGCCGCAGATCACGCCTTCTCTCTCCTCCGCCAATCTCTCTCTGATTCACTTCACACCACCACCGCCGCCTTCATCGACTCCACCACCGCGCGCCGCCTCTCCTACTCGGACTTCCTCCGCCGCGTAGGCTCTCTCTCCTCGGCTCTCCAATCCCGACTCGGACTCGGACTCTCCAAAGGCGACACAGCTTTCGTACTCTCCCCGACCTGCCTCGAGATCCCCATCCTCTACTTCTCTCTCCTCTCTCTAGGCGTCGCCTTCTCTCCCGCCAACCCCCTCTCCACTCCCGCCGAAATCTCCCGCCAAATTCAAATTTCAAAACCCTCCGTCGCCTTCGCCGCCAAAGCCACCGCTCACAAACTCCCACGCACACCACCACCACCACTACTTTCTCTAGCTACTATCCTCATCGATTCCGATTACTTCAATTCCATGATGACATTGAGTGATTCTGATCTTAGTAGTGCTTCCTCTAATCCGATTCAATCGCGGATTAGTCAGAGCGACACGGCGGCGATTCTCTACTCGTCGGGGACGACTGGTAGGGTGAAGGGAGTGGAGCTGACGCACGGGAACATGATCGCGGGGATATCGACGTGGCCGCGGCGCCGCGGGAGAGAGGTGGTGCTGATAACGACGCCGCTGTTTCATACGTACGGAGTGGCGATGTGCGTGAAGGCGGTGGCGATGGGGGAGACGGCGGTGCTGATGACGTCGACGAAGAGGTTTGATTTGGAATTGATGTTGAAGGCGGTGGAGGACTACCGGGTGACGTGGATGCCGGTGTCGCCGCCGATAGTGGTGGCGATGGCGAAAGCCGAGGCGGTGGAGAGATACGATCTGAGCTCGCTCCGGGAGATGCTGTGCGGCGGAGCGCCGCTGGGGAAGGACGCGTCGGAGAGGTTCAAGGCTCGGTTTCCTCACGTGCTGCTTAAGCAAGTTAAGTTGCTTTGGTCATTCTGGGAATTCGATCGAATTATTCGGTTTACTCAGTTGATGTAGACTTTAGAGATACGCAATTGCTTATCTCAGTGCATCATTTCTCTGGTTTGGTCAGGGTCAAAGGTATTGAACAATTCACCACACATAGTTCGTTTGGCAAGCGTGATAATCAGGTGATAGGTGAGACTTATTTGGTAGAGGAAAGCGATAATCTAAGTTTGATCAACTAAAAATTATTTGGAATGATAGCATTAGTTGATAAATGCAAAATGACAATAAAGGACATATAACACAATTAAGTATATTAATTATATAATCATATAATTAATTTGTGTTTACCAAACAGAGCCGTAATAAACTTGTAGTGGGTTTGGCTTAAGTGAGTATGGGTCATAAACATGTTAACACGTTTATACATGGTTAATAAACGAGTCATTAACATGTAAACTTACTTAACTCGTTTATAATTCGCTTAACACTACTAAAGAATAATGTATAAATAATAAATATAGTATAATAAATAGATTGGTACAAAATTCACCCATTTGAATGCATGTTAATAGCATGATTTATTTATTTTATTTATAAATATCTTTTATCATATTTTATTTTATATTTGAGTGGAAATATTCCATTTTACTTTTAATATATTGTTTATGTTTTAGATTTTATTAATAATTATTTATCAAGAAAAAATAAAACTTTTCACCAAAGTAAAATTTAGATTTTTTTTAAATGATTCTTATAATTTTGTTTATGTTATTATTACGAGTCATTTTTGCTTTATTATTAAGAGTAATAAAGACTTGAATGAAAAAGTAAAGTAAAACTAACGACTATATACAACCACATTATATATATTTTATTGGCTATTTTAGTATGTTTGTTCGAATTTAATCATTTAGATATATCTTAAAAAGTAGTAACAAAATTATAAAGTTTAAATAAAATAAAATTTTAAATATAATATTTAATAAATTAGTGACAAGAATACACTACATGTTTAACACGACCCACTTAAACATGAAGACGATTAACACGATTAATAAATATGTCATATAATGGTTTTACATTATATGAGTCATGACTTGTTTATGACACGACACGTTTATCAATCACCGACACAAATTGTCACCTCTAACGCAGATGCACCATTTTTTCAACTTGTTTAGGTAGTGGACCTGAATATAGTCTCATGTTGACTGATATTGATATCATTAAGAAAGAAAAAAACTTAGGTAACCCACTTTAGGCACCATCTCAATCAGATGTCGACAAAATGTGCATGCACGCTTTTCAGTGTTTATCACACGATATCGGACTACGTCAATGCTAAAGTTATAGTGTTTTTGGAGTAAAACATGACACTTGTGAGTAACAACAAAGCCTCATTTTCAAATTGGTCGGGATCAGTTACACTAATTAATCAAACTCTTCCACCGCACTTGATTCAATGTGATTGGTGATACGCTTTCAAAATCCTTTTAAACCACTCTTAATTTTCCATGGAGTCAAGTTTTCATTGCGTCCATTGCGTCATAATTGATGATGTTCTTGCATTCCTTGTGTTAAACGAACTTACATTTAGTGATCAATGTTCCAAAAGGTTGGGTGGTGACACTGATGCATCATATGTTTTTTGCAGGGGTATGGCTTGACAGAGTCAGCTGTGTCACCTGCAAGGATGTTAGACGCTGAGGAGGCCAAGAGACATGGTTCAGTCGGGCGCCTTAACCCGCACATTGACGTGAAGGTAATTGATACGGTAACCGGCATGGCACAGTCTCCCGGCCGGCGAGGAGAGTTATGGATTCGCGGCGGAGGCACTATGAAAGGTGATATAACTTATACACATGCAACCTTGTAGCTAGCATCTTCATTTCAAAGAATTAATCGCATAAGTGCTTGAATGACAACGGCACGTCACATGGTAAGATACATTGGCTCACAAGATTTGTCCATGTATATCTCGAGATGTGAGCATATATAGATTTCGATGCATAACATACTGGTCGAGGATATATGGGTGAGCCATTGAGTCTTATGGTGTAACATGGTTGTTGTTGTCATTCTAATTTTTCTTTAACTATGTCAATTGCTACTTGAGCCTTGGATCATGTATGAACTTATAGTTCAAGAATCAAGACGCATCCGATGACACTCAAGTAATGTCATTGTCGCATTTTTTTTCGAGAATCATAGTTAGCTTTCGAAAACAAAAATATGTTTTGGTGATTGCAGGATATGTTGGAGATGAAGAAGCAACAGCCTCTGCATTCGATGACGAGGGCTGGTTGAAGACTGGAGATCTAGGTTACATTGATAGAGATGGTTTTGTTTATATCATTGACAGGTTGAAGGAATTAATTAAATACAATTCCTACCAGGTATGTATACGTACCCTTTTGTATAAGAATCATTTGTGTGGTTATTGGTCGATTATATATGCACAATTATACTTCTGCCTTCATTATATATGCTTTGTAATAGGTACCACCAGCAGAGTTGGAACATCAGCTTCAATCCCACCCTGAAATTGTGGATTCGGCGGTAATTCCGTAAGTGTTGTTAGTTTTATGTAGCAGACTCAATTTGCATTGCTAGCATAAGACATAACCTGTTACTTTGGCGTAGTAAATGACAGTCTGAAATCGGAGCTTCAAATGTGGCTTCTTTATATATGATGTAGATGTAGTTCATGGAATCTGATGAAAAATAAAATCAAAATGGCAGGTACCCGGATGAGGATGCAGGGGAGATTCCTATGGCATTTGTTGTGAGAAAACCTGGCAGTACTCTCAATGAAGCACAAGTTATGGATTTCATTGCGAAGCAGGCATGTATAATTGCTTTATATTAGTACAAAAGAAGGGGTGCATTTGCATTTAGATTACATTCAAAGTTCCAAAGAAAATCAGAATTATATGTTGCACTCAAATAGTTGCACACTTTTTTTTTTTTTTTTCAATCTTTGAGTATAAATTTTTCATTTGATTCAATGTACTTGTTGCAGGTTGCCCCGCATAAAAAGCTACGGCGAGTATCATTCTGCAGCACCATTCCAAAATCTGCAGCGGGAAAGATACTGAGGAGAGAGCTCATTGAGCATGCACTCTCTTCTCCTTCGCCTAAATTGTGATTATGCATTTTCTTAGCGACACAAACCTGGGTATACTTCAAAGTTTTATGACCATATTGTTTGATTTCCTTTTATACATTCACATAAACTATGTAAGAGTATATACTGCTGTTAGGGAAAAGCATATCTTGAACTAGAAATTAATCTATATAAATGTAGGAGTATATATACCATTACGATGGACTCGAAATTAAATTACAATAATTTCTCCCTTAAACATATGCAGTCCTGGAACTTTTCTCGACTAATTGCGCAGACAATCAAAATAACATTCTAGTATATATAATAAGATTGCTTACTGTATAATGTCTTGGTTACTGCCTTGCTAATAAATTAAAATGGTGGGCTCAAGAACTGAATAGCTTGCTCAAGTTCTTCCTTGATGCCTTTCCCATAGGATTCCTTGGTATGGAGTCCACAAATGACACTTTCCTTATTTTCTTGTATTCTTCCACCTGCAATCAAACCAAGAATATTTAGGACATTTTTAACTGCAAACAATTGATGCAATTTAATTCATTCTGATCAATGGCAAGTTATAGGGGGAAACAATTTGGGCACCTGTTTGGCGACAAAACTTGTTATTTGCATCTCATCGATACTACTTTCCGGTCGTTTAACCACCAATGCCATGGGAACTTCACTAGCTTCCTCTTCGCTTTTGAATCTGCAATGTGATCCAGTTTTCGCAACAGAAACATATTAAGTATGTGCATTTTTTTACATTCCGATGATGAATTATCAAAGTTAATTAGTTCGAGATTTGAACAAAGAAGTTGATAGGTCTTACGGAATGACAACGACATCGATGATATCTGGGTGCGAAGAAAGCACCTCTTCCAGCTGTCCCGGGGAAATCTATGAAACAGTTGAAGCATCACCAGGAAAAAAAAGATTATTATACGTAAGTGTTAATTGAAAAGCAAGGAAACACATATGGTTTGGTGATGAATTATTTTGATTACCAGGTGATCCTTGTATTTGATCAAGTCCTGCAACTTATCCAATACAAATAAATAACCTTCAGAATCAATGTAACAATAGTCCCCAGTTCTCAGCCACCCCTCAGAGTCTAATGCTTTTGAAGAACTCCCCTGTTTGTCACCAACGTAACCTGAATTCACAAATAAATGATGCATTGCAAGTTTAGCATTGTCTGTTTGTTAATCTACAACATCAACTTAAATAACCAACAAAATGACTAGAGACCCCATTCTCCTTTGAGTGAAGAATCGAGTTAGAGTTCAAGTCTAGTAGATAAAACAAACTGAGTTGGAAGGGCATCACTTGTGACAATGCTCGAGCACGGATTAATCAACCAGATTGGCAAAGATTCTTGAACTTACCTTTCATGACCATTGGGCCTCTAATCCAAAGCTCACCACGAGAGCAGGGTGGCAAGGCAAGGCCGTAGAAGGATCAACTATCTTAGCTTCGCAATTAGCAACGAGACGACCGGCAGATCCAAATCGATCGCATTCTATGGGACATCTTGGTCGAAACGCCACTCCACATGTTTCAGTCAATCCGTAACCCTGAATTTCAAGTTCAATTTCATTATATTATATTAGCTGCTGCTACAACAACAACTATATTGATCAAATTCTCACACTCCACTAAATTGTCACATCAACTACTGTACTAATCTAGAATTTTGAACAAAACCCAAATGGGATCGAATTAAAGCAACTTAATGCCATTCCATGTATATTCAACCAAAGCCTCTACTACCCTGTCATGAACAATACTAGAAATAAATAGAAGCACCTACCCCTCAGGAGTACACATGACCATAATTAAATAGCCATCCGTCACCTCCATCCAACAATACTAGTTATAAATGAACCTCAACAAACCTTTTTCTTTTTTTCAAGTTCGCGTTTACCATCGGGTCTGTTAGACAAGATAGATTAGCAATGACTTCAAAGCGTGTAACAGTGTCACTTTTCTAAAGAAAATTTTGCTCTCGACACTGCAAGAGTCAGCAAATATCCTATATGATACGATGAAATTAACTCAGCTTTCACTTTGCAGTAGTGAAAGATGAAAAACAGGAGCAAATAACGGTTAATTTCGAGATGTGTTATATTTCTCTCCCAAACCTCTTCTCTTATAGATCACTGGTCAAGACCAGTTAGAGAAAAACTTGGGAAGTGGATAAAGTGGGGTAGTCATCCACTCAGTCAAGCATTAAATGGGTTTATAAACTGCCCATTTTATGATTGAGTGGGTCAGTTAAATAACTACCCACTTTGTAATTCCGAAAATAGTAAAAAATAATGGTAAAATTTTTTACTCATGGTTAGCTCGCCTATAAAAGCGCCTAAAATGCGCCGCGCATGTGATTCGATTTGCATAGCACGTGCGTTTTTATTTTACACACAATGTGAT
This sequence comes from Stephania yunnanensis, assembly GCA_039657365.1. Classification (NCBI taxonomy): domain Eukaryota; kingdom Viridiplantae; phylum Streptophyta; class Magnoliopsida; order Ranunculales; family Menispermaceae; genus Stephania; species Stephania yunnanensis. Next base: position 54,069,794 of record CM077589.1, on the reverse strand, counting down.
GCAAAAATACATATATACTCTTTAAACTTGAAGTTTCTAATCAATGTGGGACTAAACATTTATTTTGAAAATGTCCACAAGTTCAACCCGTTCGATTAATTTGGACAACAAATTAGACCTCGAAAGATAGTATTCCTTCAAAAATTCCTTCAACAAAAACTGTTTTTGAATCTTGAGATCTTATCATCTAAAACCATTTTCAGATTCCCAACCGAACGATCCTTGTTTCATTTACATCAAAAACTTGCTACTACTTAAAGTAACAAATTTTACAACAACGCACCTGAGCTAGGAGCAGGTTCGGAAACCGAGATCTGAACCTCTGGACCACGCTCTTAACCAATGAGAGTCCGCCACTTGCCACCACCTTCAACGTGGCAAGATCACAGCCGTCCATCATCATCATCATCATCGCATCAGCATCATGACGATCATCACTCTTTGCCATCAAAGCCACCAATGGCGGGGCCAACGACACCTGAGTGGCCCCAAACTGACCAACCAACTTCAGTATCTCCGGCAACTCAGTCTCCTCCGTCAACACCACCTTCTCTCCCGTCGCCAGAGACTTCAAACAGCTCACGAACCCGTACGAGTGGTACATCGGCACCGGATACAGCACCACCACCTCCGCCGCCTTCTCCGTCTCCGGCCGATCCGCATTCAGCGCCGACAGCGCCGCCGTCAAGCTCCGGTGACTCAGCTCCGCTCCCTTCGGCTCCCCGGTCGTCCCCGACGTCCACAGGATCGCCGCGGTGTCCCCCTGCTTCACCGCCTTTCCGCGGTCCACCGGCTTCCCGATCGGCGCCGGAGTCTCCTCCATGGCCTCGAACTCCGGCGAGTCGATGACGACAGTCTTAAGCCGGAGGTCCGGCAGCTCGAGAGACGAGGCGACGGAGTTAGTAGCGAATGCGATCGCAGGGCGGCAGAGCGAGACGACGCGGCGGATGTCGGCATCGGTGGAGAGAGGATCGAGCGGGGAGACGACGACGCCGAGAGAGAGGAGGGCGAAGAAGAGGATGGGGAGGCGGGGGGAGGAGGGGGAGAGGATGATGGCGCAGTCGCCTTTGGAGAGGGAAGGGAGGGAGTGGCGGAGGGAGGCGGCGAGGTTTTCGCTGCGGCGGATGAGATGGTCGCGGGAGAGGCGGGGGGGGGAGGGGAGGAGGAGGAGGAGTGGGTGAGGAGAGGGGTGTCGGGGGCGGAGGAGAGGCGGAGGAGAGTGAGGGAGTAGTCTGAGAAGGAGAGAGAGAGGTTTGGGGGTGGGAGGGAGAATTTGTTGCGGAGGCTGTGGAATGTCTTTGTTTCTGAGCAGAATCCGCTCTTTGGGTCGATGGAGTGCTTGCTTTGCTCCGCCATATTCATATTCTTTGTTATCAACTTGGAGCGCGGCTTAATTATTTATGCATGGCAAGTGCTAGACTGACCGAGTTTTGAAACATTTATAATCGTAGAGATAGATTCTAGTACATATAGACTCGATGTAAAACAACTATTGAGACATGAAATGTGTCTTGCATATTGTCATTTTTATAATTTACAATGTTAGTTCAAAGTTATCTCCTTAAAATTAATTTTTTGGAGTTAATATTTTCATGTTTGTTTCAACTTTAAATTTGTTGGGAAATTTTAAATTTTTAAACAAAAAAAATATAAACATCTAAGCGAATACTTACATACAGTCTTGCACATCAAATGTAATATAAAAACACACATTGCGATGTCATTTACTCTATTTCAATATAAACATCGCAAATTAAACAATTCAGCACACAAAATAACTATTTACCTCCGCAATAGCTTAATTGCGGGACCCACGAGCGTTTGAGTTGTCAATCACGTCTGCAACCACGTCATTAATAATGGCGAATTAAATTCAGGTCACTACAAATAGTGTATTTATTGCATTTTTACCCATTTTACCCATATATAATTTAAACATTTATGATTACACTCGTTTCAGCAAAAAAATTTTGTTCAATTCTTCAATTTATTTAATGTCAAACTATATATATATATATATTACACTCGTAATTAAGACTGCCTTAATTATTGTATCATAACCTTAAACGACTTATATAAATAATCGGAGGGAGTAGATTTTAAGGGCAACATCTTTAATTAATAGTTTTAAGGTTTTTCGATTTTATGACTTAAACTTATTAGTATAATGCCTCTACTCTCTTGGACAAATGATGCCTCTACTCTCCATCCGGTCATTTATATAAGTAATTTTAGCAAAAACTTATTGTTCAAAATTGTAAGTCGCTTTCTGAATTCAATAGTGTATTTATTACATTTTTACCCATTTTACCCTTATACAATTCAGACATTTATGATTACACTCGTTGCAGCAAAAATTTTTTGTTCAACTCTTCAATTTATTTAATGTCAAATGACATATATGTAAATTACATTCGTAATTAAGGCTACCTTAATTCTTGTATCCTTATCTTAAACGACTATATAAATGACCGGAATGAAGTAGATTTTAAGGGCAACGCCTTTAATTAAAAGTTTTAAGGTTTTTTGATTTTATGACTTAAACTTGAGACATCTAATAATCTCTATATATATTAAGCCATCATCTTGGATGTGCCACGTGACCGTTTCGAGCTTCCTCGCAGTGCCACGTGGCACTTCCAAGACTCCCTATTTATTAATATGAATTTTCAAATCTCTGATTTTATCTCTAAATTTTATTTTTTTAAAATCAATAATTATCAAATATAGAAATTTAATTTACAAATTTAAAATGGTGTAGGTTACATAAAGTTTTATCCCATGTGTACTCCCAAGACTCCTTATTTATTAATATGAATTTTTCAAATCTCTAATTGTATCTAACTTGTAATTATTTCTTAAATCAATAATTTAATTTACGAATTTAAAATGATGTAGGTTATATAAAATTCTATCGCCACGTGGCACTCCCAAGACTCCCTATTTATTAATTATTAAATATTAATATGGATTCTTCAAATATATAATTTTATCTTTAACTTTTAATTCTTTCTTAAATCAATAATTAACAAATATGGGAATTTCATTTGCAAATTTAAAATAATGTATGTTACATCAAATTCTCATCTTTCAAGTTCTACTTTTTCAAAATAATCGTTTCAATTTTAAATTATTATATAAGCGTTTCATTGTTTAATTTACTCTTTATAATGATGCCCTTAATCAGGAGTTACAATATGGAAACCGTTTATTTCACTAAGTAGTTACAAATATGCATTGATTTAAAAAAATTATTTATATCCTACATGTACACAAAAATGGCAATCTTCTTTTTTTGGGTTTTGATTCAAATCTTTTTTTGTTTTGTTTTATTTTTAAGAGTCAATTACAATTCTAAAAAGCAAAATTCTAGAAATGACGCATGATTGTCGACAATTTCTGGTGAGCGTTGTTCAGATCAATAATCTTTGTTTTTTAGTTTGTTCTACAAAATTGAAGTAGAGTCTAATTATTCTTTTTTTTTTCTTAGTTTTGATATGTTGTTCTTCCTCATTCCTTTCTCTTTTTGATGCAATTCATGATGTATTTTTTGAGATGATTTGTAGTTCCACAACGTACTTTTAAAATTAGATACTAAAATTGTCTTAAATTTTCAATGTAAATATTGTTTTTCACATAGATTTGTTGGGTGAACTACATATTTTTATTTTATATGACACTTTTAAATTTTCTTATTCTATGTGATGTTGATTATTAAATAATTTATATTCTTGATGGAGTCCACCATATTTTCAATGTAAATGTTAGTTTCGCTTAGATTTGTTGGATGAACTATATATTTTCATTGTATTTTATCATTCTACAAAGTTTTTTTTATATATTTTTATTTCATACGACTCTTTTAAATTTTCTTATTTTATGTGATGTTGATTATTAACTAGTCCTCCATATTTTGTCTTCGATCATGAAATGTACGAGTTTGCAGTCATGTCTCCTGCAGATGACTTTTATATTTTAATTTGAATTTCAAATATTTATCTATTGAATCTAATTTAACTTTTTTTTTCTAATTCTACAAAGGTTTTTTATATTTTAATTTGAATTTATATTTTTATTTCAGTTTTTCTTATTACATCAAATGTAAATTATTAACTAATTTTTATTCTTGATGTAGTGTGTTATTTTTACATTCGAATCCATGGATGAGTCGATAATGTAATATATAATATTTTTATTTAATACTAATATTGGATCTCTCACGTCCATCAATACTCAAATCTATCTCGAGCGAGAACAACGAGATGCCGACTAGTTAAATATAAGTTGCGACTAATGTCATTTCAAACTCTCTTGGTTAATAAGCGAAACATTTTCTTTACACGATGACCATTAATTCTCATGAAAAACCATTGAGACATCTTGATGATCATGATAAAAAGTCAATGACGTACATCCTTAATTTTGTAATATCTTCACCTGGAGGCTCGAGTAGCCTCACGTGTTGCGGAAAAAAAATCAGCAAATCACTACAAATCGGAAATTCAAAATTAGAAATTAGTTAAATCAAATCATATTTATGGTTAAATCAAATCATATTTATGTGATGCTCCCCACAGAAGTGCGCATTCGTCCACAAAAATTTGAAGCCCACAAACTTTTTTAAAATTTTTAAAGAATGAAAACTCAGAAGTTTTTTTTGCTTTTTAAAAAAAAAAAAAAATTTAAGTTGGAATTGTGTAGTAAAGTGTAACGTGATTGTGGGTTCCAAAAATATGAATTAAGTGTATAACTACAATAGAGATAAGTGTATAGTAGAGAAGACTTTAGTGGATTAGTATGTAACACTCTATTACACACTTTTTAATTGGTGTAACCATTGTACTTAGATGCCCTAAAAATAATGAGATCTTTTAAAATTATCTCAATACTTGGGTTGAAAATGACCCCGCAACATTAATGATGACTTCAAAAATCATAAAGATAATATCACAACGAAAAGGGCAAGATGATAGTGGTAACGACATCCCCGACGTAGATGTAGCGTAAGTGAAAATGATGAAATTAAAAAACAAATTATTAGTGTGAGATGTGGGTGCAAGAGGCGCGTTAATGGGTTGGTAAATTAGAAAGATTGTAAATTTTAAAATTTTTTAAGAAATTGGTGGAGTGAATTTATAATAGAGGTTTTTTCTTTTTTTTTTTGAAGAAAAATAAAAATTTGATTAATCATTAATGGCTCGATACAATACTAGACATAATCAAAACATACATTGATTCGCTAATCCTATTTGTTCAGAACTGCCATTAATTTTTGTGAATGCAATAGTGAAATTGAAACAGTTTGACGATCATTGATTGATCTCTACTACATTATATATATATATATATATATATATATATTATTACAATACACAAACACCACTAGAATCACATAATAAATAACAAAACTTCTCAACAACGAAAAAAAAATCTAAAACTTTTCAATGAATAGAAAACAAATCAAAAACTTCCAATTATGACAAACTAATTATAAAATAAAAAATTAAAGAAGATATCAACTCACACGACGCAAAAAAAAACTACTCTTCAAAATTAACTAACTTCACAAAAAGTTCTTTGGTGAGCCGAACCTACAACCTTTAAACTATTGAAATCAGAAACTTTGTGTATGACAATTTTTTAAAGATGCGAAATGAGTATCATCTGTAAATAAAAATCATCACGACTAAGAACATGATCTAGGGACGTAACCTTTCAATTAAAGATACGCACACATGGATACATGTCAATGAAAATCAAGGGACGCCAACAAGTACGTGTTTTCTCTTAATTACAAAAGCATTTTCCTTGAATAATATATGGAGGTGCATCGAAAATTTATCTACAAAAATGATCTGCCGTTGCCCTTAAATGATTTGTAGACTAACTGATCAAGTCAAGAGTGCGGTTGAGTTTTAATGAAGATAATACTGCAGTTTGATTGTTGGATTCCAACTTGTCCCATTAATCTGCATTAATAAATAATAAATTGCCAACTTTTTCTTTTGTCAAGAAATAATAAATTTCCAACTCGTACCACTATCTTATATATGTCTTACCCTTGGACTCTGATAGACATTATCTTCTTCTTGCATGTGCCATGCCTACCTAAGCAATTGTACTCCATTGAAGCTATACATATATAGAGCAAATTGAATAACCGTAATTAATCATTTTAATGAATAATTAGATGGGCTCTTTCTATTTTAGGTTGGTACTTGGTAGGGACCGGACCAGGTAAGAAAAAGACAGACAGATTTGCTCAATCTACTTCAAGAGCCTTTAATGTCCTCAACTACTAACGGCTCAACGGCAAACTCGATCATTAATTATTATCATTTATTACTAAATATTTTTCTCCCAAAATTTTAAATTACAACAACAACAACATATCCTCAGTCCCAAATTAACAGGGGTCGGCTACATAGATCAATTTTTTCATTGTGCTCGATTAAGTGCAATTGATGGTGAGCTTTGCAAACCGTTCAAATCCCTCCTAATTAATGCATCTCATGTTAACTTTGGTATGCCCCTACCTCGTCGAATTTCTACAGTTTCTATTGAGTCAAATTTTCTAATTGGAGCATTTGTAGGCCGTCTTTGCAGGTGACCAAACCATCGCAACCGCCCTTCCCTAATCTTTGTATCAATTGGTGCTACTCCTACTTGTCTTTGAATTTTTATATTTCTTATTCTATCTATATGAGTTTTATCACACATCCACTTAAGCATCCTCATTTCTGCTACGTTCATTTTATGTAATTGTTGTTGCTTTACCGTCCAACATTCACTTCCATAGAGCATAGCTAGCCTAATTGCGGTCTTATAAAATTTTTATTTTAACTTAGTAGAGACATTTCGATCACAAATCACCCTATTGCACTCCACCATTTTTTCCAAAATTTCAAATTAAACAAAAAAAAATTAAAGTACCAATTAAGCTCACTATTTTTCAGGATTCAATCACCCAACGTCACGGAAGTGAGAGCATGCATGTTCCACTGCGATGCAGCTGGGATAGGAGCAGCAATGCCAAATTAGTCACTTGAAAACAGTGAACTAAGGATGGCAATTAATGGCCTACATGGGCCGGACAGCTAAGCCCAGCTGTTCAAATCATAAACTAATCAGAGCAAACCAGGACTCATAACTAATGGGCCACGCCCGGATATTTAAGAATTTTGTCTAACAGAGCAGCAAATTTATGAGGTTTTGCAGATCACTCACCTGTTCATGTTGAGCTGAACTGGAGGTTTTGCTATAAGTAAATGAGAGTACTAGAGCTTTGAGGGAGAATGGGAGAGGGCAAGCTTTACCAGTTCCCTCCTTAATATCTTCCCTGCTGGGTTCTTGGGTATGGAAGCAACAAATGACACTCTTCTTATCTTCTTGTATGGTGCGACCTATCACATGAAATTGGTCTTTAGTTAGTACTGATTCTACTGAAGTATAGGTTTGTTGAGACTTAATTTGTATTTTTCTGTAATTGAATGTTAACTTGTAACTACATATGGATGCACCTGTCTAGCTACATAATCCATGACTTGTGCTTTGTTGAGGTTGCTCTGATCGCACCGAACCACAAATGCCATGGGCACTTGACCTGCTTCTTCATCAGGGTACCTGCCATTTTCCCAACTCAATACATGTAAGCTATAAAGTAACCATCAAATACTTGTTTAAGCATTTTAACTTAATTATAGTGAATGCCTGACTTAGATGCATCATGACTTCATGAGTCACAAAAAACACATGATTTGAGGCGTATCGACATCATCTATATAAGGGTCTTGTATATTTCAAAATGTAGAAGTTTGAAGACTGGAACTCACGGAATCACTGCCGCGTCTATGATGTCCGGATGAGAGATCAGCAGCTTCTCCAGTTCAACAGGTGGAACCTGAGACATTTTAAGCACAAACGTTAATATGCTTGTAAGACAATTATCATACAACTTTCTTTTAGCCACCAATAATGTGGGTAGGTGATTGATTTGGTATGGGGTATGTAAGGGTCTGGAGTTTCGAATTCCAAGGGCGGCAAGATTGGTTTCTTTCTTATTGAAAAAAAAAAAAAAAAAAAAAAAAAAAAAACCTTATTTTAGTTTTAGCCAATAAAGCAAATAAATAGGAATAGAATCAATTTCTAAAAATTTATTAACAAAATCTAAAATTGTAATTAAAATTTAAAAATTAGAAATACAATACCTTTTTTATATATATATATATATATATATATATATATTGGAGATAAATATATATATATATATATATATATTTATAAAAAAAAGAAATTGTTGATGGAGACAAAAAAAAGTGATTTGAGACAAAAAAAAAGTATGAAGCAAATATAGTAAAGGGCTCAAAAATTTGTGATTCGTACTTTTATATATATGCTAGATATATATATATATATCAAGGGCTATGTAGACAAGTTTATAAAGAAACACCATTCTCAGTCACCTGGTAGCCATTGTATTTTATCAACTCTTTCAATCTGTCCACTATAAAAAGGTACCCTTCTTCATCAATGTAACACAAATCCCCTGTTCTCATCCACCCTTCAGAATCCAAAGTTCCCATTGTAGCCTCTTTGTCCCCAATGTACCCTAACAACAAAAATTCGAAAAACAGTCTGTTTGTTGATTAGTATGCTTTTAATTTAAGATTTTAAAACAATATATTCTCTTGTATGTTTTCAGATAACCAAATAAAACTACTACAACAACTAAGTCTCAATCAAAATTAGTCCGCTCTGGCTGCATAAATCAAACTCTTTTACTCTATTCGAATTCATAAACCTTTGAATTCAAATTTAAACTAGGGGTGACAAGTCGTGTTGGTGAGTCGTAAACGTGTCGAGTCATAAACAGGTCATGATCCATATAATGTAAACTCATTACATGACATGTTTATTAATCGTGTTAATCATTTTCGTGTATAAGTGAGTCGTGTTAAACATATCGTGTATTCGTCACTCATTTATTAAATATAGCATTTAAATTTTTATTTTATTTAAACTTTTATAATTTGGTTACTATTTTTTAAAATATATCTAAATAATTAAATTCGAACAAATATACTAAAAAGCCAATAAAATATAATGTGGCTGAATATAGTCATTATTTTTACTTTACTTTTTCATTCAAGTCTTTATTATTCTTAATAATAAAGCAAAAATGACTCGTAATAATAACATAAACAAAATTATAAGAATCATCTAAAAAATATCTAAATTTTACTTTGGTGAAAAGTTTTATTTTTTCTTAATAAATAATTATTAATAAAATCTAAAACATAATTAAAATATATTAAAATTAAAATTAATATTTCCCCTCAAATATAAAATAAAATATGATAAAAAATGTCTATAAATAAAATAAATAAATCATGCTATTAACAATTTAACATGCATTCAAATAGGTGAATTTTGTGTCAATCTATTTATTATACCATATTTATTATTTATACATAATTCTTTAATCGTGTTAAGCGAGTCATAAACAAGTTAAGCGTATTGACATGTTAATGACTCGTTTATTAACCGTATATAAACGTATTAACATATTTATGATCCAGACCCACTTAAGTCAAACTCACGATATGTTTATTACTTGTCGTGTAATGTTAATCGTTTTATGATCCAAATTGTCAGCACTAATTTAAACAAAATACTAAATAAAAAGATGAGATTAATGTTTTGATATGTAGCAGACTGCATAGCAGGATTTGAGGGTAAGAATAACAAGAGAATACCCTTCATGATCATTGGCCCTCTAATGTAAAGCTCCCCACGTACGCGCGGAGGCAAGCCCTTCTCCCGAGTCAGGGTCCACAATCTTCGCCTCCACGTTCGAGCCCAGTCGCCCCACCGACTCCACACGCTCGTTGTCTGATGGACCCTCAAGATTTAAAGACACTCCCCCATATGCCTCGGTCAGGCCGTACCCCTTATAGTAACCACAAATAAATATAGATCAGTAAAATTTGGTTTTACACGCAACCAACTAATAGTTCGTCCACTGTACATTACAATCCAATTTTCTCCATCTGTGGTACTTGAATTGAAATAACGACCCCATAAAAAAGACATTCACGTGGCCTCGACATGCGTCTCATACTCTAAAATAATGAAGGATACACGAGCACAAGCTGAGGCCATGATCAATAATTTAGTACTGACCTGAGCCAATAACACGGTTGGGAACCGTGACTTGAACCTCGTCACCGTCTCCATACCGATGGGGGCCCCACCGCACACCACGCGCGAAAGAGATCTCAAATCGCGACCGTCCATTAAAGCGTCCTCAACTCTCGTCATAGCAACCAATGCTGGCGGAGCCAACACCATATCCGTGATCTCGAACATCTCAACGGCTCTGATCGTCCGCAGTGCGTCAAACTTCTCGGTCAACAACACAAGACTCTCTCCCACCGCCAGACTCTTCAAAAGCCACGACAGTCCGTAACCGTGAAATAACGGCACCGTTAACAGAACCACCCTCTGCTGAGACTCTCTCCTCGGCCGGAACGTGTGAGCTCCCAAGACGACGTTGACCAGATTTCTATAAGTCAACGTCACTCCTTTGACCGGCCCCGTAGTCCCCGAAGAGTAGAGGATAGCTGCCGTGTCGGACTGAGTCACCTCGACCGAGTTGGTCCCGATTTCGCTCGTGGACTCGAACTCGGCCGAGTCGATCAGAACGGTTGCGACTCGGTTCGACGAGAGCTTGCGAGCTGTGGCGGACGTAGCGAATGCGATGGTCGGTTTGCAGATCTCGATTTGGCGGGAAATTTCGGATTCGGTATTGGACGGATTGGCGGGAGAGACCACGACGCCAATCGAAATGAGAGATAAGTAGAGAATCGGTAATTGAACACTAGACGGAGCGATGACGAACGCCGTGTCGCCTCTCGAGAGGCCGAGGCGGCTTTGCAGGGACGAAGCTAGGGTTTCGGTCCGGCGACCGAGATCGCGGTACGAGAGGCGCTTTGCTGTGGCGGAATCGATCAGAGCGGCGGTTTCCGGCGAGGGAGAGGTCCGGGAAAGAGAGAATGCGAAGTCGGTGACGGAGAGGGTTTGGTGTTCCGGTGGGAGAAGAATTGGGGGTTTGAGGCTGTGGAAGATCTTGGTTGCGGAGCAGAAACCGCTCTTCGGATCGATTGAAGAGCTTGGTGGATTCGGTTTCGCCATTGAAGTAGCTGTGAATGGACTGGTTTGGAAGTTCGTGCGTTTAACGCGCTACTTTATAAACATTTCTTTGTTTTCGCATTGGCGCGCCCGAAAAGAAAATGAAAAGAGCTACAATTACATCAGTGTCGGACTGCAGTGGCATCATACTTTTGAGTCATCACTTTTTGAAATACTGTAAACATATAAATTTCGATATATAATATTTGATATATAATATGTGGGTTGAATAAATGTAAATGGCTTATATATATTTATTTTATTAGTATTATAGTTTTTTAAAAACACTATGGTGCTGTACCATGATAAGTTTACAAACACTACTATCATGTAGAATAGCTACAATGGCTAAACTCTAAAATTTTGATTAATATAGTTAGTCTTAGTCGTGTGGATTATACTACTAATAAATGTTGAAAGGGGTTAACCGGAATGGGTCCTATTTTCAATTTTTATTTTTGACCCGAAGAGAAATGACAATGTTACCCCTTCAAATAAAAAGTTTTTACTTACCCGTATTCCACTCTCCCTCCCTCACTTATACCTCGATCACTCAATCAAAATTCACTCTTGAATTGCACTCTTATCTCTTATTCAAATTTGACGAAACTCAATTGAGTAAAGAGGTACATTGAGCAACAAATGTGGTCCGTTTGTCACTTAAATGCTAGATCTTTAGCTGATATTTAGCAAATGTCATCTTAAATTTGGTTCAACGATTAAAGTCTATTATAGATTTGTAAAGTTACCTGAATTCGTTATAACCCAATAAACTTATGAGTTTGCAAGAACAATTTAGGTTTGTCTATACTTAATTTAAAATTTACTTAAAAAAAAAATGAAATGCTACAATGACATTACAACAACCTTGCGTCCATTGTATGTTGTGCACCTCAAGATGTAAACTCAAGCGTATCATAATGTACAACACAATAAATTCTACAGGCGAGTTATTTTCATCTCACCAAATATGCTTTCACCGTACTTGTAAGTTGCAGTCCTATGCTTGAACCCAAAAATACTAGGCTACGGCACTAGTATTCAGATATTTTTCCCTCGAAAATCAGGTCTAGATAGTCGAGGCTCGAGAGTCACAAAACGAGAGCCTCCAGTTTCTTCTGCAGAAGTCCCCACTGCCCTCTCTTATCCCTTGTTTTATATTCGAACCTCATTTAATCCAAAACAAAACCCACAAACCAAACAGACCTCAACCTCTCTCACCATCACTAGCTCCAAATTCTCCCATCTCTCCAAACAACAAACCCTAATTCCCAAATCCAACAATCGCAATGGACTCTGCATTCCTCCAGACCTCCCAATTCATCGCATCGACGACGAAGGCGACGACGATGGCGACGAAGACTCGCTTGTGTTCATGCTCTTCATCATCCACGTCGCGTCCGCTCTCTGTGTTTTCTAGGGTTTCGCAATCGACTCATTTGGTCCCCGCGCGGTCCAGGGCGATTCTTCGAAGAAATCTGTGTTTGGCCTCGAATGCCGACACACTGGTCAGTGGTTCGCGCAAGGAAGACAGGAATTCGAGCTCCAGCTCCCACAATGTGAAGAAAAGTGAGGATTTTGGGGATCTGAAGACTTGGATGCACAGCAAGGGACTTCCGCCTTGTAAGGTCGTTCTCAAGGAGAAGCCTTCGCATGATGAGAAGCACAGGCCGATACATTACGTCGCGGCGAGCGAGGATCTTCAGGTCATTGTTTCTTTTTGTTTGTTTTGTGTGCAAATTGCCTCGAAATTGTACTCAGATGGGTCGCCACAAAAGTAAGGGCGGCGGGGTTGTGTGAGTTAGGCGCACACACCTCAGTTTTGATTTCTCGGTGTGGTAAGATCGCTTGGGCCTCCAGGATATGCAATGGTTGATTATGCCAAAGCCTCGTGGGAATAGTCAGGCTAGGAAGGATACCGTGGATATAAAAAAATAAAATAAAATTGTACTCAGATGAATTGTTGAGCTGATGATTGTTGCGTTCTTATTGTTGTCATTATTGTGGTTTCAGGCTGGAGACATTGCATTCTCGGTTCCGAATTCGTTGGTGGTAACGCTAGAAAGAATTTTGGGAAATGAGACAATTGGTATGAGAAATTTCACTATTTTGGAGTTCAATTTCGCATTTCATTGATATGGTCTGAGCTTAGGAAATCAAGGAATAGTTAGAAACAAAGATATGGCATTTTTAATTTACTGTTGGTATTGACTAAGAGATGGTCTTTCGCGATTTTTGTTTCAGCGGAGCTGTTGACGACAAACAAGTTATCCGAATTGGCTTGCTTGGCATTGTATCTCATGTATGAGAAAAAGCAAGGAAAGAAGTCTTTCTGGTATCCGTTTATTAGGGAGTTAGATAGACAACGAGGGAGGGGTCAATTGGCGGTGGAATCGCCTCTTCTATGGTCGGAAGCTGAAATGGCTTACTTGACTGGAAGCCCCACAAAGGTAGTACATTAGCTTTGCTTAGATGAGCATAAGTCTGAGTTTTTTCATCCAATTATCCGATCTTGCGTACTTTAAAGTGAGCACGATAGCTGAATTGGATCTGTGCATCTGCGTTTCTCTTAAATGTTAGTTAAGTGGAAATGCTTGACAATGCATCTAGAAATGTTTGTGGAATTTAACTTGCTAAAGCATTTTTAGTTCTTTTCTGTGTAATTCAGGCTGAAGTGAAAGAAAGGGATGAGGGTATCAAGAGAGAGTATAATGAACTAGACACGGTTTGGTTTATGGCAGGGTCTCTCTTCAAGGTTATCTTCTATTGAAGCTTCCGTTGCAAATATGCATCTATCAATTGGCTATTTTATTTTAACTTAACTTGGCACTCTGTAAAGGATTGATGACTTTGTTGTTCTCGTTATGGTAATATTTTTTTCCCATTTTTTCAGCAATACCCCTATGATATTCCTACTGAGGCATTTCCATTCGAGATCTTTAAACAAGCTTTTGTTGCAGTTCAGTCTTGTGTTGTTCATTTGCAGGTAATATTGCTACTTATTGACAAAACACTTCACTGTTAAACCTATTTTATAATAAACTGAGCATGCAAATGCTTCGTATGGTAGAAAGTCAGTTTGGCACGGAGATTTGCTTTGGTCCTATTAGGTCCCCCGCTACTAGCTTACAAAAGCAATTGCAAGGCAATGTTGACTGCTGTGGAGGATGCTGTTCAGCTGGTAGTTGACCGTCCTTATAAGGCCGGGGAACCAATTGTAATCTGGTAATTATTCTTTTGAAAAGATCATCCATTTGTTTGGCTCGTCTATTGATAAATTATAATAGAAAGTTGCTCTGCATTTGCTATTTTTTCTTGCAGGTGTGGACCACAGCCAAACTCAAAATTGCTTATAAATTATGGTTTTGTTGATGAAGATAATCCCTATGACCGGCTTGTGGTTGAGGTAAGGTTCAAATTGTCCTGCTTATTTGAAGAGTTTGCATCTCCATTTTGTTAATTTGAAAAGTAATTGCATTAATGTATTCATTTTATTTATAGGCATCATTGAACACTGAAGATCCTCAATTTCAAGACAAAAGAATGGTTGCTCAGAGGAATGGGAAACTAACTGTGCAAACTTTTCATGTATGCAAATCAACTTCTTTGTATGTGTTGTTGCAGATGTTTATCTGGGTATGTCTTATGTGTTGTGATAACTGATTTTTGTAGGTATATGCTGGAAAAGAAAGAGAAGCTATTTCAGATATGCTTCCCTATATGAGATTAGGCTATGTTTCAGATACATCAGAGATGCAGTCGGTCATATCTTCTCAAGGTCCTATATGTCCTGTAAGTTATCTACTATACTCTCTGTTACTGCTATTTTCTTATCAAATAGAGTTTTTCTTCATTTTCCTGAAGATGTCACCGTTCTTTCATTCTTTCTGACAATTTTTGGTTTGTTCAAAACTTCAAATTCCAACGTGTGGGAAATTACTACTGAGATCCCTTTTATTATCCTTATTTCACAGTTCTGCATTGTGAATCTTGAACTATCAAGTTTTTTCTTGCTAATTTGGATGGTGGAACTGCTTCATTAGTTGAAGTAGTTTAGGTAAACACCCAATTTCCTTTTAATATTAAGAGTCTATGGATCTCTTACAGCACTTGATGTGTCCCTCACAGATGTGTTCACTTGCTGCATACTTTTGCTAATAAAATATTTTTTTGTTGGCCACTTTCTTCTCTTATACAATGGTTTATGACTAATTACAAATGTCATAAGAAAGACTATAAGGGCCTCTAAATGGTCAAAATTCTTCTTTGTAAAATTCATATGTTGTCAATTGCACTTTAATCGAGCACAATGGAAAAATTTGATCCATGTAGCCGACCCCAATTAATTTGGGACTGAGGCTATGTTGTTGTTGTAAAATTCATACGCTGTCATATGCACATTCTTGGAACATGAGCTCACTGTAAATTTAATATGTTACTGCAGGTGAGTCCCTGTATGGAACGAGCAGTTCTCGAACAAATTTCTGATTATTTTACCTCTCGTTTATCTAGATACCCAACTACTCTTTCTGAGGATGAAACTTTGGTAATCTTGCATCACTAAGTTTAGGACATCAATTTTTCTGATTGCAATACTGAGTCATTTTTCACTCTATAATGTATCAGTTGGCAGATTTCAATATAGACCCAAAGAAGCGAGTTGCTACTCAGCTTGTCAAGTTAGAAAAGAAAATTCTACACGCATGCCTTGATGCTATTCTTGAACTGATTAATCGATTGCCTGATGACACTGTTTCTCCATGCCCAGCTCCCTATGCTCCTCTACTGAAATAAAGGTCAGAAAAGAAAACTTTCTTTCTCTGTCTTTGTAGTGTGGCTACTAATTGACTCGTTTTCTTAGCTGCAGAAATTTGTTAATTTTCTTTACTCTTTAACTATATGCGCACAAGGTTACTAGTTCATTATTTTTCTTACAATAGCAACAAAGCCTCGGTCTCAAATTAGTAATTGATTTGTTTCCTAAACTGCAGAAATTTGTTCTCTTTCAATGATGTGCTAAAACACTCAAGATAGTAGCTGCACATGTTAACCATCTGGGCGGTCAACTTCTGAACAACTGACTTTTCATATGGTAGGTTCATGCTTCCATGATTTTGCATGCTTTTTATTGTCAATCTTCTTTTTCAATGAACTCAACCATCTGAAGCATTATATGGTTTACTTATCCTCCTAAGTGCTTATGAAGGTATAGATTTGGTGGACAAGCATTCATTTCAACAAATAGGGGTAGAGAAAGCTTTAGTCATTTGGAGGATCATTTCCACTTTCTTCTTCAATTTTTTTTTTTTTTTAGCTAATTAGATGCATTTAGGAATTTGCTATAGGTTAGAATCCCACTCATAATGTTTAGTCTCAAATCGTTTAGACGTTCCTAATTCAGCGCAGTAGTTTATTGTGGGTTTGGCAAGGGATGACTCCGAAGTCGGAACCCAAGGCACCATTTTAAGGCAAACCACAAAGCCCGTGTAGCCAATGGTTGCTCGTCCCACGGCAAAGGTGGATGAAGTGCATATCCTACATTTTTCTGAATTTCATTCATATATTTTCTTGCATGTGAGATAATGTTCTATTTGCCTCTTATATTCCTTCAATGTATTTGTACAAAAAGTTTGCAGTGAGTTCTGAGAGGCTGGACGCGTTAAGGGTGCTTATCAGAATGAGGACTTGTACTTCCACTCAACAAATTTGCTGTTTGTAGTAGTAGATGCAGCTACTGCCTGTGCGTGATCTTCAGAAAGTTTGCCTTCCAAGGAAGAAAAGAAAATGCTAATTATTATATCATCTCTCTGTAAAGGAAGGTTTTTTCACTTCATTTTAATTTTTGTATCCCTAACTGGGTTTTTAGATATTTCTCACCATGTATCTGTTATTCCCATCGACCTTCTCTGTAAATAAAAGTGGTTCAATTTTACGATTTTCTTTTAAGATCCATTGTGTTCTTGGAGGCATTTACAGTAGCCAGGTTCAAATAATTTAAGGCCACGGCTAATCGGATTTTACGTTTTGCTCTCTTTACTCTATTTCGGATTTTACGTTTTGCTCCCTTTACTTTTATTACTTCACTGTACCTCATTTTTGATTTTTTTTTATTGCTTTTATCCCAGTTATTTCAAAATTATCCCTTATCTTCCATGAATGTTTACCTTATCTCTTGCCCTCATCCCAACACCTAATCCTCTCCATTTCTCAATTTTGGTTATTATAGAGCACTTGTACTAAGTCACTAAGTGTGCAAGAATGGGATAAAAGCAGTAAAAACTCTTCTATATCGATAAGTAGTTAGATCATTTTACTAGAGGCTGAAAAAAAATTCAAAAATGAAGTAAAAGGAGCAAAACGTGGAGTTGGAATAGTTAGAGCCTAATTTAATCATCAAGGGCATCAATCATGAGAACATCACAGAACCCAGCATGACTAGAACCAGCATGACTATCTGAACCAACAATATAGCCTCAATTCCAAATTAGTTGGAATCGACTTAATGGAACAAACTCTTCTGTTACTCTCAATTTAATGTAAATGATGATGTACTTTCCAAATCATTTAACATAACCATGTAATGGAACAACATTTTTGTTTGCTTTTTATTTTGGTTTTTGATTTTTTTTTTTTTTTTAAGTTTTTGAGAGGACTTAATAGGGTCATTATTCAAGAATTTTTGAGTATTTATCCAAGCATACGGTTGTAGTATGACATGGTTCACTTGAATGATCGGCAGAAATAGTATTTTGATGTGTAGAAAAACGAAAATTACAAAGCAAATCTAAACAAGTAGAATAGGTTCAGCTATCTCAGCATACAAAGCAAAACTGTAAACAATAATATATAAATGAGATATTCAAAAAATGGGCAAACCTTAATTAGCCTACACTTGGTTGAGTTGATGCGAGAGCAGTTCATAATTTCAATTTGGTTCTATACACTTCTCCAATGACTTTCCTAGGTGCTGGATCATCCGGTCCCCGATCCCGCTGCCCTGACGTGAAGTAAAGCCATCCATCCCAGTATCCCACCAAAGTGGTTTTCACACGGAAAGGCAATTTCCCAATCACTGACCACTTCTGCAAATTATCAACAAACCATGGAAGCAGAAGCATTATGAGAATAACATCGAAACAATGCGTGTTTGATCAGAGGTCACAATTGCAAGTCAGGCACTCCAGCAAACATAGGACAGAAAAACATCCACACAACAACAACAACATCATCATAATAGCCTCCATTCCAAATTAGTTGAGGTCATGTGACATATAATGCACGTAAAAAGGAAGATGAATATTCCCAGCCAACTAAGTATTTGATTTAATTAGAAGAGTTTTAGTTTCACAGAAAGCCAAATTTCATAAGTTTCTACTGCTAATTGGTTTTCCAGCTATGGCTTCCTTTTTATTTTTTTCCCTCTAAGATGCTACAGATGCAGTCATGATGGAACAAAATTGCCTAGATACGCGGACAAAATTTCAAACAATGTGTGTTTGATCAAAGGTCACAATTTCTTTCTACTCAGCCAAGAGACAACCCAGACACCCGGTGCCTTCACATTCTCAAGGACCTATAAAATAGTAAAATGCAAAATATGAAATATGCAAAACATGTGTTCATTGTCGAAGAAAGGACCATGGTGTGGCGGGGCACATAAGTAGAATAAACAGCCAGACAGAACCAAACCAGTCCAAAACTAGTGTCCTAAAATTGGACTAAAAACTACATGATTTTATGGGATATAAGGAAGGAGAACTAAAATGAAGGCCAGGATGTCCCAACTAGTTAGAGGGTCATACTGCAACTAAATATTGTCATAAACAAAACAGTCCACTGACATTAAAGTTCGTAAGCAAAAGCAATAGAACCATATTACCTGGGTGTCGAAATTAAATTGGAACATTTCTCCAACCAAGATCATCTTCTTTGTCACAGGATGCTTCTCAGTGTGCCACCAGCAATTACAAGAGAATTATTCACAATAGCCCATGCAAACTCTATATGAGAGTCCGGCTTTGGCATGGGAGGCATATCCTTCCACGTCATATCATCATCCAGCATATAAACATTATCAAAAACCACCTGAAGCATTAAGAATTTAAAATTAAAGGCATTAACAAGCAATAGAAAGTAAGGTAGAAATTTCAAATGACAACTAAAACACTATCAGAGCTTCAATTTGTTAATTATTAGAAGATTCTTCCATATACAAAAGAAAGTTCCGGAGGGATAATTTTTTCATGATCACGATATAAAATCTCAACCAAAAATTTCACCAACCACAACCTAAACATTCAAGTTTTTGTATAGAAGCGATTACAGTAAGCACAGAAACAATTTTGTCCACAAGAGAGCATATACACATTTTTTTTTTTTTTTTTTTGGGGGATAAGAAAGAAACCACAACTTACCTACATTGAGGCTCGAACTCCACTACAACAAACAAACATCAGAATATAAATATCTATATATAGTTGGTTAATATCTTATTACTTCTATAATGAATGAACTTTTTTGGTAATATAAAAAGAATTCCTACAAATTCCTATTCTAAAAAAAGTAATAGCCAGCCTATGTAATTGAAGAAAAAAATTCCTACAACAACTAATAATATTACTTCAACGAAGAGAAAATAAAGAACAGTTAAGGTACCTCATTTCTCCGTGAACACTTGAAAATTGGTGATCCAGGTTTGGCCATAAAATCGCCCTCTTGACCACCAATTGCATAGAGGCGATCATTAAACACAACACAAGCCCTGTGGGATAACAGCATGAGAGATGATATATTTAAACAAAAAACAAATCTTTATTTTCACTTAAAAAATCCTCACCAATCGAAAACCTATGAAAAAGTAATTTTATGAGTCTAAAATTCGTTTGATCTAGTTCGAAGAGTGAATCATGAAATATAATCCATGAACACGTCAAACATGCAGTTGAGAATAGGCAATTGAAAAATGTCAAACTAACAATTAAGAGAACCATTCGGCAAAAAAATCAAACACCACCTGTGAGGTCCCCCTCGTGGAATAGGTATTTCTTTACGCCATTCTTTCTCTAGCACCCTGCCATTCTTTACTGCAATACTCCAATGCTCGAATGCAGGCTCATGGCGATCCTCCTTGCTGCCACCCATCACATGCAGCCTACCTCTCCAAAGTTGGGTTGCTGGTGCATACCTAGGAACTGGCAGAGGTAGCATATCCTTCCACTGTTTCGTCTCTGTGTCCAAAACAAAGTTTGAGCAGTAGGCCCTCTGCATTGGGGGCCATATTGTCCAGTGACAACATAAATATATCTACCATCTGTTACCATTCCCAAATGTGAATGTGCCATTTCTTTCGGCATATCAAACCTTCCACCCCAGGTATTATCCATAAAATTGTAAATATCCACATGAGAATGGACCTGTGTGACAAGGACCAGACAATGATTAGAGTGTTTAATTAATATCAGGAAATAAATTGCAAGACATACTGAAAAAGTAATCATTTGAAGAGGGATCAAATCTAATTCTTCCCATCACTTTTGTGAAATGCACCAACTTTCCCATATGTACATGAAAAAAACATGCTATTAAGCTCGACGGTTGCTCAAATAAAATATGAAACCCTTGGGCAAAGGATAGTTCAGTAGGAATAGAAATGTGGTTAATTTTAGAGGATGTAAGAAGGCTCCCTTCATCCTCAACTCCAATTATCGAGATGAGCACTGCACCCCTTTTGACATTAATTACTATAGGTCATACCTTCTGTTCAAGCTAATTCATATACTTCTACTACATATTATTATACAAATGCATTAGAAAATATTCATTTTGACTATGACATTATGAGCAATTTTTCGGGTATCATCTGAAAGAAAACTGGTGTAATTGACTTTGAATATTCAAAATCTCTCAAGAACAATAGGATGAAAAGAACCATATATCAGCATATATATATATATATATATATATATATATATATCGAAAATGAATAGCGGATGCGCGCTCCAGAACCTTTATTAGAAAGTAGTCTTCTCCACCAAATATTATTCCACTACAGGCATCTGAGTCATAATATTAATATAAGAGATTCATCATCGTTGTTGAAAGCAAGTTCACTATTTTAAAATCCTTCATTTGCATACAATGTCTAATCAATGGTAGAAACTTAACAACTAGCAAAAGCACCAACCAAGATCCAAGTTAGGCTTAACACTCTCAAGTAAACAAACAAGTAAAATGAACAAGAAAAATCACAAAACGAAACCGTTCTTACATAGTCGATTGTGCCATATCCAGCAAACACATAGAGAAGATTCTTTATCTGTATCGCGGCCCCGTCCAGCCGCGGCACAGGCGCAGCAGCCATCTTCTCCCATTGCAGCTCCGGCGCCGCCAAATCTGCAAAAGTAGCCGACAAAACTCGTTCCGACACTGCCTTACCACGTTTTTCCTAGAATTCAAACAACACATTGAACTTCAATCCACAAAACCTAATCCAACAACACTCAAACTCAAAACACAATCAGATCCAACTCACCTTCTCTACATTCGGCGCAGTAACTCCTTCAGACCTATCAAATCCCCAATTCGACGCGACTGAGACGTACGACGAAGAGGAAGCCCATAGAAAGTCCGCGACGAGAGCTAGTCCGAGAAAACCAACCAAAATCAAAATCAACACCAGTTTCGATGATTTGTGCTTCCCGCTCGTCCTCGCCATCTCATTGGGACCTGAAAAGTTCACAGAGACGAACAAACCCTAGCGAGAGAGCGAGGCCGAGAGATCGATCAGAGAGAGCGAGCAGGCGATCGATCGAGCGAGCGAGTGAGATTGAAGTGTTGAGATCGGAAAAACCTGGAATGGTTTTTCGTCTCTGCAACTCAGAACAGATCTGGCACTCGCTTTCGTGTCCTCTTCTTCTCCACCGCCATTTTTATTTTTTTTTTACTTTTTACGGTCCCGACGAACGGTGAATTCTGTTCGTTCGTGTTCACTGTTCAATCTGATTCGTTTCGCGCTTTCTTGGAAGACTAGTTTGCCGGTTCGAACCACGTTTTAGAGTATTGGGCCGGGCTTCGGTCCAGATATATGTTTCGGCCCAATAAGGAAAATTTTTATTAATAAATTTGTATTTTTTTTAAGCCAATAAATAAATTTGTGTTTCTTAAACTAATATATTTTATTACTATGGCTTTAAAATAACTGATATTGTCTTTTTCAACCTCAACTTAAGTTTTTATTGATTTATGGCCCGTTCGATTTGCAAGTAAAATAAACCCATGAACATGAAATTATTTTACACTGGGATTATAACATGGGTTTGGATATTAGTCCCATCGAACTTGTTAGGTTGGGAGTATAGAAGTTGGAATTAAATAGTTGAAGTTACAAAATTAAAGAGGTTTGGATGCACCAACAATGAGATTAAATAATACCACTCATTTCATGGTTTTATTTTATCCACTCTTTATGGTAAAATAATCCTATCCTCATTTTAAAACTCAAACCAAACACTAGTATTATTTACTTATCCCATGCTATCCCATGAACCGAACGGGCCATTAGTCCTTGAACTTTCATCAATTCACTTTTAGTCTCTAAACTTTCACTTTCATTTACTTTTAGTCTTTTTATTAAGTTTGAAAAACAATGGTATCCAACAAAGTGATTTGCAAGCAATTCACGGGCAGTTCACAACTAATTCTTCAACTCAGAAAATCGATTACAACTAATTCTTCATCTCAAAAAATTGATCGTGAACCGTTTCGTTATATCCGTTACTTTCAAACTTAACAAAATTAAAATAGGGAAATGAAACTAAAAGTGAACCAATGAAAATTTAAAAATCAAATCAACAAAAACGTAAAACTTCATAGACCGAAATGATACTATTTGACTTTTTCAATAGATAGAACTATTGAATGGTCAAACACTAATGGCTCTCAGCTCTAGCCTCTATTGGTACGGGGATAACTTTTAGTTTGATGTGCTTGCCAAATTAGCAGATTAAGTTAGCCAAAAGCTTTGAGACCAGTATATTATGTTCACGTTAAAGCCAAGACCGAATATCTAGTGATGTGCTGAGCTGATTTCCAAATATTATAGTAGTTAATTAAAATGATTCAAGAGTTAAAAGACCAAGTTTTACTTAGTAGCAGAGTACCTGACCATTCATTTGTTGCAATAGTCGATTTCTGTTAATAATATTAGTGCTCTATAGCAAAGCTCAATAATCACAACTACCCATGAAGGGAATTACCAGGTTGGGGCAATCAATATTGATCTTGTCGTCGAAGGAAAATGTCGAGTCGAGGATGTAAGCAAATAGATAGAAAATTATGGGTGTTAAAGGCTTCAAGCAATGCAGGTGTTTAGAAACAAAGCAAGCATTGTCAAGCACATGGCATGAGTTTCACCAGAAAATGAAGAGGAGATGACCTATATAATACCCAGTAGCAGAAGCAGGAGTGCAGGACCACATATTGCAGACAAGATGTAGTAATCATAGAAAGAGAAAAGAGGACAAGTATAAGAAATGCATGCATGCATACAAAGCAAAACCATCAAACCAAGATATTAATGAATGCGTAGAAAGGTTGTCGCCGCAAACAAATACTGCAATCGCGGCAGAAGCCAGATACTATTCACTAGGAATCTGCAACATAATATTGAAGACAAGAGCTAGCTAGGATGCTAAAGCATCCATAGAAATCTAATACAGATGCAGTTATTAAGAAAAAGAGATGCACTGTTAAATCACAGCTTAATCAAGTAACAAATGTGATAAGCTCGATCAAGGAGAGAAGCACAATTCCGAAACTCATTGATATTGCATGAATGATCAATACGTATACATGGAATAGAAACCACAGGTTGTTTTCATACAAACTGCATTAGGCTTCATCTCTGAAGTCGAACCCCTTAGAGAAAAACACTGGCGGCGTCTAATATACAATGAAGTACAATTCTTAAAATCGGTTTTGATTATAATTCATAATAGAACAACGAATAAGTCCTTCCAACTTGCAAATCGAGACATGCATTAACAAGATAGAACACGATTTATTTTGACCGCTGACCAAGTCTATCACATTAACAATGGATACAGTTAAAATGCATTTCTGATGGAAACATAAGATTTTTCACATAAACATTGCATTCATAAGCTTCACAGGAAATGAAAAGTGATTCGATGTTACCATCCCAAGTTACAATCATTACTCTTACCAGCAAAGCGAGGGCATCTTGAAGGAGAAAGAGGAAGGTAAGTGACCAGCCCTTCTCATATAGTCTGCTCTCTCCGAAGTCCTTGCAGCTTGCTCATTCAGTTTAGCTTCTGCATTTGCACGCTTTTCTTCTGCTATTCTTCGTGTTGCAGCAAGCTTATTCACCATCTTTTCCTGCGCTCGAGCTTTCAATCTTTCTGCCTTAACCTAGATTGACAGAACACTCAGTGTGTTAATGTTAGCTTGAATCAATTGTTAGATCTCTAATTGCCACCTATATCTTTTAATTTTTGAATAAGCCGGAGCGTGGGGAGGTTTAAAGTACATGGCGGCCTAGCTAGTAGTGCTTGATAACTACGCGCATTAGGAGAGGACTTAAATGAAGGTGCCTTTCAAACACTGAATTCAGATTCTTTCAGATACTTCATAAACGAGAGTTACAAGACTAGTATTTTACAATTGATTGAAGCACAGTTTGAAAGTATAAATGGGTTGGATACTGAAAACATAAGTTGAGGTTCAAGCAGGAAAAATGGAAGGGGAAGCCAAGTCACCGTTTTGCCAGATTGATAGGTGCACAGTTAAATCAATGAAAGGCGCTGTGGCTGTTCTCTAAATTTGGTGGTTAAGGCATTCATTCAGGTTATAAAAAACACTAATGAACTGGCTAAGTTGTGGAATAATAGAGTCCTATAACATGCTACAAATCCAAAACAGAACATCTTTGATGAAGATGAACCGATACACAGCTTTTAAATAATCGAGCATGTGTCTTACATATCAGAAAAAAATAGTAACTAAAACAAGAACTTCTTCAGGGTTAACCACACAAGCAGGCTTGAGTATTACAAATTTTAAAGATTCATTGAGCCACCCATTATAATTGCACGAATGGATCAGAAGATAGCACCACAAATTTACATATATGAATCACATAGTTTAACAAGAAATCTGATGAATATGAAGGAGAAGGCCGCAGTATTAGTTTCGAGTGTTTACCTCAATCCTTTTCATTTCCATTTCAGCTTTTCTTTTTTCATGGTTTTCCCAAGCTTGAATCTTCACCTCTTCACGCTTGTACCTGAAATTCACAATAAGACAGTTCTCTACCACTATTATGAACTAAAATAAATACTCAAAGTCTTGTAGGAATTCAGGTATGACTTGTTGTTCAAATTGACCTTGCCATATATTTTGCACGTTCGGCCTCATCCCAGGCTATAGCTCGGATCTCAAGAGGATCGGGTTTTCTAGCATGCTCCGAGTTCTTCTCATTGCTGATCTTAGATGCGTTGGATTCCCGTTCCTCTCGGTTAGTCCATCGACTTGCATTGCTAGTCCTGCCATATGCTGAAGCTTCACTTCTGTTATCCAAAGATGCGAAACCCGTTGTTGTTGTTGTTGTTGTTGTTGTTGTTGATGATGATGATGGGATGATCTCTCTGGACTAGAGGACCTTGAGGAAATAGGGCTAGTAGCAGCAGGTGTGGAGGCTCTAATCGGCGTGCCGGTCCTCGAAGGTTCTAGGCTCGCAATCGGCGTCATCTCAGTCCCCATATCTCTCACGGAGACCGATCGAATTCCCAAAATGGAGTCCCCCGAAGGCTTGTTGATCCTCCAAAACGACTCGCTAGAATCCACATTCTTCGTCTCCCCTTCATCCTGATTAGCAATCACAGAGCAACTGCTCTTATTCATCCCCTGATCATCAGGACTAGTAGAAGAAGAATCATCCTCTAATTGCGGAACCGGGGCGATCAACCTCCGGTCATCCGCATTCGAGTTCCGTGGCTTAGCATTCCCACCATGGTGGCTTCTCTCCCTTCTCTCCCTACTTCTTGACAATCCCACCAGCCACTTCTGCGCATCATCCCATTTCGACGGGGTCGGCTTGCCCAATGCCATTCGATGATGGGAACCCCTATTGTTCACGCCATTTCCTTTCTGAAACTCGAAATTGATTGAATTGCTCGTCGAGATCTCCATGGTCGGACCATAATTATAACAACCCTTATCTTCTACAGTTCCCATCTCAGTTCCTTCTCCTCCAATAATCAATCACTCTTTAAGTACTTAATTAAACTCAAATTAACCACTCAAACCAACAACATTGCCAATGCAGTTGCCCCAATGTCACAGTACTGATACTAAACTACCAAATTTATGAACAGTTCATCTGAAACAAACACATCTAATACAAATACATTGAACTACCTAAATCGATGTTCTCGAAGTTAAGACGCCGTAGAAACTACACTAATTCGTTGAAAAACGCATCGATTGTCCGCCATTATACAGCATTCAAACCCTATATACAAGTCTCTTAAGCAACAAAAAAAACACATACCCAGAAATCTAATCGAAATCCCCAAATCTGCAAACTATGATTCATTAGGATCTCAATGAGTGAAAACTAAAAGCATGCCAAGATCTACTCAACAAATGTGTTGGTTCTGTATTTGAGCCAAAATTAAACAGAACCAGAATTTCTCTACAACAGAACAAACAAAAAAAACAATTTTTTCAGAGATAGAGCGCAAACCCCAAATGGGTATTGCAGAGAAAGCTTATTGTCATCCTCAGAGAATAAAAACCCAAAACCATGGATGTTGGAGACTTGCAGAGCTGAAACAAATATCAAGAACACCCATTAAAAAAAAAAAAAAAAAAAAAGGCAAAGCTTTAAAAACACTACCATTAAAAAAGCCCAGCACTTGCATTGCAATTGCATGGACAGATGAAACAAACAAACAATCTACAGCAGTAAAGAAAGATAAAAGAAGTCATTTTCTTGGAAATGGAGAACTTTTTACCACAATGGAATCTCAGAAGTGGTCAGCAGAGAGAGTCTCTTATTAATATGTAGTACTACAAAACACTGACTCTTCAGCAGAGCCAAAAAAAAGAAAGAAAAACAGATCTTTTTTTCTTTTTGAAATACGGTTATCTTTAACGGCTACTTGGGAGATCTCACCACAGCCGTTAGATCCGGCGGGTGGACGGCCATCTTTAGCTGTGCCTGTCGGTAACGTGGCCACGTGGCGGGCAGGGAGGCTCTGATGCGTTTCTGCGCTTCACGTGCTTGTGATGGAATGTGGTCAAACGACGTAGATCTGGTTCATTATTTTTGCGTCATGATGTAGTGTTGGTGTTTGTACGGTATTAAGTTGCTACGTGGTTTGAAAGCCGTCGATTGGATTGTCCGGGACGATCGTACATGTGATGAGAATCAGATGGCGGAGACGTACGTGGTTAAAGGCTGTGATGTTATGATTATATTTAGGTCATGCCCATGCTTCTATCGCTAGATAGGATGATTACAGGGATGTCAGTGGCCTGACCCACTCTTGGAATCAGAGATTAATAGTGCAGCCTAAATGAGTACTTTTGTTAAAAATTCTAGTGCAACTGCCAATCAATGAAATAAGAAAATAACATCAAATGGGATGTGAAGACAGTGTTACAGAGTGATAAGAAAATATAATGATCCCACTAATAAAGATTTGTATTTGTTAATGAGGTATTAGTAGAGGAAAATAAGAGAGTTAAGTAGTTAAGAGAGTGGATTTGTTTGGAAGACATTAAAAGGATATTATGTGGACATGGGTAAATATTACAAGCTTTATAACTATCAGTTTTTTTTTTTTTGTAATAAGATAAACCAAAGTGACCCTTTGAGACTCAACTCTCAACCACTTTTACAAGTGCCTCACAAAACTTATGAACTACCCATTTAGGTTTTTTTTTTGGTCAAAGTAATTTTGTATTGAAGTGTTTCTAATTCAATCAAACAACAATTTATTACAAATAAATCTTACAAAAGTGACTTACGAAACAATTTTCGAAGACGCACACATTAAGGTGCGACTTCAACTCCAACCCTAAGGCTAAGACAATCACCTCAACAATAGAGACAACAACCCCGACAACGATGACAACAAACCACGCTTAGGCGGAAATACATAGCAAAAACACTAAAAATTTGACTCAAAGAGAAGAATATATAGAGATTGGAAACATGCCACTTCAATAATATCATCGTTGTGCCAGTGAAAATCGCCACCTTTTGACTGCTCCCACCACAAGCGAGTCCCACGTGATGGATGACTTCACTGATTGCGGAGACTCACGCCCCAACTCACCATCTTCTTCTCAAAATCGAGCCCAAGGCAAAATAGCCATCGACGCGATCTTGCCAGAAACCCGCAATAATCCCAACATCTAGCCGAAATGTTGCACAAAAACCAAGGGTCATCGATCACAGATTAAGGTTCCTCTTCTAAGGGCGCTGCTGCTAGGATTTTGGAAGAACTTTCTCATTGTAACTTTTAACCTACTAAGAACCATTCATCCATAACTTAACCATTTGGTTGATGCTTTATAACTATCAATCATAAACACATTTCCAAGAAATTGTCAATTTAAGTGTTAGTTTCTGGCCACTAACCAAATTGTGATTGCCATTATTTTTTTGAAGTAAAATAAAATTTTATTAACCATGATGACTCAACACATTCAATAGAATATGACTAAACATAAAATCAACTATCCCGATAAAATTGTAATTATGATTCCTTTAGACACTTAATTATCAAAAAAAGGCGAGGATTGCGATTTTAGATGTGTCCAACCCACCTTAATCCTCTTTCTTGGCTAATGGAGTTCCATTGAATTATTGCATGAACATTTAAGGGAGTGAATCATGATAAAGAGACAGATATTGTTTAGTCAATGTTTCAGGTACTGAACGGTAAAGATCGATATACGGTTCAGAAGAAAACATCTGCATCGAATTGCTACTCATCAGTTACCATCATTGATTGAGTGGGACCTAAATCCAGTAGATAAAGATAAGAGAGAAAAGTAACTAATATATATACAACCAACTTTTGTAATTTTGTTTGATAAGGATAGCTTCGAAAACAGATACACGTTCGAGGGATGCAAATGAACAATGCTATTCATTAGTAGTAGAGTGTATGAAAGCTCAGTTTGAGCTCGTCCTCTTGCAACCTGAGTCGTTCCAAAAACATAAAATGGTTTTTCTTAATACTATTGTATTGAAAGCCTCGTTTGATTTATTTACAGTGCGAGCTTACAGTAAAAGATTATATTTTCACAATTAGTTCAATTTTAACTTGCAAAAAAGTTATAAATTTTTAAATAATAAAAGATATGAATTGACAAAAATACCCTTTAAACAAAAGACATAAATGTCAATAATAAAAAGTAGTTAATGATGAGTAATTATGTCCACAAACTACTTAGAGATAACTCCCGATGTGTAGATGAGTAAGAAATTTCTCACCCTTAAGTGTGAGTTGAGAGATAACTTGTAGGGAAGTTAGCAACCAAACATGATTAATTTCAACTTCCTCCAAATTATCTCTTGACATTAACTCCACCCATTATCAAACAAGACCTAAGATTACTTGACTATTTCAAAAAAGACACATCACTCACAAAAAATATGCTTCCAAAAATTAAAAGGTTAACTTTTGTGACCTTTGAGATCCCCAAATGAACAACTAGACTACTTCCAAGCGCATTAGGCAATGATTGGCGAATTTTGCAATTCTTCCACTTTTCTTTTTGTTCATAAAAGAATTAATGCATAAATGGACATTTCAGAAGAGCAATTAGGTTGCAGAGTGAAATAAAAATTAATGAAAAAAACATTATCTCTTCTACTCACTCTCGAACGAGATGAACGTCTTTGGAGGAGAATGTCACTACTCTCTGCTGCAACCTCACCGAGTAGATGGACGTGGGGACGAGGGACGTCTGTGCGTTCCGCACGCGATCTCGGTCGTGTTCGTCTTCTTCTCACCTCATGTTTGGTTCGCCTTGATCGTCTTCATCTTCATCTTCTTGTTCAATATCCTCATCTACGTCTTGTTGGACGTCGGTCTGTCATGCGAAAGATTAGACCTTTGTCGTTCGTCTTCGTCCAAAATTTTAATCACTTCATGAAGTGGCAGCAAGACCTTGCTCGTACCCATCCTCAATCAACACACGCCTAAGTCGATGCACCAAGTTACGCTGAAATATAAAAAATAAGTTCTCAAATCACGCAATATATAATATTTAATGTTTGAGGAAAATTAATAGTTAGCGGATTACCGTGTAGTCACGTAACGCCCGTCGTGTCCTATAAATCTCCTAGTGACCGATCGATACCACGTCATGTAGTCTTGATGGTCATGCCCTTCATTCGATCGCGTCATTGTGTCGCAATGGTGTCCCCACGATTTTCCCACATGTTTATGTAGCTTGCGTGGAAAGTCACCCAATTTTGATGATGATGTCCACGCAATTCGATACTGATGTGCAGATTGGGCGTCGTCGCACAATTAGGTGGCACTACTTGTACCATGCCGAATTGTCTCATAACCCTTTCAGGTCGATGCCACTCCACAATGTGGAAACAAATCAGGGGACACGTCGAGAGCCAACTTCCTTGACCATTTGTACAGTACTCGGGAAGAGACGCCATGAGTTCATTATATGGTTGCCACACCACATCATCCTCATGCCTCTGAGATATGGAACGCGTCACAAATGGCATCAATCATTTCACGAACACTCGACCCAAACTTAACCCACAAACAACCTGTAACTGGCCCGATGATGGCGATGAGGTGCGCGATGCCATTGGCCCCATTAACAATGGAGCCGTGCGCGTAGAATAGAAAATGGATGTTTCTTTGTGACATGACCCTGAGACATTTGGAAACTTGGATGTAAAATTGTAGCAGACAAATGGCGCGTCAATTTTGTAAGAAAATAGTTTTCTTATGCATGTCGTTATATGGCCCAATCGAAATTTCGATGTAGAAGATCGCAATAATAGCTTAACTACAGAGCATACTCATTCTTTGAGACCAGACCCTTTATGTGTACTAATTTTCATTAAACAATCATGTTGTTATATAGCGCAATCGAACTTTCGATGTAGAAGATCGCAATAATAAGCGCAACTACGAGCATACTCATTCTTTTTCGCACCGACATTTTATGTGTAATAATGTTCAATAAATAAACATATGAACCGTTGTGCATAAACAAAATACGAATGTCCCTATATATCATGCAAACCCAAACCATAACCCAAATATATTAATATGAAAATACTCAATTAACGAACTTACTTGTTTCCTATCGGTTTCCGCTGCGCACACTCGGTATATTCCTGCAATACCTTGTATTTTCATTATTTTAGACCAAAAAGACTCAAGAAAGGGGCATCAACTCAGTAAATGTAGACTTAGCATGAGTTGAACACCTTTACGTATGCTCATTTACTCGAGACTAGCTAGTACATGACAAATGACAATGGCACTTAATGGACCAAACCACTACATGGACAAAATCCATATCCTCCATAACTCTTTGTATGCTTATTAATTCAAGACAATAGAGTACATGCGATGGCCCAATTCCTTGGACCAAACTACGAGAAAACTAGCACTTGTCGTTTTTAAATGGTATGACAGGCAAGCATGGACTTTACAAGACATTGGCTTAACAGAAACAAAGAACCGAGAAATTGCAAATAAGCATGGCAGAGAGAAATAAATAAGGAAAGCGACGGCAAACGTACTTCTAATACAAACATTTTCTGCATAATTGCTGGAGTTTGTTGGATACATAATGAGATATGCATGCATATAGACTAGAAGATCATGACAAACTAATGAATTTTGTTCTTTAATTGGATGGAATTTGCATCTTGTTCCGTGGGTTTTCATCTAACATACTCTAGTGTTTGTGTGAGAACAATTATAATTTCTATTCTTAGACTAACAATGAATTTTGCACACATACTGTAAGTTGATTCAAAAGATTTGTACAAAGAGGAAGCTAATGGAGACGCTTATAATGGCAGAACTGAAAAAGAGGGGGCAATAAAATTGGAATTTGTAGTTACCCACACTACGAATAATAGGCATGTGAAGCAGAACCCAGGTCTGCAGTATCAGAAGGATAGCAAATGCGCCTGATCGAATCATCAATGTATTATGAATGTGAATTCAACATCTTGCACAAGTAAGCAACTACTGCTGTGGCAACTCCCAAAATCCCACCAGCAAAAACCTGTGATAAAATTATAGGGTTCAGTTGAAGCTTAAGCTGTTAAACTACACTTCATCAACAAGATGCAGAAATCTGTGAAACATTAACTTTGAGCTTTCGAAAAATATTTGTCTGTCATAAGCTACCTGCCTTTGTATGACTATGAATTAAGCCAAAGGCCTTGTCAGCTTGAGACGATTGCTAAACCATACAATTGGTCACACCAAATTCTTAATATTAGAGTTCTAAAAGAGAAGATAGTAGAAAGACATGCTCCACACTCTCCTAAAATGCGAACAGAGAAAAGAAAAAAGATCCATAAAACAAGAAGTTGAGCCTTGCACATGTTGCGAAGATTGATACAGTATTTTCGTCAGAATTAAGGACTGACTCCACAGTGATAATTTCATACGAAATGCGGTACAAAGTGTTCAAAGTGAAGTCTTCAGAAATCACGAGACAAAATTACAGGTTATGAACTTGATCCAAAACTTTGAAACTTGATGAGCACGGATGAGGATAACATTATTTTTAAGTGGTGCATATTTCATTTTAGTTTCAAATTTATGATAGTCAAATTAATGAAAAGCACATCAGAAAGAGTTCAGTCTCGCTCTCACAGCTAATTTTAACTTTTAAGAGGATTCATCCAATACTAGTGCTCTATGCAGGGATGTAGTGGAACACGCATGCTATCATCCGGGAACCCATTACAAAAAAACTGGGGGAAGGAAAATGGTGAGCTGCTCCACTTTATAAAAACAATGTCAATGAATGATAGCTCGTATGTAGAAAAAGACAATGACAGTCTCCACATTAGGCACCACCATATGATGGAATAGTTCTAAGAAAAATCATGACAGCGATATATAATTATATAATTATAAATTAGTGTTCAAATTCTGATCTGTAACAAAAGATTGATACGTGGTAGAGAACTTCTAAAAGATTCGAACAAACCTGTGGAGGAGTATGGCCAAGAAGCTCGCGCAAAGGTCTGGTGTCAGAAAGAGGATGCTCGGCTGGAAGTTCATATACAATTTGATTAAGCACCTGTACCAGACCAACCAAGATAAAAATTAAAACAGAACAAACAAAAAGCGAAAACCCTAACATAAAAACATAGCCTCAATCCCAAATTAGTTGAGGCTGGCTACATGGATCAAACTCTTCCAATGCGCTCGATCTTTAACAATCTAATAAGATTATAAGGGAAATAAAAACTAAGGGCAAGAAGAAAAAAGGTATCAAGAAATTTATGTAGGGATCAAAAGAAAATCAAACCTCTGCTTGACGTCCAGCGTGCAGCCTGACACCAAGAGCATCATACATCACCTGCAGAGGAGTGTTGCCCATGAGAGATTCTCTACTTTAAAGGCAATGCAATCTAGTCTTTATACAACTATGCAAGTTGTGAAGAGTGAAACAGAACACTGAGTAAAAAATTGAGATAAATGTACGAATATAATAAAAAATATGAAGCATCTGTTTGCGCATCATACACAGAACAGCCAGACTTCAAGAGCAGAATAAAATGTAGAGTTTCATCCTCAAAATAAAGCCTCATTCAACTAAATCTGGAAGCGAAACCATATCAAAATGTCATGCTAGCCAGACAAGGAAACCGGTAAATTAAACTAGCACTAAAAACCTGTTTAAAATCAACAACAGATATTTGTATTTAGTGTCTAAAAAATATGTGCACGACCCGAAACCCTTTTATATACTTAGTTATAATCATAGATAAAATAAAGTGCAGGAAAACATGAATTGTTCTGGCTTTCTGGAGGAAGCAGGGCTGTCGGAGTCGGAAGAAGGCATCGTCTCATTAATAGAAAACACGAGATTTTAATTAAGATCAAGTAAAGAATCATACAATACAAGCTAAAACCACTGCAACGGCAAAAGGCGATCCACCAAATCCATCTTGAAGCCCCACAGCAGTGGCGAGAGCAGCAACGGTGGCAGAATGAGATGATGGCATCCCACCAGATCCCAATAACTTCTTGAAATCCCACTTTCTTTCCTTATACCTGCAAATTGATTAAAACATCTTAATGCAGGAACCTAATATCAAAAGGGAATGCAAACCTAAAATTGAGAAAGAAAACATCATAACAAATGAATGCATAGTACAATGCTCATAATTCGTCGTAGAAAATACAGACATTGTATCTTGAATCTTCTTACTTGTAGACATCCATTGAACAGATTTAACAACGAATGGCAAGAACCATGAAACGCTTCGCAACTCACAAGCACAACTATTCAATTTGCACTATCAGACTCTACAGATTCACTTGATCACTGATTCGCTCACTAATTCATTGAACCAACCAAACAAGATTAGAACAAACAATTGCGTAACTAGACGAAACAATGAATGACTAGAACCACGAAAGACCTCACGAGCACAATCGTTCAATTTACGGTATCAGACTCAACAGATTCACTTGATCACTCAACAATTCTTCCAAACAAAAAAACTAGATAAAAAAAGAAACAATTGATTCAGTAACTAAACGAAACAGGACGCATTCGATTAGCTAATTCTTCCATACCAACACCATGACTGATTAGGTTTTCTACAAGGAAAACACGCACAATTCTTGAAGGAGAAACAAAAACGCATCCGTCAGGCATGCCAATCAAGAATTGCTTCGCAAAACACAAACAAGAACAAAAATCAAAATGTAAACGAAAGAGCGGTACCAGGAGATGAAGAACTTGATGGTTTGCGCGACGAAGAAGGCGATGAAGGCGGAGATGAGAGGCAAATTGGCGACGATCGCAGAAGTATAGGAAGGCAAGGGAGAGAGGTACGTAGCGACCTGAACGTCGTCTTCGTCCATGATCGATCGACGATCGTTTCTCGCCTTCGCAGATCGAACACAACACGCAAATAGTGCGACGTTTGAGTTTGAGAGAGCTTTTTCTTCACTTTCAGGAATGACGGATTTCGATTTCGTGCACCGATGGTGTGTTAGAGCGCAATATGCTTCGGCTTCTACATGTGGCATCTGATTTCACTCTCTCGAATCCGTAACAGAATATACTTACATTTCGGTGCTTCCCCGCCCTATTGATGTACTGCCACGTGTCGTTTTCATGCTACTTTTCTGTCCACCTGGATTGCTCGACCGACTTCGGTTTTTTTTTTTTTTTTTTTTTTGGAAAACGCTGGAATGACAGGCTGACTCAGTGCACGGCTCACGTAAAAATGAACGGTTTCTACAAGTGTAAATTCCCCGCCACATTACAGAGTGTTTTGGAGTGTCATTTTTAACATTTTTATTTTTTTTTATTTATATAAAAAATGCTACAATGACTTCCCAAAGTGATAGCCCATTTTTTAGAGTCTTTAAAGTAAGCCTCGAATATACACCGTGTGTATTATCCACTGGGAACTATATACACCCACCATTTTCATGTGGGGTCGCACTTCGCTTTACCTAATGTAACTTTGAAGTGTCATCATCTATTTATATCTAACACTTTTTCTATAAAAAAAAAAAAAAGGAAATGCTTCTGTATCCTAGGAAAAAAAAACACACACAAACAACAAATGCTTACACTTATACAACCCTTGGTTATTACATTACATGTCTCTCGAGACATTGAACAGACACCAAAAAATACGTGTTTTTGTGCATGTCTTTCTTACAAGATTTATAAATATATACTACTATTACAACTACCACCACCACTTTGAAAACCACATTTACAATCATGAGATTCTAATTCAATACACTAATCTATGAGTCATAAATGCACAACGCATTTTGAAAGTTTCCCATGACATGAGTATTTATATATATATAAGAAGGTATTGTACAAAAAATAATAATTTCGAGAAGTATGGAGAACATAACTTTTGATAAAGAAAACACTAAAATGATTCAAAAAGAAAAAGAAGGCACTGAAATGTTCATATCATTCTCGTCGCCATAGAATATCCAATGAAAATTACAAATCCCTTTAAGAAGAGGGACGGGGAGAAAACATATCTTTCTCTCATTACAAGTCAGACACCTAGTCACCTATATAAGAATGTATAATCTAATAACAATAAGAGTCCTAAGATCCACTTCAAGTGCAAATTATCTAAGATGTGAGAGAAACGATGTTAAAATAACATCTGTTTCATAAGAATGTGAGATTGCAGTGATCCTACTGGGCAACATACCATGAGTACATGACTACTTGGATACATGCATTAATTTACTACATACATAAATACATGGCACAAAAAAAAATAAAAAATAAAACAATATTAGTAAGAGCACAGACACTACCACTGAAACTAGAATTGTTAGGAGAAAATAGGAAGAGGAACCATGCCTATGCCAAGGGAGAGCCTGTTATGTTCCTCTGAATACCACACCTCAACAATTTAGTAGATTCTTCCTCTTATCCCCCCATGAAGCTGAATAAAATGGAGAAATAAAAAAGGCAAATGATAACGACAATGATGATATGCAGTTTAGTTGTAAATCGAAATTATCAGAAATCAAATATTTACATACATTGCTTATTGATATCCATGATGTTTCCCTGTGAAATTCATGAGTTCTGCAGTTGCAGCCTCCATGACTATTGGGAAGTCTATTTGTGAATATCGTCCCCTATCAATCAGAAAAGTCACGAGAAAATCAGTTCCACTTCAGTCGATGGGTGACAAGAACATTAGATTGGTATCTTTGCACGCATGAGATTGGATTAGAACAATGGAAACCACTGCTCTAGTCTCCCACTTATTAAATAAAAATAGCCCCCTAAATGTATGTGTAAAACAAAATAAGTTAAAAACTAATAAAGCTTGACTTCTACATTTTTAGATTATTTTCCCAAGGACAGAAGATATTAGGTTCCCATACAACCTGGGAAGATCGCGTTGCTGAGGACCTTCAGGCATAGCAAAGAAAATCAAAAGTTTGAAGATTACCAGAAATGAGTATTGAACCAAGTTGAGGAAGGAAATGCTGGGCTCGGAATACCATGCATTATCCTTGCTACAGCTCTGGGGGTGAACTTGACGTGTGAATTACTCTGCAAGAACACCTGCTCAACATAAGGTAAAGGAAATGAATAAGAATCAATTATCCAACTGAACCGTTGCAAGTTTTAGTAGATAAGGGTACCTTTATATCTGCTCGCAAAAATGGGCTGAAATATAAATAATAATCAGTGTAAGTATGACTAGAAAGATAATAGTACAAACACCATGTATTTGGATTGGAGATAATTCCTAGTAAATAGTATGTTGATGAAGGAAGAAAGAAGTAAAAATAAAAATTAAAAGACTCCCTAGCCTCAATAAACATAGGATGCTCATGCAAGAGAACTAGAAGTGGCAATTCTAGTCTACTCTCATAAAAACTTAAACCCTTTCCAAAGCTGAAAACTCTATCTATTGCCTTCTATTTTTCTGAGAGGTTGGAGCATTCAATGATGAATCCCATTTTACCACAAGGATTAGATGATTCACATGGCATTTACCAAGATCTTGCAAGGTTATATTATTTTTTCATGGCAATATCCCTGAGATGAATCTCTCATTCAAAGACAAGTAGGAGTAGCACCAATTGATACAAAGATTAGGGAAGGGCGGTTGCGATGGTTTGGTCACCTGCAAAGACGACCTACAAATGCTCCAACTAGAAGACTCGACTCAATAGAAACTGTAGAAATTCGACGAGGTAGGGGCAGACCAAAGTTAACATGGGATGCATTAATTAGGAGGGATTTGAATGGTTTGCCAAGCTCACCATCAATTGCACTTAATCGAGCACAATGGAAAATTTTGATCCATGTAACCGACCCCAATTAATTTGGGACTGAGGCTATGTTGTTGTTGTTGTATCCCTGAGATGAATCCAAAAATTTCAGACGAGTTTCAATTGAGGAAAAAAGAGAAAAAGGAAAAAAAAAAAAAAAAAAGGATTCAATTTGTCAACCTGCTTTGACCCGTCTTATTTGTGAAATCACAATTGTCACCGTCATCTCTTCCAAAGTAGTCCAATATTCTACTTTGCAAGCACTGTGTGTGCAGTGTGCCTGAGCATCCATTGGTTCTGTCACATTCTTTGGACGCAAAGGTTGCAGCATTGAACATTATGTTCAATTTCCTCACCTGCCAAAAATACAAGTCAGTTTTTATACACACTCCAACAAAAAGTCAAAAGTGTAAAACTAATGTCCGATGATCGTGGCTGCAATTCTAGAGTGATTGTTGATTTCAGCGGTATTCAGATGGTGCATCGGTAGATTAAAGCGGGTTACACAGCATAAGAAGATATATGTGAACAACTTGCATGGACCCATGTACATGTTATTGCCAATAAAAAGTGCAAATCATTCCTTTTCCAAAATTAACAAAGAGCTGAGCTGATAGAAATTCAGTCTAGAAGTAATTGGTGGACAGAGGAAAAAAAAAATAACTACTTAACAGAAAAAGATTGGACATTGGCATAAAAGTTGTTGATTACAATGTGAAATTTGAATAACAAATCACCTTACAGTTCTCAACCTCTGATAACCATCGGATAACATCTGCCACCAGGGAACAAAAGTCTTCGGGACCTTTCACAATCATGTAACAGAATGCAGCATCCTTCAGCTCATATGTTATTTCTCCCATGGACTAAAGAAATAAGAGGAAAGAAATGGCTTACTGATCAATAAAGGAGATACATTAACATAAACAGCATTAACCAACCAACAAAAGCATGCATTTCAAATGAGTCAACATTGACAATGCTACAACGTGTAATAATGACAAATATCCAGTGTTGGCAACTAGGCATAACTATTTCAAACATATGACGAGAATAATTAGAAAAACAGATTTGTAATGCGGGCTTTAGGGTATTTAAGAAGCAAAAAAGAATATATTTCCACCCTTGCAACAAAAGATATGGAAGTCGTACTTATCTTCTTTTATAGAGTTACATGCGATTATTGAGATCAACACATTCTCAAAGTGTGAATATTCTAACCAAATTATTTTCTTTTATTTCAATAATAAAATGTAATTTACAGATGTGGATGATTTTAAGATATTGAGGGAACCTAAATACGTGTTACTAGGGAATTCAGACCAGGAGGTCACAGAGTAGAGGACTTATACCACGTATACTTGCATATTATGATCTGTGAGCTTGGGGGCAAGATTAACCAGTTTACCATTCCAATGAATGTTCTTCTTTATACCATCAATTGGAAATACTTACAGTACAAACAAAAACCCACAATCACAAATTAGTTGGGGAATACTTGAAGTTTCACTAACATAACAAATTTGTCCAGAAGAATTAACACTATCACCCAGATCAAGAACACATTCCTTAGTGTTTGTTGAACATAAAATACGTTAGATATAAATAATGATAAAATGACGACAAATATGACTAATACAAAGCTAAGTAACTTATTTACTTATATGCACATGGCATTCAAACCTTCAATTTGTGCAATTGATTTGACAGGTCAACAGCAGAAATCCCAACACTATTTGCTACAGTAGGTATGTCAAACACATAAGCTCCCTGGAATGTTTTTGACCTGAAATTGGCAGACAGAATCATTATTATTAGATGGTCATCAGATGGTAAAACATGACCAAAGTATAAATCTTCGTATCAGTGAAAAACTAAAAATGTAAAACATGGCCATCAGATGGTCTAAATAGACAAAACTAGATCGAAAACTCACACCTTAGAATTTGTGAAACTACAACATTTGTTCTAGCAAGTAAATCTGGTGACGTCTGCAAACAGAAATATTTGTGATGTAAGCATAACTTTGGCAAATTGGGTACTCAAAATAGGATAATCATGCTGTTCTACTAGTTAACTGAACGCCGCATGATAGCATAATCTACCAAGACGCACAACCCTCATAAATTTGACCTGAATAAGCTATTAAGTGACTCGGCACTAACTCTGTGAAAATGCAAAGTGCATGTGACACTTTGCTGTGGTAGCAGGCGCAAGTATTGCACTTCCCCCAATTCCAAGTATGTTAACATTGTGAGCATCACCTGCAACCAGCAAGAATTAATAAAAAGAAAGCAAATTGCTTCCAAGTATCATCATCCAAGAACTGCCCATCAGAACCACATTTTTTTCACACCAAAAACTAAGGCATGTGTAATAACTCA
Source organism: Stephania yunnanensis (assembly GCA_039657365.1). Classification (NCBI taxonomy): domain Eukaryota; kingdom Viridiplantae; phylum Streptophyta; class Magnoliopsida; order Ranunculales; family Menispermaceae; genus Stephania; species Stephania yunnanensis. The sequence continues at coordinate 54,029,146 of CM077589.1, read as the reverse complement.
TAAATTGTCAAAAGTCAATCCTAAATCAGCCAGAGTGATATGAAAATTGAATAAATAACTGCGTAGTACTACATTTGAAATGAATTCCATAAGGTGGCTAATATAAAATACAAGACCCTTATTGACGTGGATGAGAAGCTTGAGCCAAAAGTGATCCGGTCAAGAGTATTTGCATTCCAATAAAGCGGATTATGGAAGAGATAAAAGTTTGCCTCTTCAATCAGCATGATAATAAAGAGCTACATAGGCTCATTTCTTCAAATAAAAATAAAATACATCACAGGGACCACAAAAGCATATTGCTGGTTATACACAAACATTTTGTGTTGAAATATTTTGAAAAAAAAAAACTTTTTCCCTGCTAAAGTAAGCACATGCAAGACGTTCAAGTGAAGCCGTCCATATCATACTATTTCCTTTTCATCATGGCAAAGATGGAGATTGCTTATTCTCCACAGACATGCAATTTACATCAATAACCATCATTTGATTTGTCCAAAAAGTGTGTCACAACATCAATTCCTATTGTTGATGTGGAATCCAGATTTCATACAACTAAACCAGACTTGTGTATTGTTAATTGAAGCAATGCCTGATTGAGCGAATTATTAATTTTAAAATTTAAAATTAAAGAAGAAATCGGTCAACAACAAGAGTCATAGAGCAAACCTCTTCTTTTATATCAAACTTTCTTGATGCAGATTCTTTCACAATGGAATGAACTTTTCCATGTGAGTTTACACCGTCTCCAAAAACATGACTGAGAAATTTATTCACCGCGTGTTCATCCACGCCGTCACTGATATGCATAAAAATTTCACATAGTTATCCATTATCATTATTATTACTATAAAACAATATGGCAGAGAAATAGAAGGTATGAGAAAGAAAAGAATTACCTATAACAAAAACTACGAAGCTTAAAGTAAGTGCCATCGTCAATAAATAGATGGCAATATGCCAATCGGCCATCACGCCCAGCACGCCCAATTTCCTGGAAAGAAAAAAAACCTCAAATATCACTATCAGCACCGTTTTTTGGAGTACTATCAGCACATATTTTAAGTGCAAAATAAGTCATAAAGAAAAAGGATCTACCAACTTTCACAGTTGGTAACCTTTTAATTTCTATCCATAATCACCTGTACATATTCTTCCAAGCTTTCTGGCAAGCTGTAATGAATAACCTGTTTAAACAAAAGAAATCAAAATTTTGATGCATTGTGAAGTGAACATATGAGTGTCCAAGTAGAAACATGTAGTATAATTTACAATATGAAAGGCGCGCTAACTCCTTTTAGAGATGCACAACAAGTTGATATCAAATGAGTAATTTTAGGGTACAAGCAAATTGGCCTTGGCAGACATCATTACAAACATCTCCTCAAGGACTGCTTTGCTTTTTTAGAAATGTTGCATTTGAAGAAACTAGACTGCATCTACACATAACAAATTGAAATCCAGTTCATCCCGTCATTGACCTTGGTAGTCCAGATAATATATGATTTTCACTCGTCAGTAAAATGATAAAAGACGGAGGTATTAAAAAAAAAAAAAAAAAAAAAAAAAAAAAAAAAGATGACATTTCCATACAGCTCCAACATCAGTCTTATCAAGTCCCATGCCAAATGCCACTGTTGCAACAACCTTCATAAGACAACCAAAACATAAAAATGTAATGTTATGTAATCATGAGGAGTGATCAACAATAAAACCATTTCAAAATCGAGATTGAACTAGAAGAACAGACATACCACTCTTATCTTATTGGAGCAGAACAATTCCTGCGTACGGTTCCTCTCCTTAGCTAAAAAGCCACCATGGTAGCTCTACAATAAAGTTAAATTCGACATCATATCTTACTATCTAGAAGACAATCCAAAACAAATGCAAGTGAAGAATGTGCCCTCTTTATCCTGAAACAAAATATAGAATTCCAACCTTTGCAGATATGTTCTTGTCACAAAGGTATTTTGCAAGCGTGTCTGCTTCAGACTGCAAATTATACAGCACATAACAAAAAATACATCAAAATCATAGAAAAAATATATTTGCAAGGTTCAAATATAAAAAGAAAAATCGGACTGTCATGTCTTTCTCAATGAAACAAAGTTCTACTCGAAAGGCTAAAGCCAATTAAAAAATCTCAGAAGTCCTTTCATATAGAGACAACTAAATAACTATCAAGATTCCATACTTGGAAAGTAAATGTTGAAACAATGGAAGCATAAAAGAACAACCAAATAGAGGCAAACCTGAAATTTACAATAAATGATGAAGCTCTGAACTTCAGAAAAAGGAGGAGAAATCATCAATGTCAAAAGATCTTTCATTCTACAATGTTAAAGCAATAGCTTGTGAAGATAAGCAACCAGTTGTGAAGATAAGCAACCAGCTTTGAAATCACTACTTTTCATAAGGATTAGAAACTCCATGAAATGATAAAGAAATAAACTTGCCTATTTCCACTCAAAGTCACAGAAAGCTGCAAATTTTCCCTTATTTGAGTTGTCTGAATGAGATTTTGTAGTGGAATATCTAAAGCACACATAATCGCATGCAAAGTTCTGGATGTTGCTGTAGCAGTCATTGCAAGGAAACATTCAACTTTAAGCTTGGATTGTAGTAATGATGCTCTGAGCCTCAAATATGAAGGCCTAAAGTTATGTGACCTGTATAAGATGAAATATCGACATGCACAAGCTAGCCTATCAGCAATGTGAAGTAGATTGAAGATGGAGGGGGTGAGGGAAAAATTTCATCATTGCATAATGATTCCCAAATTATAATAGAGAAAAAGAAAAGAAAAGAAATGGCTCACCACTCTGAGAGGCAATGAGCTTCATCCACCACTACTAGAGATATAAGTGGTGTAGCCCCAACGATCGAGATAAAATTTGCATTTAAGAACCTCTCAGGTGAAACAAAAAGCACCTGATACATTAAACATGTCAACTAAGAACTCGCCACCAATTTATAGAATAAATATGATCTTCGGACTTGATTCAAACTGAAACTCGTTGTAGTAAATCTTTTTTTCAATGAAAGGCACACGTCCATGAAATGAAACTAAAATGCGCATATGTACTTAAGTGAATTGCCACACCAAAACCTACATCCAATCACAAATTTCTTTAAATATCTTTGTACTTAAATGAAACCAAAGAAAAGGAGAAAAAATTGTAGGTAAGATGAAATGGTTAATTAGAACTAGCAAAATTACAAATCACCAGCTGCCACATCTTTTAGGCATAAGAGGAGCAGAATGGAAGAAATAATCAAGCAGCAAATGCAAAGTACCGATCAAAATAAAAGGTGCACAACAATGAAGTAGCAACTTACTCAGTTATATATGATATATGATAAAATCAAGGACAATAAAATGTTGAGAAAAAGTCGTACTTCAATGGAAATAATTTAGTATGCTAAGTTCAGGAGGAGATGTCAAGTGAACAATGGAGAAAGAACCGAAGCAGGGCAATGGAAGAAAACATGCAAGAACAAATAGTGCTAACATAAGAACATTACCAATAGATTATCCATCATATTGCTCAAATATTAATCGACAATATTAATTATTATGTCTATAAGACCATGTTTGTGTATATCAATGACACTCCAAGCTATAGGCAAAATCACCTTTATACTTCCTTCCAAAAGCTGCTGAACTGTTGCAGAATTCTCTTCACTTGTCTGAGAAGAAAAAGAGAATCAGGTCAACTGCCATAAAACCCAAAAGATCAAAGAGAGAGACAAGAGACCCACCTGACTGCTACAAAGAAGACCTCCCGGAATCATTGGAGGCAGCTGCCTAAGCTGATCGACCATCAAAGCTACTAGTGGGCTTATAACCAGAGTCAACCCAGGTAAAATCATAGCAGGTAATTGATAGCATAAAGACTTCCCTGCACCAGTTGGCAAGACAAGCATGGTCGATTTTCCATCGATAACCTGCTTAATCGCCTCCAACTGCCCTTCGCGGAAAGAATCATAACCATGAGTCAGCTTCAGCAACTTTTTCAAGTTTCCATCCGATGGGTCCTCTCTACAAGCCAACACAGCCTGTTCAATTAACTCGTCATTACATTTCGACCTCCCTTTCGTCGTTTTCACCTGTGCAGTTTCCGAAACCAATCCATCTTCATCCAATAGACCGTCCTCGCCTTCAGCTTTACCTTCTTTTCTAAATTTCCCCTTGCTCCGCCACCGAGATCTCCGATCCCCATACCTCTTCAAGGTGTGTCCTCTTCTATTTTTGAACTTGAACTTATTTCCATAACCATTGATATTCAGCCTAACAAAATTCCCTTCATTTGCACACTTCGGCCGTTTCAACAGCGCTGCGGCTCTAACTCACTACCTCCTATCAAATTGAGACCTCTACTTACAAATTTAACAGTTTTTGCTACATCGCCAGCTCTCTTACCTTCATTCCGAGTCACAGATTCCCCAAACTGTTCTAGCCCTTCAGCTCTATCATTGCTGCAAACCTCATTTTGTTGAACTGGCGCAGAATTAACCACAAATTCATCTCCAGCAGCCTCCGGAATCGAATATGTCCGCTTAATCTTCGAAAAGTGAGTAGTCTTGGAGCAGAAATTGGCAGGGACGACGCTTTCGATCAGATCAGGCAGCGTCGCCTCAGGGTTTCCGTCGTATGGGCCGCGAATCGGCACCGAAAACGCAGAGAGATTCGACAGACTCGACGAACGCGAAGGATTCGTTTCAGCGTTTTTTCCCGAACACGAAGGCTTCAATTCAACGTTTTCTTCCGAACTCTCGATCTTGGCTTTGGTTTTGGTTCTGGATTTGGGTTTGGGCGCTAATCGGATCAAACTCGATTGCGATTGCAAAAATGGGTTTGGGCGGGACGAAGCGCTAACCCTAACCCTAGCTTTAGATCTGGCTTTGTACGAAGAGAGAAGAATTTGCAGAGAGTCTTCTGGAGGCTTTGAATCTCTTGGCGGAGTTGCAGAGATGTGAGATCCATCTGAATCTGAATCGCTTCCCATTGACCTAACCAAGCGGATTCAGAAGAGATTTTGGGCAAGACAACTGTTCATCTGAGCTTTCTAGACGTTTCCATTTTTCCCGCCAAAATGTTAATCCATTGTTAACCCTTCGAATCATCTAATTTGGCGCGGTTTAGAAAAATCTAAAATCACATTTTGGAAAATTTTGACGCAATGTTAACATCTCTCATTTTTGCATTGGGATGCACATGCTCGCATCTTGATATATATGGCATGCAGGGGCGGACTCAAGATTTTTTTTCCTCCTTATTAACTTAAGTACAATGCTTCAATCACCATATTTAGATAATGGAGGTTATTAGCATGCCACAGATTCGACACCCTAAGTCCAACACGCACTCAGCATGCGCCCGTGTGATATACCTCACACCCTCATCTCGAGGCTCATCGACGAAGCACGATGAGTGCATGTCGAACCTAAGTGTCGTAAGTGAGTGCATTTTTCATAAATAATCAAAAATATGCTACCAACATTTAATTCACATCTTCTTAAATACTACACAATTTAAAATAAAATAGTCATTAAAGTATGCAAAAAAGATAGATAGTAATAATCTCAAACTTTGAATCTTCAAGTTTAAATTGTATCAAAAAAAAATATCAAAAAACTTTAAAGTTTGTTTTAATTTTAGCCAAACTTTATTTTTATAATAACTTTGTAGCAAATATATGTACACAATCCTTCTACTTTTCACTTATGATATAAAGTTGTCATTTTTGTTGACTTTATTTGGGTGAGCTTATTTTTTATTGGGGTAAAAGTAAAAAAAAAAAAGTAACGGGCTCTTTGACAAAACAAGCCGCTGAGCTAATACAATCATTATTTAATTTTTTAATGTGATAAGCTCGATGTATATATGGGGCCAAGAAAACTTGCACTAGGCTACAACTTAGAGCAAGTGATAATTAGGTCCGCCACTAATGGATTGGATGGTGACAAATGCGTGTTGTTTTTTTTTTTATGTATGTCTGATTGAGTTACAATAACAAAATTCAAAAATAATATGACAAAGAAGAAAAATTGATAATTGATGGGATACATAGTAGGGTACTTAATTTCCTTTAACAAATTTTTGTGTTTGGCTCTTAATGGATAAAAAAATTTAAGTCTCATTTTTTTGTTAGATAAGAGAGTCGAAATGCTCACATTACATCATTGCACAATTAATTAAGAAAATTAAGACCTAACTGATTGTTAACAAACCTTTCTTGCGATCCAATCAACCGCTCGATTACTTTCACGATAACGTCCGTCGTACCCGAAGATTAGTTAGTCTCATTGGCCACCTACACAAAGGTAAAAATAAACAGAGAGAAAACCGAATTTTAAAAAATAAAATAAAATAAAAGAGAGAGAGAGAGAGAACGAAAACTGAGTTTGATTTTTACCTTAAACTTTAAAATTTGAACCGTTGGATGATATGATTTCTAAAAGCGGTTCAACGGTAAGGCGCCCGCGCCACTCTAGACGAAACCAGCGAAGCCTCTAGAACAAACAGCTCTACTCTGCGAGCGACTTCCTCTCTCGCTGGGGGAAGTTAAGAGTTCCGTTTCGCGCGGGACATGTTGGAGTTCGTAAGATCTCGTGCTCTTCGTTCCCTCTCGTTTTCGTGTTCTTCGTCTTCGTCTGCTCTGCAGCAATGGAGGCAAGCGATTCTAGGGTTTAATCGCGCCGTGTCCACGTCGTCCGAGCCAAATGGATCTCTGGACCTGAAAGAGATTGAGAAGGTCCTCAGCGACGTCAAAGCCGACGATGTGAAGGTTATTCCCGTCCAAGGCACGTGCGATTGGACGGATTTCATGGTGGTCGCCACCGGTCGATCGACTTGGCATGTTCGGAACATCGCGCAGGCCCTAATTTACAAGGTAGATTCGGCTTGTCCTCTCAGATTTCAATAGTTTGATTTTGTATGACTATGTGAAGAATTGTTAGAGTATGCGATTCAATTGGAGGTAGTAGCGATTGAAGACACTGTCACATTATTATTCCAAAAAAAAGGACAATGTCACATTGATTATGCAGTTATGCGGGAAATTTTTGGTTCTGCAATGGCTGATATTAGTTCTTTGTGAAATAAGAATGAAATTCAACTAGGAATATTGTATTTGATGCCTTCATTTGATTTATGCGTTGTACAGGTGAAGCAGAAGCAAAGAGGAGCCGAGAAGCTGTGGTTGCCAAGCGTCGAAGGCCAAGAAGGAGGAAAGTGGATCGTCATTGATTCTGGTTTGAATTTCCTATGCATTAACAGAATTATTTCATCTTTTCCAAGTATTTGATTTTTTCCATACTTTAGGTGCGCGTGCACACCATCATCAATTGCAGTAAATTGAGCGCAATGGAAGAGTTTGATCCATGTAGCCGACCCCAACTAAATTGGGATTGAGGCCAGGTGTGTCTTTGTTTCTGGTTCTTACCTTGGATTGATTTTTGTATTCTTGTTTCTTCTAGGGAAGGTGATAATTCACGCTCTTGAGGAGAAAGCAAGAGCTTATTACAATTTGGAAAGCCTTTGGACGAGTGAGATGTTGACAAAGGCACCTAATGAGGTTAGCTTTTGAAATGTCTTCATTTGATTTGGGTGAATTTGGAGTTGTCTCATTAATTATTCCTTGATTTTTTTTAGTATGCAGTAATTGTAGGTCTTAGTGTGTTACTAAATTTAGTTACGCAGGTTACTTTGACCCTCACCATTGATTTGCGCAGTCCTTTGCTTTAATCGACTGACCAAGTCGTGTATCAAACTGAATAAAACAATTTCTTTGGCTTGAATAACTAAAACTGTGATCTTTGGAATATTATATACTTCTTTCTTTTTGTTTCAATAAGACTATCTTTGTTTCCTTCTATAAATAAGAAGAATAGGAGGAGAATTTAATTTAATTTTTGTTTAGTACAATAAACTGGTTGTAATGAAGCCTGAGCTACAAGAAAGTTTGCACTTGTATATAAACAACTGCATTGTCCATTCTGAATGCATTCAACTAAAAGACGTCATTGGAAAGATTTATCCAAGAATAACCAACTGAAGCTTGAAATTTTATTGAGCCTCAAACTCATTCATCAATTAGTATATCGTTGAAAGCCACTGGTCCTACTCAAGTCAGTCACGGAAACTCAAAGGAATAACTGCAATGATGTCAGAGAAGGCATACATTTCTTCACTAGGTTGTGAATAATTAAATCCACACGTCAATCCCCCAGCACTTTCCTTGTAAAATCTGAAGGTGAAACTCTTTGGTGAATGGTTTGTAAAAGAGTAAATGTTTATTGTCTCATCATCTTTCATGGGTTTCATAAACCAACTGGGAGATGAGTTGTTTATCGGATTTGCTTTTAGAGCACATCAGAAGGTTGGATTTGCAATGAACTAACAACCAACAAATATAGATATATTTTTAGCTGGGATTAGACTTCCAAAGGAATGGAAAGAAAGAGTGTTGGATCTAAATAATGATTTGCAAAGAAATCTTTCCAATTTGTCTTTTTCCCACACCCTTTGATTTAGCACTGTGATTTGAATTCTATTTTTGATATGAACTCTTTTTAGTATTTTTGAAAAATGAATGAATGAGTAGAAATTATTATATAATATGATATAATTGATTCATTTGAAGGAATTAAAATCTTTCAAAGATCACTTGGTCCTTTTTTCCCATTTCATTCATTTTATCCTTTAACTGGATAAAATCAAGTAACTGAGAGGACCTACTATGATCCCAATAAATTAAGAGTTAGCAATTAACTCCTTGATTCTTTATTTTGGCTTGTTTCACAGCTAAAATCTATGTATAAAAGAAAAGCAGTAAGCTTAGTTTGGGAGTGCAAAATATGAGCATCGCATTCCATCTTGCTTCCCATGCCAGTCAGCTTTATTGACCCTAAGTCGATGATACAGTTGGTACTCTTTCTCGAGTTTTTCTTTAGCAACTTCATTTGACTATTATTATTCAAGGTGATAATGGTATGCACACATGTGCAAACACTCATGAATCTTTTCCCATTCACTATTCACTAATGTATGATGATACCGTGGCTCTAAGTGGTGGTGTTTTGATGGATATAGCACAGATATCTATCTTGCCGAATGGTCTTAGACGCCATACCTTACTCCAAAACCGGCTTTAATACCAAATATTACAAACTTATCTTTTTGAAAACTAAAAAAACAAATATTAAAAATTTGAACAATTGTTTTATTTGTGGGTGCTGAACTTTGAAAGACAACTAAGCCTCATTAGTTTTGATCAATCTCCCTCTCTAGTCTCTTCCTTTTAGTTCATTAATCCCATGATTGATTGAATAACTGTTGGCACCATTGCTTGTCTATACAATTAGAGTTAGTCAATCACGATTTGGCCCACTATTTTGATTCATTTAACAATGGACTCTTTGACAACAAAAAGATCAATAAGATTTTTTGATTGTGCACATTGAGATCATCCCATTCCATGTTGGACAAAATTTTCGACACTAACTAGACTGTTTTCTAGTTATCTTTTCATATTTAATTAAGTTGTCTTTATTGTGTAGATTTTGATATAATGAGTCCAGAATGATCAAGTCCTGCTAACTGTATTTCAAGGTGGTGGTGATAGCTATTTTAGTTGCGTAATCTATAAAGAGAGACATCATGAATGAAACGGAGGGGAGGATTGATTTTAAGTTTTGATTTAGGAGCTGGATAGGATTTAATTGATTTTTTTTTTTTTTTGAGGAAATGTAATAGAGTATTCCCGTGGGCCTCCTTAAGTTGTAAATTAGTAATTACCTTCGTGAGAATCTCTTAGCTGAAGCAGTAGGCATTTACTCTGAATAGTTCCTTTTCTGATAGAACTGCCAAATTCATCTTCAGATAAACTTGATCCGATTATAGGTTTAGAGTCGACTCAACTCCTATTGAATGCAAGTGAATTTGATACCATCTATTCTTGATATTCTAAACTTAGAGACGTATATGGATTTTAAGTCAATGCATTTACAATTTACTCCACAACCTTGACTTTTCTTTTATTAGAAGTTATTAGATTGTCTGATCTCTAATAAACCAGAAACATGGGCTTATTTATTTTCTGAGTTTTTATTATGTTAATCCTTTTTCCCCTATTGCTGCTTGAGAGGTGATTCTGGTATAGATAGAAAATGCAATGGAGTAGGAATTGTGGTGGATAATGATTATAAGGATAAGGTCGTAGAGGTTAAAAAAATGGGGGGTAGATTGATTCTAGTTAAATTAATTATTGGAGACGAAAAACTGAACATACTTAGCGCATATGCACCACAAGTAGGATTAAGCGAGAGTATCAAACGCAAGTTTTGGGATGATATGGATGGATTTATGCAGAGTATACCATTAGATGAAAAGGTTTTTATTGGAGGAGATTTAAATGGGCATGTCGGGGTAAGTAACGATGGGTTTGAGAGAGTTCACGGAGGTTTTGGTTACGGTAATAGAAATGAAGAAGGAGAATCAATTTTAGAATTTGCTTCAGCATATGATCTTGTCTTAACAAATATTAGTTTTAGGAAGAGGGAGTCGCATATAATTACTTTTAGTAGTGGTCATAACAAGAGTCAAATAGATTTTCTTTTAACAAGAAAAATAGATAGAAAACTATGTAGAGACTGCAAAGTAATACCTGGTGAAGCACTTACTACCCAACATAAGTTAGTAGTACTTGATATTAAGCTAACACAACGGAATAAAATGAATAAAAGAGTTAGCGACCCTAGAATAAAGTGGTGGAACCTAAAGCATAGTAAACAAGTAGAGTTTAGAGAAAAACTACTAAAGGAAAATGTTTGGAATCTTAACTTAGATGCTAATACAATGTGGCTAGAAATGAGTAGTTGCATAAGGAGGGTGAGATCAAACATATTAGGTATATCTAAGGGCTTGGGACCTCCAAAGAAAGAAACATGGTGGTGGAACGAGGATGTCCAACGAGCAATTAAGACTAAAAGAGATATGTATAGGAAAATACCTAAGTGTCAAGATGAAGATGCGTACAATCAATATAGAGAAGCTAGAAAACAAGCTAAAAAAGTAGTTAGTCAAGCTAAAACAAATTTCATGGAAGATCTATATACAAGGTTAGGTAATAGAGATGGCGAAAAATATATATATATAGGTTAGCCAAATTAAGAGATAAAAAGAAACAAGACCTAAGTCATGTAAGATGCATTAAGGACGAAAATCAAAATGTTTTAACGCGCGAGGAGGATATTGAGGAGAGATGGAGAAGTTACTTCGATAGTTTATTTAATGATGGCCAAGTTGATACCATAATAGATGAAAACCCACACCAAGAAAGAAATGTAAACTATACACGCAATATTAGAATTGTAGAAGTTACTGAGAGGCATTGAAAAGAATGAAAATAGGAAAGCATGTGGCCTAGATGAAATACCCATAGAGGTTTGAAAATGCTTAGGAGAAATCGGATTGACTTGGTTAACAAAACTTTTCAATAAAATTTTAAAATCAAAACGGATGCCAATGGATTGGAGAAGAAGCACGCTTGTGTCAATCTTCAAAAACAAATGAGACATTCAAAGTTGTTCAAAACTACGGGGAATTAAACTTATGAGTCACACTATGAAACTTTGGGAGAGAATAATTGACAATAGGCTAAGGAGAGAAACAACAATATCGAGAGAACCAATTTGGTTTCATGCCAGGAGGTCAACTATGGAGGCGATTTTCCTTGTAAGACGATTGTTAGAAAAATATAGAGAAAAGAAAAAAGATCTTCATATGGTATTCGTAGATTTAGAAAAAGCATATGATAAGGTCCCTAGAGATGTTCTTTGGTGGGTTCTAGAAAGAAAAAGAGTACATGCTAGATACATAGACACTATTAAGGATATGTATGATGGAGTAGTAACGAGTATAAAGACATTTGGAGGAGCTACAAAAGAATTTCCCATTACGATAGGACTACATCAAGGATCGACTTTAAGCCCATATCTATTTACTTTAGTTATGGATGAACTAACTAGTCATATTCAAGAGGATATACCATAGTGTATGTTATTTGCAGATGATATTGTCTTAGTGGATGAAACCAAAGATGGAGTGAATAGGAAATTAGAACTCTGGAGGAATACATTAGAATCTAAAGGCTTTAAGTTGAATAGGACGAAAAAATCGAATACATGCACTGTGAGTTTGGAAACACTAGACATCGAGATGAAGGAGTGGTAAAATTAGGGGAAGTAGAAGTTCTTAAGGTAAACTACTTTAGATACCTAGGATCAATCATACAAAATGATGGTAACATTGAAAATGATGTCACACATAGAATTTAAGCTGGATGGAAGAAATGACGGAGTGCAACAGGGGTGATTTGTGATTGACATGTCCCTACTAAGTTAAAAGGAAAATTTTATAGGACCGCAATTAGGCCAGCTATGCTCTATGGAAGTGAATGTTGGGCGGTAAAGCAACAACAATTACATAAAATGAACGTAGCAGAAATGAGGATGCTTAGGTGGATGTGTGTTAAAACTCGTAAAGATAGAATAAGAAATATAGAAATTCAAAGACAAGTAGGACTAGCACCAATTGATACAAAGATTAGGGAAGGGCGGTTGCGATGGTTTGGTCACCTGCAAAGACAACCTACAAATGCCCCAACTAGAAAATTTGACTCAATAGAAACTGTAGAAATTCGACGAGGTAGGGGCAGATCAAAGTTAACATGGGATGCATTAATTAAAAGGGATTTGAATGGTTTGCAAAGCTCACCATCAATTGCACTTAATCGAGCACAATGGAAAAGTTTGATCCATGTAGCCGACCCCAGTTAATTTGGGACTGAGGCTATGTTGTTGTTGTTGTTGTTGCTGCTTGAGAGGTGATTAAGTTTCTTGGAATTCTTATAAGTTTGCTCTCATTCTTAACATCTTTTAACTTTTTCTTGAAATACTTCAATTTCTAGTATGCTTAATCATGTTGATGATGCTTCATAACATCTCTCTAGTAGGTAAATTTAAGTAACCATGCATTGTTCGTTCTTGTTTTACCATTTTATTCTCGTCAATTTTTATGATTTCCTCTTTATGTATATTTGTAGCGATTTATTTTATTTGTTTGTTGTTTAAAGTTAATTTATTTAATGATGGTCAAGTTGATACTATAATAGATGAAAACTCACACCAAGAAAGAAATGACTATACACGCAATATTAGAATTGTAGAAGTTAAAGACGCATTGAAAAGAATGAAAATAGGGAAAGCATGTGGCCCAGATAAAATACCCATAGAGGTTTAGAAATGCTTAAGAGAAATTTGATTGACTTGGTTAACAAAATTTTTCAATAAAATTTTAAAATCAAAACGGATGCCAACGGATTGGAGAAGAAGCGCGCTTGTGCTAATGATTTAGAAACACTAGACATCGAGATGACGGAGTGGTAAAATTAGAAGAAGTAGAAGTTCCTAAGGTAAACCACTTTAGATACTTATGATTAATCATACAAAACGATAGTAACATTGAGAATGATATCACACATAGAATTCAAGCTGGGTGAAAGAAATGGCAAAGTGCAATAAGGGTGATTTGTGATCGAAATATTCCTACTAAGTTAAAATGAAAATTTTATAGGACCGCAATTAGGCCAGCTATGCTCTATGGAAGTGAATGTTGGGCGGTAAAACAACAACAATTACATAAAATGAATGTAGCAGAAATGAGGATGCTTAGGTGGATGTGTGGTAAAACTCATAAAGATAGAATAAAAAATATAGAAATTCAAAGACAAGTAGGAGTAACACCAATTGATACAAAGATTAGGAAATGATGGTTGCGGTGGTTTGGTCACCTGTAAAGACGGTTTACAAATGCCCCAACTAGAAAACTTGACTCAATAAAAACTGTAGGAATTCGATGAGGTAGGCAGACCAAATTTAACATGGGATACATTAATTATGAGGGATTTAAATGGTTTGAAAAGCTCGCCATCAATTGCACGTAATCGAGCACAATAAAAAAGTTTGATCCATGTAGCTGACCCCAGTTAAAAAATTGAGACCGAGGCTATGTTGTTGTTTAAAGTGGTTTCTTTTTTGTCTTTGCCCATTTTCCAAAGGTTAACTTCATTTGGAACGATGTTTTATCTCTATCTTTGATTCTTACGTTGTGGATCTTGTTTCAGACATTGTTCATCCTCATATACAAATATCTTACAGATTTTGGGTTTATGTATGGCCTGGAATCGTAACATTTTCTCTTTATGCAGGACCTTGAAAAGGCTCTTGTTAAGACTCGTCGCAAGAATAACTCCAAGAAACCTGCTCAAAAAACTGTTTGACGGTGTAATTATCTTGACAAACGCTCGAGTCTTTTATACACAAGCTAATAACAATAAATTTAAGGGTTCTTTTTCAGTTGATTTTTAGAAAACTTTAATATTCCCGAGTTGAATGCTTAGTGTTTTTCAATGGTGCTCTAATGAGTTTTACTTTTCAATTAGATCATTATTTCTTTCGCCATCTCTTTTTCCCTTTTTTTCTTCCTCTAATCATGTTCATTGACTAATTATTTGTTGCGAATAATTCTTAATTTGCTTGTTCAATGTTCATATTACTTTTTTGATAAGATGTTCAACATTCATATTGAAGAGACATAATTAGATGGAAGGAATAATTTGTCAACTCATGAAAGAACCTCTCTTTCAATGTGCTTTGGAAGTTGATTGCTACTTGCCAATCCCTCCACCAGATAGCGTAAGGTTTAGGGTCGGATGCTTTCAATTTTGAAAAAAAAATAATAATAATAATAATAATAATAATAATAATAATACTTTTGTAACCTAACGTGGGCACACAATATCAACACGCACTTATTGGCGATTTATTCACATCGTAATGTACGCATCTCGATGTGTATCACAAATTCATAGAGGTGACGATAAGCGCGTGTCATTTATGCGTGTTCATTCTAGGTTGCAAACTTACAATAGCATGCTCCATAGTAATAATAGTAAGACACTGAGTTCAACAAGGCATTGTTTTCTCTCCATGATCTACTTTATTACATCTTTTCTTTAACACTTAAGAAACTATTATCGTGCCCCGTCATTAAGGCTTATCGTGACTCATCCATAAGGCTTGCATTGAAACGCCATATCTTAATTTCTTCGTGTTCATGTTGGGTTGCAAACTTACAAACGCAGGCTCCATAGTAATAATAGTAAAACAATGAGCTCACAAGGCCTTGCGACGCTCCCTGGTCTATCTTATTACTTCATTTCTTTAACACTTAAAGAAACTATTATTTTAACCTTAAAGCTTAAGTTGAAACGCCATATCTTAATAAAGAAACTATTATTTTAACCTTAAGGCACTAGAACATTTTTGACTTTTAATAAAGTTTTAAAACCCTTATTAAATAGTGTATTATTAAATGTCATGAAAAAATGCGTTATATTTTAATTTTTAATGTTTGTATTACGTAGAGTTTTTTAAGACTCATATCAATTAGATGTTATTTAATACAATAAGTCTACTTGGACTCATGAGTCTGGACTCATAGGGTGGTTTTTTCAATTTTTGTAAATATTTAAGGGGTATAATATGAATTTTACAAGTGATTATAGTTGTTTCATTAATTGCTCAATGATGTATTTGAAATTAAAAAAAGTTTTGAGTCCGGACTCATGAGTCGAAATAGCATTACCCTATTTAATAACATCCTCATTTAATAGGGGTTTTAAAATTTTTATTAAATATCGAAATTATCCTAGTGAGTGTTAGGTTGAAACGCCATATCTTAATGTTGCGGGCCTGGACCCCAATTACCTCACTAAGTGGCAATTGGTTGTTGGGCGCTCTAGATTAGGCAAAGTAGTATAAGAGTAGTCCCAAACTCCATGCCACGTGAGATGGGCTCATTGGGCTGGTCTTTTTAGCAGTACTATTTTAGTGCTTGTTGAGTGGGTACAAGTATTTGATTGGTCCTTGGATGAGCGGTTATTGTGGAATAAGATCCCACAACTGATAAGTGTATATAGGGGGTTCCTGGTCCACAATGGTCCAAGGTCAGCTAGTCATTAATTTTTAAAGTGTCAAACCACGCATGTAGTTTTTAGGCCGGTTGTACGACATTTGGAATTTTAACTTTTAGTGTTTGTATACTTCATTTGAGTTTTTGCAAATTGCAATGCGTAGCTTAAAAACACATACTTGTAATTTTCGAAATCGTCGTCTTTTGCCCCAAAAAAAATGTCAATAGTTAGCCGGTCATTATTTATTTTGAAACTACACAGTATTTTGATAAATGGTCATGGTGTTAGGTTTAGAGACACCGCAATAACACACTTTATTAATATCTAATAAACTCATTTATTACAATGTGGGGGCTTAACTCTAATTTATAGAGTCGCATTAACATATTCCTAATCTAACAAGGAGTAGAGTCGCATTAACATATTCCTAATCTAACAAGGAGTTTCTAAATAAACTCATACTCTAACTCAAAATCTTAATCAAACTCAAACACTTATAACTCATAATCTTAATCAAACTCAAACACTAATGTAATTTATATTACAACTCTAACAGTGTTGGTAACATATGGAGGAGTTTCTTTTCGAAAGTTAGGAAGGGAAAAAAGCTATTTCTTGGACTGTTACTATTGATGCGTTGGCATTTTAGTTCACATTTACTTTGAATAAGAATTGTTGTTTATATTTTCCTTCAAATTAGAAATTAGTTAGGATTTGATATTGATATCTTTTTTTTAGATAAACTTTGACTTGGTATGCAGAAGTAGTTAGATGACTTGTTCTTAATATCTATAGTACGAAAAAAAAAATAGAGGTAACTCTCTTAATTTCCTTAAAAACAACTTTTATCTTCATTAACAATGGTATCAGAGTCACAAATCATTCTGTAGGCCTGCCATTGTCGAAAAATTTGCAAAAATGGCAACCAATAGTATCTATTTAATAGCCCCTCCAACTTTCACTCACTACAAAAAATGGATGCCAATAGTGACGGGGTAGCGACGGCCCCTCTCGCTATTTTATGGGCGGGAAAACTCCAGCCCAGGGCCAATTTTTCTCGGCCACGTGTGAAAGTAGCGACGGGATTACCCCGTTGCTAATCGAGAAAATAAGATCAAGACCAAAACCCTCTCTCTTCCTCTTTGGTTTTCATCAAGCTCTCCTCTCCTCTCCGATCTCCTCTCTATCCTCTCCTCTCCTCTCCCTCACCGTGACCTTCTCCTCTCCTTTCCCTCCTCCTTCGCCTTGGCCACCCCGCCGATCCGTGCCTCCGAATCGGCCACCCCGCCGATTCACCTTCGCTTCCACCTTGGCCGGCGGCCTCGACTTCCATCTCCTTCTTGATTTGGGATTTAGGTATAATTTTTTATTTATTTTATAAATTGTGTTTTTTAAAGTTGATTTATTTATATTTTTTGTTATTTAAGTTTAATTATAATAATTTTTTTGTGTAATTTTGTAATTTATGTGATAATTTGTATTTTATCTGAAAAATAGGTTTTTTTGTATTTTATATTAAAATGAGAATTTGGAATAAATTTTGTAAATATATGCGTGTTAAATTAAAAAATGTAATGGTTTGATTAAAAACTTGTAATTTTGTATTTAATGTTGGAATAAAATTTTGGAAAATTAAATTTGTATTTCACGTATTTTTAGGTGAATAAAATTTGTTAAATTGATCAAAATGTTGCAATAAATTATGTATGTTGATATTTATTATTTCTTTATTTTTGTGACAAATAAAATGCATGCTTGTTATTTGAATTTAATTATTATTTTTTATTATTCGTGATGTTTATTGTATGCTTTTTTTATTATTGATATATATGTACTTCTTTTGTAACGTTTTAGTATTAAATTAGTTGAATTTCAAATATGTCTATTAAACTATTATTTAATTATTTTTTACACTAATTTAAAAAATCAAATTAAAATCTATTTAACTATAATAAAGAAATTATGTTAAGTTGAAACAACTTTAAGTATAAAGTTAATTAAATGATACAAATTCATTGAATAAATTAAATTTCGATCAGGGTCAAAAATAAAAGAGTATGTATAATATAATATACTAAAAATAAATATAGAGTAGTTAAAAGCAATTTAACTATATTAAAGAAATTTGTAATTGGTTGAACAAAATAATATTTATAAAATGGTACGTATAATATATTATACTATAATATGTTAATTATATTTCAAATATTTAATTTCAAATTTAAAATATTATATTACATTATATATAATAGTTTTTGAATTTTTAAATATTAAATATTAAATATTATATATAATATCAAACTTTTAAAAAAAATAATTTCGTCAACTTAGCGACGGGCACACGCACGCTTAATCGAGCACAATGAAAAAGTTTGATCCATGTAGCCGACCCCAATTAATTTGAGACTGAAGCTACGTTGTTGTTGTTGTTGTTGTTGTTAGCGACGGGCCACTGGACAATTGCGACAACATTTTAGCTTTGGGCGGCCATCTCTAATTGTCTACATGGCATGGTCAAATGAGTTTCAACCAAAACCACGTGGCACATTTGCGACGGGAAATGGCGACGAGATCCCATCGCTAAAAACTTTAGCAACGACAAGGTTAGCGACAGGGTTTCCCATCACTAACACGGGATAGCAACGAGAAACACCGGATTAGCGACGGGTTTCCTCGTCGCTAATCCAATATCCTTTTGTAGTGACTTGCGAAAACTACCAAATATGGTACGTCAAAATGCAATCATATTTAAAGGCTTTTGATCTTTGGGAAATCGTGACAGAAGATAGGCAAGAGCAACCACTTCCAACAAATCGACTCTTGCTCGGATCAAGCATCACGATGAAGAAAAGGCAAAAAAATTCAAGGTCAAATCTGTAATTCAGAATTATGTTTCAGACTTTATTTTTCCTAGAATCATTGCACGCAAGACGACAAGAGAAGCACGGGAAAGGTTGAAGGAAAAGTTTCAAGGGAGTCAAAGAACCATTCAGATGCAACTTTCAAACCTGAGAAGACAGCTTGAAGGCTTGAAGATGAAACCATCACCAAGTACTCTGATATAACCTCTCATTGTAAACAAAATTAGATTACTTGGCGAGGATTTTCCTGACTCC
Organism: Stephania yunnanensis; assembly: GCA_039657365.1. Classification (NCBI taxonomy): domain Eukaryota; kingdom Viridiplantae; phylum Streptophyta; class Magnoliopsida; order Ranunculales; family Menispermaceae; genus Stephania; species Stephania yunnanensis. The sequence goes on along the minus strand of CM077589.1, from coordinate 54,009,987 downwards.
AGAATTGTTGATAAGGTTCTTGTGACTCTCCTAGAAAGGTTTGAATCCAAAATATCCTCTTTGGAAGATTTAAAATATATTTTAACAATATCACTTTCGAAATTGCTCAATGCATTTCAAGCTCAAGAGCAACGAAGGGCTATGAGGCAAGAAGGTCCAATGGAAAAAGCTTTCATAATTCAAAAGAAGGAAAATGCATCATACAAAAACAAAAGAAACTTTATCAAGAAAGAGAAAGGCAATCAAAGTCAAGTGACTTCAAATCAAAAAAGTTATTCTCCTTGTAAGTACTGCAAGAAGTCTACTCATCTTGAAAAATATTGTTGGTGGAGGCTTTATGCTATTTTGTGGTGGTTGCAAGCAAATAGGCCATGTCACCAAAGTTTGCAAATTTAAGGAAAAAGGCCCTCAACAAGCACAAGCAACAAGATGTTGAAGTTGAGGAAGGGTATCTCTTTGCGGCAACTTGTTTTCACAACCAATAGACCTCTAATTCTGGCTCGTCAACGGTGGATGCACTCATCACATGTCTTCCAATGCAACTCTTTTCAAAGAACTTGATGAATCTTATAGTTTGAAGGTGAAGGTTGGCAATGGTAACATGATGGCAGTTAAAGGACGAGGAACAATATTCATTCCAACACAATCAGGTATCAAGCTCATTCGTGATGTTTTATATGTGTCTGTGTTGGACAAATTTTAGAGAATAATATTTGCACCATCTACAATTGTTATGGAGCTGAAGTGATATATATCAAGATGAAAAGAAAAAGTTTTGCTGTGGATTGGGATGAAGTTGATGTTCATACATATGCTAATATTGTGATTAATGATTAAGATATTTGGCATAAAAGATTTGGACACTTTAATCATAGAAGTCTTACTCACATGAAAAGGAAAGATTTTGGCTCATAATATGCCAAATATCGAAGCTGAACCGTATGTTTGTGATACTTGTCAAAAAGGGAAGATGTCCAAACTTCTATTCCCAAAAAAACCAAGCATGTAGAGCATCTCAAAAGTTGCAACTTACTCATATTGATGTTTATAGACCAATGAAGAAACCTTCTTTGGGAGGTAACAAGTATTTCATCTTGTCTATTAAAAGTGAAGTTTATGGTATCTTTCAAACATACAAAGCCTATGTGGAAAATCAATGCAATAATGGCATTGAATACACCTTAAACCAATTTAATCAATTTTGCAGAGATGCATGAATTCAACATAAGCTCATTGTCACTTACACACATGAACAAAACAGTGTAAGTGAAAGGAAAAATAGAAGTGTGATGAATATGGCCAGATGTCTTTTATTTGAAAATGGGCTTCCAAAAAGTTTTGGGCTGAAGCTGTCAACACCGCTATCTATTTACTAAATAGATTTCCCATGAAAGCACTTGAAGACAAAACACCTGATGAAGCATGGTTCGATGTGAAGCCATCAGCGGAACATCTCGAAGTTTTCGGGTGTTGATGCTACTATCAAGTACCTGAGCAGAAAATAGATAAGTTGGATAATAGAGCAAAAAATGGGGATCTTTCTTGGCTATAGCAATATGTCAAAAGCCTATAGAATATTTTGTTTGGAAACTAACACTATATTTGTTAGCAGGAATGTTAAATTTAATGAAATGACAACATGGTCATCTACATCACATTCAGCTGGTGATCAAAGCCAACAAGAATTCATTCACTTGGATAAGTCTTATGATGATGAACCAGTTCAAGGTACAAAAACATTGCAAGATATCTACCAAAGATGCAGCCTTGCTATTTCAGAACCATCAAACTACCTTGAAGCGAAAGAGTTTCAAGCATGGAGATTTGCTATGCAGGAGGAGATTGAGATGATAAAGAAAAATCAAACTTGGCAACTTGTTGAAAGACCAAGACATCAAAAAGTGATTGGAGTGAAATGGGTATTCAAGACCAAGCTTAATCCAGACAACTCCATTTGCAAACATACATCAAGACTAGTTGTGAAGGGCTATGCACAACAACAAGGTGTTGATTACCAAGAAACATTTGCTCCGTTGCAAGGTATGACACTATAAGATTACTTATTGCTCTAGCTGCATATAATTCATGGGAAATTCATCAATTAGATGTGAAATCTGCTTTTCTTAATGGAATTCTTGAGGAAGAAATCTACATTGAGCTGCCTGAAGGATTTATTGTTTCCGGCGAAAAAAGAAAATCATGTTTATCTTCTCAAAAGGTTTTATATGGGCTTAAACAAGCCCCAAGAGCATGGTACAACAAAATGGATAATCATTTGTTTTGCCACTTGATATGTCAAAGTGATGGATTCTTGGTTGTTAGAAGCATACAGAAATGAACGTATCAAAAATTTTATATCTTTGAAATGACTGATCTTGGTTTGATGCAATATTTTATTGGCATGGAAGTTAATGAGCAATGACATCTTCATATCACAAGAAAAGTATGCAACAGAAGTTTTAAAAAAATTCGGCATGGAAGATTGCAAACTAGTCAGCACACCGATGCAAACAAATCAAAAGCTTGGCAAAAATGAAGTCTAATTAGCAGTTTGTTATATCTCATAGCAACAAGACCTAACGTATTGTTTGTTGTGAGTGTTTTATCAAGATTCATGCATTCTCCTTCAGAAAAACACTTCTCAGCTGGATAAAGAGTTCTTAGGTATTTGAAAGGTATCTTGGACCTTAGTGTTCTATTTGCAAGGTCTGAAATTGATGATCTGAAATTAGTTGGCTATTTAGACAATGATTGGGGTGGTTCTATTGATGATTTGAAGAGTACATCAAGAAATTTGTTTACTTTGGGGTATGGTGTCTTTACATGGAGCTCAAAGAAGCAAGAAACTACAGCTCAATCTACAGCAGAAGTCGAATGCATCGTTGTCGCATCAGCTGTAAATCAAGCAATTTGGTTGCTGAAACTTTTATGTGATTTGGGTTTTGAACAAAAATCAGCTATTGCAATTTTGTGCGACAACATTTCAGCAATTTCAACATAAAGATCAAATTTCACTTTGTTAGAGGAGCTTAACAGTCTAATGAAGTGAGTTTGATTCATTGTTCATATGAAGATCAACTTGCAGATATGTTTACAAAAGCTTTGCCAAAGAACAAGGTTGAAGAGCTTAAGAAAAGGATTAGCGTTCTTCACAAAAATGTCAAGGAGGATTATTGATGTGTTGGCATTTTAGTTCACATATATTTTGAATAAGAATTGTTGTTTAAATTTTCTTTTAAATTAGGAATTAGTTAGAATTTGATATTTATCTCATTTTTTAGATAAACTTTGACTTGTTATGTATAATTAGTTGGATGAGTTGTTATTAATATCTATAGTATGAAAAAAAAAAAATAGAGGTAACTCTCTCAATTTCTTTAAATACAACTTTTATCTTCATTAACAGTTAAATGCATGCTCAAGATTAAGAAAACGAAATAGTTTTTCTTACATGACAATTTAGATAAACAACCGAACAACACAAGAAATGTTTGTACTTAGGAGGAGGTAAGATTAGAAGGCGTCTTTGATTTTTATGTTTAACAGAAAACATAAAGAAGAAAGCATGGCAGCTATTAGGGAAAAGGGTGAAAAAGTAGGTATCCATGTTTTGAGAATAGAAAAACAACTTCTTGAAGGATCTATTGGCAACAATGGATTAAAGAACAAAAAGGAAAAATAGGGGACACCACATTGGCTTCACTGGTGTGATAATAAGCTATATATAAGAGAGAGAGGTTGTCACCTAGTACTAGTGTCTTAATTAAAATATAGATATACAGATTTTCTTTTCTTTTTTTTCAAAGATATATGATGACACTAGCTAGTCTCTTCGTATGGGGTAGTGGTAATGAGTTGGAGTATGATAGGAGGATTGCAGTAATTGGTTGGATAAGCTATTGGATTAGAGATATATTAGGTGAACAAGCAATGTTGAGAAATCTAATAGTAATTAGCATTTCTTCTAGTGAATTTTTATAAGAGTTAGGAAATGTAAGTATGGCAATTAACTGGGTCCTTTAAAAAATGAAGAAACCTTTACACTAATTAAGCATCCTGTAAGCTAACCGCATACCGTAAAATTAGTTGTTGAGTAGAGAATATAAAGAAGAAGAAAAAAAGAGGAGTGCAGCTATGCACTGCACTGGTTCCTTCCATTGCAGAATATTGGAAAAGTAATTTGCATACCTTAATTATATTGTAGAGAGGTTCTTTCTGTCTCACCAAAAATCTTTAAGTCACATTGAAGCAGCTTTAACTGTTGTTCGTGCCAATGCTCCCCCGTTGGATTATTGGAAAACATGTTGTGATTATTAAAAACAGCTATTGTAATATATAGATTACACTGATCACTGTGGAGGTGAAATTCATAATTATTGGCAATTCGATCCTGTTTGTAAAGTTGTTGAGCATTTGGTGGATGTTGAATTAGAGCATTAGACGACACCAGTGTCTAGAAACTGATCTAGTTTTTTTTTTTTTTTTTTTGTGCCAGAAGGTCTCCATTTATTGGTGCAACTTTCGTTTTAGATAAGTCCGGAGAAATTCTGTGATAAAGAGAATATTTACTTAAGAGAACAAATTAAGCTTGTTCCTTATGCCTGTTCATTTGTTAGCTTGATTGGCTGAGAGACTTTCAGAATATTTTTGTTACTATCTTATGGAGGAAGTCCATGTGATTGCAAGTACATGGAGCAGTATTGTGCAAAAGCTAGCTTTCATTTTCTCACTCTCAGTTTGGTTGGTACCTCGAGCGAAGCAATGCATATTTCCAGTTCATAAATCACCAATTTAATTAGGTTCTTGTGAAAGATGGAACATGTGACAATTGATTAAATAAGTTGAATTTTGTTGGTATGCACATTTGATGCCATGATCATCACTGTCTGCCACTTCCATATATTTAACAAAGCCTTTGTACACACGGATCAATCCTATTAGATTCGTACGCTTGTTGTGTTTAGACATGCCTTTCACTATGGGAAAGCAAATGCAAAGTAAAATTCGAGTTCTCGACTTTTTTTTTTTTTTTTTTTTTTTTTTTTCTGTTGAAGGTACTAACTCAGCTTCAAAGCTTTTGTCATGTTTTTGGTTCTTCAAAGAGCAGTAGTGCCCCTTTAAGGTATAGTTTATGTTGCTTCTTTTACATTTGTTTACATTAAAGACACAACTTCATATGACTTCTGCTCCCCTAAAGTAATGTTAACTTCTTTGAGAATGGGGACTTTATGCAGACACTACTCTTCATCTGGTATCACGACATACATCGATGCTTTGTTGAGATGCTCTCATCACAAATCTCGAACGTTACTGAATGGTCTGCCATTAGAGACTTCAAAAACAGGTGAAGATACTATGACTCTTTGATACTCTCTTCTTTTTGAAAATATATATATATACATTAATCTAACCTTGGATGCTCTAAATATATAATCTAAGGTGATACATATAGTATTTTAAGGGGGCCCATATGGACAGATGTCTTGCTTTGATCACTAGTTTCCAACTTAAGCAAGACCAAATTATTCAAGGACGTTGAAACAAGAGAATAAAAAAAAATAGTTTTATGTTGTGGGGTTTTTTATTTGGTTTGACGTGCTGACATGCTATTGGGTGTTGAGGCTCAAATTATGGGTTGGGAGAGAAAAAGTTCAATCTGCCAACTCAAATTGGATGGTGCAGCTCACATACTACAATGATCATTTGAGGATCTTTTTGGGCTTGTCTCCTTATCATCATCTTTAGGTCTCCTGAACTTGTTGAGCTTCTAGATCTCCTCTGACATTTGCCTAACCTTGCTGTTCGGATAATAGCTGCTAGGCTAATGAGTTGTACCATTGGAATGCCAAATAGAGTTGACGGGCCATTCATAGATCAATAGTTAAAAAGTAAAAACTTAATATTTACCTCTGAGAGTGTGAGATAGACATTTCATTAGGCTCATACAGTAAAAAGAGTTACTATTTAGGCTTTTACAGTTACTCTGGTCTTTTTTTAATTGTCCACAAGTCTAAGGTTTCTTTCTTGACAACAAAACCTGCAGCATGACTAGGCTTATCTTGTTTGGTTTAAGCAGTGATGATTGAATATCGATTTTCTACTGAATGTGTTCAATGTTAGCTTTGATTGCAATGCCAATTACAGTTATAAGGAGCGATGATGTAGTAAAAATTCTAGCTTTGAACCGCTGTAGCACAGGTGACTCCTTTAAGATCACAGACAGATTAATTTAGATCAATTACATTAACGTACTATTTTTTATTAATTACACTTAATCGAGTACAATGAAAAATTTTGATCTATGTCGACGACCCAATTAATTGGGGACTGAGGTTATATTTATATTATTGTTGTTGTTGTTATATTAACAATTTTCTCTACTTATCTTTAACAAGTTTATCCATTCAATTCTTTAGAGGTTATATTCTTAAATAATGAGCTATAGGACTTATTCCAAAATGAGCCTTAACGCTAGATCGAAACGATAAGCTTACATTATTTTTTAGGTAAACTATTCAATCAAAGACAATATTATATTGATATCATCTCATATTTAACCTTGACATACATTCTTTTACTGTGTCAATTAAATGTTTAGGTAAGGTGGTTCCATTAAAGTAAAAGCTAGTAGGATATTACTATAGTTCAAACAAGTGGAATCAAGCTGCCCCAGTTCCAAAGATTAAGTAAAGGTTCATAACTATATTCATTTGAATCTATAAAAGGCAAAGCGTTCACAACCTTTGTCCTACACTTGGGAGACAAGCACAACTAACAAAGTCATTCTTACTTTAGTTTTAGGCTAACATATATATAGCTTTTAAGTAACCGAATGGCCAAGATATCCCTAGAGATTATATCAAAGTTCTGTCCCAACCTGCCCTTAACACTTCCATAAACAGGGTCTGTCCAAAAATTTACTGTTCAACTGTTTGGATTTATTCTACAATTAGAATACGGTTCTTTTTATTTTAATCCCACCCTTCAATTCAAGGGAGTAAGGAACTAGTATTTGATGGTCAAAAATGCCACATGGACATTATTAAGATAACAACAAAGCTTCAATACCAAATGAGAGCTGACTATACAGATTGAGCTTTTTTGATATGCTCAATTCAAGGCACATTTTTTCACACCAAAAGTTGGGAACCTTAATTTAGTGTATCGCGAGATGAAAACGTCCAAATGTTTATATCTCTTTGATTCATTTTTCTTAAGAGCATAGGACGGTTGTCAATTTATTGTCATAGGTTCTTGATGTGTAGAATATGTGTTTGAAGTAATTAAATGTGTAGCACAAAAGTGCTTGTGTAATTGTGTTCGTGGTTGATGTTCTAGTTGATGTTTGCCGGACAACTCTTTGGACTTTCGTGGTTTATGACAACATAGCTTCAGCCTAACGTTTATTGAGGTCGACTACAAAGATCAAATTCTTTCATTATGGTCAATTTAGTACAATTGATGGTGAGTTTTCTACTTTCGCAGTTTATAAAACTTTGAGTTATAAAACAAAATGAAATAAAAGATATCTGAAGAATTGTCAACTTTTAGATTGTATGGTTATTCAAACGAGCTGAGTTTTTCTTAATTTGTAACTGCTTAAGATGAACACTGGCAAGTTTTTCCAAACCATGTCCACGCAAGTCGAAAGGATTCAAAATAGCTGTTTATTGGCCAGTAGCCACGTATCTTCATTTCTAGTTTCTTACCCAATAAGATATAATCCTTGATTGCTCTGCACCAACTTTACAAATCTTCTCGTCTTTGTCCCGGAAAGTCATCTTGCGTGCCAATCGCTTCGCCTATGAAGCATGAAAGGAGCGACACCTTGTACTTTTGTTACCTACCAAACTAGTACCATTTCTGGCTCAATACAGAGAACCTTTGTGTCTCTAATTGATCAGCTGTGCTGCTTCTTATCAAACCAGTTTTTCTACGTTTGCACGGCATTGTCACGATTATGATTCATGAGAGGATTTGTCTTTTTTTCTTTTTTTTTTCTTTTTTTGGGAGAGGGTTTGTCTCTTACTTCAAGATCAAATAGTTCGTCTTCATTAAGTGAAAGCTCCACTAGTTTGTAATATTCTCACATTTATGGATATTTGAAAGTATGAGTTGTTTATTAAAACTAGTCGACATCACGTGGGGCGAATTCATGATTTTAAGTAGACTTTGGCTAGACTTAAATACTAATATGTATTTTTTTTGGAAAATATTTTTTTTAAAAAATACTTTTGTAACGTAGAAAAATTGACACTCACTTATATAGTGACATCTCTTGAGTTTCCCCGAGATGTGTGCCCGCACACATCTTGATGACTATTAGAGGGACGCCAACAAATACGTGACTTTTCCGAGTTACAATATATAGTAGGGTCTTTTTTTTGTTTAAATAAATAATTTCGAAAATATATCAGCTAGTGTTAATTATGTTTTTCTCTAGGAAGAAAGATGCTACATTATACTATAAAGTTCATCTCGATTCCGATCAGGACGATGGAATTGCAATTTAAATTCAATTACGTTGTTACACCAACTACTTCACCACTAAAATTAACACTTTTATTTTTACTTCAATGGGAATCGAATCATCACCTCCTAAAACATTGCCTTTAGGCAAATGATGTCTCTGCCAAAACTAGCTCACTCTAATTTTATTTCAATAACAAACGTTCAATGAATTAAACATTTTTTGTTGAATCAATGAAATAAACATTAAACTTTGCTAAACCTTTTTCTTGCTTTTCGTTCTCTTTTATTTATTTATTTTTTGCTTAAGAGGAAGTCGAACACACGACCTCCCTGCTTACCTTCTAGCAAGTGATTTTCACCTGAGATGCTTTTGACTCCTTATTTTTAATTGAATGTCGACAAATGAACTTTACTTAATTTATTTTCTTTTATTAATTTCTTATTTGGGTGGATTAGGCTTGAAAAATCTTTAATTGGTGGGCTAAACTTTAAAAAAAAAAAAAAACAAAGAAAGAAAAAAAGTGGCATATGTGTATATAGGGGGTTACATGTACCTTGCTATGAGCTAGATACATGTAGATCCCACACGCTTCACACGCTTGCGCCCGACAAGAATAAATATCTACATATTAAATAAAATAATTTTGATTAGAAAAAAAATGGAAAAAAAAACTTATGATGTTCTCATTCCTTCTCAAATATTTATCACGTTTTGAGAAATTTTTGTTTAAGTTGTAACCTTCGGAAATAAAAAATTAAGCATCAATTACTTCATTTTCAACTCTAACTTCACTAAAGACAAAATCATATTTTTTTCAATAAATACTAATTGAATTTGTGTTGTAATGGATAAAAAAAAAAACTTGTGATACTTGTGCTATAATTTTTTTTGTCAAAGAGTACTTATGTTACAATTAGAAACTCCAAAAAAAAAAAAAAAAGGAAAATAGAAACTGTCCAAAAACACGAAAAAAAAAACTCCCCAAAAAAATTTAAAAATTGACTTTTTAAATAATTAATTATTAATTATTTTGATAATTATGAGTAATAAAGTAACTCTTTAAACTCACAGTTGAAGTGTCATTTTATTAAATTTTAAATTAAAAATTGACTTAAAATATAAATTAAACAAATTTATAATAGTTAAAATATAATAATAAATTTCAAGGGATAAAATAATAGAAGCTGTAAAATGTTATAATATTTTAACTAATTATGTAAAAAAAAAGGAGAAAGCTGGCAAGTTTAATTATTTAATTGTTATTTCGTGTTTTTACTTTTAATATGCTTTTGTTACAAATAAATCCTTGTAAAAGTTAAGGTTTAGAGACGCCAGGGCTCCACTCTAAAAAAAAATCTTTGGTTATTCATTTATAAAATTATTAAATGGATAAGTTTGGGACCGTGTTTTGTGGTATAAAATATAAATGAAAAACTATATCGTACAAAAGTGAGTTATTGGACACGTGTTGCGTAGATGAAGGAATGCCGTTTTCAGAAAATTTAGTTGAGTTTTAATTTGATGTGACATGGAGTAATGGCATTGGTGGATTTGGCAGTGGAATCCAACTTTTTGACCCAAAAGAGGAAACCAAAATCTAAGGTGGGTCTCATCACATGACAGCCAGAGCTCTCACGCGATTCCTTGATATCAGCTGCGATTTTATTCTTTTTCAGCATGTCATCTCTCTTCACTCTCTTCTCATCTCCAATATTTACTGTTGACGTATAAAGAATGTTATTTTTTATTTTTCTTTTTTAAAAATAAAATAATAATAATAATAATAATAATAATAATAATAATAATAATAATAATAACAACAACAACCGATTGATCTTAGTAGCATCAGAAGTTGTTGGACTTTATTTAAAGTGAAAATAATAAAAAGTAGGTATCTAATTTTCTCAAAAAAATAAAAAGGAAGGAAGTATCCACTCAATTGAAATAACACTTCATAGTGTTTAAGCATCAATACAAGTGATATTAGATATCATATTAATAATTATATAACCTCAATTTTAAATTAATTGGGGACCTCAGAGTTGTCTATTCGTTTGATCTATCATCTATAGCAGATACCGCCACGTTAGTAATCTTGAAAAAAAAATAATATACAAACAACCTATCAAAGAAAAACATAATTTATTCAAAAGATTATTTTTTTTTCTAGATCAGCAGAAAATAATATAATATAAAAAGGTTGTCCCATAAGAAAAGATTTGATAAGAATAAACTAAAGAATAATAATGGTGATTGAACCGATCTAGTATTTTCTTGTCAAAAATTACTTGCGCACTTGAACCTCTAACTTGTTATCTGAAATTGTTGCTAAAATTATGAAAAGCATTATCGCTTCTATTGGTCGGGAATGTTATCCCTTTGGGAGATGTATGTCCTATCAAAAGATTAATTCTTTACTCACAAACAGAAAGTGAGGGAAGTGGAGAAAAAAATAATCTGTCTTTCTTTAGGTTGTATTACTACTCTCTTTGTTTCTTTATAAGTATTTTTTTTTAAGTTTAATTTTTAAAAAAGTTTTTTTTTTTTTTAAATCAAGCTGATATTATTCACTCCAAATCTTCGACAATTACAATATAATTACAATATAAAAAGAAACGAGGGTACATCATATCACTCGATACGACCGATCATAGAATTAGCTTCAATTGCAATAGCATAGGCTACTGAATTCGCTGATCTCCGCACAGAACACACACTTTAAGACCTTAGGTCTATCGACAAAAATTTGCAGTAGCCAATGATCCCACCAAAATAAGAATTGTCAGTTATCCCTCCTTGGATCGCATGAACCACTTGCAAAGCATGAGTCTTCAAAAGTCCCTGCCAATGCTGCAATAAATTGCCTGCCCCGTCCCTCAAAATTGCGCCATAATAACTCACCCCTTTGTCAACTCAACATTACCTTAATACATCAACCACTTAACGCTTCAAAAGCCATTTAATTATCTTGGATGAAGAAATAGTAACAGTTAAATGACTAAATCACCATTCATCTTTATAACCCCACCACTTTTATATACCCTAATCGTTAATGTGCAATTAATTTTTTTTCTATAAAAGGTATAAAAGTCAATTAAATAATTAATGTGTATTGAAACTATCAAATGACATATATTGTGAAATATTTCAAAATTGTTAAAAAGTCACTTATAAGGAAACGAATTGAATATCTTACTAGCCGTCAACCCAAGTACGAGTGCGAGCAAGACCAAGTATCAATATATATATATCAGATAAAAATATATTTGATGAGAAAAAGGAGAATGTACTATATTTATATTAAATATATACACATAGCAACTTAGTCGGTGGGTGGAGGAATTCAATTTCCTCGTTAACAATTACTTCTGAAACTAAAAAAGTACAAAAATAATAATTATTGACTCACAATTCTGTGATGGCCCCAACTACAAATAAAGGCACCCCCAACTTAATCTCTTATTAAATGTGTAATAATTATTAAACCGTGACAAATTCACTCAACTACGTAAACTTTTTTATTACGATTCTTTATTAAAAAAAGAAAAATAGTATACAATTGAAAAAGTAAAAAAAATATATATAGATAAATTCTGCTACATTTTAATAGCAACAAAATATGGAAAATATATAGTGGCTCCTGATTATTTGTGGAGTTAAATCCAATTATAATTGCATTAGGAAACCACTATTGTGGAGTTATCGGTATAAGAATCGGAAATTGCTAAAAAGAAAGTGTGCCACATGTCATGTGTCAAGTTGTAAGACTTATCACAAAATAAAAATTGTGACATCATCATGCCATGTGTCATGTTGTAGACATATTCATTATGTCACGCGTCATGTTGTGAGAGCTCTTCTAAAAAATAGTTCTTTATATATATATATATATATAGAAGATGTGTAAAAATTCTAAGTTATAGTGCTAAATCACGTACTTGTTTTTAAAACAAGTTTTTTTTTTGAAACAAGAAGTTTATGTTTTAGAATTCAAAAGTAAAATTATCTTTTATTAATAAAAAAAGACAACTTGGCTCCACTGCAGTTCGAATTCATAACCTCTTATTACGAACTCCGTATCAAATTATTGGACCACCCAATTGATTAGTTTCGATGACAAATTATCACTAATGAACTAAAATTAATTCTTAATTACTTAAGCCATAACATATGTGATGAGAAGAAGATGCAACACTTGCCAAAAGACAATTTTTGGGAGGTTTGAATTCGACTCTCACTTAAGTAAAAAAAAATTCAATTATTTATGAACCATCCATGATTAGTGAAGGATTAAACGCGCGGTTTCTTATTTTTCAAATCTATCCAAGCACTATAAGCAAAAAGATTTACCAAGGAAAAAAAAAAAAAAAAAAAAGAAGCAAAAGTGGTGTGCTTTTAAAATTATTTGTATGAGAATATATATTATTAGAACAAGTTTACTTGATCTCTAAACACTTTTTAAAGTCTAACTAAAATTAGGTTAGTGATATTTTCTTTGTAAATGTCAATTTTACATTTGGATCAAATAAATGACAAAAATTCATAAATAGAAGGAAAATAAATATTTTAATAAAATCACTTGAAGCGAGTATATTTATTATTATTAGATATATTTGCTCTCTCAAGTGGCTGTTAATTTTATCAAATAACTATTATATGAATACATCAGTAAAAGAATTACTTGTTGGTTTTTAGATGATTCAGTGACCAACTTGACAGAAGTGGTAGCATTTTTATTTTTTATTTTTGGCCGTGCTCGTTTTAAATGAAAAATAAAATAAAATTTACGTCGATGTCAATAAGTAAATAAAAAAAAGGACAGATCCCTACCACGAGGACATGTTTCCTGGAATTACCGAAATCCTCCAGGGGCAGAGACGTCCTTCCATAGCAAATCCCCAATCTCGGAGACAGAACCGGTTTCCCATCAATGACGTAACCTATCTAGGACAAGATCTTCTGTCCCAATCCAACCGTCCACGTGCCCTCCTACCCCTCCCAATTACAATCCAAATCTCATCCTTCCACGTGTCGGATTTCTCGAACCTCCAACAAGACGTTCAAAGCCAACACCACGCCCGAGAAGGCTCTCACGCACAGCACACCTCCACAATTACTCGCGTACTCTGATCAGGCGTACAAACGCCACGTCTCCCACTCTCATTGGCTCTCGATGTGGCGCCAAACCACAGCCAATCACGACTCCCCCACCCCCCCTCTCTCTCTCTCTCTCTTCACATCTCTAAAGCCACGTCTCACTTTCCCACCAATCGCCTCTCTGCGCTGTTCCTCTTCCCCCTCTCACACGTGTAACACTGCACACGCGTCCCCCACTCCCCGCTCTCCCTATATAACCACTTAGACACCCCCTCATCTTTTCGAGTCTTGTTATATCTTTATGTTTTTGATAAGAAACTTGTACGTATTATTCCTCTTAATCTTTAGTTATTATCAGTATGGATGGTAGAGGTGGATGCTGCATAGCAAGGACGTATACTGGAGGTATTTACGATGCGTCCAAGATCGACCGGATAATGCTCAGATTCCGGCCGATCGCTCCTAAGCCGGCCGCCGGAGGGCCGGTCTCCGACGAGAAGACTGTTTTGAGTAACGCGTGCAAGGCGGGTAGGGCGAAGCGGAAGTACGTCAGGGATGGAAGTAAGAAATCGTGTCAGAGTGGGAGGAAGAAAAAGAGAAATGATGGTTGCGTGTTGGATGAGAGTGAGGTGAAGGTGGTCACGCTGCCCTTGCTGCCGGAGAAGCCGGTGGAGAAGGACACGCCCACCTCGAGATCCCCGTCGTCTGAGTCCGAGGATCTGACGGTGGGGAGTCCGTGGAGAATGAGTAGTATTATGAATACGACTACTCAACATGATTACGGGGTGATTTTATGTGGGCCCGGGGAACGGACGGTGGTGATCGTGGTGGAGTGCGTGACGGATGTGTGTGCGGGTGCGGGTGGGGGTGGTGGTGAGGAGAGGAGAATGATCAGTACTCTGGAGAGGGACACGTGTCCGGGGTTCGTATCGGACGGGTGGGATAGAGTGGGGTGGACGAACGAGGCGTTCAGGGAGATGGTGATGATGAGGGAGGAAGGTTACGATCAGATGGTCTGGTTGGTGGTGAAGGACAGGTTGCCGGTGACTTGTCAGGCGTTCACGTGTCGGGTGAGGGTGCTGTACACGTGGAGGAAGGAGAGGCACTCGGTGACTGTGCCTTGTGATGTGTGGCGGATCAACGGTACTGGAGGGCTTGCATGGAGACTAGACGTCAAGGCAGCGCTCAGTCTTGGTCGATAAACCAAACGAACAAACATATCAGTACTGCTAAAAACTGTAAATACTGTCCCTTCCATGCATGCATCTTTTGCTTTTCCTTGACCCCGCTTTCTCTCTTTTTAAGTTTCAATATGTGTGTGTGCGTCTTTTTGTGGAACTGGAACCTGGAACCCTATTTGTTGTTCAAATGAGATTAACATGTAAAATGTTTAAATAGTACGTGCTTAATATATCAGAACGTAGTAGTTTTTTAATTATTATTTCTCATGTGTGTTAAGCCTGGCACTAATAGTCCGTCACCCAACTCGATTTTTTCAATCACGATACTGGAACTCAAGATAGATGCGCCGTTTAATTAAGGATTTTTTTTTTTTGCCCTAATAATTAATTATTGTAATATTATTTTTTTAATTTGAGCGGAGTCAAATTTACGACCTTCTAAATTAAATTTTTGCTTCTTTTTTTTCATTGTATGAAACTTAAACTATTAAGGGAGTCCCATGCCACCCACTCGTACCATGAGTTGTTGTTAATGATGGCGACGAAGAGGGTGGTAAATGCTAGCCAGCAGCGTGAGCATGCAAAGGGACACGTGGTTGATATTTTAGGGCGTTGGTGCCTGTTTGTTTGGTTACTATTACTTCTTGGGCCATCTGGTGCTCTCTTTTTCTTTTGTACTAGGACTAGCTTAGCTGGCTGTGCATGTTCAGTGATTTGTCGGTTTTGTTTAATTTCTTTATCGGTATGTATACTTAGGTTGTCTACCAATGAGTGTGGAGGTTCCGGCCCTCAGTCCCTGTATATATGTGAGATTTTTGATGTACTGCTGTTATAGTGTTAGATAGTGGTGGATGGATGGCACTTTGCACTTAAAGATGAGAGACGCACGTTCAGACTCTCGTCTACACGTATTAAGCGGTTCGTATTGAGTCTACCGACGAAGCAGTGTTGGTGCTGCAAACCCTCTTATCACGTCCACGTGTGATACTTGAATTTATTATTTTTATTTTTCTCTGATAGATCTAGTGATAAGATTTTCTTATAAAGATGTTTCGGTGTTAGACTGCTCTGACTGGGCTCATGGAAATGATCAACGACATCTTTTTCAACATATTGTAACAGTTAAAAGATATAACGTGGTTGTTGCGATTTGAATTTGGGACTATATTGCTATGATCGTTAACGTTTTGAGATTGAGTGATTTGAATTCTGAACTATATTCTTTCAATCGTCAATGTCTTAAGATTGAGTCGCTGGTATTACACCACGTCAAAGTGTATGCGCGCTTAATTTGCTATCGAACTTTTGAGACATTGTGATTTCATTAGTTGCTCGGGCCAGCAAATTAAAGTTTTATTACTGTTGAAGATTTTTCGAGGAGATATATATATATCATGATATTCGCTTCGTATATGCACCTCAATTCAGACCTGACCTATACTAGTGCTCATAGAAGATGCTTGATATAATGATCATCATGCTTTTAACGAAAAATCTTGACCCATGCGTGCAACAAAATGTATTTATCCACAAAGATATGCCTTATTAAGAATATCTTTAATTATATCATTCGATAGAAAAATAAAATTTAAGGTTGGGCATGTACATCAAAAATTAAATCCTCCTCATTCCCAACCGAAAAAAAAGTTTGTGGATTTTCTTTTGATGTATATTTATGGGCGTGCGAACTTTTTTTGGCCTTGCTTTAATTATTTGAGATATATGAGTGGTTTAAATAATATATATATATATATAATATGCATATATGCTCAAAAGAATAAATTAAAGGATGGTGAGTCTGAGATTGATGAATAATATTGTTTCCAATAATGCTGTTAATTAATTAAGTGGATTCAATGGCTCTAATCATTTTGACGATTGCTGGTTATTCAATTTCTAAGTATACATTATAGTTTGGTTGTTTTCCTCTAAAATGCATGGAATATTTCAGTACTACTGTCTTTTCAGAGGGGGATATTTATTCTCTTTAGATTGGTTGGGGTTTTTAAATTCTTAGAAAAAAAAAATCAGGTACGATTTTAGGCTTAATTAATCTGATAATGCATCGGCATTTTCATCATTACCATATACTTATTGGCTGCCACTTTAGACAACTACACATCACCAGTCTACGGAGCTCGATAAACTCATTCAGTTCATCAGTTCATGATGATCAACAGAGGGGGATGCACTTCATTGAAGTTCAGCAATTTAATATGCATATATGGTATTTAAAATGTTAAACGTGTAAAGAGATATAAGCAAGTTTTCTTTTACAAAAAAACCGTTTGGATCCAAAAAGTTCGACTCAATAAATTTTTTCATAATTTTTAACATTCTTGAAAATTTCAAAATATTTAGACCTAATTATTCTATAGGTGTTTAATTAATACAGATAAAAATAAAATGATGATTTACAAATATACAAAAATTAAAAGTCTGGACTCAAATAGTCCACCTAACACTACCCTTTCTTTTAATTAACTGCATGTATGTATAAATGCTTGATAATGTGTTGATATTTGTGATGATCATATCTTGATTAGTTGCAAGAAATTATTCCCTGCGACTTTTTAGTCATCTTAAAATATTTTATAATATATATTATTTGATAATTTTAATACATATTAATTACTTAATTGACTTTTATACCCTTCATAAAAAATTAATAATTACACATTAATAATTAGTGTATGAGAAATAGTAGGGTGAGTAGAGATAAAAATGTGATTTAGTCATTTAACTATCACTTTCTCCTCAAATCAAAATAATTAAGTGATTTTTTAAAAATTGCGAACAACTTTAAAACAACACTTAAAAAGAAATGAAGGGAGTACTAGTCCATATTTCGATCACGAATTAGAAGGTTTGGGTTGGTTAATTACATAAATAAAGTTCTTCAACTTTGCTTGATTTAATTAATGTAATTAAATCGATAAAAATACACACACGCATGTATATATATAAAATATATATCTATGTCATGAAAACCCTCAAAACGCATTAAATGATTCATGCATTTATGACGTCTTGATTAATGTATTGGATTATAATTTAAAGTTTTAAATAGTATACCCATGACATGGATGTATATTTGGTTGTATATTAGAATCCAGTGGATGGGCACTCACGATGATGCACAATCTTAACCTGAATAAATTTGTTGATGTTGAGTTAAATATTAAATAATCTCAATCAACAAGTTAAATATTATATATATGTATATCAAATAGAACTGGCTGTAATTCTTTTTTTTTTACATGAATTGAATTGTGAAAAATAGTGGAATTTTTTTATCCGCGTATCCACATTAAGTTGGCCATTTCTCATTTTTCAAATATTTAAATTAGAAAAAACTACACACTATCCACGTGAAGTTAGTTATCTCTCTCTACCCCTATTCATCAATTACCACGTGACACTCATCACGCTTGATTTTGCACATCAAGTGATTGCATTTAGTTTTTTTAAACATGAAAAAATAAAAAAAACATATATGCCCTTATTTGTTGTAAGGATATAATTTGGAAAGAAAATTTGTTGCACTTGACTAATAAAGGCAAACTTGTAATAAATGATATTTTGGCTTCGCTACAAACTTTAAGGGTATTTTCATCATATATAAGATATATATATATATATATATATATATAATGCTTCTACCATGGGTATCAAATAAATATCCATGACATGGATACCAATTCTCAACCATTAGATCATGAATAGAAAGAATGGTTGTAAAATATCAATTAATGCATATTAATGTGATCCACATATAATTGATGACCTTTAAATGTATTTTCAATCAAAAAATCACAAATTTTACCATTTGCTATTTATTTTTACTAATAAAAAATTTAAGATTTAAAAATGTTATTTCTTGTTTAATTTGTGAAAGACAAATACATTTTAAAATTTATTTTTAACTTTCAAGTTAAGAATTTACTAGCAAATGTGCATTACCTATAGTATCAATAATAAAGTTTAATTTAAAAATAAAATTTAGTACAATTCCTTATAACATTACTATTTATAATTTATCTTTTTTTTAAGAAATAATTTACACTTAATTAATTTATAATTTAAATAATCAACCATTTCCTCAAAAGAAAATAATAATTAAATATAAATATTCATCATAAAAAGTAGAATAGATAAATAAATTATTTGAATCGAATTAAAATGGTTAAAACTTTTTAGTTGGAAAACAATTAAATTTTAACATGCTACTATAAAATGATTAATTTAGATTTTAAAATTATGTATGAATCACATAAAAGACAAAGATACATTAGTAAAGTATAATATTAATTGGAATTACAAGTGATTTGATTTTCCTCTTGAGTTTTAATTTTTTTCAAAAAATGGAAAAATCAAGTTGAGAGGGCCACTACATATATAACGAGCACGACAATATCCGAGTGTGGATTACTCGGTATGATTAGAGCGGGATGTTAAGTAGATTTTTTTCAAAAAATATATCAGAGAAAATTAAAGAAATAATTTTAGTTATTATTCTTTTTTATATTAATATTCACATAATTAATAGATAGTACAAAATATCTATACTATTATAATAACAATTCTAAAACGGTTAACCGTGAAGCCTTTTTGGCTAAAACTTCCAACAATGCCCCTTACTGTTTTGATACAAATATTTAAATTCGGGATAAAATAGTAATTTAATTGATAACTACAAATTACAAATTAATAGGCGGTTTTGATTTTAAATGTGCGGATGAAAACTCAATTAGTTTTCAAATTTTTTTAAATTAGTAGTCAGTTTCTTAACAAAGTGGGATTTGGATGATTTTTTTTCTCGATTCCACCTTTTTACTCTTTTCTCTCCTCTACCTTTTTACTCTCTCTTTCCCCTTCACGTTCTTCTTCAAAATCACGCGCATAGCGCGAGCCCATTGACTAGTTTTAAAAATAATAATAATTTAATTATAAAATTAAATTAAATCACATTAAAGTGTTCAAATTTTAAAAATATAATTTAAAGAATTTGAAAGTTATCGAAGTGTAATATATATACTACATTAAATCGAGCTCAATTGATCATTAGATTCATGTAGTCGGCCTTATTTATTAAAATCGATCAAATATTGTTATATATTGTTATTATAGCTATCATCATTAATTATTTATAATTGCAATTTTTTATAATTACATTTGTTACTTCAAAATAATCTTGTTCATAGATAGTGATATTAGATTATTAATTCTTTAATATCAATTACGATTGATGTATTTTTTCTATTGCCTTTTGAAAATAAGGAAAAAATGAAATCAAATTTAAATTTGTTGTAATTTTAGTTTATGCACTTATAAAAATCTAAAATTGTAAATTAATTTTGTGATATAATTTTATTTAATTAATAGTGTTATATAATTATTTAAAGAAAATCAAAATGTAACATTTTTTTCTATAAAAGAGACTTATTAGTATTATATTTGTTACTTATTTTAATTATTGTAGCTTTGAAATAAATAATAATTTTTTAATTTAATAAATTATAAACGACCATAACTAAAACATTGATTTTAAAAATTAATAATTTTATAATCTAAAAATAGAAAATAAAAAGAACTTTTTTGTTAAAAGATTTAATAAAATGAATAAGTATCATACGTTATTAACATATTTTGATTAAGTAATATAAATAATTAATTTTATATAAAAAGAGTTTATATTTTTTACTCAAAAAAGTTTATTTATGTTGGTACTATTTTCAACCTAAGTCAATATTGTTGATATATTATGAAAATAAATTATTGATATATATTATAAAGGTGTAGTACATGGTATAAGTATTAATTTGAAATTACATTAATTGTAATTATTGTTCCTAATCATTGTCAATTATCATATGACATTAATTTTAATTATTTTGTTCATAATAATTTTAAATTGTCAATTATATTATCACATACCCCTTAACATTACAAAAATTTTAAAAACTTATTTTTCAATGGACAACAATTTAAAAAAATATGTTGCATTTAATGAATATTAGACAATTTTCAATCATAATTAAATAGCAAGAATTAAACGATACAAAGGCTCCATGCCATGGACATCTTTTTGATACTCATGGTAGAAACATCTATATATATATATATATATACAATAAATCTACTTTGACTCATGAGTTCGGATTTATAATGAGGTTTTTAAAGTTTTTGTAAATATTTAAAAGGCATCAAAATAATTTTACAAGTGATTATAGTTACTTCATTAATTACTCCTAAATGTATTTAATTTTTTTAAAAATAGTAATGCATACGTAATGAAGAAAAAACGCACTGCGCAAATATATAAGATACAATCATACAACAAATATTGTAACGGAAAAAAGAGAAATCTTTTGTCCCCTCAATTGAGAGCTACAGCCAAAGCCCCACTGCTTACCGGAGTAGTTGGTTATTCCGATACTAAACCTCACCTAAAAAAACATTAATTAGCTACCACCACATCTTTAATGTACGTCACTACGTCTAAATGCTTATTTATTCTATGAAGGCACATTTCTTCCTTAGTTTATGTTTTCTACATTTTTTTTTTAATTTATACAAGAAACATGTTGTCTGCATCTTTTTTTTTTTTGTGGTTTCTTGTCTGCATCTTTTAGAGGGTAACATCTTTGCAATAAAAATGCTCTTGTTATTTGTACAGGCACTAATTAATGATCAATGACATGTGGCAGAAATATTTCCGCCCAAACTATATATTGGGGGCATATCATATCAAAAGTAACTCATTTACTATAGTGGATATTGAAAGCAACTCTAGATCGATAGTAGATAATGTCATTGCTAAACAACATGTACATATGTTTTTCTTGTTCACCACAAATGCAGGCATTAATCTTGCACGCACGTTACTACATTCAATCAAAATGAATTATGACAAAAATAAATAAAGGGTCCATTCAAAAATATTTGCTTGTCGAGGACACGTGTAGCTTGAAAGTTCACCGACCAATCAGACCAATCATGTGTGGGAATTTTTATTTTTATTTTGTCAGGGATCGTGTATGGGAATTAATACTTGACTTTGAAAATTATTTGCTTGTCGAGGACACGTGTTGGATTTGTAGTGAGCAAATGATTAAAACAAAGTGGACCAGTTGAACGGTGGGCGATAATAACACTTCATCTGGGGACCAGTGAGAGACTGCCACCTGTCCAGATTGATGGAATTGTTGGGGCTCCACGACGAAGACCAATCAGCGACGTGCGTTGTTGGTCCGCCCGCCATCAATGTGGGCCCTCCGCCTCATCACTTACAAATTGGCACTGGACCACCTATATTTTCGCTTTTGAATTCAATTTAAATGTTTCACTTGTGAATTCAATTTAAATTTTAAACAGTGTTTGAACCACTTTGTATCCACTTATTCGATTACTACGAATTAGCCTCAAATCGCATATTTTACAATAAAGAGAACTCACAATGTTGATATTTTCACTCATAAAACTCAAACTTTAGTTACTAATTAAAGAACAATAATCCACTTCAACGCTTGTACCAACCTTATGTCCCATAAAAATATTATGTCCCATCTGCTTGCCCAAAAAACAAGAGAGTAATTACTGTAATTGCTTAGAAACAAATTTGAAATATAAAAGCCCAACATGACTGATTTCAAGCTCATGAACTACAAAGAAATGTTACGACGAAAAAAAAAAAAAAAAACTACAACGAATGAAAGTTGAACGATTTCAGGCACAGACGCTGTTGTCTTCTTAAGATCTTGGTGATCGAGGGAAACAAAATTGTACTTTGTGACTGATTTCGCAATAATTCTTCGAGGCTATGTCGCGAGCTGATGGAAGTGGTTGTTGCTAATGACAAACTATTTCTTCTCAGTAAACTGAAAATTGGCTAAATGCAAAGAACAGAACCTATGTTTCCCTGCAAATGAAATTTCAAGAGTTAGACCAGATGCACCCTACATTGAAGCTGTCAAGTAACACTACACATATATAAGTGCTTATCAATCAGCATTGCCTCAACACAATCACCTCAGTTCCAAATTAATTGAGGTAAGCTACATGGATCAAACTTTTTCATTGCGAATCGATTTTGTGCAATTGATGGGAATTAGCATGCCTCTATGAATGTAAATATTTATGATAGCTTTGTTAGTCCTCATTAACAAACAAAAATACATAACTTCTGCATTTGTACATTACTTGGTCAGAGAGGGCAGCTACACAAGAATACACCATGTAAATGAAATGGGGCTTACATACTTCTAATGATCAGACCCAAAAGAGAGAAGCGAAGGCGGGTTTTCTTTACTCCTGGTCCGTATTAAGGAAATTTCTGCATTCCAATGGTCAAAATATTTCATGAACAAGGGAATATGATAGAATCAACGACGACGACGACAACAACAACAACAACAACATAAGCCTCGTCTTAAATTAATTGGGGTCGACTACATGGATCAAACTTTTTCATTATGTTCGATTAAATGCAATTGATGGTGAGCTTTCCAAACCATTCAAATCCCTCCTAATTAATGTATCCCATGTTAACTTTGGTGTAGCCCTACCTCGTCGAATTTTTACAATTTCCATTTAGTCAAGTTTTCTAGTGGGGGCATTTGTAGGCCGACTTTGCAAATGACTAAACCACCGCAACCACTCTTCCCTAATCTTTGTGTCAATTGGTGCTACTACTACTTGTTTTTAAATTTATATATTTTTCATTTTATCTTTACGAGTTTTACCATACATCCACATAAGCATCCTCAATTCTGCTACGTTCATTTTATATAATTGTTGTTCCTTTACAGCCAACGTTCACTACCATAGAGCATAGCTGACCTAATTGAGGTTCTATAAAATTTTCCTTTTAACTTAGTATGAACATTTCGATCACAAATCACCCCTGTTACACTCCGCCATTTCTTCCATCAAACTAGAATTCTATGTGTGACATTATTATCAATATTACCATCATTTTGGATGATTGATCCTAGATATATAAAGTGGTTCACCTTAGAAACTTTTTCTTCCCCTAATTTTACCACTCCATCATATCGATGTCTAATGTTTCTAAACTCACAGTGCATGTATTCAGTTTTCGTCCTACTCAACTTAAAGCCTTTAGCTTTAGATTCTAATGTATTCCTCCAGAGTTATAGTTTCCTATTTACTCCATCTTTTGTTTCATCTACTAAGACAATATCATCTGCAAATAACATACACCATGGTATATCCTTTGAATATGCCTAGTTAGTTCATCAATAACTAAAGTAAATAATTATAAACTTAAAGCCGATCCTTGATTAGTCTTATCGTAATGAAAAAATTCTTTTGTAGCTCCTTCCAAATGTCTTTATACTCGTTACTACTCAATCATAAAAGAATATGATAGAATCAGAAGCCCCAAAATTCTAGATACATACATATATACATATATATATATATACACACACACACGTAAACAGCTGAAAGAGGTTCTATCAACTTATACAAAATTAACTACTGGGAGACTGGACCATACAGTTAGTCCTCCGACGTGAAGATTCACCCACTTAAGAAAAAACATGCTATTGACGCTAAAGAGAAGATTAATTTTTGACTCCCCTTGTGAAGGTGAATTAAATTCGCCTCGCTTGGTCAATCGGATGAGCCGTTTGTTTATATTCCAACTGTTCAAGTGAGTATAGTTAGCCCAACTATCTTTCAGTTTTCTCTATAAACGCAAGCATTTACTTCAGACTTCAAACACAAGTTGAGATACTAGGTGTGACAGAAAATGACCCACAAAATTGTCTCTTCAATATTGCTTAAACTAGTCTTGACAGGCAACAACAAAGCCTCAATTCTAAATTAGTTAAGGTCGGCTATATGGAATAAATCAATCTTAACAGGCATTCAAGAAACTTTCAGTGCATTTCGACAATGCACATGGTACTGGCATAAATATCAATGAATAGATTTGTTAAGCAAGCATTGGAATCATAAATAAGGGAGTTTCCATGAGACGAAACACTAATTAAACAATTGTGCACATCATCTTCTTCTCTGTTCTATACTTCAGTCAATCAGTAAATGATCACCTTAGCCATAACGAGGAGAGGACTTTTCCTTTTCGGCATGTGGTGGTAATGCAATCAAGTCCAAGTTCCTTGAGTTGCTTCTCTACAGCTTCCACAGGAAGGCAGGCGTCAATGATCTGCATTAAAAGAATAAAAAATGAATAATAATGGTACCAATTAGGAACAGAGAAGACGGGAATCGTTTGCATATGATATTGTCATAGTAGATGAGACAAAAGATTGAGTGAATAGGAAATTAGAACATGGAGGAACACATTAGAATCTAAAGGGTTTAAGTTGAGTAGGACGAAAACTGAATACATGCACTGTAAATTTAGTAACACTAGACATCGAGATGGCGGAGTGATAAAATTAGGGGAAGTAGAAGTAATACAAAAACACGTAACAATTGTCATTAAATAATATTACAGCAGTACCGTATATGTTTGATATGGCTGCATGCAAACTCTCTCGAGAGACCCCCCCATGAGGAGGTTAAGACTTATTTCAAGTAAATATTTTGTGGAAACTACAACCGTTTAATACTTTTAACTTTTTAAGCATTCAAATTCGACAAGAAGCAAGAATGCTAATAGTTATATGATTTGCCAATATTTCTGTAATTCAAATAGGCACATCCGCACATGATAGGCATTCCAAAAATTAAATACTAAGGCACACCAAGAAGATAGCGAGTGCAACTAGCTAGAGATTACCTCTGGAGATATGTTAAGGTATACTACAAGATCTGGGGCAAGCAAACCCCTTTCTGGAGCCTGCAAGAAAGAGCATATATTCTTCAGTGTCCTATAGAAGCATAGACAAGAAAAATAGAACATTCATGTTTCAAACTGACAAAGCTGAATTTAGCATGCCACCTCATGACCTTACACCACTCTATGTCAAGCCCTTTGGCAGAAGAGAAAGCAACTCCAGAATAAGAATAACGATCAACAATTAAATTTGTTCCACTCTTTAGCTTACTTTCCATCAAAGACCTAGAGAACATGGTACATGGGAGTATGAGATTTAATTGAATAATTGCATTTAATCATTTCCACACATTAGAGATCATTATTCTCAATTAAGAGACAAGACTGAAAAATAATATCATAGTTCAGAAGCTCAGTCACTTCTTTTAAAATATGACAAAATTACAATTCCATGCAAAGCAGTTGGCCAGATATTTAGATAGCATGTGAAGTAAGAAAAACCTTTTCTCCCAACGATTAGCACTAAAAAGTTGATGGACTGTCTGATCATCCAACTGTGATTTGTTCGCCAAATAGGAAGATATCATTTGCCCGACACATGTATTTCTGTCTGGAAACCGCCATGATTCAACTGGAATTCCTTACTCCGCCAGGCAAGAATATGCAGCCGACTACATTGTGAAGTCTTACCACTACGGTCCAAGCCTTCAAAAACAATCAAGGCTCCTCTCACGTTATTATTTTCATTACTTTCCATTTGAGTTTCCCTGAAAGTTCTGTTCCTTGGAAAGTTCAAAAAAGGCTTCACTAATTTTGATGTTGCTATTGATCCAAATTTTCTGAAAAAAAAATCACTTTATAAACGTAGATGACTTGTTTCACCAGTTCTAGGTCTCCTCCACTCGTTGGCAGAAACCTCGGCTGAGTCGGCTCTCTTTGATGATACCTACTTTCATTTCATATGAACAAATAACTAATTATTACAACTTGCAAGTGCTTATGGGTACAGATTGAGGAGTTCGGTGAAGAAAAGATGGCACTGCATTTGTGACTGGATAAGAAAAAGCACCAATCACAGTAAGGGTTAGTGTGACAACATCTTAAGAAGCAACAATTCGTTAGTTCAAAACCCATTTTATTCCCAAATGTGCGAGGAGATGCATTTGGTTAACCAACATCAACAACAGCAACAAAAAAAAGGCCCTATTACAAAAGTTTCACATTGATCAAACATTTCCATTCAACTCAAAGCCTCAACCCTTGCCCACTACCACTGCACCTGGCCTCCAATTCGATCGGGGCTTAGTACTCACGTTTACATTATTTGGAAGTTGGAAGCATGTTCGTAAAAAGTGAAATAGTTTTAAGCTAATTGCCAACTAAACACAACCGTCCTACAAGAAAACTTCGGACTGACTATGTAAATCATGGGCGAAGATCCCAAATTCACCATAGGTGCAGTTAAAGAGAACAAAGAGAATATATAGGTAAACTAGGTAAAATGAAGAAGATAACTACTTAAAATTATAATCTCGATACTTACAACGCCTTTAAAGTTACAGAAGACGGAGCCTGGATCATATCCCTCTTCAGGCCTGTCAAAAAGATGAAATTGCGAAGAACATTATAGAGACAGTGATTTTCAATAATGACAAACAAAAAGCAAAAACCGAGCACGCAAAAAAAATCATGACATTGTTAACACACGTGAGTGGAAATCTACTTCCACAAATAAGCCTCCGTATCACAAAATAAAAAAAGGAGCGATTAAAGGGACTATTAGTCGTCACTGCCCAAAAACTAGTTTATAATGATTGGAGTCAAGTTGTCGATTTCTTATCAAACAAAAACTAAAAAATAAATAAAATAAAAAAAATAAATAAAATTAAGGAGTGAGTATTAGCCCTAAACTAGTATAATGATTAAATGCCAAAGCATCTCTAGTGAGATGAATGAGACATCACTTGCCGAAAAGGCAAGGTAGGGGCGGTTGCGGGTTTTACTCGTGGTGGAGTCAAGTTGTTGATTTCTTATCAAACAAAAACTAAAAAACTCGTATGATGATTAAATCACGAAAACAAAATAGGGGATTATAAGTAATAATGGTCGAACAATAACCCCATTTTGAATACATTACAATTGAGTTTTTTGATAAGAAAGAAATGACATCTTGCCCTCGGCAGGGAACAAGTCCCCCAACCCACGGCCGGTTCTGGGGGTGGGTAGGGTGGAGCGGGCGGCGCCCCAAGCCCCACCCCCAGGATAGGCCTCTAAAATTTTTAAATATATATAGTTTTTTTTTTTTTTTTTTTAAGTTTATCTTTTGGTGTGTGTGATTGGCTCGATAATTATATGGTGTTGTGGATGGCCCCCGACTTAGATAAATCTCACCATACGTGGCTACCGTAATTCAACTCATTATGTATGTGTGTCCCACTTATAGCAATTTCTCTCTAAGAAGTATCTTTTATCTCTTTAAATTTCAATATTGTACCGCTATTCTTTCTATATGTAATAAATTAATAAAACCTACATTTTTTTCATTTAGTAATCAACTGTTGTATTGATTAAAAAACATTAATAGTATCCATTAACTTAACAATATGATTATTTTGTAATAAACTTAACATTTTCTTTTCTATAAATTAAATGATGTTTTGATTAAAAATTTAACAATTACTCATAAAAAGATTAGCATTATATAATGGTAGATGCAACAATTGCCAAAAGACAAAGTTTGAGAATGCTGTGAGTCGACTTCCACTTAAGTCAAAACAAAAAAAAATTAAAGTAAAAAAAGAAAAGAAAAATTACTTAACTTTTTCTATTGTCCGTATTGATTGTATCTTTAAATACATGTAGTACTTTTTATATATTAATTTTATTTAAAAACATCATTTTTTTCAAATAAATAATTTATATATTAAAAGAAAATATAAAATTATATAAATCTAATAATAGCTTGAGCATATGAAAAATAATTGACAAAATCAAACATTTTTTTTTTTTTTATAGAAAACATGAATATAAAATGACTCATTTTGAACTCATGTAGCCCTAGGCCCCAAAAATTTCAGGGTCGTCCGTGCCCCACCCTCCCCCAACCTCTTACACAATTGCTAATACATTACAATTGAATTGATAAGTTTTTCTACCTAGTCCCTCAACTGATATTCTGGTCCCAATACGATACACATTCCTTCAAATGATAGTTTGCACGATGACTCATGCTTCTGGTTTCACTTTCTCTATATGGGAATGTGATAGCAGCTTTGCTATTTAGTGCTTCGCTCATGCATTCAATTTTGCGTAAAAGTTGACGCATAGATGCTCGTGTGTGTGTGAAAAAAATAATCAGACTTTACAATTAAAATCAGTCGTAAAGCAATGATAGGGGATCTTAAGACTATATCATGAAACAGAGGGCACTTGTGAAAAATACATGATTTTGTTTAACCGATTGACGAGGAACAAACTGAAATCTCAACTTATTACCTGGTTCGAATAAATCATAGTTTCTCACTTCATGAAGTTGGGCACATGTGAGCGAAACGATTTGCTGAGCATTTGCTTCTCCATCGCAGAGGGGGGAAAGGAAAGGGGAGGGGTTTCCTATAAGGGATTTCAGATGGTTTTCTAAACAAAAAAATAAAATATAAAGAAAAAATTGCAGTTTGTATGTAAATACAACAACAACAACCTAGTCTCCGTCTCAAATTAACTGAAGTCAACTATATGGATTAAATTTTCCTATTATGCTTGATTAAGTGCATGTATGTAAATAAAAAGGCAAAACATATATTTTTTTGTTCCATAACTTTCAGTCTTTTATGCTTTTGGCTCCTGAACTTTTATTAGTGTACATTTGGTCATTGAACTTTCATTGTTGTACATTGTGTCCCTAAACTTTTGAGTTTTTTATGTTTTTATGGGAAATTAATTTTTTTTTTTCGATTTTTGTTAATCGATATGAGTCGTTCGGTTCAATAATATAAACCATTTTACTCTTCTTAACTAACACACGACACTCTTATTGCTCACATCGCCGGAATTTAACATTTTAAATAATGAAATGACTAAATATATATATTTGTGAAAATTTAAGGATCAAATGACAAAAGCATACAAAACACAAAGTTTATGGACCAAATGATAAGTTTTGCCAAATTAAAAGGAAAGTGTAATGCTATTTGGACTCGTGAGTCAGACTCAAAATTTTTTTTTTAATTTCAAATATATTATTAAACAATTAATGAAACAATCATAATCACTTGTAAAATTCTTTTGATACCCTTTAAATATTTACAAAAATTTAAAAAAATTTAATATTAGTCCAAACTCATAAATTCAACTAAAATTATTGAAAAAGAAAATGCTAAGCAAAAACAACTTTTGTAAGATAGTATCACTTGCTCAACAAAAATAAAAAGTAAGGTTAGTAAGGTTTGCAGTGTTTGTGAGTTCAACTGATTTATTTATTGCACTTAGCAATGTGGCACATGCACGGAATGCGAGTCTCGAGGTGTGCGTCGTTTGTTGTATGCCACATAGTGTTGTGAGGGAGTGTGGCTACAAGTACGCTTATCATTTTTTAAAGGAAAAGTGCATGAACTCAAAAAGTTCGGATTTCAAATAATCAAAAAAATTTAATTTAATTCATTGTGTTTCACTTAGATATATATCTTAAATTATTGATTTACAATATTTTTTTATTGTGTTTCATTTTTACAATATTAATATTTTTACTTTTTAACTTTATATGCAAACAAATGCGATTTTTCTCCGCACATATATCATGAAGGAAATAGAGCAACATAATATTTTTTTTTGATGTGGCGTGTAGGTTCTACGTAAAAATATAATGTAGTGTATTGGTTTACACTCATGGGAGTCGTTATGCACGCTTCAAGATACACATCACACGTGTTATATACTATAAATTATTTTTCGCACATTAATTTTTACTTGAGACCCGCATGACACGTCATTAGAATGTCACACAGGGGTGTCATTCTAGCATTTTCTAAAGTTTTTGCAGATTTTTTGAGATACCAAAATAAAATTTTTAATATTGCATAAAACATCGATTTTCCTATTGATTTAGATGTGTTTGTATACACATCATAGATACACATAAAATATAGAAATAAACTCACAATGAAAGATTATAGATAAAGAAATGATTTCTCTAAATCTTGACTACTTATTATTATGATAAACATGAAAATAAATCAAATAGAATAGAAACAACTCGTTATTAATTTCTTAAATCAATCACAAATATTCTTATAATTTAAGGAAATAACATCTTACTTGATGATGCAAACGGAGGGACGAAATGTTTGTATGGACACTAGCTATACCATTCATGCGTAGGAGATTGTCATTGTGAGTTTATAATTTAAAAACAGATTTAAGATGTTTTCATATTTCTCCTCCTTTAAATGTAAGTTTATAAATTTTAGAGGAGGGAAAAAAAACAGTAAATTTAAGATGTTTTCATATTTCTCCTCCTTTAAATGTAATTTGCTATCTATAAATTACAAGCAACCACTGTAGAGGAGGGAAAGTGCTAACTCCATTTTTTATTGTGAAAAAAATTTCAATTATCTTAAAAAAGGTAGAAGTTTTTAATCTTTTAAGTAAGTTTCAATTTCATTTACAACAAAAAAAAAAGCTACACATAGCCATTTCAAAACCAATACAAAGTTAGATCCGCCATGTTCCATCTTGCAATGAAGAAATCTATTTAGAAGGTTGTCAGTCGCAAAACTTATTCTTGTAACATATAGGCGATAAAACTTGTTATTGTAGTATAAAGGCGATTTTAGTTTGGTTCGAATAACTCCAAGTCCTAAAGTCAGCAAATGTGACGTTGGAGGGCCGTGGTAGCATTTTTCAACAAAAAATAAAAAGAAAAAGTATAAGACAGGTTTTCAATATTCACACACAAGAAAAAGTTTCCAATTTAATTTCACCCAAAAAATCAAAAGAAAAAATAAAGAGAACTGTTAACTCACTTCGGGCACCGACTCAATCGAATGCTGTACAATATACATCGAGATATGTGCGTTCACATCTCTAGGTGAAATGCACTGTATCCGACTGGATCGACTTAAACTCAATGCCCAAAGTGGATTACTTTTGCATTAAGTAATCTTTCTATCTTCTGATTTTACTGTGTCATATCAAATCTAACCGAGGTTTTGCATTATTTTACAGTTGATGAGTTAAGAGCATCTCTAATGGGACTATAAATTGAGGTAAAAATGGATCCACCTAAGAAACAATTCATATATAACCCAAAAAATGATATGAGAACCATGAATTGTAAATGTTTAGATGATGTGACAAAGAATTAAAGTGGTGGGTGTCTATCATAATATTTACTTCTAGACATCATAGTTCATTGCCGCATCATCATTATTTGTTATAGAAAATATAAAAAGTAATTTATAGTCTAAATTCACATTACTATTAAAAATATTTTTTAAATTTAAATATTTATTTAATGTCATTTATGATAGATATTATTTCTACATCCATGAGAATGATAAGATACTAATTCATGATCTAAATCGACATTATCATTAAAGATGATCTCAAGAGATATAGTAGGAGCACATGCGTTGATCTTTCGTGGAAACTCATTCACCGCCAAGAAAAAACGCACAGTCACTACCGACATACTTCATCCGCACGCCCCAAAAAAGACGACTGCCGCACAACGCATCTCAGCCGTCCATCTCATCACACTTCCTATAGATCACAGGACAATTGCCATCACGAGATCCGCACGTTAGGATAGACCCATAGAATCATTAAACAAAAATCTCCCCACAAAAGTAAAAACAATCTCAACCGTACACCCCAATCCAACGGAGGACACCGCACGCCGTATCTTGTAACTCCAACCATTGGATAACATACACGGAAGATTGGACGGCCCGGATTTGTTAGTGGCGGCGGGGTTAGGGGTCTCTCGTGGTCTTTAAAGCGATCGAGCACTCCTCGCGTGCGCGTTTGGCTTCGCTCTCTCTCTCTCTCTCTCTCTCTCTCTGAGTTTGCACACTATCGTGCAGAGTCTCTCCGCCGAAGAGGAGGCGCAAAGCGGCCTAGGGTTTCCCCGTCGAGCGATTCCTCTCGAGATCCAGGTTTCGTGTCCGCTTCGCGATTTCCAAGTCGATTTAGGGTTTCGGCCTTTCTCTCTGTTGATTTTGGTTTGAAGTTTCGATTGTTTTTCGCTCGATTTCGCTGCTTCGATTCGGTTTTGTTATCCGATTTCGCTTCGAAAGGTGGTTTTTTGATGTGTTTGGCTCGGTTTTCTTCGCGTTTGTCGTCATTGCTGTGTTTTCTTGTGTAGGAGGTTCGCGAGGGTTGGATTTCGAGTGGAGGTTTTCGTCGTTGAATGTGTTGTCGCTCGATTGGGCGTGTTAGGGCTTTTTTGAGGCGATGAATGGTGAGGGGATATCTAGGGTTTTGATGTGCTTATTTGCTGGTTTTTGGGGTTTTCGTAGTTGGAATCAGAGGGTACAAGTGAATTAGGGTTTGTAGTTTCCTTACCATATGTTGTGAATTTCTTCTGAGTTTTGGTTTAAAACTTGCATTTGGGACGAGAATAGTTGTATCGTTACTTTGATATTCATTTCCAAGATTTGAAGAGCTTGTTTCGATTTCTCGTATGGTTATCGATCGTGGATTCGCGGTTCGGATCAATTAATTATTCAATCTATCCAGTTAAGGCGGATTTCGTGAATCTATAGTGGGGGGTGTTAGAGTAGCATTAGCTGGGTATGGATCTTACAATAAGGGGTAATGCCTGCAGATTTTGGAAGTTAAACCTATGGCCAAGAAGGCTCTTGTAGAATACGGTGGAAAGAGGGAGGCGAAGCAATACTCGCAGAAAATGTTGTCTGGAATGGGAAGGAGGACGAATAAACTTTCGAGGGGAAATTCTTCTAGTTTTCTGCCGGATTGCAATGATGCGGAGATCATGGGGGATTCTGAGGGTTTTGATAGCTGCGGTAGGGTTGACACTGAGATGGCTGCCTCAGAGGGTTCTTGTGCGCCGAAAAGGAAATGCATCAGCTTGAATGTTGATAGCTGTAATGGATTTGGGGTGCCCATGCAAGTTATTTCAGTTTCAAAGTTGGTTCAGTCGGAAAGAGAGGAGCTAAAAATGAGGTTACGAGAGGAGCTTGGACAAGTTCGGATGTTTCAAAAGAAACTCACTTCTTCATTCACTAATAGTGTGGCTTTGCCTTCTTTTGATGGCATGCCTTCACATAAAAATGTTAAGAATATATCCCTAAATGAGAACCTCCAAGTGGAAATGTCTGCGAAAAATAGAAAACAAGTGCCTTCTGGGCCAAGTAGTAAGCAGGGCTTATCATCAAGGTCTGAGTTTGTGAAGCAGGCTGTTCCATCAACTACCTCACATATGATGTTGATGAAACAATGTGATTCCATACTTCAAAGATTGTTGGAACACAAATTTGCATGGGTCTTCAAAGAGCCAGTCGATGTGCTGAAGTTGAACATTCCTGATTATTTGAATATCATTAAACATCCTATGGATTTAGGGACAATCAAAGGCAAGATAGCCTCTTCAGCCTACTCTAGCCCCCTGGAGTTTCTTGGCGATGTGAGGCTTACCTTTTCTAATGCAATGACCTATAATCCTCCAGGAAATGATGTGCATGTTATGGCTTCTGTACTGAGCAAATTTTTTGAATTGAGGTGGAAAACAGTCCAGAAAAAACTTACTGTAATTGATTTGAAACCAGAGCCTTTGAGGCCTGATCCTCTCATAGAAAGGGAAACTGCAAAGATGGTACATCCTGCCAAAAAAAGGAAAATGACTTCAGTGGACGATGACGTCAAGGTAGATACAGTTAAGACTGTAATGACAGAGGAAGAAAAGCTTAAGCTGAGCAGAGATTTGGAGTCTTTGATTGAAGATTTACCTTTGAACATCATTGACTTTTTAAGAGACAATAGCTTCAATGCCAGCCAGGTTGGGGACGATGAGATTGAGATTGATATTGACGATCTTAGTGGCGAGAAGCTGATGAATTTGAGGAAGCTTGTAGATGATCATCTGCGGGATAAAAAGTGAACGAGTCAAAAGCTGAGCCTTCTGAGATAGAGGTATTGTTTTTTTATATCTCGTTTTCAAGGCATTTGACTATTTTATTGTGCACGTGCCTGGATATGAATGATAACCAGGATTATGTTGAATGCAGATTTTGAATCACTCTGGGATAAGTAATTCATTGGTGCAGCCTTGTAAAGGTAATTTTCTGTTCTGTTTGAAAGTATATGCACCTTGTATGTATTAGTATGCTAATGGTCTATCTCTGGTATATGTTGTTTTTTTTGTCCTCAGCTACTGACCTCGTGGATGAGGACGTGGACATTGGTGGGAATGATCCTCCTATCTTGAGTTATCCTCCTTTGGAGATAGAGAAAGATAGTGCCCACAGAAACAGTAAATGCAGTAGTTCAAGTAGCTCCAGCAGCGATTCAGGCTCTTCATCTAGTGGTCTGTGTCTGTCTTGCGTTTCATATTTTTTCTTTTTCTATGTTGAAATTGGGCAGAGTTTGATCTTTCTATATTTTATTGCAGAATTATGTTTTTGGGATCATTGCAAATTATTCAAGTGGCAGTTTATTTATCTTTTTACATTCTCAGTTATAACTCATTTATTTGGAAATAGTCTTGTTTGGTGTTTTGTTTTCCAGTATTGTTTCTCTACTATTTGCTGTTGTGAATTATGTTTATCTTATCTATACCCAACCATCTCTTCCTTTTTTTAAAAAACTGAGGGAAAACAGATGGTTTAACTCTGGTGTGTAGTATGCAAATAGCAATGTTAGGTCTAGGAGAGTGGACGGAATTTTTGTCAATTGGTGAGGGCATCGTTCGCTTCATCTTCTTATGCAAAATGTTTTTGCGATCCTTGGGGCGAGGTGGGGAGTTGGACTAGGGTATCCATTGGAAACGGATGCCCAACTAACTGATTCTAGGGCTGCCGCATCATGAATGCGCTTAGATAAAGCTTACAAAGCCAGAAGGTGTCATCTCTGGCTTGGCATATATAAGGGACTAGCTGGAATGCCATAGCAACAAAGTTTTCTTTAAAAATATGGCTATGAAATTCATGGTTACGTAGATCTTGAGGTCGACATTCCTTTGGAATCAATTCTTTGTTCTCCATTTTGCAAATCGGTATTCTGTCTCCAACTGTTTGATTGACTTGTACTTGAGAGGTTAGTATATGAGGAACCTGCAGTCGTTGATGCTGATAGGGTTAAGTTTGTAATAGATGATAATATAATCAACATCGCAAAGAACCAAGGTTGCAGCAACAATAAATGTTTAAAGTAAATATGAGACTTCATAATTTATATTCTTATCTGGAATTATTCAAATAATGAGGCGATTGCTTGGGGGTTTTCATAGAGGAAGGTCCATTAATATAGCTAATGGTTATCGTGGTCACAAGGTTGTTTTAATATCACTGTCTTGTTAATATTTATGATCTAAAGGTTCAAAGTACAAACTGTCCATCTACCAAGAAAAGTTTGTTTTTCCTTAAAGGATTTATTATTTTTCCTCGAACTTTTATTGCTTATGTTTTCACTTTTCCTAGAATCATTAATTTCTCATGAGACTTTTTGAAATTTCTAAATAGAGTTGGAATTTGTTTGAGCAATGTAATGTATTAGCTTTTTAGTGATTGTAGCTCCTTTTTCTATAATCTTTGGGTTTTTATATCTCGTTGCACTATGCAACCTTGCAAGTTAATTTCTGAAAGAGATTCTTATATTTCTAGTCTACATGGTGAAGGTCTTAGTAGGCATTGACTAGACTGTTGCACCGGCATTCTTGTAATAGATTGCCTTGGCCGTGTCCTAGGTGGTGAGGTGCTCTTCATTTGTTCTCTTAAAGGAATATTTATCATAATTTTAAAATTTGACAAGGGAATATTTTCCACTTCTATTTGATTTATAACCTATAGGTAGGTTTTCTATTTAGTGCAAATTGAAACCAAATTTAGTTGTTTGAGACTCCATTATGAATGTCTTGATTTAGGTTTAATACATCATGAATGCTTGTCCTAAGCTTATTTTCTTATTGAGAAAAAGAAATAAAAATTGGTGGCTTAAGCATTATTTAAAATGTTCTTCTCTGACATGAAATAAGCGTAGCAAAAATGAGGATGCTTAAGTGGAATGAGTGGTAAAACTCGTATAGAATAAGAAATATAGAAATTCAAAGAAAATTAGGAGTAACACCAAAAGATTAGGGAAGAATGGTTGAGGTGGTTTGGACACATCCAAAGACGGTCTACAAATGCTCTCACTAAAAAACTCGACTCAATAGAAACTTACAAAATTCAATGATGTAGTGGTCGACCGAAGCTAATTTTTTTGAGGCTTCTTCTTCTTCTTCACATCAAAAAGTTATTATCCTTGTAATGTTAGCTTTATTTTGAATGTCTGTATAGAGTAGAGCTACTAGTTTTTGTTAATTTGGTATAGGGATTTCTCTGGAAGTTTTCCAGGGGCCTGACAATTTTAAATTTAACAAAATTTTTGTACAATAAAATAAATTATGATATACTAATAATTTAAATGGAATAAATGGGGTATTCTTTTAAATTAATGAGCATTAGGTTGATAAATAACTTGAGTTACCCTAGGATTTAAGTTTTTGTTCCTAGGAACTGAACGTCTATTGTTGTTATCATAATTAGCTCAAAAAATTCCAAACATGAGTCAGACACGAAATGAACATTGCGTATTCATTGCCAATATGGATTGGGTTCTGATGGTCTTCTGCTTCTGCTTCTACTAATAATTTATGGAGTGTTTCTGGTCTCCATTGATGGAAAATATGTGCCAACTGATATGATTCATGCTTGTAATTTACGTTTTGGTTCTCCATATACTGAATGCTTAATACTTATTGTTCTGCTTCACTCTGATATGTGATGTTGCTTCTATATAGATTCCGATTCTGGTAGTTCCTCTGGAAATGAATCAGAGGGTGTGAAAGCCTCTCCATCTTTGACTAGACTTAACGAGAAGGTACTTAAAATTGGCTATAATTTTGAACTGGCCTGTAAAATGATCCCTTTCTATTACTTTTCCGTGGCTTATTGCCTTTGCGTATATACATGTTCTACAGGATGAAGCATTAGGGTCTGGGGAGGATTTGGATCATAAAACAAGTGATCTCATTGAACCAAATGATGGGAACCGTGAGTTGATGTTTTGGTTCAGTTCCCTGGTTTCCGTGATTAAAATTTTTCTGCAATCACTTGTTGATTTGAACCAAGTTATTTCTTTTTTAATACGGCCAAATGAGGTTATTTTAATATGCTAGTAATGATTGTGTGCAGAATCTGTTAGTGGCTTGGATCAGCTTGAGCAAACATGCCAGACTAGGCCAGCTTCTGTTGAGGCAGATAGCCACCAAGATGGTAAGAATGATGTTGCTGAATAGACTCTGCTGGTGGGATTTAATTCTTCAAAGAGAATTATATACCCTTTTTCCATTGGAACTTTTTAGGGGCTAGTGCTCAATCAGCAAGGCAGGTCTCTCCAGATAAGCTCTATCGGGCTGCTTTGTTGAGAAGTCGTTTTGCAGATACCATTCTTAAAGCTCGAGAAAAGACATTTAACCAGGTATATTGGTATATTGATTTATTCTTAGGTCATGGATTGTGCAAATATTCTTTTTTCTTGACGTGAGTTCAAAATTTAATTGATCGAGTTCAGGGTGAAAAGGGGGATCCTGAGAAGCTGCGCCGTGAGAAAGAGGAGCTTGAAAGGAAACAAAAAGAAGGTTTGAATTTGCAGCGACAAGTTCTCTTTTGTCAAAGACCACAATGTGCTTTCATTTTTATTTTGTTTGATATAAGTACTATAATCTGTGGCAAATGACCAAGGACTAGCACGACATTGTGATATATACTTTCTTCTCTTTTTTACAAAAAATAGAAAAAGCTAGGCTACTTGCTGAAGCTAAAGCTGCGGAAGATGCTCGTCGGCAGGCCGAAGCAGCAGCAGCCGCAGCTGCAGCAGCCGAGGCCAAGCGGATTCGGGAGATAGAAAGAGAAGCAGCTAGACAGGCATTACTTAAGGTATACACCTCTTTAGTTTTTTAATCCTTATAAACTTAGATAGAATGAACTGCCTAAATTTATATTGAAACTTGTTGTCATCTGTAGATGGAAAAGACGGTTGAAATCAATGAGAATAGCCAATTTTTAGAAGACCTAGAAATGCTCGGTGCTGTGCCAGTGGAGCATATACCTAGTTCAGTAGATGAGACCAGCCCAGATCACTCTGACGATGCCGTTGGTGGTTTCAAATTTCGAGGAACTTGTAATCCCTTGGAACAACTTGGTTTATACATGAAAATGGATGATGACGAAGAGGAAGAAGGTGAAGGTAACAACGTTCAGCACCTAGAAAATGATGCTGAGGAGCACCCTGAAAACGATGTCGAGGAAGGAGAAATTGATTAAACTTGGACCTCTGCAATGTATTCCAATCACATGAGTGTGGTGAAAGTGAGTTGTCTTTTTTGTTTTTTGCCACAACAGGACAGAAGATCTTTCTGTTCCTTTTCTCAGTATACATTTAGTCATCGTAAAACCTGATGCCAGACGGTTGAGGTTTATTTATCAATCCCTCTTTCGGATGGCTATTGAGTTTTTATTGTTGCAGACTTGCAGTGATGAGGCGACCAATGCTACAAGGTCAGTGCTCTTTGCCGGCTGTTCTATTTATCTTCCTGGTCAGTGGGGGTGCTAAATTCTGGTAAGAAGGATGAATTTTACAAGGAATCAGAGTGAGTTTGCTCCGAGTCCGTCATAACTCTAAACCCTGTGAAAGAGTGGTGCGCTTATATGAGGAAGGCATGGATGGATGGCTGTCAGTTTTTGTTGCGAAGAAGGGTTGGTAAAAAAAAAAAAAAAAAAAAAACTGTAAATATTTTTTGCTCTTTAAGAAGGTTCTGTGACGACGGGTGTAATGCAAAGCAAAGATCATGAAAAGGTTTGAACAGAGGAAAATCAAATGCTTGGCCTTGGTATTTTGGTTTGTGTTTTGCAGTTGATCTTTGGCTTTCATGCTTTCATGCTCTGCAACACTCTGCTTCCTTGTTGGATGATTGGACCTCAGTTGTTGTTGAAGACTGTTCATTTTCTTGGTTTTTCTATTTAAAAGATAAAGCCACCTTTGGAGATGGATTTTTTGGTTGGTCTCTGAATCTTATGGTTGATTGGTATTTAATCTGAGAAAAAAAGAGATGGAGGTATTGTTTAGAATTTCACTGGTCTATAAAAGTTCTTTGAAGACTTGTAAAAGAATGTTGGTTGGCATGCAAAAATTAACCTACCTAAACAAGAAACAATATCAAGTTTTAATTAATGTACACAAATTGAGGCAACTTTAAAAGTGTCATTTACATATTTTTTTTTATATTTCTCTCTTAATATAAAATGAGTTGAAGAATTTTAATTGTTAAGTAAAATGAGTAAAAAAATTAATAAATATACTCTTAAATTTTAAAAATGATTTATACTTTTAGAAAAGTCTTTTTGTTGAAACGACTTTCAAAAATGATGGGAGTGTGTATTTAGTAATTTGCGCAACGTTTATTAATTGGTTAGTGTTGGCAGAATAGGATAGAGTTGGAACAAAAGTGATGAAGTTAGGAAAAAGTTATGGTAACCTACTTTGATCATTGATCCATTTAGTACTCGTATGAAGTGCCTCGATATGTAGGGCACATCTCGACGTATACCGCATGCGCATTAAGTGAGTCAATGTTTAATCTCGGTGCTCAAAGTAAGTTACTCTAAAAGAAAATTTGTGTAATTATTCATAATTTTTTATCAAGATCAATACAGTGAAGCACTTTTGGTGAAAAAGTCGAAGCATCACTAGGTCATGAGTTAACTCTCACCAAAGTTAAAAAAAAAATAAAAAAATAAAATAAAATATCAAGACCAATTCTTGCATGGAATTTGTAGCGCGTGCTTGGTGAGCTGCCGATCTACCCGGTAGGGCCAGTACTCATCAACCAAAAGCGTTTTTCGTATACTACTTTCAATGGTGGCTAAACTGTAATTTCATTTCCCAAACGAGGGCAGAATAGTAACAACGCATGGCATGCACTAGTAGTAGCCAAAGCTGTTGTGACTCGTGCGTGCGTGAGTGTTGGCTCGCTCGCTTAGGTTTCATCGATCGATGGGTGTCTGAGTTTCCAAAGCAGAACAAACCAACCAACCCAACCATCTCTCTCTTTCATTTCAGCTTCTGTATAAATTTCAATTTGGTTCGTCCGATCTTCTTTGCTGGCGATATCATTTGCATCTTCGTCTCCATCTTCGGCAATCGCTCTTCGCAGACTCTCCAGAGCTTTCATGGCTTACTCCGCCGCTGGATCTGCTTCGGTTGCTTTCAATGTCGCCGCGATTTCCTCCAAATCCTCGCTTTCTGTTAACCCGCGTGTTGTGCATTTCAACCAACTCTCTCAGATTTCCGGTGCTGAGAAGCCTCAGCTTCGCTTCGGCTTGCAGAGCAGATCGCACAGTTCCTCGTCCGGTAGTCTGTGCTGTTCTTTGTAATTTCATTTGGTATTTCAGTAGCTAAGCTAGGTTTTCAAAGTTTTCAAACGATTGATTGACATTGCTTTGCAAGAGAGGAAAATCCGAGTTTTAGATTGTTTGAGTTGCTTGATGAATCATCGGTAGCGCAAAACTTGAACTGATTGTAGTTTTAATTTCAATGACTGAGCTCGGTTTTCAAACGATTGATTTGCATTTCTTTGGAAGAACGGGAATCTGCGTTTCTAGGTTGTTTGTGTCGTCTGATTAGTCATCGGAAGTGCGAAAGTTGAATTGATAGTGGTTTTGTCCAGGTGTGAGAGCTCAGGCGGTAGCTGTTGAGGAAAAGAGTGCTCAGGCAGCTAAACAAGTGGAGTCTCCGGTTGTGATTGTCACAGGAGCTTCGAGAGGCATCGGCAAGGCGATTGCGTTGGGGCTTGGTAAATCTGGTTGTAAGGTCCATAAACTTCACTTTTCATCTCATTATAGCTATTGTTGGATTGTCTAATTAATCGTGTTGTTGATCATTTCTGTTTCTTTTCAGTTGTTAATTAAACCAGTTACAAGATGTATTGAAAGTGTTGCGTAGTTAGTGCAACAACCAACAACAAAAATAACAACATAGCCTCAGTCTCAAATTAATTGGGGTTGCATACATGGATCAAACTCTTCCATTGTGCCTTGTGTAGGTAGTGCATTTGGAGTAATTAATTAGAGATTTTATTTCAAGCAGCTCAAGTTGGTCTTGAAGGCTAAGGTTGCCCTCTCATTTTTATCTTATCCTTGCATCTTGGACTATTTAAATTGAATGTTCTTATTGGTGGGATTTGCTATTCGATTTTGAGAAATTCAAAATATCTAGATATTGAAGGAATTAGTTCAATTTGAGAGACTATTAGGGTTCCAATTGACAACAACAATAACTGAGCTAAAATTTTTCAATATTACAAATTAAAGAGACTCCATGCCGGTGCTGCTTGTATTGTGGTGGATTGAAATGCATTTACATTTGCGAATGAAATTTGTGATCTTTCATTTGGATGATCTTTATAATTGGAGTCCATTATGTTTTTCTAGGGATGCACTTTATCTGCTATAGCTTCAGCCTTTTTCAGCACAATGATTATATGAGAAGCCATTGCGGAAATCTGTTTGTTAATTCTTTTTATTCTCCGTGTCCTTTCCAATGATTATTGTCATCATTATTATTGTTTCAGGTACTTGTGAATTATGCTAGGTCCTCAAAAGAGGCTGAAGAAGTTTCTAAACAGGTAATGTTTACCGGTACTTCCTATCTTTATATAACATTTTCTTCCCTTGCATTTTGGGCGACATGTT
Organism: Stephania yunnanensis; assembly: GCA_039657365.1. Lineage (NCBI taxonomy): Eukaryota > Viridiplantae > Streptophyta > Magnoliopsida > Ranunculales > Menispermaceae > Stephania > Stephania yunnanensis. The sequence goes on along the minus strand of CM077589.1, from coordinate 53,967,495 downwards.
TAATTGATACCATCGTGCTATTGATGATTGTCACACTTTTTGGTGACTAGTTGGACTGAATAATGTTTACTGTTTGGAGTCTCACAGTTGTTAGGACTGCAAGTAGCCCTTCCAGTACCAAGCCTATAATCTCATTTTTCTTATCCTTCAAATTTTATTACAATGTAATATGTTCAATTTACTACTTTTGCAGATTGAGGCATCTGGCGGCCAAGCTATTACATTTGGCGGAGATGTTTCAAAAGAAGAAGATGTGGAATCAATGATTAAAGCTGTGAGCAGAATTCTTCTTATTCTGATTGAAAGGTTCTCATAGTTGCATGCGATGAAATTTTTTTATGCTATACCAACTTTTGCAGGCAGTTGATGCTTGGGGAACTGTTGACATATTGATAAACAATGCAGGTTATGAAGATTCTGCTTCTCCTTTCTTTCCTAAATGAATGCATTTTTTGTAATCACCTTTCTAACTTTTCCATGTGATTTTAGGAATCACCAGAGATGGTTTGCTTATGCGAATGAAGAAATCCCAATGGCAGGAAGTTATTGACTTGAATTTGACTGGTGTATACCTCTGCACACAGGTATGCATCTATCAAATATTTGATGGCCAAACTTTATTTCCTTAATTCATAAATTTGTAACTGGTTTTCTTTGCTTTGCAGGCAGCAGCCAAAATTATGATGAAAAAGAAAAAGGTACGTAAGATTCCATCTCATCAAATTCTCAAATTCTACCATACGTCATCTGTATTCCTCTATTGGACCACATATATCCTGTTGCATGTTTGCTTGCGCTTGGATTCAGTCCTGCAAAATCACTTACATAATGGTGATTGGAAGAATGTCAATTATGTTTTCATTAATCTTATCTGTTGGGTGATCTTTTCTCCTTGCATACTCTGCATAAGTTACTCTCCCTTTTTACCACTTAATTTATTTATTTTTTTTTGACCGGACTAGTAATCAATCTTGCAGGGAAGAATAATCAATATAGCATCCGTTGTTGGCCTTGTCGGCAATGTCGGGCAGGCTAATTACAGCGCTGCAAAAGCAGGAGTCATTGGGTTTACCAAGGCTGTTGCAAAGGAGTACTCTAGCCGGAATATCAACGTGAGTGCTCCCAATGATAATATTGCTATGATTCAAACTGAACCTGAAATTCAACAGTATTTAGTTAACGGAGATTAATTTCTTGTTTGCGGTCTTCTTTCTGCAGGTGAATGCTGTTGCTCCAGGTTTCATTGCATCCGATATGACTGCTAAGCTTTCAGATGACATTGAGAAGAAAATCTTGGAGACCATTCCATTAGGTACAACTTCATCACAACATGTTCAAATGGCCAATTTGTCAAACTCTCACTAAAACATAGAACCTTCCTATCATATTGAGACATGATATCTATCGACGAAGAGTACGTAGGATAAACAGTGGACATTGTGTCATGGCCTTCAATCGAGGTTGCACAAATATAAAGTCACTTTACTTGCTGTCATGTGCAGAAATTAAATACTGATCAAAGATTTACTTTAAGTTTCATCTTTGCCATTTCATCTATTGAGTTATTCCTTGTGAATTCAGGGAGGTACGGTCAACCTGAAGAAGTTGCTGGACTCGTCGAATTTTTAGCGCTTAGTCCTGCCGCCAGTTATATTACCGGACAGGTATGAAGCGGACATCTCATATTTGGCTAACTAACTTGAATGGATACCTTTATTACTTCTCACTTTTCTTTCACATGCCATTATTATTATTATTATTATTGTTTTATCACAGGTTCTCACCATCGACGGAGGAATGGTAATGTAGGATTACTTGCATATCCTAAACTATGGTAATTTACGCTCTTCACGTCCGCCATTGGTTCACATGCATTAAGTTTTGTTTGTAACGGAACTATGAGCTTTTGGTTTTCTTTTTGGCCTTCTCCTAATAGAATAGAACTATGTGGTATCCTTGTGACCTTGTTTATTTTCTGCTTTGGGACACTGAGTTTATGACCTTTGTTGCGGCTCTAAATCTTTCTTACATTTCAGATGTTTCTAATGGGGGGCAAATAGCATAATATATTCTAACGTTTCAATTTTTACGAATTCATCTTAACATTTTAATTTTTTACAAATTTGTCTTAAAATATTTTTATTTTCAAGTTTTCAACTTTATGAATTGTAGCCGAAAATATGATAAATTGAGAAAAACTTTTCTCATTGGCAACATGGTTAAATCTTAAATCAACTTAAGTTTAATTATAAGATACAACTTACACAACGTTACGTTAAAATATATTTGTAAAAAATTCATAAGATACAAATTTTCAACCGGTGTAGGAAGCATAAATTATGTAAACCTTCCTCACAAAAAGCTTCTCAGTGGCATTTATTTGTTCTAGAATGCCCAGACAACTAAAGAAAATGGAATGTTAACCTGAAGACTTAGCTGATCAGGTAAAGTGCGTTTGGCATGGTATATATCGCTTTTAAATATCACCTTGTTGCTGCTTGCGCCTTAACTTTTGTTTCCTTTTTGGATCACGACACGAGCACAAGATCACCACCTCTGGCAGTAGTCGTCGACTTCTAAAAGCAACATAACCTCTAAGCATTCCGGTGCATTGAACTAATCTTCGAACATACCTTCGTCGGACAATCTAGAAGACTCGGTTCCATTGACTACCGGCTGTTTTGATGTGTATACTTCGGGGTTACTTAGAATGCTGTAATCAAAATCATCGTCTTCATCATCATCATCATCATCGTCTTGATCTATATCTGTATGTTCTTCCTCTTCCTTAAGTGATGCATCAGAATTGGCTTCCCGCTTCATCCTCTGCTCAATGGCGTCTTCATAAGACATTTCATACCAGACGGTGCCCTTGCCCACAATTGATTTGTTGTGGAGATCGGTCATTTTCTCTTGTCGACTCTTTTCTGAGTTCTTTGGTTCTCCCCAGTAGTCATATCGGTATAAAGGATTGGAGGGATCGTAGTGATCCTTCCCGAACTGGCTGGCGTCGACGTATCTACCTGGTTCTTCCAATGGGAGACCAAGAGCCCGACGGCTGCAAACAAAAAGGAGTCAGTTCAGAAACGAGTCTCTCAAATGCAGAGAGAAGATATATAATTGGACACCACAAGATCAAAAGACTGAAATAGTGTAGAGCAAAAGAGATTTAATGGCAATTGAATTCAGATGAAATGACTATTTTAAAATAGAAAACAAAGCAAAACTACCAGCTAATGTCTCTGATGAGAGCTTCTCTTTCCTCGACAGATCGCTGCCAATGGATGAAATCATACTCATCCATCTCAAGATTTCTTCTCAACTTGGCTACTTTATAAAATTCTCCCCGTTCTTTTGCTTCTCTTTCTAGTCTTCTGTTAAGCTGGACAAAAAAAAAAAAAAGCATTCAAACAAACACGAAAACTTCGTAATGCTTCTTACAGTGTCCGTTGACCGTGCACTAAAATGAAAGACGGGATAACAAAAGCAATAGACTCGGAAAAGGAATAGATAGAGCATTCTCATACACCTAAGGAAAGAATATAAGATGCGAGGTAATAGTCAGGAATAATCTTGAATACTTGTAGTATCTTAGTACATCTTTGGACAAATTGCCACATTGTCAATAACAAATTTACAATAACAATCAAAATATTAACATAATTTGGTATGAAGGCTATCACATGGATGAGATGGGAAAAAAAATAAGCAAATAATAACCCTTGCAATTGAAAAATCATAATTTAGAAAATAAGTAATGGACAATGAAGAGGAGAGTTACCTCGCGCTCAGCACGCGCAGCTTTTAGGTCTAGTTCTTTAACATTTGTTTTCTGTCAAAACATGAAATCAGAAACGAAACAAAGAAACTTAGTTTCAACATTTATAACAAAATTGCATTGACTATTTTGAGGTAAAAAAAGCCACTCACCAGAATCATCTTTGGCAGTATGCTATTCTTGTAATGTGCGTGGGTGTACTCGATACTCTTCTCTTCATCAAATTCATCATCATCCATCAACTCCTCAAATTTTCCATCTCGATATTTATCAGGATTAGCCTCCTCATCATCCAAAATCATTTGCTCGGCAACATTAAGCTGCCATAACTGCAAAGCAACCGAAGAGAATCATCTATGAATCAGTTGCAGCAGATAATTTGTATAAAAAACACGTGATTGAGAGAAACGTACAGGTTCAATTGTTTTATTTATTTATTTACTCATTTTTGTCAAAGAGGTTCAATTGTTAATTCATAGTATACTGGGTTATACACGTGTGAAAGACAAAAGATTGATTTATAAAGTCAAGCATGCTTACAACCTACTATATTTTAAAAGTGTAGGATGGAAATACCCTGTCAACATATGGATGATCTGATAACAAAGGCTCTTCTTCGATTTTCACTCCTGTTCTTTTTCTAGGTTCAGGGAGTCTTCCACAATCACGCTGCAAGGAAAGCAGACAGCCAAAATGGTTGAAAGTTGTAAAACCAAAATTTATACGAATTTTAATTGAAAACAAATAAATGTACAAAATACAAATATCTCCGCTGCACATGCATTCAAAAGGTCACGCGACCAAATTATATCCAACATAGAATTCATTGAAATGCCAAATGACATTAAAATTAGGTTAATTCACATTTGAACAAATGATTTTTAGCAATGTTGATCATTCACAAGTAGAACTCTACGATAGAGTACCACACCCTTGCATATGGAGTATAATTGAGGAATAGTGAAAAAACCACAAGTTCAAGCATCCAAGATGACACATGCATATTACTATGTCTAAATGAGACTTTAAAGATACAATGTTAGAGGATGAAAATTTTCAGAAAGATGCAAGATTGAAAAAGAAGCATACTCGTATTTCCTCTGGATTGGTATCTTCTTCTCGATGAAATATTGGTGGGAATTCAAACCTATTAAAGCTGTATGGAAGGCACGTGCAAAAATAAAAATCGAGCATATAATAGCTTTGAAAATTTGACTAAAGCAAAGACCTTGTATATCAAAAGAAAATAAAAAAAAAAAGAACAAGAAAAAAATCAGAACTAGTCTGCTTACATAAGATGATCAATATTAGGATTGACGAAACGCATTTCAATCGGGAAACGAAATCGATAGGGATCGCGTTTTGCCTGCAAAACAAAGAAAAACACTAATTCTGAATTCACATTCATCAAGATTTAAAAGATGGATTCACTGTGAACCAACAAAAAGGCAGAATTTGGGCCAAAGAAGAAAATTTTATATCAGGAAAGTTCAAAAGCAGGGAAAAAAAGGAATTCCCAATTCATGCAAATGAGTATACAACCAAGAACAGCAAGCAAGAAATTGAAAAATGTTTACCCCTCTTTGAGAAGGAATAGTATATGAGGAACAAAATGCAGTGAACATGATGGCAATACAAAAATAAGAAGCAACTACAGAATGCTGAAATGACCAAAATAAATAAATAAATAAATGGTAGTATTAGGTTCACTATCAGACTGATGCTAAATGGCATTAGTATTACTAACCAGAATTTCAACAATGACATGCATTCCAACTTTTATGAACTGTCGGATCCAATACCAATCATTGCCTTTTATAGGGACCCACCTGAAGCATCAAGAATTAGGTAAAGCGAAAGCATGGAAATTAGGAGTAATATCTTTATTAATTTCAATCTCGTTTATAAAGTTGAAGCTTTAAAATACAAAATCACAGAAAAGAAACACACATTGCAAACCAAATTATGGGATAAGATAGAAGCCTCCTCCTTTCAGAAACCATACGAGTTACAGTTGTCATTAACAAGGATCTTCAAGCTATACCGATGGCTATGGCACTAGACCTCCAACTGTCACCTAAATTTCCTCGTCTTTAAGCCCCACTAGTCCTTTAAGAGCTCAAAATGGATGGAATATAATTTGTCATTACATCAATGCACTGCCTATCTCAAAGGTTCCTGACATGCATTCCTTGGCATTAAGGTGTAAATGAAATGCCCCATCTAATTCAGTCTTTATACAATATAATTGTTATACAAAAGCACTATAAGGTAGATTGTAAAGCATTCAAATCAAACATACGTAGGTTAAGTGAAAAGTAAAAGATAAGATCCACCAAAAAAAATAAAAATGATAAGACCAAAAAATACTCTCTACTAAGTGAAGTTACCCGTCATATACACCTCCAATATCGACAAAAGCTCCTTGATAAAGGTGAAGTGCCGTTACTTTACCCGAACAAATCTGCATAGTGATAAGAAAATACCATCGACAATGATGGCGACTATGTATTCAAGAAGATCAAGACCAAGAACAACTAAGCAATGGTTCAAACTATTATTTCTAAATGAAATTCCTTCCACAAATTTTGCATAATGCTAACAAAAAGAATTTTTGCATTAGGGGCATGTACAACATATTTAAGTCAAAAATCATTCAGAAAAATAAAGTTAAAACAAAAGGTTGGTACCAAAATGAAACATCACAAATTGTGAAAGAAAAAAAAATTAAAATATATTGCTAGGCTCAGAATTCCCCATCTTACCATTTTCAATCTAAGAAACAAAGGAAAATAAAAGAGAGAATGCTTACCTGCCCTGGGTAGAAAAATGGAAGCTCGAGCTGCACAAAAAATTTTCATAGAAATAAGAAACTTGTCTTTCATTTATACCATTGAGCATGATAGAGACACAAAATAAGAGGTACTTCACCATATCCTCTTTATAGTCTTTGCCTCGTTTTCTTCTACCAGGATGGTTATCTTGGTCATCCTATACAAAAGGAATTATAAAACTGCTCAAACAATTTTTTTCATGATCAAAGAGAAAAATATGTTCATATGACTTAGAAACATCTTCGGTAACACAACAAATGGAATACTTCCGATCTATCTCTTTTTCCAATTATACATGAACCTTTTTCCTCTTCACCTCTCTTATTTGGTATAATCTGCTGAGTGATAAATTTATGTTTTTTAAAAACTTATCCAAAAAGCTGGCTCTCTTCTCACTTCCACATAGCATCTTGTTTCGCTTGTAGGTGTCCTAGAAGACTATGCAGATCAACATTGCATCTGTATCTTCTCATGGACAATGGCAGAGAGATAAGAAAGAGCGCCTCTACAATAATCAATAAATGCTCTCACAGTCTCACATGGGATTCAACAATAAATCTTTTCTTGGTTCACCACTTCCGAGTTTGGCAGTGTTTCACCGTCTGCCCATCACATAATTTAAAGAGTTTCACAAGGAGTACCAGAAGTTGATTCAAATAACACTGTAACCATAAGTACACATTATGACTTTATGATGCTACTTTCAATACTTCAACATTGTCTTATGTCCAAATCTTCTGTGTTTGGAAAGCGATGTGGTATGGCAATATCAAACAACACTACTTAATTTTGAAGAGGAAGTATTTTCTAAGCAGATAAAACACCAATACTACGTACATTAGAAATTGCGTCAACGTATCAAATGCTACAGCTCAAAGAGATTAATGTACTATGGATTTGATGACTACTGAAACCAAAAGAAATGATGCAATTAAGAGCCAAACCTTATAAGACTCATCCTCCAGTCTTCTCTCTGTTCTCTTCAACCCACTCTTTGTATTGCTTGAGAAACACTTGATACCTCTCCAAGCACATATCATCCGTCTCACGCCGCGCCGTCTCCAAACACTTGTCCAAATCAACTCTCTCGGCCTGCAACCTATGCGCCTCGCGAATAAACGCCAACTCCTTCTCGTCCACCTTCCAGCCCCTCGGCGGCCAATCTCGCGGCGGAACCACTCGAAGAACCAGCGGACCACTCCAAGTCGTCTCCAACGGCTCCAGAATCTCTCCTTTGATCTCGAATTGCTTCGCCAGGTACTCCTCCTCACTCAATCCGCACTCCTCCATCTTCTTCTTCCTGTAACTAGGTTTCAACATCTTAAACGCCTCAATCGCCTCTGGAGATTGAAGCGCCACCTCCTCCCCTTCGTTCAAGCTCTTCCGAGCAAAATCCGCCTCCGGAGTCAGAATCTCCTCCCACGGCGCCCATCCTCGCTCGATCCAGTTCCGCCTCCGAGCTTCCTCCTCGGATTCTTGCTCTCTCGGCGTGAAATTCTCCAGGAACGTCTCGTCCACCGGAAACTCGTCGGAGCTGAACGACCGGACGGCGGAGTCGCCGGAGGATGGACGGATCTGTGCAAGCGATCGGTCGCGCCATAGGAGTTGGAGATTGTTGAAGCTAGGTTTCGGAGTTTGGGGGATTTGTTAGGGTTTTTGGAGGGTTTACGAGCGGAGAAGAAGAGAGGGTGAGGTGATGTGAGCGTGTGCATACTCTTTTCACTTCGCTCTGCGAGATTGGAGGGAAACTGTCAAACTGGGTTGCTCGAACGGATAATATCTGGGGAATGATTCGGTGGGGTTGTCATATCGACTTCATCTCAGCCGTTGAATGGGTGTTTGATTGGTGATGAATGGTGATTAAGGGACGAAGCGTTGAAGCGTGCGTAGGAAAGTTTAGTACTTTATCAGTGTTGTTGTTAAATGGGCTTTTTGTGGGCTTTTCAAGTGGGATTCATTATGGGCCTTATTGGGCGCAAAGATGGTACGCATTCGAATGTTTTTGAGCAACGCACCTTTATTGTATACCAAAAGTTGTTGGAAGGTGTTGTTGTCTCTATAATAGTGAATCGACTTCGAATGCTACCAATATTGGAATCTCCTCCCCTTGTACCGTATGCGACTTGGGGTGAATTTTAGAGTAGTTAAATAGTCTGAATACCGAATGGTTTCAATAAAGACGGATCTTATTGTTTGCTTTAAATCAGTAGTTTGGAACTTCTACTCTACTCCAATTACATAAGAACCCCAAAAGCATGGAGGAAGTCAATCTTACACTGTAGGGGAGCCAACTACTACTTTAGTTTTTATTTATTTATTTATTTATTATTATTATGAGTCAAACTCTCTACCTTCTGAAACTTTGCTTTTTGACAAATTATGTCTCATCGATCTCACTAAATATGCTTTGACAACTTCTAGCTAAGTTATTCTCCGGTCATTATCCATAAAACCTAATGCTTAATGTTTTGAGTAAGTTATATATCATTCCAAATTAAGTGAATGCATAAGAGAAGTGAGGATAAAAAAAAAAAAAAAAAAAAAAAAAAAAAAAAAAAAAAAAAAAAACTCAAATGTCCATATATACTTACTGTTTAGAGAAAAAAATTGGCCCGAAAACATACTTGCCTGAGGCCCTGCCAAAAATCCTTGCTAAGGAGAAAAACATAAACCCACAAGCATGCCCTCCAACTTTTTTTTTTTATTTTTTTTTTATTATGACTATGAATATCTTCATCCTTTGAGTACGACTAATTTTATGAGGTCAAGTCGATCCCACCAAATCTATTGATCAAGAGAATATCCACCAAAAAATAATTTCATTGTTGATCCAAGGACTCGAATGCGACATTCTCCTCTTAAAGAAACTCACATGTCAAGTTCTTACTAATACTCCACCACCTCCAACGCCTTTCACCTCCTCTCGTTCTTAGTCATGTCCATGGTTTGACATATATTTATTGATAATCAAGTGAGAGTTCTTATCAAATATGTCAATGTCTATATTATATTATTTTTTTGGCAAAATTTTTTTTAATTTCAAATACATCCTCAAGCAATTAATGAAGCAACCATAATCACTTGTAAAATTCCTTTAATACCCTTTAAATATTTATAAAAAATTTTAAATTTTTTTTATGAGTCTAGACTCATGAGTAAAAATATATTTATTGTATTATTTTAAGGCAAGAAAGATAGAGATGCGTAGGACTGGCAACAACATATAATTGTTGGAGAGGTGCTTGACTTGTGTCCTTCATATCATGGGCCCCAAAATCAATACGGATGAAGCGGGTGTGAAACAATTGGAGGATTGATCAGAACTCTGTTTAATTTGTTGAGAAATTATTGGTGGGGTGAAATCCCAGAAGAAGATGAGAAAAGACAAACATTTTTAGGTTAGTTAATTAATTGCAGTCCAAGTTTGATTGCCCAACCATGATAACTTTCATTTTAATATACGATGAAGAGTTCTTTAAGACAATTCAATCTCTAACAGTCAATTAGCTGGATTTTATACGCATAAGCTGGAAAATGACTCGTGTTCAATTAGATTTTTGCCTTGTAACGGCACTCCGAGGTCTATAACCTCATCATAAGAAAATGGGAAAAATACTATAATGACACCTCAAGTGACATCCATAGGCCTCACAACAAAATAAATATGCAAAAAATATTTTTTGATATATGACGCATCGGAGATCTTCTAACCAGTTGAACGAATCCACGAACAACTCGATCTAGGTCAGAACTTAAGCCAAAGTTCGAAAATTCTTTTATTTCAGAAAAAACTACGAATTACACCCAATAGATCGCAAAATAAACCCTAAAATTTGCCAAAAATAGTAAAAAGTTCAAAAAGCCATAAATTGAAAACTGAAATAGAAACAAACGCCGCAAACGACAATAAAAACGGAAATTCCTAATGAAAGTTATAACCGAAACAAAATAAATCACACACATAGTCACGTGAGTCGTGATCTTCACGTCGTTTCCAATAAATCCATATGATGAGTCATATCTTTTCCTATTTTTCCAAGAATTTGCAACTAATTCTTGGACTTCGTCATTATCCTATCAAGAATTTGCAAACTAATTATTGGGCTTCATTATCCTATCAAGAATTTGAAAGCTAATTCTTGGACTTCATCAATATATAACACGTATGGTGCGTATTTCGAAACATATTCAGACGACTCTTGTGAATGAGCCCACGCACCACATCACATAAGTATCAATTAGGATGTCATTCTAACATTTTCCAAGAAAATGTTTCATCCGATCAGTGAATGCGGTTGTATTTATCACTTTATCTGGCAAACTCATTTCTGATTGGATATATGTAGATGAGTTTGGACTGATCTGTCACGTGACTGGACTTTGCCAAGTCAAAATTCAATAACAAGTATTATAAGCTCCAAAAAAAAAAAAAAAAAAAACAACTGAACCACTACTTAACAAAAACAACAACAATGTCACAACAATAAAGTTTTAATTCCAATTAGGTTGAGGGCGTTTACATGATCAAACTCTTTTATTGTCCATAATTTAATACAATTTATAGTTTGCTTTCCAAATTTTTTAGATTCAATTATTTAACAAAAAAACTAAAATCAAGCTATTGATATTAGAGAATTTAGTATAGTTAGGTTGAAGTGTTAAATTGGACGATTTTGTTATGAAGTTATCAAATAATTTTAATAATAACTGCTCTTTATCTATTAAGTACCTCTCAACTTTTTAAATCCTCAAGGCCTTTAATTTAAAATCCATGAATTTTTCAAATTTAAGTGTGGGTATCAAAACACGAGTCATTGCATTATTATAAAGTTGTTAAATATTGTCAACTTACAACAACAACAACAACAATTATGAAAACTAAAAACAAAACAAAACAAAGCTTTAATCCCAAATATTGTTAACTAGAGTTCTATATTATATATATATACACATTGAATTTGTATATAAACCATGCAATCTCACTAACAAAACAAAAACAAAATAAAAAAAAGCATACATACAAAAAAATACAATGATATAAATTTTTTGAAAGTACATATCTCATTTATAATTTATAGCGTCTAGATTATCACCACCTTAAATTTGATATAAAGGTGTGTTTCAAAGAAAATTTTAAAAAATTCTACTTTTTTTGTGTAACTATTTTTTTCTATTGTTTGACATATCTTAATAGTGTGAAAAAATTTATACGATCATTTCTTATGTGACAGCGTCGCGGATATACAACATCATGTATCGTCCTAGATTATCACCTCCTAAATTTAACAAACAATTATGAAGAAAAAAGGACACTTATTTTTCAAAAAATCTCCCTCGTGGACGGCAAAGTTCCGTCGCCGTGAGAAGCATAAGTGGAAGACCCTCGGATGCGTTGGAATATTCGTTAAGTGCAATTACACGTGTCATCTTACGTGGTTTACTCACACGCGGCACTAATGATTAATGAATCAGGCTCAATCTTATTGAGAGCTCCCGTATCACCGTACTAACCAACATCCTACCCTCAACCCCGACACCTGTACCATAATCTTGTGGGACTCACTCCTTCATAGACAAAATTGCGATAAACGGCTGTGATTAATTAGCCAACCATAACACGTGATTTGTTACCTCTATAAGAGAGAGAGAGAGAGAGAGATGGTTCGCGAAACCAGAATCACTCCTCCTCGGTTAATCTCTCTTTCAAAGAATCTCGATTTCTCGAGAACATCGACCTCTTCGCTCTTCTTCGCACTAGGGAAGGAATCACTGCGAAATCAATCAAAACTTGCATTGCTCCTCGAGATACGAACCTTCGTTTGATCAGGTTTTGGTTTTTCGGCGTTGTTGTTGATTGGGGAAGATAGAGTTCTCGACTTGTGGATTTGTTCCGTCTAGGGATTCTCAACATCTCGAACCCCGCACCAGTAGGCAGTAGGGTCCTACAGTGGAAAGATTGGAACTTGTGTTTTGGTTGTCGTTGAATTGCACTTTTGAAACCCTAATTCAGGGTTTCTGCACTGAAACTGAATGTGCTCAACGATGGAAAACCTAAACCTAAACCTAGCTCTCTCAGTTCCAGCACTGCCAGTGTTCCTCTCAATGTTCATGGCAATCTACTTGCTCTCCATGTTCTTCGTCTTCCGGAATTGGAGCCCAAAGCTCCGCCCAGAAGCGTCGAGTTGCATAATCTCGCTAGCACACGGCACGCCGGCGGTGATCCTCGCGGTTCTCGCGATCGCCGCGCAATCGCAGCGAGGGTTTGCAGCGCCAAACACAGAATTCCAAAACATTGTTCTCGAATACAGCATTGCTTACTTCCTCACCGATCTACTGCACTACATGGTGTTCTTCCCCAACGACGTGCTCTTCATCGGGCACCACTTGGCGACTCTCTTCGTGTTCGCGACGTGCCGGTACTTGGTGTTTCACGGGGCGTACGCGATCCTCGTGTTGCTTGTTCTGGCGGAGATCACCAGTGCTTGCCAGAACACTTGGACGCTGGCGAACGCTCGGCGGGGCGATGTGCCCACCGCCGCCAAAGTGTACGACCTCTTGTCCCCTCCATTTTATGCGTTTTACTCTCTTGTTAGAGGGCTTGCAGGGCCCTTGTTTGTGTATGAAATGGGGGCGTTTTATTTGAGTGGCGCCGCCGATCAGGTGATTCCTCGGTGGATTTCGATTTCGTGGATGCTTGTGGTTGTGATTGCGATTTCGGTGAGTATTTTGTGGGTGGCGAATTTGTGGGTGGAGTTGTACAGGGAGAGGTCTGGGAAGTTGAAGATGAAGAAGGCAATGTAGAGAACACACTAATCTTTTGATGATCAGTGAAATATATAGCATCAGAGAAATGGCCCAAATTGGGAGGCTATGGAGATGTGGTGGTTCAAAGAATTGTCATCTTTGGTATGCATATGTCCATGGAACAACTTGCAATGAAAGGTATAATTGGGAAATCCAATTTAATAATCTTGAGTAATATAATATGCTAAAGAGCAATGGAACCACTGTTTCTGATCTTTTCTTGTTTTTTGTTTCTAGTTCTCTCATCTCTGTTTCTTCTTTTTGTTGTGTCATCCTTTCCCTGTTTTGGTTTCTTATGAGTTATGATTGCAAGGGAGTACACTATTTCATTCAATGTTGAAGCATAAAGAGAAGTTGTGTTTTGTTTGCATAGATATGGACCTCTCCTCCACTAGTAGTTATTGCTGCTCAAAACAGTAAGAATGGTGATATCAAAAGAAAGGACCTAGAAGTGCTGGTGAACAAAACCCGGATGGGTTTGGCGTAGTGGCTAAGGGTGAAGATAGGGTTGTGTGAGTAGGTGCACAACCTTGATTTTAATTCCCCATGACAATCAAACGTCGGGCTAATAGTGGTCTCTTTTCGCAATTTTAGAGCCCGTGAGACTAATCTGATAAAGTGTCTGGATACTCATGGTTACTCAAAAAAAAAAAAGTGCTAGTCCCACAAATCCCATTGATTCCTATACTATTTTGTTGTGCAACAACTGATGCATGAAATGCTAGTTCAAAGCTTCAAAGAGTACTAGTGCAGGTAACAAAAAGCCTAAAACTAGTTTTAGTTCATCTGCTACTTGTTCTTTTCCTACTCTTATTTAAACTACTAAATACCCTTCAATCAACCTTTCCCTATTAATCAAGATACGGTCAATAAATAACAAACAATCTCACGGATTCAAATTAACCGATTCTATATAAATTAGAAAGCTTCTTCATTGGCTGACCTGGATTCGACGAGCCTCGGTTGGCAAAGGAGGATATGCAACTTGCATCTCTAGCCCGGATCATGGACATTAACATGTAAATGTGTCGCAGCTCAAGTGTTTGAGTAACTATATGCGGATGATAGAAGCATTTGTTCTGTCATTACTAGCATCAAAGTTGAGTTCTACAAAGGTACCTCCTCCAACACCCTTAGCCAGTCTACCAGGATTTACACAGATGCACTTAACTTGTTCCCCTTCATTCGAACTCTCATCAATGGATAGTACCTGTAAAAACAAAAGCACATTTGGCAGCATTCATGATGAGTGTACTGGATAACACAACACAATGACAATGGCTTCTACTCTACAATTCCCCCTTTTAACCGTTTTATTAAGGTAACACGACTAATGATGGTATCGGCTTTGCACGTAGCTTATATTCAAGTAAACCAATGAAATGATGTCGATGAGCAAATGCAAGTGTATGAGCACCAAGATTATTTATTACCTTCACAAATGGTGCCAGGTCTGAAGGTAAGATGAGCAAATCTGGAATTGAAGAAATCTGCAGAGCTTTTGGAGCAAGTGAGAGATCCAAGGGAACATCCTCTGAAGGTGGAAATAATGGATAGAAACTGTTTAACCAAAGCAACAGAGAAGTGCTTTAGCATTAGCAGTAGGGGATTACTAAAAGAAATTCTACTTCACATAAAAGGGCTGAATTACATGCCTGCGCTGGCTGAGCAAATGAGTTGCAAGTCGACCCATGCGATCCCTAGATGATCCGTCAGGTATCCGTGAGATTTCCTCCCCGCTGAGCTGTTTCAGTACGTCCAAGGTGCAGCAACCAACCTTCACCTGGAATTTGCAATCATGAACTCTTTAACACCACAAGAACTAAGACCTTGATGGCGTGCGTACACAACTTTATAAGGCAGTACGAGTCTAAGGAATATATATGGAAGAAGAGGCTAAATGAACATATCAAGTGCCAGTCATTAGAACCTTGTATTAACCTTTTGATAGGATTAGGCAGGATCTATAATTTACAACCCTACAACTTGCTGACGGGTATACTACGTAACTTGTGATCGAGTTATGAGAAACACGGGGCTGAAAACCTTGTATCCCTTTATGTTTTTCAATTGTCAATACATGCAAAAGAATTAATGAGTGTGAAATTGTCAACAAAAAATACCTTGTTAGCATCAAAGGTCCCTGGATTTTGGAGACTGATAATCTGGATTAACGAAAAAAAGGATCAATTTGAGCATTGAAAGACACTTCAAAACTGATGCAAACTCAGTATGAACTAAGAACAATGAAATATTTAGGCCACCAATGAACTATACCTGTTGTTTGCTGTCTGACATATTGAGACTGAACATGGGCTGCAAATAAAAATTTATGGATCAGCGGACGCCGGACAAGCATTATACTTCAAATGTTTTTAAGATTAGAAGGTTCAAGTTGATTAGTAAATTGAAAAGAAGATAATTTGTTGTGCAGTATAAAACCACCTGAGGAAAAACAAAGTCATGGCCAGCATCTCGGATAGAAGGCACAAGCACTACACGAGCCGTAGAACCCATGTAATTGACATGATCTTGCAACTGAACAAAAAAAAACGATGAGAATACGAAACATTTTTTTTTTCTGATATCCAATACGAAACATTTCTAATTCAAAAGAAAGTGAGAGTTGCAAACTACAAACCTTCCTTACAACTTCCATATGAAAAATGCTGTCGAAACTTCTATCAACAGCTCCTATCTTTATCTCTGGATGTTCAGAATCCACAAATGGTCCCATCTGCAGAAGTTTGAAAAAGTTGAATTACCCTTGCCATAGAGAAAGGAAAGTATCTACATGATCATAAAAAAATGTATTATTTTCTTACCAGCACAAGCAATTGGGGCTGAATTCTACTAGAGTATGCCAGCAATTCTGCCAGAGGCTCATACAAGAAGTTATCTGTTGTGGTGAAAGGACCTGAAGCAATTAACTGTTGAAATTTCAGATCCTATTAGCATCAACTGCAAATGGAGGAAAGAACAAAATCTTGATATTGTAGTGATGAATGCTGCAGACAACTAGCTCGTGATTCTGCTCGCACCATTGCATGTATTGGATTGGCTAGCATGATGCAATTTCAATTTGTTGGATATCATTTTGTTTCACAGACATGACAAAGTGGAACCAATAAATGAGTTTTGAGGAAAAGGAATAGCTATCTGCACTCGCATGCATACTAAAAAAAAATCACTGAAACTTCACTTGCAGACAAGAACACCTTAACAAATGAATCACCTTGCCACCCCACTGTTACTTAGATTTTTACTGGAACCAATCCTACCCAACGTTCCTATTCAGCTTCATGATAGCGTGAATTTCCTAACATACTAACAATCCATGCCGAGGAATGTGTCATCCTCTCAAAATTCTCACCACGGATGTACCACTAAAAGCAGTTCTAAAGCACGCGATTACCAAAGAACATTAATCTAGGTTGCAGAAGCAGCTATGATGGCACCACTATGGAATCCTTGCTTGATATTCAGCAGCATAAACTGGCTTCCTCAAATGGTTCAAGATGAACAGGGAGTTCCTTCTCGTCAATGTAGTCTTGTTTATTATCAAAAGAAAAAAATAAAATAAAATTGGAAGACATCATTTTTTGAGGCAATCGAATAACGCATTACTTTATTCCTTTTACATGCTATTTTCAATATTGTTCGCCACCTCCAACCCTAATCATATGAAATAGATTCAGTCTGTTTTCAGTGTTTTCAGACTCACTCATTTGGCACTACCAAACAACAAAATAATTAACATACCAAAGACAGCTTTCCAGGTGCACTTGAAGAGCTGATAGGATGGAGGTCTTGGTCAGTGGCTTGTCTCTTAGAGGGAGGCAAATCCACATCACGAGTAGCTAAGAATGGGATAGAATCAGTCACTTTTGAGGCAACCAAACAGTGCCCACTAGGATTATGTCCCTCAATGCCAACCACCTGTCCATTAGAAATTCCTTAAAGTTTTAACTTATTCACGGTTGCACTGGCAAAGGAAGTAAACTTATTAGTCATAATGTCATTGCCATTTAACCTGGCCCGGAAAGAAGGAAAACTTCGGTAGCTTTTGTATATCCAGTCGCACCTGTTGCCCCCCAGAATGCTCAACACTGCAACAAGCAGGAAGCATCCTTTAGAAGAAACAAATAAAAGCTGCCCTGCCCACAAATCCCATAAAATAGCAATCGTGTCACAACTGTGTTTAATGAAAAAATTTCTTTAATGAGATCAGATTACTATCCTCACTTGGATGAAGGAACTAATTTTCTGATGAAAGAAAAAAAGAACACTGTATGGTTATGAGTTTTTACACCTTATATTCCTGACGCAAATAACTAGGCATAATAGATGTAACATTTAAGGCTGGGATCATTCCTAGTTCACTATGTTTGACTAGTAACCAATAACCATATTCTCTCCTGGTATGATATATCAAATAAGATAGAGGTGCCAATGCTTCATAATAACTATCAATTTCATAAAATATCCAATAATAATTATCGATTTTATAAAACATCCAAACAACTCCCAAAACCCATGATAAATAGTTTTTTTAAAAAACAATACATAACAAGATATAGTATAGCTCAGGCTACAAAACAAAGTAAAGTATGCATATCGCAAACATTTCTCTACCTGCCTTGCAACAAAATTGACTTGTCATTGAGGTGACCATCTCCATCACAGCAAATCATTCCCACTGAAAAGGCACTTTTCTGCAAGGATATGGTTTAATCAGAGGATACAAGGAAAATCACTAGTCATCCAATCAATAACATGGACAAATTATATATTTGAATGGGAATGTTTTTTTTTTAACTTTATCCTCTTATTTCTTTCAAAGAATACCAATTGTAAGAAAACACAAAATCCAACAAACACCTATGAATAAGTGGGACTATGCATTGGAAAATTGACTAAAATATTAGTAGAGAAAACGAGGAGAAAGTTGGAGGAGAAACAACAAAGGAACTAACAAGTCAAAAGCTAGTGTGCCAAAAAATTGATTACAAAGTAATATTCTACATTGTCCTCGTCCTCAATATAGAATTGTTTCAGTGAAGTTTTCCAGTTTTCGATTTGACCACATTAGAATCTTGCTTCTTGTTATTTCCTCAATATGTGATCTGTTTTACTTTTTAGTCAACAATATCTCTAAGAAAAAAAAAGAAGTTTTTCTTTATTTTCTGTTGTTCAGGTGATACATCAAGTAGTAACGAGTATAAAGACATTTGGAGGAGCTGCAAAAGAATTTCTCATTACGATAGGACTACATCAAGGATCGGTTTTAAGCCCATATCTATTTACTTTAGTTGTGGATGAACTAACTAGACATATTCAAGAGGATATACCATATTGTATGCTATTTGCAGATGATATTGTCTTAGTGGATGAAACCAAAGATGGAGTGAATAGAAAATTAGAACTCTGGAGGAATACATTAAAATCTAAAGGCTTTAAGTTGAGTAGGACGAAAACCGAATACATGCACTGTGAGTTTAGAAACACTAGACATCGAGATGATGGAGTGGTAAAATTATGGGAAATAGAAGTTCTTAAGGTAAACCACTTTAGATATCGATGATTAATCATACAAAATGATGGTAACATTGAGAATGATGTCACACATAAAATTCAAGCTGGATGGAAAAAATGGCGAAGTGCAACAGGGGTGATTTGTGATAGAAATGTCCCTACTAAGTTAAAAGGAAAATTTTATAGGACCGCAATTAGGTCAACTATGCTCTATGGAAGTGAATGTTGGGCGATAAAGCAACAACAATTACATAAAATTAACGTAGCAGAAATGAAGATGCTTAGGTGGATGTATGGTAAAACTAGTAAAGATAGAATAAGAAATATAAAAATTCAAAGGCAAGTAGGAGTAGCACCAATTGATACAAAGATTGGGGAAGGGCGGTTGCGATGGTTTAGTCACCTGCAAAGACGACCTACAAATGCTCCAACTAGAAAACTTGGCTCAATAGAAACTGTAGAAATTCGACGAGGTAGAGGCAGACCAAAATTAACATGGGATGCATTAATTAGGAGAGATTTGAATGGTTTGCAAAGCTCACCATCAATTGCACTTAATCGAGCACAATGGAAAAGTTTGATTCATGTAGCCGACCCCAGTTAATTTGGGACTGAGGCTATGTTGTTGTTGTTGTTGTTGTTGTTGTTCTGTTGTTCAGGTGATAGTTGATACCAATAAGGAAAAAGGAATTCAAGTGGATGTATATTTTCCGGACCCAAAACTGAGAAAATGTAAGAAAAGCAAATCACCAAAAATATTCATACAACCTGCGAAGCAACAGTAGGATCCCCAGGCTCTTCATAGAGTCCAGAAGCAACAAATGCAGCTGCATGCCGTTTGATACGATTGTCAAGAGCATTAAACTGAATCAAGAAAAAAGTATCAAAATGAAAATTAGAGAAGGTGTAAACAACAAAATGAGAAAAGATAAAAAAGTTTGGTACCTTATCTTCAACCCTATCATACATGAACCTACAACTGTGTTCTAGCTGTGATCCCTGAACTTCAAAAGAGCAAGCTTCACTTGGTTGAATCCTTCTAATTATGTCATCCTCATTGTCTGCAGCTTCCTGTTTCTTTACATCGTCATCCATATCGGGCAATTTATTCAAAGTGAACTGCACAGTGAACTTGTTCGTTCGTTGCCCAAAAGGAGTGATGTGGTTAGTTGCAACTCTTAATTGTGACCCACTAGTAGTCCCATTTTCTCCGAGCTCTAAATCAGATGTTTCAGAATATAATTTATCTGGCCCTTTAATCGGGGTCCCAACTGTAGTTTCTTTCACATCCTCTTGTTCATTGTTCAAAATCCTGAGGGCAGAGACTAATGTCAGCAAACATATAAAATTTTAATCTGGTATTACAATTGGCAACAAACTAGACGACGAAAGTAGCAAAATCTAAAGAGGGAGGCATTACATAACAAAAAAAAATTTAAAAAAAAAATAGCAAAATCTAAAGAGAGGCATTACATAACATACGGAAATATACAACTAGATGTCTTAAAGTTGCAAGATAAAGCCAACTTATAAGCAACCATCACAATGTGAATTTCAGTAATCATAAATTTTTCATCAATTAGACAAGCCAGAAATATTTGCACTCACATATCAACATCATTACTGGAATATAAGTGCGGATAAGCCTCCTCTTTAATCATCGCATTCTTCTGTTCGTTTTGCAGGTAAAGTAAGAAGCCATCCATATGAGCATTATGTACCACCATTCCATCTATTCCCCTGCAACATATTCCACATGAATTTCGCAAGTTTCTTTAATTCACTACAACAAAAGATGCAATGTGTCTGCAAAGTGACAACAATAAGATCAAAACTGCTCTTTCTTTCAAAAATTAGTCAAACTCCGTTGCGATGACATCAACAGCCAAATTTGTTCACGATCAAGCAAACAGATTTCAAACCAATCAAATCGTTCAAATTTGTTTCAAGTGAACGAATCTAATCAAATCATATCGCTAATTTCAATGAGAAATCAAAAACCCTAAGTTTTGGCAGAACGTTCTCCTCCTTTTGTTCTCCAACTAATTAACAAATCAAAACGAAGAATCAATGGATTTTATCACAAAAACTAGAAACTCAACCTAAATTTGATCGCGAAAACCGGATTACCTGTTCAGAAAGTAAACCTCCATGCTCGAAGCAAGATCCGAAGGTCCGAGCTTGTAGTTTATGCACAGAGTGAGACCTAAACCAGTGAGCAGAATCAGAGAAAGCACACACACATAGAGAGAGGTTTAGCGATCGATTAATGAAGAAACGAAGATTAAATGACCGAAACAAAGGAGGAATTGAAGGAAAACCTACATTTCTTTAAGATCTTCTCTTCTTCGTCGAGAGAAAGCCCGATCCTTTCGAATGCTTCTTTGATTTCTTCTTCCATGGCTAGCTAGGGTTTCGTCTTTGAGATCTGGAGGCGAAGAGATCTGGAGAAGAAAGTGAAGCGGAGGATGAAATGGCGGGAAATTGGGTTCGAGCGAGGTTTTTGTTGGCGGGAAAGAGGGCTCCGTTGTTTCTCTACTGCCATCTTATAACAATAACACCCCTCTCCCTCTTTCACATTTATAAATTTTAATCTCTTGACTTTTCAAGACATATTTTTTTTAGGTTAAGTGTGAGTCCCACCTCGACCGTGTAGAGAAGTAGTATTGAACTATATTATTGATCTATACTTGTACTTTATATTAAGGCTTTTAGAGAAAACCTCGCACTTACACGTAACTAAGGCGATGACAACATCTGCAAGGGTGCTATGACTGAGGGTTATGAGTCTTATAGTATCAAGTGTGTCTATTATAAAAAATAGTGTTTTTTTTTTGACAAAACTATTGTAAAATAGTTAAGAGTAATATATATTGACACTACTGTACGATTATAATTGCAATTACAATTTATATTTCTTTATAGACCTTTAGGTTAATTCCAATTAGTTTGTGAAACCTGTGGAGGAAACATATCAACCTTCTAAAAAATATTTATGATACGGAAACTCGTGAAAAGTTATAATGTCTTGTACATTGTTTGAACTAACTAATTTGAGATTGAGTCTCCGTTGTTACTATGTGTTGTTGTTAGAGTGACAAGTGCTATGTATTGTTTCTCCGGAAAAAAAAATAAAAAAAAATGCAATGTATTGTTTATAAACTGCTTGTAGGGATTGAATGCATGGACATCAAAAGCACCATTGTAACAAATGAAACCACTGCTAAGGTTACAATGTCAATTTTTACTTTATTAGCTGTTTCAAAAGTTTTTTTTTTTTTCCATTGACGTGGGGGTTCCATTTTTCCAGTCCAAACAACCAAACGAAAAGAACAGGGCATGGATATCAATCTCAATACTTGTAAAAGCCAAATTACAGAGAGTAATTACCACTGTCATTCATAAGCCATCTGTGAACCAGTGAACCAAAAACTAAAATCAAATTCATTACTATTGCAATGCTGTAAAAAACCAGAAGACATGTACACTAACACATAAAATCCTATTAATCAAAGACCATATATCCCCCATTGCTCCCTTGTTTCAGACTAGCAGGAGCCTCTTTTATCTTCAGTTGTTTTCTCCGAGCGATCAAACTGTCAACATGGTTTGATTCCTCTTCTTCTTTGGACTGATCAAGAGAAGAATTTATAAGTCTTGGCATTGATGATGATTTGTCTTAGTCCACCTATTGGTGCCACAATCATCAGAATGACTCCAAAAATGATGCAAATCTGAAAATCGACGAACAGAACCAAGTAAGATCGTCAGCTTATATAATCATAAACAGAACTTAAAAGTTAAATCTGATACATCAAAATCTTTAATCTTTGACTTACCCAGTTTGCAAACCAAGATAAGCTGAACTTTCTTGGCTTGTAAATACAAAGCCACATGACACAAGGGAGCTGAAAATGAGGAGAGAAAGCAAATTTAGCATTCAAGCAAACTTAATTAATAGTCTTTGTGCATAGAGAAAAAAAAAACTAGTAAAGGAAATGGAACTTACAAAGTATGTTGTTGGTGCAAAAACAAATCCTCCGAAAAATCCAAGGAGTCCTCCAAAGAAAGGGAAACATATGGCAATAAACATTGTAAATGCTGCATCAATCAGACAAAAATTAAACAGAAATCATAGATGAGTTGATAACTACAAAATTCGACTAGCCAGTTCACTGCTTATTTTTAGAATGAGCACATATGCGAGACGCACCGACGTATAATGTGCGTGCAACCAAACGTAGGGGGAGACCAGGGGGGAAATGCAACTTCTTCACCAATACAGTCTCCATCATGTCAAACACCGGCATTGCGTAAATCTGCATACGTTGTCAATGGAAGTAAAGCGAAAATTCATAAAGTTAACGAAGTTTTAAATGGTAATATGCAGGAGATGTTGAGAAGCAGTGAACTGCACCTGATAACTTCCAATGACATGAACAACAACAAACAAGTTAGCCACCACAATGAGCCAAGTCGGCTTCTGCAGAGATATGAGAATGTTGTCATCCACCGAGTTTCCGAACATCCAGAACCCTATTAGAGCAACAGGGAAGTAACACACCGCGACAACGATGTAGGCAACGAGAACTCCCTTCCACATTGGTCCTTTGGATGGCTTCTCTGGCGTCGAAGGGATTGTAGCTTGGATCTCCAAGACCACATTGTGACCGGCATATGCAAAAGCGACATCTCCGAGTGCGCTAAAGAAGTTAAACATAGTTCCCACCTTTGTTGTAGCCTTGTAGCCATATTCAACATTTGGTTGAACCCCCTTGTGAACTGATGCTGTCCAAGCAATTGTTGAGTAGCTGCAAGTTCACGAAAATTCAATAAAAAATCCGCAATAAAGCGGTGCATTGGTACAATCTCTTTTGAATTAAAATTAAAACTCGGGCTAGTCGAAATATATAAGATCTTTACGCACCTTAGGGACATGATTGCCGCAGCCAAAGAAACAGCAGAGATGGAGTTGAAGTTGGGAAGCTGAGCAAGGATAAAGTGACAGGAAGCAAAGATCATGATGAAGTAAGTAAGCTTGATATCTTTGCAAGGGTCTTTACAGACCAATTGATGGACTTTATGCAGTGATTTGCCTCCTGTAACCATGTAGACAATGTCCACACCAATTTCAACAATTAGTTGCTGTGGTACAACAATCCAGAGGCCAAGTTTTTCGCCGAAGGCGTGCTGTCCGAGCTCGTGATATCGATCGAAACGTTTTCCCGGCACCATCTCATGCATCTCAACCATTTGCCATAGAGTGTACAAAGTGATGATCCATGATAAGACAAGCACCACAACACCAGGGCCCCTAAAGTAACGCACAAACAAAAAATCAATCAGAACAACAAATAAAAACAACAAAGCCTCAATTCCGATACATGGATCAATTTCTTCCATTCGCGCTCGATTCAATAGAAAATTTATCTTTTATGCCATAATGTATATGAAATCTTATCCACATTCCACATAAAATTTTGCAGAATCTGTAATTTATTTTTTTTAAAACATTGAAAGATGGTACATAGATCCAAATGCACAAATCAAACAATGGTTTCATTCACATTAAACAATCATTGAATATGTTCACAAACATGACAGATGCAATCTTCTTCAATTCAAAACCAAAAAAAAATCAGAGAGAGGCAGAGGAGCCATCTGTCTATAAATGCCATTGGACAAAAGTTAAAACCCATGATCTGCATCCACAGATTCATCACAAAAAAAAAAAGATAAAAATAATAAAAATAATAATAATAATAGTAATAATCAACCTTTTTGCAAATCATATAAAGACAAAATAACAAAACCACAAACAAGTTCAAAAGAAACACCAAAAAAAAAAAAACACCACCTTTTCTTCCCCTAATTTCAACAACAACAACATAGCTACAGTCACAAATTAAGGGAGGTTCTAAACCCATTTTTCATACCCGAAAAATAGGAGGAAGGAGGTTACCATAGGTTGAAAGCTAGCGTAAAAATTTTGTCACTCTTCCCCTAATTTCATAAAAAAGAAAAAAAAAAATTGCTCATGCCATGACAGAACAAATTGATGAAAACCCATCAATGCTATTCAATAACAGATTTCTTCAAACCACAGAACAACCCAACAAAAACACAAATCAAAATCAAAGAGTGTCATAAAAAAATTGATTTGTCGTGTTTTGGAATCTTATAAGATGAACATACCATCCAAGTTCAGACATGGCGAAAGGCAGACTAAGAACTCCAGCACCAACCATGGCCGTGACATTGTGGAAGGCTGAGTACCACCACTTTGCATTCCTCGAAGAAGTGATGGGAAGCCAATCGTCAATCGCTTTTTGCTTCTCTGATCTCTCATCAACCTGTCGTGCACCATGGTTGAAATCCATTTTTACACCACAGTAATTGTAAAACTAAAACTATATGTTCCCTCGTAAAACACACAACCAAGACAAAAAAGTTTTAAATATCTTCTTCATATAATATTAAGATTCCAACGATTAAATAAGATGAGTAAGCTCAAGCTGGAACCGAGCTTATTTTTTCCCGTTTTAGCCCAAGCAAACGTCCTTATTGACAGTTGGACACCCAAAACTTACCATAAAATTGTAGCTAGTACAGTGCTATGCCCGGTGAGCGTGAGGGTGTTCATGTAATTTTACATGTGCTAATCGGCAATGCGGCGAGATTCCATGTATCTTGGCCCGTTAGTTCGCCGTTTCTAGTTGTATCAACTAACCAAATACTCGCGTAATCCTAGCCGTTGATCGGTCAGTGTTGATGATCGGTGTGGGAACTGTTCGGTAGATTGTGAGTTTTGATTTGGTCAAATGTGGAGAATAACGCGCGTCATTACAGAACAGAGACTTCCGTTACTTTAACGGAACCAACACGTGTCGAGTTGCTCGAACGAGCGAGTTCGGCACACGCGGTTGATCCTATATTTCCGGTTGTCAGATTCGAAATCGACTCCTTCGTTGTGTGGGAGCCACGTCATTTAGCCGGTCCACAGCTTGACCTTTGCAAGGCAAATCTTGAAAATATTTTCTCCCCCTTTTTAATAAAAGTTTCTATTTCAGAGTTTATTTTACTAATCTCGTGATTTGATGATATCTTTTGTTACTAAAACTTTATATTTTCATTAAAGCTAATACCATCCCTTTTGGAATGAAGATAAAACCTTCTATATTTTGCCTTCAAATAGTTGGCAAATCTATCTTTTGCTCATTCTTTTTATTGACACCTATAATTTTATATAAATTCAAATCAATCACTCAACCTCGCAAAGTAGGAACATACATTTTCATTGCGCTACAACTTGTGAAGTTGCATGTGGCGGTGGCAATTTGGATCATTACACAATAAACGCGATGCGTAATAATCAGGTTAACAAGAGTATATACTACTAAAATGCAAGTCATTAACATATTAAGTTATTTAACACGTTTATGACTTATTTAACACAATTGACTTCACTATTTTTTATTTTTATTTTTTATGCCTTGCCATGTATCTAGTCATTAAAAATTAACGAAATTTTTATTTTTATTTTAAAAAAACTTACAAAGTATATACAATTTATGGTTCTCAAAACAATATATATATATATATATATATATATATATAATTTATTATTTTTGCTACGAGTTACTTGTAAAAAAGATATATTTTTAATTATTAAATATTTAACATGTTAAACGTATCGTATACATGCCACTTGTTTATTAACATATCGCGTTCTATGTTTTCATATTGCAACACGCTTGATAATCACGTTCAGGACTTTTGGTGGATACAAATTACCACCCTTAATCGAGGCATGATTGGCAAAATCTATAACTTTTTTTTTTCAAAATGTATATATATACTTGTGTTCACATTTTAAAAAACAAAAAATTTATTTGGATCCTTTGAGTCCAGACTCAAATAATTTTTACTAGTAACTTAAACTACTCAATTATATAAAAAGACATCATTATTCTTACCCCTAATTAACATCAATACTACTAAAAAGGTATACAAGTCTTTAAAAAAAATCGTCCACGCTAGAGCAAAAAAAGCATAGCTAGCTACATTATATAGTTTACAGCTTTCATACGGGCTCTCCACAAACGCGAATTAATAAATCTACTTGACATTCATTGAGAGTTAATGGACCTCAAATAAATATCTTGTGACAATTACATCAAACCGCGTTACTTCACCTAACTTGCTTCTAACACGAAATATTTCATTAAATTTAAAAGCAAACCAATAACAAAAAAGAAATGAGAAAATTAAGCAAAATTATCGCTGGTGAGATGGATAAAACATCGATTTATCAAAAAAAAGGCAAGATTTGATGAGGTGATGACACTCCCGTTGAAATAAAAAAAGAAGAAGAGAAAATTAAACTAATTTCAGTTTGTAATTCAATACTGTTCAAAATGACTCAAGTTCCAAAATAAGGAATTAAATCGAACCAACTAATTCTATTTTCAATACAATGGTTGGTCAAAAGGTACTAAAGCCTCATCAATTCACAACAATTTTTGGCAAATCTTTGATTGATTAGAAGATGAAAAAAATTGAGATCCCCAAAGAGAACAGAAAATTAAGCAAAAAAAGATGTTTTGAAAACAGAGAACTATAAATAAATAAATAAATGAAAAACCGTACGCACCTTTGTGGGCACATAATTTGGATCATCATAGGTGACTTGGGTTCCCATGTCTCTGCAGATGATGAAGACGATATGGCTAGCTAGAGAAATGAAAAACTATCAAAGTGGACACTACAGAACAGATGCCATATACGTACAACAAGTAGGAGAAATGTAAGATGAGAGCATGAGAAATATCGAAGAATCGAAGCTGTGTTCATTAACATATATAGTACTAGTGGAGTAGGAGCGCGGACAGAGGTTCTTTGAATATGACGTTGCAGCGTTTTGTTTGACTCGCCAAGTCTTTGTTCGAAATCACAGCAATATGTAATTAAGATTGATTGGGACTGGTTGGCACTAGTCAATGTGAAATTTCTACGAAGCCAAAATGTGATGCCGGCATTGTTTAACAAATTAACAATGGGAACATGATTGCGTGTGAATCCAACAGTATACGTAAAACCAGCTTTATTAGATCCTGAATTTTCACCATGTGATCACGATTTGTTTGTTTGCGGGTTTCATGGTTTAATTAGTTTTTGGAAAATGTTAGAATGACGACAACAATTAATATAACACTATAAAATATATTGACTTACAAGTGTCTTCCATGCGACCTCAACCTACGTGTTATGCTATACATTGAGATCTGTGTATGCATGTATTTTGTGACGCGCATCGATGGCTATAGTGAGCTAATGTGTTTTGTGGTGGGACACGTTGTTGTCATTCTAGCACTTCTCTATATTTTTAGTTTGAACATATAAATCAAGTACAACACTTTCTTTTAGTGTGAGTATTCAAACCGTCTGACTAATCACACGATGATTACGAGAGTGCCCTAACTATTAGCTTAGAGATTGAAAGAAAATAGTGCAACTGCTTGAAATGAAACCCACCTTCAACTTGAAGAATACTAAAGCACTGTACGTAATTAGTCATAGTACTCTATAGTATTTATGCAACGAAAAGGAAATGATTCTCTTAAAAAATTAATTGACAAGCACATATAACTAAATTTTTACCAGATATTGTGTTTTTTTTTATTTTTTTTTTTTTTTCTACTACTGTTGGACTGCTCTTTATGGTTAGGGAAAAATTAATGTTCTGTCAAAACGTGCAGCAACAGAAGAAAGTCTTTTCCTGGAAAATAATTAAAGCTGGTCAGATGAGGACATAAAAATAAAATTCCAAATTAAATATGAAACTGAATTTTGTTAAGGCTTCTTATTCTATTTAGATGGATAATTTTGATACAAGCATAGCTGGTACATTCCATGTGTTCTGTTTGGCATAAATTAAAGAAGCTAGGTTCCATTTTTTCCTCCCTATTCATCCATCGATATTTTATGTTCTTTTTTATTTTAATATTGCGGTGTTTAAGTGGATTATTGCGGTTGACTATTGAGAATAAATGCCCACTTCTCTATTTGAGTATAAGATATGCGTCTTGAAAAGTTTCCTTTTATGGAAAATGATTCTTGAAAAGTCATATTATTAATCTATAAAAGAAAAGTAATAGTTGGTGAAAATTAATGATGTATATTAATTTCTTGAAAACATTATCCGCATCCTAAGACACACATCGACGGCTCAAAGCCCCGATATCATTTAACTTATTATTCGAACTACACTTCAATAATTTATTCGAGATGTGTATTGTAAAACAAAGTATTAAAGCTCTATTTGTAGATACTTCACGATCCCACCACACCTCTTTCTCGGCACAAAATATAGAATATCGAAACTTAAGTACACGAGTTGATTTTAAATGGTCAAATGCGCGGTGTGTACGCAGCTATCACATGTTCCCACTGCCAAACAGTGCCAAAATTCCACATAGCTAGCGTGTTCGTTATTCATGTGTACACTTAGATGCTCATAAGCTTCTTTATAGGCGTCGACATACATGACTTTTCTCTCCACTATCCAAGTTTAATTTCTATTCAGTTCGAGTTTTGGTAGTCTGTGTGGGTCTACTACTAAAATATACATCTTTGACCCTCAAATTTTGTCTGCTCTACCCAACTAGTAATCAACTATGGATGAGTGTTTGTGTGGAAACTTTGCCACAAACACAATGACACGTGGGCATTGCGTCCTTATGAGCTCATGACTTGCATTTAAAATTTTAATATATATGCTCGATCTAGATTTTATTGAAAATATTCATTGGACAAAGTGTTAGTTTATAATTAATTTCTAATTATAAGCTAAATTGTAAACACAATTTCAAAACGTTTTTGATGATTGGCTTTTTATTTGGTTGGGTGGTTTTAAAATGCTATTGTTTTTGTTTCTATTTTTAGTTTTTTAGTTTTTTTAGTTTTTTTTTTTTTTTTTTTTTTTTTACCACGCCATGATCAACATTTCACCACAAAGAAGGTTATTAGATATACTAGAGAAGATCAACATCCAATTATGCACTTTATGGTAGTGAATGATGTGAAGAGCAAGAATTTAGATGACTTTATTTGAATTTATTTAGGACTTTGTTAAAGGACTCAAAAAGGTCAAACAATCAAAATTACTTTAATTCAAATTTATAAGGTTTTTGGGGTAGAGTAAGTGATCGAATTTACTTAGATAGATATGGTATTATCTCCCTCTTTAAGTCGATGTAAAGACTAAAAGTTAAATTTTTTGTTTATTTATTTGTGATTGTAGGTCTTTGTTAAAGGACTAAGTTCCTGTTCTAATTACTTTGTTAGGAGATCTACGAATTTAGCAGCCATTGTCTCGCCAAGGAGACTAGTTCTTTGTCTGATCGAATTGAAAGGCTCATATCTCCCTCTTTTCTTGTCGATGTATTAAAGTTAAATAAAAAGGTTATCTCGATTTTTATTTTTATTTAAAGAAAACGTCTTTCTCTCTCTCACATAACATAACATAACATAACATAACATAACAATTGATCAATTGGCACTTCTTATGATCGATTCGACAATAACTCCAGCAATAATCCTCCCTTCATCCGATTCTTGCTCTCCTATGTCTTGTTGTGTTCATCGCTCCTATCGTACATTTCACTACTCTTTCTCCATCAACAATTACCACAACAACACCCATAAAGGTAAGTCAATCATCGCCCTATTTTCTTTCTCTGCTTCCAATTCTGCAATTGAATGCTTTCGTAATAGTAGTAGCAGTAGTAGTCTTCCTAGTAACCAATTTTTGATTTCGATAGAGGCCCTAAAGAATTACCTAACCCAGATAATATCGACAAAGATGATAAAGTTTCGATCTTGGTTGGAAAAAATAAGAGATTGTCTATTAATAGAGATTTGGGGGTTGCCTATTTGAGACTCTTGAAAGTTTGGAAGAAATTTATTACCTAATTGGGAAAATCAATAAGCATGTAAGAGAACAAGCTCAAATTTTAGGGATTCCCATTAATGGGAGTGTTGAATCATTGTTGTTAGTTACTGATTTTGTTGCAAGGGTTGGAGGGGTTGTTAGGGGAGAGGAATCAATCATGAGTCTTGAATTGTTTGAGAGAAGTGGGGGGTCGGTGATGTTGCAAAATGTGAACAATCTTCTAGGTAGCTAATGGTGGAGTTTGGAACATAATTCTCGAGTTGAGAGTTCTGTCACATAGGGTAATTAGCTTGCTAATTAGATGGATTATTATTTGGAGTATTTTGGCCTTTGTGATGTTTTTTTCTTTTCTGGGATGTTTGGAATTAAAAGCTGAGGAGTAAATATTACAATCTTCAGGAAGAACAGAGGTGCACAATTAATAGAAATCAAATTTGTTACAAAAGAGAGGGTGAAAATAAGTTCATATAAAGTAGGGAGTTGGATGTTTCGATGCTACCTGTGGTTTGCAAGATGTCAAGCATGATAGATCAAAATCTGTCAATGCTACATGTCCGTTGTTCTGAATTAATACATTTTCAGGTTTTAAATCCCTGTATATTATCCCTACAATTACAACAAGAAAATTTTAATTAGTCGATGAAATTCTTACTGATGAAGTTATTATGGTGATAAATTGTAATGCAATGTAGCAAATGCTTTTATCTTGTGCCACTCTTATCTATCCTTAAAAATCTTGAAGGATGTTATCATTCTTTAAATCTTCCATTTTCACATTTTTTTAATGCGAGTCTATAAATATGTGTCATATTTGTGATTAACAAGTTTTAGATTAATATTTGTGATTAATAGGTTCGAGATTAATATTTGTGATTAATAAGTTTGAGATTAATATTTGTGATATAATTGAGATTAGGAATTGCGTTTTCCCCTTTTTTTTATGGATTTATTTTGGATTTTTGTGCATTGACTTGGATTTGTTGTTAATCTCGATGTTAGGTTGTTGTTATTTTGATGTTAGAATCTCAATTTCTCCGGTTCTAATTTTGATTTCGTGCTCGATTCATGGATCTGATGCGTTTTTCGCCTTTTTTTTAATAATTTTGTTTGGATTTTTGTGCATTGACTTGGATTTGTAGTTAATCTCCATGTTATTAATGTTGGATTTGTGATTAACAAGTTCGAGATTGATATTTGTGATTAATATTTGTGATTAACAAGTTTCTGATTAATAGATTTGGTTCACATTTGAAATATATAAATGTTTGAATAATTGGATTAAATGAACCCCCGTGTGATTATTATTTTGGATCCAATTGTGGCCTTAGATGAATTGTAGATAATGAGCATTATGTTAGAGTTGTAATCTAAATTAGTTATATGTTTGTGTTTAAAAGACACAAGAACTTCATTGCTTACTTTCCATCTCCTTTTGAATATTAAATTAACATTATTTATTTTTTTAATTAGTCCTATAATGTTTGTTTCATTGGATTGTAGTTTAACAATCTCATATAAAAATTCATTAAGTATAACCATTTTACCTTGCATTAGCGAGTTACCATGGTTAGAAACTTAAGAGTTATCAACAATAGTGAAGACTTTGTAAGAAAAGCAAAAAATACTAATTGTAGGGAGGTGGATAGTTTGAAACGTAAATTTGTAACGGAGGAAGAAAAAGAAATGAAGCGGGCTCAACAAAGACAACTAAGGAGTGAAAAGAAAGAGTTGAATGATCGAGGTATGAATTTGAAACTTCACAAAATATTCTATGAAATATTGAGTATGGTAAATGATATAAACCAAAATGAATAAATTTAATTAATAATTTAGAAATTACGTTACCTTTATTTTTTATTTTTTATTTATAGGTCCCCGGAATGCAAAACCACGTTATGTCGCTATGGGTTTTGAGCACGTTGCAAGTTCAGCAGATGTGTTACCATTAGTAAACTCTTGTCGAAATTGTAGTGCGAAGAAGTTTTTTCATGAATCTAATAGTTTCTGTTGTTCAAACGGTCAAGTAACCCTCGTTCCTAATGTTGTTCCCTGAATGAAAGATAAAGTTAATTGCAGGAAATGAAGTATTAGTTAATTCTTTGAAGTATTGAAATATAATAAGACATCACTTTCTAAAAGATAAGGTTGAAGGTGATTTCAAGTTTGACTCATGTTATAATCGCTTAATATATGAGAAACATTAAATAAAGTTGGACCATAAAATTATTAATGAAATAGATAGTGATTGGTCAAAGTATTTCTAGTTAGATGAATGTAACATCACGTCAAATATAAAACTTAAAGAGATTGTAGATTTGACTCTCATTAAAACCAAAAAGAAATAAAGAAAGAAATACATAGTGATCGAGTGGCTGCATGAATACTCCTTCACACAATGGGAGACTATACCAATTGTCCCTTCTGTAGAAATCAATATCAAATATGTATGTTTATTCATGTAGACTTGTGAATTTACTAGACGCAAGTAGTCATTACAACATCTTTGACTTTTCGGATCCTCCATTTGTCAACTAACAAGACAACGAGAAATTTTGGTAGTGTAAAGTGACGTAACACACATTTTTATAATCTTTAATCAAGAAATCCAAACTCATAAATCTTTTATGGATCAACTTCTTCGGCTGTCACTTGCACTTTACTTGTTTTTCAGAATTTCTTGTTGACTTCATATATAGAAAATCAAGTCAAAAAAATAAAACAATCTTTCTGATAAACACACTGCGTGGTCACCTTGCTTGTTAATCCGCCTACTTGAAGACTCACCAAACCTTCTATGTTAAGTCAAAAAAAAAAAAAAAAAAAAAAAAAACAAATCTTTTGTGTTGTAAAAAGAAATCACTTTCTCTAATTGAGTTTCTTGTGTACGCAATACATTGTTTAAAGTGTACAAATCGGTTGGTTAACTTTGCTAATTAGTGAATTTAATGGCGCGTTCGCTTCACAGGGTGGATTAACCCCATTGGACTGGCTAAGCTGGTGTTCGCTTTGCGGATTAACTACGCTTTGTGGATTAACTAGGCCACGGGATTAGCTAATGGAGTATAGGGGACTAAACAAAACCACCAATTTTGATGGGATTAACTAATCTCAATAGTTGGTTATCACAAATTACCAATTTACCCTCATCTTTACAAACTATACAACAAAATCGATCTACTCTAATCACAACAACCGATCGTCCTCAACAATCGATCAGCCTAAAAAGACCAGTTGTCCACAACAATCGATATACCCTGAACCGATTGCTCACCATCAAACAGAGAGAGCATCGACACAAGAACACCGATCAACCCTGAATCGATTCCTCACCATCGAACAAAGAGAGCGTCGACACAACAACCTACCATTGCCGAAATCATTGACGACGGATGAAGAAGACACCTTCACACAAGAAGACGTTGACGACAATGGAGACCGGACAGAGAGAAGGCGAAGTGAAGAACGCCGCTGCTCACCAGAGATGGAGACGGAGAAGGAAACGTTGAAGACGATGGAGACCGACAAAGAGAAGGCGAAGTGAAGAACACCGCTGAATAGGGATGGAGACCGACCAGAGAACAAGAGGTGAAGAACGAAGTGGAGTTCCAAAATTTGTTGGTGGTGGAATTAAATGAAAGGGTAATTTTGTCAATGTACCATTATAACCACATTTACTCCCAGCCTTCAAACTCTCAACCGAACAAGTCTCATAAATGGGACTAATACATAAACTCATGTGTTAGTCCCATCACAAACTAATCTTATGATCTTAGATCTCCCTAAAATGTGAAGCGAACATGCCATTATAGTATTAACTATTAAGAATGGGAGACTCTAAGTCTGTGAGTGAAGAAGATGAGTTGAATAATTGAATGGCGCTGTACAAGTTCTATGGGCTGGACATGAATGAGAGTTGGAGGACGTTTGGGCCGGAAATAGTGAATGGGCTATCTGCGTCCTTGGGCTTTATTGTTTCTGGCTTGTATATATTTTGTTTTGGGCTCAAGTTTGTAAGTTGAAACTTGAAACAAAAAAAAAAAAGGTGCTACCTGACATGGGACATCGGTGATGGTCTTAATCCATTTGTGGATCAAAATTTGTGTGCGCATACATCGATGAACAGATGGATAGACACCATCATTGGGTGTCCGTTTCGGATGTTCCATCATCAAGTCATTTTAGTTTTTTTATTAGTGTGGTGCTTCAATCAAGGCCCCAACTTCCTCCAAAGTTAGGAGGGCGCATTTACCATTAGTCTAGAGGTCGAAAAAAATGGTGTAGGCTGTGAATCGAGCTTATTACATTTGCTTTAGTTAGAATACTAAAATTTGACTGGTAGCTACTTCACCACACTTCTAGGAGGCTTGAACTAATATCATTTATAGAGTTTTTTGTTTTTTTGTTTTATTTTTAAGAAGAGTGAAAATGAGAGTCATGCCTACATTCAATAGGTTGTGGTTCAATTTCTCCTCCCAACATGTGGACAAGATTTTTGTGAGGCTATATCTGAGTCCCCAAGATGCCGGGTGAAACATTCAATAGGTTGTTGTTCAATTTCGAGTCCGCCTGAGTACGGCAAGTAGTCAAGTAACTGCTTTCACCCGAGCTGCTCAGCTGATTGGAGTTGTCTAGACTTTGTTTCAAGTGTCTCGAAGTTGTATTAGCACAACAGACTCAAAAACAATTGCAATTTACTGTGACTAAAAATACTGAGATCAAGCATCATGGAAATGGAAGATGAGTCAATTTTCAAAATGCTAAAACAGCAGCAACAATGAGTAACTTTATCTTTTACTTTACCAGCATTACAACAAGTGAGAATTGTCATACAAAATATATAGCACCATCACAATACACAATCTCATAAGTTTTCCTTGATAAACATGGTTCATACACAAGTTACTAAGAGAGTAACACCCCTACACGCGCAACACAAGCCGATACGCAAAATCTAACAACTACTAGGAGTTTTCAACAGATTTTCTACACAACTAGCTTCAACAGACCTGGGCAGGCGCCTTCGATTCAGTACTTAGCATCGAAAAAAAACGCATTTATCCTTTACATTCTCAGTTAAAGTCATGCAGTCGATAGAACTGACCGTTTGTAACTCAGGTTCGACCTTGTCCTGCTCGCTGCATCGTCCACAGCCAAGCTTTGTGCGCCGAAGCAGAAATACTGGTTCATCAACCTTTTATTAATGGAGGGAGATTTGTGACTCGAGTCAGATGCTCCGTGGAACAAATTATAAGAGCAAGAAGGCCCTGCAGTTTCGTCTCCAGCGAGTATGCTTTTCAGTTTATCTGAAGAATTAGGAGAAGACAATGGTGATCTCGACAAAGAGCTTGAAGGGGAATGAGTAGAAGCAGTTAAATGCGGCATAGCCTGGATGACACCATGCCTCAGACCTGCGGCGAACTTCTTCTTTGCAGCTGGGCTTGGGAGATTGCTCCTGACCGAAAGGGTACGCTTGTTGTTTGGTAGAGTTGTATGCTTGGAGAATCTCTGTCTGAGAGGAGTTGGAGTATCCTCGACATCACTCCATTTCTTATGCGAACCTACAGACTCTTCGTCTCCCAGCTTTTGATCTCGATGACCTCTTGGGACTTCTTTTCCTTCCGCCTAGGCCATCGGAGGAGAACTTTCAAACGCTTAGCAGCACTGTTTAAAGAGATTGACTTGTTATTATCATCAAAAGAACCGCGGTTTCCACTGAATGAGCCGAGGTGACTCATGTCGCTTGAGCATGAACTCATCCTCGCGCTGCACGGATCACCGCTAGGATCTGAATTCTCTAAACCAGTGTACAAGAATATCTCCGAGTCAGGAATCCGAAATGAAGTTCCCGGGCTGGTCCCTATGCCTTGCATTTTTAGGTGAGAAACAATGGCATTTCTTGCCATATAATCCTGACAAACACTGGAGATCCCTCCAGCAGAAACCAACTGTTTGATGAGTAATTCTGAAGATGCACATCGCGGCCTCATCCTGAGGTGATCCAACGGAGTCATGCCATCCACGTCGTGAATGTTTAGATCAATGGATGGCACTATCATCAGGAGTTCCACCAGACTCGAGTGAATGTTGCCAATAACAGCCATGTGAAGAGGGGTTCTGCCGTCGTTGTTCTTGATGTTAATAACATCATGTATGTTTGCAATCTTCCCACATAACAAATGCTTCATGAGCTCAATTTGTCTGTCCAACCTTCGGAAACCGGGAGTTCGAAAACCAGCCACAGCCATATGGATGAAGGTATCGCCGACATTGTTTGTTAGGGTGATCAAAGAGGGAGATGCACTTATGAGAGCTTCCACGACGGCTAAATGGCCCCGGTAAGCTGCCACATGCAATGCTAAGTTCCCTTGATTGTCTGTGGAGGTGATAATATCAAATGATTTTACCAGATCCTTGACTACCTGCCTCATCAAACAAATAAGGCAAACATAAGAAGAATGTACAGTCAACATTACTTAGCTTTAAGCATTCATTATTCGAGGTCAGACCTGATTCCCAAATTTAGAACTCTCACACAAATACTACAAATTGAGTTCTCTATAAAGATCCGATGCTCGTCAAAACAAACACCAACCTTCACATTTTGTAAATTTGAGCATCTTAGAGAGACTAGAAAAGCTTGCAATCAATCAAAGATTTTCCTTACAAAGCAATATTTTTGTAGAACCCCGTGTTTTCGACAATAATGTATGCGCCCACAATTATCCTAAACTTGAAGATGAACATAGGCATTGGCAAGATCATTTAAGCAAACAGATGAATTTGGAAAAACAAATCAAAGATAAAATTCCATTTAAGGGAAATCCAAATATAGAAAAAAAAAGCCCTATAAGAAAAGCCAAAACTAAAAAAATTGAATAACATGATCTGAACAAAACTATTCATCTGTCATAAGATAAATTGCTTGAACTAGCAATCACCAATTCACCATTCAATTGAAAAGCACAAAACTACAAGGGCAGCCCCCCTTTTTTTCAGACAACAACAAAGCCTTGATCACAAGTCAGTTGTGGTCGGCTACATGGATCAAACTGTTCAGCTCCTCTCGATTTAATGCACTTGATGGCGTTTTTGCTCAGATAAAAATTAAAACCGAAGCATGAAAACTTAAGAATATAAAAGCATTACAAACAACAACAATAGAGTCCAAAATTAATTTAGGGTCAAACTTTTCCATTGCGCTCGGATTGTAAAAAGAAAGAAAGAAACTCACCTCAACTTGACCTCTACCAGAGGCAGCATGAAGAACAGTGGAGCCCTGAAGGTCTCTATAAACCAACACATCAGAGCAGTCCTTAAGCAGGTCCTTCAACATCTCCAAATTCCCACCTCTAGCACAAGCATGAATAGCTCTATTCAACATCTCTGCCTTGTAAACTGAATTCACAACCTCCCCTCCTTTTCCCTCCACACCCTCTTCACTCAGGCTCCCCATCAAACACCGCGGCGACAAGCAGAATTCGAACAACAACCTGAAAATCTCCGAGCACTTGCTCCTCCCCGCGGCGTAGAATATATCGGTGACGCCAAACTCTCCTTCTCCAAACACGAGCAATGGGTCTCTCACCAGCAATTCTTGAACAAACCCAACATCACCAGCTGAGGCGGCAGTGTACATGAGCCACCCACCATAGCCTGCCCTGATCAGCGAGTTCCCCTCGCCTCGCTTGCTCTCGCATTCGACAATGAGCTTCTTCGCGACGTCGCTGCGGCATTTGGCGACGTCTGAGAACCGGGCGTCGTCGTCCCAGACTGTTTCGAGGCGGCGAATTCGACGTAGCGAGGTGAGCTTGATGAGGAGATTGGCGTCAATGTGGAGGAGCTCTCGGACTAGGTCGTAGTGCCCGTTCGCCGCCGCCCAGTCTATCGGAGAGGCGTACCACCACTGGTCTCCTGTGCTCTCCCATCTGAGAGGGAAGTATGAAGGAGGCATGGTGGGAACTAATCCAACGAAGCACAAAACAGAGCAATTTCAACGAGTTTTTGACACAAATTGGGGAATACCCTGTTGAGATTTTTGATCAAACAGAGCAATTGAGAGAGCCTTCTTGAAGGAAAAAATTGGGAAAAGATGCAATCTTTCACAACTTTCAAGTCCCAAAAGTGACAGGGATTGGTGAAGCAACAAAAAACAAAGAACTCAGAAGAAAATTAAAGGCAAAAACCAAACTTTTTCACAGAAAAGGTGAAAGATCTGTAATCAAACCCAAAAGCAGCACAATATCAAAACTGGGTAAGATTGAAAATATCAAAATACCCATAAAAGCAAAAAACCAATAACTCACCCACTAAGAAAACAGAGAGAATGAACAGTAACAGAGGTAACAGAGAACAGCCATTGAAGCTCAAACAGAGCACAACACCAGAAAAAAAAAACCCTCTATTGAAGAACAGAAATGGAGAAATGGGTATTGCTAGATTTGTGGATTCATTTTACTGGGCGAGAATAAATTAGGAAACAAGGAGATGTGACACGCAGAAAAATTTATGAAGAAATCTTTACCCCCTCCACTATAAAGGAAAAGAAAAACAGCATAAAAGGTAGACAGTGAAAGATTCCTGTTGAGCTTGAGAGAGAGAGAGAGAGAGAATTGCAGGGGCTGATCAGATAATGATGTTGACGCATGGGGAGGACACAATTTGGTGAAGAAAAGGTAGTACTAGTTCATGGTTGAACAAATCATGTTGTTTGTTGGGCATAAAAAGAGTTTTGTGAGCATAAGAATATGTTTAGAGTTTCATTATGTTTAATCTCCAAGAGACGTGAAAATTTTATCTCAGAATGTCTCAATACTAAATAAGGAGAGATCGCCACTCATATATTTCTTCATGGAGTTTTATTTAATCAACGTTGATTATTTTTCGATCTACACATCTCAAGAGCTTCCGTTGAAAACTTGATTAAGTTGATATAATATTCTCTTCTAATCTCTGCTAATCTGGCTTGTTTTATTGATTAAATACAGAGATTTTGATGGTGATTGACTATTGTGAAGAATGTACTAAGAAAGCTCTTTTTTCATTGGTGCAGCCCACATTACCAAAGTTGCATACGTGGCGCTAGTACATGAATCGAGGGCCCACTGATTTTTTTTTAAAGGCTTTGATAAGGAGGGCCCTGGGCCATGGCGTTTCAGATCTCAACGACCTTGTTTAATGAAGTAAACTGTTGATGAATTCAATTGTTGATGTAACAAAAAAAATATATATTGTTGATGAACTCAATTGGTCCTTCAGTTGCTTGATGCTAGAAGCGTAAAAATCGTTTATTAGTAAAAGATTTAAAAAAAAACTTAATTTTTTAGGCCATAAAAACTTATTAAAGACATAATTAAGCATCATTAACATAACATTATTATGACTATTTATTATTTACTATTTGTCTTTTGTTTTCACGCGATATTCAATATATTATATTGCACTAACTAATTCATGTTTAGACATTATCAAGCTTCGTATAAAATGACATTTTTTTACTCTATACGTTATATGAAAGAAACTCGAAATCAAGACGTTACTTAAAAAAATATTTTTTTTTCACTTCAATCAATCAATGACAGAACGAAAAGAAGTAGGAGCTGCCTCGACAACATAAACTCTATATAATTTCTTTTTTTTTTTATAAATATCAAGATTAGAGCTTATTGGTTGAGTTTTATTTTTTAAAACGTTATTTGTTGATATGAGTGGCTAAAAAAACAAAAAATGAAAAAAAAATTGGTGTCAACTATAGAAGCACGTGCCAGAGACAAAGTCACGTGGTTGTAATAATTTGAGGCTTAAAGGATAGGCAATTTCGGTAAGAATCCAATAAATTAAGTATGATTAGTTTTAATTAACAAAAACAACTAATGCTAAATGTGGACTTTTCAATGTGGGCCCGAAGTCCAACACTTCTTCATGTCCAGCTCAGATTGGGCTGTAACAGTAATTCTGTATACATGTGCCCCGCTCTCCTGTTCGCCACGTGGTGAGTGAGCCCACTTACAAAATTCAGGCCCTCCGATGCAGTGAATTTATTATAAAAGAAAGGTAAATCTGGATGCCTTTTAAGTTTTAACTCAGTTTATTTACCAACCAAACTTTCTTGCAGTTTCAGTTTTTTTTTTCTTTTTTTTTTTGGTTAAATTTCTTGTGGATTCAGTTAACACTACTAGCCTTAGGCAACTAAGTAAATTAAGTATAAATAAACCTTTTCTTTTGTCCGTATTATTAAGTTTAAGTGTATTAAATCCAATGCAATAAAAGAATTTAATTCACGTAACCGTTGTAACCGACTTCAATTAATTTAAAATTAAGATTTTGATGTGTTATTTTATTTATTTATTTTTAATTAATAATTGTGGGTGTTCGAGCGTTTTTATTTTCTCGGACTCAACTATTCTCATGAAAGTCAGTCGGACGCTCCAACCTCATAACTCGAGAGAAATTAACGTATTTAGAGTTGAAGGACAAAACTCGATCCAATGAACTAAACATTTATAATGAATTTGCAAATTCATTAACCTAATTAGTTTGGGTCTAATTAGTTTAATGAGATAGTGATAGGCTCTCATCATGATATATGTAGCATGAATTTGCACTGTCAAACTAGACAAAGCTAAAGCCAATGCTAAGGCTTGCAGGCTTTCTGATGATAAAATCAAGGACCCAATAGAATTTTCAATTGATGAACACTGCCACATTATTATTATTATTATTCCAAAGTTTCTTTTAATTAAACCTGTACAAACAAACAGCTAGCTACTTATCTTTTTGAGATTGTATAGTCCGATAGGATTTGAAGGCCTGATCTCAACTAATACAAAAGCAAACCAACTTTAAAGTCCTCAACTATACTTTTATATTTCATTCATGATAAAAATAAATCAAGCAAACTTTAATTTTATAGCACCAAATGCACATCCTTTCTTTTCATGACATTGTCGTAATCGAGCACATGGTTTGCTACTTTGTTGAACATGTTTTGGTTGCTTCAAAAGCCTGCAATTTTTCTTCCTAACATTATCTTTCATTCTTTCGTCCCATCTTAAAAAGGACTCAATGGGGCCAAAGGCCTTATCACAAGAAGAAGATGAATGGATGATGCAGCTCTGCGTATTTTTTTTCTTAGATTTTTAAAATTGAGGTCTAGATAATTTTGTCGCATTATTCAAACTAATGCAATGCACCTACTTTGCTTATGCAGTGCTACTTAACATTTTTTTAGACCTGATAGCAGTTTTATAATTTAATTTGATTTATGTTGAAATTACCATTAGATGGCTTGTCCACATTTAATTTGATGATTTTAGCACCTACGCACACAAGTGCCGCAACGGTAAGAGTGAAAGTAGGATCGTGTGAGTTAAGTGCACGACCTCGATTTTGATTCTCTTGTGTGGTTTGGGGAGGCAGAGAGAGTGAGACGCGAGAGCGCAGAGAGTGAGACCCGAGACGCGAGAGGCGAGAGAGAAAGTGAGACCGAGACGCGAGAGAGCAGAGAGAGAGAGAGTGAGACGCGCGAGAGGGGGAGGCAGAGAGAGAGTGAGACGCGGAGACGCCGAGAAAGCGAGAGATCGAGAGAGACGGTGAGAGGCGGTCAGACAGAGAGCAGCGCAGACGAAGAGAAGATCGAGAGACGCAGAGAGCAGCGATCGGCCAGAGAGCGGGGAGGAGCTCGAGGAGATGTTAAAAACCTAAAATACATTGTGAAATTACCTATATGCCCTTCAAATTAATCAATAAACGGGCACCCGTTTTTAAGAATTTTTGTCAAGTCCCGATCCCGTATTTTTAAACGGACAAAAAATATTGTCCGAATCCCGTATGTTTTTCAAAAATACTAAGGTCCGTTTAAACGGGGACCGGACAAAAATCGGGAATTTGTCACATTTTTTTTCTAGTAGTAAGATCGCTCGAATTCGGGTCGATCACACTAGCAAATGTGAAAACATCTGACACCTACGAATATAAAAAATAAAGTGACAACCAACATAAATCATTTGTCACTTTTTATGAAATGAATTCAACAATAAAACATTAATAAAGCAAAGTAGAAGATAGCCTACTTATTAGATTGTTGTCTTAGTCTACAATATTGAATCACAGGCACCAATAGTTACTTTATTTATTAGAAACTTTTTTTTAGCTTCTCACACGCTGGTGTGGTGATACCAATGGGTAAGGAAACGTGAGAGTCGCGTAAACTAAGCTAATAAGCAAATGTCATGACAAAAAAGACCCCGCCAACCTAGTTTGTTCCACGAAACTCAAAACCAAAACCTCGCTTAATAGAAAGAGAGTGTTTTTGTTATTTAGACCAATCGATTGTTAGTTAAGTCATTGAGATTTTTTTTTTGGTAGAGTGATTGAGTTTTGATGTTTGCAATTTTTTCTTTGATAACAAGAGTTTGCAGTTCAATATGGTTTAATGCAACAGGGGACTAATTTCCTTGATTGGTGCAACATCACCTCTTTTTATAGTGTGTGAAGTAGTGATTGTTACAATTAAGGGTTTGAAAGATCGAGAAACATGTGCATGGCACCTTTAACTTCTATTTATAAAAATAATTGGAACTGTGAAAGCACTCAAAAGAAAGTGCACAAGAGAGTGAAATGGC
This sequence comes from Stephania yunnanensis, assembly GCA_039657365.1. Taxonomy (NCBI): domain Eukaryota; kingdom Viridiplantae; phylum Streptophyta; class Magnoliopsida; order Ranunculales; family Menispermaceae; genus Stephania; species Stephania yunnanensis. The sequence goes on along the minus strand of CM077589.1, from coordinate 53,923,971 downwards.
TGAGCAATAATACTTGGAAGGTGGAGTCCCCCACTTTTCATCTACTTTTCCCCAACTTTTCCACTCTATTGGTTTTAATGGTACTTGTAACACTGCATCTTCACATGGGAATCCAGAAAATGAAACATGACATCTCCCTCTCCCATGCAATAGTACAATAGTGACTTCACAGTTGGAGCATTAATTTTCTATAATTGAATTTATTTTGTTTCCAGCAATTAATGAAATCAACAATCAAGCAAAATGAATAAAAGAGTTTGATCCATATAGCCGACTCAACTAATTTAGTATTGAGGCGTTGTTGTTGTTGTGGAATTAATGGTTCAAACATATTCCTTTTACGGCATTTTTTTTTCTCTCATGTAAAACATTATGGGCATTACAGGTGATTATAGTCACGCAAGCACTGTTCATTTGCTTCGGACCTTTGGTAGTATTTGCATTCTTCACTCATTGATAGTTTAGGACTTTCAAGACAAGCAAGAAGGTCTGTTAAAAATAAAATCACTAGTCATTTGTACATGTTACTTACCTAGTAGCTTTTATCGATTGGAGCTCTTGAATCGCCTCATCAGGTCTTCAATCCTTTCCACGGCACCATCCATATTCTTCCTCTCGAACTCGTCCAAGAGAAAAGTATTCGTTCGATAACGAGGCATCATGTCAACCCTGCAAAGCCTATGAATTAAAAGTGTGTATGTTTAAAAATCAAGACTCAAATGATGCTTGTTAATCAAGTTATCCAATAACATGCTGAGTTTAATTACTATCAGTTTCTCCAGTTGCAAAGCACAGCTTCAGCAAAGGAATATAGTTTTGAAGATTAGGCTAACACAAGCCTGATCTTTCAATCTCATTAAGAACATTAAGTGCATTTTGTTCTTGAGAGTATCTGCAAAACAAGCTGATCATAATATTATACGTAGTCGTGTATCGCATGATGCCTTTCTCTCCGCATTTCTACCTCAAGTGTACCAATGTGTTATAGAAGAGTGTGTCGCCCCGAGATCCAAACCATTTCATTGTTTCATATATTTGAAAAGCTTCCTCAAATTTCCTCAACTTGGCGAATGAATGCGTAACAGTGGTGTAGATGACTGTATCTGGGAGATACATAAAGGAAAACTAGACATCTCCATCTCTCACTCAACAATAAAACTACTACTAAAGGCTCAGCTACTTCACAATGGGAAGAATAATGGCCCAACATTGGATTCATATTCTTAGTAAAGAACGGAGTAAACTTTTTTTGTTCCAGTCAAACCAATGGACGCGACATGTGATATGTACAACAACAAATCCTCAATTCTAAATTAGTTGAAATCGATCCGCTACATGGATCAAACTCTTCCATTCAGCTCGATTCACATGTGATATGTATATTTCTATTTTATAAATTAGCTCTCAAACTTACATGTTGAACAAAGGCATCCTTTTTTTTTTTTTTTTGCAAGTTAACACAAGGCTCCTAATCTAATAATGTAGCATTTGCAATTTTAGGACAAGCAGACGAAGTGAATAAATATCTCAAAATCATCCAGACAAGTAATTCACCTGGTAGTTTCTACTGTTTGGAGATTTTCAGTTTCCTCATCAGGGCTTCAATCCTTTCAGCAGCATCGGCCATATTGTTTCGCTTGACTTCATCCAAAAGCAAACTACAAGTTCGATATCGAGGCATTACGTCTTTCCTTACCATTTCTTCGAAAATGAGATAGGCCCTCTTGCATTTGTTAGCCCTGCAAAGCCCGTGGACTAAAAGTGTGTATGTTGAAATATCAAAACTCAAATGATGTTTGTCAATCATGTCATCCAATAAATTGTCAAGAATATTATCAATTTTCCCAAGTTTGAAACGTAGCTTGAGCAAAGGATCGTATGTTCGAAGATCAGGCTTACATAACCCAGACTCTTCCATGCCTTTAAGAACATTCAAAGCATTTTGCTCCTGCAACTGACCACAAAATATTGTGATCATATTATTGTAAGTAGAAGTGTCTCTTTTGATGCCTTCCATAGGCATTACTGTCTCAAATACATGAACAGCCTGTTGCAGCTTCCCTGCTCTCCCCAGTATGTAAATCAGTGAATTATAGAACATTGTGTCAGGCCGACATCCAACCGATTTCATTCTTTCATATATTTTCAAAGCTTCCTCAAACTCCCCTAATTTGGCAAGTGAATGCATGACAGTGGTATGGGTGACCACATTAGGGAGGCATCCTTGAGCTTCCATCTCGCGCATAAGCCCGAAAACCTTTTCAAAGTTAGACTGCTGACAGTAGGCACGGATAATTGTGGAGTAGCTAATGACACACGGGGAACAACCGTATCCTTTCATCTCTTGGATTGTCCAATGCGCCTCATCAATTCTTTTGGCATTGCACCAACCATGGATAAATATGTTAAAAGTGTAAGCATTAGGCGAAATGTGCAATTTTAGTTTATAAAAAATCTCGCGAGCAAGCTCAACCTTCCTCTCCTTGCATAGCGTGTCCAGCAGAACGTTCATGGAGTCCGTGTCCTTCTCCAATCCAAAAGTTCCTAAATCATCAAATGCCTTTACGGCATCCTCCCATCTACCTGCCCCGGCAAGCCTTCTCATGACTTTGGCCATTGTTTTCAGACTGATGAGATTTTGATAGCATGTTTCCCGTAAAAACAACCACATCCTCTCTATTTGCTTCGCCTTCCCTAAAATATCCACCATCATATCAAACGTATCAGAAGTATGTTCATAACCCGGTTGTTCTGTAGCCCAGTTGAAAATACCTAAAGCAGATCTCCAGTCATCCTCAAACCTAAGAAGTAACTTCTCAACAAGAGCAGTAGACAGTTGAATGCTTAAAAAACTTTGGTTTTGAGATAGGGAACTAAAACCTCATCTTCACTGGTTGCGCCACAAATACTAGATATGAGCATTTGTAGATGAGACTCCAATGTTGAATCCGAAAACTCCTTCGTCTCTTGTTAAGAAGGCTTTTGATAGAAGGTAGTTCTTCTATCAAATTAGAAGAACAAGAAGAAAACGAAGACGAGTCTGCTCGAAGTACAGCATGAACTAATCCATAATAGAATGACGGAAAACATCGAAGTATATGGGTTCTGGTGCAGGAAATAGTTGAAATATTCATTGCAGAACAGAAGCCGGGAACAAGAGATTCAAATCATAATCCTGCAGACCAAAGTAAAATGCTCATTAGCTTCTTCAATTGGATAGCACTAAAGTATACAACAAATCATACTCAACAAACATAAACTGAAAAAGCAAGACGAAAAGCGAGACTCTAAGAGGACTTGCAAGCACCAAGTTCATGGTTACTAGAGGCTACATCAACCATAAGAAGAAGATCAGAAAAAATAGGTTATTTGCTTCAAGAACGAAAACAACTTCACAACCCTCCCAATCTCTTAAATATCAGTTTCCACAATCAAATATGATTTTCGGAGAAAAAAGATAAAAATGCTTCCCAACTAATGATCAAGACGAACACGTGACACAGTATATGGCAAAACTTATTTGTAAAGATGACACATCTATAAAAGGAAGCCCTTCGAGTTCCACAACTTTGATATACAACAACAAATGTTGGGGTTGGCTACATGAATCGAACTCTTCCATTGCGCTGAATTTAGAGCACTTGATTGCATGCTTATATTGAAGAAGCAACTAAACAAACAATCTATCGACGTAACTTAAGTTTGCTCAAGCTACAAACAGATCAGACACCATGCTGAGCAACCAATCAAATTATCTTCATTTTTCCTTCCGGTTTCTAGCAATCGCAATTGATGAAGAGCAAGTCCTAAAAAATGAAGCGAATTTGCATGGGGTTTTATGGTTTCATCATGATTCATAAAATTTACTCATCAAGATCAACACATACCACACAAAACACTATAAGCTGCAGCACACATTTACTTGTTAGGACAAATGTAAATCAAATGCAGAGAGAACAAACTATGTCTTCAAATTAATTTGTGCTCGATTTAGTGCAATTGATGACGAACTTTCCAAACCATTCAAATCCCTCTTAATTAATGCGTCCCAAATCAACTTCAATCTACCCTTAAGTTTTTATTGAGTCAAGTTTTCAGGCATTTGTCAGCCGTCTTTGCAAGTTACTAAACTACCACAAATTGCCGTTTCTTAATCTTTGTGTCAATCGGTGATTTGAAACAACACCAAAAAAAGAAAAAGAAAAAGAAAAGAAGAAGCAAACTAGGAATCCAAATTCCAATCATTTCTAACAAAACGAGCTCCCAAAAACAGAGTCTTGAACAGCAAAAATGAATCTAGTTAAAAAAAAGAGAAGAAGAACACAACACCTTATTCAATTCGGCAGCAATAATAATTGCATGATTGACGATCCCAGCCCATTCAAAATCACAACTCTCTGCAACTCTAAAAATCAGCGCAAGAGAGTGAACATTTTAGGTTTCTCTGGGACTGTTTCGTTTGATGCATTAGATATTCATCGCGATACGAGCCCAAATCTCAACGCCTCAACGTGCGACGCACGTGACCATCAAAATCTAGGGTTTTAGATAGATCCAGAAAGCGAAGTAGTAGGGTTTAAGAGTGGAGTGCGCACCAAGCAAACCAAAATCAAAACCTAGGGTTTCGTCTTCTTCGTTGTGTTCTTGATCGCGATCTCGATCGATCTTCATGGGAAGCAACCAAGCGATCTCCTTCCTCACGAACGTCGCTCGCGCGGCGTTCGGCCTCGGCGCCGGCGCGACGATCCTCAGCGCCTCTCTCTACACGGTGGACGGCGGCGAGCGAGCAGTGCTCTTCGACCGATTCCGCGGCGTCCTCGACGAGACAGTCGGCGAAGGAACGCATTTCCTGATTCCATGGCTTCAGAAGCCATTCACGTTCGACATCCGAACGAGGCCTCACACCTTCTCGTCCGTCTCCGGAACGAAGGACCTTCAAATGGTGAACCTCACTCTTCGTCTCCTCTCGCGGCCGCAAGTCGAGAACCTTCCGACGATCTTCAAAACCCTAGGAATCGAGTATGACGAGAAGGTGCTGCCTTCGATCGGGAATGAGGTTTTGAAGGCGGTGGTGGCGCAGTTCAATGCGGATCAGCTGCTCACGGAGAGGCCTCACGTGTCGGCGCTGGTTAGAGAGAGCTTGATTCGGAGAGCGAAGGATTTCAACATTGTTTTGGATGATGTTGCGATTACGCATTTGTCGTATGGACCGGAGTTCTCGAAGGCGGTGGAGCAGAAGCAGGTGGCGCAGCAGGAGGCGGAGCGGTCGAAGTTCGTGGTGATGAAGGCGGAGCAGGAGAGGAGAGCAGCGATTACTAGAGCTGAAGGTGAGAGCGAGGCGGCCAAGCTTATTTCCGATGCCACTGCTGCTGCTGGAAACGGATTGATTGAGTTGAGGCGGATTGAGGCGACAAGGGAGATCGCGGGGACGCTGGCTAAGTCGGCGAATGTTGCTTACCTTCCTGGAGGGAACAGCATGCTTTTCGGGTTGAATCCCGGTCGCTGATTTCAGGTATATCTTCGTGGTCAATTGTTTCATTGTTAGAAAATTGGATGTATTTCCATTATGTTAACATTGGATCTCTGCTGTTGGATGCTTGATAGCTGGACTTATGATTAGACTAGGCGAGCATGTCGGGATTATGGGCATTTTGAACCTGTAATAAGCCATAAATGGAGGCAGTGTCGAGTCGAATTGGGATACAAGTAAATTAATTTGGTTTTGTTCTAATTTTCCGATGGCATTGTTTGTTAATTGGTCCAAATTGATTACGAATTATTTTGGTCTCTGATTAGTATTGAACTTGATTACTGCTAGTGCACCATTCTCATTTTAATTTTTAAGTTTTCTATTATGTTGCTCGTTGGATGCTAGGAAAGATTTTGCTTCTTGTCTTCTTTCCTCAAATTGGAAAGATTGGTTGTTCCACATTCTTTGTTGTGCGTCCATGAAAAAGGAGGTGTGTGTATCAAGAAACTTGCATGGTGGAGACATGGATGCTTAGGTGGAGATGTGGTAATAATAATAATACTTGTAAAGATACGACAAGAAATGTTGAGATTCAAAGAAAAGTTGAATTTGTGCCAATGGCTGTGGATATTAAGGTTTCGATGGTTTTGGCACATCCAAATGCACTCAGCAAATACATTAGTTAGAAACCTTGGCATAATAGAGTTTTAAGGGATTTGGTTGTACAAGAGTTGACATAAAATAACTTTTGGGATGCATTAATTATGAAGTATTTAAAAGATTGTGAAAGCAAATCTTCATTTGTGTTAAATCTTGCTTAGTGGAAGAGTAGCTGATCCAACTAATTTGGAATCATGTTGTTGAGGTAAATAACTTTTCTCCAATATAAAGAATAAATCTGTTAGAGGCGGATTCTATGTGTGTGTGTGTATATATATAAAACACTTGAATCAATAGGATACGGTAGTGCTTATGATATGGAGGTAATGAGCAATGGAAAACGCGAGAAAAAGTGAATAAACTGATTTTTTGAATTAGTATTGGATTTTTTTACGAAAGCTACCATAACCTGCAAATGTACATAACAATAAGTTGGTCAATCTTTTTTTGTCAGATTAAGTTCTAAAACTATGATATGTTTCAATGTTCGAGCCTTCGAAGCTTACATGGACAATTAATGGCTTCTAAAGTCATCCACTCACACCTTGTTTGCTTTAACTTTGTCAATGCATTTATTAATATTCTTGGAGATACAAGCAAATGCTGATTGCACATTATTGTAATGACTTAGCATTCTTTAACTTAATTCAAAATGATTTAAACTCTATTCTCCTGCACTTGAGACATGATTGAAACCTAATGTTAGAGCCAATTTCTCGTGGTTACTATCCATGGCAAAATCAAGTACCGTGCACTCCACATTATTTATGATGAATATTCTCATGAGATGGACAATTTAATGCACCTTTGCTTTCTAAGACAACAGCATTTTTGGAAAGTTAAACTTTTGATCTTGAGCAAAAAAGTCTCATCCCTGCTCTTTTTTAACACAAAGGAGCTTGTTGGTGTTTAATACAATTCAAAACAATCTATGTATTCCTTTTATGAGCCTCAAAGAAATTAGTTCCATTGGTAACCCAATAATTGAAGTATTGTAGAGGTAACCTGATTGTTTGCCAGGTCGAAGTCGAACCATGGTTTTCTCAAGTTGTTTAGTTGATGGTTTCAACCTTAGTGCAATTTTCTTTAGATAATGTCTCTTTTTGTTATGTAATTAAGATGTTAGACAGTAGAACCGTAGCATTCCCAATTTCTTGACATAGAGCCATGCAATGCCTGAGCGTTGCTGCTCCTTTATCATGAGTAATTCTGAACTAGAATATTTTACCAAAAGAATTTGAATCATTCAATTTTTTATTCCATTTTCTGTTGCTTCGATTAATTCCCTTGGATAGAAACAACTTTGCATCTTGTTCTTATTTTGTCCCAAGTTCTTCTTTTTTGTCCCAAGTTCAATTGTTGGTTTTTCAAGATGCATTCATTTCTCTCAAGTTTGTTTCAATATAAGCACGGTTTTCTTCCTAAACTTTTTGCCTCAGATGAAGCTCCTTTTTCAGAATCATTGAAAATCTGTTTACATCATCAATCCGTCCTAAGCTTTATGTTTAGATGATCTTAAATAATGCCATAGGCCTGCCATGCAAAACTGCTTGATTTTAAGAGATCCGGTTTCCTGTCGCTTCTGAGTTTGGGCTGTTTTGGACATTTAGAATACACTTATCATCTGCTCTGCAATGACTCAATTTAAGAATTATTATTATTATTATTTTTATATGGTTCTATGCTGATTTCATTTTCTTTTTTGGTTGCAGGAGTTTTACTTTCTAGGAGGGCAAAAACACCTATTGATTCACTTATATTTATGTCTAGTTGAACATTTTCCTGTTAATATGTGCTTCGTCTTGTACTGATGCGGGGAATATGTAGTCTGTTTTTTGAGATGCATTCCATGCACTGGAAGTGTCGACATGCCTTTTCTTTTACCCAACTTGCATTCACGTTGCGCAAAAGTCTATAATAATTTCTTCCTCCATAGTTTGATGCTTAATCTGATTGCTGACTGTTTTATTTCTCTCCTGCATTCTTAACTTATTTTCTTTTATGTTTTTTACAATCGTGGGCGTGGGAACATTTTCTTTAGCCCTCTCCCTTCTCAGGCTCATCCAATTATCTACAAGAATCTGACGTGCTCTAAGCTTCATGATTTAGAAGAATTCTTTGTTACAACCCACATCTTAATAACTTATTTGATAGTTGTGTGGTTGGTACATCTTAGTAACTTTACTACCATAGCGATTGTGGATGATTTAAGAGTTCTTGGAACCACCAGCATTTTCGTGATAACCATCGAACACATCTTAATAACTTGAAAACCACAACCACCACGACGATTGTGGATGTACGATTTCAACCCTTCTGACTCTACAAAAGTAGATGGTGAGATTTAGCCTGAAAACCTCTTACTCACCGAGTTTGTCTGCATGATTTTATCATGGCACCAATAAACGTTCTTGAACTGAGAGAGAGGACGCATTTCCTTTCTCGATACCTAGCACAACTACACAAGGAGAGTCTCTGAAGCATGAAATGTGCGAACTACTTGCGTTTGATTGAAATATCACTCCCATCTTTAATGAAGCAAAATTCAAATCAACGAAAAACGCAGGCTATTTATAAGTGGAACGTTTAATCTACAAACAGAATCAAAGAGCCCAAACAGGCAGAAGAGAAGCACAAGCAAGTGATTAAGTTGTTGGTCCTGTAACTGTTGGGACGCATAATTGAAGCTGCGCCTCTACCCAATAAACTTGTAAATATTCAAATAACATGTGATTATGGCTCTCAGAGTTGATAAAAGCACCAAAAGACACACCAAGCTCAAAGAAAGACAAAGAGGCAATAATAATAACCGCTTCAATTCTCTTAGTCAAGAACAAACCAAAAACAAGGGCAGCAGAAAACCCTTTTTTGCTACAAAATAAGAAAGGAAAGACTCTGCCAAGTGCTTTATTGTTCAACAAATTATTATTGCTAACGACACTCCACCCCAATACCCAGACGGGGGTGATTTCAGGACCTATTACTGCAACACGATATAAAAAAAGCATGCCACCGCTGAGTTTACTTAACGGAGGCCATGTGACTGATCAAATCAACAACGCGGGTGCTGCATCAAAAAAAAAAAAAAAAAACCGCATTAAAAACTCTGAACACTGGAACCAACTGAAAAATTAATGACAGAAATACACGAGGGACAATGGATGATTACCTGTAGCCCCACTCGTTGTCATACCAAGCCACAAGTTTCACAAAGTTGTCGTTGAGAGCAATTCCGGCCTTGGCATCAAAGATGCTTGACCTGTTCATAGCAGCAACGCTCAAATTAGATCACAATTAAAACCATTCCTACTTTAAATACATTTTTTCACAGCCTCATTAAAAAAAAAAAAAAAAAAAAAAAAAAAGAATAGAAAGCTACATTTGCTTGTATATATTGCAATAATAATAAAAAAAAAAAAAAAAAATCATCACCAGCGTATGGTGTACCAAACAAGAAACCAAAAAGTAGGGCCACACTAAGAACCTAAAGATATTTTTATAAAGTAACGATTTATAGCAACTAGTTGCAGATTGAGAAATGCTAGTAAACCGCATCCACAAAATCTTAAAATTGTAGGAAAAGCTAAGCTGATATCATTTACCTGTTGTCACCCACAAAGTCTGTGGAAACCACGTCATCCTCTGTGTAGCCCAAGATGCCCTTTAGCTTTCCTTCAGATTCCTCCCTGCTCAACAGAAGCTTATCCATTAGCATTATTAATACAACTAACATCGTAACAAATACACTTTCTCATCCAAACTTCTCTACGAAAATTTCACCACATTTATCTATCTCCAAAATTGCAACAGAAACACAATTGACACAGAATAGAGGATCGCAACGAAAATTCCCTTGACGGCATAAAAAACCTTATTTTAAACTTGCTAAATTCCCTCAACAGCGTAAAAAAACCTTTTAGTAAGCTTACTTGATGGCAGCTTTAATCTGATCATACGAGGCACCCTTCGCAAGCCTCACTGTGAGATCCACTACGGAAACATCAACGGTAGGTACACGGAATGCCATGCCAGTCAATTTTCCATTCAAAGACGGGAGCACTTTGCCTACAGCCTTCAAATATAGGAGAAAACATGTTGGTAAGTGAAGAATCCCATATCTAACACGCATGCAAGACATTACATGCAGCGTGAAAAGAAAACTCGGAATTATTCATAGAAGTGCATTAACAATGCAAGGATATATTTAATAATAAATAAATACCTTGGCAGCACCAGTACTGCTGGGAATGATGTTAAATGAGGCAGCTCTACCACCCTCCAGTCCTTAGCCGAAGGCCCATCAACAGTCTTCTGTGTGGCAGTGATGGAGTGGACAGTGGTCATGAGACCCTCCACAATGCCAAATCTGTCATTTATAACCTGTTTCAAGAACAACCAGGAACACCAACAACAAAAAGGGAAAATCAATACATAACAAGTAAAAGCAAAGCACTTACAATAAATGGAAAAACTGAAGAGACCAACAACAAAACCTTAGCCAGAGGAGCAAGACAGTTGGTAGTGCAACTGGCATTTGAAACAATGTTAAGGTCAGACTTGTACTCATGCTCGTTGACACCGACGACGAACATGGGAGCATCCTTGCTGGGTGCTGAGATGACAACCTTCTTAGCACCACCCTGTGCATTCACAAACCGAAACCAATTCAATTACAACATGTCCCAAATTAATTGGGGCTGGCTACATGGATGGATCAAACTCTTCCATTGTACTCAATTTCCGCAAACTCCAAGCCAATTCAATTACAAGAATCAAACTCTTCCATTGTACTCAATTTCCGGAGCCAATTCAATTAAGCAGCAAAATTATGCAAACAGAAATATCATAGCATAATCAAGTTTCACCAAATCGAGCGCAAACTCCAACTAATTTGGGATTGAGAAAAACATGTCAACGAACCTTCAAGTGAGCAGCAGCCTTGTCCTTGTCAGTGAAAACTCCGGTAGACTCGACAACAAACTCGGCTCCGGTCTCGCCCCATGGGATCTCCTCGGGATTCCTTAATGTTGCAAAAACGAATGAATTTAACATCACAAGTGTAAGCCTTGGTAATTTAATGACTAAACAATTTTTAATCTTGTCAATTGTAAAAGCACGAACGCATAAGAGGGTAAGAGCAAAATGTGAACCTGTGGCCGAAAACTGTGACTGCCTTTTCACCAAAGAGAAGAGTGTTGGAGTCCTTAACCTTGATATCATTGTGTTTCCACTGACCATGAACACTGTCGTACTTGAACATGTATGTCTGCACACAAAGCACGCAAAGAAGAAGACCACATTCAATCAATCAATCAATACCGATCCTTTCAACACACAACAACCACAACAATCATGATTTTATTCTCCTCATTTGATTCATAAATGCAAGCCATTTCGCCTAACAATCATGTAAACAACACACTACGATCGCCACCGGACCTGATTTCTGAGACCCAAAAAGCAAGATCTAGAGCTACAAAGACATCAAAGGATCTACAAACTAAAACCAATTGATGAAATTGATGAAAGCTGCAACATTACCATGTAATCTGTGGTAATGAACGGATCGTTCACAGCGACGAGCTCCACGTCGTCTCTCTGAAGAATGACTCTGGCGACCAATCGCCCGATCCTTCCAAACCCTAATTTCCACAACAAATGAGCACCAAAAAGTCCGATCAGATCCGCAACGAAAACCTAATCACACAAAAACCATCAAACAACAGAAATCTAGAAAAAAAAAAAAAAAAAACGTACCATTGATCCCAATCTTGACCTTTCCTGCACAGATCAACACAAAAACCAAAACAAAACCAGAATCAACAACAAAACCAACAGATCTCACAAAAACCACACATCACTACCGTAGATCCATCAAAACCACGCATCGACACAAGATCTACAACGCTTACGTACCCATAGTAGACGATCTGACTGAGCGACTGAGCGACTAAGCGAGTGTTAGAGAGCTTCGACTGTGAGAGCGTACGAGAAGAAACTAGAACAACTGCAGAGCAAATGAAGGTACCAAGGTATTTAAAGCAACGCCGAACCACCAAGCATCATTTTTATTTATTTTTGGGTGGGTTTGGAAAACCAGCGGTTTTACTCACGTGAGCGGTTTCGAGCCGATAACGTGGCGGCTAACCGGCTTCAGTTGAGCTGACTCTATTTTTTTTATCGTGACTTGGCTTTATGTCATTGCTCACGAGCGAGATGGTATCGAAACGGGTGGAAAGTCGTTGGGGAAGTATTCAGTGCACGCGTTGCAAGTTAGGGTAACGCGCGAACGAGATTCGAGACACGAGTCTTCAGTGGTTTGTTTGGGTTGACCTTTTGAGGGCCGCTAAGGGCACCCCACCGTTTAATGAAGGCACCCAAAGATTTTGTAAAAATTTCAGCAAAAGTGAAAAAGACCATTTTGCCTTTGTATATATATTGATTCAAACACCACAAATCATTTTGACAAATAAAAAAAGGCACCCCACCACAAGGTTGAACCACAAAGCCACATTGCATTTGACGAGCGTTGATCGATTCTTGCGGATTGACATCATCCGACAGCGAAGTAACAATGTTTGACAATCATATGATGGTTTTTTAGAACTGTTTAGCTGTGTAAAACTGTGAAAATGATGATTTGTTTGTCAACGTAGGGTTTGGTAATTTATTCAAATCCGAACTTGTTTCCACTATATAATGGAGGATTGTACTCCTTCGGTCCAAGAGGAGGTCGAACTCACTAAAATTTTGCAAATTTATTGTGTTTTTTATGCTGTTATCCGAAGTTTCTGTGGATGTGAGCGATTGTATCGGCCTCGCAGGAACGAGATTTATGGTTATATCTCGGTCACCTATGACCGACAATTGCTCCAATATATCGGCGGTGTCCAACCGAGTCCGATGGAAAGGTTTCGGTTGTGCACCACCGATATGGGTTGACCATTTCAATTCGCCTTGCTCTTGTCAAGTCTCGGCCGAGAGAACTAGAGTACTATCGGTCATGCGTAACCGAGACACTGTGAGACTTTTCGGCCTTTGTGGTCGAGACTGCGACTTCCCAAAAATGTAGCTTCCCTCTCGGCCATGCTTGGCCGAGACAGTTAGCACAGTCTCTGGCCTGTGTGGCCGAGAACCGCGAATTCCCATTTTTTTAACTATTGAACAAACCACCACTGTAAATCACAACTACTCTACCAAATGTAACTTAATTACACTAAATAAGGTGTGTCCGACGAACTTCAACCGAACCCTAACTTGGAGACGAAATCGGCTCACACCACGACCCTACGAACTGCAAAAAAGGCGTAAACCGAAGGAGAAACACAAGGTGAGACACGATTTCGGAGATTCCTCTCACTTGGTCGGTTCATGGTTTTTTGGAGTCAAGATCGGTGAAGGTGGTGGAGGGGGTGGTGGGGTGCGGGTATTTTTCGTGTTTGTGCGAAGGGGTAGTTTCGGGATTTCGGGTCTAATTTTTGGGTGCCCCAGGTAAATCAATTTGTGCCCACATTAACCGGGTGCCCTAATTAAATGGTGGGGTGCCCTTAGCGGTCCTCGACCTTTTTTAGGGCCGCTAAGGGCACCCCACCATTTAATGAGGGCACCCAACTTATTTGTAAAAATTCCAGCAAAAATGGAAAAGACCATTTTGCCCCTGTATATATATAATGGTTCAAACCCCACAAACCATTTCGACAAGGAGTTAGGGCACCCCACCAGGAAGCTTCAACCACAAAGCCACAGCCACATTGCGTTTGGCGAAGAGCTGATCGATTCTTGCTCGTTCGACAGCGAGGTAACAATGTTTGACAACCATTTTCGGGTTTTTTTGAACTGTTTAGTTGCGTATAACAGTGAAAATGATGATTTGTTTGTCAACGTAGGGTTTGGTAATTTCTTCAAACCGAAGTTGTTTTCCATTGTATAATGGAGGATCGTAATGCTTCGGTGCGAGAGGAGGTCGTCGTTGAGGTAATGTTGCAAATGTTTTTGTGTTTTTTTTGCGGTTATCCGAAGTATCCGTCTCGGGTGCGCGATTGTTTCGGCCTCGCAGACCGAGATGTATGGTTATCGTCTCGGTCTCGATGACCGAGATGTTTAGGGTAGGTCACGGTTTGGAACGACCGAGGTACCTGGTAACTCTCGGCCTCACGTAAACGAGACTATGAAGAAAGTTTCGATCTGTACAACCGAGAACCGATTTTTTTGGGTTTTTTTGTGATTGTCTTTGTACATTTTGGTTGATTATAATGTTACACTTGTTTGTATTGCAGGTAATGTCGTTATCTTGTAATTTTCCGGACTATAAGGACACTTTTACACCTTCTAAGTCATTCCCCTCTCGAGAAGCGGCAATTTCATGGCTTCAACGATTGGTGGCGAGAACAAGTTTGTTGTTAGTAACGAAGCGCTCGGATGTCGGGGCATTAAGCGAAGGGGAAGGGTGAAAATTGTCTGTGACAGTCCTGGGACATATAGGGGACCGGCTAAGAGAGAGTTGGGAAGGGAAAAGCGGCAAAATTTTTAAAGAAATCAAGGAATGATGAAAAGGCGAGGACTCACACTAGTACGAAGAAATGTGGATGCCCTTTCCAAATTAACGTCAAGGAGAATGCTGACTCCTTATGGTATGTCACCGTGATTTGTGGGAGGCACAATCACGACACCGCGGGAAGATTGGATAAGAGGGAGGAGGAAGTTGAGGATGCGGGGGGAGGAGTGAAAGTGAGCGGCTCGGGGAGATTAGTCCACCTTCGTCTTTTGTGGAGTGCGAGGATGCGGGGGAGGAGGAAAGTGAGCGGCTCAGGGAGATTAGTCCATCGTCTTTTGTGGAGTGCGAGCGGGAAGTTGAGGATGCGGGTGTGAGGACACGGGTCTCCAACCGGAGGCACCCCCGGTGTGGGAGGCACCTCAATCTCCAATCGGATTTGAGTCCTCCCACTCCACAAAAGCTTCTAGGCGAAGAAATGCAAGGTTCCACAAATGCGTCGTGCCGGTCGACGCACGCAAAGTGGATCTAACATGGCTTATAGTCATTGCTTATAATCGGATTGGTTGCCACATGTTGATGCCATTATCGATGTGGTTTCCGATGGGAATTGTGGATATATGTGTATAGCCTACGGGCTTGGACTCGCGGACGTGGACGGGTGGAGGATTGTGCGTAGACGGATGTACGATGAGATTATCGGGTATGAATACCTATGGCGGGAAGTGCTTGGCTCGAGTTTCGAGCATGTCAAGAATGCGGTGCATTGCCGGAGAATCAAGAGGGGCATCTTTCAAAGAATGGTTGACACTTCCGGACATGGATTGTTAGTATCCACCGCATTCAATGTCATTCTCGTCAACCTCTCGCATGGGAATGCCTCCACATTCCTACCTCTACGTAGTACTCCAACGTCGTCATTTGCGCACAAGACTTATCATCGCAATGGCGAATGAAATGAATATCCATTGGGTTAGGGTAAGTTCTATGATTTTTTTGTGAATTGGTTTGTTTCCCCCTTAATCGGGTTTGTGACAATATCTTCTATGTTCTACCGTTCACTTTTTGTGCAGTTGCGTGTGAATGCACCACGCCATCCTTATATCCATCGTGGGATCGGTACGTTGAGGATTGCGCCAAAGGTTGGCGAGATGGATTCGTTTTTCGAGACATCGCGCCCATTGTAATCGCCGATCATGAAGCCACCATACTGTTGTAGATTTAGATACACCGTAGGTTAAAGGTTGTACCTAGACGGCTAAACATTTAGAAATTTTGTCAATTCGTCCGAATGTTATATGTATATGCAAATGTTGTGTTGTGTTTTAATTGTTGTTTACTTATGGATGGACCATTTTTATAGTCGGTTTGAATGTTACGGAGATTTATAATTAATTAAGGTTCGGTGCAAATTGTCGTCTTTGGATTTTCAATATTGTATTGTTAGTTTGACTACTACGGAGATTTTTTGAAAGCTGTAATGTTCAAATTCATCCATTTCGATGTCTCGGTCAAGCGAGGTTCGTGAAACGAACCATATTTTCGGTCACCCATGATCGACATGTATTTCAATATATCGGTCATGTATAACCGAGTCCCATTTAAAATCTCGGTTGAACACCACCGAGATGATTGACCATTTCAATTCGCCGACTCTCGTCCTATGACGACCGAGCCTACGGAGACCCTCTCGGAAGTGTACAACCGATACGTGGTTAACTCTTCCGGTCTACGTGGCCGAGACCGCGAGTTCCGAAAAATATTAGCTTATAAGGCCGAGACGGTTGACACGATCTCGGCTCGTGTGTGGCCGAGAACCACGATTTCCCAATTTTTTACATTTTAACAAACCGCCACACACACATTACATCTACTCTACCACACATTACATCTACTCTACCAAATGTAACTTAATTCGTCGATCTTCAACCGAGCCCTAATTTGGAGACGAAATCGGCTCACACAACGAACCCTACAAAATGCGGAAACCTAGAAGAACGAAGGAGAAACACACGGCGAGGGACGGAGAACACGATTTCGGGGATTCCTCTCACTGCTCGGTTCAAAACAAATGAATTCTTCCACCAAGAATTCGGTGAACGAGGGTGGTGGTGGTGGTGGTGGTGGGGTGCCCAGGGGTTTGCACGAGGGTGGGTGAGAGGGTTTTTTGCACGAGGGGCATTTTCGGTATTTTGGGTTTAATTTTTGGGTGCCCAGGGTAAATCGATTTGTGCCCACATTAACTGGGTGCCCTCATTAAATGGTGGGGTGCCCTTAGCGCCATCCTTTTTTTCGTGGACTTGCGGAACAGAGGAACTTGTCCGAAGTGGAATTCCGAAAATGGGAAGAGCGATCGCGAGAATTACGGTAGTGCCACGGAGTGAGGTGTAGACTGTAGAGTCTAGAACGTTCTGATTTTCACTGATGCTACTTTCCTAAAGGCTGTTTTTTTTTTTTGTAACTGTGGCCGGTAAATCTATTGACCGCACCTTGATTATATAAAGTAAGAACGTTATATTTTTGAGATTTGAGAATCTTGTTTTGATAATGTGATCAAACTTACCAACAGAAGATCACTGATTTGATATAGTGATGGCTTCTACTAGAGGTTGAGGATTGGAGCATCCGCAAGGGTACGTAGTGATTTCTTTCTTATAAAAAAAAAAAAGATCGCACTCTTTATCTATATGTCCAAATAATTTGAGATAGGGGTGGGCAGCGGTTTTCGAAAAACCGCCCAAACCGACCAAACCGCGCGGTTTGATCTGGTTTTTAAAACTCGCGGTTTGGTCGCAGTTTACAAAACGTAAAAACGCAGAATCGCGGTTTGGTCGCAGTTTTCATTTTGGGAAAACCGTGGTTTAACCAAACCGATGACATTTTGATAAATACAAGTCCAAAACCCTAAAAGACAACAAAAAAAAACTCATCTCTCTCTCTCACTCATCAGTTCGTCTCTCACTCATCACTCATCAGCCGTCACTCTCATCTCCTCACTCGTCGCTCCATCTCTCTTCTCTCACTCGTCACTCCCTTCTCCTCTCTCTACGGCTCTTGCCGCTCACTCGCGCTCACTCGATCGCCAGTCGCCGCCTCTACTCACTCGCCGTCGCCAGTCGTCGCCTCTGCTCACTCGTCCTCTCCTCTCTCTTCTGCTCACTCGCCGTCGCGGTTTGGGGGCGACCAACACCCATCGTTGTCGCCTCCGAGCACCACCTATCGTCGTCGCCATTGTCAGGATTGCTTTTTTTTTTTTTTTGAAAATTGGTCGCACCAAAACCGCGACCAAACCGACCAAACCGCGCAAACCGCGGTTTGGTTTGGTTGCGATTTTGGTGATTCGCGGTTTGGTGGTGGTTTGAAAAATCACCAAACCGTAGACCCTCGGTTTGGTGGTTTTCACCACCAAACCGCGGTTTGCCCACCCCTAATTTGAGAGCATCTCCAATGCAACCATAAATTCGGTGAAAAATGGATCCACCTAGAGCGGACATTCCGCCCAAAAAGAGCTCTTTAATCCAATCATAAATTGTAAAAAATTTAGCTAACATGGCACCTCAACATCTATATTGGATGTGATGGACATTTTATCTACAAAATAGACGAACAAGATAAATTGATTTAGAAGTGTATCTCAACTCAACAACCTTTGTACTTTATATAAGCTGACTCAGCGAGATTTTGAAGTATATTTCAACTCAGCGATAAGCTGTAATATTTATTAACATCACAAGTTTATTCTTTGCGAATCTAAGTAATGCATATCTCGAGGCACATTGGTGTTATATCATGACACTCCCCCCCCCCTTTTGTAAATTTATTTATAGATGAGTTAAAATATTGTTGGGATATCACCCTTTATAAGTTTCTCGAAGCAAAATTGTGTTATATCATATCACTTGACCTACTTCTTTGTACACTTATTTGCAAATGAGTACATAATACCGCTAGAATATCGATCCTTTTATACATATCTAAATACGCGGTGGTGCTATACCATATCAGTCTCAATCCACATTTATCATTGAAGATACTCTAAGCTTTATGCACTTTTTTATGTAGTAACCATTTTATACCTTAATTTTTTAAAAAATGAAGTTAAATATAATGCATTTTTTTTTACTAAAGCTAAGGTAGAATTCACGATATTCCAAGCAGATAAATAAAAATTATAGAATGCATTAATTTGAACCTTTCGAACTGCTTTGTTGCAGTGCACGTACTTTTTATTTTGTGTGACAATAATTATACAGTCCCCTTATCTACATATCAGATCGCGTTATCCATGCAGAGGCACGTCAAACTACGAGGAGCACAGTGTAGGGTCATTTCCGTACGAAGAGTTTGGAGTTTTGTTACTTCAAAAATGAAAAAAAGAGTTTTGAGCATTGTTCCTATCATTTCATTTAAAACTTATTATGCTATTCTCGACTTGGGCAAAAAAGAAAAAAAAAAAAAAAAAAAGGAAGATTAGCATGTTTTGATTAAAAACCTCGCCTCTATAACAGCGTTGAAGTTTTTGGTAGAAAAAGCAAAGATTGGAACTTATTTGTAAAGAAAGTATATATAGCACAAGACATGTTTGAAAACAGTACTGAGACTCGCATGAAGATGCCGTGGTAGGTGACAAACAACCCAATTTTATATAGATTTTAGTTTTAGAGTATGTATGATGAGTAGATCTTGATTGATTAATTTACGTGGACCTATCATATCCCTTGTGGAGTATATGCTTCAGAATATTCGCCTCACTCACTTTACTTTTTTGGGTACGCGATTATATATTGTATGCTGTAGTGGTAGCTAGCGATAGAGAAGTAGGAGCGACATGGAGAGGTCCATCTACTTAATTAGTGGTCCTGGTGAGGCGTGAAGTGAAGCATCACGGTATGTCTGGTCTTGAAAAAAATACGTGAACGCCTGGAAAAATATGCGCAAAGCGCGCCGAGTCTCATGCTCCCTTTGCCGAGTCATTTTCAATTTTGAACTGGAAGTTGGATGTTTTTTTTTTTCTTTTTTTTTTGAAGAAAAATAAAAGTTCTTTAATTATTAATAGTTGGATACATGACCAAACATAGGAATTAGAATCAAAAGGTACTTCAATTCGTTAATTTTATTTGTTCAAAAGAACTGTCATTAATTTGACTATGAATGCGATTGTGAAATTTAAACATTTTGACAATCGAGAACTACTAGTATCTACAACGTCAAAACATATTACAATACACAAACACCACTAAAATCATATAACAAATAACAAAACTTTTCAACAAAGAGAAGACAAATCAAGAACTTCTAATTAGAGAGGATAAACTAACTATAAAATGAAAAATTAAAAGAAGAGACCAACCCAATTGCCGCACAAAATCATGCACAATCGTCGAAGAAGATGTACTGCAACAAAGATGAATTGTTCTTCATAAATCTTACTAGATTTGCAACTTATTGAATGAATAAAAGGTGCACAAATGTATTTAAACCACTGCATGGATTGAAATAGAGGATTGACTATGGTTTAAGATAAAAAACAACAAAAGAGAATCAATAAATAATTTAACGATTTTAGGAAGAAAGAAAGAGGTGGCTCGAGGGATAAAAAACAACAATAAAGTCCCGAATTGAAATTTGGATATATTCATAAGAATTTGGATAAATTCGTGCCATATATCTCAAATTGAAATGCACGAAATCCAACTGAGTTGGTGTGACGATTCTAATTTTAAAATAGTAACGTATACCATATTTGTGTGTATGGTGTGTGGGCCCACAAATAATGCATGCTAATCGAAACAACAAAAAAGAGAAAGGCAACGATGAGAATAATTAGTTTCCTATTTCAAGATGTCAATTTATAAATGCAAAACACATTTTTTGTCCTTGAACTTTGAAACTTTTATGCTTTTAGTCATTGAACTTTTATTAGTGTTAATTTGGTCCCTGAACTTTCATTTTTGTATATTTGGTCCCCATGAACTTTCATTTTTGTATATTTGAGTCCTTGCACCAGATACTACAAGTTCGACCAAAAGTTCAAGACAGTTGGACCGTACAAAGGAGAATAACAAAATGGCAATCACCCATAATTAATATTTATGAATTGAGAATTCGATTAATTCCAATGTTCTCAATAAATGTTTGGTAGTAGGTGCTAAGTCCAGTTGGACTAGTTTGTGGACTTCGTGATAGGTAAATTTTTCACAGTGCAAGGGAATAGAGGTTGATACCGCTATGGCCATAGTAG
Source organism: Stephania yunnanensis (assembly GCA_039657365.1). Taxonomy (NCBI): domain Eukaryota; kingdom Viridiplantae; phylum Streptophyta; class Magnoliopsida; order Ranunculales; family Menispermaceae; genus Stephania; species Stephania yunnanensis. Next base: position 53,903,109 of record CM077589.1, on the reverse strand, counting down.
GGTCAATCTTCAAGAACTTCGGCGTGGTTGAGGAGTCTATCACATTAACTCATACATGTTTAGCGTTTGCGCGTGTTGATGCATTGATTATGATTTTGTTTATATATTTTTTTGCCCATTCCCTTCATCATATTAAATATTTGCAAGTCATGCATTTTATTTATTATTGCATCTATTATATGGAAAGTTCATAATGCTAGTAACTTAACCTAAACTTACTGAGCATCGTTGCCCCTTTGTGCTCACCCAACAATTTTTCCCCATATATTCTTCGTCGAGAGTAGACAAGGGGAAAGGAGTAGCTCCAGCTGTCTAGATGATTTTTCTGACTGTTAATTGGTATGGTTGAGATCGAACCAATACTTTATTTTTATTTCTATATTAATTATCATGATATTTGAAATAAACTGAGCTAGATGAGTATTTATTCTAAGTTGATAACTCTTTATTTCCAGTATTGACATTTTGTGGAAACATTGAAATAAATTTTTAATTTATAATATTTCGTTGCATTTATAATTACTTAATTTGAATTTCAATTCGTTGATGAAAGATAATGAGTTGTTTTTGAAAAGAGACTTACTAGTTAGGTTTATAACTCAATGACCGAGTTGGTTAGTGAGTTATGAATCGAGCTAGGGTCGGTCGGGATCCATTTAGGAATTCGGGTCTTGACAGTTGATGTCTAAAGAATATAATATTGATAGAAAAACATGTTGCACAACACACAAAATGGTGCAACAATACCAGAAAAAAATATTACGCAACACACAAAATGGTGTAAAAAACAAAGAATTACTATTGAAAGAAAAAACAAAGTTAGACAATACAAAAAAATATTGGCGTCGCCCGGACTCGAACCGGAGACCTTCAGTGTGTTAGACTGACGTGATAACCAACTACACCACGACACCTCGGTTGTCCAATCATACCACTTTTAGAAAATTAACTAAAATGAGGCGGTGCCAAACGATCACCCCCTTGTGGCGCGAACAAGTCATCCGAGATTCTCACCATAAATTAGGGTTTTCAAATTCCGGTCTATCATTCTGGGAGAACTTCGAATCCATGACGGTACTTCGCTTCTCTTCGTCAATAAATCGCCGAAATTCAGAGATCCGACGCTTCGCTAGTGCTTCAATCTCTCTTCGGCGCGATTCCGCCATCTAGAAGCCATGAAATCGGAGTGTCAAATCCATGAAATGGAGTTGGAAATCGCTCTTTCATTCAAATCTGTTTTTCTGGTCTACAAGCTTCCAGATGTTTGGAGTCAAAGGAAGGAGAATTCAATTCCCACACAAGAATATGTCAATATGTGTTGGTTGGTGGCTGTCATATTTGACATGGTTGTTTTCCTTCATCTGCCTCATTTTCGCAATCCATGAAAAGCGCGCATTTTTCTGAGTTTTGGTTTCTTTGCGTTTGCTTGGATAGCAGTAAACTACTCTTCATTGTTTAGTCTTCTCTCTCGGATCTCCGGCGAGTCCAATGCCGTCTCCAACAGTAAACCGATGGCTGCGACCTGAGGTGATTGTTCTGACTAAAAACATCTTTGATTCGCGTGGTATGAAGCTCTCTAGCATTTGATGGGTCTCTGAGCATGGCTGAATGGATTTCTTGTTTGATTACGGCGGTTTAACGCCCATTTTGATCAGAATCTTTTGTTCAAAGTTGAACTTGATGGATTCTATTAGAATTTGCCGTAGCAGAACCATAAAATCTTTTTAGGGGAGCAAACTTTAACCTTTAACATTATTATTATTATTTTTTTGACAATATGCACTGAAGACACTTTAAATACATCATTTTTTATTTTTATTTTTGACAATGTTACACTTGTTATATAGAGAGTGTGAGTTAACCATGGGGGTAAAAGGACGAATATGTAGAATACGTAGAATACGTAGGGGTACTAGAGGCCCCCTCACCCTAGATCCGCGAGGGTCTATATGTTAGTGTTGTACATGTTAAAGACATCTTAGTTGATTGGGTTTGTTAATTTGTGTTGTATAGGTGTACCCTCTTTTCGCAGCTGTGGGTACGGCTGTTGGTATTTGTGCTATGCAACTAGTGAGGAACATCTATACCAATCCTGAAGTGAGGTATATTTCTTCATTTTCTTATAAAAAGTAGGATCTATTTGTTAAAACTTAAATTGTTAGCCTCAATTCAATTTTGTTGGCATCAAAGGCAAAAATTATTGTACTTTATATCAATTGCTCAGGGCCCTTATTGCCGGAAAGTACTTAACCTTGGGTTTTTTAATATTCTACGATCGGTGTAGAATTAAAGAGCTGAATCAATGCGCTATCTACTCATTTACTACATAATTGCTTTTCAGGGTCACTAAGGAGAAAAGAGCTGCTGGAGTGCTTGACAATTTCGCAGAGGGTGAGAGATATGCTGAGCATGGTTTTAGGAAATTTATTCGCAATAGAGCTCCGGAAGTCATGCCATCAATCAACAAGTTTTTCTCGGATCCTAATTGAAAGTTCAGCAGTTTCATCACATTCTTGGGAATTTTGTGCTTGAAGAATTTTCCTGGTCATCCTGGTTGTGGTCATGGAAAATAGAAGTTTGGTTTTCGGTGATAGACTTATAAAGAACAAATGCATATGCAGGATACTGGATATGCATATACATTGATGTAGTGGATTATAAAGTTACTGCATTTGTTGTCTGAAAATGAACCTTTTTACTGCCCCCCATTGATTTGGCATTTTTGTTATACCAGTAGTTTGGATGAAATAATAATCATTGTGTGTGTGTTTTTTTTTTTAAATAAAAATAAAATAATAATCATTGTTATCCTTTATTCTCGTTTTTTCTTAAGTTCCTATGTATGGCTTTGTACATTTATCTTTGAGATTAGTAAAACACAATATCTAAAACTGACAACTAGAGAATGGCTTAGCAGATTTAGCTGTTGACATTTTGAGTTCTTGTGAGACTAATAAATTTGATTTCGGCAGTTGTTGCCGAGGTTGTATTTCTTCTCTTCTATACCTTTGGTTGTATTCCTGTTAGTCTCGTGCTGCCAGTGTTGCTGTTATCCTACTGCGAGGAACCTTGTCGCAGCTTCTGCTTTAACCATCTGGACGCAACAAGAAAACTTTGGTTACTTCTGCTGCATGTACCAGCATGAACTCCTCAGGTATTTTTGTTCGCCACACTAATCTTTCCGACTTAACACTTTTTAATGATTACTCTAGCTTGATCTCCTTAAGAACTCCATCACCAATTTGGAGAATGCAGATGAACTATCCTTGAGCAGTTCCGCTGGGGAGTCATACTCCAGAATTTTTCCTGCATTAAGTCCATGAATGTAAGAAAGTGTTGGAACTTTAAAAAGTACCTGGAGAATCAGGAACATTAATATTTAAAAGATTTAATTTGGCGAGAGCGTCCAAAAAAAATAAAATAAATTAACATGTTATAAAAATTTTAAACTATACTTGATAGAGCTACATTATTTGATTAAAGTAATTCATGTATCTAGGATTTTACATATTAGTGCTGTGATAGAGGAACATTACCTTTCTAGTTTCTACTTATTTATGGTTGGATTACTTTACATACCTTCATCAAGTACTAGAACCAGATCACTGTCAATGACCGTGGGTATTCGATGAGCCACTGTGATCACGGTGCAATTACAAGTTTCTTTTCTTATTGTTGTTTGCATAATGTTATCTGTTGCAGTGTCCACTGAGGCAGTAGCTTCGTCTAATACGAGAATTCTCCTCTTCTTCAGAAGCAACCTTGCAAGGCAAACCAACTGCCTTTCTCCCACACTCCAGTTCTCTCCATCTTCTGCAACTGCGGAATCAGCTAATCCAGTTAATTATGCTCTCACTCTTTCTTTCCTTTTTCATTTTTTTTTTAAAATATTTTAGATTGTTACCTGGTGCATCAAGAAGCCTATGATCTTGTCTTACCATATCCACCAGATGACACTTTGTTAGAGCCTGCAATCTCAAATGGTTTTAGTGAAATCTTAGATTATAAATTAAGCTTTAGAAGACAAACAGCTAAAAAGTTTCTAGTTTCTACCTCCCAGATTTCTGAATCTGAATGCTGCTTTAGTGGATCTAGATTTGTCCTCATGGTTCCCTGAAATAGAGTTGGATCTTGCGGAATAATACCCAATCTAGACCTCAAATCTTTCAAACCTACCGTACAAACGTCAATGCCATCGATCAGAATCCTTCCTTCCGATGGCTCAATTACCCTGAACAATGCTTGAATAAGAGTTGATTTGCCGCTTCCCGTCCTACCAACTACTCCAATTTTCCTTTTTCCAGGAAATGTGCAAGTGACTCCTCTTAAAACCATGGGAAGCGAATGGCTATACTGAATATGGAGATTTTCGAGCTCAATTTTTCCATTTTCTGGCCAATCTGGTTCAGGCTTGTGCCCTTCAATCTCTAGTGGAGCTTCACTTGGAATTTTTGAGAATTGAAGAATTCTCTCCACTGAGATCATTTTATTCTCCACATTGCAGAGGTTCCATATTACCCAAGCCTGTAGAACATTTAAGTTCAATCCATAGGTGGCTGCCAGTCCTGCCAAGCCTGAAGATGTATTCCATCGGACAATTAGTTCTTATGAATCATTGATAAAAGAAAGTTGACTGAAAAGACCAAGAAGTCTATGCTAGCCATTTGACAGTGATTTTTACATGTAAAATATGAGGATTCGACTTGTCTAGGATTGTCGATATGCATATACAATAAGTCTTAGAGAAGAGTTAGAAAAAGGAACTTACAAGGGTCGATGGCTGCCCTTGGCAGGCTGACCAAGATGATCAGAACAAGGAAAAAGACTAGGTTGAAGAGGAAGTTGATTCTAACACAAAGCCATTCCATTGTTGCAGCATTGTGGAATGCAAGTCTTGAGTAATCATCTGTCAGGTTGCAGCACTTTTTGAGGAACCAACTTTTCTGATTGAAGCAGCGGATTGTTGCAGCTCCGGCAATGGACTCCGAGAAGTGATGCAATATTGGAGATCTTCTAGTTCCCACCATACGTGCTAGTTCTCTAGCTGTAGTTATATAGTAAACCTGCAGAAATTTTGAAATGAAGTTCTCAATGAAAATGCTCTGATTCAATAGCTAAATTCTTATGTTTAGTTTTAGAGCATGTAGTAAGAGGGGCTTAAGACTTCAAAGAGTAGTTAATGTGCTTGCCTGATACCATACAGAGATTGCCAGGATGGCGACAAATAGTAGGAAGACCTGCCAGGCTATGTAAGACATGAGAATGATGATGCTCAAGAGCTGAATAAGTGCAAATGCCAATCCTGCTACTCTGTATGGAATATCTGTATCTACTGTACTTTGGTCATTTGAAGACTGATACAAGCACATAAAAATAAAATGAGGGTAAGTTTCTTATCATGTAGTCCTGAAGATCTTTAGAGAGTTATATTACTCACCCGACTGAGGATTTGGCTCGAGGGGGTGGCATCGAAAAATGATACTGGTGCACGAAAAACTGCATTGATCATTCCTAGAAAGAGCTTTTGAGCTGTCTCAATAGAAATGGTTGCAAGCAAAAAAGCCCTTCCTAGGATGAATATGGAGCTCCCACCAGATAACAAAACAAAGACTTGAATGAGAATCTCTTTGCTTACTCTCCCTTCCTTCTCGGTTGCCCAGGCAATCCAATAATTGCTGCTTATCTGTAGCACTTGGAAGAGAGCTTGACAGATAAGGATCACTGGGACAAGAGCACCTTTGTATGCTGAAGTCACAAAGGTTGAGTAGACTTGCCAGTTCACTCGCCCAGATTCTGTTTCTTCGTGAATTCTCTGCGAGGCTTCAATGTTTTTGTTTTGATCATCGAAATCTTCTTCCACAAGCTCAGTCTGGTTTATGGGATTAGGACTACAGTTTAAGCGTATGCAGTGACGGTGCGGGGTAACTTGGCTTAGTGATTGACTGTGGGCAGTCATTTGTCTTACAAGCTCACCATAGGGGTCTGCAATCAATTCTTCAAATTTTCCTGATTGAACAATCTTCCCATCCTTCATTACCTGTAGAAAATATTAGTTTTCAAGGATAACACCTTGCATGGTTTAAGTCTTCACATAATTTGAATTTTTCTTTGCTGCTTTAAGATATGATCTTATTGATATTATGTGTTTTGAGTTCCTGTTTTCTTAAATATGTGAAAGTTATACAATTTAGTAAAACTATAGATGCTAGAAACTTACCAGAACCAAGTCGGATGCATCCAAGAATTCCAATTGATGAGTGACATATATGACGGTCTTCCTAGAAAGAAATCCCATTAGACATTCCTGCAAAAGCATGTTCAAGTCACTTGAGAAAATGGTCTGGCAAGGTGAATTTTAAGGATTTCGAGCACTCACTGGAGTATATGTTCAAGTAATAGTCATAATATGGATATTTACCTTGAAAAGATGAGCTCCAGTATGTGCATCCACAGCACTGAAAGGGTCATCCAACAAATAAACGTCTGAATTGCTATAGATCGCCCTTGCCAGCTGAATTCTCTGCTTCTGGCCTCCACTCAGACTCAGCCCCCTCTCTCCCACTAAAGTCCAATCTCCATCAGCCCACATATCAATATCCTTATGTAGTGCACAAGCCTTCAGAACTTTCTCATACAAACTCTTGTCCATCTCCTTACCAAACAACACATTCTCTATTATAGAACCACTTTGAATCCAAGCACTTTGAGGTACATAGGCTTTTGAACCATTAACCTTGATTCTCGCTCCGGAAATTCTCGAAATCTCACCTAGTATGCTACAAAGTAAGCTTGATTTCCCTGATCCAACTGACCCGCATACTGCGACTTTGTCTCCTTTCATGATCTTCATTTTTTGGTGATTTTGACTGCAGGTTTCTTTTGATATGTATTACTTGTTTCCCATGTGTATTCGCCTTGTTCAATCTCGACTGCAGCATCGAATGCTTCTGCAGCATAATTGGAGACTAGCTCATTTGATCTTCTTCTCCTATAAAGGCCTGAATCCGATCGATGGAGACCTTGGTTTGGGCAATCATAGAAATCAACTCTGGTAGATTGTAGATTGGTTCCTGCAGCATTCGAAAAGTGGCTAGTACTGATAATACAGCTCCAGATGTTAATGGTGTTTTGAACAGAATGCCAACACCAAAAGTGATAGCTGAAACCAAAGTTGGCGAAGTCCAGAAGAGAAAAGCGACGGTTGCGCAAGTGTAGAGGTACCTCTTCAACCATGTCCTCTCAGTCTCTCTAAGCTTAAGAATATTTGTCAAGTAGGCAGTTTCCCATGAATGCAACTTCAATACTCTCATGCTTCTTAATATCTCTGAAGTAGCTTTTGTTCTTGAATCCTTAGCTTCCATGATCTTGGTATGCAGTCTCTCCTGCAAATTGGCTAGTGGGATGTTGCTTACCATCACCATGATGGTCGCAAATAGAGCAGTGAAGGCCGGCGCCCAACCGAGGTTTCTGTACAGGATTATCAAAGCAAGAAAGACCTGGAAAGGAAGCAACCACACTCCATGAATGTACCAGCAGAAGTCAGTGATCCTCTCAACGTCAACATTTATGAAATTCACAACATTCCCATTGCTCATGCCAAGATTCTTGACTGAAAGAGTCTTTCGGTATATAGCAACAATTAGAGCTGCCCGGACTCGAATTCCAATTGATGAGCCCCGAAATACCATTGCCGCTGAGTCAGTGATTCAACTGTCTTTGCAAAGAAGAAGATGAATGAAAGAACAAGTCCATAGCTGTAGTTCGAGCTGTTTTGATTTCCTGATAAGAAGTTGAAGAAACTCGTTATCAACAACGGACCGATGTAGGAAGCGACAGTGTTTATACCAGCAAAAACCGCATTTACCGCAAGCGATCTCCATATCGCACCCATTATAGCTTTGCTTAGACACAGTGTTTCAGTTTTCTGCCTCTGAATTGTTTCTTGTAACAATGAAAAAGCTTCTTCTGCTGTTTCAGATTCTGGAATTGAAGGAACATTTAGGAGATCAAGTTTTTGGGCATTGCCCTTCACAAATAGTGGATTCAACCACTGAAAAGTAAGTTTGCTCCATAGTCCAGCTTTGGCAAATAGGCTAGTATTTGCACTGGTAACATTATCTTCTTTGTGCAGTAAAGGGTGCTGGATTTCACTGAACTTTTTCGCGCGATGAAAGCAGAAAACATTGAAGCAAAGCAGAATTGAGAAGGGAAGAGCAGCTAAATCTGCAAAATTGTTCTTAAGTAAAGACTTTGATGGCTGTTTAAATTTGAAGTTGATGAAGACAGACGTAGCATTGACAATGGTGGACAAGACCCACCAGAAGAGAAGAACAAAATGGCATCTCTTGTTTTTCAATAAGAACACATAAGCTGTGAACACAACCCAAGTTACTGCCTTGAGAGCAGATTCAGTGGAGATGGTTTTGAGAGTCCAAGCCTCAAAAGCACAAAATGCCAAGTAGAAAATAGAGATTAAAATGTTTGAAGCAACAGTGATTTTAGTGAAAATTTTGAGACATGTATGTGTGCTTGCACTACTCTCTTTTGACTCTTCTTCACTCTCTGAATCTCTTCTCTTCTCTTTCACGAACTCCACCATTACCCATGCAAGTGAAACTGTATAGAAAGCTAAATTGGCCAACCTTAAAGAGAACTCCATCAAAACTGAAGTTGATGATCAGAAGTACAAAGCCTGGCCAGTTCAGTTCAACCAAGTGTCTAAATTGCAGAAAACAATGTTATGATGCCTTGATGGACACCAATATTTGATTCACATAAGATAGAGAATGTGAGAGGATCATATTTTAAAGAAAAACAGTCAATATATAGTACAAAAAAACATGTGAAAAAATAGAGACAAGATATGGATCAGGTGGCTTTATGACAATCATATCAAATGAATATGAAAAACTAAGCTAGCTTAGAGAACAATAATATTCAATTTTCCCATTTTAAACATATATACTATTGTGAACAAATTCTCTCTCTCATGCACACTAAGTTGCTGTATCAATTTGTAAGACAACAAAGAAGACAGAATATCTCTGTACTCTGTAGTCTTTTTCCGCGTCAAGGCTGTTATCATTGAACATTACTTTAACATTGTCACACTCTCAGACTTACAGGTCATCAGCTTCACACAGCTCTTGTACTATATATATGTGTTCATGCATGTGCTCATGAGAAGAAATAAAGTTGTGAAAAAAATTAGCAATGAAGGCCCACATTGATTGTTGATTTTCTGTTTTTTGTGCCACACTTCATATTTTATTAGGAAAATATGAGGATGAACCTATTTGAGACAGCTAGGATGGACATGTTATTGATGTTTATTGATTTCCGCATTGATGTTTGGCGCACATAAATTGATGTGTATCGAATGAATATCAATAACTAACCGTCTATTTAGTGTGTCTCAGAAAGGTCACTATAGCCTCTTACATTTTATTATATTGATTTATTCACTTTGAAGCACTTACAACCCAATCGATATTTCAAGACACATTTTAGTAAATTAGCTTTTCATTTTATATGTCTCAAAATTTTCATTAACTTTTACGACAACAAAACGACTCGAACTTTTTTTACTTTTGAAACTTCATTTTAACACTAAGAAGCTTTCATGTTTACTACATAAAGTTCAAGAAAATCATTATCCAATTGATCAAAATCTAATTAATCGAAAAAATATGGTGATTAAATGGACAATGGTGATTAGTTCTTATCTTTGCGATTAGTGATCGAGCAGCCGACACGTGGGGATTGCATGGTAGAGTGAGGGAGCCATGCCGCACCACAAAGTTGGCAAGTGCGTGCTTCGAGTTTTGATGTGAGAATCTCGAGGATGATGCAATGAATGAGATGAACACATGGTGTCGACACTTTGCAGTCACGGTGTGGTCCGAGAGAAGATCTGGACTCTTCGTTAGGTCCCCGTCGAGGAGATTATCAGATGCGCCCAGGACCACCGAAGAAGTGAAGGGCGTGAGTTACGTGTGCACCACGTATGAGCGACGAGGTGGGCCCACCCACGTGGGGTCCCGTGATTGATGTACGGATCCTCCAAAGCAAACAACAATGCCACGTGTATTACTGTATGAGAGAATACATCACATTTTTGTGTCGCATCCCTTTATATCTTTTTCTCATTTTTGGTACAACCCTTGATTGTTCGAGAATTTCTAATGCACAAAATAGTTAGAAGATTCAATTGGGTGGTCTGCAAGTGGGTATGGTGGAGTGGTTACGAAACACATTTCTCATTTGAACTTTGAGTTAGCGGTAGAAGCGCTTTTTAAACTTTCATAAAATTAATCTAACCTTAATCAGTAAGAGCGAAGGTGGTTCGAACACTGACGCAGCGGAGATCTTCCAAATCAGTTGAACGAATCCACGAACAACTCGATCTAGGTCAGAACTTAAGCCAAAGTTCAAAAATTCTTTTATTTCAACCAAAACTACGAATTACACCTAATAGATCGCTTAAATAGCGAAACCCTAAAATTGTCAAAAATAGTAAAAAGTCTAAAAAGCCCTAAACTCGAAAACTAGACGAAAAATAGAAACAAACAAAAACGGCAATAAAAACGGAAATTCCTAATGAGAGTTATAAGCGAAACAAAAGTTTCCTAAAATAGCAAAATTGCCGTTTCGGAGGGCGAAACGATGGAATTTCGCCGAAAAACGTCGTAGTCACAAGCGTAGTTGTGAGTTGTGATCTCCACGCGTCGTTTCCAATAAACCCATACCCCGGATCGTTGCGAGTCATATCTTTTCCTATTTTTTTCAAGAATTAGCAACTAATTCTTGGAATTCATCATTATCCTATCAAGATTCATTATCCTATCAAGAATGTGCAATTTAATTCTTGGACTTCATCATTCTCCCTGGGGTGGACAATTCGCCTCGAATTGTCATCATCGACGTATCCCCATAATAGGGAACAAGATGCTTGACATTAATTTTCACACTGATCGAATCCTTGTACTTGTCAAGAGCTTCTCGCAAGTTAACTTTGAGAAATTGGTGAATCTCGTGCGGCACCCACGAACAAAGTCTTCGCCTTGCCATCGTATATCGGATTCCTTCTTGTTACCATGCCTTGATTTAGTTTGAATTGCAAAGAAGCAAAATCTCCTTTGAATTTGTAATGGCAAAGATACGCTTGCTCAAGGATCACTCTAACAAGTGTCAACCTCACACTGTGAGCCACTTCTCTTTGGCACCCCTCACCAAAGAACCTCGGCCATGGATTGTAAGAGATCGCTTTGCCAATCAAAATATCAAGAGACTCTCTAGTTCCGTGGCCCTTCTCAAGTCGTGGCGCATCCCCAATAAAGCCTTCGTTGTCACTACCGTACTCAGTCACCAGATCCATTCCAAGTATCATCTATGAAGTTATCGTCATCCATAGTCCTAACACCTTCTTGGTCATCCTCGAATCCGCCCCGCAACCGTATCCCGAGCTCCTTCATCTCGCGATCGCGGCCAGATAAATCGCCGACAAGCTCCCACCCTTATCAAACTCCTTATCCCCCTTCAATTTCTTCTCTTTCTTTCTAAACCCATCTTCCTTCGACCCTTCCGCTTCTGCGACGATGGCGGCTCGCTCGCAAACTCATCTCTCATGAACGCTGGTTCTTCATCTTCAATCCCAAAATCAAAGCGTCCTCCTCTCGTCCCCACTCTTCTTCACCAATCTCTTCCTCGGCGTCGCGCTTCGAACACGAATCATCGAACTCGTGAAGCGGCGTACGAACAGTCACATCATGTTGGTGGCCTTGCTCCGAACCGTGCCCTCCTCTCCAGTCTCTCTGGCTGAAAGACCCTTTGGTTGCACGCCCGCCACAGGCATAATACTTCCCGTCGCCTCCCCGTAATGCGGAGGGCCTAAAACCACTCTCCTCTTCTGCACTCCTCTTCCCGCACGAGACGACGCAAACCCCCGATCGGACTCCTCCGAAGATAATAGCGGTAACCGCCCGCTTACCATGACTGAAGGTCTGCGCAAGTCCTCCGAACCCCAACGCGCGAACTCTCTTGATCCGTGATGGGAGTCCCTCCATCTCGCCGCAGAACCTACAGAATCCATCCTCTCGAAGGGGAGGATACGATCCATATGCCGATCCAACAACTGATCGATTTTGGCAGTTAATTGTTCTACCACCGCGACCATGTGTTGGTCAATTAATGGGCCAATTTGTCGATTCGATTGTTACGATCATACACCTCCTCGATACGCTTCTTTGGTTCCTCTTGGCGGCATGATTTCTCCAATCACGCGAAGTAGGCTCGATACCAACTGACGCAGTGGAGATCTTCCAAATCAGTTGAACGAATCCACGAACAACTCGATCTAGGTCAGAACTTAAGCCAAAGTTCAAAAATTCTTTTATTTCAACCAAAACTACGAATTACACCTAATAGATCGCTTAAATAGCGAAACCCTAAAATTGTCAAAAATAGTAAAAAGTCTAAAAAGCCCTAAACGAAAACTAGACGAAAAATAGAAACAAACGCCGCAAACGGCAATAAAAACGGAAATTCCTAATGAGAGTTATAAGCGAACAAAAGTTTCCTAAAATAGCAAAATTGCCGTTTCGGAGGGCGAAACGATGGAATTTCGCCGAAAAACGTCGTAGTCACAGCGTAGCTGTGAGTTGTGATCTCCACGTCGTTTCCAATAAACCCATACCCCCGGATCGTTGCGAGTCATATCTTTTCCTATTTTTTTCAAGAATTAGCAACTAATTCTTGGAATTCATCATTATCCTATCAAGATTCATTATCCTATCAAGAATGTGCAATCTAATTCTTGGACTTCATCAAACACCTACAAATAATAAAAAAGGTTTAATTTGGTGACACTGCGACACATATTACAATATGTTTATTAGGCTTGAAATCGATCCCTAACCGCATATACGAGCTTCTATTGTGTGATATTTATTCTCTCGTCCATGAATTCAATTAATTTTTATCAATAAAAACATTACATGCATCTATTTGAATTGGTGCGATGGTAAAATTACTAAGATGTGTTTAATGGCTAATAAGTCGTGAGATTGAATCCATCCATCCAACTCTTGTTGATTTTTTTTGGTCATAGGCTGAGGCACTCGATTAACTCTCATTAGAATAGTCAAACCTAAGTAGGAGGGGCCAAAAAAAAAAAACCAAAACACCCATGATTGTAATAAAAATATTTTATTTATTTAATTAATAACTCTTTTCAAATATTTGTGGATCACTCTTGACTTTTCAATAAAAAAATAAAACATTTTACGACTGATGCATTAGAGTGGTTTGATACTCTAACGGCTTAAGAGGACGTCTCGAGTTCGACTCTACAAACACAAAAAACCACAATTGAAAAAGCTTTACCTCTTAATTGATCAACCCGGCTCAAGCTTGAAGTAGTTGATTAAGTTTAGATATCGGGTAGTCTTAAAAAAAAATACTTTATCTTACAAGAGATGTACCTCAAAAGTTAAAAATCTGTAATTTTTAAGAGGTGGTAGCGACGAACTAATAACTCTCAATCAAGAAATAATTGATTGAATCAACTATATTTGCAATTTAATTGTACAATGACAATATCTCCAAGTAGGTATCCAATTTTATTTTTTTTTCTTCAGAGGAAAGGAATATGCCTTAATTCTACCATACAATGTTAAAATTTTCCAAAACCTATATTATCATATATTTGTATTTTCCTTGTATTTTAGAAAATTTGAAAAAGCTAGGGCACTTTCCGACCGTTGACGAAGCACTTAAAAATCCGACCGTTGGAGTTTCCAAAACTAGCCGTTACGCTTCCCTTCCTTTCTCCTCTTTAGTCGATCAAGAACCCCCCGAATCGATCCAAAAGTCTCATCGATTCAATCTTATCTTCTTGTTCTTCCCAGAAACCCATCTTCCCCCATCGATTTCTAACAAAGATTAACAACCCGTTTTGTTCCCAAACCCCAAAACGCCTGATTGAGAGAACTACAGACCCAGAGAGAGTCAGATCAAAACAACAACAATGGGTTCAAGAACAATCGCCAAAGACATCATCACCATCAGAGGATCGGCTGCCATCGTCAGCGAATTCTTCGGTATCTTCTTCGCTTCCGCAACCCCTTTTACTGATTTGATTTTTTGTTTTATGTTCTTTGTGCAATCTTTGTCTGATTGATTTCTCTTCATATCTGCAAACCCTTTTGAATTTCTTCACAGGCTATGCTGCAAACAGGTATAAAAATTTGAAATCCTACTTTTTTGTGTATTGATTTTGAGGAATCTATTACTAATCCCTATGTTAAGGAAATAATTTCCTTAACACCCTACATGTTGTGTTTTGGATTGAAATGTGGTGTTTGAAACAATCTCAGCATTATGTACAATCGCGGGGTCTATCCGGAGGAGAGTTTCGTCAAGGTGAAGAAGTACGGGTTGCCGATGTTGTTGACGCAGGACGAAGGAGTGAAGTCGTTCATCGCCAACCTTACAGCGCAATTATCTGGTTAGTATCTCTACATTTCCATCTCTGAACTTTGTTTAGGGTGTATCTATTCTTGTTTGTGTTCTTTGTGTGATTTATGAATTTTCTAATTTTCTTGGTTGATGCAGAATGGCTGGAGGCAGGTAAGTTGCAGAGAATTGTTTTAGTGATAATGAGTAAGGCGACTTCCGAGGTTTTGGAGAGGTGGAACTTCAGCATTGAGACCGATAAAGAAGTTGTCGAGAAGGGGTAAAAAGTCTTGCCTTTTTCGTCGTCGTTCCATTTCGTTGTTTGGATCATCTGTCACACTTCAGTTCAAACATTCTAATATGTTTGTTTGATGTTACTTATTCAGGGTTTCAAGGGAAAAGAGTGATAAGGAAATCATGAGAGAGATCCAAGCAATCATGAGACAGATTGCTTCAAGTATCACTTACTTGCCATGTCTTGATGAGCCATGTAATACCAACATACCAACTATAATTGAAATATTTCTTTGAAGTTCATCGATGATTTCGAGGCCTAATCTGTTTCTATATTTTGCAGGCGTGTTCGATGTGTTAGCATACACGGATACAGATTTAGCAGTTCCATTCACTTGGATTGAGAGCGATCCGAAACTGATTGCTAATCCACAAATGGTGAAACTGCATTCATTTGACACCAAGGTAGGTGTTTGCAGGTTTCACTCCAGGAATCATTGGAAATTTGAAGAGTATCTAATTGTTTGTTTCTTGGGTTCTTGCAGATACACAAGGTTGACACACTTGTTTCATACAAGAATGATGAGTGGGATGAAGAATAAGTGTCTTTACAATGTTTTGAGTTTTGTGAATTGATTGTTCACATTGTGTGACTGGAAATTAGAGGGATTTGATCTCGACGCATAAATGTGGATGGCGTCGTAGAACTGAAATTACATAAGAATTGATGGCTATTGTTTCCCCTATTGTGTTCTGGATTTGTGTATGCTCAGCAATCATCGAAGTAAAGCTTGATTTTGATTTTCAATCCAAACTTTTTGTTTTCTTCCCATTAAAATCATTAAAGCAATTATACTGACAATAAGCAATTGGGAGCACAATGCCTGGAAAGCTTTTATTAAGGATCGCCAAGTATAATGCATATTGTGGGACTCTCAAGGCCCTGAAAGATTTTCTCCTATGGATGCTATATATATACCTCTACTTGGTTAGCATTCTCATTACACTTTTACACCATGCCGCAGCTATCCCGAAATTTTCGCACTTCTGAAACCAGCCAGCTTCATGTAGATGTAAAGCTCTACGCGGTTAGCAATCTCATTACACATTGATACATTTCACCGGGCCGAAGCTCATCAATGGTATCCACACTTCTGAAGCCAGTTAGCTCTCTTAGACATGACCAACCTCTGCGGTTAAGGAATTCATGAAACTCATCTTCTGAGTAAAATGTCTTCTCTTCAGTTCGAACTGGTAGGCGATTAGATTCATCATACGAGCATATCTTTATGTTGATTCCTGAAACAAGGGTTTTCTATTAAACTTAAAATGGCACAGGATTTTTATTTTTTATTTTTTTGAAAAGGCAAAAAGATGTTACTGAGTTCAGAGTTACCCTCATCAAGATGAAGAGTATAAGTTCCCAATGGCATGCCTCGGTCAAGGCTCCGTATAACCTGATATTCATCCTCTAACCAAAACCCTCGTCTCGTTCTCAACCCAAACGCAGACTTGATTGCTTCTTTGATTGCATCAGCCGCGCCATCTACTCCGACTTTCCTAGTGAAGTCACCCCATTTGACTGTAATAAATTTTCCTTCATATGACGTACCATCTCCTCCTGCACCAGATGATCAATCCTTTAAAACATTCAGAAGCTACAATGGATAGCAACAACAAATTAGTTGGGGTTGGCTACATTGATCAAACTCTTCCATTGCGCTCGATTTAGTGCAATTCTGAATAAGAACAAGGGTGAAAAATAATAATAAAAAATGAAATAAGAACAAGAACTAGAGCTACAGCTAATTTCATTCTGAAATAAAGAAATAAAGAAAGAATTAAAGAAAGGAGTACTTTAAAAGTCACATTTGATCAAGAAAACTAAATTTCCATGAATGAATAAGTTCCTGAAGAGCGATCAACACTCAACTGAAAAAGGTCATGGACTTAATCGTGATATTTACCATTCCCCGAAGCCTCCCTCCAATTCCATGGATTTACTCCATTGGTTCCAACAGTATCAGTTTCCGCGATGGCAAGAGGGTGTCCTTCATGATCCAAACGCCTTTCTAGATTGAGTGTTGACCTAACACTAGCTGCATTATGAGAATCTGGTTAGCTTAATATCTTCCACAAAATATCTTGTGGAAAAACTGAAAGGAATAAAATATTGTTCAACACCAATGAAACTATATTAAATAAATTGCCTAAATAACAGAAAAAAGTAAAATATTCACATATTTATTTTATCTGCCATCCCAGTGGGACTTTGGGGTCGGAACTCACTTCACTCGATGATCATGCATGTATCACTTGCAGAAATTTCAGAAAGGAGGGAGTGCATTTGAAGGAGAGATTTTCATGTCAAAAAGGCTAGATAAAGGAAGGAAATAAAACCCATTCATATGTAGAAAGTCAACAACAATTCTTAAAACATTTTATGGGAATGCATGCAAGTTACTTCATCCAAACTTTCAGCATATAAACCCGTGAAATTGTGAAAAACTCAATAGCTAATGATTAGTTATTTCCTCTTTTAGAGGTGCTTGCAATAATAGCCAATCAAACTGAATAAATATTTAAACATGAACTGTAGACTGAGTAATTGACGGTTGCTTGCTTGCTAGGTTCAATAGTTATTTTCACTAAGATTTTTTTTTTGTCTGTGAAACTATGAACATTTGTTGATGTGATAGTGGAACCAAAAAAGTGCCAAAAACTGAAATAATTTTAACTGTTGTAGTGGATCCCTTAGACGAGGCATGCTTATAACTGTTGCCTGATTAATAAACAAGAAAAAGGAGATGGGCATAGGTCCATGGTTTATAACACCATACTTATCATTGACAGTCAAATAAACCCACTAATTCAATGCATAATATATCTCAGTTAGATCTGAAGAAAATGCAGGATGGTGGGTCTGAGAAATAGTGGAACAAAACAATAAGAATGAGAGTATAAAGGAAGATAAACAAAAACATGGTTGAACATAATTATAAGCCTGGGAACAAAATAGTAAATAAACCAAGATAAGTTCAAATTTGAAAATGAAGAATTAAATATGAACTTAAAACTTTCCCATCAAAAAAAAAAAAAATATGAACTTAAAATAGTGTTACAAGAGCTCAAGAGCAACACACTACCTTCCATTTGTCCAAAAGAAATGCTTCCATCGTCAAGACCTAAATAGAAAGAGTCACGAGTCAAGCAGCTGCCTGAGTTGATATCCCCATCTTCACAATAATCAAAAACACATTTCATTTGTGACGGAATATGTTTCTTAAAAATGAGCAAAAGAAGATTTCAAGTTTTACAGATGCAGTTGAGCACAAACGAAAGGTGGCCAATGCATTTTAATAAAAATGCTCAAAAATTTGTAGTAAAAGAGGCCAAATGCCAGTGGGGTGAAACAGATTAAAAGAAAAGAAAAAATGATGCAAACATGTTAATGGTAATTAAAAATGCCAATATAGGTTAAGGCGTGAAAAATGGAAACAAAGAGAATAAGCAGTTTAAAATCTAAGCTATTCCACTAACCAAGATATAAAGAGATTGATGTTAAAGACATGCAAACAAATGAGTTTCCTAAAGCACAGCCTGGCAGCCTAATATGTCGACCTCGACCAAGTCTAGTATTACATCCCAGGACCAAGTATAGCTGGCGAAAATTATCCATATACAATATAGCCACAAGGTATAGTACCATTTGATTTTAAAAAAAAGAGATAACATTATAAAAAGAACTGATCAAATGCTATAAGACATTCATTATTGCTTAAAAAACCCCGCCAATACGACATTATATCAACACACATTGGATAATATCTCCAATGTTTCAAATTTGTAAGCATATAAACAAGTATCATTTCATGAAGGTGAGAAAACAAAAATATTAACAAGAGAAAAAAAGGTCATATGATAAGTAAAACTACAAAGGTAAAAAGGCAAAAGAGGATTTGAAGATAAGGAAATGAAAAGAAAAGTCCAAAGAAATAGAAATCAAAGGAAAGAGGAGCTGCTGCAGAAAAAAAAAAGTGCAGGATAAAAAAAGATTGTGTTTCTTAATATGGCCATTATTTATGAAAAAAATAGAATGGTTCTTCTAAATAAATATTAATGTTACAATAACTAAAAATAATGATATTAATGCAACAACCGTAACATTTTTGGAAAGATTAATAGCCAGGGGAAGCACGCTTTAAAACTTAGAAAGGAATATATTCTAATTTTCTAAGACGTTCTCTTATCAGATGCTGAACCAAGTCCTTGATCATAGCCAACACTCACAAACTTGACGTACATCATAACATGCACTAAGTCGGACATGATGATATCAACACGATCTTAAAGAAGATTGTAAGAAACACGATCATGGGAAGGATAAACCACAAGAAACTATAGACTTTTTTTCATGGGAACATTAAGTCAAGGCAGAACATACCAAGCTTCTTGCCAATGATACAAGAGAACCACCATGCAGTCTGATAGTTCAGTAATGGAAGTTGGAACTAAAACATATTCCACCAGACTAACAGTGAGAATTGGAGAAATGCCACATTCCTTCCTCTCCCACAACTAGCTTATAGCAGTAAGTAACGCAATTACACTTTCAAACAAACAAATCTAAAACTGATACCCAAAGTGAATCCAAAATCGATACAATCGATAATTGGAATAACAATCTCGTCCTAATAAAATATCGCCACATGTCTGCAATGCTTAAGCGCCTAGACCCTCCAACCACGTGAAGTGAACTTCACTCATTAACAAGTGGCGTCGATATCTTGGAGTGTTTTTCAGTTCCAGTCTGAAACCCCCAATGAATATCATAACTCCCAAATGAGATATCACACCAATGAACAATATTCCATTCCCTTAAATTGCAGGATCAATTGGGGATTTCCTAATAGTCTTTATTCAGCATTCCAAATGTCCTAACTATAGAAGCCACAAATGCATAAACTATGACAGATTCAAAGAGCAACAGCTCTCCTCACTCAATTTGCTAATAACATTAATGAAACACAGCCTCAATCTCAAATTAATTAGTTGGGGTCCCAATTGATGATATGCTTTTCAAATTATTTAAATCCCTCCTAATCAATACGCCCCAACTTAGCTTCAGTCCGCCTATCTCGTCAAATTTCTTTAGTTTCTGCATAGTCAGTCGAGTTTTCTAGTGTGGGCTTTCGCAGAAACATCAAATCCTATCAATTTTCGACAAGAAAACACAAGAAATCAAAGAATGAAAAGAGGGGAAGCCTAAAAATCGCACCTTTGACAGAAAGTTGAATGTAAGAATCAACCTTTGAAGAATAAGTGCCCTTGCTCCTCTCCTTCAGAATCTCAGCAATCTCCTTGTAATACGACATCTTGGCGTTGGCATTGGCGTTGGCATTGGCGTTGGCATTCCCTCTCGATTGCTGCTTCGCCTTCTTGAATTCCTTCAACAGATTCCTCCACTTATCAGTGCACATAGTCGGCGATCGATCAAACCCCTTTTCCCTCATTTTCGCCGAAATTTGTTCCCAGAGATGGCGATTCGATTTGGTGGCGTTGAAGAGGAAATCGATTTCTCTTCTCAGGTTGATTAGGGTTTGAATCTCGTCTTGCGCCCATGTCTCCGCTCGCTTCTTCGGTGCCCTAATTTCGTGTTCGTGGTCTTCGCCGCTGTCGACCACTTCGATCATCATCATCGTCGTCGTCGTCGTCGTCGTCTGATTGTCTCGCTCGTCCCCGAAGTCGATCGAACGGTCGTGCTCGTGGTGGTGCTTGCCGGGCGAGTACATCACTTACGCCTGTCTTTGAATCTAACACTAGAACGCGTACGTAATGTACGTTGTGAGTTTGTGTTTGTGTTTGCGAAGTGAATTACCTCTCACTCTCATCTCATGGCGTTGATCATGCAGAATGAATGAATGAATGAGTGAGAGATGAGGCTTTGCGGACACACGCACACACACGCACGCACACACTGCGTCGCTTTGTTGAGACTCGAGAGTGAGAAGTCAAAGTTGGGAAGAGATTTTGACTCACTTTTTTTTGACTGCCACGTGTTGCCATTGATGCTTCGAAGGCCCAATCAAGCAAACTGAGCCTTGGACTTCTCGGCCCAGATTTTGTTGGCCTATCCATTGTTCGTTGGGGGATTTTACGTGGCCAGTTTAAAGTGTTTTTCAAATTAATTGATTTGGTTTAGGTGCTTTTCAAATTAAGTGTTATTTTGTTGGGATGTTTTAGAGGTGCTAAGGGTTGGACTCGGTTACCTTAAAAGAGTAATCAGCGTAATGATAAATATGGACGAAGTAACAATGCAAACTTTGTAACAAAATAGAATAAAGAGTAGGGGTGCACACGGATTGGATACAATTCAATTAGAGTTAATTTCGATCCAATTACTACGGATTGAATAATCACAATCCAGTCTGATCTATTTATTTTGCTAATCCGACTTGATCCAATTTACTAAATGCGAACCGAATTGGAATCAAGTTATGCGGATTGACAATTATAAATTAATATTCATAAGTCTATAAAATTAATATTTTAAATTTAAACTTATATCATTTAAAGTGAAAAAATATAAAATAAATATGATTATCAAAGCATGTATATTTAGTAAGATGCATAAAGTATCACTTGCCAAAAAATTCAGAGGTTGTTGGTTTGACTCATACTAAAGTAAAAATAAATAAATTATGATTTTTAAGAAAAATGTTTTGGATACTAATTTTAATTCAAACATATTAGTTTTAACATTTTCTATATTTATTTAACTAGATAACTTAAAATGTGTACTTGAACATAAGAAGAATTAACTTAAGTATGAATATTTAGATTTTGAAGTGTATATGAATAAATAGTAGATGAATTAGTGGTATAGAAATGCTAACATCATCGAAATATAGTTCAAGATTTTTAAGAGTATATGTGTATGTATAATACAAAATATGTAAAAGTTAATTGGACCGGATTACAGATTGGATCCGCGGATTGAAGTGTGTCATCCATAATCCAATCCAATCCATGCGGATTGCAACTTTTGCAATCCAATCCAATTTAACAAACTCAATTATGAACCAATTAGAGCTAAATGGACTAGATGGAATTGGATTTGGGATTTGCGAATTTCATGAACACCCCCAATAAAGAGCTTAGTATATCTTACTACTTGGTTTTAATTTTTGTTAGAAGATCTGACAATTGTGTTTGGCTAAATGTTAAGATAATAATTGAAAGATGAAATTCTAAGGAAATGCTACAATGACACCTCCAAAGTCACACCAAATTAAGTCACATCGAGGTAACACGATGTACGGACCTCATATGAAAATGGATATGCGCACATAATTTTTAGTGCATAACGCGTGATGGGTGCATCACAATTTCCCAAATTCTAATTGATTTGCAAATTATAAACAACGTGGAGCTCTCCCAACCATGGATGCTCTGATTTTTTTTATTTATTTTTTTTTTATTTTTTTGACTAAAGTGAGAGTTCAACTAACGACTTCTCTAACTAAGCCTTGCTTATTAGCTATGATGTATCTACTATCTCATAAGAGATGCTTTCGCTGTTCACCCGGTCTTCAATTGCTCTAATTGGTGAAACTAAAAAAGCAAAAAAACACTCACATGGCCATTTAGTCACTGTTTATAAAAAGTATCTATGCGTCTCTATCTCCTCCCAACATCAAAACGTGATGTTTTTCAAGCTTGTTCCAAGACAAATACAGACCAACGAATTTCGAATTCCATGTCTCAATTCATTATCAATGTAGAGTTAAGGACTATAGCACACTGCTTAATTATAGCATGTAAAGAAAAATTAAGCAAAATTAAAGTGTTTATAGATAGTCACAACTTTTTATTTGGAAAAATAACAAATGAGTCAAAGATTAGCTAGCTGTATGGTGTATTTATATGCAAAACTTGCATGCTATAGCTAAAGATAGGCATGTTCAAAACAAGAAAAATGACCAACTCCTTCACAGTTTCATCAATATATAACTCTAGGGACCATGCATCAGAATCACTAGGCCCAGTGTCCTACAAGTCCCAAGTATAGAAAGACAAATATGGGCCATCTGCCCACTCTGTACTCCCATGATTGATCAAAAGAAAGAATAAAAAAAGTTTGAATTTTTCAATTAAGTAGTGTAACAAAAGTTTTTTTTTTTCTTTTAATAGTATATATTGTTACATGAATGGCATTTCTCTTTTAATTTTAGTATGTTATTTCTCTCTTCATACTTCAATGAATCCAACCAACTAATTAATATAAGCCTCGCAAAGATGGAATCTTAATTAGTTTCAACTATATGATATGGGTACGTATGTGAAGTATCTAATCAAGAGAGCTACATATATTAATTAAAGCATTCAAAGATGGTCAAACAATCTATGATGCCTTGCCATGTTATAGTCCAGCATCCCATTTTCTTGCATATGGTCCTACATTTTGCAGACTATATATGTGTTCATGTTCTCTCCCCTATTGCCTTGTCTGTTTCATACGCTACAAAATAGTAGAAACAAAGACACAGACCCTTCAAGGTGTTAATGTTGATGGATAAGCTCCATATATCAAAACTTCATCCACTTCTTTGTTGCCCGAACAGAGATCTCTGTTTTCTACATGAAGTTGTAACATCCATCTTAATTAACCATGCATTAAAAAGCATATATATATATATATATATATATATATATATATATATATATATATATATATATATATATATATATATATATATATTTATTAAATCATATGTTTTTTGTATGATTCGAGGCGTGCATGTCGTCTGACAACACAGAAGTGGCTTGTATGTGGTTGATATCTCGATTGGGCGATTTATTTTTGAACTGCATACATTGAAGTATGGAGATAGTGACTCCAAAAATGGGGGAACTCATCTAGACACATGCCCGGATCCAAACATTACATAGCAAAATAAAAAAGAGCCCTTACTTTTTCTTTTCTTTTCTTTTTTTTTTTTCTTTTTCAAAGAGCCCTTACTTTGAAAGACATAAATTGTGAATAAAAATAGAAATAAAAAATAAAATTGAAGAACTATTGTTTGAGATAAGAACATCAATACCTTGGTTATTACTAGCTAGGAGTTTTCCAATTAATTATTAGCTAGGACTCTCAACAATGACTGTATTTTAAAATCTTAATTAATTGTGTTGATCTTCATTATTTTCGCATAGGATACCATCATACCGATCATTATAACTCAAAAAATCTTGATTAGCTGTTTTAGTCATATATATATTTAACATGAAATCATGCAGGTTAAATAAGTCTAATCAGCTCTAATTAATTAACATAGTATACAAACATAAATCTGATCCCACAAATATTAATGATTAGAAACTTTAATTAGGTTAAACTTGTTTCATGGCCTAATTAATTTCCAGCTAAGAGAGGATTTTTGAGTGGTCTATGTCCTATTAGGCTGTATATTTCTTTTGATAAAGGGCATATAATTAATCTAGATTTCTTTTGAAGTCCTAGATGGAGATTATTGTTGCTCTCGCTTGCTATAACGAGGTCTAATTAAAAAAAATACATCCAATCATGTTCATGGGATGGCTGTTACTAGATTCATGAATAAACATATATATAAATGTAGGCCCCCATTTAAGACTTTATAATATAAGACCACTCCTTAACATGGCTAGTAATATTAGCAAAACTTGAGGGCATTTGTTTGGATCTAGAGCTTATAAATATAGTGCTATATATGCTTCACTTGCTCTTATCAACCTAGCTACAACACAATTAGCCTTGCCTTAGTTTTTAGAATTTGAAGTTCATCACCAGGTTTTTATTTTAACGAAGAGAATGGTGTCTAAAGGAGTTGCATTGGCAGAATTCGCGAAGAGTGCTAACCAACAACAGCAAATTAAAGGGAGAGAACACAAACAACAGCTTATGCAGTACAACAAGAGCAAAGTTTGTAGGTTCAAGAAGAGCTACTTCAGCACTGAAGAAGATGGCGCTTCCTCGGCCATTATATTACTAGCTTGCATTGCTTGTGCTCCATCTACATCCACATAAAGTTGCCTCTGCTACTACTCTAATTAATCAGGACTATATAGATGGTACTTTAAAGATCATTCCCATGTAGTTTGGTTTAGTTGTAGTTATCTACTTTGCACTCTTTTATGTTCTTCCTTGTATGATCTCTTATATTGAAATAACTTCAGTTTCTTCTCCTAAAGTTCTTGTATGTAAATCCATGATCCAACAATCTCGATCCATGGTATTACCATTCTTTTTTTCGGCACACCTTTCAATCTTAACGAGACCGGCCAATCATTAATGTTACAAATAATTACACAAATTTGGTCATACATTAACAAGAACAAAAATAATGTAAAAAGTGACAATACATATTCGAAAATAGTCGTATAAGAAATCTTCAAATTACTCAACATGTCATGCACAAATTCTTCAAATTAATTCATCAGTCTAGAAAACCTGCTCTCTGTGTAAAGTGTAATGAAATTGAGAAGCTTTGGTTTCGTGCTTTGTGCTTTGTTTATATATATATATATATTGTTCATCTTTTTTTTTTTTTTTTATAAGAAAAGAAGGTACAGAGAATCTAGTACAATTAAACTTTAAAAAGCTATAGTTCCAAGATTTGTCTACTTGAACACAAATATAGAGATGGAGAGAAGTGCATATGCTCTGTATGTCCTCTTCTTCTTCTTCTCCTCGGCCCACATGGTGCATGTTCACCTACATCTGCGCTAAGGCACATGCAGCACATGCTCAAGGTCCACAAAATATAGGGAAAACATGGCCCTTTGATGCCACAATTTGGATAGAAATTAAGGGAAGAGTACAGTCTCACTTCGAGTGCTATGTACATGCATGGCCCAGTTTTGTGAAGAATTTTTGCAACATTTTTTGGTGCATTACTGTTTCAGTGGGGGGAGCTAGCTAGCTGCCTCATGAGGTACAGCATGTGGTCATGCCATTTATGGTTGGTTTTGGTCTTGATACATTGCTGTAAAGCTCAGTCATGATTTTTGAGGTGAAGGAATTTGGAGAATAGTTTGGCACATTTGAACAAATAATACTACTAGTATATTTGGTATGTATATATTCTCATTAGAATTCGATTCGATCATGTAGATGAATTATTGACATTAAAGGGACCTAGCTAGCTAGCTAGTATTCAAGTACAATTTTACACATATGGTTTGTCTCGACTTAGTCTATTTGGTTCCTTATGTGACATGTATACGCAATATTTACATAAAATTTAGTGGCATTTGTGATTCGTTGATGTGGCTTCTAAAATTATACATAACAAACTTGCGATTTCACGTATATAAGGACTCCATTACTTATTGAAAATCATAATCGTATTTTTTTTTGTTGGTCTAAGCCACTAGTGTTCGAATTATCCAACTACTCCGAGTTTGCTCTGAGTTACGTACTAGTTAAGAAATAACAATCCCTACTTATATTTATGCGGCTTAATTATTTTATATATTGGATCCTTACTTACTTGTATATTTGCTATGGACCTCACTTACTTGTATATTTGACGTGCGTTCAATGCACTTGGGGATGCGATTCACACGCATCTCGAGGAGCATCACACGCACATCATAATGTGTGTGTGGTCTGATGTAGATTTCTAATGTATCTTTAAAATTTTCATTTGCTATAGCAAGTTAGCAATTCTCGTTGGTCATAAAATGAGCTTTCCATGTGCTCTCGACACATATGTTACGTATCGAAATTTATTTATGCTGCATCCCCTAGCATATAAGGGTGGCGCGACTCGTGGCGTGACATTCTTTTGTAAAAAACTTTTTAAAAAAACATATAGGTTTAATACAATGGCCAACGAGACCTCTACAAACACAAACTCGCATTCCGAATCAGAATTCAAGGCAAGCCCATGCTATCACGACACCTGTCACACATGCCACTCGAAAGGAAAACACCGACTCGCATCTCGAAGAGAAAGCGACGGTCAGCACCGGACGCGTTTTCGGTTCACCAAAACCACAAGCGCGCGCGCGCGCACCAAATATAGCAAACTCCGCATCGCACGCTGCTTTCAATCTCCATTTCAAATTTTATTTCTTCGTCTTTCGTTCGATCGGTTGAAAACTCTTGTTTTCCGAATTCGATTCCAACTCCTCTTCGTCCGCTTCGCGTTTCTAGGGTTCCTGAATTTGTTCGATCGATCGATCGATCGATCGATTTCGTGCGATCCGCTAGGGTTTCGTTCTGGTACGATCCGCTCCCATTGATTGACTTCATTAGGTTTTGAAGTTTTTTCCGTACTTTTGTTACTTTGTAACCCTAATTCGGTTCGTAGAAGAAAAAAGGGTTTTTTTTTTTTTTTTTTTTTTTTTTTTGATTGGACTGGACTTGGACGGATTGTTACTGTTGTTCTTGATTTGAGTTTAGGGTTTCTTGGTTGAGTTTTCGGTTGAGATCCGTTTGGAGAACTAGTTGGATTGTGGTTCTGGGAGCTGGTTTTTGTTGGGCATTCAGAAATTTGGAGGCTTTTTGTTGGGAAGATTAGGTTTACCAGATAGGGTTTTGTGATTAGTGTAGATGACGCTGGATTTCACTAGACGCGCGATCTTTCCGTTGAAACCAAGCGAAGAGGTATTGGTTTGCATCGGTTAGGGATGGTAATAATGATGGATGTGTTTTAGAGGGGAGGTCGGAGAAAGGGAGTTGTGATGAATGTGGTAAGCCCAGATGTGTTAACTGGGAATTGGAAAATTGCTATGTGTTTGGGAGGGATAGAAGTGGTAATGAGGGTTGTAGGGAACCGGTTGCTAGTGATGTTGTCGAACTCTTGCCTTTGGATCCGTTTGATATGGGCGTAACTGCTAGTTTTGCTGCGATGTCAAGCTGGGTGGATGGTTGCAAAAAAGACATATTGAATGTTTTCTGCGACGACGGGAGTATTTGTATCTTTGAGAAATCGAGGATTTTTGATGGATTTGATGGATGTGCCGAGCAAAATGGGAAAGAATTGGAGCTTAATGGGTGTGTGTTGTGTTCTGAAAAATTAGGCATTGGTGAGTCGGCATTGAATAGCTGTAGGAAAGATTATGGAAATGGCAAAGAGTGTTGTAGGGCTAGTCGAAAAGAGTCTGAGATGGGTTCCGTTAGTTGTTCTGATGGGAATGAAGTAGACCCAAGTGATGTGCTGCCATTTTGCTTTAGTTTTCTTGGCGTTCAGGATCTCCTGGCTATGGAATCTGTCTGCAAATCCTTGCGCTTTGCGGCTCAAAATGACGTTCTTCCATGGAGGAGCATCCACATCAATAAAAATCTCAGTGAGAGGATTACTGATGATACGCTTCTGCTGCTGAGCAACAAGGCTCAGGGCCACTTGCATAGCTTAAGTTTGGTGGATTGTTGGAATATCACTAATAATGGTTTGAAGAGTGTGCTCGATTCGAACCCGAGATTGACTCAGGTTAGTTACAACTTACAATCAATACGATTCTTTTTATCGTTATAGCAAAAAAGCTAATTTTAGTTCTAAATATGTGGATTGTTTCCTGTCTTGGAACACCATCATTATCAATTTCCTTATTGATTCATAGTTGTTATTTAGTGCTTTTTATCATTGATGATCGATATATTTCCTGTTTTGTCCGAGAGCATAATATGAAGCATGCACGTGTGCTTATATCATTGTACGCTGAAAGCTCCACGTGTGCCTAATTTCGCATAAATTCAAAACTGAAAATTATAACACTGTTGAATTTGTTAGAGAAGATATGTTACCTTAAGTGTATGGTTACTCTCAACTTATTTTACTTTAAGGGCATAGCTAAGCCCTAATTTAATTAGCTGAAATTTGTAGCTTGTCATTTGACAGCTTAAAACTCTACGTCTAAGAGCATCTCTCCCATGCAAATTGTGGATTGCACGGCGCCAATGCAGAGGGGATGTCTATCCTACGTGATACTAATAGACATTGAACTTCAAAAGGTCTCCGTTGCAATTATGGATTGCGTTCTTTCATAAATGATATCATATATTTGACTAGATTTTGAATTTAGATTTTTAAAAGTTTTATAAAAAGAAAATGCTAATGTGGCTTGTAATCACCTTCTACTCACAATGTGTAGAAATAGACAGAGGGGGTAGACATTGTTTTCACCATGTCAGCTTCACATGCTACTAGACATTTGCATTTGAGAATTTTTTTTGTTACAATGTTCATTTCATCCTACATGACACATTCTCCCACAAATCATGGTTTGAGCATCTCCAATGCAACAACAGATTGGAAGGGAATGTGTGTCACATAGGATAGAATAGGACATTGTAACATAAAAATGCTTCTCCAATGCAAATTTTCATTAGCAATGTGAAGCTAACGTGACGAAGACAATGTCTACCCCACAGTCCGTGTCTAGACATTTTAGTGGAGGGTGTCTACTGTGCCTTGTCGGCTTTTCCTTTTATAAAAAGTTTAAGAATTCAAATTCTAATCCAATAAATGTGTGTCACCTCATCAATGAAATATAACAATCCATGTTTGCCTTGGAGACTATTTCTCAACTTCAATGTCTATTGATGAATAAATGATAGACATTCCCTCCACAATGAAGATGTGGCATGAATCTATTGGTGCGTGCAATCTACAATATGCATTGGAGATGCTCTAATATAGGAAGGAATTGTCAAAATTACTTTCCTAAAATGTGAATCTCTTATCTATCTCTACTTCAATGAAGTTTCCTAGCATCATTAAGCTAATCTTGTTATCTCTTATGCAAATTGATGTAAATTTGTCATGAAAGAAAGAATGACATTCGAGCATACAAAATCTTGATTTATATTTAATAGAAATATCCTATGCTAATACATCTAGATATATGTTAATCAAGAGTCGGGAGTCCTAATTGTTAAGTAAACTGACTGCCTTAATAAAAGTAGAAAGTAGTAGAAAGAATGCCTAAATATAACTGAGAACATTGAATAAATTGATTAGGTTAATATTGTTTTGGTTCATGCATTTGCTACACAGTTGTTGGAGTCCAATGAACACACTAGGTCGTATGCACATTCATCTTAGTACAGAATCGAAAGGACCATGTGACCCCTCTAGCTATACATTCCTGCTTGTGATATTGGTATTATTTTGGGGGTTGAACTTCGTTCCACTTTCTAAACCTTTTGGAAAAGCCTATTTCTTCTTATATCAATTGAGGTTGTATTGGGCTATTAGTTAATTGGTTATACTATTTTTCTGATTTAACCCATGCATGCTCTTTTCGTGTAGTTCATTAGCATTTTCTTGATGTTGCTTGATGATAGTTGTCTTCTTCGATTTGAAATATGCTGGTCATGAGTTATACTCTTCTGTTATTTTCAATGATCTACACTCAGTTGAGTTCAAACATTAATTTGCATATTTCCCTGCACTGGTAATCCATTTGAATGTTCTATTCTGTGCTATGTCATTGCATTTGTTTATGTTCTCAAGTGTTAATCGATTTACTGGTTGCATATTTTACTTGTCTTCTTTGTAATTGCTTTGTTTTGTGGTACTTTTTCTTCTGACATTTTCAAATGTATATTTCTTCTTGTAGTTGAATGTGTCAGGATGTATAAGAATAACTGTTGGTGGCATTATTAGTATCTTGAAGGCTTTCAAGTCTTCAGCCGCAGTGGGGATAAAGCGTCTTAGAATTGGAGAGCGTTATGGTATGACGCAGGAACACTTTGCAGAGCTCAAGTCCTTGATAGTTGCAGAAGAGTGTTTGCATCCTAAAACATATCCTCACTTTTATGTGAGGGGGCACTCATCTCTTTCTTTTGAGGATGACCGCTCTATTGATGTTGAGGTGTGCCCAAAATGCCAGAACGTGACGCTTGTCTACGATTGCCCAACGGATAGCTGTCCTTGGAAACAATCTGACAAACAGCCATGTAAAGGATGCAGAATCTGTATACCAAGATGTATCCAGTGTGCTCGGTGCATTCGCGATATTGAGTACGAAGAAACATTCTGTCTTGAGTTGCTCTGCATTGATTGCAGGAAAAAGGAGACATCCACAACGCTTATTATCTCCAGTTATTTGGTGATTCAGTGATTCACTGCATTTGCATTTATGAATGGTTAGTACTGGTGCAAGCGGCTTTGACTTGCGCATGTTTTTCGGATCAGATGCTGTACATGAAACCAGTCATGCAGGATAGGTGTTACCATGTATATCTTCATTCTATATCTGACTTATCCTTAGCAGTTCACCTATCGATTTGGTTGAAAAAATTGACCTCGCATTCTGCTTATCTTTTCTCCCCCTTTCCTATCTAGGAGTAGCGGGTGAAAATGATGCATGCAGAGGGAAAAAGGAAAAAGAGTACAGGCAAACAAATAGCAGACGATACAAGGAGAAAGGTAGCGAAGTGCTAATCCGCTTGCTATATATCTTCCAGCATAGTTGCTTGGCTTGAGGAATCTAAATGAATCAAATGGAGAGCTGTCCCTTTTTTGTCCAGAAGTCCTCTTATCGATTTTAGAGCGTTGATCTTTGTAAGAGAGACAAAAATTGGAAGTATTTCAGTCAAAGTGGTGAAGCTGCAGGTGGAGATAGATGACAGACGATCCTGAGTGATTCCTCCGCCATCCTGTCCGGTCCCAGTTAGGCGCCCACGGATGCATTCCTATGATCATGGAGTATCACTTTTGCAGGATTGAATCAGTTGAGTATCGAAGATCACCAAGGCATTGTCTGAGGACATGCCAATATTAATAATCAATGAATTAATGAATCAATGATGAAGATGTTGATTACTGGGGTCGTTGAAAATGTTTCTGCCTTGTGGATAGTGAATGGCTAAGGTCGCATCACTTTTGCAGCATTGAATCAGTTGAGCATTGAAGACCACTGAGAGGCGCTGTCTGAGGACTCACTGATATCAACAATGAAGAATCAAAGATATTCAAATACTGGGGTTGTCAAAAATGTTCCTGACTTGTG
Source organism: Stephania yunnanensis (assembly GCA_039657365.1). Classification (NCBI taxonomy): domain Eukaryota; kingdom Viridiplantae; phylum Streptophyta; class Magnoliopsida; order Ranunculales; family Menispermaceae; genus Stephania; species Stephania yunnanensis. The sequence goes on along the minus strand of CM077589.1, from coordinate 53,871,414 downwards.
GATAGCGAATGGCTAAGGTGCAACACTTTTGCAGCATTGGATCGGTTGAGCATTGGACACCATTGAGGCGCCGTCGGAGGGCGCTGTGATACCACTGATGCAGATGTTCGATTACTTGGGTCGTCGAAAATGCTCCCGACTTGTGGGTAGCGAAGGGCCAAGTTTGCACCACTTTTGCAGCATTGGATCAGTCGAGCATTGAAGACCCTTTAGGTGCTGTCCATGCATTGATCGATATCAATGAGCAAGTTCGATTACGGGGGTCGTCGTAAATGTTCCAACCTTGTGGGTAGCTTTAGATTTTGATGAACTAAGATGTGAGCCTAAAGAAGACTATACTCCACTCATCTGGAGCCTCACTTTTGTTTAAAATTTTCGAAACTTTGTTTGTTCAGGCTTTTAATGTCTGTTTCATGTTATAAAGTGCATTTTGTGTGATAAAGACTACCATAACTATATTATATAATTGAGAATAATAGTACAAGTTGTTGGTTTCTGATGTTGAATTGAATTATTCAACATTTGGAATGCTTGGCGTGGAAGCAACAGATGCCGCAACGAGTTTGCTTCGTGTGCTTGTGAAAGCAACTGGAAATTCTATACATCTAAAAAGAAGAATCTTCTTAGAAAACGAGATACAGGACATTAAGAAATTTGTAGATATTCGGATATATCTTATATAATTGGGATGCATAGTTAATTATAAAAAGATTTAAATAATTTGGATAGCGTTTTGTTAAACTGAGCGAAATGAGAGAGTTTGATTTATATAGATGACATCATAAAAAATGTGAATTGGACCTATATGGTAAAAATAATTGAATGAAATGAAAGAGTTTGATCGATGTAATTAACATCATAAAAAATGAATCAGTCATATATGGTAAGAAATAAGAACATAATATTGTCTTTATCCACGGGTTTTCAATAAAATATAATTGGATTTAATGTAAACTATCGATTGAAAAATATACGTTGAAGTTTCAATAAAATTAAAATGCAATCATAAAAACAAACAAGCAAAAATCATAAATACATGAAACTAATATTTCACTTTTTTTTGTCACAATATTCACTTATTAGTAATTAAAAAAGGAGATTGTTTACTCCAAAAAAGGAAAATTTTATTATTTCCCAACAAAGGTAGACTAGATGAAATGGTGAAGGAGACAAAGAAAACTTGGAATGATAGGTCACTTATATGAGAAGGTTCCCTTTCCTACCTAATTATATTCAAAATCTTTGAATTTCAAAAATATGTATTTAATCTTCAACAAACTATTTCTTCAGCATAATTTGCAAAACCCAAAGTGATTAGGTGAACGTTTATTGAATTACAATAATTAATCCATCAAAATTAATCTAAGAAAGTTAGATTAGTGGCCCCTTTTAAAAAAATCCCTTTCCCCTCCTCCAAACAAACAAATTAATAATAAGGAAAATGTTAGAATGACAACCCGAGTGACACCCTTATGACGTGGCGTGCGAGTCCTATGTAAAAATTAGTGTGCGCAAAATAGTTCTTTATGCATCGCATTTTTACATTAAACCCACACACTATGTCATATGAGTGTCACTTGAGATGTCATTCTAGTATTTTCTAATAATAAATCTCTATCATGATGGTGCATAAGGATAATAAATTATGTGATGGAAGATTGTCATATATTACGAAATTAAAGTTGTAATAGTTACGGTTGGTGGTAGAGATAGCAAACCTAAACCTTACCTTTTCAAAAAAGAAAAAAAAAAGTGCAATCTTTAACAAAATATAATTATTAATGAATATAAACAACAAGAACTAAGCAAGTAATTGATCAATTGCGGGTATGGCATCTACTTTTAAGGAAATTCATATTGATTACCACCCACCATTTTATCTTCCTATAATCTAACCATTAACTGCTTTGTGTTGGCTAAATTAATTGGTCCATTAATTAATGTTTTCAAACCTAAATGCTCAAAAACTTGATCTTTATTATGTTCACAATGGAATCGATGCGGTCATTAAATAGTCCTTTAATTAAATTTTCCAATAACATGACCTTTAGGCCTTGTTTGATTTGATCGAAAAGAAAAATACTTCAAATAAAATAATAAATTTCGTGAGAAAATGACATTTTTCATGTGTTTGATAATCGAGATTTTGTTGCGAAACATTTTTTCACGATTGTCAGTTTTTTATATTAAGACTCATATTTTTCTCATATATTATGGTTAGCAAATTGTGTTTTCAACTGAGAAAATGTAAGTTTTCATATTAAGACACATTAAATTTATATTTTAAATATAAAAATTAATATAATATATGTAGTAAGTTTTTATATTTATTTCAAAACTTGTTGTTGGTGAGTTTGAGGGAATTTTTTTTTATATATTCAATCAAACACTCATATAAGAAAATTTTCTTTTGAACTTTTACTTGAAGAAAACTTTTTTAAGAGTTTTTTTTTCTTATTAAACATTTTTTTGTAATCAAACATGTCTTAATTTTTGTTTTTTTTGTCTAAACCACATGATATCTAGACTGTTCGATTACTCTAAGTCGTCTTGAGTCACACACAATATAGGTAGGGAGCTCCCAACATTGACATTATTTATTAAAAAAATGCACTTGAGGATTAAAAAAAAAAAAACATGATCAAATCCAGCTATTTAACTTCATATATATATTAATTCCGGATAAATGGAATTGAATCACCTTACTTACTTTTTAAAATTAATAAAGATTAAGTAAGAATGGACGAGAAAAATAAAAAATAAAAAATGGACACCGCGATTGTCAAAAAAAAAAGAAGGGATTTTTAATCATGAAATTGAACTGAACAGAGGAAAAGAGTTTGATTTATGCAATCGATTTCAATTAATTTAAGATTGAGTTTATTTAGATTGATTTTCGAACTGGTGGAATGCTTGGGCTACACAATGTATAGTGCATATGTTTTTATTAGGAAATGAAGGTCACGTGGCAGGCTTAGAAGTGAAGTGCAGGAAGCACGTGGGAGGGAGCATTGGAGCATGGCGTAGTGAGGAGAAATTCTCTCTTGCAAGGAGGACGCGTATTCACTTCCCACCACTTGTCTCTCTCTTTCCCCCTCACCTTTTTTTTTTTTTTTTTTTTTTTTTGCCAACAATGTCATTTCTAATTATAAAGCCCTCTCCCTCTCTCCCTCTAAAAAAAAAAATAAAATTAATCAAATAAAAATCGCTCTTTAATAAATTGTTTTTTATTTTTTTAAAAAAAATTAATTTTTCTATTTTTCTTGTTTTCTCAATTTAAAGTACAATTAAAAAATAAACTTATTTTTTTTCGTTAGAATATTCGAATTAAAATTATGATTAATCTCAAACATAAGAGATTTAAGACCTCAAAAATAATACTAATATAATTTGAAAATTATTCTATTCATATAACTCAAATTCGTGATCTTTAAGTAATTAAAAAATGACTCATGACACTGTCGTCTCATTGTAATTATCTCTAATTTTAAGCAACAACATTATATTTCTTTCGTTTCTCTCGATTTATGAGGCTGGAGCGTCTGACTAACTCTCACGTAATTATTTTAATCAAAATAAGGAGAGGTTCAACGAGATTCGGACACCCATAAATATCAAAAAAAAGGAAAAAAAATTCATCTCCAATTAATTCTCAATTTGTTTTTCGAAAACTCCTTAATTAATTAATAATTATTTGTAATTTTGTTAATAATTTTCTCTCTCTAAATCTCTCTCTCTCTCTCTCTCTCTAACGGTGGGTTTTCGTTGCCTTAAATATTCTCTCTAGACTGTCATTCTCTCTCTCTCTCTCCTTGTGCGTCTGTGCGATCGTTTGGTGAAGCGATCGGAGAAGAACGGGCGCTGGCGAGTCGGAGACCCAATTTCTCCCCCAATTTCTAGGGTTTCCCGATCATTCTATCATTCCGAGGTGATCGATTTCTCTATCTCTCCCTTAATTTGCCTTCCTAGCTAGGGTTTTTTTGGGGTTTCATCACTCTTCATTGCTTCGATTCGGTTTCAAGCTCTCGTTTTTCACATAAATTCATCTCCTTTTTGTCTTCCTTTCGCTTGATTCTTTCAAAGCCCTAACTTTCATCAACAAAAAGGGGATTCTAAGAGGGAGTGAGAGAGGTCAATCTAGGTTTTTTTTTTTTTTTCTTTTTTTCTTTTTTGGTTGTTGTAGTTAGGAATCTGAATACAAGAAACTCTGTGAAATTTTTGGTGCTGTGTTTTTGTTTGCTATCCGAAATTGAGGGTTCTCTTGTCTCATCTCATCTTTTCTAGGGTTAGGTTTACATTTTTTGAGGACCCCTTTTTGTTTCATGTTCTTTGCTTAACGATTTGAGGAGATATTGATTTTAGGGTTTCTGGGGATTCTTGGATTGCTGTTTTGCCCTGGAAATCTCAGTTCTTGAGGAGTTGTGTTTAGGTTAGGATGACCTTGAATTACTCTCATCGCCCAGTATTTTGCACCAATCCATCTGAGGACAATTTGGTTTCGTCGGCGAGATTCTCTAATGGGTATGTTGTGGGAGGGATTCAGGATAGGGGGATGGAAGGATTTGGGATACCCCAGTTCTTCAACTGGGAAATTGGGAACCCCTTCGATTGTGGGATGGATAGGAGGGGTTGTAGAGGAGGGAGTCAATCGCCTGTCGCGAGCGACTTTGATTTCTTGCCGTCGGATCCGTTTGGTATGGGAATCAGCGCGACGTTTACTGCGATTACTGGTTGGGTGGAGGAGATTGATACAGATAGTTTGGATTTAATGTGGAACAAGGCAATGACGTTTCAGGCAGAGCCGGGAAATATGGGTTTGTTTGAGCAATCGAATCCAATACTTGGGGGATTGAATTGGTGGGCGTATGGGGATGGGTTGAGAGATGGTGGGCACGCATCGATTAGCAATGCAGATGAGTCTCGGGGTTTGGCCGATGTGCATTCTCATGTCCCTAGTCAAATAAGTAATGAATTGGGAGAGGGATCTTCCGGATGTTCTTGCTCTGGTGGTGATGGAGCACCACATGATGCTTTGTTGTTTTCCTTAGGGTACCTGGGGGTTCAAGATTTGCTTTCCGTGGAAATGGTCTGCAAGTCATTACATTCTGCGGTACGGAATGATGCTCTTATTTGGAAGAATATACACATCGATCAGCCATTGAACGAGCGGATTAATGATGATGCTCTCTTGCAACTGACCAAACACGCTCAAGGCAATTTGCAATGCTTAAGTCTGGTTGAGTGCTTGAAAATCAGCGATGATGGTCTGAGACGAGTGCTTGATAGCAATCCGAGACTAACGAAGGTCAGTTTTTCTACGAAAATCAAGCATTGAACTTTTTCTAGTAATTGATGTATCGAAATGGATCTGATATTGAATTCTTGTTCGGATGTTTCCTAACATCGTTTCATATTTATTTGACATACTCATTCTTAGCTTGAAAATCACTTTGTTGAGAAGCTGTGTGTTGTGTTTCATTATTGCTTTGTTGGATGGGATTTATTTTTGTATTATTGCTTCTCTTGAATGAATTTTGTTTTCTTTTTCTTTTTTTCTTTTTTTTTCCTCTGGTTATCATTATTGCTTTGTTGGATGGGATTTTTTTTTTCTTTCTCTTTTTGAGAGTTTATGTGCATTATTATGTTTAACCGCCTAATAAATAGCTTGTGGAATTGCAGAAGTGTTTGGAATGTTTGCCATAATTCGTGTTTTTAGCTATGCAATTATGAGGCCCTAACAACTTTTTTTTTTTTTTTTTTTTTTTTTTTTTGGGGTCTTTGCAGCTGAATGTGGCTGGATGTACAAGACTCACTGTCGATGGCATCATTGATAACTTGAAGGCCTTCAAATCTTCAGGCACACCAGGAATAAAGAATTTGAGGATTGGTAGTCGTTATGGTGTAACTCTTAAGCACTTTGAAGAATTGAAATCCTTGGTGGGTGCAGAGAATTATATGCAGCCTGCATCTCATAAGCCACAGTTCTATCGCTGTGGGTACTCTTCTATCTCTTGCGACGATGAACGAGCCATTGATATTGAAGTTTGCCCTAGATGCCAGAACTTTAGGCTTGTTTATGATTGCCCGGCAGAGAGCTGCCTAGAAAAAGGGTCTGGAATGCAGATGTGCAGAGCGTGCTTAATCTGCGTTGCAAGGTGTTTTGAGTGCGGTCGGTGCATTAGTGACAGTGAATATGAGGAGACATTCTGCCTGGACTTGCTTTGTTTAGATTGTGGGAAGCAACCAGTCCAGCGTCAAGAGGGAGATGAGGAAGGTGCTCCAGCTTCGGAGGGCTCAATTTCTCTGCAATTGCCTCAGCATATTTCGGCAACTTAAACCGGCAGAACTGCTATCTGATATGTGAAAATGATTTTTAGAGAAGCTGAAATGTTGGACGTGCTTCATCGAACAAGTCCAAGATGGTTGTGCTATTAATTGGAGGATTGAAATTGAATTGAAGCTAGCTTGGATTGGACGTAGGCTTCAGTGCTCATCTTCTTCCTTTTGCATCATAAATGAAATACAGGGGAAAAAAAAAGAAAGAAAGCAGAAAAAAAATTCTTGTAGAAAAAAAATAAAAAGAGCGAAAAAATGCAGGAAAAGAAATGGTGGAAAACAAAAAGAATGAAACTGAAGATGGAGAGATTTGAACAAGATTGAGGAGATTATATTCTGCCAAGTCCTGCCTTGTAGTGGATTCACAATTATAATTTGGGAGGGAAACTCTTCTCATCTTCTTCAACAATGGGAGGAGGTTCTTCACATTTTCTTCAGCGAGGGGCGCAGTTTCAGTGACGAAAAGCCCCATTAAACAAGAGAGCGATGTAAGATTCTTTCTCTGAGTAGTTGGCCACGCTGATCATCAGAGAGTTTCATATGCAAAAAAAAATAAAGAAAAGAAAAAAGAAAAAGAGATGTTGAAATCACAGACTCCGTCTGCTTCCCAGTTGGTGCACTCTGGTCACTATCTTTTATTGCTTTGCTATTGATTAAAGTTTATTATCAGCAGTAGAAGATGGTGCTCCGCTTTAACACCGGTCCGGTTGGGTAATCGATCTGAGCCTCAGGTTGCTGCTTAGCATCTTTCACTGATAATGTAAGTTTGCTTCTTCTTTTTCTTGAAGGATTATGAGTTTTGCCAACCTGGGAGATGCATGTCTTTGTATGATTTGGATATATAACAGCCCTCGTTCTGTATTATCTGATTGATTGTATCGAGGGTCCCTCGGCCTTGACATTTGATTCGAAACATATTATTATGATTAGGAATAAAATGCAGATCGTGTAACCATTGTGTTTCCTCAGTCATCTTCATGTTATTAAATTCCCATTTGTGAACATTTCCTGCCTTTTAGAATGGCCCTCTTCAGTCAACTCAAGCTACCTATTCTGCAAGACTGGAAGTTCTGACTGGCTTGGGTGCCTATGCCCGTTAATTAGAAGTCTCAATGTTGCGAGACTTCACTTTTTTTTTTTTTTTTTTTTTTCTACAAAAGGTACGTGGGATTAGTGTGGTTGGCTTCGAGCCTGGCTGGAGCTACCAAATAAAAATCAAAGCTCAAGTACAACTCGAAAGCTTCTTTATCCTTGGTTTGATAAACTTTTTTTTCTATGATTTGATAATTTTGAATCGAGTGAAATGGAATAGTTTGGTTTGGTTTATGTATTTTATTTTAATTAATTAATTATGAGATTGAGCTTTTTTTTTTTTAACACTATGATGTTCGGAATCGCCTTTGACTATTCCACGAGAGAGATATATCTCATCTTACAGAGAGACGTATGTCTTTGAAAAATTAAGAGATTCGAATTTATGACTTTGTAAGAAGACTTTGTAAGAACAACTAGTAGGTTCCACTTCCGACATTAAGACAATATAGTTGGTAGGATTTGTTGTTATTGATAGCCTTCATTGAAGGAGGAGGAAATTTGACAGTTGAATTGAATTCCTTCTGAACAATAATATTCTTGTTTGATTGATTTTTGCAGAGTTTTTTCTTTTTGTTCTTTTCTTTTTGGGTATTCACTTTGTTTGTACTTAGTTAGAGGGTAGTTGAGCAGTGAAGATGACCTCACATTGATTGCACACCATGCGCCATTTAAGTAGAAGACCATTGTCACGTGGACAAGACCATAAATAGAGGTCAAATTACGTATGGCCCAAAACCAGTTATTGCCTCGGCAAAATTCAGTGCCAATCACAAGCCAAACGTGGCCTTAGTTATTGCTTCATCCCTCTTTCCTTTTTTTTTTTTTTTTTTTTGCAAATATGGTATGGGTATCTAAACCCCCTCGGTCGGCTTCTTCTACTTGAGGCCCGATTAACAGGTCAAGATGGCGCCTTTACCTTTAACACAAACTTTGAAAGAAAATAATATAATTATTGCGAATTGAATTCGTCACCTCTCCTTTTAATGAAGCTTAGGACATGCAAGATTAATGCTCCTTACTTAGTGGTATTTCATTATCTATTTTTTCCCAACTTTACTTGATTTAAAATGTTCATTATTATAGTTGAAAAATGATTTTTTAACATTCTTTTGATACATACATTTGTTACATAATAGTGTAAATTTTCTTGAAATTCATGCGATACGTATTTCAATAAAAAAAAATTGATTATTATTTTGTTACCACCGTCAATAATCGACATTGGGAAACCTTACCCTCTTAATAGTCGACATTGAAAAACCTTACCCTCTTAAAGACCCTGTAGAAAACCCTAAACCCTAAATCGAACTCGGAATTGAAGAAACACTTTTCAACTTACGATGAAACACACAAAATTGAGAAACCAAAAACAAATACAACACAAACTCTCAAGCACTCAATTTTATTAATCAACTAATTCTCCACCATTAAACAATCGATTAAGCTATGGGTAGTGCTAGATGGACTCAAAAAGTCCGGACTCAAACAATCAAAAAGACATAAAGACCCTTAATTTAAATTTATTATTGGTGTTTAGGGGTAGAGGGTAATTAGGTCTTTTACTTAGGTGATATCTTAAATTGTTAACAAAAAAATAAAGTCCAAATAGATTTTTTGTAGAAATAAAGTAGTACAACTATAGGACACGTTCACACAAAATCCTAGTTTTAATAGAACTAAACTTTGATTGAAACTAATTACTCCTAAAAGGGAAAGTCACATAATAATCTAGTTAAGTAAAAGATATCTTTTTTTTTTTTTTTTTTTTTGAAGCAAAGTAAAAGATATTCTACTCTAACTAAATACACATAAATCTTATCCTCATTAATGGCAAACTAGGTGATCGACCTATGTACCTATGCAATTAACAAATCAACCTCCAACTCCATCTCCGAGCAAGGGGCATCCAGTAACCAAGTACACCATTGCATATGCATATTCCATCTTGCTTTTAGGTCTTCAAATCAAAGTTAACGAGGCCGAAAATAGCATTATCATTATATAATCACATTTTACGTTTAGGCACTGTTAGATCCATACAAAGGTGGCCTCCCAATCATTTTTTTTTTTTCCATCCACAAAACTTAGACTCGAGACCTTGCTAAAGGAAGTTGAGTCCCTTATCACTCGGATGTTGGTATGGTCGCATTTTAATGGTACGTACTGAATAAGGCTCTATTTGCACTTACTGCTTCCAGAAAAACGTGAGAAGCAAAGACTCCTTAAATCACTCTGAAATCAGCCACTTTTCTCGTGAACCACCCTTCAAGCGATTCCTTTGATTGCTTGTTTAACAAAACCCCTCAATTGAAGCAAACTTCATTGTGCATTTATTTATATATAATGAAGAATCTCTCACTCCATACACAAAACTACCCATCACTAGCTCTACGACTACAATGGCCATGAATCAGTTCATCATCTCTACTCTAACATGCCTCCTCGTTCTTATTCCTACCTCCGCGGCGCCTCATCGTGAAAGACATGTGGAGATGACCGACGATGATGTCGAGTCGAGCAAAGCCTCATTGCTTTATATAAGAAATGGTTATCTGTCTACAGAACGCAGGATGAGTATTTTGGTAGCACAGACTATGATTGGGAAGGGGAGAACACCTTGTTCAAGAGATACAGCATCTTTAAGAACAATGTCATGTTCATACATGCTGCCAACAAAAGAGGCAATGCGACTTACACTCTAGGACTCAACAAGTTTGCAGATTTGAGCAACGAAGACTTCCGGGCGATTTACACAAGGCCGTTTCAGAACAAGGGAGTTCGAAAAGAAAGAGGGGTGACGACGCAGAGTTTGAGCGGCGAGAATGGTTCGCAGTCACTGCCAAGTGCAGTGGATTGGAGAAAGAGCGAAGCTGTGACTGGAGTCAAAGATCAAGGACCATGTGGTAAGTAGCAGTAACAGTGAACTTTGCTCTATCAACTCTAGATTTTGAATGTGTTCAACTGGCAAATGTAGGGAGTTGCTGGGCATTCGCAACAGTTGCTGCCGTTGAAGGGATCAATAGGATCAGGTCAGGTAGCTTGGTTTCATTGTCAGAGCAAGAGCTGGTGGACTGTGATAAGAAAAAGAATGAAGGGTGCGGTGGAGGCTTTATGGACTATGCTTACCAGTTCATTGTCGACAATGGTGGAATCAGCAGCGAGAGAGAGTATCCCTACACTGCCAGCGACAACAAATGCAACCTTAAGAAGGTACCATGATAAACTTATTACTCTATCTAGTTTCACCAAGACAAAATAAGGCTCGGTTCAGAATCGAAATGGCGATAATTGAATAGCCAAGTTGCCAGGAAGGTTAAGTTGCAGAGTCTGGACAAACAAAACTGAAAAACTAACAATGCTGACAAACGCTCAAATCTGTGCTTCTGCAATTCTTAAACCATGATATATCAGTCAAGCATTAAGAGAAAGAACCATACCTTTATTGCTATGGTCTTTTTCGCAGAAGGATGCGCCGCTGGTGGTCATAGATGGTTATGAAGATGTCCCAGCCAACAATGAAGACGCCCTGATGAAAGCAGTTTCACATCAGCCTGTTTCAGTTGCTATAGAAGCTGGAGGACTCTACTTCCAGTTCTACAGTAAAGTAAGCATTCCTCAACTCTGACAGGCATTAGAAGTACATCAGATAATGAAAAGAAACTAAAGAGTGCAAAAATTGTACTGATGGATCATGGGAACTTTTGATGCAGGGAGTCTTTAGTGGATCCTGCGGGACAGACTTGGACCATGGAGTTGCCATTGTCGGGTATGGAAAGACGAGCGAAGGGGACAAGTATTGGATCGTGAAGAATTCATGGGGAACAGACTGGGGAGATGGTGGATACATAAAGATGAAAAGGACCAACAGCGAGGGGTTATGTGGGATAAACAAGTTGGCATCCTTCCCTGTCAAAGTAAGCACCAATCCTTCACTGGAAGAGAGTGACTCCCTCATTAACCTGCATCTAGGGAGGAAGTCCAGACAATCATCAATCAATATGGCTAAAATAAAATGAGATGAGAGAAAAAGAGAGTAAAAGATATTCCAAAGTCATTTTTCCGATGTACGTAGCAGTTCGCATTTATCCATGAAGCAGTTAACAGCATTTGCAGCAAACAAAGTTACTTTGCAAGCACTTATGAGAATAGAAACATAGGCAAAGCAAAAGTTACATTCCTCGAAAAAGTAATATAAGAATACTGGTGCTGCGACAAATAAATAAACAAAGTACTCTTAACTAATATCGGTAACCAAATGGAACTAAACTTAAAGTGTGGCGATACCGTAGGTAATCTATGGCTTGAAGCACCCTTGGAATATCAACTATATAACAGCCACAACTAATCATCTCTTCCTCTTGGATGTGTAGTAGCTTGTAAACCAGATTAACTTTGTCCCCCCTTATATACAGAACTTTATGTAAAATGAGTTGGGCCACTGTTTCCTATACATTGGTATTCTTGAACCTTGGACCTGAGAATCCAAAACAATTGAAAGTAAGGTTAAGCAGAAAATGATGAGCACTTAATCCCATAGAGCGTTACTCAGTTTGCGTCTGTTCAGGAAGACGAGATCTCCAAAGCTACCAGCAGAATCTGTCTTAACCTGAGGATGCATGAGGTGGTGCTGCGCCGCGTACAAGCACAGCTTCATTACTTGTGGCTTTTGATGCAGCTATATCTTCCAAGCGCTTCCATACGGCTTCACGCTTTGCTTTATGTTCATTCTCTTTTGATTCATCTTCCTGAAACTTAACCAAGCACTCCTCGAATAGCTCGGGATCGAGATCAGAGAATATTTTTCGGACATTGAGCGTCAAGCTTTGAACTGCTTGGTTCCAATGGGTCCTAGCATTTCTCTCCAAGGCAGGGAAAATAATGGGTAGTATTACCTTGCGGTTTTGCTTGATCAAGCCCTCAATGTGATCATTGTTCCACAAGAATAAAGCCCTCTCTGCAACCTGCAAGAGACAAAAAGATTGAGTGGCGGATACGAGGAGTGACCAGTTCAGTTAGATCAGCTACGAAGATGATATGGCACTTAAATGCAGCTCCAAGGATCCGTGATTTAACTTCACATCAAACGGCCAAGAAATTAATAAAAAAAAGAAGGCAAGTGTAAGCTGCATTGTACAAAGTCTAGAAAATGTGATAAAGGCACTTTACAAAACATACCAATAGCAAATTAAAATCTCACTTTTCCCAATTTAAACAATCTCAGCAGGCAGATTGGAATATAAATCCCATTCCGCCATTGAGCGAAATCATAATCAACATACCCCTTACCCGAAATATTTGCTTTTACCAGAATAAATCCTACATCCTGTAGCCCACATTTCCTGAAAAGACTTGCATTCATATACGCTCCCATTTTCTCACACAATTGGCAATTTGTTGTAGACCAATCTCCTCCTCTATCAGAATGTTCAATTCATGTCCAACTTGCCCATCAAAAATTTCTAAGATACGAATCATCTTGTACCTGTTTCTAATCATCATTGATCTCATGCCCTCAACATTGATATATTCAATTTGCTTACACCTCTAACAGTCCCTCGGCGTCCAACTCCACATTAAATAGCAAATCTTAGTGCTATGCAGCTAACTAATTGGATTTTCCTCAGTATGATTGCAAACACTGCTCAGATAAAAAAAACCAAGCTACATTCTATTGAAGATATCTTAAATCTCCAGAAACTAAGAAAAGAACAAAAGAAAATTCAGTTTAGAGAATTTCTACACGATCATTAATTTCATCATATTGTGCAGTAATTTAAAGTTTCAAAACCTACTAATCCTAATTAGACCTATAGAGTCTAAACAGCAGCAGTGCATATCGCTATGGTGTGGCCCTGTTAAATATTAGAAATGAGCACAAAAAGCAACCAATCGCAAAAAAACAAAAAACTGTTTCATCCAAGACGAAAATAATATAAACAAAAGAAGCCAAAGGACAGTCTGGGTGCAAATCAATAACAAAGAACGCAGTATTTAGTTTTTACCCAATAGCAATATTACATGGTTAAATGAGGTAGAGAGTTCAAGTTCCCTCATAATGACAGTTTCAGCAGTGTTTGGGATGGTGCACTAGCAGGTAGCCTTAAGAGAGATACTTCCACTGATTGCCTTGAGAGGTTATTGACAATTCAAATAAGTTATTGATTAGAATTGCTATACTGTTACGTACTTACATGTCAACACAGCTATTGCCTGATGCTCATATTTTATTTCCTTTTAAATTTATTTTTATTAACTTCATCCAAAGTGGATGCCTAAAAGACCCTAAACTAATTCCAAAGCAGCTATAATTTTCCAATTTCTAGGACCAAGGTTTGAAACTTCGACTTCACCTATGACTTCGCTCACTTTAAATTCAGAATTAATTTGAGGAAGTTAACTTCGACGATGGAAGTTTGATAAAAATTCGCCGGTGTACGAAAGTTAATGAAATTTCACTTTAAATGCTAGAAAACTCAAGTTTCTTCATAGAGATGCTAGAACTATATTTTATTTGAATTTAGCTGAAGTTTAAGAATATTTCTAGCATAGTCGAAGTTTCAGTTGAAGTTTGCTCAACTTCCACGAAACATAACAATTTCACTTTATGTTTTATTAACTTCCATCAATGTTTTCGAAGTTCGGTCAAAGTTGAGTCGAAGTTTTGCAATTTTTCTACTGCCTATGAACTTTGCTTCGCTCACCTCAAAAGCGACAAACTTCGCCCGAACTTCGCCGAAGTTTGTCGATTTTTTAAACCTTATCTAGGACACCTCAATCCAACAATATGCATGAATAACAAATTGACTTGCGTAGCATTTCTTGTCACATGCAACTTTGAGTTTAAAATCCAGATATGAAGGTGTGTTTTAAAATTTTAACAAGGTACACACATATCTACATCAACAGATTAATGTAAAAGAAATATATTTGCAAGCAGCATAATAACCACAAGGGCTACAACAATTTCCAAAATTTTATTCATGAATCATGATGTGGGAAAAGTAATTTACATGTCCGTATCTTAACATTATTAAAGAAGCTCACAGGTAAGAAAATCCTTTCAAAATCCCCCAACCAGAGATTCCATTTATTTTAAAAGCATACTAAAAGCTTATGAAGAAACCATGGAAACTATACTCTTCCTTTTCCTCGCTAGCAACTGTCACTAAATTATGTAAATAAATGAAAGCACAGAAGTACAAGTACTACACATTGGCAAAGCTAAAGACATGAAAACTTTCACGATTCAATAAACTTATTCAATGGGCACTAGAACTAATCTAAACAACAGATGTCACACGTTAATGTTAGGCGTGCTAAGTTTTAGTGTGATTGGAATTGACATTTTGAAACCTAATAATGACGCTAATGCATAATAATACAAATACTGAATAGAATTAGCAAGTCATATCATACGCTCAAATGCATTAACATATGATGATATGAGATGAAGTTCAATGACCATGAATGTTATGCAACAAGGCTAAACAACCAATCAGGAACTTGATCTCTCATCAACTCACAAAGGCACACAAAGAACACCCATCAAGGAAAACCATCAATGACATCCAAAACACGACGAAATTAAATGGAACGCCAGTCCTCAAAATGCAGAATGCTAAAGATGATTATTTGGGAGACTTCACAATGACTGATTTCCATAGCATGTTGAGATTCTCTCAAATGTCTCTGTTATCAGGCTTGCGAAACAGGAAGAGGATATATTGAGGATGTTGAGGGCGCACAAAGGATTCATGCCACCAAAGAGAAGAAGGCTGACAAGTAATCAGAGCTAGGAAACAAAGAATGGAGTTTCCCAAGGCGGTATCTATAAGAATGGAAGGTTAGAAAGCATTCTGGATCACAGGATCAATGAATGCTATGCCCAAGGGCCCCTTAGGAACTAATAGACCAGACGGTAAAGACAGCTATACAATGGTTGCAGGATCAGGCAGAGATGGGTTTGTCAATGGCAAGGCAATGGACCTGAGAAGCATCAACACGTAATATGAATGGTAAAGCAAATGTTGTATCCGTGTATCTGCGAATGCATGCGCGTGTAAACCTGGAAATAACAAATAGCTCATGTACATAATTATCGAACCTTGGAGTACATCTCCCAACCAGAAGATATAAGATGCACGTATAACAAATCAGTTTTCTTAGACTTCAACCCAGATTCAATACTCTAGCAATCCCAGTCATATGACCTACCAATTCCATTAAAAGTACTTGTCCTCTTCAAAACTCAACAGTTGATAATGCTAGCAATTGCTCTCACGTTATTGATAGTAGATAAAATGATATACTACTAAAGATCACACAAATGAACTAGTAATGCATTGTATAACAAAAGATTGAATTCAGTAATTTTATCAGCAGAGAGAGCTGAAAGCATAAACAACAAAATGCACAAAAGGTAACACCACACTCCAAACGAAGAGTATGTACTACCACATTAAGCAAGAGAGTTTAAAAGAATTAGATTAGAAAAGGGAAAATTTCTGTAAATCAATCATTAAATAATTAAACTATAGGAAAACAAAAGATATTTGTAACTTAATCATTTCCTTTCAGGAAATAGAATTATAGAAGGTGCTGAGGAATAATAATTCCATGGCGACCAATGGAACAATGCATAATTAGTTCTTTGATGAAAAGTCGCCAATTTACTTCAAAAGGAACACAAGATCATATGAATATCACAAAGCTCTCTTTAAAATGTTCAAACTTAAAGAGAACCCCAATACAAACTATGCATAATTTGAAGCGCAATAAATAACTAATGTTCTCAATTGAAGAAATAATCTTAAATTAACAGGCAGTTGCAAGTTATACTATTACTTCGCTGATTGTGCCAAAACGTGTCCAGTCAATTTTTTTCGCTATCCTAATGATTATTGTTTTTTTTTTCCGCTTTTCTCTTCTTTTTCTTTTGGAATGAGGAGATGGAACACAGTTGTCATTCATACCTAAAACGTACATGTCACATTTCAGAATAATTCTATTAACTTCTCCAAGTTGGAAAAATCTTAAGAAAGTTACTTTCATTGATTCTTACTTCCACGAACAAATCTGATTGGACCAAGTCAACCATTCCTACAATATAATTCATTTTAATGATGTTAGAATCACTGGGAGTTCTCAGTTTCACAGTTCCAGTAAACACTTTGTTTAGTTATCTAAGCAAAACCACTCAAACTCTGGGAGAACGGTTTAAGTAAAATTGATTTCACTTTCATTCTCAAAACCACCAAATGATTAGTTACTTTAGCATGGGTGCACGAAGACAATCTTTTGCCAATTTGATTTCATGGAAGCTAACTAGCAGCTCCAACCAGTGTACAAAGCAAGATTGGGCGTCTAGGAATCAAAAGCAGCTTATTTTAGTCCAACTAAAGTTTTCGAACCCCTTACTCCATGCTTAGTTCTTAACCATATCACAGTTTTCAACTCATTCATGCACAACACTACAACAGAACCAAGTCCCGCACTCTAAAGACAGAAAAGTTAATGTGCAAAAATATTGTAAATAACAGGAAATGGTAAAAGCTTCAGAACAGATACCTGAAAGTGTGAACTGCTCATACATCGAGCAATCTGTCGAAACAAGGGTACCATACAGCGCTGGAACTCTGCAGGTTGAGTTGCCTCTAAAACTTCCTCCAGTTCCCCTAAGAACATGACCTCCTTCGAACTATTTGTAACTGGCCAAAATTTTAACAAACCCCTTATAACAGTGTCAGCAAGCTTGCAATCTTTCTCCACAAATTGTGTAATACAATATGACAACTGCTGATGATACATAGGTATGCACTTTGGTTTATGAAGAGGAATAAGAGCTCGGACGAGGAATAATTTGTGTTCTTCTTTCAGAGGCAGCGCGAATCCATTAATAATACTACCCAGAATTTCTAACAACTCAGCAATACCATTGTGCTTCTCAGTTTCAAAAATGAAACGGTAGAAGATGTTGTTGATAGCTTTCCTGATGAATGGGCGGTGTACCATAAATTTCCCATAGACGCGATGAAGAATTGTCTTCAAGTACTCCCTCTCTCTCGGATCTTCAGAGTCAAAAAGATCTAGCAACCTCAACACAAAAGAGTGGTCGATGTATCGCTTAGCCAATTTAGCATCAGTCTCAGGGGATGCCACAAACCTCAGAAGGAACTCATACACAATTTGCAAATGAGGCCACGCTGGATCCATTGAAGGTTCCTCCTCTTCCAAATCAAAGGCTTCCAAAACCTTATTTTCACGGGGCGGAGTAGTAAGAGTTCTAAACAGATTTGCAGATACCATCTTTATGCTTTCCTGCATTAAATTTTCAGTGAACTTGCCACTCGCCGAAGTAACATAGTCCACAAGCTCTAACAATGTCTGCCGCTTGATGTCCTTCTCTCTGAGGTTCTTTGTTGGATCAGTAAAATCAAACACGACGCAGCATAAGTTGAGCTTTTTGATGAACAAGTTCTGCTTCTCGGAGCTCGGGACATCCCTAAACGCAGGCAAAGCTTCATAAGAAGCAAGTGAGCTCCCATTCAGCTTCAAATTACCAACTTGTGGAATTTTGTTTCCATTATTCAATCCTGGAGTTGAAGATGAAATTGGGCCAGGACCGCCTGCGCCGGTCGGATTTCCAGACCTGGTCCCTGCTAGATCACTGCTTCTAGAACTGACAGAAGCAATTGCAGGAGTCAAGCTCCCACTGGAATCACGGCTATCGGCCGATTTGGATGGCTTTCGAGGGAGCCTTCCCAATATCTGTTTGATCATAATTCCCAGAAGAAGGAACAAAGATCACCTCTTTAAGATATTGAGAACTCAATACTCAAGTCTGCCCCAAAGCTCCTTCAAAGCAAAACAACACTCAATACAAGATCCGCCTCTTCATTCACAAACAAACCCCACTACAGGAACCCATTACAGGAGAACCTGAGACTCTAGTCCATCCGAGAAGCTTCTTCCCAGTTCACCCATGAAAAACGGTGAAGTTCAATGGTCACAAACTCCTCTTCAATCAAGAACAAATTCTTCATCGTCAGGAGAAAAAAATGAAACCCAGTTTCTATAATAAAATCTCAGATAGAAAAACCCACTTCAGATCTCAGATCAGATGAAACTCAAAGTGCCAATCTACTCAAAATACACCAAAACCCACCTCCCTTTCCACACTTTTCTTCCCCCAAAACCAGATTTTCAACAAAAAGGTCCAACCTTTTAATTCAAAACCAAAAACCCGGATGCATAAACAAACCAAAATCAAAGATCAGCAATGGCTTTCCACTAAGAAGATTAAAATCCCAAAGTCCCACAAGCTTGTATATTTCACTAAAAAAAAATCAGTAACAACTTTTCAGGTAGATCAAAGTTCTGAGAAAGATCTGGATAGGATCTACAAGCAACCCAAAGGAACAAAAGGGAAACAAAACAGAAAACAGAACAAACAACTCTAAAACAAGGTTGTGATTCGTGAACAGGGGAGCAAAAAATGAGAGAAACCCAGATGAGTAATCAGAAGAGAAACCAAAAGAGATAATCACAGATTGTGATTGGGAAGAAAAACTAAAGAATTTGTGGCAAAGAAGGAGGTACTAAAAAAGATTCTGTGTGTTTGTGATACTTGTCTCAAATGACCAAAACAAACCACCAACTAAACGCGGTTGGAGAGCAACGGAGACGCCAATC
Organism: Stephania yunnanensis; assembly: GCA_039657365.1. Lineage (NCBI taxonomy): Eukaryota > Viridiplantae > Streptophyta > Magnoliopsida > Ranunculales > Menispermaceae > Stephania > Stephania yunnanensis. The sequence goes on along the minus strand of CM077589.1, from coordinate 53,852,292 downwards.
TCTTTGTTCTTCAAGCTTCAACAACAACAACAACAACAGCAGCAGCAACAACAACTGTAAAAGAAAATACAACAGTTTCCAAATCTTTCATTAGACCTCTCTCTTTGGTCGTCTCAAAAGGAGGGAGAGAGAGAGAGAGACGAAAATAGCCCTGAAAAGATAACAAAATCCGCCTAGAACGTTTGGAATGTACAAAAGATGAGATTTGTGTAAAAAAAGAAAAGAAAAACACACTCTCTTATCCTTCTTTTGCTTTTTTTCTACTTTTCTCATTCATGTTCAATCTCTCCACCCTTTTAATCTTTTCCTTCTTTTCAATCATGAAAACTAAGTATCAAGTCGTCTTAGAAAATACTACAAATCATCATAAAACACTAAAAGGAAAATGCTAGAATAATACCCCTAATGACATCTTAAGCGACACCCTATGTGGGGAGCGAGTCTCATGTAAAAATAAATATACGTAAAATAATTTTTTGCGCATAACACGAATAATGTATATCTCAAAGCACGCACGACGACTCCCATGAATCTGAGCCAGCATGTCACGTCACATTTTTACATAAAACTCACCCACCACGTCATAGGGTGTCACTTAGAGTGTCATTAGATGTGTCATTCTAGCATATTCCACACCACAATGGATTGTTCATTGTTACATTGTAATTTTTTTTATATATTATAACACAACGCAACACATTTTGTTTCAAATTATGTCAACCTTGAAGTGATATGTTTTGAAAAAATAAAAAATTCATATCATTCATTTTTAGGAGGCACAAGTAAATAAATAGTAAGTCTCAACCCGTACGTCAAAATAGTTGGTGGTGCACCGTTAATGTTCCCACTAGAGCAAATGAGTATTTCAAAATACATTTTATGTAATTAATGAGAAATAAGAACTGGGTCCTCAATTAGATACCGATTGGTGAAACCCATCAATGTTTTGATCGGAAAATTGATTGCTTGTTATACAATTACTTGTTAGACAAAATCTCAAAATGCTCATGATCCACTAAAACCTCTGTTTGAATTTCTCTACAAAAAGAGGAACACTTAATTTTTTATAATGGTCTAAAAGTAGTCATTCTGTCACCTGATCTTTTTTTTTTTTGTTTGCTGTTGTCGATGGAAAATAATTTTTGACATGTTCAACATTCTTTCGGAGTATGAGTTCAGGTAAAAAAAACTTCATTTCCAGTCGGCAAAGTTTTAAGGAATATTTAAAGCGCATATTTTCAGCTCACAAGCATAAATTGCCCCTCCCCCGCTATGACGTGGATCATTCTTATCATTGTCGTTTTCTTTTTCTTTCTTTTTTTTGTCTAAACTATCGGATATCCTAACTATAATCTGACTACTCTGAATTTATCTCGAGTCATGCACCATATAAGTATAAGGGGCTCCCAAGATTAGTTTTTTCTTTCTCAAGATTCGAACTCGAGTCATCAGCTAAAAAATAACAACCCGCTTCCAGTTGTATCAACCAACCGTTGATTATCATTGTCCTTTTCATTTATACTTGTTTGGAATACACACATTGAGATTCGCATGCATGAATCTATATGCAGAGTTCGAAACTTCAAATGATTATATTCAGGAAAAAAAAATTGGAAATGCATTAATAAGGCTTCATCTCATATAGGTTTTCTAAAAAAAGGTCAACAACTATTGGATTATTTATTACATAAGAGTTTAAAGGTGTTTCTTTACTGGTTTAGCGCGTCCTTATTTTCGTATTTATATGAGGTTGTATTTATATGAGGTTTAAAGGTTCGAGTCACTTCTTAGTATTGTTAATTAAAATGGTTGAAATGGTGTATAGTAGACTACTCATAAAAAAGAATTTAATAATTTGCCTTCGTATATTTATTATACCAAAAACTTCAAAAGGACCCATGTGGATGCCATTACAGAACACATCAATAATTTAAATCTCAACTATAAAAACTCTGCTGAATTAGTCATCAGTCCACGAGTCATATTCCTATACCAATTGCTTCCTCAAAGTCTCCCATCATAAAACAAAAACTAAAAATAAAATAATCTATTAAGTTAAACGTATTTATGGGTCTCAAGGAAAAGTCTCAATGAGATTGAAAAAACGTCTCTGAGTCTCCTCATAGATTTTATGACATATAAACCATTCAGTAAGGCATAAATGCATAATGCATCCTATCTATTTGCTCAAAAACAAAAATTCATCCAGGCCCTAATAGAATTGGGTGAAGTGATTAAGTTATTGAAATGTGTTTGATAATCAAATAAGTTGTAGGTGGAGTTCTGCTATCCAACTCTAAATAGGTTAGTTTCTCCCCCAAGTCATTAGATTAGGATGTCTTATTGACTCTCATGAAATTAGTAGGCCGGAAAAAAGATTTGGACACCTGCAATTATCAAAAATAAAAATAAAAAAACCATCCTATTAGTGTGTACCTTTCATGTGCCCACTAATGGTCCAGGCGTTGATCGAAGCCCTGCCCATTAGAATTTAGTAAGCACCTTCGGTTCTGCCCACAAAGGGTTCAATCAGTGAACCAGCCAAAAATTTTAAAGCAGCATGAATACATTGAACAGTTAATGTTAGCATCAGTGCTGCAGATTGCTATGGCCAAATCCACAAATAGAAAATAGAGATGGTAGCAGTGGATCGTCATGATCATGAAACCCCCTATTGACCAACTCTAGATAGTCTTGGGAAAGTCACCAAAAAATTGCAATCCATTTTTTTTTTCCAATCAAGTTGCAATTGTTTCCTTCACTTAAAGCAGGAGACAATTGCAATCCTCATGAACAAGCTCTTATTAATACATGAAACCTTTGAGAGAAAAAGAAGTCCTGCTGACTGACAAGCCAACAAAGAACAAACCTATTAGGAGAATCAAATATGAAGGTCGAGCAAATAAAAGGTTCAGACGACCACGGATATGAAAAATACGCATACAATTAAGGGGCTCGGTAGAAAACCAAATAAAAATAGAACATTGAGGGCACTTCTAATGAAATTTGACAGTGATTGGGTGACGTAATATTGTTGCATGCATTTACTACATAGTAGTCCTAGAAAAACACTATGAAGCGAAAATGTATTTATCAAAGTATGTCACCCAAACATTTTCCAATCAAATTTGGTGGATTGAAGGGCAAAATTGTCAGAAAGATGGCTTGAAAGGTTCGCCAATTGGGTCCACCAAACAACAGGCTTAAATCAATGTTTAGTTGGTCAAAGTGTCAGCCAGAATACCCACTACACATTCTATTAGAAAATTGATAGAGTTGACTACTAGAACATGAAAGTGGAAATTGAAATTAAATGACAAAATACAGGACTCAACACTCACAAAAGTAAGATCATTAATACTACACTATAGGAAATAAGCTAAGGTCAGAGATCAGCATCAAGAAATTGCAGCAGTTGAATGAAGTAGATGGGAAGTCGCTATAATGGATGGATTCTATACTAAACCATAGTTAGTACCTGATCAAACATTTGATGAACCACTCCTCCCATATTGAGCTCAGGTACTTCTACTTTTCTGAGCAGTTATGGAGTGCCGCGGAACTTAACAATGGCAATGATCAAGTCCATGAACTTCTTGGCAATTGAATAATTATTATATAATATAGATAGACCAAAATTCAAGTATCATTACATGATTTATGAGCAATAGTTGAGCAAAATTGAGACGGAACTAATCAGGCAAAAATATTGTGCAAATATAAAATTTCATGGTAAAGATGCAAGTAGAAAGAGCATAAGATTTGGATACAGTAGTTTAAGTCCCTCATGGATGATTCATTTCACCGACTTCCTGTTTGCAAAGAACTATTCCTGATCTTGCTCTCAATAAGTGCTTGAATTGAGGGTTCCCTTCCCAAAAAGTCTGACAGAATCTCGACAGGTTCCTTTGTTCCTCCGGGAGCCAGCACCTGCTCATTAAAGCCACAATAAGCTCAACTCAAACATTTAGAGATGGGATGTTGTATAGAAGATACACATTTCGATTAGGAAGTTGACCAAAGAAAAAATTAATAGCTAGTTTACTTTGTCCCTGAATTGCAGGCCCATGTAGTGATTCAAATGTCCATCTTGAAACTTTGAGGCAAATATATCAGCAGCAAAGACCTACGAACATGCGCAGGAATCCATAGTTATAGTTCAAAAATACAGTAGGATAAGCATGCGGCGAAAAGAAATTATTAAGGAAAAAAGGTAGTGTCTGATTTGAACCTCACTCCAAATGCGACTATAGCACACAGCATCATAACCAACAGCAAGGCGAGGAAAATGTGAAGCTGGGTTTATTCCTTCTAGCATTGGCAACCCTAACATAACCTGGAGATATAACAAGCAAATATTTCAAATTAATTCCACCAAAAGGAATTAAAGAAAAAAAGTTTTGAATAGATCGCAACCCCACCACTTTTACCTTTGGATGAAGATGCTTCAGTAGTTCTACTGCATCTACACCTTCACTTGAATGCATTATCTGATCAAAAAGACCTGATGATCCAAATATATTCATATTAGTAAACTAATTAAAAGCAGGAAAAGTTTGTTTACTCTGTAAAAACCACACAGACATGCCTTAAGCTCCAATAGCATTTGTAACACATAATAGCTCTAATTTCTAATATTATAGAGCATAAATTTTGACTCTAATATTATAGAGCATAAATTTTGTATCTAATAGCATCATTATAATAGCAAATGGACAAAGAGCGGGGAAAAGGAAAGAAAGAACGACCACAGGGTATGGAGGGAATATTCATTGGAAAAAAGTAAGGTGCAATGAACTGGAAATCATACTTGAGGTTCAATTTAACTTTCATTAGCACAAAGTTTTGGCTTGTCCCTTCTTCTTTTTTTTATTATTTTGCGTATGCCAGATTGTTTCGTAGTTGAGTAGGGTAGGTAACTTATTGTTTTGTAACTAAAATCAATAGATGACTTACACAGAAGAATTTCTTCCTTCATTTTTAGTGCAAAAAAGGAATCTCGCCTTCTTATCAGTGAACTGCAGATCTCATTTGGAATGGGCTTAGTGATATCCTGTCCGAGAAAAAAAATTTATCTCCAAATCAATAAGTTAAATCTGAAGCACACTGAGACTAAAAAAAACACTTAATAGCATGCTGAAGTCCTCGTCCACCACAACAAAATCAATTAGACTGAAAGTACATGCATCATCTTCATAAAATTCAACAGATTTACTTCGAGGATAGACACATTGTTCCATGTGATGGGCATTTCCAACCTGAACATTTTTTTCCTGTTTTAAAGAGAGAGTATAACCTTGCTATAAATTTAAAATTCAATACACTAAAGAAACTAAGGAAATGAATCTCATTCGTCCATATACAATAAAGGTTGAGATGAAAGGAGATAATATCTTTGAATTGATACTTGCCAACAAAAATAAAGAAAATTGCTACCTGATAGAAGCCAGATATTAACTTCAGAATGGAGGTTTTGTAACACCTACGACAACAATTTACAACAAGCATCGTGAAATTCAAATTTCTAATCAAAGCGAGGGTGTCAAAACAATTGAACTCACAAGCTCTCCAGTAGCTGACTTGGCATTTCAACAAAATCAGGATCCACACGCAACCCAGAGAATCTAGCAAACGATGCACGATTACAAATCATATGAACCTGAGGAAACATCAACGAATGAACCTTATTGCATTTCCTTCTAGCAATTACAATAACTAATCAAATGAAAAATAAAACGTCTTGCAAATTACAACCCACAGGTCAAACTGACAAGCATGTAAAATAGGAAAAGTTCACGACAATGCATTAAAGCGTATTTTGCTTGATTTTCTTAAAAAGAAAGTGTACTTTGCTTGAGATCACCTACATGAATATGGTTCCGTTCTAACCAGAAAATGCAAGGTTCCAACAGATACAATATGCAAAATACATGCGAAATGGTGAGTTCTTGCTACTTTAGTACTGCAGTAAAGGTCTAAAATCAGAGTATTCTTTCCACAAAGAATCACTTAAATTGATCCCTCTAAACAAACAATATACAACAACAACGACAACAACAACAACATAGCCTCAGTCCCAAATTCTCTAAACAAACAATATCCAGATTAAAAATTCAGTTGTTCTCGACTAGTTATTTACTAGATATTAGCAAGCGATTTAACAAAAGGGATAGATTTTTAAATAAGAAATGAAATTGCATATTAGTAAAAAAAAAAAAAAAACACTAGCAGAGGTACAGAACAGTCATCAAGGGATAGCATGAAGGTGCATTAGCTTTTAACTTGTCGTAGCAGACTGTTTCAACCAAAAAGACATGTGATAGCTGCAACATTGATTTAATCCTGAGAGAAACTAGAGACATAGTTGAAGAGCAAGTTGTTTATGTCAAGTTATCCATAACAAATGCCAATTATGAGTTAAAAGCAATCATGTATTATTCTAGTGGAAAGTTCTCTAGGCTTTTCACCTAATTTATTAATCAACTGTTGCAGAATCAAGGTTCATAGCAGATGATGTTTCAAAAGTCGCTTGCAAAAAAAAAAAAAAAACTGAATAGGCAGATCATCTTTAAGTCTGCCAAAGCAAACACGGATCAGTAAGATAATTAAGCCAGAGCCATGGTAGTCCAGATGCTTCACCCACAACTAAACTTTTTCAAGTATCAGTAAAGCAAGTGCGAATTGTGATATTGATGAGTTAAACTTAATACTAAGACAATGTGCGAAACAGAATGAAACACCATATAAGAACTAAAGAACAATACATGAAGAAAGAAATCAATTTACCACATGGCCAAATTCATGGAAAAGATTAACCACTTCTGAGAACCGTAACAACACAGGACTACCATCAGCTTCCCTTTGAAATTGACAAATAAGTGCTGCAACAGGCATCTAAATAAAGAAAACCAAAAGAAATAAAGTTACAAAGATATATACATACATACGTACATACATACATACATATATATATATATATATATATTAATGACCAAATACAACAACAACAAAATAGCCTCAGTCCAAAATTAACTGAGGTCGGCTATATGGATCAAACTTTTCCATTGTGCTCGATTAATTGCAATTGATGGTGAGCTTTTCAAACCATTCAAATCCCTCCTAATTAATGCATCACATGTTAACTTTGGTCTGCCTCTACCTCGTCGAATTTTTACCGTTTCTATTGAGTCAAGTTTTCTAGTTGGGGCATTTGTAGGCCGTCTTTGCAGGTGACCAAACCACCACAACCGCCCTTCCCTAATCTTTGTATCAATTGGTGCTACTCCTACTTGTCTTTGAATTTCTATATTTCTTATTCTATCTTTACGAGTTTTACCACACATCCACCTAAGCATCCTCATTTCTGCTACGTTCATTTTATGTAATTGTTGTTGTTTTACCGCCAACATTCACTTCCATAGAGTATAGCTGGCCTAATTGCAGTCCTATAAAATTTTCCTTTTAACTTAGTAGAAATATTTCGATCGCAAATCACCCAAGTTGCACTCCGCCATTTCTTCCATCCAACTTGAATTTTATGTGTGACACCATTCTCAATGTTACCATCATTTTGTATGATTGATCCTAGGTATCTAAAGTGGTTTACCTTAAGAACTTCTATTTCCCTTAATTTTACCACTCCGTCATCTCGATGTCTAGTGTTTCTAAACTCACAGTGCATGTATTTGGTTTTCGTACTACTCAACTTCAAGCCTTTAGATTCTAATGTATTCCTCCAAAGTTCTAATTTCCTATTCACTCCATCTTTTGTTTCATCCACTAAGACAATATCATCTGCAAACAGCATACACCATGGTATATCCTCTTGAATATGTCTAGTTAGTTCATTCATAACTAAAGTAAATAGATATGGGCTTAAAGATGATCATTAATGTAGTCCTATCGTAATGGAAAATTCTTTTGTAGCTCCTTCAAATGTCTTTATACTCGTTACTACTCCATCATACATATCCTTAATAGCATGCACTCTTTTTCTTTCTAGAACCCGCTAAAGAACATCTCTATGGACCCTATCATATACAACAACAACATAGCCTCAGTCCCAAACTAGGGACCCTATCATATTCTTTTTCTAAATCTACGAATACCATATGAAGATCTTTTTTCTTTTCTCTATATTTTTCTAACAATCGTCTTACAAGGAAAATCGCCTCCATAGTTGACCTCCCAAACATGAAACCAAATTGGTTCTCTGATATTGTTGTTTCTCTCTTTAGCCTATTGTCAATTATCCTCTCCCAAAGTTTCATAGTGTGATTCATAAGTTAAATTCCCCGGTAATTTGAGCAACTTTGAATGATTCCTTTGTTTTTGAAAATTGGCACAAACGTGCTTCTTCTCCAATCCATTGGCATCCGTTTTTTATGTTAAAATTTTATTGAAAAGTTTTGTTAACCAAGTCAATCCAATTTCTCATAAGCATTTCCAAACCTCTATAGCTATTTTATATGGGCCACATGTTTTCCGTATTTTCATTCTTTTCAATGCCTCTTTAACTTCTACAATTCTAATATTGGGTGTATAGATTACATTTCTTTCTTGGTGTGGGTTTTCATCCATTATAGTATCAACTTGGCCACCATTAAATAAACTATCGAAGTAACTTTTCAATCTCTCATTAATATCATCCTCGCGCGTTGAAACATTTTGATTTTCGTCTTTAATACATCTTACATGACTTAGGTCTAGTTTCTTTTTATCTCTTAATTTGGCTAGCCTATTTTATTTTATTTTTCGCCATCTCTATTACCTAACCTTGTATATAGATCTTCCGTGAAATTTGTTTTAGCTTGACTAACTACTTTTTAAGCTTGTTTTCTAGCTTCTCTATATTGATTGTACACATCTTCATCTTGACACTTAGGTATTTTCTTATACATCTCTCTTTTAGTCTTAATTGCTCGTTGGACATCCTCGTTCCACTACCATATTTCCTTCTTTGGTGGTCCCAAGCCTTTAGATATATCTAATACGTTTGATCCTACTCTCCTTATGCAACTATTCATTTCTAGCCACATTGTATTAGCATCTAAGTCAAGATTCCAAACATTTTCCTTTAGTAGGTTTTTTTCTAAACTCTACTTGTTTACTATGTTTTAGGTTCCACCACTTTATTCTAAGGTCGCTAACTCGTTTATTCATATTATGTCGTCATGTTAGCTTAATATCAAGTACTACTAACTTATATTTGGTAGTCAGTGCTTCACCAGGTATTACTTTGCAGTCTCTACATATTTTTCTTGTTAAAAGAAAATCTATTTGACTCTTGTTATGACCACTGCTAAAAGTAATTATATGCGACTCCCTCTTCCTAAAATTAGTATTTGCTAAGACAAGATCGTATGCTGAAGCAAATTTTAAGATTGATTCTCTTTCTTCATTTTTATTACCGTAACCAAAACCTCTATTAACTCTCTCAAACCCATCGTTACTTGCCCCGACATGCCCATTTAAATGTCCTCCAATAAAAACCTTTTCATCTAATGGTATACTTTGCATAAATCCATCCATATCGTCCCAAAACTTGCATTTGATGCTCTCGCTTAATCCTACTTGTGGTGCATAGGCGCTAAGTATGTTAATTTTTTCGTCTCCAATAATTAATTTAACTAGAATCAATCTACCCCCCATTCTTTTAACCTCTACGACATTATCCTTATAATCATTATCCACCACAATTCCTACTCCATTGCATTTTCTATCTATACCAGTGTACCACAATTTAAACCCTGTGCTTCATATTTCTCTACTCTTTTCTCCTACCCATTTTGTCTCTTGGAGGCAAATAATATTGACTCTCCTTCTAATCATGGTATCTACTAGTTCTATTGACTTCCCATATTAATGACCAAATCAAAAAAAAAAAAAAACAATTATTTAAAAAAGCATTAAACAGGTTGAAATAAGAAATTAAACAATTTCATCGTTAAGAGTTAATTATATGAAATAAATCATCACGTTATGAAAGAGTGATATACATGTTCATCATAAAATCTTGATAGGAAATGTTTGTATTAAGGCTTCAAAGGATCAATCAAGTATTCATAATTAGACATTTTTAGATAACATACATTTCAAATGATTATGTTGGAGCTGTGTGGACCGAAATTATAGTCCCACATTGATTAAGTGAAACTTCTTAATGAAGTATATAAGTGATTGTCTCCCTTCTAATAGTACCGAGGCCTTTTTTGAGTTAAAACCCACACATATGAGTAAGGCGGTTAAGTTGGGGACAATATCGGTACTAGCGAAAATCTACGGGCACGCACCCGCTTGTGAAGATGAAAAATTTAACAGATTATAAAACACAAATCAGAAGGGACAACTCATATTGCGTGAAAAAAAAAAAATAGTTGTAAGAAAAATACAGACCGATAATGAGTTCAATCTTTCACTTCAATGCGAACACTGCATTTTTCGACCACAGATCATGTTTCATTTATAAGTCTTATGTGATTAAAGTTAGTCTAATTGTAAGTACGATGCAACAGAACCAAACACCATAACATTTAAGTGTTACAGGTTCCTGAAGAGTGATTAAAGACAGCACCTGACGCGAGCCTTTAGGCGTCAACGAACCATTTTGAAGACCCACAACACATGTGTGTCCATATTTTCCTTCTCTGTTCAACAGTACAAACAAAAATATTTATTACTCCATTCCAACATTATCCTTGGGGTTGAGTTAACAAAAAAGAAACAGCAAAAACTCATCAAAGGTCATGTAAGACATGCACCTGGCATACATATCAAGGTAGAAATAACCCAAGAGCTCGCTAGACCTGTAATCCAAGGCAGAAAACAATTGAACCTCACTATCCCAAACCTCAGCATCAACAACTTCCTCGAATCTTAAGCCTGCATGATGCCAAAAAGAACAAACACCAATCAAGAATAGATAAAAACAAGTAAAAAAACCGATTATAAAGATTAATCACTGTATCAAATCACATAATCCTAGATCAAATTATAAAGTTACATATAAAAGCAGAACCACATAATTACCAAATAGGTCCTGGGAAATTTTGAAAATTCCTGAGAGAACCAAGTTGAGTGGAAAATATTGTTTAACAGTTCCAAAGTCTACGTCAAACATTTGTTCTTCTGCTCTCTTCATGTAGTATATTACATCTTCAGCCTCGAAAGAAGCCTCCCCTTCCTCTTTCTTCTGAAACCTCAAAATGCACAAAGGATAAGCTCAACAAAAACATGCCATGGAGAGACAAAATCTAGGTTGAAAACCAACCTTTAAATCTCTAAGGGCAGCAAGTTCTTTTGAAGCCAAGTCCGTTAAACTAATGGATATGCTTTCTAAAAACTGAAATACCTGGAAATAATAAAAGACTGACACAGAGTAAGACAAACATGTGGAATAAGCTAAATAAAAAAAAAAAAAAATCTCATCTCACAAAAAACCTTGGCAGATGTCTTTGGCATTCTATGCTCTACAGCATAGTCTGCATAATTAGAATATCCAAGCAATTGAGCAAGTGTGTGACGTAGCTGAACCTGAGTGCAGGAAGAAGATAAATGTCAATCCAGCAAAGCACATGCTAATACTAGACAATTTTCAAGAACAAGAAAATATGTAGAAGGGATTCACTTTCCAAAACATGTTAATAATTAATATTGGTAATGCCAGATTTTCCCACTCTATAGGCAATATCCGCTCATGACATGATAATTGATAAGAGAAACGCAATCAATAAATCATCTGTTATTTATCCTCAACTTTTTAGCTATTGAGTGACAGAAGGTATGACCATAGAAACAACAGCAAGAAATTAGTGAAAATCAGGATAAAAGCAAAAACTGGGTAAAATGCTTCAGAGACAACCATTCTTGACCTGAAAACTGATATCGATTATCAGTTAAGCTCAAAAAACAAGTCTCTTGCGTATTTGATATAGGCAAGGCTCCATGCAGCAATGCGACAATGCAGAACAACAAAAACGTGGGATCAAATAAGTCATGGAAGACTGCCACTGGCGCACTCCAAGAGCCATTGACGTTGGCGAGAGTCACATGAATGAAAAAAGTGACCACTAACTCAAGAACTACTACCTGTTACAGGCATTCAAAACAGGAAAATGATTGGTTGACATACTTTTGACACCTATAATTGACACCTAGTTGTTATGATCTCTGAATTTTGCAACAAGATGTGTTCAACGTATTTTAAAGTGTATCCAAAGAACCACAATAAACTCCACCTATGTTGTACACTATGTGTGCTACATAGCCGGTCCAAGTCCGGATAAAGGAGGAGGACTCTGACGCCCATTTTTTCATACCGAAAAATGGGTAAGGGAGGTCCCAAACTCACTTTTCATACCCGAAAAGTGAGGGAGGGAGGCCCCAAGCTCATTTTCCATTCTTGGGAAATGAAGAAGGGTTGCGATAGGTTGACAGCTAGCGTAAAACTTTTGTCGCTTTTCATGAAATGGATCAAACATAATTCGACAAGGTAAGGGGTAGACCAAAGCTAACTTGGAACACAAATTTGAATGGTATGGAAAGCTTACCATCAATTGCACTAAATCGAGCACAATGAAAGAGTTTGATCCATGTTGCCGACTCCAATTAATTTGGGACTGGTGCTTTGTTGTTGTTGTTATCCGAAGAACCACAATAACCAAGTATCAAATATAGGTGCCAAATGTGGGTTATTTTAGCAATGCCCTTCAAAAAAAAGCGAGACACGTGAAATGGATATAGGGCAAGGAAAAGCACCCCTATACTACCAATAACCTTGTAAGAAAGATTAAGACAAAGAGGGAAACAATGAATGGCATGGGCAACAACTCATTGAAAGCTGCACGAAAAATATCCATTTAAGGCCTAAGAGATATACCTGGGGTGATAACAAATTCTAGGTAACGAGAAGAAAGTCAATAACTTTGAGAAAGCCTGAAATGATTGGAGAAAAGGACTACGGAGAAAAAAAGGCGAAAATTCCATGACAACAAAAATTTGATAAATTTTGTTTGCTTCAATAAATGATCTCCTTACCAGCTTCCTACTCAATAAACTAATGCAAAATTAATTAAAAAAAAGTTTTTGTTAAAAAAAATCCAGCAGGTCCATAATGTGGTACATTTACAAGGTCGCTTTTTTGGCAATGACAGTGTTGGATTGGTGGATTCTACACTGCCAAGTATAAATAAAAAAAATGAAAAAACAAAAACCAGTTATCGAAGTAAAATACTTGTACCTATCAATCAATGATTGCAATGAGTAAACAAAATATGCACACAATAAGCAGTTGGTATACTGACAAAATCAAAACACTCAAAAATTGGCACGATGCATTGTGTTAGGCCTCCTATCACAAAGTGGTATACAAGAAGAACAAATGGGAGTAGGGGATCATTCCCAAACGAGGCGGTGACAACTCCGAATGTGGGCCCAGCTGAGGTTCAACATGCATGATCAGGGAAGTGTCTAGAGAAGTAGGGGGTGTAGTATAAAAAGGGGGGACTGTCATGAAGTGGAGGAGGACAATTTTTGTATGGACTTTTGGCCTGGGCTGAGATAAGAGGGAACTCTCTTTCTCTGGGAATTTGGGACACACTGTGGGGTGTATTACTGGGGTGCATCTACTGTTCACTTTTGTCTTTACAATTAATAAAGCTTTGTGTCAGTTCATTTGTTGTGGTGGGAGATAGGAACTCTATCACATTGATACTGAGTGGCATAATAGAGGATTGGTACTCAATACCCATTGCTTGAAATTAGTAAAATTATAGAAATCAAATTCTAAATTTATGACCTCCGACTACCTCAATTAACATTTCAAAACCAAGCATGAAACACACAAGTCCTAAGTCGTAAAGTTAATGATAGGAGAACCTCAAAATATCTGAGGCAGCTGAAAGATGTAAGCCTAACTAGGAAAGAAGCATTCTTCCTGGTATTATCATTCTATCATAGACATCGTATCAAGGAAGATTGCAGCCAAAAAACAAAGTAAATGCTTATGTTTCTCCTAGCAACCTCACCAGATTTTCCAAGATAGGAAGATTGGTTTCTCCACATCTCCGCCCATATGCTACTGCAACTTTTTTCCTGGTGGTTCCGACCTTCACAAGACAGAAGTCACACTGTAAACTACCCACATGAAAAGAAAAATAAAATGAGAAACTGAGAGCAGCTAATCAAGCAACAAAATTTTGTGAGAAACGGAGAATAGAGGAAACTGGTTGGGAACTCAAAAGTAACATGTGTCAACAATATGCATTAAAATCGAATATCTCGAGTTTTGTCACCTTAAATGATGGAGTTCTTTTACAAGTGAATTCATAGTCAAGTACCTTGCAGTACTCCAGTATTGGAGAAACGTGATTACTTCTCAGGGAAATCTTTAATTTACCATTTTCAGCCTTCCATAAACTCTGAACAAACAAATAATTTTAGAACCTGTTAGAAAGTAAAAGTAGAATTTAATTGCAAAGGACAAATAACGATGCAGGCTTAACAAATTAAGAGGAGACAGATAACGCGTGTACAGAAATATCAACACAATTAACCACGTTAAAAGAGCAAATTTCCCAAAATGGTGACATGTAATGTCAAAACAAGCTAAGTAACCTTCATAAACTTTGGTGGCAACCCAGCCAGTTCCATCTCGTTCAAGAAAAGAGAACTACTATCCCCACTCAAATTTTGGATATACTGCATGCTTAGGTCATCTATTTGAGCCCTCAGGCGTTGTACTTCTTTCCTCTTGCCGGGAGTGAGGTTCAACCCATTTTGCTCAAAATCCCTAACCTGTCACTGATCGGGTAACTAATCAGAATGAAATATCTGTAAATAGTGTTTCACCATTTTCAATAAATAAATAAATAATGCATGCAAGCACAAGCAGCAGCAATCACACTCACACTTTTAGAAAATACGAAATTAAGGCATCAGAGAAAGAGAAAATTAGGATGTAATTAGAGAACATTTTGGCATGCACATTAAACATTTTGACAGCTTGTACAGAAAACAATGCAACGGAGAGGAAAATAGAATTCGATGCATTATATTTCTCTACCAGAAACTGAATATAGCGGTTGGCCTCGAGGTTCATCCATTCGCCCTTGGAGGCAAAAGCCTTGATTACCCGATATACATCCTCCCGATTTCTGGTTATCTTGCACAATGTTGAATTATTAGAGCATTCGGGCAACCAGACGAACTAGACAATTATGTAAATGATCTGGTTTTCTCAAGCAAGGAGATTGATCATGGAAAGCCTTAAATCAGAATCAAGAACCTAAACAACATAACAGGAGGAAAAAAGGACAATTTGAACATAAGAAGCGGAAACCTGCACGCTGAAACATGTGCATCAATTCTCCTCTCCGCTTCATCGCTTGCTTTGCGGACATCATCTGAAACAGACACCATCTTTGGAAAGACACAAGATTGCACCAAAGGAAACTGCTGTGCTTCCAGCTCCGCTAGAGGTGAAACCACATTGGCATAACTAACCTGCATAACACACCAAAGCATTGTCACTTAAAAACATAAGTTTGAAACAACCAAACCCAAATCATTCATCCTTTTCAACTCAAACCAGACTAACACCTTGTTCAGGGGGACTGAAGCAACTACATCGTGAACCTCTTTGGACTTAGCGATTATCTGGTCAGCCAATCTGAGAATCTCAGCCGCCGAGAGGTTGATCCGCACGTCCGAGCCGGGAAGATCTGCACAAAACATCAATTCCCTTACAATCCTCATCAAAAAACAAAGAATCGCTCCTCCCGCTCAATCTCACAATCTATCCACCAATTAGGTTCAACTTCAATTCACTCACAATCCCCATCAAAAAGGAAGAATCGCCACTCTTCTCGCTCGATCTCACAATCTATCAACCAATTAGGCTCGACTCTTCAAGCATGCACTGCGCAAGACATCAATCCCTCACGAACCTCATCAAAAACGAAGAATCGTCACTCTTCTCACTCAATCTCGCAATCAATCTACATTATCTACGAATTAGGTCCAACTTCTCGAGCATACACTACGCAACACATCAAACCCTCGCAAACCTCACCAAAAACGAAGAATCGTCGCTCTCCTCGCACAATCACACAATCAATCCACAAATTAGGTTCAACTTTTCAAGCACGCGCTACCATCCAAGCAAATGCAGGTTAAAATCTGAAATAACAGGAAGTAATTTCGCAGATGAGATTCGGAAAAGGCGTACCTCGACTCCTCTTCTTCTTGTTCTTCTGAGCGTTGATCGCAGAGAGTATGAGGTTGAGAGCGAGTGCAACAATGGCTGCCGTTCCTGTCAAGGCGAGGATTCTTCGCTCCCTCTTCGGTCTCGCCATGTCGCTCGCGCACGCAGAGCGTGTGAGTGAGTGAGTGTGTGAGTGAGGCGGATAGGGCGGCAAATGCGAAGGAGGGAAATTGTTCCCAAATTTTGACCCGTTGGAGCCAAAAAGAAAGAAAGAAAAAGAAACAGTGAGGAATTGGACACGGAAAATATCTCGCCAAGGCCGAATGGGATTTCGCGATCTCCGTTTTATAGATTTTGGGGGCGCGCGTTTAGGCGGCCGAACCACGTTGTCCGCGTGTCTGAGATTAGAAATGGCAAGAACTTGAGAACTTTAACTCAAGCCCGGCTCATAATCTATATGTAGACACAATCACCCTATAATAAGAACAATAACTTTACTTGGACTTATGAGTTCGAACTCATAAAATAATTTTTAAATTTTTTTGTAAATATTTAAAAGGTATAATATGAATTTTACAAGTGATTATGCTTGTTTCATTAATTACTCAATGATGTATTTAAAATTTAAAAAGTTTTAAGTCCGGACTCACGAGTCCAAATAGCATTGTCCAAGAATAATAAATATATAAAACCAAGCTCGACTCAAAAAAAAAAAAAACCCACGTACTTTTATAAAAAAACAATTTATTTATTTATTTTTATTTAAATTTACTATACCATTCGTATTTCTATATATATTTATTTTGTATACATTTGTTTGTTTGAAAATAATGTTTAGTTCAATTGGTAAAGTAACAAACAAATGGATGTTGGTCTTATGATCAAACTCCACCAACATCGTTATTTATTTATAAATTTTAATTATTTATAATATTTTGACCAATTTGAGCTTTTAAAGGTGGTCCGAGCTCATCCTGCTTTAAAACGAACCTAACCGGACTCAGGATTAAGCTGGGTTTTTCTTAACATATAATAAATTCGCTGATTCGTTCAAAATAACATTCAAGTGTCATGATGTTGACTTTCAAGAACTCCGAGTCTTTGATGATAACAATTGAACAACTTTGACAATTATTGATTATTCTTTTGACAACCGTATGTAACATGATAATGCATTGATGCATTACCCAAACCGTAATAAAAGATACAACTTCTAACAAATAAATACAAAACTTTCAACGAGTGGAAGACAATAGAAACCTTCAAACGATCGAAGGAAACAACTATCCATGAAAAATAACATCCAATAACGAGTACCAACGTCATAAACGCAAAATCCACACACAATCTTTCAGAAAAAATGCAAACTTAAATAATTGATTTTGTTGCAAACAGTGAATTTAACGATGGCAATAGGGATGAACGTCATCGTCTCATCAAATTTGAATGAACCCAAAGTTTATTTATATATATATATATAAAAGGCAAAATTAGTTATTGGAACCACTACCGATAAAAAAAGTGGATCCACATTGGCTTTAAAGATTGAATCGATGTGGACAACCAAATAAAAATAAATTAAGGTTTTTGAGCTACCACTCTTTTCCAAGTCCTTGCAATGAAACCACGATCTCCTAAAAAAAAGCCATGCCTTAGGGTTGCAAGTATGGCCGAGAATCCCTGTTCCCCGCAGTGCCCTGCCCGGTGGGGCAAAGATTTCCCACTTTTTGCTCTCCGCTGGGGCAGGGCACGTGCAACAGTAAATTGTTGTTAATTAGGGTTAATCACGATTATATGGTGGATGAGTTGGCACGTGGGACACAACTGGCGCTGGCAGGCCAGGTTGTGGGCCCGCATCGGCCCCCGTGGCGGTCCATTTGAAAAATTGCCCGATACAGCCTAACAGGCAAGGCGGGAACATGAATTGTTTTCGCCCCGCGATGATTCCCCGCCTGCATCCCTTGTATAAAATTATTCATTTTTTATGTTTTTACAAAAAATTATATAATTTTTTTTACTTAAAACATATGTAATATATAAAATGAAACTCAAGATCTCCAACAATAAAATTCATTTTTATCATTAAATTAATTGTATAATATATCTGTTATATCACAAAGATATATAAATTTATATTTAGAATATGATTAAAATATATTTGTCATACTAGTTTTGAAAATGTTATATATTTAATTAAGTATGATAACTTGTAACTCAATCGACAAAATAAATTCACATTAATATTTCAATTTGAGAAAAATAATTTTTTTTAAAATTTTTAAAAGTAATACTTAATTGCTGAAATGACAAATGAATGAAGATCAAAAAATATATTTTTTTACAAAACTTATAGGACATCGCGGAAATTCCCCGCCCTCGAGGATCCCCGCAATGCGAGGGGTGGGGCGGCAAAGTTTGCCCCGCTAAAAATTTGCGGGAATAAATTTCTACCTTACCCCGAAGGGACGGGGAATGATCATCGCCTTATCCTGCCCCATTTACAACACTAACTTGCTTTGACAAGTGATGAAACATGATTTTTCTAACTCAATTAGGGCATTGAGATGGTGACGCTTATCGGATGCGCATTTGAAGGTGCATCGTATTGAGTGTAAATTTGTTATCACTAGCAGTAGTTTACAACAAAAAGAAGGGCAAGGATACTACACCAGATCGTCTTCTCACAAATTCATCAATCGCGTAGTCTCCAATCTCGGCATCCATCCATGGCGCCCAAAACCAAAGAAAAACCCAAACCCTCGCCGTCCCCTTCACCGGCCATCCCAATCGAAGACCTCTTCGCGAATCTCAATCGCCACATCCAGAGATCCGAGTACGAGGAGGCCACCAAGGTCGCAGATCAAGGTTCGCCTTCCCCTTTCTTCGTCACTCGTTCTATTCGGTTTATGCGTTTAGTTCGTGTCTTTGACTCTTTTGCGGTTTCGCAGTTCTCGCTGTCGCGCCTGGCGACGAGGACGCCTTGCGTTGCAAGATCGTTGCTTTGATCAAGGCCGATGACATTGATCGCGCTCTCTCGGCGATTCAGGCCGCGGAGAAACGGCCGTTTGATTTCAGTTTCTTCAAGGTATATTCCTGTTAGGCATTGATTATGGAGTTAATTTGTAGAATCCGTGCGTGATTAGGTCTGGATTTTGTCCAATTCGTGCTTTCTGATATGCAAATTAAGGTGCATTGGGGATTTGGGGTGTTTTGAAATTAGGTTTTACAATGTTGAAATAAAACGTTGCGGCGGTTTCGTCTGTATTGTTAGGAACATAAGGATACGTGATATGATTGCTGAATGAACAACACTTCACTAGTTACAGTCATGGAAAAGATGAATTGTTGCCCTAAAAAGTGTAAGGCCAAATTGTTTAGTAATAATGACCACTAGGATGAAAACTTGGCTTTTAACAGACGATGATTTTCCAGTTTTGGTCTAGGGGTTTAGGGTTTCGATTTGCAATTTAGATTTGTTGTGTTTCGATTTGCCCTAACATGCTGACGTTGGCAGTGTGAGATTCTTTTGCTATTTATATTTGTTGCGTTTCGACTTGCCCTAACATTTTGGTTGCAAACCATTCGCCCTTGTGTATATGATGCAAGCATTACATAGTTTGTACCATTTAACGGAAAAACAAAGTCTTTGCTAATATTTCAGTGTCAACAATGAAAAGAGATAGTTATGGCATTATATATACGTTTATTCTGGAGATTGGTATTATTAACTCCTGGAGTTACACCATAGCTTTGGTTTGTGTGTGCACTTGCAGAATTGTTTGCTGAAGATGTCCATGGCTCATGGAGTTCATGTGGTTTTTGTTGTTATAATGTTTTGACCCGTTATGTTTGTCTAATTCCACTGTTTACTTCTCCAGGCATATTGCTTGTACAGGCAGAACAAGTTAGATGAAGCTTTGAAATTATTGAACAGCCAAGAGAAAACATCTTCTGCCTTGCAATTAGAGGCTCAGATTCTCTATCGTTTAGGAAGAATGGATGCTTGCATGAATGTATATGAGAAGCTTCAAATATCCAAGATCGAGTCTCTAGAAATAAATGTTGCTGCTAGTTTGATTTCTTCTGGTAGAGCTTCTGAAGTTCAAAAAATGTTGGACTTGCTCAAAATTAAGGCAACTAGCAGCTTTGAGCTGGCTTACAATGTTGCCTATTCATTGATTGAAGAGAAAAGATACAATGATGCAGAACAACTCTTGCTTTCAGCTCGAAGGTATGCTAATACAAAACTGATGCAACCCTGGTTAATAGCCTCTGAATAAATAGTTTAAAATTACGAAACATTGTTTTTTTGACTTCTCTGTTGTTTGATATTGAGATTTGATTTCTTTTCTTTTCTATGGTGTAATGCGTTCCCTCATGTTTAGAGTAAACTCCGCAACCTATTTGAGTGTCAAGTAAATTATAGTCCTGTATAGTTGAATATTATCTATCAATATCTATGATTTTGCACTTTTCTTTTAGCAAGTATTAGGTTGCTATAACAGGTTTGAAGCGATTCGAGTCCTGCATGGGCAGTATTGTCGAAACAATTAATGGGCTGGTGTACTATTCCCACTAGGCCATATCATTTGATTGTAAGAGCCATGATTTAGAGAGTAATAATTCGCAAAATACTTTGTTCTGAACTTTATAAGTCCATGGAGCAACTTTTGTTGAAATGCAAAGATCTATATCTTGGATTTGAAGTTATTGGTGGCAATGAACATGCCTGCCTGTATCATGGAGATGCTGTAATATAGTGTTTCTGGAAAATAGTCGTAGGTGAAATGATTGTGTTACTGGTAGTCCACAAAACTGCTCAAAAACTTCTGGTGGAGGTGAACTTATCGTTGTTTTCTTGGTTGATATGGCGTCTGTTCTTTATCTGTAAAATGCCAAATGATTTTGGAGTATATCCAGTGTTTATTATCTTGTTGCTTCCTCTTTTCTTTGTACTGAGTAAAATACCATTATAAAATTAGTGGTGAAAACTGCTTATTTTGAATTTCTTCTCATCATTCATTCGGTCTACCAAATTAATATCTATGAAAATCTTCGTCGTTTTATTTTTATGGTAGTCATTATTTAATTATCTTTCTTTATCTTTCTTTTTTTTTGGTATGTTTGTAAGACATAGGTGAATTATTTTAAGTTGGATATTCACCCAGATCTTGTTTCATCTTTGTGTTGCTGGCGGTTGGTTGCTGGTCGTAGAACCTTGACACATGAGAAACCCACTTTTTATTTATATATCTATTTATCTTTGTAGAATTGGTCAGGAAACATTGATGGAAGACAATTGGGCAGACGATGAGATAGAGATTGAACTTGCTCCAATTGCTGTTCAACTGGCATATGTTCAACAGGTAGTGTTTCAAACATTTCAGAAAATTATTTTCTTCTTGCCTTACATGTCAGGTGACAAATGGTTGATTTCTTTCAGCTTCTTGGACAATCCCTTGAAGCTATGGACGCTTACAAGGACATCATCAAAAAGAATCTCGCTGATGATTCATCGCTTGCTGTGGCTATAAACAATCTCATTTCTTTAAGGGGTCCAAAGGACGTGTCTGACAGCCTGAGAAAACTTGATGGGTTGATAGAGAAAGATAATGGAGCAAAGAACTTCCAGCTTGCTCGTGGACTTGACCTGAAGCTTTCTTCGAAACAGAAAGAGGCAATATATTCAAACCAGGTGCTCCTGTTGCTGTTTGCAAATAAGATCGCTCAGGTTTGTCTAATTACTCGCCTTCTCCTATTTCGGTTGATGTGATATGATGACAAATCTTATAAAATCTTCAGCCTCTGGAACAGAGTGGTAATGCATAAATTTGAAATGGCCAAATTGGTTAAAATATCATAACCTTTTACAACTTTTGTTATTATATACTAACATTTTGAGATTTGTTATTATGTCATAATCTTTTTAAATTGTTTGATTTGTATTCTGTCACTTCTAAACTTTAAATTTGATGATGTGGCACTCAAGTAATGAATTTAAATAATAAATTTTATAATTATTTTAGTGATTATAGGTGATGAGGTGGCTTTTTTTAATTTATTGTTTAAGTGCCACCTTATCAAAGTTTGAGTAAAAAAGTGACATAGGATACAAATTAAGAAATTAAGAAAGGTTAGGATAGTTTAATCAATTAAGCCATTTGAAATCATTGTTTCATTTGTCAAAAGTAAGTTGATTCCAGATTCCTTTTCTCACGTTTACCAGTTAATTCAGGCATCATGTTTGAACTGTCTATGAGCTTCTTATTTTTGAAGAAAATGACATGCATTATATTCCTGATACTTAATAAATTAGTTTAATAAGGCTCATATTAATGTGCCTTTATTACGATACTTGTTATGCTTTTTTCTTACACAAGGATTCAAGGTGAACTAATTTACTGTCAGTACTCCATTGATGAATTGTAATTCAAGATTATCACGAAAGCGCAAAACCATGTGGGATTTGTCGATGAACATTGTTCCTTTTAAATTTTAGCAACTGAATTAGTTGTCTTCTTGCTTGGGAAAATGCAGGCCCGAGAACTTGTTGCTGTACTTCCAGGCATGTTCCCGGGTTGTGTGATGCCGGTGCTGCTTGAATCTGCAGTATTAGTCAAAGAAAACAAGGCAGGAAAAGCTGAAGAGATCCTTTTGCAGTTTGCCAATCGTTTCCCTGAAGCATCAAAAGTGGTCTTCCTTGCACGAGCACAAGTGGCTGCTGCTGCTGGCCACCTTCAAGTTGCTGCTGACTCCCTCGCCAGGGTACCTGACATTCAACATATGCCAGCCACCGTTGCCACACTAGTGTCGTTAAAAGAGCGTGCTGGGGACATAGATGGTGCGGCAACTGTGCTAAATGATGCGATCAAGTGGTGGTCGAATTCCATGACCGAAAATAATTCACTCAGCTTGATCATGCAAGAGGCTGCCTCCTTCATGTTAAGGCATGGGCGAGAAGAAGCAGCTGCAAACCTGTATGAGAATCTAGTTAAGAGTCATGGGAGTGCAGAGGCTTTGGCTGGTCTTGTTAGCACTGCTGCTCATGTCAACATTGACAAGGCCGAGACATATGAGAAGAATCTAAAACCACTGTCAGGGCTGAAGGGAGTTGACATCGACAGCTTGGAGAAGACGTCGGGTGTGCATGTTGAAAGTGGTGGTAATTTGCAGAACATAAGGACCTATGTGGAGGGCAAGGGGAAGACAAAATCAAAGAAGAAGAGAAAGAGAAAGCCGAAATACCCAAAAGGTTTCGACCCTGCAAACCCAGGGCCGCCACCTGATCCAGAGCGATGGTTGCCTAAGCGGGAGAGGTCTAGTTACAGGCCGAAGAGGAAGGATAAAAGAGCGGCGCAAGTTAGAGGCTCTCAAGGTGCAATCGGCAGAGAGAGGCATGAAAACAATGGCGCTAGTTCTGCTACGACCTCGAAATTGCAACAGGCATCTGCTAGTGCCAAGGCGGAACAACCGTCGAAAGCTTCGACCTCAAAGCCATCCAAAAAGAAGTCGAGAAAGTAGGAGTTTTTGACCGAGTTTTTGATAAGAGGAGCTCTAATTTATGAGACCATAAAGGAAGCCTTACTGAATCTATTCAAGTTTGTTGGAGCATTTGAACTTTTATTTTGTTTGACCAATAAAACTTGGTTTTCATTTTATTTAGTCTAGGACTTGGTGGTTCGGCACTAAATGAATCAAACTCTTTTAAGGGGGTGTATTCAATTGAGATTTTTAGTTACTTTTAGTTACTTTTATAAGTGGATGACTTTTATAGACTTTTAGAGACTTGTAGATTTTTGGAGACTTTTTAAAACTTTGAGAGACTTTGATAGACTTTATTTTTAATGACTTTTAGTAACTTTAATGGACTTTTGTAAGGACTTTGATAGACTTTGATAAACTTTTATTTGGATGACTTTTGATAAACATCCATGTCAATCCCTTCTCTCGTTCTATCTCAAGAACTTGTATAAAATTAGAAAGTTTGTGTTAAATTATTTAGTTTGTAATTGTTAGAGGACTTTGTATTGGGCTTCAGACTTGGAATACGTTTAGGACTTTCGATTAATATAAATTCGAACTCTATGATGCCAATTTTTTTAGTATCAAAGAGAGTAGAAAAATAAGAAGTTGCAGCGCAAACGCATCATAGTAGAAGACCTTACCCTTTTATTTTCAGTTCGATTGTATCTAATTCATGCCTAACTATCACATTGTGTAGTTTATATGCCAATGAACCATGTTCTTCAGTTTTATGTTTTGTTTTGTTTTGGGTGCTAATCAGTGTAAACTGAACGTACACTATTTTTCTTTTTGAAGTGGAGACTTCCTTGTTTTTATTGAAATTGATATTTGAGTTGTGCAAGTAGCATGTATCATTACAGATTAGTTGAAATTGAAATTGATATTTTCGAGAATCAGCAGAACTCGTAGTGTTGTAACTGTACAAGAACCTTGCATTCTTCAACAAATGTTCGCAACTCAACAGAATGCACTACGAGTTCTGCGATTCTCAGAAAATCGATTTCGGCATATATACCTTGATGAGCGGAAATTTCTGTGCGCGGAAATTCAAAAAAAAAAGATATACGAGAATGCACTACTGAGCAATGCGAATGTGGTACAATTCGG
The DNA here is from genome assembly GCA_039657365.1 of Stephania yunnanensis. Taxonomy (NCBI): domain Eukaryota; kingdom Viridiplantae; phylum Streptophyta; class Magnoliopsida; order Ranunculales; family Menispermaceae; genus Stephania; species Stephania yunnanensis. Next base: position 53,827,460 of record CM077589.1, on the reverse strand, counting down.
CGCCGAAATTACGTGCGCAGAGTTCGATTTCGCGATGAGCGGCGGAAGAAGAAAAATGAAAGTCTCCAAAAGTTTCTCGTAGAGGCAAAGAGATGGAGAAGACTTTCAACTTATATAGGATTAGGTGAAAAGTCTCCAAAAGTCATCCAAACCCACAAATCTACCAAATTTCTAAACAAATTGAATACCCCTTACTTTTAGAGACTCTCTAAAAGTTTAAATTGAATACACCAAAACTTTTAGAGACTTTTTAAAAGTCTCTAAAAGTTCACATTGAATACACCAAACTTTTAGAGACTCTCTAAAAGTTTTAATTGAATACCCCTAAACTTTTTTAGTCAATAAAAGTAACTAAAAGTCTCTAAAAATCTCAATTGAATACACCCCTGTTAGTCTGTTAAACTGATTAGATTTTCCTTTCCACATCACACATAATTAAACAATATAATTTTTTTTGCCTTTTAGGCCAAACGAGCTTTTATTCATTCCAACTCCTGTGGTATTACATTGGAAAAAAATGAAGGTATATCACACCACTTGATTCGACTAGTCACAAAACTAGCCTCCTTGCCTAATATCAACAAGCTTAACTACTACACTTTCATTGCTAAAAAAATGTTTCTTAATAGGATTTTTTTTTATAATTATTTTAAGCAAAACGTCATCAATTGCATCTAATTGAGTGTATTGAAAGCGTTTAATTCATGTAATCGGACTTCGACTAATTTGAATCGAGGCTTTTCTGACTCTTTCTACTTTTAACTAGATGTTTCGAGTTCGAACATCGGAAATAATGTAACTTTAAAATTTTTGGTTAGGCATTAATTAAGAGAAGTGCTAGAATGACAATGCCATGTCATACCACAAGACATATTAGCTCACAACGATGAATCATGCGGAAATTGCATCGATGTGTTTGTGGAGTGACATTGTTGTTTTCATTTTATTATTTTCCTTACTTATGCATACTTTTCTTGCCTCAAATGCGTACCTTCTATTTTTACAGGAACTTTCCTTTCATTTCTTGACTCACCATCTCTCCAACTCCAACGCAACGTTCTTCTCTCCTCTCTCTCTCTCTCTCTCTCTCTCTATGTCTCTCTTCGTCTTCTTCGTCTCTTTTTCTCTCCGTCTCTGCGTCTAAACCATCAACTCTGCGACTAGGGTTCTCTTCAATCGAGGTACGCATCCATCATCCTTCGCACCTCTGCATTCATTATCAAATTAGGTTTTCTCTTGCTTTCACTCTTATCGGATCCAATCGCTGTGGTTCTTAATCGCTTGTAATTTGTCAATGCCTTTGTTTCGATCGAGTTTTTGATTCCTTTTTTTGTTAAGCTAATTGATCGACATTCACTGTCCTGAAATCTCGTATCAAGTTTGAATATTTCGATCTCTGAAGTGGCATATTGGTTAGCGCGAATTCAATAGTTGTTCAAGATTGTAGCTATATAGGTCGAGCGAAAAGACGAAGTGCGCGATTTTCTTGATTGATTTTGTCAGTGAAAAGGTTGTTGTTTGATGGATTAAAATCTTGGTTTCGCTTTGGATTCGTTGCGCCGTAGCTCTTGTTCTTATAATCCTTTGTTCTTTCAATGTTGTTGTTCAGTTAATTTTCTGAAAGATGAGTTTTTGTTTCATATTTCATGCTAATTAAGTCTTTATAATTGATTGTTAACATTCTTTCTAATGTTTTAGTTTGTTCTTTTTATGAAGATTATTACACTGTGAAGATTGGCAGTTTAGTTCAGATCTATAGGCTCTGATTGATACGAATTGTGAAACCAGGACGATTGACAACCACTTGAATCCTTGGTAATGAGAATTGGGGCATCACTCGTGAAGAGAAGAAGGTTTATGAGTTTTCGCGAAATGGACTCCAACACTGCGAAGGTCTGCTGTCCATCTCTTTGTATTTGGACATCTGTTTGTTATGTTTCTTGAATTTTCACCTATATGATGGAGGGGCTTTAGTCATTTCGTGCGCTTATCATTTACTTTTCAGGCTAAGCTTGATGCTGTGAAAGAAAAACTGGGGAGAGAAATTCATGTATTTGAAACATTAGCTGCTTCTCCAACATCCTCAGATATATCTCGTGATGGTAATTTTTTTTTATCCTGTCGAGTGTTTGAGTTATTTTCACTAGAGGTGCATGGTTTGAACTTCAAAGTGTCCATGTCAACCTTTTTTTCCTTCCATCTCATTAGAAGCTAACACTTGGCTGTTTTCGCAGATGAGTCAGATGACTTTTATGAATTCACCCCTGAGGACTATTATCGGATTTTGTCAAAAAATAAGGAAGGTACGAATGAGTGGACATGGGTGATAAACATTCAATTAACGGTCTTAGTCCCTATATAGATGGTAGACAACAAAAGGGAAATCTGAATGCCTTTTTAGTTATTTTGTGTTTTAATGGCTGTTATTAATATTGTTATTGTTTTTGGATCTTCAATAATAGCATGGGTGTTCATTTATTATTATTATTTATTTATTTTTGGTCAGTTTATTGTTTAAACTTGCAATGTTACTGAATACTTTTCTTGGAACTTTGGATAGAGAGGTTCCTCAAGACCCGTAAAATCCGAGAAGCAGAAGAGGCTGCTCGTAGGTCAAGAATAACTAAGGTGGCTGGCTTATGATCTTTTCTATTTTTACTAATTTTATTCATGAATTGCCTCCTGTCTTATTGTTTTCATATTTTCTTCTCATTATTGTTTCATACATTTTTGAAAAGATTTACTTGTTTTACCTCTCCTCGTGGTACTTGCATACCACCCTAGAAGGGAAGGAAAGAAAAGAGAGAAGCAAAAAGGGGCATGATTACTTGAGATGTCACTATTGGCTTTTAATCTACAACTTGCAACATAATAAGCATGGGGGCCGGTGGATGTCACCCATTGACATAAGTAATTAGGAAGCCATTGAAAAAAGAAGGAAATTGGGAGCAAGTAAACTTCTGAAATTTATTTCAGCCCTCGAAAGAAGGTCGTCACAAAATTCATCCTAATGGCCTATTCATTACCTAACCTTTTAATGGATATTACAGGGCTCTATCTATAATTGTATATCATGCATAATTACGTCTAATAGTTTTTTGATTCAAGTAAAATTATTTAATTTATTATGTAATATCCGATGCTATCTAATGGCTCCATTAGACACTTTCCTCGAGCAATTTTGTTTGGATGGTATTTGATAATTGGTATTTATGCAGGCAGTAATAAGGGTTCGTTTCCCTGATAATTACACATTAGAAGCAACTTTTCACCCATCAGAAACGCTTCAAAGTTTGGTTGATCTTCTAAAGAAAGTCATAGCTCGACCAGATCTACCCTTTTTAATCTGTAAGTGTTATCTAATTTTTTAGGAAGTTATAGTTTCATCAATTACTTCTGTTGGTGCTTCCACCTTAGTCATGGATTTAAACATTGACCAAAGTAGTTTGACATCTTTTCATAATTTAGATACCACACCACCGAAGAAGCTAATAAAAGACATGTCTCAAGATTTGTACTCTGCTGGCTTTATTCCTGGTGCGATTGTCTATTTCTCTTATGACCTACTGAGAGGTAAATATTTGATCCCCATTCTTTAGAAAGCTTTGTTGTTCTCGATATCAGTTTCTGTTATAACTTTCTACTTACCTTTTCAATTTTTGCCATGGCAGGAGATGAAACAGGTCAAAGTTCAGATGCAAATTCTGTGGTTTTTCTTCAAGAAGAAATTCGGTCGTTGAATGGTTTGCATTTCATCTTAGAGCAAGCTGAGCCAGTGCAGTCTGCACCAGAGCCTTCAGCAGCGGTTACAGTGGCACCTCCTCCTGATGTTAGCCAGGCTAAGCCTGCTGAGAAGAAACCGACTAAACCAAAATGGTTTAAAATGTGAGATCAAGGTGAGGAGAGAATGGTTTTTATCTCTACTTAGGACCATGGTTTTCATAAAAACAGTTTGTTATTCCTTTTTGTTAATACAAAATACTGATCCGGAAAACAATAGTTATATTCAGAGTTAGCATCATCAAAATGATTATAACTGGATTGCTGTAAGAAAAGCTCTATTTTGCTTGAAGACATTGTAACTTGATTATTAATAATTTAATAGTACGTTCCTCCCTAATGTTGCTGGCTTTCATGCTTATAATTTTAATGTGATGATTTTTTGCCTGGATTCTGCAGTTTGTTATGCCCTTATTTCAGTTGCGTGATGAATCTGAAGCTTTGATTATGATAGCTGTTTGGGATTCAACTTATACCTGGAAGATAATTTGGTTGAAGAGAAGTAGGCCTGAAGAAGCGGTAAATCTTAAATACTTTTATTTTCTTTTCTTTTCTGTATTAATATGTAGGCTATTTGAACCATTAAAATTCAAGGGCTTGTATATCTTCTCTAAAACCATGTTGCAAAAAAAAAAAAAAAGTGAACTTTTCCTTATAAGTTAACAACTGGAAAATACAGCAACAGTTATATATTGAATGCTTCACACTTTGATTAGTTAACTGGATTGAAGAAAAAACACCATAAAATCTCCTAAGTTTATCTCGATAAATATAAGCTATCCCCATTAATGACACTAATCAGGGCCTGAACTTGAGAAATCAAGCTATGGAATGATAAACATGAGTAGTTCCTTGTTGGCCAGAAGCTCATTCATATCTTCCTCTGCAAGTGTTACCCAAGCTTCAATTCCAGCTCCATCCCTGGTGCTCATCAAAATCACAACGTTCTTCAATGGCACACTGCTTGTGCTTACCCAAACTGGCTTTCCCCAGTCAACAAAATCTGCTTCATAGAAAGGTAGTCTGCACCAACTGCTAAACCTGTACACCTCCATCTCGTCTTTATCAGTTGCTCTATTGATCTTCATATTCTTACCAACCTCTCTGAGACAATTAAGACAGGTTAATGAATCAGCTTCGCTCTGAAGGCTCTTAACATAAACGCAGTCAATTTTTCTTATAGCCATTTTTATTGACTAGCCAAAGAATTCAGTTCTGCTTCTTCACTCTCGTCTGTTGTTGCTTCTGCAGCAACAGAACACCATAGGTTCCCAAATGAGTTTTCTGGTATTTTTGCCGTCGGAGTCATCCTTTTCCGCAAATTCACTACATGAGTTGCCAGGGAGACACCTTTAGATCTTGATTTTACTCGTTTAATGTTCTTGGCATATTTCCAAATTAATGCCGTCACTGCTTCTACTCTTGTCGGATGATTATCAGTTCTTCCGTTCTTCACGATCAATTGAGTTCTTAGAGCAGCTATTTTAGGTGCGTCAAACAAAAATCTTCTTGTCACAACCTTCTGGTTCATTGTCAACCCACTCAATGAGATCACTGGTAAATCTTTAGGAGGGAATACAGAGGCTGAGCTCAGCCAAGGAACAATTATGGCTTCTTCTTCATCACCACTGCCGCTTTTATTATGAAACGCAGCAGCCCAAGAATTGAGAAACATAGCAACTGTAGAACCATCTGCAATCTTGTGTGCAACGCACACTCCAATCGCCATTCCGCCACACTTAAAATAACTCACCTGAACTGCTGCGAGTGGGACTTGTTCACTGGACATAGTGTTGTAGGCGTCTAACGGAAGGAATTGATTCAATATGAGCTCTAATTTTGGTAGAAGAAGAAAGTCGGAGAGATGGATGCTTGCACATGCTTCAGAATAGTCGATGCCTTCATCGTTGCAGTCGACTAAATGATCTTTGATTCTTCCTGCTAGAGGGTAGAAGCGAGTTAAAGTCTTTGACAGTGAACTCTGAAGTCGTTGAGATTTATGATCAGTTGATGAACTACCACTGCGATGGTGTTGGTGATCGGATTTTGCAGTGTAGAAGAGAACGATAGGAATGTAAAATGGTGGAGCTAGTTGGTCTAGGAGAGAGAGCTTGTAGCGTCTGAGGTGAGGAGGTGTTGGAGATGATGGTTTGATTCTTACTCTGGAGATGATTTCAGTTTTCATAGTGAATGAAGTGGGCTTTTGGGACTACTATAGGTAATTGGTTGATCAGTTCCTGCATATTGACATGCTATATAACTATTGATGCTTCACTTTACTTGTGTTGCACACTTTTACTTTATGTTAGGATGAAGACTTATTTAAAAATGTCTCACTTGGCATTGAAAACTATAATCAACATGTTTCTCAAAAATATATCTCAAAATTACTCCTTGTAAGATTGAATTTTGATGTAAACATTGTAGGATTTGATACATAATTCCTCTTAGTATAGCAAGTTTTATTGAACACACAACAAAAGAAATTATGACTTCTTTTACTATCTAGGAAGAGAACTGGAGCAACTCTGCATCACTTACAAACTCAGCCATGTTTTCTTCAGACATGCTAACCCAAGCTTCAATTCCATCTAACCCTCTTGTATCCAACAAGAAAACTGAATTCTCGTAAGGCATAGTCACAATGCTTGTCCAAACAGGCCTTCCCCAACCGAAATCAGCATTGTAGAAATCAAACCTACACCAACTGCTAAAGTTGATGTTTCTCATCCCCTCTACAAATGACTTCATGGCCTCATCTTCAATGTGCCTTGAATACCAATCTCCATCACTCTCAATCTTTCCCACAAACTCCCCATTGATCCTTCTAACTGCACTTTTGATCCTCCCCACAAATCCTCTACTTTCTTCTTCATTTGTGAACACTTCATTCACAAAGCTGTACATGTTTCCAAAGCTATGGTCATGCAATGGAGGTACCCTTCTCTTCCTCAAGTTTGTCGTGAACAACACGGTGTAAGGTTTGCCTTCTTGCTTAGCCGATTTCGGTTCCATTAGCCTCTGTGTTAGGAATGCCGATACGGCTTCTACACGCGTGGCAGAGACTACGTTCGAGTCCTTTCGAAGTTTTTCTTTGAGTTTTTCCATGTTTGATGCATTGAACACAAGCCTTTTTGCCACGAGCTTTGCGTTGCAAACGCCTACTGCAGGGTCGAACCCTGGTAAGTCTCTAGGAGGAAATACGGAAGCCAAGTCGAACTGTGGAGTGATCGCTTCGTAGTCTCCTCGAGCTGTGGCACTCCAACCGTTCACGAATGTGTTTAGGGAACACGTGTCGCCTACCCTGTGCCAAACGCACACTCCGATAGCGATCCCTCCGCAGTCGAAATAGTTCACTTGAACTAGTAAAAGTGGTGATTCAGAGGACTCTTTTTTGGTTTCAGGGGAGTAAGGCTTGCAAGGCAAAAGTTGCACGAGAGACTCGATGTTTGGATTGGTGAGAACATCTGAGAGGGAACAATTGGTGACTTTGGCTTCCAAGTAGTCCACACCGGCATCGTTGCAATCGACGTAGATTTCGTCTTTGATTCGCCCCGCTAAAGGGTAGAACTTGGTTAAGCACTTCGATAGCGATTCTTTTAGAGATGCAGTAGTAGCTGAAGTGTTGGGTTTGGTATAGTAGAGAATGATTGGAAGAAAAATTGGGGGACCAAGTTGATCAAGAAAAGAGAGGGTGTGGGTTTTGAGATGAGAGGGTGTTGGAGAAGATGGTTTGATGGTCTCTTTAGAGATGATTTCAACATTCATTGCCATCTTGAAATTGCTATGCTATGAAATGGATGGTTAGCTGTGCGTGTGTGTGTTGCTTCAAGTGCAATCTCATATTGTCTTCATTTATATGTAATGGTAGCTGCCAATGTTGAACACTGTGAAGCAAGTCCAACTTTGTAGGACTTTTTTTATTGTTTTTCCTTGGCAGGGATATGTCAATGTAAACTATGTATAAAAAATGTGACAGCCAACATATATAGGTTATTCAGGGCAATTGAATTATGAGAAGATGTCAACAAAGGGGGTGTGGTCACACCCACCATATTTGATTTGAATAAATTTATTAGGTCTTTCTACTGACCAAAAACTTAAATTAAAACTTGGCCTTTGTTCATCCCTTCAACTGGCCAAAAACAATTCCAAGTCCTACTTAAATCTTATGATGTGACAAAATATGTAACAACACATGCTTACATAGAGACTGCAATATACATTAGAAGTTTTTTGAACAGAACATTAGAGTAATGTTGTCTTAGAAGCAAATGCTAGTACATAATGTATCTGGATCACTTTCAAACTCAACAATGTCTTCATCCAGTAAGCTCACCCAAGCTTCAATTCCTTCTCCATCTCTTGTGTCCATCAATATCACAACATTCCTGAAATACATAGGTGGACTCACCCAAACAGGCCTTCCCCATCCAAAATCAGCATCATAGAATAGCCAACACCAACTAGTGAAACTAATCTGCTCTCTCTCCCCTTTGCCTTGCTCAATCAACCCAGCTTTGATGTGTTTCAAATACCATTCGTCGCCGCTCTCCAACTTCTTCACAAACTCTCCATCAACCCCTCTAATGGCACTTCTAATCTTGCCTACCAAGGAGCAGTACTCGTCTTCATCGTCTTCTGTTTCAAGTGATTCAATCACAAGAACACTCATGTTACCAAAGCCATGTTCTGCCAAGGGAGGAGCCCTTCTCTTTCTCAAGTTCATCGCGTGAAATACCGAATAAGGCTTGCTAGTCGAGCGTGATTTTGATCGATTTGAGTCCACGAATCGCTTCCATATGAAGGCAGATACCACTTCAATCCGCGTAGGGGACTCTATGTTTCGGGCTTTGTCTCTAAGTCTTGCAATGTCTGTGGCATTGAACACAAACCTTTTCGTCACAATCTTATTGTCTTTCTCATGATCATAACCCCATTTTGTTGCCTGAGATTCTTGTTCAATGTCATTTGTATCATCTCTCCATGGGAACAGAGTTGCCAACTCGAAATGAGGAGCAACCGTTTCGCAATCTCCACGAGCGGTACAACTCCACCCGTTAACAAACATGCCGAGTGCAGATGCATCGGCAACCTTATGCGAAATGCACACTCCAATCGCGATTCCTCCGCATTGAAATCGGTTCACTTGGACAAGTAGAAGTGGGGACTCAAGATCATGAATGTGAAGCTCACAAGGCAATAGTTGTTTGAGAGAAGGAATGTTTGGGTTGGTGATCACATCTAATAGAGTGCAGTTGGTGACTTTGGCTTCCAAGTAGTCCACGCCTGCGTCGTTGCAATCGACGGAGACATCGTCTTTGAGTCGCCCCGCTAAAGGGTAAAACTTGGTTAAGCACTTGGAGAGTGATCTTTTCAAGCATGTACTACTAGAAGTAGTAGTAGAAGTAGAAGTTTCAGGTTTGGTGTAATAGAGAATAATTGGAAAAAGAAAAGGTGACATAGTTTGATCAAAATAGGAGAGGTTGTAGGTTTTGAGATGAGGGGGTGTTGGAGATGAAGGTTTGATTGTGTCCCTAGTTATGATTTCCACTTCCATCATCATGTTCAAAATATTAAACAAGGGCAACGGCTAGGGAAGACAATATATTAGGTTTTGTGTTGGTGATGAGGTGAATGGAAACATCGGAAATTTGGAACCTTATGGAATTTATGAGCAATGTTGTTACTTGGGTACGTCATCTTACGTGTGGATATAGAATGGGACATGTGCGTAGCAGTCAATGAATGTGTACAAATTTACAATGACGGAGTGATCCGCAAGTATTGGTTTTATATAATTTCCTTAACAAGCAAATGCATTGAACCTTGGAGATCAAATATATAAGTTAGAGGTGAGAGAAACTTTAGAAGCTACTTCCTTTCATCATTCTAATTTTTTAATTTTTTAATTTATTATTATTTATTTATTTCTATTATCGATTGTCCCAAGATATATAATTATCTATTATGTGTGCATTTATTAATAATTAATAATGGTTATATTATCAACGAATGGATTAATAGAATTAATACATTCTACTCGAAACATGGGAAAATACATGGAATGGAGTGTGGTAAATATTTTTAAAAATTATGGGCAAATACATGAAATTGAGTGTAGTGCAAGCTCTATTCCCCCTATAAATTTCACCTTCGATCTATTCTTCTACGCTGTAATTCTCCCGCATATTCTTGGGGAGTGCTTGGTCATCATCCGAATTTATGTTCGGTCTCGAAGTGCACATGTTTGTAGGGTTTTTTGTGTTTGAATGGATGCACAAGTACCATGGGTTGACTCATGTAAAGGGTCGAGCACGTCGATTTTTATTTATTATTTTTATATATAGTTTTTGCAGGATCAACTACGACACTCATCATTTTGTAACTTTTCTAATGTTTTTTTGCTATTTTTCATACATATAAACCATGAAGATTTTCACTGACGCCTGCGCGAAGCGCAGGGAAACGACTAGTATATATATAAAAGTTGGAGCTGAGAGAAAGTTCACATGCATCCTCCTTTCATCATTTTAATTATCTAATTTCTAATTTCTTATTTTAAGGTATTTATTTATTTAAAGTATTTAAGGCGATTGGTTGTTTCGAGGAATATATTAATTCCTCCATTTATTAATTGACTAAAACAAAAATCTAGCTCTTAAAATTTAAGAGCATCTATTTCGTCTCATAATTATTTAATTAATTGCTAATTAAATAGAAATACATCCATAATTAATTAATTAATTAATTGGGTGCGCTCATTTACATTGACCGATTACAGCTGTGCATGCACGGTATCATCTTGCTTGCAAGTCACTCGAATGAGAGATAAAGTTTTACATGCCATCTCCTTCCACTATTTCATTTTAAGAATTTTCTTAATTTTTTCTATTTTCTAATTTTAAAATATTTGTATATTTGTGTTATTTATTGTTTTAAAATATATTCATCCCCCATATTTTTGAAAAACGAAAAATCCAACTTTGAATTCAAATGAATTCATCAATGCATTAAGTCTCTATTTCGAATCTTACACCATCGATTTGGTTATCACAACATTATTTATATATATTGTTTAGAGCACTGAAATAACAATTAAATTTATTTGAATTCTTTTTTTTTTGTTAATAAATGATTACTTCAATAATTCGCAAGTAAACAATTTTTTTTATCCTCTATTGTATATTTTTTTTCTAAAAAATATGAGTTGATTATCGTGAATTATAATTTTAATTGTAAAAAATATTAAAATATATTCACGTAAATTTATTTACTAACTTCATCTTAAAATTTTAATAACTCATGCGCAAAGCGCAGTAAATCGACCAGTATAAATATATTAGCAAGAGAGTCTAGGGTATTTGCTCGAGGTGCTCTTTGAGTTAGCCTCTTTATTTATTTTTGTGCGAATGGAGAGATTGTCGTTGTTGTCCTGATATGGGTGGGTTCAAGGGGACACTGGTAAAGATATCCTGGTGCATAGACAATTAAAGAAGAGGTGTTGCCAAAGCTTTTGTAGCGATAATGTCATGCTGGATTTGTGTAGATGTTAAACGAGCTGAGTTTGGACTCAAATTTCAAGAGCTTTAGTAGTTTTGCAAACAACAAGAGCCTTCCCCACTCCAACATGTAAATGTTTAGCTCCTATAACCCTTCACCAAAAATCAGTCCAAGTAAATTTAAAGATGTAGAAACAGACACAGGCTAAGTCGAGATGATCTACGTCCGGTCGGCGGTGAGACCTATCACCTACCCTTTCCACTACTATATGGAGGTACGCTCAACATATTTTACACAACTAGCGGAGTTACGCGCCTAGTGGTGAGTGCTGGAACCCCGGTAGACCCATGTCCCCGTGAACCGCGCATCTCTCGTGCAATGGACGCTAGATAATCTCTACTTTACTTTCAAAGATAAATAATTCCAAAATTCTAGGACTCAAAAACAAGTTAGGCTACAAAGCCCAAAGAAAATCGAATACAAGTCCAATTAAATCCAAATTATTTCATTAGCATGCTTTTCATCAATCTTTGTTCAAGAACGACATCAATTGTAGGAATCAGAGTCAATGAAACAATTCACAAAGCATCATGTCACAATATTCATCCATGAATAGATACAAGAACATGATGTGCGAGTTCAAGTAATACTGTCTACCAATAAACCAATAAATCAATAAAGGTGAATGAAATGAAATATAAAAATTCTCACAGTTGTACTTACTCTTCACACGCTTGTTTTAGTCTATTCGATCCCTCGACAAATTCGAAATGTGTGCCCAAACGCCGGAGTTCTCCCCTTAGTTCCCTAACATTCAATAATGTATCACTTTAGGCCAAATATAAGTCGAGATAAATTTCTAATTTTTTTTTTAATTTTAGGCCAATCCGCCTATTTCGCGATTTTCGAGGTAAAACCCCCGTAAAATGCTCGTTCAAAGCTCCAAATACTTTATTATTCTTAGAAATTCATTAATTTCTATTTATTTTGTTGAAATATAATTTTTCGGAATTTCTCCCAAATCTTCTGGATTTTTTCTTTTTTTTTTTTTTTTTTTTGTGGCGAGGCCAACCGATCCTAGCCAGGGCGCTGGGCCTGGCTCACCCCATGGGCCGAGCCTGGCCCAGGCCCTTGGCCCGGCCTGCTTGGGGGAAGGGGCGCACGCGCACAGCACGTGGGTGTACCCCCTTCTTCCCCAATGAACCAGAGACTCCCTGGTTCGTTGGGGAGTTTTTTTTTTTTTTTTTTTTTTTTTTTTTTTTTTCACGAGTTGGGGTTGGAGATCCAACCCCAGCTCGTTTAAGGAGGATGGGAGCTCCCGAGCTTTCGAGCTCCCGAACCCCGTTGCCAAGCCAACCCTCAACGCCACAAAAATTGAAACACCACACTCACATTGGTCTTTTCTGGTTCTCTCTTTCTCATTCTCCTCCACCTCCACCAGTGATTCTTCTTTCTCTCTTCTCTCCCGGTTTCGATTTGTTTTAGTGAGGATAAGGAGATGATACTATTGACTTACTATTTATATAGTGGTCATTTTAAACCATAGCCTTAAATCTTGGTGTGCACACGTATCCCGATGCTCATCACATGGAACACATTGTCCCACTTGTACCCCAAGTCACTTGTGAGTGACTCAACAAAGTGACACCTTGCCTCATGATGGGTTAACGCGTGTCTCGATGCACATCCAATGCCTAATGTTTTATTTTCCTAGCTATAGGCCATTTAATCCTTTAGCTACATGTGGCCGCATTAAAACCACTCATTACCCAATAAATTCACATTTTATTCACGTAAATTAACCTTACCCAATATGCCGCTACCTCGACACGCGACTCGAGGTATGTCCCCGCTCGTCTCTATACTTACACACACGTAGAAAATTAACTTAATAGTCTACACATATACAATACACTAGACATACATCACAACAAATATAAAATGTACCTCGACCATTACCTCGGTAATCGGACATATCACGGTGTGGGTCCCACAATACGGGTCGTTGAGCCTGTTTAAAGATATAAACATGGTTAGCGATTTTAGGCCATTACAATAAACAAATTAAGTTGTAAAAATTTTCACTTAGTAAATTTCGACAAAATAATTTTTTGAAACAACGAAATTGACTAAGTCATATTACAAAATTGATATATCGTGGACCGTTATGGACATGCGTGTAAGTGATGTGACATGACTTGGTGACATGTCCGGTAATGTGGCAATGCCCAGTTTGCCTCGAAATTTGAGGTTGTCACGTAAAACTATTAATTTGAAAGATGTAGGACAGATTGAAGCTTGGACTTGAGAACTTGATTATTTCATTTAACTTAAGAACTCAGTTAAAGACACAAAAAACAACAATTGAAAGTCAAACATAATTGAAACACACTTAGCCATAACACAACAGCTAAACATGATCCATGACTCAATAACTAAGTCAAAGACTCAAAACTGAACTCCAACAAAAGAGCCATAACAATCTAAACTGAAGACATGGAGATTAAATCAAATTCCGCAATATGTATTACATGTTTGTGTTAGGTTTAGAGACACCGCAATGACACACTTTATTAATCACTTTAATAAACTCGTTTATTACAATGTGGGGGCTTAACTCTAATTTATAGACTCACATAAACATACTCCTAATCCAACTAGGAAATCCTAAATAGACTCATACTCTAACATGAAGTCCTAATCAAACTCAAACACTAATCTAATTTAGATTACAACTCCAACAATTTGCATTAATTTACGCAGTTTTAAGGCATACTTCAAACAAAAATGATATTTTTTAAAAGTTCGATTTTTTTCGCTTCGTTGCCTCTCATAAATAGCTTGAGTGCGAATAACCTGCCTCAAATCTTATTATTTTCTTTGAGAGGGATAGCATAGATAATCTTATTGATGATTATATCAAATAAATTAGCATTTCAAGAGTTCCATCCGTCATCAACCATGAATGAAAGTGAACATAAAACATCGATGGAGGAGATATAATGGGAAGTTCCTAAGGTGAACTTTATATATTTTTTTAAATGAAAAAGGAGACTAGGTGACGCAGCGGAGATCTTCTAAACTAGTTGAATGAATTCACGAACAATTCGATCTAGGTCAGAACTTAAGCCAAAGTTCGAAAATTTTTTTATTCAAGCAAAAAAAACTGCGAATTACATTTAATAGGTCGCTTAAATAGCGAAACCCTAAAATTTGCCAAAAATAGTAAAAAGTCCAAAAAGCTCTAAAAGCCATAAACTGGAAACTAGACGAAAAATAAAAACAAATGCCGCAAACGGCAATAAAAACGAAAATTCCTAATGAAAGTTATAAGCTAAACAAAACTTTCCTAAAATAGCAAAATTGCCATTTCGGAGGGCGAAACGATGAAATTTGCAGAATAACGTCGTAGACACGACATTGCAGTGATCCGTGATCTCCACGCCGTTTCCAATCAACCCATGCCCCCGAAACGTCGAAACTCAAACGCCCGAACTTCACCGAAATTACCAAAATGCCATCCTGTCATATCTTTTCATATTTTTTCAAGAATTTGCAAATTAATTCTTGGACTTCATCATTATCCTGTCAAGATTGGACTTCATCATTATCCTTTCAAGAATTTGCAAGCTAATTCTTGGACTTCATCATTCTCCCCAGGATGGACAGAATTCGCCCTCGAATTGTCATCATCAGACGTATCCCCATAATAGGGAACAAGATGTTTGACATTAAATACATCAGTCGTGCGAATGTGACTTGACAACTTCAATCTGTAAATATTAATATTAATTTTCTCAAGAACCTCCACAGGACCAATCTTCCGAACTAACAATTTGTTACAATCACCTCGAGAGAATCGGTCTTTAGTGAGAACTGCCCACACAAAGTCACCACTTTGAACTCTACGTGACGCTTCTTCCGATCCGCATATTGTTTGTACTTGTCAGCAACCTTCTGCAAGTTATCTTTGACAGATTGATGAATCTCTTGCAGCCCACTAACAAAGTTTTCTACCTTGCCATGCCATCTAGTCTTACTTGGCACTGGTAACAGATCGAGAGGACCTCGAGGTAGTACTGAATACACAACCTGAAAAGGACTAAACCTGGTACTTCGATTAACAACATTGTTGTGTGCAAATTCTGCCTGGCTCAACTTGAAGTCCCAACTCCTAATATTCTTACCCACCAAGCTCCTCAAAAGATTGCCTAATGAACGGTTGACAACTTCAGTCTGCCCATCAGTTTGCGGATGATAAGCACTGCTAAATTTCAGTTGCGTGTTCACCATAGCCCACAAACTACGCCAAAAATGGCTAAGGAATCTGGTGTCCCGATCTGAAACAATCAAGGTAGGAAGGCCATGCAATCTATACACCCCCGAAAGAAGCTGAGCCACCTTTACAACATCTGTGGTCTTTTTGAATGGGATGAAGTGGACCATCTTGAAAAAACGGTCAACCACCACAAAAATAGAGTCATTTCCCTGCTGTGTTCTAGGCAACCCCAGCACGAAATCCATGCTAATATCAACCCATGGTTATTCTGGAATGGGCAAATGCATATATAAATCGACGTTAGTTGCAGTACCCTTCGAAAGTTGGCAAGTCCGGCACCGCCGCACATATCTGTCCACTTCCTTGCGAATAATAGGCCAAAAGTAAGAGGCCTTCACCAACTGCAAAGTGCGATCACGCCCAACATGTCCCTCTCCATGCAACTCTCTAATAATCAGCAATCTCAGGCTGCAGTTAGGAATGCAAAGCTAATTGCCCCGAAATAAGAAACCCTCCTAGAGTGTGTAATCAGTACGCTCCACACTCCGCACCTTCTCCACAATAGTAGCAAAGAAAGGATCAGTAGTAAACAAATCAGAGAAGGTGGAAAACCCAGGTACCTCAATGGTCATGTGGCTCAACAAACTTTTTCGTCTGCTCAGGGCATCAACAACTCTGTTGGTCACACCAGACTTTGTTTCACCACAAAAGTAAAACGCTCCAAATATGCCACCCAGGAAGCATGTATGGCCGAGACCTTGTTCTGCCCATATAAGTGTCGTAATGCCTCATGTTCTGTAAACATCACGAACTCTCTGTGAAAAATATAATGCCGCCAATGTTTCACGACTTGTACCACTGCATAGAACTCCACATCGTATGTGCTATACCTCAACTTCGCCCCGGAGAACTTCTCACTGAAATAGGCAACATACCTATTATTCTGACTCAAGACAGCTCCAATGCCTACCTTTGATGCATCACTATGCAACTCAAAAGGTAGGTGAAAATCTGACAACACCAGAATGGGTGCAGTGGTTAACCGCACCTTAATTAGTAGGAAGACTTCATCTGCCTCGTTGCTCCACCCAAACTTCACGCCCTTCATACAGTCTGTAATTGGGGCCATGATACTGGTGAAGTATGGAATGAACCGCCTGTAGAAGGAAGTCAACCCATGAAAGCCGCGAACCTCCGTGACGGTGGTGGGTCTAGGCCAAGTGCGGATGACTTCTACTTTAGACTCATCAACCTGTAACCTTTCTCTAGAAATGACATAGCCTAAAAAAAGGACCTTCGGTGTCAAAAATGAGCACTTCTTCATCGCGGCATAGAACTTCTCTCTGCGCAAGATAGTCAGAACATCTCGCACGTACTGGAGGTGTTCCTCCTCGTTAGTAGTGTATATCAATATATCATCAAAATATACCACAACACACTTGCCTATCAAAGGTCTCAAGCTCTGGTTCATGACTCTCATGAAGGTGCTAGGGTTTAGGGCGTTTGACAGCCCACGCGACATGACAAACCACTCATACAGCCCCTCCCTGGTTTTAAAAGCAGTCTTCCACTCATTCCCAACTCTAATGGGAATCTGGTGGTACCCACTATTTAAATCCATTTTTGTAAAATTTTTTGCTCTACTCAATTGGTCAAGTAAATCATCCAAACGAGGGATAGGAAAGCGATACCTGACAATAATCTTGTTGATTGCTCTACTGTCCACACACATTCGCCAGGAGCCATCTTTCTTTAGTGTAAGGAGGGCTGGTACTGCACACGGACTCAGACTTTCACGGATGAATCCCTTAGCCAATAACTCTTCAACCTGTCTACGCAACTCCTCATGCCCACTGGGACTCATTCGGTGGTCTATTAGGTAGTGACGCACCAGGTTCAAAGTTAATCTGATGCTGAATATCACGCAATGGCGGCAGTCCTTCTGGTATCTCATCAGGGAAAACATCACAAAACTCCTTCACAATAGGAATTGCAGCTTCAGGAACATCAACATCTCAATTTACCTCATTTCCCATCAAGATGTAAACTACTTTAGAATCCTGTAATTCATCTTCGAATCTTGCCAAAGACAGCAAGCTGCTAGATTCTTTAGTAGGCTGAACTTCCTCCGGATCCTTGGCGGGTACTAGCACAATCTTCACTCCCTTGAACATAAGGGTGTATTTATTGATTCTGCCATCATTCACAACTCCCATATCAAACTGCCAAGGACGTCCCAGTAACAAGTGGCAAGCATCTATAGCCACAACATCACACCAGACTGAATCCTTTTAGTTAACACCAATATAAAAAGTCACCAAGGCGCGCTTCGACACCTTCACCTCACCACCCTTCTTCGTCAAGCTAGCTTGTAGGGCTTGGGGTGTTGTTCAGTTGCGAGGCCCAACTTCTGAACCGCTTCAACTGAGACGATATTCTCGCAACTGCCTGTATCAATCATTAACCTGCACACCTTGCCTAAGATGGTACACTTGGACTGAAAGATGTTATTCCGCAGCTACTCATCATCAGCGACAACTTTAGTAGTCATACACGAACGCCTCACAACCAAGACAATACCCACATGTCCAGTCACGATCTCCTCTTCTGTGTTGTCAGAAGTATCAAAGGCTGGTTCTGTAGTGATGTTGGCCTATTCCCTTTCGTCTTCCTCTTCGTTCTCAATAAAGAGAGTCTTTTTCCCTTTACATTCTGACTTCCCGTAATCAACTTCGCCATAACCGAAGCATTTAATCCCACTAGTGTTAGGTCTGTTCGTGCGACTAGCAGGGTTAATTGTAGCGATATTACCTCTAGTATTGGCTGTCCCAACACTAAAATTACTGAAAACATTACTCACACCCCGACGATGTTGTTTCTCCACCAACAATGCTCGTTGGTACGCTGCAGATAAGGAAATCAGATCAAACATGTTAACGACATCTTGGATCTGCACCCTTAGTCCACCAATATACCGCACAACTAATTGGTCGTTAGTCTCCTGTAGTTCGTTTCTAGCGACTAACTGATAAAACTCAGTAGTGTAATCATCTACTGACTTTGCCCCTTGTCTCAGATTCTGCAACCTCTGATACATAAGGCGTTGGAAGTTGTAAAGCAAAAACTTAGCCCGTAAGTGCTTTTTCATCTTCTCCCACGAGGTGATCTTCGCCTTTCCATTCCTATTCCACATCAACTTCTGCCGTTGCCACCAAGCCATGGCCATGTTGCAGAATCTGGTCGCAACCAGTTGCACACGCTTGTCTTTGGGCACACCTTTGAATTTTATGACTTCATCAACTGACGCCAGCCAGTCCAAGAATTCTTCCAGTTGAAGAGTGCCATGAAATTCTGGGACCTCTGTCTTCATTCCAGACTCCCACCGCCTGCGATCATCCTCAACAGCACGCGGCCTTTAGCGCCTCCTCGATGCCTCGACATACTCATCCTCCCCTTCGGTAGAAGAATCTTCTACTCGTTCATCACCAATAGGTTCCCTTCGATGGTTACGGATACGGTTCATATTCTGACAAAAAAATTGATCGATTCTGGCAGTTAATTGTTCTACCACCGCGCCCATGCGTTGGTCAATTATTTGACCAATTTGTCAATTCAGATTGCCACGGTCATACACCTTCTCGATACGCTGCTGGTTCCTCTTCGGCGGCATGATTTCTCCAATCACGCTGAAGCAGGCTTTGATACCAACTGAAGCAGAGGAAATCTTCTAAAACAGTTGAACGAATCCACGAACAACTCGATCTAGGTCAGAACTTAAGCCAAAGTTCGAAAATTCTTTTATTCAAGAAAAAAAATTGCGAATTACATCTAATAGGTCGCTTAAATAGCGAAACTCTAAAATTTGTCAAAAATAGTAAAAAGTCCAAAAAGCTCTAAAAGCCCTAAACCGGAAACTAGACGAAAGATAGAAACAAATGCCGCAAACGACAATAAAAACAGAAATTCCTAATGAAAGTTATAATCTAAACAAAACTTTCCTAAAATAACAAAATTACCGTTTCGGAGGGCGAAACGATGGAATTTCGCCGAAAAACGTCGTAGACACGGCGTAGTAGTAACTCGTGATCTCCACGCCGTTTCCAATCAACTCATGCCCACGGAAGGCCGAAACTCATACGCCCGAACTTCACCGAAATTACCAAAATGCCATCCTGTCATATTTTTTCATATTTTTCCAAGAATTTGCAAACTAATTCTCGGACTTCATCATTATCCTGTCAAGAATTTGCAAGCTAATTCTTGGACTTCATCATTCTCCCCAGGGTGGACATAATTCGCCATCGAATTGTCATCATCGATGTATCCCCATAATAGGGAACAAGATATTTGACATTAAATACATCAGTCGTGCGAATGTGACTTGACAACTTCAATCTGTAAGCATTAGGATTAATTTTTTCAAGAACCTCCACAGGACCAATCTTCCGAACTGACAATTTGTTGTAATCACCCCAAAGAACCAATCTTTAGTGAGACTGTCTACACAAAGTCACCACTTCAAACTCTACGTGACGCTTCGTCCGATCTGCATATTGTTTGTACTTGTCAGCAGCCTTTTGCAAGTTATCTTTGACTGATTGATGAATCTCTTGCAACCCACTAACAAAGTCTTCTGCCTTACCATGCCATCTAGTCTTACTTGACACTGGTAACAGATCAAGAGGACCTCGAGGTAGTACTGAATACATAACCTGAAAAGGACTAAACTTGGTACTTCGATTAACAACATGGTTGTGTGCAAATTCTGCCTGACTCAACTTGAAGTCTCAACTCCTGACATTCTCACCCACCAAACTCCTCAAAAGATTCCCTAACGAACGGTTGACAACTTCAGTTTGCCCATCTGTTTGCGGATGATAAGCACTGCTAATTTTCAGCTGCATGTTCACCGTATCCCACAAACTGCGCCAAAAATGGCTAAAGAATCTGGTGTCCGGATCTGAAACAATCGAGGTAGGAAGGCCATGCAATCTATACACCTCCCGAAAGAACAGCTGAGCCACCTTTACAGCATCTGTGGCCTTTTTGCATGGAATGAAGTGAACCATCTTGGAAAAGCGGTCAACCACCACAAAAATAGTCATTTCCTCGCTGTGTTATAGGCAACCCCAGCACGAAATCCATGCTAATATCAATCCATGGTTGTTCTGGAATGGGCAAAGACATATATAGACCGACATTAGTTGCAGTACTCTTCGAAAGTTGGCAAGTCCGGCACCGCTGCACATATCTGTCCACTTCCTTGCGAATGGTAGGCCAAAAGTAAGATGCCTACACCACCTGCAAAGTGTGATCACGCCCAACATGTCCCTCTCCATGCAACTCTCTAATAATCAGCAATCGCAGCCGCAGTTAGGAATGCAAAGCTGGTTGCCCCGAAATAAGAAACCCTCATGGAATGTGTAATCAGTACTCTCCACACTCCGCACCTTCTCCACAATAGTAGCAAGGAAATGATCAGTAGTAAACAAATCAGAGAAGGAGGAAAACCCAAGTACCTTAATGGTCATGCGGCTCAACAAACTTTTTCGTCTGCTTATGGCATCATCAACTCTATTGGTCACACCAGACTTGTGTTTCACCACAAAAGTAAAACGCTCCGAATAGGCCACCCAGGAAGCATGTCACCTTGTTTTGCCCATGTAAGTGTCGCAATGCCTCATGGTCTGTAAACATCACGAACTCTGTAGAAAAGATAATGCCGCCAATGCTTCACGTCTTGTACCAATGTATAGAACTCCACATCATATGTGCTATACCTCAACTTCGCATCGGACAGCTTCTTGCTGAAATAAGCAACATGCCTATTATTCTGACTCAAGACAGCTCCAATGCCTACCTTGAATGCATCACTATGCAACTTAAAAGGTAGGTGAAAATCTAACAACACCAGAATGGGTGCAGTGGTTAACCGCACTTTGATTAGTTTGAATGCTTCGTCTGCCTCGTTGCTCCACCCAAACTTCACGCCCTTCATACAGTCTGTAATTGGGGCCATGATACTGTTGAAGTGTGGAATGAACCGCCTGTAGAAAGAAGCCAACCCATGAAAGCCGTGAACCTCCGTGACGGTGGTGGGTGTAGGCCAAGTGCAGATAGCTTCTACTTTAGACTCATCAACCTGTAACCCTTCTCTAGAAATGAGATAGCCTAAAAAAAAGGACCTTTGGTGTCAAAAATAAACACTTCTTCATCACAGCATAGAACTTCTCTCTGCGCAAGATAGTTAGAACATCTCGCACGTGCTGGAGGTGTTCCTCCTCGTTAGTATTGTATATCAATATATCATCAAAATATACCACAACACACTTGCCTATCAAAGGTCTCGAGCTCTGGTTCATGACTCTCATGAAGGTGCTAGGTGCTTTCGACAGCCCAAACGGCATGACTAACCACTCATACATCCCCTCCCTAGTTTTAAAAGCAGTCTTCCACTCATTCCCAACTCTAATGCGAATCTGGTGGTACCCACTCTTTAAATCCAGTTTTGTAAAATTTTTGCTCTACTTAATTGTTCAAGTAAATCATCCTAACGAGGGATATGAAAGCGATACCAGACAGTAATCTTGTTGATTGCTCTACTGTCCACACACATCCGCCAGAAGCCATCTTTCTTTGGTGTAAGGAGGGCTTGTACTGAACGCGGACTCAAACTTTCACGGATGAATCCCTTCGCCAATAACTTTTCAACTTGTCTGCGCAACTCCTCATGCTCACTGGGACTCATTCGGTAGTGCGGGCTATTAGGTAGTGATGCACCAGGTTCAAGGTCAATCCGATGCTGAATATCACGTAATGGTGGCAGTCCTTCTGACATCTCATCAGGGAAAACATCACGAAACTCCTTCGCAATAGGAATTGCAGCATCAGGAACATCAACATCACTATTTACCTCATTTCCCATCAAGATGTAAACTACTTCAAAATCCTGTAATTCATCTTCAAATCTTGCCAAAGACAGCAAGCTGCTAGATTCTTTAGTAGGCTGAACTTCCTCCGGATCCTTGGCGGGTAATAGCACAATCTTCACTCCCTTGAACGTAAAGGTGTATTTATTGGTTCTGCCATCATGCACAACTCCCCTATCAAACTGCCAAGGACGTCCCAGTAACAAGTGACATACATTTATAGCCACAACATTACACCAGACTGAATCCTTGTAGTTAGCACCAATAGAAAAAGTCACCAAGGCGCGCTTCGACACTTTCACCTCACCACCCTTCTTCAACCAAGCCAGCTTGTAGGGCCTGGGGTGTTGTTCAGTTGCAAGGCCCAACTTCTGAACCGCATCAATCATGAACCTACACACATTGCCTAAGATGGTACACTTGAACTGAAAGATGTTATTCCACAGCTACTCATTATCAGCGACAACTTTAGGAGTCATACAAGAACGCCTCACAACCAAGGGAGTACCTACATCTCCAGTCACGATCTCCTATTCCGTGTTGTCAGAAGTATCAAAGGCTGGTTCTGCAGTGATGTTGGCATCTTCCCCTTCGTCTTCCTCTTCGTTCTCAATAAAGAGAGCCTTCTTCACTTTACATTCTGACTTCCTGTGACCAACTTCGCCATAACCGAAGCATTTAATCCCACTAGTGCTAGGTTTGTTCATGCAACTAGCAGGGTTAATTGCAGCGGTATTACCTCAAGTATTGGCTGTCCCAACACTAACATTATTGGAAGCATTACTCACACCTCGACGCTGTTGTTTCTCCATCAACAATGCTCGCTGGTGCGCTGCAGATAAGGAAGCCGGATCAAACATGTTAACGATATCTTGGATCTGCATCCTTAGTCCACCAATATACCGCGCCAATAATTGGTCGTTAGTCTCCTGTAGTTCATTTCTAGCGACTAACTGATAAAACTCAGTAGTGTAATCATCTACTGACTTTGCCCCTTGTCTCAGATTCTGCAACCACTGATATATAAGGCGTTGAAAGTTGTAAGACAAAAACTCAGCCCGTAAGTGCTTTTTCATCTTCTCCCACGAGGTGATCTTCGCCTTTCCATTCTTATTCCGCATCAACTTCTGATGTTGCCACCTAGCCGTGGCCCTGTTGCGAAATCTGGTCGCAACCAGTTGCACACGCTTGTCTTCAGACACATATTTGAATTCTAGGACTTCTTCAACTAACGCCAGCCAGTCCAAGAATTCTTCCGATTGAAGGGCGCCATGAAATTATGGGACATTCGTCTTCATTCCAGACTCCCACCGCTTGCGATCATCCTCAACTGCATGCGGCCTGTAGCGCCTCCTCGGTGTCTCAACATACTCATCATCCCCTACGGTAGAAGAATCTTATTGGTTCATCACCAACAAGTTCCCTTGGATGGTTACGGATACGATTCATATTCTGACCAAACAACTGATCGATTTTGACAGTTAATTGTTCTACTACCGCGCCCATGCGTTGGTCAATTATTTGGTCAATTTGTCGATTCAGATTGTCACGGTCATACACCTCCTCGATACGCTGTTGGTTCCTCTTCGGCGACATGATTTCTCCAATCACGCTTAAGCGGGCTTTGATACCAACTGACGCAGTGGAGATCTTATAAACCAGTTGAACGAATCAACAAACAACTCGATCTAGGTCAGAACTTAAGCCAAAGTTCAAAAATTCTTTTATTCAAGCAAAAAAATTGCGAATTACATCTAATAGGTCGCTTAAATAGCGAAACTCTAAAATTTGCCAAAAATAGTAAAAAGTCCAAAAAGCCTTAAAAGCCATAAACTGAAAACTAGACGAAAGATAGAAACAAATGCCGCAAACAACAATAAAAACGAAAATTCCTAATGAAAGTTATTAGCTAAACAAAACCTTCCTAAAATAGCAAAATTGCCGTTTCGGAGGGCGAAACGATGGAATTTCGTCGAAAAATGTCGTAATCATAGCATAGCAGTGTCCCGTGATCTCCACGCCGTTTCCAATCAACCCATGTCCCAGAACGCCGAAACTCAAACGCCCGAACTTCACCGAAATTACCAAAATGCCATCCTGTCATATCTTTTCATATTTTTCAAGAATTTGCAAACTAATTCTTGGACTTCATCATTATCCTGTCAAGATTTGACTTCATCATTATCCTGTCAAGAATTTGCAAGCTAATTCTTGGACTTCATCACTAGGGAAGTGTGTATACACATATGTACATAGTATGAGCATTATCTCTGGTTTGGGATTTCAAGGGAAGTTTGACATAAATGGATTGTGAGATTTTAACTTCACTTTAATTTTTAAGTTTGATTCATATTTTAGTATTTTTCCTTTTACTGAGATTAATCCATGATTGCTATTTTTGAATGTGTAGTTGCAAATACATGTTTAATTGCTAGTGAGCTATAACTGGTTGAAATGTTTGCATCTATAATCGTGTGAGAATTTTGACACTAAGGGATGAATGACTACCCACATGGATGACCATTTAGAGGAAATCATGTAATTGAAAAATCTAAGTTAAATCAAACACGTTTTGTGATTTGGTTATTTAGGGCTAGTGATCTCACAAATCTTGATTAGATGAATGTGTTAAATTCTAGAGTTCTGCACCTAGGGTTGCACATTTTTCAGAGAAGCACTCAACAGTCTTACCTTGTTTGTCAAAATTAAGAAATCATAAATTTTGGTGCGATGCCAAACTCTATATCTAGTATACTAAAATAGAATCAAACATAACTTTGTAGAATCGACAACATGTAGTTTAAAATTGAGGGGCAAAATAGTAGAGAGAATAGAGAAGAGCAATAGAGAGTTGAATAGGATAAGAAAACACATAAATTTTGTATTGCTCATGTATATTTTATGAAGCTCAGACTTACATTTATAGACTGAAATAAAAACTGAACTGAATTGAAAACAAGCTCCAAATAATAAGCTATTGCCAAGTACATTGGAATAAAGAAACTACCTCCTAGAGACTAAAAAAATTCAAAGAATAACTGTAAAACAATTTTACATGTGCACATGAGGTTGCAGGGCGTCAATTCTTGTAGAACTGTGGGCATGTGATAGATTTCCATTCATAGCACCAAGGTGGTTGGGTTTTCCTAAAGTTCAACCTCGAACAATAAATGGATAAGAGATGCTTAATGACGTTCCTTTGGGACACAAATAATATAAATGTTGTATCGTAATTTCTATAATATTAACGACATTTTCATTTTACTAATTTATAGTTTTCTATACAAATGGATAGACACATTTTCGGTTAGTCATTGTGTGACATACGTTTTATCAGCTTACCGTGATGCACTCGATTCGCAGAATGAGGATGACGTGGTAGACATCCTTATGCTGAAGTCATCGAGTCTCTTCCCGAATACTGTATCGATGGTCACGGTAGTTGGCTATCGACGTGTCCCCTAATTTTTTTCCACACAGTCGAGTGACATCGACCAGAAAGAGTTTTAAGGCAATTTAGAATGATACAGGCCGTGCCACCAAACTGTGATTACGACACCCGACTACACCGCATCGAGATGCGAGGACGCGTTCAAGAAAATTGGGTTGCTTTTCACACAAACTATATACAGATGTGGGAAAATCGTGGTGACATCATAGTCATAGCGGAACAAGAAGAAGGGCACGATCAACAAGACAACATGACGTGGTATCGATCAGTCACTAGAAAATACATCGGACACGACGAGGCTTTACGTGAATATTCGGTAGCCTTTAAACTATTATTCTTTTTTCCTCACGATTTACATATTAAATTGCGTGTACTAAACTCCTGTTTTTATATTAGTGTAACTTGGTGCGTTGACTGCAGTGAGTGTTCATTGAAGATGGGTACGAGCAATGTCTTGCTACGCTTGATGAAGGCATCAAAATTTTAGATGAAGATGAAAGACAAATGTCTACTCTATGGAATAGTGGAATTGATGTCGAACATGCCATAAATGAGGAGAATGAAGAAGATGATCAGAGCAAATCAAATAGAGAGGTGAGAAGAAAAACAACACAAACACAGATTGTGGTTGGGAGCACTAGACATCCTCGTCCACTACATCCTTCTAGGCGGACAGAGACTGCTGCTGAGAGTAGCAAATGTTCTCCTACATCACGTCCGAGAGCGAGAAGAACAAAGACTGTTGGTGACAGTAGCCAACGCTTATCCCCACCACGTCATTCTTTTCATGGGTACATTCCTACATTGTCCCCAATGCAACCAGAACCTCAAATGTTTGTACCTAGTGCGCCGATCATGAATCTTCCTCCTTACCATTTTGATCGTTATGCACCCGGGCCGTCGTCTTCATATATGGACCATGGAATGCCTAGACATCAAATGTATCATTCATTGCCTCAATACATGCCGAGTCCATTTACTCCACCATGTTATAATTACAATATGTCATATAGTGGAGATGACTCATTCATTAACATGTTAAACATGCCACCATCTCATGTTCTTTTTGACCAACCACATATAGGAAGTCAGTTTTTTGGGACGGTTCAACCTCCTATTTTTGGAAGCATTAGTACCAAAGATGAGTCGAGTAAATCGAAGGAAGAACATCAATTGACTCAACAAAATTCAATGCAAGATCAGCAACCTCGACAAACTCGACATAGAGTACGTCAAGTTTGCATCACGGAGCAACGACGTCAACGTAACCGTCGATAGACCTGTATGATAAATTTTTTTGATGGAATAAAATCATACTTTCAAAACTTCCTTATTGTTTTAATTTTAAATTCTAGACAAAGAGATAACGTGGTTTCGGCATTTACAGTTTTTCATTTACATATATATTCTTATTATTACGATTGTGTTGCATGGTTTGTAGTATATATGCAAAGGTTGCCCCTTCGAGATATGTGCGTAATGTTTGCATGGATTGTCCACCTCGAGATACACGCATGTTGTTTGCATGAGTTTTTCACCTCTGAAAACGTGTGTGTCGTTTGCATGGGTTGTCCACCTCGAGACATGTGCGTGACGTTTACATGGTTTACTTCGATTGCACGAGATTACATGGATTGCCCACCTCGAAATACGTGCATGACATTTGCACGGTTTGCGTTGATTGGATGAGGTTGTATGAGTTATCCACCTCGAGATACGTGTGCGACGTTTGCATGAATTGAATGAGTTGCATACCTTACGATACGTGTGTGATGTTTGCATGAATTGCACGAGGTTGCATGGGTTAGCCACCTCGACAGACGCGCGTGTTATTTGTATGACTTCTCCACCTCGAGATACATGCGTGACGTTTGCATGAGTTGTCCATGTCCATATACGTGCGTGTTCTTTACTTGAACCAAATTCATCAAAATTTTAATTGAATACCCCTTGACTTTTTAAAAGTCCATTAAAATCCTTTGAAATTCAAATTGAATACACCTCGATTTCAAAATACTCCGAACTCTTTTAAAATCCTTCCAAATCATACAATGGAATTTATGGAATACACCTGTATAGAATCACATAAAAGCTCGGCAATATATCCACACAAAAGCTAAGATTTTCCAAGTATCTTCCAAGCCTCTCTATCTACGCTCCTGTTTTAAACATGAACATGGAAGTGGAAATCATCTCTAGGGACACAATCAAGCCATCAACTCCAACTCCCACTCATCTCCAAACCTAAAATCTCTCCTATTTTGATCAACTTATTCCATCAGTTCTTGTTCCAATACTTCTCTATTACCCCAAAACCAAAGCTAGTTCTACTACTAGTACTAGTATTAGTACTAGTAGATGCTCGTACTCTCCTAAAGAATCACTCTCCAAATGCTTAACCAAGTTCTACCCTTTAGCGGGGTGAATAAAAAACGAAGTCTCCATCGATTGCAACGACGCAGGCGTGAACTTCATCGAAGCCCAAGTCACCAACTGTAGTTTATTAGATGTCAATGCAAAGATTGATACTCTAAAGAAATTCTTGCCATATTAGCCTTACATTGCATCCTCATAATTACCCCTTGTGGCTGTCCAAGTGAACCAATTATGCTACGGAGGAACCGCTATCATAGATCCATTCCAATTTTATCACAAAAATCCATGTTCTCCTAGTGCTCATTTCAGAGCGCGTGCTCGCTTCCAACACAATATATCTTTATACTTGATGGAGAAATGCCGACTTATTGCACGAAAAAGATGGTGACTAGATGAAGGAATGGTGAATTGTTGCACGGAAAAGGTGGTGACTGTCGACGGCAACAATATCCGTAAAAGTGTAGATAAGTGTGACGACTCCAATTTTCCACAAACTGGGCACCGCCCGGTGTGAAGACCATACCCCACCTGGGGCTGGGACCTCCAAGGTAGATGTATATGAACCCCCACCACGACCTAGGCCATATACATCTTTTATGTCCCCCCCATATATGAGCATCGCGCCTCACACCACCAGGGGTACAGTCTAGCTCAATGGTACAAGTTTCGCAAAAATCGTAACCTTTAGCCTTCAGGGTGCGGTTTCGAAACTTGGGAGGCGAAAGTACTATGCCCATATATGTAGCGACCCTGCGTTTCAGGTGGGCAGTGTACCCCTGGCGGTGTGAGGCGCGATGCGCATATATGGGGGGGGGCATAGAAGAAGTATATGGCCTAGGCCGTGGTGGGGGTTCATATACATCTACCTTGGAGGTCCCAGCCCCAGGTGGGGTATGGCCTTCACACCTGGCCTGAGCCCACGTGGACCCCCGAGCAAGTCTAGCAAGGTCAACGTAGGCCTCGTTAGTTTTCCAATCCATCATTATAAGTAAATTCATAATTTTAAGTTGAGTTATTAGTTTTTTCAAGTTTTTACAATTTAGCAGAAGCAATTAATTAAATAAATCAACAATAATGTAAAATCAACAATAATGTAAAAGAGTTGGGCAACCTAATTGTGGAACCCAGTAACATGTACATTCATGTATATCTCTCAACCCAAAAACAACATATAAATAAGTAATGCAAAACCTACACAAATTCGAGAGGGAAAGTCGCACTAATGGCCTTACAACAAATCACCTAATGTTGGTTCTTTTCCCTTACTCTTCTGCGACTCTGCACTCAGTCAAACACGAGAATGACGAGCTCAGGTAAGTAAAAGCCAGTGGGATCTAAACAGTAATTCAAAATAAAATGAAGCAGTCTAAGAGTCATGCAGATAGAAAGAAAACTATACCGAATGCATGATAATAAGACTGTAAAAACAATGAAAGTACAACGAGAAATTTGTGTCAAAGGAAACAATATAGAGAGGTGCCCAAGTAGTCCAAGACCACCGAATGCGGGTG
Source organism: Stephania yunnanensis (assembly GCA_039657365.1). Classification (NCBI taxonomy): domain Eukaryota; kingdom Viridiplantae; phylum Streptophyta; class Magnoliopsida; order Ranunculales; family Menispermaceae; genus Stephania; species Stephania yunnanensis. Next base: position 53,797,631 of record CM077589.1, on the reverse strand, counting down.
CCATATGGTCGAGGTCACAGAGTCGCGACAACGCCAAACAGACTCTGGTCATAGGACGCGGCATCGCCTGCTGTACCTAGAACGTCGCGAATGAAGGATATCAACGGTTCCCCGGATAAAACACATCTCATTCCGACCAAATACTCAAGTGACTCGAGGTCATGGCCCCAGTTGCAAATCGACAACCACTCCAATCAGAGACACGAGTATGACTCATTTGGCCCTCGAACACTCATAAGTGGGCGGGAATTCCAAGAAAATGACACAATACAACATCAATAAAATATAAGCTAAAATGAGCTACTGTGCAATTCCTAGCCGGTTTTACTTACCTCGAGAAATTGCAAATCGTCCTCAAAACATTCCGCTCACGTCTCGATATGCGCACCGATACCCGACTATTGCCTCATAAGTCCCTGGTGTCCATTTATATCATTTAAGGCTAAGTTACTTAAATCATTCTAATCACAACCAAATTAGGTGAAGTAAACCTTACCATGGCCTTCAAAAAATCCATTTGAATCCATCGCATCGTCGAAGTCGCAACCTCTCGTCGAGGATCGATCGGTCCGACGACGCGCCACCGCGCAGTTGCTCCACGCCATTCATCGCGCCGCCGTTGCCGCGTCGCCGCCGCCGTGCCACCGATGCCTCCCAGGTGTCGGTCGTCACCATTGTCGCTGCCCTGCCACGTCGCTGTCGGCCGACATCGCTAACGCGCCGCCGCAGTGCCGCCGTCCGCACCAGCCATCCAACCCGCCTGTTGGTTTGCTGACCGTCCACTGTTGTTGCTGATCCCGCCATCCGCCGCCGGTCAACGCACCACTGCGCCTGCCGCTGCTGCAGCTCATCCGTGGCCTCACAAGAGCTGCATTGCTCATCCGCGGCTTCGCGGGAGTCGCATACTGCTCATCCACGGCCTCCGCGTAGCGCGTGCCGCGCTGCTGGAGCCATTCCTGCCATCCTCGCTATCGGTCCTCACTGCTGCTGCCGTCGGCTATCCGCGCCGCCGTGCTAGAGAGTCGCCGGGGAGGTTGTCCGCAGTAGCCGATCTCCTTCTCCCTATCTCTTCGCCGTCTTCTCTCTCCCTCTTTCTTATTCCGCCATCTCTCTCTCTTTATCTCTCTCTCTCTCTCTCTCGCTCTCTCCTCTTCTCTCTCTATCTTCTTTTCTTCTTGAGAAAGGAAACAAATGTGTCCTCGAGATTCGCGTGAAGCAGAACTTGAGGCACATAAAAAATAGTTATTCATATGTTTTCCTTAAAAATTGGGCAACGCGCATCTCGAGGCATCACAAAATATTCACACCACTACCACCGTACCACCTCAAACCTTTATAGCCACTATAGCCACATTAAGCCGCTACCTCGGTCCCATGTCGACACACGACTCGAGGTGCATCTCCGCTCGTGTTTCGGCTCACCGAATTCCTCTCGTACTCGTAAAACAACTCAACAATTATAATCTCAAATTGGATATTACTCAATAATACATACATCACAGAAAAATATCATATATCGGTGTCTCTACCTGAGATTCGGACATACGTATTTCGACGAATGGGTCCCACATATGACCCTGACCTGACACGTGACACAAGTCAAATTTTCGGGCCGTTACAATAAGGTGAAGGGATCTGTTGATGCAAAAGTAGCAAGACATCTATAATCTTGATAGGGCTGGAGACCGAATTATTGAGGCAGAACGACGGGCCTGAAAAGATTTTTGGCATGGGCCTGGATTTTTTTTTTTAGTAAAGAAAGAGATCACAATATGATCTCTAAGGCTTCGATTTGAGAGTGTGCCAAAGCCCATTATGAACATAAGGAGGAAACTTCTGGAGAACTTCATGATCAATTTGTAACTGGATTTTTGGAGAGCCGAGTAAAATCCATAAAGAGAGGAGAATATTTTTTTCAGCATCTGACCAATGTAGAGCCTGAGCTGCAAAGACATTGATTTGATTTTTCTAAATGAATGCATCTAGTTGAAGCCCAAAAGGGTATAAGTCTTTGGCTAAGTATTCAATAAGTTGATGGCTGATTCTGGGACTCATGAAGTATGTGATGAATGAGGATGACATCATTTTATAGTTCAATAAAATCCGAGCACCTGATGTGGCGTCGCCTTATGAACTGGTCCCGAGTGTTGCAGAATAAAGTTCTTCAATTTGTTTAATCAATTTTTGCTTCAATTCGATCTTCTTTAGCATCCATTTTATCTTCAATTCTTTTTTTCATTTGTTGAAGCTGTTGGAGAATTGTGGATGCAATGTCCGGTGATAATGGAGCTATAGTTGATGGAGATGCAATTGATGGTTCGGTTGTAGGTTTTGGGAGAGACTTGCTTTTTATAAGTTTTTGGTAGGATGGGGAGATGGGAGACAAACTCAAACGGAGTAATGGGTTTTACTGTGGTTAACATTGGAGTGATAGAGTCTTATTTGATGGAATTAACATTAAACTTATCCCACCATTAGACATGAATTTCTTAGGTGAGATAGGTAAAAGAGCGGTTATTTGCTTGGTTGACTTTATGGGTACCATAAGTCCATTTGAGGATCCAGAGAATATTATGTTTTTGAATAAATTGAAAAAAAAAAGAGTTTTTCCTTTTCATAAAGTGTTTGGACCTTTAGGGGCAGTATTTGCTCAATGGGACCAAATTTATTCCACCATTTTGTCATGAACCAAGTTGGAAGGTTGATTCGTAAAGATTTTTTGAAAGTCATATACCAAGAATGTCCTGAGGATGGATCTTTGTAAAATAGGATGGCTTTCCATGCTTTAATATAATCTTTGTAACTTACCATCATTGGAGGATGAGAAGGTAAGAGTGTCATTGATTGATAAGAATATATACATTGTTGAACAAGGTTCTGGTGCGTCCATTCATCGATAGTGATGACCTTTTGAATTTTTAATTTAGAATAAACAATTTATGTAGAATCCCGCTTCTTGAAATGTTCAATAATAACTGATTGAGTTTTTGTAAGGAGAGCTTCATAAAACTTTATGGAGACTTGAGGACGAGTTGAGATGAAATGATAAGAAGAGGGCATAAGGATCTTAATTTGAGTATCAAAAGAGTGATCAAGCAAAGAATTTTGAATAAGAGTGACTAGAAGGTGATAGCGATAGCGAAAGAATGATTTATCATCAGAGTAATTATAAGAATTAAATAAAGGAGAGAATTTATTGGTGGATGTAGATGATTGATAGGTAAGAAGAGATTTACCTTTATCAGCCATGATCTGTACGTAATGAATTTGAGGAGTTATAAGGAATTCTCGAGATAAGAAATCAGGAAGGGAATTATTTTCTCCTTTTATATATTCGATATCAAAATAAAAAAACACTTAAAATAGCTTGCCAACGAGCAAATATTTGTTTTGAAACTAGATTTTTGACATCTTTCAAAAGTATATCTTAGGCCGATTTGCAATCTACTCGAATTAAAATTTTTAATTTAAAATATCATATTAAAATTTTTGAACACATAAAACAATTGATAAAACTTCTTTTTTGACAGCAACGTAATTCTGTTGGGTTTTAGTCCATAGTTTTGAGGTATAACAAACTAATTGTTATTTTCCCATAGGCAGAGTTTGTAACAGTATGCTACCATAGCCTAAGTCAGAGGCATCTGTTTGAATGATCTTTAGATAAGAGGGATTTGCTAAGTGTAGACATGGGAGAGATTTAACTGTAGTCTTGATGACCTGGATAGCCTTAGTATGGGCAGTAGTCCAATGGGATTTGACATCTTTTTTGAGGAGTTCTTAAAGAATTTTTCTATCTTTGGCTGCATGTTTATAAAAATCGGTTAAGTAATTTAAACATCCGAGAAAACGTTGTAATTGTTTTTTATCGGTGAGTTGATCTGGGAATTTATCGGCGAATTCGATAACACGGTCGATGGGAGTAATAGTTTGATTAGTAATTTATTGGCGAATTCGATAACACTTTGTAATTGATGGTCTCTTTAGAGATGATTTCAACATTCATTGCCATCTTGAAATTGCTATGCTATGAAATGGATGGTTAGCTGTGTGCGTGTGTTGCTTCAAGTGCAATCTCATATTGCCTTCATTTATATGTAATGGTAGCTGTCACGGGGCCGTTAAGAGAGGGGTTTACCTTAAAGAAATTTTTCTCGCTCAATTAAGCACAAATAAGAAATTTATGGATAAGATGATGCAAATATGTTGCAGGATCCCATTAAGTGATGAAGAGAAATGCTCACTAGCACAAGTAGTATTGCAAATATTGAAACGCTAACAATCTAAATCTACTTAATACACGTTAGATTATGTGGAAGTACTATTCGGCGATCTTGGCCAAGATACAAACGCGTGACGAAAACAACAACATAGCCTCAGTCGGAGCTTACAAACGCGTTAAAAGATATTAAACGGACACAAAGTCTAACTAGAAGTAGTCAGCTAGTGGAATAAGAAACATCAGAGAAACTGTTATAGTACTTCGTGATGTATTTTGTTGTGTATTAAGGGATAGGAAGGTCTTTGTACTTGTGAGGATTAGTTGTTGTTTTAGTTAGGACCAAGTTCACAAGTTTTGTGTGATCTGGTCACTTGAGTGTGATTGACACACACACCACTATATAAGGTGAGTCATGTGTGTTATGTAATTGAGTTTTTTCAAATCAATAAAGTGAGTTGTTTTTTGGTTTCTTGAGTTTGAAGAAGCTGTTCATGGTATCAAAGCAGGTTTTCTCTGTTTTTGATCCTGCTTAGCATTTGTTGATGGAGATCTGAGTATCAGATCTGAGCTGGTGAAAGTCATGGTGATTAGCCAAGCAATCGGAGACAACACAAATCGAGCTTCAAGTGTGTATGAGACAAATGTCTTCAATGTTGAAGGACTTTTGTATCTATCGACATCTGATCATCCAGGACTGGTGCTTGTATCAAATCCACTCACAGATTTGAACTACCTTTCATGGAGTAGAGCTATGCGTATAGCTCTTGGTGCAAAGACAAAGCTAGGATTCATCAATGGGAGTTGTGTTCAACCAGAAGAATCTCACAATGATTATGATCGTTGGTGCAAGCATCCCAGAGAAAGAAATGGACTAAGTTCAGTCGCTGGTCTAATTCATGATGGGTGTGGAAAATTTAATTGCAAGAGCTTCCAAAACTATTGACTTGCATTACGACGACTTGACTTAGTGTCTGTATGGACTTCGTTTCTCATACAAGTTTGCCATTTGCAAGAGCCAAGGCGCGGCCTTGCTCCTGCCAAGGCAGGACCTTACTCGTGCCAAAGGATCTGCCAAGGTATTGCCTTAATCGTGCCCAAGAAACCTGCCTAGGTTCGGCCTCGCTCGTGCCAAGGCGCGACCTAACTGTGCCAAGGCGCGACCTAACTCGTGCCCAGGGAATCCGCCTAGGCTCGGCTTTGCTCGTGCCCAAGGAACTTGCCAAGGCGCGACCTTGCTTGCGCCAAGGCGCGACCTTGCTCGTGCCCAAGGAATGTGCCTATATACCACTTCAATCCGTGTAGGGGACTCTACTTTTCGGGCTTTGTCTCTAAGTCTTGCAATGTCTGTGGCATTGAACACAAACCTTTTCGTCACAATCTTATTGTCTTTCTCATGATCATAATCCCCTTCTGTTGCCTGAGACTCTTTTTCAATATCATTTGTATCATCTCTCCATGGGAACAAAGTTGACAACTCGAAATGAGGAGCAACCGTTTCGCAATCTCCACGAGCAGTACAACTCCACCCATTAACAAACATACCGAGTGCAGATGCATCGCCAACCTTATGCGAAATGCACACTCCAATCGCGATTCCTCCGCATTGAAATCGGTTCACTTGGACAAGTAGAAGTGGGGACTCAGATCATGAACGTGAGGCTCACAAGGCAATAGTTGTTTGAGAGAAGGAATGTTTGGGTTGGTGATCACATCTAATAGAGTGCAGTTGGTGACTTTGGCTTCCAAGTAGTCCATGCCTGCGTCGTTGCAATTGACGGAGACATCGTCTTTGAGTCGCTCCGCTAAAGGGTAAAACTTGGTTAAGCACTTGGAGAGTGATCTTTTCAAGCATGTACTACTAGAAGTAGTAGTAGAAGTAGAAGTTTCAGGTTTGGTGTAATAAAGAATAATTGGAAAAAGAAAAGATGACATAGTTTGATCAAAATAGGAGAGGTTGTAGGTTTTGAGATGAGGGGGTGTTGGAGATGAAGGTTTGATTGTGTCCCTAGTTATGATTTCCACTTCCATCGTCATGTTCAAAATATTAAACAAGGGCAAGGGCTAGGGAAGACAATATATTAGGTGTTGTGTTGGTGATGAGGTGAATGGAAACATTGGAATTTATGTGCAACCTTGTTACCTGGGTACGTCATCTTACGTGTGAATATGGAATGGGACGTGTGCGTAGCAGTCAATGAAAGTGTACAAATTTACGATGATGGAGTGATCCGCAAGTATTGGTTTTATATAATTTCCTCAACGGGCAAATGCATTGAACCTTGGAGATCAAACAGATCAAACATTAGATCTAATCTATCTATCTATCGGATGAGAGAGAAAGTTCAGGAGCTATTTCCTTTCACTATTCTAATTTTTTAATTTTTTATTATTTATTTATTTTTATTATCTATTGTCCCAATATATATAATTATCTATTATTTATTTATTTTTATTATCGATTGTTCCAAGATATATAATTATCTATTTTGTGTGCATTTATTAATAATTAATAATGATTTTATTATCAACAAATGAATTAATAGAATTAGTATATTCTACTCGAAACTATGGACAAATACATAGAATGAAGTGTGGTAAAAGTTTTTAAAAATTATGGGCAGATACATGAATTGAGTGTAGTGCAAGCTCTATTCCCCCTATAAATTTCACCTCCAATCTATTCTTCTACGCTGTAATTCTCCCGCATCCAGTTTGATGAATTTTTGGGGAGTGCTTGGCCATCATCTGAAGTGTACATGTTTGTAGGGTTTTTTGTGTTTGACTGGATGCCCAAGTACCATGGGTTGACTTATGTAAAGGGTCGAGCACGCCGATTTTTATTTATTATTTTTATATATAGTTTTTGCAGGATCAACTACGACACTCATCATTTTGTAACTTTCATATTTTTTTTTATCTTTTTCATACATATAAACCATGAAGATCTTCACTGACGTCTGCACGAAGCGCAAGGAAACGACTAGTATATATATAAAAGCTGGAGCTGAGAGAAAGTTTACATGCATTCTCCTTTCATCATTTTAATTTTTTAATTTTCTAATTTTTTCTATTTTAAGGTATTTATTTATTTAAAGTATTTAAGGCGTTTGGTTGTTTCGATGAAGATATTAATTCCTCTATTTGTTAATTGACTAAAACAAAAATCTAGCTCTTAATAGAACAATCTATTTCGACTGCCTATCAATGTCAATCGAGTAATTTATTGTTTATAGACAAAGATGTAGTTACAAATAGATAACATATATGCATGTTTGGAGAAAGCTGGAATTCAACTGCCTATCAACGTCAATCAAGTAATTCGTCGATATTATTGTTGATACTTGAAGTTTATTAATTATGTTCAAATTACAAATGAGACAATTAATTGATTTTTTTGATTACATGTCATACTTCAGATGTTGAAAGCTCACATAGGCCTCATGTTCAAACATCTTCTCATGATGGATGTTCTCCTGCTCGTTCATTATTCAAAAGTGAACGATCAAAAAGGTAATAATTTAAGTTTTGCTAGAATATCTTAAGTTATCTCCATGTGACCAACGTAAGAGCATCCACCTTCGTGATTGTTATTTTGAATATTTACTCATCTCCTAAACTTGACAATTTATTCTATCATCGAGTTGAATGACATTTGCTAGCTAAACTACTATTTCAAGAATTGTTAATGCTTTTAGTATATGTTGACCCTATAACTTTTGATGATTTTTTGAGCTTTTTACTATTTTATGTTCTATGCAAATGAAACTCATAAATTTGCACCGATAATTTAAGCTCTCTGGTTTGAATATATTTGAGTTAGATGATTATTTGATGCATGTTGAAGTTTGCACAATGTTTAAAATTTTTTCATACTGAAAAATGGGCAAGGGATAAAGGAGGATAAAGGAGGAGGACTGTGACGCTCATTTTTTCATACTGAAAAATGGGTAAGGGAGGTCCTAAACTCACTTTTCATACCCGAAAAGTGGGGGAGGGAGGCCCCAAGCTCATTTTTCATTCTTGAAAAATGGAGGAGGATTGCGATAGGTTGACAACCAGCGTAAAACTTTTGTCGCTTTTCATGAAATGGATCAAACATATATAAACGTTGGAGCGTTCCCACCTAGCTACGCGCCGCATCGGAGCCCGAGTGTAGTGAGAAATGAGCAAGGGTGTGTTTCACATTGCCGCTTGTGTAACGATCCTAAAATTCTACTTCGTGCCACGTGTATTTCAGGGTCGTGCGTGAGACTCACTTGTCATGATACACATGTCCAAACCTCGAGAGTCGACACCGAGATATGTTATTTTTGGTTTGATGCTTGTATTAAATCTTATACCAAAGGTTGAACAAATTAAAGTAATGAAATTCGGTCATGTACTGGTAACGTACTCGCATGACATAACGGTGTCGAGGCGAGCAGGGACGCGCTTCGAGTCGCGTGTCACCGTGGGAACGAGGTAGCGACATATGAGGTACGCTTAATGGATTTGAGTAAAAAAAAATGAGTGGCTAGCATAAATCTACATATTATAGATAAATATATGTGTGTGTGTGTGTGTGTAGATAAGGTGTGGTTTTTATCCACACATTCAAAAAAGTGAGAAAGAAAACAGTGGCGAAGAGAAAAAAAAAAAGGAACCAGGGGAGAAAAACCGAAGGAGAAGGAGAGAAGAAGAAGAGACTGAAGAGAGAGGGAGAGTCCGGGAGAGAGGGACCGACAACTCGACGATGAGAACGCAAGGTAAGTTGAGCTGCTTTGGCGTTGTTGTCAATTATCGTTGTTGTGTTGGTCGGCCATGGTGGTGGTGTGGCTTCGTTGAGGAAGGAGATGACTGTGAGGTCATCTCCCTCCCAAGGGTGGTTTGGGGTTGAGGCCGAACTTATCCCTAGCGAAAAAAATAAAAATAATAAAATAAAATAAAATAAAAATAAAATTTCCAAACCATCTGGTGAGGAAGAAGGTGACCGTGCGGGTCGGGTCGGACCGACCAGGGGCCCGGAGATGAGGTGGGCGGGTCGGCCGTCGTCCGACGACGAGGAGGAGAGTCAAACCGACCCGAGTCCAGCTGGACTGGGTCAGGTCAACCCGGACCCCAAATAAATATATTTAGTTATTAAATTAAATTAAACTATTTTTTTATAAAACTAAAATACAAAAAATAGATTAAAATAGATAAGAATTATGGAAAAATGCAATAAATTCCCAGAAAATATGAAAAATTAGAGGAAGCTAGAAAAAATGAGTTCGAGGTTTTTTTTTGGGCAATTTGACTGCCCGGCTTTGATACCAACTGTGACGACCCCAATTCCACAATTCTAAACTGGGCCCCGCCCGGCCTAGACTTACGTGGACCCCCGAACTCATCTCGCTGAGTCATGCAAGCCTAGTTAGCCTTCTTTTATCCATTTACCATTTATCCAACAATTAAAATTGAGTTAAACAATTAGTGTGTTATCATAGTTATAGCGGAAGCTATAAAACCTCGAACTAACGGAAAAATCGCAAAGTTTCCAGTTAGGACAACCTAGAGCGTGGAAACCCCGAATATGTATATCATCGTTAATAACCATTCAGAGGAAAATAAACGAAAGATATACATGCCTAAAATTTTCTCAAAAACCTAACTCCCGATATTTTAAAACAAATATAGCTAATAATACAAAAAAATTACTTATGTCAGATAAGTAGTAGAAACTGCTCCGGTATCCTCAAATAATATCTCATAACTGTGGAGCTTTCCCCTTACTGGTCTGTGGATCTCCACTCCGCCACGCACAAAGATGACGAGTCCAGGTAAGTAATGCCAGTAGGACATATATACAGCATTTTGAAATAATCCAAAGCAGTCGAATTCATGCAAGTAGAAAGAAATGAACATGTCACACATGAATATAAAAGACTGTAAATAAATCAATCGATGAATGAGGCCAAATAACAAGGAGTCCCGACCAAAAGGTAGTTGAGTCGCGACAAAAACCTAGAAGACTCGGGTTTAGGACGAGACCCCAACCTCTCAGCCCTAACCTTTGCGACTATGAGATATCCACATACCCGAATAAGAGCCCCCAACGTACACTCAATTGGGAGATATCGACGACGTCCAGATAAGAGCTCATATCGCAGATAAACAATACCATGACTCAATTGCAAATGGACCACTCCACGCGATAGCATTTTCAAGGATAATATCCAAGCAATGAATAACAATATCAAAGATAGCTATCACATAGCAGTAATCAACAAGAGTGAAAGGAAGTTATCGCAAAGCAGTGAACAATAGCCAATAGAATGAAAGGAAAATACTATACAAGTCCCTACCTGGTTTACTTACCTCGAGAAATCACGAATCGTCTTGCTCACGCCTCGATATGCGCATCCGACACCCGACTATAACATCTTAAGCCCCTGGTATCCATTTATACCATTTTACAGTTTTAGAGTCGCATTACGTGTAATTATACTATGGAATCATAGATTTGTCATTTTCTTTTCAAAAATAAATTTGATTTTTTTTGCACCCTTTCGAATAATACCAGGGTGTCAAATGCCCGAAAAAAACCTCAAACTCATTTTTTTCTAGCTTCCTCTAATTTTTCATATTTTTTGGGAATTTACTGCATTTTCCATAATTTTTATCTATTTTTATCTATTTTCTGTAATTTAGTTTATAAAAAAATAATTTAATTTAATTTAATAATTAAATATATTTATTCGGGGTGGGTCCGGGTTGACCCGACTCGCACGGTCACCTTCTTCCTCACCACTGGTTTGGAAATTTTTTTATTTTTTTATTTTTTTATTTTTTTCGCTGGGGTTGGGTTCGGCCCCAACCCTAGACCACCCTTGGGAGGGAGATGACCTCACAATCATCTCCTTCCTCAATGAAGCCACACCACCACCATGGCCGACCAAGACAACAACGAAAATCGACAACAACGCCAAAACAACTCAACTTACCTTGCGTGTGACGGCCCCAATTTTCCACAAACTGGGCCCCGCCCGGCCTAAGCCCACATGGACCCCCGAGCCAGTCTTGCAAGGTCAACGCAGACTTAGTCGGCTTTTCAATCCTTCATTATACGTAAATTCACCATTTTTAGTTGAGTTATTAATATTGTTGCAAGTTTTACAATTTAGCGGAATCAATTACTACAAATAAAATAACTCAACCAAAAATGGTGAATTTACGTATAATGAAGGATTGAAAGGCTGACTAAGTCTGCGTTGACCTTGCGAGACTGGCTCGGGGGTCCGTGTGGGCTTAGGCCGGGCTGAGCTCAGTTTGTGGAAAATTGGGGTTGTCACAGTTGGTATCAGAGCCGAACACTACAAAAAAACAGCAAATCAGCAACGGAATTAGAAACAGAACTTATTTCCGTTTCTAAATCAGAAACGGAATAAGTTCCGTTTCTAAATGTAACAGTTAGCGACGGAACTGAAAGGGAAATATTCAGAGACGGATTTGAGACGGATCAGAGACGGAATTAGAGACGGAATTAAATTCCGTCTCTGAAATTTGGCGCCACCATTCCCGCCAAATTCTTCATTTCTTATGGCCGTTCATCATTCCTCGAGATTTGTATTTTGTCCGATCCCTGGCAGCGTCTTCTCCTTCCCGCACCCCACCCCCCCGCAACAAAACAAAGCAAATCCCCAAATCATTCCCACGAAAAAACCCCAAAACCTAAATCCGTCTCTCCGTCTCGTCGCGCCGGTCGATCGTCTCGTCCCCAGACGTCCATCCCGTTCGATCGTCTCGTCTCTCCGTCGGTCGTGCGCGAAGCTGGTCTCTCTCCGGTGCTCGCTCGGCCGTCGTTCGCGGTGGTCTCCGTTTCTCCGTCCGGTCGTCGTGCTACCGGTCGCACCGCTTCTCTCGGTCTCGCCGTCTCTCTGGTCTCTCCGTCTCGTCGCGCCGGTCTCCGTCATCGCCGATATCTCTCGCTCTCTCTCGGTCTCTCGATTCGGATCCGGTTAGCAAGGAATTTGTAGTTTTGGAGTCTTACTACAATCTTCATTTCTTATTTGTTTTTTATTGTTCTTTATAATGCAGCAACACTCATGATCAAGAGCTCTTCATTTTCATAGAGATCATTCACCTTGTGACGGTTTTGAGGAAATCTTGAATCGCTTGGCTGTTTTCGCTAAAAATTTGCGTCTGTCAGGTTGGCGTTCTAGTCCCCTTGTTTATCTAATTTAAAAAATTTATGGAATAATCCGTCGGGTGACATGAGAATTATTTAAGTTTCCGCTATGGTTCATTTGATAGTTCGATCTTCTAGTAAACATCGGAGTTGAAGGCAAGAAGCTATTTTATCTAGAAAGATTTTCCAATTTAAATTAAGCATGCAAACTTCATAAATTTCCATCTATCAATAAATATTTGGGGTGTCCGGTGTTCCTACGTACATTATATGCGGCATCCAGGAATATTAAAGTCGTAATACTTGTTAGCATTGCAAATATTATGCTCATGAATGAAATATGTTATAGATTTTCACTTGAACTGAAGCTATATCTGCTAGGGAAGGCAGTCATATATATGCCTTGATGTTCAAATATAGGAAATGAACATAATGTGGCTGACCATTGTGTATACTAGGTTTTCTTAGCGGCTCAGCTATACTAGTCGAATAAATGGATTTAAATAAAAAATTTATTTTCTTGAAAGGTCTTAGCTATTATGGTCATGGAATCCATTTTATTTTTGTAAATTGTCTTGGCAATTGGCCGTGTTATAGTACTACCTTATTGTTTATGAAGCTGTGAAGGAACAAACTCTTGATCGTGTGACATATTTTAAGAGTTCAGTTCTTATAATTGTTATTACTTTATGAGGTTTTATTTTAACTGTTCTTGAGTGATTTGATTTGTTCCTTGGTTGATTGTGCATTAGTTGGTGTTCTTCACTTGATCTATTAAGTTAATGTTGTGTCTTTTGTTTGGTTTAGAAGTTTTTGTTCTGCTCTTCTCTTACATGCATAGTTTTTGAGGTTATGCTTGTTCTATTTTTAGGTTTATTAATATGTACTATTTCATTTCAACCTTTTAATTGAGCAATTCAAGATTTATATTGATTCCGTATTTGGTTGTTATTCCATGTTTATTTTATCGGTAAAGCATGTCATCCGTATTTGGTTGTTATTCCATGTTTATTTTATCGGTAAAGCATGTCATGAGAGTCATTATAATACATTAGAATCATGTACCGAGGTAATTACTTTGTCGTTTGATGTTATAGTTGTTAGTAATTTCATATTCATGCACTTGCTATGGATGATTGATTAGTTAGGTGTTGTTGGTTACGATTGAATAATACCTATAATTACTTAATTTCTACTACTAGTTAGGGTTAGAAACACTAGGATTACTCTTTTAGTGAATGTTGTTTGTTTCACATTACATTTCTAGAGAATGGAATAAACCTATAACCTTAAGGACGTATGAGTGAACAAGTAGTAGACGCGTTGATACTATGTGGTATTTGTATGCCTCTGATATCGATATAGGTTAGGCGCACGGCCTCAACTTCGATTCCCCACACAACTAAATGTCGGGCTCTTGGTGGTCTCTTTTTGCAATCTTAGGGTCTTAAAAATTTTAATTTAAGTGCAAGAGGCGGGATGAAACTGTTCAAACACACATCAAACTGATTTTCAAATCAAATACACAAAACTATGTCGATTAAGCACAAGAAAGAGTTTATATCAAGGATTTCCTTACAACCAAGAGGATGACAAAAGAGTTCAGCTTTGCAGAGACTCTTATATTCCTTTGAAAGCCTCAAAGGTGCTGGATTTGAGGACTTAAGAACAGCCACAAAGATCTCCTATTGCTCCTTCTAAAAAATCAAATTTCTTCTCTTTGTAGATCTTGAATTTTGAAATGTGTTTCTTCTCCCTTATGTTACAACCAAGTTTGTGGTGGTTTTATCATGATAGCAATTCCAATATGACCGTTTATAGCCGTGTTAGGAATCCAGGAAATCAAAAATTCAAATGTAAAGCTTGATTTCCAAAAGTCAAAAATATATGGCAGTGGCTAATTAGCGCGCTAATACTGGAATTAGCGCGCTAACTGCAGGGACCTCAAAAAAATTATTTTATCCCTTTGTGTTAGCGACCCTTAAACTCGTCCAGGACCTAACCAACCCTTATAATACATGTTATACATGTTTATTATGAGTCATTTACAACAATCCTTTTGATAATGCCCAAGCTTCTTACATAAACAACATAACTCAATCAATTCCTTCTCTTTAGATTGTGATGACTCATTAATGACTTCCTAACTTTGTCAATTTATTCTCTATTCATGAGTTTAATGTGCGAACCTCGTTCTTTCACTTAGCTATCAATTTCTTCTCTTTAGATGGTGTAGATCGCATTTCCGATTTACAATATTCTCCATTTTGGAGGCTTCATATCATCTTAATCATTATTATTTCATTACTTGAATAGACAACCGCTCGACAAGGGTTACGTTCGACTAGGAATGTCGTCTACAAACAGAGATCGGATGTACAACCGGCTCGACAACGGTTATGTTCGAATTGAATTCGCGGCGAAGGTTAAAGAATTCATATCATTTGCAAAACAACATTGTCCTACATACCAAAGTGAACGGAAGATTAGATGTCCGTGCAATTTTAAGAAATGTCGACTTGTTCCGTACACGGACGTCGAAACGGTCGAGCACCACCTATGTAGGTATGGATTTGTCCGGGGATATCACGGTTGGTACGAACATGGTGAGAACGGAGATGAAGGGCCGCAAAATTTTCACGCAATGGATTGCCATATTGATGATGCTGATGTTCGAGGCTACGATCCGACACCTTACCGCGAGATGCTAGACAACGTGGCAGGTCCAAGTTTCAATTGGAATGTCGTGGAAGAATCACCAAACCCCCAAGCACGCCAACTATATGACATGATTGATGCAAGTAGGGAACAATTGTGGCCTGGTTGCGAAACCATGACAACGTTGTCCGCAATGGCAAGATTACTTGCGATCAAGTCTGAACATCATATATCTGAACGAGGGTATAATGAAATCATTAAACTCATGAAGGATTGTTTGCCAAATGACAACTCAATGGTTGAGAATTTTTATGCCACTAAAAGACTAATGCGAGGTCTAGGTCTACTGTTGAGAAAATAGATTGTTGTGAGGACCAATGTATGATTTATTCGGGGAGTGGACTCGAGTTGACGTCATGTAAATTTTGTGGGAAATCACGATACGTTGCACATCGACGAGGTCGTGGTCGGAACACAAAAACCGCCCTTGCAAAAGAATGTACTACTTCCCTTTGGGCCCTCGGTTGCAACGATTGTATGCGTCTCGAGTCAACCGCAAAACATATGCGATGGCATGGAGATCATTCATCGCTGAAGATGTTATGCAACACTGTTTCGATTCGATTGCTTGGAGACATTTTAATGACGTCAATAAAGACTTTGCCTCCGAGGTTCGGAATGTTCGTTTAGGATTGTGCACCGATGGTTTTCAAGTATTTGGGATTTCCGGAAATCGTACTCTTCGTGGCCCGTGATTTTGACTCCTTACAACCTTCCACCGTCGATGTGCATGAAATCGAGTTTATGTTCTTAACGGTTATCGTTCCTGGGACCGACCAAGCCCAAAGCGAGAAAATCGACGTGTTCCTTCACCGCTTGTGAAAGAGTTGCAAGATTTATGGAACAATGGGGTGGTTACATACGACGTTTCCACCAAGACAAATTTTGTCATGCGAGTTGCCCTTTTATGGACTCGTTAGTGATTTCCCCGCATATAGCATGTTGTCGGTTGGAGCACACACGGTAAGTACGCTTGTCCATATTGTATGGAGGATACAAATGCATTTCAATTGCGAAATGGAGGTAAGACATCGTGGTTTGACTGTCATCGTCGTTTCTTGGAGAAGTCATCACCATTAAGGAAAGACAAAAAAATTTCATTAGAGGCAAAATGGTCATAATCGATGATCCGCCCGCTTTGCGGTCTGGTGAAGAAATTTTGGCGAAATTGAATCGTTTGGCTTGATGAAGGTGACAGAAATCGGCGCCGAATCGTGAATGGGCGGATAGCTAAGAATTCGGGATGGAGGAAGAAAAGCATATTCTCGGGACTTGCCGTATTGGAAGACAAACTTGATCCGCCACAACTTAGATGTCATGCACATCGAAAAAATGTTTTTGACAACATTTTCAACACTATTATGTGTGTGTAGGGCAAGAGTAAGGACAATGCAAAATCGAGGCAAGATATTCGTGAATATTGTCACCGACCTTCTCTACACATTGATTCGGCGACAAATACTTACGTCCTTGGGTGCTATGCTCTTGATACATCAAGAAGACAAAAATTGTGCGAGTGGGTTGAAAAGTTGCGTTTTCCCGATGGTTACGCATCGAATCTTGGTCGATGTGTAGATCCAAAGAAACTGCGAATGTTCGGCATGAAGAGCCATGATTGTCATATATTCATGCAACGGTTGATACCAATTGCATTCAGAGAACTTCTCCCAAATCCGGTTTGGGTTGCAATTAGCGAATTAAGCCTATTTTTTAGGTCCCCTTATGCGAAATGTGTCGATATCAAGATATGGAGGTCTTAGAGTCCGAAATTCCAAAAATCATTTGCAAGTTGGAAAAAATTTTCCCTCCAAGCTTATTTGACTCTATGGAACACCTACCAATCCACTTGGCCTACGAGGCCCGTCTGGCCGGTCCTGTTCAATTTCGATGGATGTATCCATTTGAGAGGTACTATCTTGAGCCCTTGATATTATTTTCCCATTCAATAGGTTTTATATCAACATTTCCTATAACATTCATATAGGTACCTTAAACATTTGAAGAACAATGTGCGAAACAAAGCGAAGGTTGAGGGCTCCATGTGTAATGCTTATTTGGTCGAAGAGGTCACATCCTTTTGTTCTTACTACTTCGAAGATCACGTCTTTACGTTGCATGACAAAGTGCCACGTAACGACGATGGCGGTCTCGGCCCACACCGAACTTCGTTGGCAATTTCTCAATTTTCACTTATCCTGGTCGACCCATGGGCAAGTCGAAGGAGCGGTACTTAACAGAGCAGGAGTATAATGCCGCTCATTCGTACATACTGCTCAATTGTCCAGAGATCGCTCCTTACGTTCAGTATGTCCATCACTTTCTTTCATTAATGCAGTACATTCATTGTTCATACATTATAAATACATCCGACTTACACGTTCGTTTCTTCTAGGATATTCGTCGATGAAATCACTCAAGCAATGGGGGAGTCGCAAGTTGATAGTAGTCTAGAGCACAACTTCCCCATTTGGTTTCAAACATATGTAAGGGCATTACTTTTGTACGTTATAGATTCAAATGTTTCTCCCATAACTAATGTGTCATATTGCATCTCTAATTTTGACGAATAGGCTCGGAATTCTATAGTTGACGAGACGCTCGTTGATCTTTCTGTTGGTCCTAGTCGATCATGTCTTGTCTACCCTGGTTACCTTGTTAATGGGTATAAGTTCCACTCCGCAACATATGACGTTAATAGATCGACGCAGAAGCGGCGGTGTTTTGGTGAAGGGTTCAAACTACTATTTGATGTTTCCCATAACTATTATGGAGTACCGCAAGAGGTTGTGGAGATTGAGTATACCGGCCTCAACGCGTGTGGTCTTGTTTAAGTGCGAATGGTATGACCTTACACCGAATCATGGTGTGAGGACTCACCCAACACTTCAATTGGTAGAGGTTCAACGAAGTCGACGATATAACAACTACGAGCCATTTGTACGGCAATGCAAGCCACTCAAGTCTACTACCTTTCGTACCTTCTATGCGGAACGATCGACAAGAATGGCTAGCGGTTTGTTCTTTGTCACCAAAATTCGGCCGACGAGGAAACTAGCAAAGACGATAATGACCAGGGCTCGGCAGAGATTGCTTTCCAAGATGGGATGCCCACCACGTGCGTAGTCGATGATGCGACGCCGATATCAACAATCTGGATGTTCCGATCGGGACTCGATTCATTGTTGAAGCGGGTCCAAGCGATGAAGTTTATAGTGGAGATGAATCGAAGAAGAATCATCACCTTCTACTCATGAGAGTGAATTTGAAACGGATGATAGCGAATAAAGTTTGTATATGATATGTCAACGACCAATAATGTAGTTACTTTTATTTGCATGGATTTTGTTCTTATTAAGTCCAATAATATAGACTGAATTTCTACTTTTTGTATGCCCTTCTTTTATGATGTTTTACTCGTGAATATTGTTAGGTATCATGGCGGACGTGGTCGTAGGGGATGTCGAGGTTTGCCATTAGGAGGCCATCGTCCGGGCGGAATAGGTGCGACACCGACATCGCGGCGAAATACCAAGCGGCCTCGTGGTCAGGCCACAGGAGGGGTCCATAGAGGTCGTGGCGGTCGAGGTCGTGGTTCGATACCTCCATTATCGATTCCGACTTCTCGGTCTCTCGAGCACGATACAGCCGCAGCGTCACCTTCCCCTTCCATACCGTCGGGGTCGTCTCGTACCATCTTCGTCGTCATCAAGGACTATGCCTACTACACACTTCCCCACACCTTCTCCGACATCAATGACTCCTTTACCCACGAGGCTGCACCCCGGCCCACGGCATCACCGGCGGCATCCCGAGAGGAAGACGTAAGAGCGAGGGTTGGAGGTGACAGCCCTCCGCGGCCACCTCGGAGGCCGGGGATGGAGGCCCCTCGCGTGCGGGGATCCCTATCACTCGATTGCCAATGATACGTAAGTTTGCGTTTGAATTTTATATGTCAATTTCAATATGGATGTCAAATATTGAAGAAGTAGTTAAGGTGATATGCATGTTCATGAAACACGGGGAGTTGCATCCTTCGCACTTTTGTGCACGGAGGATGACAAAAGTTTTTAAACGATGGATGATTCTGAAGGGTATTGTTGGAAGTCTGCACCGCCTCATCATAAAGACCAATACCGGCGACAATGGAAGGTAAACAAGACTACCATGTGCCTTATGATTTATACTATTTTCTCAAATAAGTGCTAACAATAGCAATCACCAATTTGTAGATATTTTTTAGATGGGATGATGCGCTTCCCGAGGATCTCGTGCGGCGGCGTACGACAAAGCTTGCGAGCACAAGGTACACCGCGTTGATGCACAAGTTGAAGAAGAATCGGGTGCGGCGGTTTATGTTACGAGATGAGGCATGGAGGAGATACTTGCGATCGGGAGAGCGAGGACTTCCGAGGCTAGGTCTAGGCAAGCGACGGAGAATAGGAACACCGAGGTCGAAGGCCCTGGGACTCGGACCTCGAAGCACGGTGGTGGTTCCGTGTCATTTGCGACTACCCAAGAAAGATTGGTTAGTTTTTTTTAACATCTAGGATATTTTGTACATTTATACTCTTGTTCACTATGCTTGGTCTGCACGCAGCTGATTCATCCGAGACGCCACCGTCGGTGAATGATTTGTACTTGCATCTCCACACCGTTAATCATGACAGACGACATTCATCGATACTAGATCGAGCGGTTCTATGTAAGTATAGAAATGAAATGTAAAATATTATTAAGTCTTTCACTTACCCCATATCATGTACTTTGTTTGTTGTGCATATATGCGGGATAGGCTCAGAGCGACGACGTCGGGAGGCGACCCAGCTACACCGGAGCAATCGGTGGATGATGAGGCGGTGTACCTCAATGTGGCGGGTGAGTCTTCCAAAGGACGTGTCTACGGACTCGGGTCCGTAGGGAGAAAGAAGAGGAGATACGGAACTCCTGGTGCTAGCACGTCGCAGACGCCGGATGTGGTGCCGCGGGCAGAGTTCGATGTCGTTGCGGAGCAACTACGAAAGGTTATGAACTTCATGCAACAGCGTCTTGGGATGGACATGGACGAAATAGACCTAGCTCAGCACCAACCACCACCACCGCCACCACCACCGCCACCTCATGACCAGCAACAGCCGCCGCAAATAGATCCGGTCGATCCACCCCAACAAGGGGACAATGTTGGGCGTGAGACGTAAGCGTGGCTCTCGAGAGATGAGCAGGTTGGTGATACATAGGTACTTCACTTGTTGTTTGTTTCAAATGCTTAGATTAAACGTTTTATAGTGTAGACAACTTTAGAAATTCATCGAATTACTTTATGATTCACACTTCTTTTTGTGCATTTTTAGGTCGATGTTCCATATTTTATCGTGGATTTTATTTTTTTTCCCTTTTGCTCCCCCAATTCTTTTTTTTTGTTTTTAAGTAAAATATACTATAAGTAGAATGTTTGCGAGAATTAATCCATGGGAGAAGAAAACATCTTTGTTTGTTGTGTGCAAATCTTATGCGTTGCGTTGCGAGTTCTCTCGAGTGCTATGATGAAGAAAGTGGTAGAATCGACAGGGAGCGACATCTTCATGCAATAGCAAATGAATTTGGGAAGTCGATAAAGGGTCGTTTTTCGGTCATCGTATTACGCACATGTAGGCTCTTCTTCTTCTATTATGGCATGTCCGTAGAAGAAGAATAGCCTACATGTTCTCAACACGAGATGACCGGAAAACGCCCCTTTATCGATTTCCCAAATTCATTTGCTATGGCATGAAGATGTTGCTCCCCGTCGATTCTACCACTTTCTTCATCATAGCACTCGAGAGAACTCCGCAACGCATAAGATTTGCACACAACAAAGCCTAGCATGTTTTCTTCTCCCATGGATTAATTCTCGCAAACATTCGGTACTTATAGTATATTTTACTTAAACCGAGGTTAAAAAATTTATTTTGGGGAGGATAATGTATTAAAAATAAAATCCATGATAACTTATGCATCAATCGGGCGTCCAAGCTAACTAAGATATACGAGAGGATAAATGGACAATGAATTTACTGCGGACGATGGTGGTTTGTTGAAGCCTGATGTAGTAGAAGGTTCGATGATGAAGTTCCTTTATTTTTATTTTTCTGTTTTCGGAAAGGCGGGTTTTAGTTTTTCCTATCGTTCTCGAGGGAATGGGTTCATTGCTTTTGACGATGAGCATGTTGTAGACGATTTGTTTCATTTGCATGTTAAACTCATTCTTTTTTTGGTGGTGGTGATTTTGGTCCTTATAGGACTCCGGGTCTCGGAGGTAGGCGTGGTGGGTATAGTGGAGCGAGTGAGCTTGGTGGGGGTTATGGAGGCTTTGGGGCGCAAGTGGCTTAGGTGCTTATCGAGGTGAATCTTCTCTTGGCTATTCTATTTTAATTAGCGACTGAATCACTTCCTTTCAATAGTTTGTCGTGTAGACTTTTTAAGTTACTTGATTTACATATTGTTGGTGGTTTACTTTGTTTCAAACACTAGTATATTATAGTTAAAACCAAGTTTTTGGTGGTTTTATAGTGATCTCCTATTGCTCCTTCTAAAAAATCAAATTTCTTCTTTTTGTACATCTTGAATTTTGGAATGTGTTTCTTCTTCCTTATGTTAAAACCAAGTTATTGGTGGTTTTATAGTGATAGGAATTCCAATATGACCGGTTATAGCCGTTCTAGGAATCCAGGAAATCAAAAATTCAAATTTAAAGCTTGATTTCCAAAAGTCAAAAATCCCTGGCAGTGGCTAATTAGCGCGCTAATACTGGAATTAGCGCGCTAACTGCAGGGACCTCAAACTAATTAATTTATCCCTTTGTGTTAGCGACCCTTAAACTCGTCCAGGACCTAACCATCCCTTATAAAACATGTTATACATGTTTTACAACTCAACTTACATGATAGGTCCATCTTATAGAAACATTGTTCGCCATCTCATATGCGTAGGAAAATAGCAACATTGACACCAACTTCGCCTCTGTGATCGCATTTGCTTGATGATCATGTTTTTTTTTGGAAGCATTCTTATTCAACATTGTATGGTTTTTTTCTGTTCTTCTTTCTTTTCTTGAATCCCAGCTGGTTGTTTTTTTTTTTATTTTTGAGTAGGAACACATGGCTTGTCGCCTTTGGAGCACACAAGAGTTTAGATTGGGTGAGAGGATGAGTTCTAGAATCATACTTACATGATAGGTTTGTGCTTAACTTTTAGTTTTTCCCTTTTAGCATTCTTGCACTTATGCCATTCTTCTCTTTGTAGATCTTGCATTTTTGAATGTGTTTCGTCTTCCTTATGTTAAAACCCAGTTTGTGGTGGTTTTATAGTGATAGGAATTCCAATATGACCGTTTATAGCCGTTCTAGGAATCCAGGAAATCAAAAATTCAAATTTAAAGCTTGATTTCCAAAAGTCAAAAATATCTGGCAGTGGCTAATTAGCGCGCTAATACTGGAATTAGCGCGCTAACTGCAGGGACCTCAAACTAATTAATCTCTCCTTTGCCTACTTCTTTCAGGTGCATACTCACTGGTTGTTGCCCTCAGATGGAGATTCAGAAATGCTTCAAAGCTGCGTTTTACTTATTAGATGAAGTCCTTTTTGTGTATACTTCCAAATTTTGGACCTTTTGTGAGTGTTATTTTTTTTTTTTGCTTGTTGAACGATAGGATTGGTTGGTTTTTGTGTATACTTCCAAATTTTGGAGCTTTTGTAATACATGACAACTTTCCGTGGATATATAAATTTTTGGGCTAATTTTGAGTTTCACATTTTTTCTTTCTCTTTTGAATTTTTGTTGATATATATTTTTGATGTATGGATGCGCAATTTGGCTTCTTTGGGGATGTTAGCACCCTCAAGGAGTTGTTGGAGGGTGCGGCGATGGAGTATGTCATATCGGGTTGTATTTTGATTTTTTAGGTTGGAGAATCGATTGGCTTATGTATCCGTGCCATATTTAAACAAAACGAGAAAATTAGAGACGGATTAGCAACGAATTCAAATTTTCCGTTGCTATTCCGTCTCTAATTTTCCGAAATATTTCTATCAATCACAAACGGATCGAGACGGAAATATTAATTCGTCTCTCGATTCCGTCTCTAATTAGCAACGGAATCGGAGACGGAATCGAAACGGAATAATCCGTCTCGATTCCGTTTCTAATTAGAGACGGAATCGAGAGACGGACTCTTTGCATTCGTCTCGATTCGTCTCTCGATTCCGTTGCTTCGATTAGAAACGGAATCGAGACTAATTCATAAATTTATTAATTCGTCTCGATTCGTTGCTAATCAAAGAATCTAATCGAGACGAATGCAATTACAAATGTACCATTTCGAAATAAAATCCATTTCGTTCGTCTCTGTTCGTTTCTAATTTCCGTCTCTAAATCCGTCTCTAATCGAAATGATAATTTCGTCTCTATTCGTCTCTAATCGAAACGGAATCCATTTTCCGTTTCGATCGTATCGCGACGACGTTTTCGAGAGACGAACGCGGAAGTTGTAAATACTCGACTCTTGAAACTAAGACACAAAACCAGCGGAAGTTAGGAATGGTCGAACTTAGAGTGGAACCCTATGATCTTGGCTTAGGTCATCGTTGGGAAGTGAGGAGAATTACGATGTATCCGATACGATATATTTGTTGTGTTATATATATATATATACGAATCAAGGATTCGTGGCTATGGAAAGTGCGACGCGTTTCAAACCTGGTGTAGGAATGATCGTGAGGCTGCAGGTTCGCGGTTTGCTAGTGCTGAAGAGTTGCATACTCTGTCATACAGAATTGTATGGCGCGACCTACAACTGTAGGAGATTGATTGACGATTGGTTTAATAAGTGGCCATTGTGATTTTAATGTGGTCACGTTAACATAAATATATAGTTTGAACACTTAAACAAAATGCATTGGATGTGTCTCGAGATATGCAAAGTGCAAGACTCGAGACAATTTTGGTCAAACATAGAGGCGGTGGACAAAGGGGTGAAATTATTGGATTGCCTCGAGATTCATGTTGCACGTATCTCGAGGACACATTTGATTTCTGCTTTAGGAAGAAAACTTATTGTGTACTTAAGGAGACTCCCTACACGTGTCGCTAGGGGATCCGCTTGGAACAATTAAGGTAAAGAAGATTGATGGTAATGATTAATTGGATATAATAAGAGGGAGTAGGTTTGAGTGCATGCAACTATATCAATAAGCCTTGCTGGGAAACAAGATTCTCCATCTTATCTTATTTTCTCCGTTATCATGGTGTTCTATTGACTTTTTGCTTGAATGATTATGATATCATAATAGGTCACAAACGCCGAAAAGGGATGCTTTTTAAGTCTTTGTCCCATGATTGGTGTATCTGTTGTAGGAGTGGAATGAGTTTGTTGTCTATCTTTCATTTAATTCATGTGGAAATTGTGTGAAACCAATTGCCTTCTTTACTTTGAAGCTACCTCATGGACAATATTTTTCTGGATCTGAGGTTGTATTGCATTGCCTTCATGCACGGATCGAATGTGACAATGTTGGTGGTGGTGGCATATTTGGGAAAAGTGGAGCTGCAAGGTTGTTTTTTGGATAAGTACCCGTTCCATGGAGGATTGGCTGAGAAACTGTCTGTCTCTTTCAAAACATTTATGAATCGAATGAACGGGTTACTCGAGAGAGAACTGCAGATTTATAGGGCTAGGTTTCTTCAAGATTTTGAAAGACACCTAGCATGTTTCAACAGCCCTAGTTATTCAGGTTGTGTGTGTGTTTTTACAATTCACGACAGTTCACAACCCACCTGAAACATCTCCAGTTTAGGCATGGTCTACAGTGGCCGATGAGGCGTAGGCTCAAATTAAACTCGTACTTACGTGAGGAGATGTTGATCGCGCTGACTGATACGAGAGTTAGAGTAACGGCTAAGGCAAGGCAATATCGCAAGTTTCAACGACATTCCCCGGAAAAGTTTCACGGTGGTACGGATCTCGGAGCAACAAAGATTCACGACGTCTTGGCCACACCAGATCATATGAGGTCGAACATCTCATCAGTTTCATTGTTAGGTGAGGCCGATGTCTAGTTGCGCACTACGGTGGCGTCGATGTGGACGCTCAAGGATTTGGGTTGAGTTCAAGGATGGGGAAGTACGTTCCTCCTACAGTTCGTAACTTAAAGAGAACTGATTCTCAAACCATTCGACAGAGGACCGTTCTGTGCGAGGGTTTGGATATGATTAGAGAAAAACGAGGGTTAGACGGTCGTGGCAAAGAGATCAACCTTGGAGCGTATTGCATTTCCATGTGTGGCGTGTATGGCGCCAGTGTTAGATGGTCCAGCGCAGTGTTACGCTAGTACATTACAGCAGTCAGCACCGTCAGATCCTTAGCAGTGGCTAGAGACAAGGTCAGAGATCCAGTAGAGTGCACTGACAAGAACAACGATCTAGTCATGCACAGGGACAAGGACATTGACATGTTCCATTTGGATTGAGATTTCAACGTACCTGTATGGGCGTATGGACAGCCAAGTACAACAGAGCCATAAACATATTCATGCTATTGCCACGTCAAGTCCGACTACTATCCACCGTAACCTGATAGAGGGTACGACGAGTTGGGTTGAGACTCACTCGATCAGAGAGACTAGCGGACAGTCAAAGAGACTGATTTACATTCTCGCGGATATACAACAGATATACGTATGTTAGTGACGGTGGATCATGAAATTAAAAATATTCATTTGTATTCCAATATATGTTGCGAGGATGTTGCCCTGACATATATTGATGGGAGGAGACAGATGGCGTGTTCTTTGCTTGGAGGTCGCGGAGGAGCCCAGCTCGTCACGGAAGAGCCCAACATGTACCTTTCTCTTCCTCAAGTTCGTCGTGAACAACACGGTGTAAGGTTTGCCTTCTTGCTCAGCACATTTCGGTTCCATTAGCCTCTGTGTTAGGAATGCCGATACGGCTTCTACACGCGTGGCGGAGACTACGTTCGACTACTTTCGAAGTTTTTCTTTGAGTTTTTCCATGTTTGATGCATTGAACACGAACCTTTTCGCCGCGAGCTTAGTGTTGCTAACACCTACTGTCGGGTCGAACCCTGGTAAGTCTCTAGGAGGAAATACGGAAGCCAAGTCGAATTGTGGAGCGATCGCTTCGTAGTCTCCTCGAGCTTTGGCACTCCAACCGTTCATGAATGTGTTTAGGGAACATGTGTCGCCTACCTTGTGCCAAACGCACACTCCGATAGCGATCCCTCCGTTGATCGAAATAGTTCACTTGAACTAGTAAAAGTGTTGATTCGAGAGGACTCTTTCTTGGTTTCGGGGGAGTAAGGCTTGCAAGGCAAAAGTTGCACGAGAGACTCGATGTTTGGATTGGTGAGAACATCTGAGAGGGAACAATTGGTCACACCCACCATATTTTATTTGAATAAATTTATTAGGTCTTTCTACTGACCAAAAACTTAAATTAAAACTTGGTCTTTGTTCATCCCTTCAACTGGCCAAAAACAATTCCAAGTCCTACTTAAATCTTATGATGTGACAAAATATGTAACAACACATGCTTACAGCCTTACATAGAGACTGCAATATACATTAGAAGTTTATTGAACAGAACATTAGAGTAATGTTGTCCTAGAAGCAAATGCTAGTACGTAATGTATCTGGATCACTTTCAAACTCAACAATGTCTTCATCCAGTAAGCTCACCCAAGCTTCAATTCCTTCTCCATCTCTTGTGTCCATCAATATCACAATATTCTTGAAAGGCAAAGGTGGACTCACCCAAACAGGCCTTCCCCATCCAAAATCAGCATCATAGAATAGCCAACACCAACTACTGAAACAAATCTGCTCTCTCCCCCCTTTGCCTTGCTCAATCAACACAGCTTTGACGTGTTTCAAATACCATTCGTCGCCGCTCTCCAACTTCTTCACAAACTCTCCATCAACCCCTCTAATGGCACTTCTAATCTTGCCTACCAAGGAGCAGTACTCGTCGTCATCGTCTTCTGTTTCAAGTGATTCAGTCACAAGAACACTCATGTTACCAAAGCCATTTTCTGCCAAGGGAGGAGCCCTTCTCTTTCTCAAGTTCATCGCGTGAAATACCGAATAAGGCTTGCTAGCCGGGCGTGTTTTTGATCGATTTAAGTCCACGAATCGCTTCCATATGAAGGCAGACACCACTTCAATCCGCGTAGGGGACTCTACGTTTCGGGCTTTGTCTCTAAGTCTTGCAATGTCTGTGGCATTGAACACAAACCTTTTCGTCACAATCTTATTGTCTTTCTCATGATCATAACCCCATTCTGTTGCCTGAGATTCTTGTTCAATGTCATTTGTATCATCTCTCCATGGGAACAGAGTTGACAACTCGAAATGAGGAGCAACCGTTTCGCAATCTCCACGAGCAGTACAACTCCACCCATTAACAAACATACCGAGTGCAGATGCATCGGCAACCTTATGCGAAATGCACACTCCAATCGCGATTCCTCCGCATTGAAATCGGTTCACTTGGACAAGTAGAAGTGGGGACTCAAGATCATGAATGTGAAGCTCACAAGGCAATAGTTGTTTGAGAGAAGGAATGTTTGGGTTGGTGATCACATCTAATAGAGTGCAGTTGGTGACTTTGGCTTCCAAGTAGTCCACGCCTGCGTCGTTGCAATCGACGGAGACATCGTCTTTGAGTCGCCCCGCTAAAGGGTAAAACTTGGTTAAGCACTTGGAGAGTGATCTTTTCAAGCATGTACTACTAGAAGTAGTAGTAGAAGTAGAAGTTTCAGGTTTGGTGTAATAGAGAATAACTGGATAAAGAAGTGGTGACATAGTTTGATCAAAATAGGAGAGGTTGTAGGTTTTGAGATGAGGGGGTGTTGGAGATGAAGGTTTGATTGTGTCCCTAGTTATGATTTCCACTTCCATCATCATGTTCAAAATATTAAACAAGGGCAAGGGCTAGGGAAGACAATATATTAGGTTTTGTGTTGGTGATGAGGTGAATGGAAACATAGGAAATTTGGAACCGTATGGAATTTATGAGCAACGTTGTTACTTGGGTACGTCATCTTACGTGTGGATATAGAATGGGACATGTGCGTAGCAGTCAATGAATGTGTACAAATTTATAATGACGGAGTGATCCGCAAGTATTGGTTTTATATTATTTCCTTAACAAGCAAATACATTGAACCTTGGAGATCAAATATATAAGTTGGAGGAGAGAGAAACTTTAGAAGCTACCTCCTTTTACCATTTCAATTTTTTAATTTATTATTATTTATTTATTTTTATTATTGATTGTCCCAAGATATATAATTATCTATTATGTGTGCATTTATTAATAATTAATAATAGTTATATTATCAACGAATGGATTAATAGAATTAGTACATTCTACTCGAAACATGAGCAAATACATGAAATGAAGTGATAAACATTTTTAAAAATTATGGGCAAATACATGGAATTGAGTGTAGTGCAAGTTCTATTCCCCCTATAAATTTCACCTCCGATCTATTCTTCTACGCTGTAATTCTCCCGCATATTTTTGGGGAGTGCTTGGCCATCATCTGAATTTTTGTTTGGTCTCCAAGTGCACATGTTTGTAGGGTTTTTTGTGTTTGAATGGATGCACAAGTACCATGGGTTGACTCATGTAAAGGGTCGAGCACGCCGATTTTTATTTATTATTTTTATATATAGTTTTTGCAGGATCAACTACGACACTCATCATTTTGTAACTTTTCTAATATTTTTTTGCTATTTTTCATACATATAAACCATGAAGATCTTCACTGACGCCTGCACGAAGCGCAGGGAAACGACTAGTCTATATATATATAAAAGTCGGAGGAGAGAGAAAGTTTAAAAGTTACCTCATCTCACCATTCTATTTTTCTATTTTTCTCAATTTTCTTATTTTTTGTTATTTATTTATTTATTTATTATTTCAAGAGATATAATTATACATTATGTGTACATTTATTATTAATTAATAGTGGTTATCTTATCATTAATAGATTGAGTACGTTGAACTTGAAATCATAGGTAAATACAAGGAATTGAGTTATTTTTTGTTATTTATTTATTTATTATTTCAAGAGATATAATTATACATTATGTGTACATTTATTAATAATTAATAGTTGTTATCTTATCATTAATAGATTGAGTACGTTGAACTTGAAATTATGGGTAAATACAAAGAATTGAGTGTAGTGCAAGCTACATTCCCCCTATAAATTTCAACTCTCATCCATTCTTCTTGCAATCAACTTGATTTTTTTTTTCGTTCACCATTCAAAAAATCACAAAAAAAAAACCAATTTTATTATACCTAACCTTAGATTCCTCCAATTCTCAACCAATTATCACCCAATAAATTCAAGATAGGATCGATGAATTTCAACATCGCCTGTACATTCTAAAGTTGTTCTACTTACCCATAGCTTCATGCATCCAGTGATATAACAACCATTCACAACGCTTATAAGCTAAACCACTTTTGATAGCCTCCTTTTGGTATGTTTCATCTATATTGGATTTAATCGTTTGGTACGTTTTCCATAAGTTCAAGACTGAAGTGAGTCATTATATATATAACGCAAGTCAATAATCTCAACTCTTTTGTGTGTTGCATAAGTGTTTAAACACTAGTATATATATAAAAGTTGGAGCTGAGAGAAAGTTCACATGCATCCTCCTTTCATCATTTTAATTATCTAATTATCTAATTTTTTATTTTAAGGTATTTATTTATTTAAAGTATTTAAGGCGATTGGTTGTTTCGAGGAATATATTAATTCCTCCATTTATTAATTGACTAAAACAAAAATCTAGCTCTTAAAATTTAAGAGCATCTATTTCGTCTCATAATTATTTAATTAACTGCTAATTAAATAGAAATACATCCATAATTAATTAATTAATTGGGTGCGCGCATTTACATTGACCGGTTACAGCTGTGCATGCACGGTATCATCTTGCTTGCAAGTCACTCGAATGAGAGATAAAGTTTTACATGCCATCTCCTTCCACTATTTCATTTTAAGAATTTTCTTAATTTTTTCTATTTTCTAATTTTAAGATATTTGTATATTTGTGTTATTTATTGTTTTAAAATATATTCATCCCCCATATTTTTGAAAAACGAAAAATCCAACTTTGAATTCAAATGAATTCATCAATGCATTAAGTCTCTATTTCGAATCTTACACCATCGATTTGGTTATCGCAACATTATTTATATATATTGTTTAGAGCACTGAAATAACAATTAAATTCATTTGAATTCTTTTTTTTTGTTAATAAATGATTACTTCAATAATTTGCAAGTAAACAATTTTTTTTATCCTCTATTGTATATTTTTTTTCCTAAAAAATATGAGTTGATTATCGTGAATTATAATTTTAATTGTAAAAAATATTACAATATATTCACGTAAATTTATTTACTAACTTCATCTTAAAATTTTAATAATTCCTGCTCAAAGCGCAGTAAATCGACCAATATAAATATATTGGCAAGAGAGTCTAGGGTATTTGCTCGAGGTGCTCTTTGAGTTAGTCTCTTTATTTATTTTTGTGCGAATGGAGAGATTGTCGTTGTTGTCCTGATATGGGCGGGTTCAAGGGGACACTGGTAAAGATATCCTGGTGCATAGACAATTAAAGCAGAGGTGTTGCCAAAGCTTTTGTAGCGATAATGTCATGCTGGATTTGTGTAGATGTTAAACGAGCTGAGTTTGGACTCAAATTTCAAGAGCTTTAGTAGTTTTGCAAACAACAAGAGCCTACTCCAACATGTAAATGTTTAGCTCCTATAACCCTTCACCAAAAATCAGTCCAAGTAAATGTTTAGCTCCTATAGAATTTTGTTTTTTTTGTTTTTTTTTTGTTTTGGATTTAAAATTTTCTGTCAGAGAAAAGAGTTGAAAACCTCTTTCAAATAGTGTGTTATATTGTGTTCTCTACAGGACATAAATCTTTGAATTAAAATGGGAAGTTAATTAGTATGGACAATTTCTTTCTACAATAAAAGAAAAGGAACAAACTTCATTGAAAATCAACTTTAATAGCAAACCATGCAAACACTTCGGAAGGAAAAGGGCATGGTGAAAGAAGCATAATACTACAATGACACTTAACGTTACGCCCTGAAGTCACACATTTATTTGGTGGCCATGCAAACATGCATCAATTTGACGTTTTAAGCATTAGATTGTTGTTGCTTGGGAAGCCAATGCAAGTAGTTCAGGTTCACTTTCAAATCCAACCATATCATCTTCCAACATGTTCACCCAAGCTTCAATTCCATCTCCATTTCTTGTATCCACCATTATTACAAGATTCTTGAGACTTACAGTTGTACAACTCACCCAAACAGGCCTTCCCCACCCAAAATCTGCATCATAGAAACCAAGCTTACACAGTTACACCAACTACTAAAGTTAATCTGCACTCTCTCCCCTTTACATGCCTGCATTATCTCAGCTTTGATGTGATCCATAGACCATTCATCACCACTCTCTACTTTCTTCACAAACTCTCCATCAATCCCTCTAATGGCACCTCTCATTTTGCTGACCAAGGAGCAGTACTCATCGTCGTCTTCATCTGATGTCAGTGATGCAGTCGCAGCAATGCACATGTTTCCAAAGCCATGTTCTGCCAAAGGAGGAACCCTTCTCTTTCTCAAGTTCACCGCATGACATGCCGAATAAGACTTGCTAGTCGGGTGTGATTTAGATCGATCCGAGTTCATGAATCGCTTCCATATGAAGGCGGAGACGACTTCAACCCGCGTGGGGGGCTTCATGCTCGAGCCGTCTCGGGCTTTCTCTCTTAGCCTTGCAATGTTTGAGGCATTGAACATAAACCTCTTCGTCACAATCTTAGTATCCTTCTTAGTCCCTTGATCTGTTGCCTCAAATTCTTGATCCATGAAGTCAATCCATGGAAATAGAGTTGCCAACTCGAAATGAGGAGCAACCGCGTCACAATCTCCACGAGCAATACAACTCCATCCATTAACGAATGAGCTAAGGGAAGATGCGTCGGCCACCTTATGCGAAATGCACATACCGATAACGACTCCCCCACATTGAAATCGATTCACTTGGACAGCTAGAAGTGGCGACTCTGACCATGATTTGGATTCAAGAGTGTGAGGCTCACATGGCAAGAGTTGTTTGAGATGATCAACATTCGGATTGGCGACAACATCTGATAGACTACGGTTGGTGACTTTGGCTTCCAAGTAGTCCACACCTGCGTCGTTGCAATCAACAAAGATGCCATCTTTGATTCGCCCTGCTAAGGTGTAGAACTTGGTTAAGCACTTTGACAGTGTTGGTGTAGAAGAGTAGGATTGGAACAAATATTGGTGGAGCAAGTTGATCAAGAAAAGAAAGACTGTAGGTTTTGAGATGAGAAGGTGTTGGAGATGAAGGCTTGATTGTGTCCCTAGAGATGATTTCCACTCCCATCGCCATTTTATATATATATATATATATATATCTTGTTCGTTTTGGAAACACGTCTTCTTCGTATTCCTATTTTCGCGATAAGCCTTGTTCAAGCAATGGAACAGGGGGAATGGAGTGGGTGGTGGGCTCTTCCAACGTAAAGAACAAGAAGAAAACATTTTTGAGATCAACAATGTGGAGGATAATATATGATATAGAATTCTATATGTCGGGTTTGGGAGAAGAAATTTAAGGGGGTGTATTCAATTGAGATTTTAATAGACTTTTACTGGGGTGTATTCAATCGAGATTTTAATAGACTTTTGGTTACTTTTATTGACTAAAAAAGTTTAGGGGTATTCAATTAAAACTTTTAGAGAGTCTCTAAAAGTAAGGTGTATTCAATGTGAACTTTTATAGACTTTTAAAAAGTCTCTAAAAGTTTTGGGGTATTCGATTTAAACTTTTAGAGAGTTTATAAAAGTAAGGTGTAAATTAATTTTTTGGTGACTTTTGTAGATTGGTTACAAATCTTGACTTTTGTAGACTTTTTGTATAAAAATACACATAAAAAAGTCTTCAACTTCTCCTTACCTCAACCCAAAAACTTTTAGAGACTTCTAATTTTTATTGGTTACATTTTCAATAAGGACTTCATTGTTCACAATAAGTTTTTTTTCTTACCAATTGTTTTTATCAACTTCCCAATCACTCCACAACTCTTGAATTTCATTACTCACCCAATATACTCTAATATTAATGTTGATAAAAATGGATTGATGTCATTATTAACAAAATCTTATTCTCGCATCACTATACATTTTTAATATTTTTTTTTGACAAAGAAGTTTTGTTTATTTAGTGTATTATTATAATCTCAAAAAAGTGAGGTAGTATTATTTTTGAAGAAAATATTATTTTTTAAGAAAATAATAGTATAATTTTTTTAAACTGCAAGAAGTGCATTTTTTAGAATTTAAACTATCATTATTAAGGAAAAATATACTTTTTTTTGCTTAAAAGTCAAACAAAAAAATAAAGTGTAAAATTTTTGCACTAATATTTCCAATGATCTTTTCTTTAAAAAAAAAAAATTTCCTTGGAGTTCTAATTATTGCTGGAGTTGTTATAATAGAATTAATTTTGGTTCTTGTTGATGACGATGATGATGATGATGATGATGATGATGTGGTCATTAATTGTTCATGCTCTTTATTTTTAGGATTGTATTGGAGCTATCGATGGTACCTATATTCCAGCAATGATTGTTGGAAATGATAGTAGCAACTATCGCAATCGTCGTGGCTTCACTTCCTAAAATGTCTTGGCTGCATGTAACTTTGATTTGGAGTTCATATATGTTCTTAGCGGATGGGAATGATCGGCGCACGACTCAAGAATATTGACCGATGCTTAATCTAGGAGAAATGGACTTAATGTACCACAAGGTATGATCTAATTAATGTCAAAATTACTTGTTTTTATATTCTGTTATTTAAGTACCACAATGATATGATCTAATTAATGTCAAATTACTTGTTTTTATATTATTGTATTTAATTTATTTATATTTAGTATGGTTTTAGGTAAATATTTTTTGGTGGACTGTGGTTTTCTGAATCGGCGTCAATTTTTAGCTCCTTTTCGAGGTGTTTGTTATCATCTTTCCGATTTTACCGGGCAAGGGCGACATCCTGAAAATGCTAATGAATTATTCAATCTTCGACATGCATTTTTGAGAAATGTGGTTGAAAGGTTGTTTGACATATTCAAATCACGGTTCACAATTTTTAAAACAGCTCATCCATTTCCATTTAAAATTGAAGCAGAGCTGGTGTTGGCTTATGCGGGATTACATAACTATCTTCGCAAGGAGTGTCGTTCTGATGAATTTTCAATTGAATTAGATACTGAAGATGCATTATCCTCAGATAGTGAAGAAGATGATGATTTTGAAATACTTTCTGAAACTCAAGAACAACAAAGGGAGAATGCTAACCAATGGAGAAATTTTATAGCTACTGAAATGTGGAGTGATGTTGATGTAGTAAATAATAATATGCATTAGATCTATGTTCTTTCTTTCGTACTTTATTTGTTATTTTTACAATAAAGATTTTTAATAACCTTAGTAGTTTATTTTTTCAACTAAAAAGTAACCGAAGCTTTAAAAAATGTGCAAGAAGTCCATCAAAGTTAATGTTCATGGATGTTTATCAAAAGTCATCAAAATAAAAGTTTATCAAAGTCTATCAAAGTCCTTACAAAAGTCCATCAAAGTTAATAAAAGTCATTAAAATAAAGTTTATCAAAGTCTACGAAAGTTTTAAAAAGTCTACAAAAATCTACAAGTCTCTAAAAGTCATCCACTTATAAAAGTAACTAAAAGTTTTGTGATGTTTATAAGTTTAAGACTGAGCAGTTGTTATTCATTTAATTTGGTGGTGGTGAACCCGAACGAGTTGACACAATGGTAAGGGTGAGATTGGGATTATAGCGAGCGATTATATGGTCTCGTAGGAATAATTAAGCTCGCTTTAATATCTACAATATCAAAAACAGAAAAAATTATGGTGGTGGTGATGGTGGTACATGAGGTGTTGCGGCAGATAAAATGGGGCCCGCCACCAATCAGATTCGAGAATGTTTGGCTATCGCACCCACCAGAGCTTCAATCAGAAGTGTACACCTTCGCATTTATAAGAAGCAGCTCGGGATTATAATTAAGGCACGCCAAAATGACTATGAATGAGACCTATATATGCTTGATTCCAAAAGGGGCGAAGACCAGCAAGGTTAGCCTGGTGACATTGGTGATTTACAAACTTTTGGCGAAGGTACTCGCGGCCCGACTAAGGGAAGTAAAACAAAAAATACAATTAAAGATAAAAGATGTTTGCTGCAATATGGAATCAGAAAATAGCAGTGATGAAAAATTGGAGAAAGATTTATTGCTGCTTAAAACTGCTGTGTAATTACAAGCATAACGTAGCCAATTTATAAACTAGCAATACTAACTAAGCGCCCCTAAAAAAGCGCAACTACTCAAAACAAACTCTTCCTGAATTTACCGCAACGACTCATAGAATTGATCAAGTCTCCCATAAAATACGAAATTGAATTTACTGAGAGAACAAAACAGATGAGAACTAATTTTATGTAAGATGCACTAAATTTTTGACACTCCCCCTTAGTGCATACTTACAATTAACAACTCCAAGTGCAGCTCTAAATTCTTCAAACTTAGCCTTTCCCAATGCTTTTGTGAAAATGTCTGCCACTTGGTTATTTGTAGAAATCCCTTGCAGCTCAATTTCTTGACTCAGTACCTTCTCTCGAATGAAGTGATGCCGAACTTCTATATGCTTCGTTCGAGCATGAAAAATAGGATTGGAAGCAAGTTTAACAGTACTTTCATTATCACACTTGATCAGTACAGCATACTCAACTTTGCACAATATATCTCCTATCAAACTTCTCAACCAAATGCATTCTTGAGCAGCCATAGTTGCTGCCACATATTCTGCTTCAGTGCTGGACAGAGAAACTACATTTTGCTTCTTGCTACACCAGGATATCACAGCTGAACCAGTGTCAAAACAATAACCTGAAGTTGAATGTCTATCATTTGCATCCCCTGCCCAATCTGCATCAGTAAAACCCTTCAGCAGAAAATTATCACATTTTTCATACAATAAACCATAATCAAGAGACCCTTTTACATATCGCAGAATTCTTTTTGCAGCATCTAAGTGAGTACTCCTTGGACATTGCATGAATTGTGAGACTACACCAATGAGAATAAGAAATTTACGGTCGTGTGATAGTTAAATAAATTAAACTACCAACAAGTTGCCGAAATTTTGTAGCATCCCGCAGTAACGTTCCTTCATCTTTCATCAGCTTGAGATGTGGTTCCATTGGAGTTGCTTTTTCTTTTGACTCCCCCATGCCAAAACGATGCAAAAGCTCCTTTGCATATCGTTTTTGAGAAATAAAATATCCTTGATCTGATTTTTCAACTTCTAGTCCAAGAAAACAACCAACTTCCCCATGTTTTTCATCTCAAAATGAATAGAAAGTTCATTTTTCAACATTGAAATCTCAACTTCATTATCTCAGTTATTATCATATCATCCACATACAATGAACTAGCAAATGCATATGTGAATTTCGTTTGATGAACAAACTAGAATCGCCTCGAGATAATTTGAAGCCACAAAAGATGAAGTATTGAGCAACTTTACCATACCAAGCACGTGGTGCTTGTTTGAGTCCGTATAACGCCTTCTTTAGTGACAAACATGGTGAGGAAATTGCTTAGAGACATAACCTTGAGGTTGCTCCATGAATACTTCACGATCCAACTCCCAAGTAAAGAAATGCATTCTTTACATCAAGCCGCCACAATTTCCAATTCTTATGAGCCGCAAGAGAAAAAATAGATCTTAATGTTACCATTTTCGCAACCGGATTTGAATGTCTCCTCATAATCCAACCCGTAGCTTTGAGAAAAACCGCGAGCAACAAGTCTTGCTTTGCATTTATTAACAGTTCCATCGATTTTTTCTTCAATCGGTAAACCCATTTGCAAGTAATAGGCTTACAATTTTACGGTTTTGGAACCAATTCCCATGTCGATTTTTGTGCAAAGCCTCGATTTCTTCTTGCATGGCGAGCTTCCCATCTTGAATAGTCTTTAGCTTCATCATAGCTTGTGCTCTTCACCAATTGCTCCAATAAAGAAGCACGACAGAGTAGTACAATGATTAATTTGCCGCACTTCATAATCTTGAAGATAACTTGGTGGTCTTTTCTCCCTTGTAGACTTCCATAGAGCTTGTTGTTCAGCACCAAGTGTATTTGAGGTGTTTGAAGTTGAGCCTTCATCATTTTGTGATGCCTCCATGCTATTTTCTGAATGCATCTCCAAATGTTCTTGATCCTCATCAAGAATAGCTTCTTGAATTGAAGTAGACTTTGTAGTGTAAAAGGACACTTCATCGAACACCACATCTCTAGAAGTTACATACTTCTTTGTTTCAGGATCCATACACCTCCATCCTTTTCTGCAGGTTTCATAGCCAACAAAAATACACTTCTTTGCTCTTGGATCAAGCTTAGTTCGGTTAGATTTTGGAATATGAACATAACAAGTTGAACCAAAAACTCGAAAGTAGTTTACATTTGGCTTTTTATCATATAGAAACTCAAATGGAGACTTCTCATTACCCGGCCGGGGAGGTAAGTGATTTATGACATAGCATGCACATTGAACGACCTCGACCCATAGCTCTCGAGGAGACCTTTATCATGCAACCATGATAAACTCATCGAAACAAGATGAGCTAACTTCCTTTTCGAAACGCCATTTTGTTGAGGAGTACTTGGACAAGTCATTTGTCGTGTAATGCCATTTTTTTGCGAGTAGTGGAAGAAATCATGTGACATGTATTCTCCTCCATTGTCACTTCGCAAGCATTTAATTTTCTTCCCGAATTCCTTCTCAACAACATCCTTGAATTCAACAAACTTTGACAATGCTTCACTCTTTTCTTTTAAGAATTTCACCCAAGTGTACCTTGAAAAATCATCTACCAACACCATAACATAGTGATATCCACTATAACTTGGTGTTATTGTCGGACCCATCAAGTCTCGTATGAACTAACTCAAGCATGGTAGACTGCGATTTGAAGAATTCATGAAAGGAAGACGATGCGATTTGCCAAATTGACATCCTTGACAAATTACATCTTCACGGACATTTTGTAGACTTGGTATGCCGTCCACCAATTTCTTAGAGGAAATTTCTTTGCAAAAGTTGATAGCCTAGATGACCCAAACCGAGCATGCCAAAGCGCCGCACTCTCGGTTTGGCTTGTTTTCTTCACATAGGCTTCTCCGTGACATAACAAACAAGGAACCTTTCCTCTCACCAGAGGTAAGAACATCGCGGATATGGTCTTTATGTTATCGAGAACTTTTACATCTTTAGGTCCAAACAAAACATATTTTCCAGAATCTGTAATTTGAGAAAGCGAAATTAAGTTTCGTTGCAAACCTAGGACATGAAAGACGTCATTAAGTTGGATTGCATTGTTGTCAAGAATGCCAATCTTCACAACTCCTTCATTTGCTCTTTGGATAATTTGAATTGTCATTTGTAATAATAACACGGTCTCCTTTGTGTTGACGCACCTCGAAAAGTAGCGAATCATTTCCGGTTACATGATGAGAGCAACGGAATCAATGATCCATTCATCTTTGCAGATTTTTTGATCAAGAGATGTTTGAACTTGCGTCGATTCAACTGCAACAGTGTTTCTCCCATCAATTTCTTCAATAGTAAAGCACTGCTCCCATTTCAGCTTGTTCCCATCTCCTTTTTCACTAGCAACATTTGCTTTGGAGAGCTTCACTCTACAGTTTTTCTTGATGTGCCCAATTTTTCCACATCTGTAGCACTTGATAATGTTCTGATTTTGTGAATCATCAGCAGCTTTTCCACTTTTTGACCCTTCTTTGTAGTTCTTTGGTGAGTATTTCTTATTGTGCGAACCCTTAGAGAAGAGAGCAGCCTCCAAGTCAAAATTCTTGGCCATTCGCTTTGCCAAAGCTTCTTGATTGGAAAGCAAGCTCTCCAATTCTTCAACTGAAGGTTGATTTGCCCATCCGTGAATGGAGGTTACGAATGGAGTGTACTCCTTCTTCAACCCTCGAATGAGAAATCGTCGCAGCCTGGCTTCACTGATCTTCTCATCCGCATCTAGTTCTGAAATTTTAGCACAAATGCTTTTAACTCGTAAGAAATATTCAGAAATAGACATACCTCCTTGTGTTGAAGATGCCAACTCATTTTCAAGGAATTGCTGCCTTGGTGTATTCTTTTTGGAAAATAGCCTCTCGAAGTGTCTCCCACTTCTTTTGGTGAGTGATATCTCGAACATGATCGATGAATTCTTTGCTAATTGAAGTTCTTAAAGCAAAGAGAGCTTTGCCACACTTGATCTTCCATTTCTGCGTGGTTCGAATTTTCTAAAGTGTCACGGGAATTTCAATATCACTCCGAAACTAAATCCCATAGATCTTGACCTTGAAGATATGCCTCCATACACATTCTCCAAGTACTTGTAGTTTGTCCCTACAAGCTTCTCCACACCATAGTGTGAGTTTGAGTTGTTTCCCCCATTTGCAAGCTCCATCTTTTACACAAATTTCAATCTTCTCCAACAAGACACAAACTTGATAGACAAGAAGAAAGAAAGAGCAACAAAAGAGCTTCAACCAAGCTCGATACCATAAAACAAAAAATACAATTAAAGATAAAAGATGTTTCTTTGCAATATGGAATCGAGAAAATAGCAGTGATGAAAAATTGGAGAAAGATTTATTCGCTTGCTTAAAGCTGGCTTTGTGTAATTACAAAGATAACGTAGCCAATTTATAAACTAGCAATACTAACTAATCGCCCCTAAAAAAGCGCAACTACTCAAAACAAACTCTTCCCGAATTTTTATACGCAACGACTCATAGAATTTACAGAGAACAAAACAGGACAGAACTAATTTTATGTAAGATGCACTAAATTTTTGACAGGAAGTTCTTATTCCAATGACCATTGCAAAGGAACAAAATGCTTTGTCCCAGGGCGCCAAATGTTGGACTTAGTTCTAATTGCAAGTGAAGTTATTAATCAATGGTGCCCCTCGTGGGAGCTTCAAAGGACAACGAGGGTTGCGGCAAGGTCATCCATTATCCCCATTTCTTTTCATTCTTGGTAGCAGATGTATTAGGTGGTATGATTAATGTGGTGAAAGACATTGGAACGGTGACATGCTTCAAAGTTAGAGGTAGAATGCACACGTTACTCATCTACAATATGCACACGACTCCCTGCTTTTGTGCAGTAAGAAACATGATGTGGTTGGTTTCTCGGGGTTGAAATTAACTTAATAAATGTTGTTTGCTTGGCATTAACTTCGGAGATCCGATCAATGATCCTTCCATCAATGGATGGAGTTGTGCCGCTCGAGGAGATAGCGAGGTCGTTGCTCCTAGTTTCGACTTAGCAGCTTTGATCAAGGGACTAGTAGGAAAGCTGAGAATATTGTGACAAAACCTCAGACTAGCAAAACCTATAATTTGGCATTTCATGTGGTGAACTTGAGAAAGAGAAGGGACCTTACATTGGCACAACATAGCTTTGACGACTACTACTACTGCTCCTTGGTAGCAAGACTAGAGGTGCCATTAGAGGGATTGATGGAGAGTTTATGAAGAAATTGGAGAGTGGTGGGTTATGAAGGGAATTTTGAATCACATTAAAGCTGGGATGATCAAGTCTTAAGTACATGCATGGAAGAGGGAGAACGTGGCCTTCACTAGCTGGGGTAAGCTTGGTTTCTATGATGCAGATTTTGGATATCATACATAATTTCAACTTAAAAAGAAAACCTCACCTAAATTTCATTAGGTTCACCAAGGATATATTCGTGCAACCCGCCTAAGTTATATGGGTTTATTACGCTCAATAAAGCCCGTCCATTGAACTTCGATAAGTTTGGAGTTGCTTCTCATGAGTTTATTAATAGGCCTCGTCAGCTTTCCAATCCATCATTATAAGTAAATTCATAATTTTAAGTTGAGTTATTAGTATTTTTCAAGTTTTTACAATTTAGCAGAAGCAATTAATTAAATAAATCAACAATAATGTAAAATCAACAATAATGTAAAAGAGTTGGACAACCTAATTGTGGAACCCAATAACATGTACATTCATGTATATCTCTCAACCCAAAAACAACATATAAATAAGTAATGCAAAACCTACACAAATTCGAGAGGGAAAGGCGCACCAATGGCCTTACAGCAAATCACCTAATGTTGGTTCTTTTCCCTTACTCTTCTGTGACTCTGCACTCAGTCAAACACGAGAATGACGAGCTCATGTAAGTAAAAGCTAGTGGGATCTAAACAATAATTCAAAATAAAATGAAGCAGTCTAAGAGTCATGCGGATAGAAAGAAAACTATACCAAATGCATGATAATAAGACTGTAAAAACAATGAAAGTACAACGAGAAATTTGTGTCAAAGGAAACAATATAGAGAGGTGCCCAAGTAGTCCAAGACCACCGAATGCGGGTGCCACAGGGTCGAGGTCACAGAGTTGCGGCAACGCCAAACAGACTCGGGTCATAGGACGCGACATCGCCTGCTGTACCTAGAACGTCGCGAATGAAGGATATCAACGGTTCCCTGGATAAAACACATCTCATTCCGACCAAATACTCAAGTGACTCGAGGTCATGGCCCCAGTTGCAAACCGACAACCACTCCAATCAGAGACACGAGTATGACTCACTTGGCCCTCGAACACTCATAAGTGGGCGGGAATTCCAAGAAAATGACACAGTATAACATCAATAAAATATAAGCTAAAATGAGCTACTGTGCAATTCCTAGCTGGTTTTACTTACCTCGAGAATTTGCAAATCGTCCTCAAAACATCCCGCTCACGCCTCGATATGCACACCGACACCCGACTATTGCCTCATAAGTCCCTGGTGTCCATTTATATCATTTAAGGCTAAGTTACTTAAATCATTTCAATCACAACCAAATTAGGTGAAGTAAACCTTACCATGGCCTTCAAAAAATCCATTTGAATCCATCGCATCGTCGAAATCGCGCATCTCGTCGAGGATCGATCGGTCCGACGACGCGCCACCGCGCAGTTAATCCACGCCATTCATCGCGCCGACGTGCCACCGATGCCTTCCAGGTGCCGGTCGTCACCGTTGTCGCTGCCCTGCCACGCCGCTGTCGGCCATCACCGCTACCGCGCCGCTGCAGTGCCGCCGTCCGCACCAGCCGTCCAACCCGCCTGTTGGTTTGCCGACCGTCCACTGTTGTTGCTTATCCCGCCATCCGCCGCCGGTCAACGCACCATTGCGCCTGCCGCTGCTGCAGCTCATCCACGGCCTCACGAGAGCCGCACTGCTCGTCCGCGGCTTCGCGGGAGCCGCACTGCTCATCCACGGCCTCCGCGTAGCCGCGTGCTGCGCTCTGCTGGAGCCATTCCTGCCATCCTCGCTATCGGTCCTCGCTGCTGCTGCCGTCGGCTATCCACGCCGCCGTGCTAGAGAGTCGTCGGGGAGGTCGTCCGCAGTAGTCGATCTCCTTCTCCCTCTCTCTTCGCCGTCTTCTCTCTCCCTCTTTCTTGTTCCGCCATCTCTCTCTCAATCTCTCCCTCTCTCTCTCACTCTCTCCTCTTCTCTCTCTATCTTCTTTTCTTCGCAAGGAAACAAATGTGTCCTCGAGATTCGCGTGAAGCAGAACTTGAGGCACATAAAAAATAGTTATTCATATGTTTTCCTTAAAAATTGGGCAGCGCCCATCTCGAGACAACATAAATATTCACACCACTACCACCGTACCACCTCAAACCTCTATAGCCACTATAGCCACATTAAGCCGCTACCTCGGTCCCATGTCGACACACGACTTGAGGCGCATCCCCGCTCGTGTTTCGGCTCACCAAATTCCTCTCGTACTCGTAAAACAACTCAACAATTATAATCTCAAATTGGATATTACTCAATAATACATACATCACAGAAAAATATCATACATCAGTGTCTCTACCTGAGATTCAGACATACGTTTTTCGACGAATGAGTCCCACATATGACCCTGACCTGGTGCGTGACACAAGTCAAATTTTTAGGCCGTTACAATAAGGTGAAGGGATCTGTTGATGCAAAAGTAGCAAGACATCTATAATCT
The DNA here is from genome assembly GCA_039657365.1 of Stephania yunnanensis. NCBI lineage: Eukaryota > Viridiplantae > Streptophyta > Magnoliopsida > Ranunculales > Menispermaceae > Stephania > Stephania yunnanensis. The sequence goes on along the minus strand of CM077589.1, from coordinate 53,754,263 downwards.
TGATAGGGCTGGAAATTGAATTATTGAGGCAGAAAGACGGGCCGGAAAAGATTTTTGGCATGGGCCTCGATTTTTTTTTTTAGTAAAGAAAGAGATCACAATATGATCTCTAAGGTTTCGATTTGAGAGTGTGCCAAAGCCCATTATGAACATAAGGAGGAAACTTCTGGAGAACTTCATGATCAATTTGTAACTGGATTTTTGGAGAGCCGAGTAAAATCCATAAAGAGAGGAGAAGATTTTTTTCATCATGTGACCAATGTAGAGCCTGAGCTGCAAAGACAATGATTTGATTTTTCTGAATGAATGCATCTAGTTGAAGCCCAAAAGGGTATAAGTCTTGGCTAAGTATTCAATAAGGGGATGGTTGATTCGGGACTCATGAAGTATGTGAAGAATGAGGATGACATCATTTTATAGTTCAATAAAATCCGGAGCACGATGTGGCATCGCCTTATGAACTGGTCCCGAGTGTTGCAGAATAGAGTTTTTCAATTTGTTTAATCAATTTTTGCTTCAATTCGATCTTCTTTAGCATCCATTTTATCTTCAATTCTTTTTTTCATTTGCTGAAGTTGTTGGAGAATTGTGGATGCAATGTCCGGTGATAATGGAGCTATAGTTGATGGAGATGCAATTGATGGTTCGGTTGTAGGTTTTGGGAGAGACTTGCTTTTTATAAGTTTTTGTTAGATGGGGAGATGGGAGACAAATTCTGACGGAGTAATGGGTTTTACTGTGGTTAACATTGGAGTGATAGAGTCTTATTTGATGGAATTAACATTAAACTTATCCCACCATTAGACATGAATTTCTTGGGTGAGATAGGTAAAAGAGCGGTTATTTGCTTGGTTGACTTTATGGGTACCATAAGTCCATTTGAGGATCCAGAGGATAGTATGTTTTTGAATAAATTGAAAAAAAAAAAGTTTTTCCTTTTCATAAAATGTTTGGACCTTTAGGGGCCGTATTTGCTCAATGGGACCAAATTTATTCCACCATTTTGTCATGAACCAAGTCGGAAGGTTGATTCGTAAAGATTTTTTGAAAGTCATATACCAAGAATGTCCTGAGGATGGATCTTTGTAAAATAGGATGACTTTCCATGCTTTAATATAATCTTTGTAACTTACCAGCATTGGAGGATGAGAAGGTAAGAGTGTCATTGATTGATAAGAATATGTACATTGTTGAACAAGGTTTTGGTGCGTCCATTCATTGATAGTGATGACCTTTTGAATTTTTAATTTAGAATAAACAATTTATGTAGAATCCTGCTTCTTGAAATGTTCAATAATAACTGATTGAGTTTTTGTAAGGAGAGCTTCATAAAACTTTATGGAAACTTGAGGACGAGTTGGGATGAAATGATAAGAAGAGGGCATAAGGATCTTAATTTGAGTATCAAAAGAGTGATCAAGCAAAGAATTTTCAATAAGAGTGACTAGAAGGTGATTGCGATAGCGATAGAATGATTTATCATCAAAGTAATTATAAGAATTAAATAAAGGAGAGAATTTATTGGTGGATGTAGATGATTGATAGGTAAGAAGAGATTTACCTTTATCAGCCATGATCTGTACATAATGAATTTGAGGAGTTACAAGGAATTCTCGAGATAAGAAATCAGGAAGAGAATTATTTTCTCCTTTTATATATTCGATATCAAAATAAAAAAAACACTTAAAATAGCTTGCCAACGAGCAAATATTTGTTTTGAAACTAGATTTTTGACATCTTTCAAAAATATATCTTTAGCAAATTTGCAATCTACTCGAATTAAAAATTTTGATTTAAAATATCATATTAAAATTTTTGAACACATAAAACAATTGCTAAAACTTCTTTTTTGACAGCAGTGTAATTCTGTTGGGTTTTAGTCCATAGTTTTGAGGTATAACAAACTAATTGTTCTTTTCCCATAGGCAGAGTTTGTAACAGTATGCTACCATAGCCTAAATCGGAGGCATCTGTTTGAATGATCTTTAGATAAGAGGGATTTGCTAAGTGTAGACATGGGAGAGATTTAACTGTAGTCTTGATGACCTGGATAGCCTTAGTATGGGCAGGTGTCCATTGGGATTTGACATCTTTTTTGAGGAGTTCTTAAAGAATTTTTCTATCTTTGGCTGCATGTTTATAAAAATCAGTTAAGTAATTTAAACATCCGAGAAAACGTTGTAATTGTTTTTTATTGGTGAGTTGATCGGGGAATTTATCGGCAAATTCGATAACACGGTTGATGGGAGTAATAGTTTGATTAGTAATTTATTGGCGAATTCGATAACACTATGTAATTGATGGTCTCTTTAGAGATGATTTCAACATTCATTGCCATCTTGAAATTGCTATGCTATGAAATGGATGGTTAGCTGTGTGCGTGTGTGTTGCTTCAAGTGCAATCTCATATTGCCTTCATTTATATGTAATGGTAGCTGTCACGGGGCCGTTAAGAGAGGGGTTTACCTTAAAGAAATTTTTCTCACTCAATTAAGCACAAATAAGCAATTTATGGATAAGATGATGCAAGGATGTTGCAGGATCCCATTAAGTGATGAAGAGAAATGCTCACTAGCACAAGTAGTATTGCAAATATTGAAACGCTAACAATCTAAATCTACTTAATACACGTTAGATTATGTGGAAGTACTCTTCGGCAGTCTTGGCCAGTACAAACGCGTGACGAAAACAACAACATAGCCTCAGTCGGAGCTTACAAACGCGTTAAAAGATATTAAACGGACACAAAGTCGCACTAGAAGTAGTCAGCTAGTGGAATAAGAAACATCAGCGAAACATCCCAGAGAAAGAAATGGACTAAGTTCAGTCGCTGGTCTAATTCATGATGGGTGTGGAAAATTTAATTGCAAGAGCTTCCAAAACTATTGACTTGCATTACGACGACTTGACTTAGTGTCTGTATGGACTTCGTTTCTCATACAAGTTTGCCATTTGCAAGAGCCAAGGCGCGACCTTGCTCGTGCCAAGGCAGGACCTTACTCGTGCCAAAGGATCTGCCAAGGTATTGCCTTAATCGTGCCCAAGGAACCTGCCTAGGTTCGGCCTTGCTCGTGCCAAGGCGCGACCTAACTCGTGCCCAGGGAATCCGCCTAGGCTCGGCTTTGCTCGTGCCCAAGGAACTTGCCAAAGCGCTGCCTTGCTTGTGCCAAGGCGCGGCCTTGCTCGTGCCCAAGGAATGTGCCAAGGCTCGTGCCAAGGCGTAACCTTGTTCGTGCCTAGGCTCCGTGCCTAGGCGCGTGCCAAGGCTCAACCTCTTTTACCCCTGTGCACTGCCTCATCTGTTCCGCATGCAATCAACCTCCATGGAACCATCCGAGTCCTCCGGAACTCGGTCATTTGATAGGTTTCTTGCTGCCTAGCCCAGCCTACTCGGGTCACGCTATTGGGGGTGTGACAGTAGCTGCCAATGTTGAACACTGTGAAGCAAGTCCAACTTTGTTGCTTCCAACTATGTAGGACTTTTTTTATTGTTTTTCCTTGGCAGGGATATGTCAATGTAAACTATGTATAAAAAATGTGACAGCCAACATATATTGGTAATTCAGCGCAATTGAATTATGAGAAGATGTCAACAAAGGGGGTGTGGTCACACCCACCATATTTGATTTGAACAAATTTATTAGGTCTTTCTACTGACCAAAAACTTAAATTAAAATTTGGTCTTTGTTCATCCCTTCAACTGGCCAAAGATGTGACAAAATATGTAACAACACATGCTTACTTAGAGACTGGAATATACATTAGAAGTTTTTTTGAACAGAACATTAGAGTAATGTTGTCTTAGAAGCAAATGCTAGTACATAATGTATCTGGATCACTTTCAAACTCAACAATGTCTTCATCCAGTAAGCTCACCCAAGCTTCAATTCCTTCTCCATCTCTTGTGTCCATCAATATCACAATATTCTTGAAATACAAAGGTGGACTCACCCAAACAGGCCTTCCCCATCCAAAATCAGCATCATAGAATAGCCAACACCAACTACTGAAACTAATCTGCTCTCTCTCCCCTTTGCCTTGCTCAATCAACCCAGCTTTGATGTGTTTCAAATACCATTCGTCGCCGCTCTCCAACTTCTTCACAAACTCTCCATCAACCCCTCTAATGGCACTTCTAATCTTGCCTACCAAGGAGCAGTACTCGTCGTCATCGTCTTCTGTTTCAAGTGATTCAATCACAAGAACACTCATGTTACCAAAGCCATGTTCTGCCAAGGGAGGAGCCCTTCTCTTTCTCAAGTTCATTGCGTGAAATACCGAATAAGGCTTGCTAGTCGGGCGTGTTTTTGATCTATTTGAGTCCACGAATCGCTTCCATATGAAGGCAGATACCACTTCAATCCGCGTAGGGGACTCCACGTTTCGGGCTTTGTCTCTAAGTCTTGCAATGTCTGTGGCATTGAACACAAACCTTTTCGTCACAATCTTATTGTCTTTCTCATAATCATAATCCCCTTCTGTTGCCTGAGACTCTTTTTCAATATCATTTGTATCATCTGTCCATGGGAACAGAGTTGACAACTCGAAATGAGGAGCAACCGTTTCGCAATCTCCACGAGCAGTACAACTCCACCCATTAACAAACATACCGAGTGCAGATGCATCGGCAACCTTATGCGAAATGCACACTCCAATCGCGATTCCTCCGCATTGAAATCGGTTCACTTGGACAAGTAGAAGTGGGGACTCAAGATCATGAACGTGAGGCTCACAAGGCAATAGTTGTTTGAGAGAAGGAATGTTTGGGTTGGTGATCACATCTAATAGAGTGCAGTTGGTGACTTTGGCTTCCAAGTAGTCCACGCCTGCGTCGTTGCAATCGACGGAGACATCATCTTTGAGTCGCCCCGCTAAAGGGTAAAACTTGGTTAAGCACTTGGAGAGTGATCTTTTCAAGCATGTACTACTAGAAGTAGTAGTAGAAGTAGAAGTTTCAGGTTTGGTGTAATAGAGAATAATTGGAAAAAGAAGAGGTGACATAGTTTGATCAAAATAGGAGAGGTTGTAGGTTTTGAGATGAGGGGGTGTTGGAGATGAAGGTTTGATTGTGTCCCTAGTTATGATTTCCACTTCCATCGTCATGTTCAAAATATTAAACAAGGGCAAGGGCTAGGGAAGACAATATATTAGGTGTTGTGTTGGTGATGAGGTGAATGGAAACATTGGAAATTATGAGCAACCTTGTTACTTGGGTACGTCATCTTACGTGTGAATATAGAATGGGACGTGTGCGTAGCAGTCAATGAAAGTGTACAAATTTACAATGATGGAGTGATCCGCAAGTATTGGTTTTATATAATTTCCTCAACAGGCAAATGCATTCAACCTTGGAGATCAAACATTAGATCTAATCTATCAATCTATCTGTCTTCTATCTATATCAAGTCGGGTCGGATGAGATAGAAAGTTCAGAAGCTATTTCCTTTCACTATTCTAATTTTTTAATTATTTATTATTTATTTATTTTTATTATCGATTGTTCCAAGATATATAATTATCTATTATGTGTGCATTTATTAATAATTAATAAAGATTTTATTATCAACAAATGAATTAATAGAATTAGTACATTCTACTCGAAACTATGGTCAAATACATAGAATGGAGTGTGGTAAAAGTTTTTAAAAATTATGGGCAAATACATGAATTGAGTGTAGTGCAAGCTCTATTCCCCCTATAAATTTCACCTCCAATCTATTCTTCTACGCTGTAATTCTCCCGCATCCAGTTTGATGAATTTTGGGGAGTGCTTGGCTATCATCTGAAGTGTACATGTTTGTAGGGTTTTTTGTGTTTGACTGGGTGCACAAGTACCATGGGTTGACTTATGTAAAGGGTCGAGCATGCCGATTTTTATTTATTATTTTTATATATAGTTTTTGCAGGATCAACTACGACACTTATCATTTTGTAACTTTCCTATTTTTTTTTTATCTTTTTCATACATATAAACCATGAAGATCTTCACTGACGTCTGCACGAAGCGCAAGGAAACGACTAGTATATATATAAAAGCTGGAGCTGGGAGAAAGTTCACATGCATTCTCCTTTCATCATTTTAATTTATTAATTTTTGATTTTTTCTATTTTAAGGTATTTATTTATTTAAAGTATTTAAGGCGTTTGGTTGTTTCGATGAAGATATTAATTCCTCTATTTGTTAATTGACTAAAACAAAAATCTAGCTCTTAATACAACAATCTATTTCGACTGCCTATCAATGTCAATCAAGTAATTTATTGTTTATAGACAAACATGTAGTTACAAATAGATAACATATATGCATGTTTGGAGAAATCTCGGAATTCAACTGCCTATCAACGTCAATCAAGTAATTCATCGATATTATTGTTGATACTTGAAGTTTATTAATTATGTTCAAATTACAAATGAGGCAATTAATTGATTTTTTTGATTACATTTCAGACTTCAGATGTTGGAAGCTCACATAGGCCTCATGTTCAAACATCTTCTCATGATGGATGTTCTCCTGCTCGTTCATTATTCAAAAGTGTACGATCAAAAAGGTAATAATTTAAGTTTTGCTAGAATATCTTAAGTTATCTCCATGTGACCAACGTAAGAGCATCCACCTTCATGATTGTAATTTTGAATATTTACTCATCTTCTAAACTTGAAAATTTATTCTATCATTGAGTTGAATGGCATTTGCTAGCTAAACTACTATTTCAAGAATTGTTAATGCTTTTAGTATATGTTGACCCTATAACTTTTGATGATTTTTTGAGCTTTTTACTATTTTATGTTCTTTTCAAATGAAACTCATAAATTTGCACCAATAATTTAAGCTCTATGGTTTGAATATATTTGAGTTAGATGATTATTTGATGCATGTTGAAGTTTGCACAATGTTTAAAATTTTTTCATACTAAAAAACGGGTAAGGGATAAAGGAGGATAAATGAGGAGGACTCTGACGCTCATTTTTCGTACTGAAAAATGGGTAAGGGAGGTCCTAAACTCACTTTTCATTCCCGAAAAGTGGGGGAGGGAGGCCCCAAGCTCATTTTTCATTATTGGAAAATGGAGGAGGATTGCGATAGGTTGACAACCAGCGTAAAACTTTTGTCACTTTTCATGAAATGGATCAAACATATATAAACGTTGGAGCGTTCCCACCTAGCTACGCTCTGCATCGGAGCCCGAGTGTAGTGAGAAATGAACTAGGGTGTGTTTCACATCGCCGCCTGTGTAACGATCCTAAAATTCTACTTCGTGTAACGATCCTAAAATTTCTCGTGACTACACGTGCCACGTGTATTTTGGAAATGAAGGGGTCGTTATTTCGGGTTTCACTTGTCGTGATACACATGTCCATACCTCGAGTCGATATATGTTATTTTTGGTTTGATGTTTGTATTAAATCTTATACCTAATATATTAAGTTTTTAAAAGGTTGAACAAATTTAAAGTAATGAAAGAGTTGTTAGACTCTAGGAGGTCATTTGTACTTTGTGTTGTAAAGTGTAACGATACTCGCATGGCATCAAAGGGGAAATGGTGTCGAGGTGGAACTAATTGTAATTAGGCACTCTAGGCAGGGACTTAGGTTGTAACACTTATTTGCGAGTCGCGTGTCACCATGGGAACGAGGTATGCATTATAGCAATAAAGTTTTAAAATATGAGTGACCTTCAACGTACACTTATATGAATGAAAAATTGAGTGTATTAATTAGCAATGGATTTGAGTACACACACGTAAAAAATGAGTGGCTAGCATAAATCTACATATTATAGATAAATATATGTGTATCAAGAAAACGAGTGTGTGGTTCCATTCACAACGCAAATTGTGATCAATGATTCAATCCAATTGTGTAGATAAGGTGTGGTTTTTATCCACACAGCACTTGGATGTCGAGATTCTTGCTTAGCGGAGAAAGTGAAAGCATTAACACCTTGATATGACTTGGAGCAATCGGGAGAGAGAGCGGTCGAGCGAAGAGAGAAAGTGAAAGGCGAAAAGGAAAGAAAAAAGAGAGGGTTTTGGGAGAAAAGGAGAATTGGTTTGATGTTTGTATTAAATCTTATACCAAAGGTTGAACAAATTAAAGTAATGAAATTCGGTCATGTACGGGTAACGTACTCGCATGGCATAATGGTGTCGAGACGAGCAGGGACGCGCATCGAGTCGCGTGTCACCATGGGAACGAGGTAGCAACATATGAGGTACGCTTAATGGATTTGAGTAAAAAAAATGAGTGGCTAGCATAAATCTACATATTATAGATAAATATATGTGTATGTGTGTGTGTGTGTGTGTAGATAAGGTGTGGTTTTTATCCACACATTCAAAAAGTGAGAAAGAAAACAGTGGCGAAAAGGAAAAAAAAGAACCGGGGGAGAAAAACCGAAGGAGAAGGAGAGAATAAGAAGAGATTGGAGAGAGAGGGAGAGTCCGGGAGAGAGAGGGACCGACAACTCGACGACGAGAACGCAAGGTAAGTTGAGTTGCTTTGGCGTTGTTGTCGATTGTCGTTGTTGTGTTGGTCGGCCATGGTGGTGGTGTGGCTTCGTTGAGAAAGGAGATGACTGTGAGGTCATCTCCCTCCCAAGGGTGGTCTGAGGTTGAGGCCGAACTCATCCCTAACGAAAAAAATAAAAAATAATAATATAAAATAAAAATAAAAATAAAATTTCCAAACCATCTGGTGAGGAAGAAGGTGACCGTCTTGGTCGGGTCGGGACCACCCGGGCCCGGTGGGCTGGGTCAGGCCGACCTGTCTGAGTGGTGGCCGGGCCGGCGGCGCCGACCCTGACCCGAGGAGGCCGAGTTAAACCGACCCAAGTCCAGCTGGACCGGGTCGGGTCAACCCGGACCCACCCCAAATAAATATATTAAATTATTAAATTCAATTAAATTGTTTTTTTATAAAACTAAAATACAGAAAATAGATTAAAATAGATAAGAATTATGGAAAAATGCAATAAATTCTCAGAAAATATGAAAAATTAGAGGAAGCTAGAAAAAATGAGTTCGAGGTTTTTTTTTGGGCATTTGACAGCCCGACTTTGATACCAACTGTGACGACCCCAATTCCACAATTCTAAACTGGGCCCCGCCCGGCCTAGACTTACGTGGACCCCCGAACTCATCTCGCTGAGTCATGCAAGCCTAGTTAGCCTTCTTTTATCCATTTACCATTTATCCAACAATTAAAATTGAGTTAAACAATTAGTGTGTTATCATAGTTATAGCGGAAGCTATAAAACCTCAAACTAACGGAAAAATCGCAAAGTTTCCAGTTAGGACAACCTAGAGCGTGGAAACCCCGAATATGTATATCATCGTTAATAACCATTCAGAGGAAAATAAACGAAAGATATACATGCCTAAAATTTTCTCAAAAACCTAACTCCCGATGTTTTAAAACAAATATAGCTAATAATACAAAAAATCACTTATGTCAGACAAGTAGTAGAAACTGCTCCGGTATCCTCAAATAATATCTCATAACTGTGGAGCTTTCCCCTTGCTGGTCTGTGGATCTGCACTCCGCCACTCACAAAGATGACGAGTCTAGGTAAGTAATGCCAGTAGGACATATATGCAACATTTGAAATAATCCAAAGCAGTCGAATTCATGCAAGTAGAAAGAAATGAACATGTCACACATGAATATAAAAGACTGTAAACAAATCAATCGATGAATGAGGCCAAATAACAAGGAGTCCCGACCAAAAGGTAGTTGAGTCGCGGCAAAAACCCAACAGACTCGGGTTTAGGACGAGACCCCAGCCTCTCAGCCCTAACCTTTGCGACTATGAGATATCCATAGACCCGAATAAGAGCCCCCAACGTACACTCAATTGGGAGATATCGACGACGTCCATATAAGAGCTCATATCGCGGATAAATAGTACCAAGACTCAATTGCAAATGGACCACTCCACGTAATAGCATTTTCAAGGATAATATCCAAGCAATGAATAACAATATCAAAGATAGCTATCACATAGCAGTAATCAACAAGAGTTAAAGGAAGCTATCACAAAGCAGTGAACAATAGCCAATAGAATGAAAGGAAGATACTGTACAAGTCCCTACCTGGTTTACTTACCTCGAGAAATCACAAATCGTCTTGCTCACGCCTCGATATGTGTCCCGACACCCGACTATAACATCTTAAGCCCCGGGTATCCATTTATACCATTTTACAGTTGTAGAGTCGCATTACGTGTAATTATACTATGGAATCATAGATTTGTCATTTTCTTTTCAAAAATAAATTTGATTTTTTTGCACCATTTCGAATAATACCAGGGTGTCAAATGCCCGAAAAAAACCTCGAACTCATTTTTTTCTAGCTTCCTCTAATTTTTCATATTTTTTGGGAATTTACTGCATTTTCCATAATCTTTATCTATTTTTATCTATTTTCTGTAATTTAGTTTTCTAAAAAAATAGTTTAATTTAATTTAATAATTAAATATATTTATTTGGGGTGGGTCCGGGTTGACCCGACCTGCACGGTCACCTTCTTCCTCACCACTGGTTTGGAAATTTTTTTATTTTTTTATTTTTTTTTTTTCTTTGGGGTTGGGTTCGGCCCCAACCCTAGACCACCCTTGGGAGGGAGATGACCTCACAATCATCTCCTTCCTCAACGAAGCCACACCACCACCATGGCCGACCAAGACAACAACGACAATCGACAACAACGCCAAAGCAACTCAACTTACCTTGCGTGTGACGGCCCCAATTTTCCACAAACTGGGCCTCGCCCGGCCTAAGCCCACATGGACCCCCGAGCCAGTCTTGCAAGGTCAACGCAGACTTAGTCAACCTTTCAATCATTCATTATACGTAAATTCACCATTTTTAGTTGAGTTATTAATATTGTTGCAAGTTTTACAATTTAGCGGAAGCAATTACTACAAATAAAATAACTCAACCAAAAATGGTGAATTTACGTATAATGAAGGATTGAAAGGCTGACTAAGTCTGCGTTGACCTTGCGAGACCGGTTCGGGGGTCCACGTGGGCTTAGGCCGGGCGGAGCCCGCCATTTGTGGAAAATTGGGACTGTCACAGTTGGTATCAGAGCCGAAATTGTAAATACTCGACTCTTGAAACTAAAACGCAAAACCAACGAAAGTTAGGAATGGTTGAACTTAGAGTGGAACCTTATGATCTTGGCTTAGGTCATCGTTGGGAAGTGAGGAGAATTACGATGTATCCGATATGGTATATTTGTTGTGTTATAATATATATATATATATATACGAATCAAGGATTCGTGGCTATGGAATGATCATGAGGCTGCAGGTTCGCGGTTTGCTAGTGCTGAAGAGCTGCATACTCTGTCATACATAATTGTATGGCGCGACCTACAACTGTAGGAGATTGATTGACGATTGGTTTAATAAGTGGCCATTGTGATTTTAATGTGGTCACGTTAACATAAATATATAGTTTGAACACTTAAACAAAATGCATTGGATGTGTCTCGAGATATGGAAAGTGCAAGACTCGAGACAATTTTGGTCAAACATAGAGGCGGTGGACAAAGGGGTGAAATTATTGGATTGCCTCGAGATTCATGTTGCACGTATCTCGAGGACACATTTGATTTCTGCTTGAGGAAGAAAACTTATTGTGTACCTTAAGGAGACTCCCTGCACGTGTCGCTAGTGGATCCGCTTGGAACAATTAAGGTAAAGAAGATTGATGGTAATGATTAATTAGATATAATAAGAGGGAGTAGGTTTGAGTGCATGCAACTATATCAATAAGCCTTGCTGGGAAACAAGATTCTCCATCTTATCTTATTTTCTCCGTTATCATGGTGTTCTATTGACTTTTTGCTTGAAGGATTATGATATCATAATAGGTCACAAACGCCGAAAATGGATGCTTTTTAAGTCTTTGTCCCATGATTGGTGTATCCGTTGTAGGAGTGGAATGAGTTTGTCGTCTATCTTTCATTTAATTCATGTGGAAATTATGTGAAACCAATTGCCTTCTTTACTTTGAAGCTACCTCATGAGCAATATTTTTCTGGATCTGAGGTTGTATTGCATTGCCTTCATGCACGGATCGAATGTGACAATGTTGGTGGTGGTGGCATATTTGGGAAAAGTGGAGCTGCAAGGTTGTTTTTTGGATAAGTACTCGTTCCATGGAGGATTGGCTGAGAAACTGTCTGTTTCTTTCAAAACATTTATGAATCGAATGAACGGGTTACTCGAGAGAGAACTGCATATTTATAGGGCTAGGTTTCTTCAAGATTTTGAAAGACACCTAGCATGTTTCAACAGCCCTAGTTATTCAGGCTGTGTGTGTGTTTTTACATTTCACGACAGTTCACAACCCACCTGAAACATCTCCAGTTTAGGCATAGTCTACAGTGGCCGATGAGGCGTAGGCTCAGATTAAACTCGTACTTATGTGAGGAGATGTTGATCGCGCTGACTGATACAAGAGTTAGAGTAATGGCTAAGGCGAGGCAGTATCGCGTGTTTCAACGACATTCCCCGGAAAAGTTTCACGGTGGTACGGATCTCGGAGCAACAAAGATTCACGACGTCTTTGCCACACCAGATCATATGAGGTCGAACATCTCATAAGTTTCGTTGTTCGGTGAGGCCGATGTCTAGTTGCGCACTACGGTGGCGTCAATGTGGACACTGAAGGATTTGGGCTGAGTTCAAGGATGGGGAAGTACGTTCCTCCTATAGTTCGTAACTCGAAGAGAACTGATTCTCAAACCATTCGACAGAGGACCGTTCTGTGCGAGGGTTTGGAGATGATTAGAGAAAAACGAGGGTTAGACGGTCGTGGCAAAGAGATCGACCTTGGAGCGTATTGCATTTCCATGTGTGGCGTGTATGGCGCCAGTGTTAGATGGTCCAGCGCAGAGTTACGCTAGTACATTACAGCAGTCAGCACCGTCAGATCCTTAGCAGTGGCTAGAGATAAGGTAAGAGATCCAGTAGAGTTCACTGACAAGAACAACGATCTAGTCATGCACAGGGACAAGGACATTGACATGTTCCATTTGTATTGGGATTTCAACATACCTGTATGGGCGTATGGACAGCCAGGTACAACAGAGCCAGAAACATATTCATGCTATTGCCACGTCAGGTCCGACTACTATCCACCGTAACCTGATAGAGGGTACGACGAGTTGGGTTGAGACTCACTCGATCAGAGAGACTAGCGGACAGTCAAAGAGATTTCTTTACATTCTCGCGGATATACAACAGATATACGTATGTTAGTGACGGTGGATCATGAAATTAAAAATATTCATTTGTATTCCAATATATGTTGCGAGGATGTTGCCCTGACATATATTGATGGGAGGAGACAGATGGTGTAACGGCCCGAAAATTCGACTCGTGCCACGTGTCATTTTAGGGTTGTATGCGGGGCCCACTTACGGAAATGCGTATGTTCAAATCTTGGGTCGAGACTTCGAGGAATTTTGTAATATCCAATTTGAGATTATAATGCAAATAGTTGAGTTGTTTTACCAGAAACGTATACGCGGAGAATTCGGGAAGCCGAAACACGAACGGGGATGCGTCTCGAGTCGCGTGCCAACGTGTGACCGAGATAGTCGTTTTATGTGGTTTTAATGTGTACATTGGATATGCCTCGCGATGCATGTAGCGCGAGAATCAAAATTTTGGAAAGGAGGCGGGTTGGTGCATCGAGATGCGCGCTGCTCGGAAATTTCGAGACTTGAGACAAATTTTGGTCAAGCATAGAGGCGGTGGACAAAGAGGTGAAATTATTGAGGTTGTCTCGATATTCGTGCAACACGAATCTCGATGACACTTTTGATTTTGAAATAAAAAAGAAATGTATATATATATATATATGTATATATATTAATATATATATACATATATACAAAAGAAGAGAGAGAAAAGAAAAGAAAAGTAAGAGAGAGAAAAACCAGCGAGAAAGAGAGAAGAAAAAGAGATCCGGAGAGGAGAGAAATGGAGCGGAGAGAGAGAGAAAGGGAGAGAGCCATCGAGGGGGACGAAGAGGCGGCGACACCGGCACCGCGGACGGCGGCTGCGCGTCGGCGAAGGGAGGTCGCGATGCGGCCTGCGAGGCCGAGGACGGTGGCCGGCGGGGGGCCGAGGACGGTGGCCGGTGGGGAGCAGAGGTCGACGCAGCAGCGAAGACGAGCAGCTGGCCGGTAGTGGTGCGACCGGATCCGCTACGACGACGACCAGCGGTGGCCGATCGGCTGCGGAGAGGAGGAGGTGCTACAGCAGCAGGGGCGGTGGCGGCGCGGAGAAGAGGCGCGGCGGTCGGCGGCGCGCAGGGACCAGCGAAGCGGCGCGAGCAGTGGCGGCAGCTCCAGCAGCGGCGGGATCGGCTCGTGGTCGCGGTGGTGGTCGACGCGGAAGTACGGGCAGCGGCTGGCGGCGCCGGCGAGGGCAGCGGTGGCGCGACGGTAATGCCGGCAGCGGCGCAATGACGACGGCGACGTCGGCGCGGCAGCGGCAGCGGCAACAGCGCGATGGCGTTGTCGGACAGATCGGAGGCGTGAATCGACGAATGTCGACGACGCGATTGAGGTGAAGTATATTCACCTAATTTTATTTGCGACTTGCATGATTTAGTAACTGAAATGGTATAAATGGACACCAGGGACTTAAGATGCTATAGTCAGGTGTCGGGTGCGCATATCGAGATGCGCGCGAGTGCGTTTTTGAGGTACGTAAAATTCCATCTGAAAGTCACTAAGGGTTTACTTTTCTATCATTGATTGCCTATTCGTGGTCGTTGGATGCTATTCCCCCTATTCCTTGTTATTGATTTCCGTGACGCATTTGGGTATGGGGTCGAGACTTTTGCTATTCGTGTTGTACTTATGGCACACTAGGCTGTACGCGGGTTATCTGGTGAAAGGAAGTGGGGGCTTCCATTGAAAGGATCCTGAGGGTATGGAAACCAGGTGAAAGGAAGTGGGGCACCCACCGAAAGGATCCTAGGGGTTCGACGTACAGTTTAGTGTGACCGGGAGGAGTACACGGTTTGTTTCTCACGTGTTATTTATTCATGTGATGACCTTAACACAATTGCCTGTTTAGTTTCCGCATGATTATTTGACATGATTATTGGTATCTGTTTATTCTCTTATAAATGCTCAGTGTACTTTGTTGGAATCTTACTAACTGTACTCTCCATCTTACTTTTTGTGATGGACGAGTGCAGACCCTGCTAGTAGAGGCAAGGACATTTTGGTCGACTTTATCTCACTTCCCGCGGTCAAGGACCTACTAGTATGTGCGATTTTGATAGTTTGCTTACTGTTGAGAAATGAGAGACTGAATAGATACTGTACTTGTATATATTACTGTTTAATATTGTCGCATATGTACAGAGTACTTTCCCCGGGTTTTCCACAATAGGTGTTGCTCTTAAAATGATGTTTTATATGAAAATGAATTTAATTGTTTTACTTGTTTTAAATTTAAGACTTCCGCTGTTGTTTTAATGATTAAACTATCGAACTAACTGCTTAACAAAGGGAGTTAACACGCATATCGAGCAGTCGTGATGTGGAAAATGGCGTCAGAGGCGCGTGGGAACCAGTGGGCCAAGGATCAGACAGGACCGCTGGGCCAGCGCCTCCCCACGTGGCGACCTCGGGATTTGGGGCCGCCACAGATGGTGTGTTCTTTGCTTGGAGGTCGCGGAGGAGCCCAACTCGTCACGGAAGAGCCCAACTCGTCACGGAAGAGCCCAACCCTACGAGTATGATGGGGGTATGGCCTTGGGGGGTTTATTGCCTTGGGTCTTCATTCATAAAACACCATTGTCCTGTGAGATTTGTTTCAAGTGGATCCCCTAGCAACACGTGCTAGGAGTCTCCTTAAGGTACACAATAAGTTTTCTTCCTCAAGCAGAAATCAAATGTGTCCTCGAGATACGTGCAACATGAATCTCGAGGCAATCCAATAATTTCACTCCTTTGTCCACCGCCTCTATGTTTGACCAAAATTGTCTCGAGTATTGCACTTTGCGCATCTCGAGGCACCAACTCGCCTCATTTCAAAATCTCGATACTCGCGCTACACGCATCACGAGTCGTATCCCACGTCAGCATACGACTCGAGACTCTTCCCCGTTCGTGTTTCGACTCCCCGAATTCTCCGCGTATACGTTTCTCAACAATTATCATCTCCACTCAAGATTCGAAAATACGCATTTCGACGAGTGGATCCCACAAACGACCCTGACCTGACACGTGGCACAAGTCAAATTTTCGGGCCGTTACAGTCTTCACAACGAATTAGAATTTCGTCCTCGAAATTGAAACAAATATCACAGGACAATGGTGTTTTATGAATGAAGACCCAAGGCCATACCCACCCAAGGCCATACTCGCCTAAGGCCATACCCCCATCTTACTCTATAGGGCTGGGCTCCTCCTTGATGAGTTGGGCTCCTCCGCGACCTCCAAGCAAAGAACACACCATCTGTCTCCTCCCATCAATATATGTCAGGGCAACATCCTCGCAACATATATTGGAATACAAATGAATATTTTTAATTTCATGATCCACCGTCACTAACATACGTATATCTGCTGTATATCCGCGAAAATGTAAATCAGTCTCTTTGACTGTCCGCTAGTCTCTCTGATCAAGTGAGTCATGGTTACTATTTATCTGCGATATTAGAGGGTTAGGGCTGGAGGTAGGGGTCTCGTCCTAAACCCGAGGTTTTTCCTGGTCGTCCGTCGATATTATCTGGGTCCATGGATGTTTCATTGTCGTACGGGCTCGGGCTGGGAGGCAGGGGTCTCGTCCTAGATACGGGTCTGTGGATGTCTCATAGTCGCAAGGGTCATGGTCAGGGTCGTTTGTGGGATCCACTCGTCGAAATGCGTATGTCCGAATATCGAGTGGAGATGATAATTGTTGAGAAACATATACGTGGAGAATTCGGGGAGTCGAAACACGAACGAGGACACGTCTCGAGTAGCGCGCCGACGTGGGATACGCCTCGTGATGCGTGTAGTGCGAATATCGAGATTTTGAAATGAGGCGGGTTGTTGTCTCGAGAGGCGCGTTGCGCGGTTGTTGAGTTGCCTCGAGATTCGTGTTGCACGAATCTCGAGGACACTTTTGATTTGAAATCAAAAAGAAAATAAAAAGAAAATGTATATAATATATATATATATATAAATGTGAAAAAAAAGGATAAGATCAAAAGAGAGAAAACGGTGACGAACCAGAGAGGAAGAAAAATCAGGAGGAGAAGGAGGAAGAAGAAGAAGAAAGAGGGAGCGGGAGAGAAGGAGAAAGAGCGAGCCGAGCAAGGTGAGTGAAATTCCCTTGTTGTGGTGTCGTTTGTCGTTGTTGTTAATGTGTGGGTTGTTGGGTTCGGGTGGTTGACGAACTCGGACGAACTGCCATGACAGTTCGTCCGAGCTCGAAGAAGGCAGGGGAGTGGTCTCCCCTGCATACGAACCCCATATGGGGTTGGGGATGGAAGCCCAACCCCATATGGGGTTGGGGATGGAAGCCCAACCCCAGCGCTAAAAAAAAAAAAAAAAAAAAAAAAAAAAAATCGAACCAGAGCATGAGTGCTCTGGTGGGGAAGACGACCCCCTGCGGGTCGGGTCGGGTCAACCCGGACCCATCCCAATAAAATAATATATTTAATTATTAAATTAAATTAAACTATTTTTATATAAGATTAAATTACAGAAAAATAGATTAAAATAGATAAAAATTATGAATTTTTTTTGAAAAATCCTCAAAAAATATGAAAAATTAGGGAAAGCTAGAAAAAAATGAGTTCGAGGCTTTTCGAGCATTTGACACCCCCGGTATAATTCGAAAATGGGTGCTAAAAAGCTGAACTTCTTGGAAATCAAAATGGCAAATCTATAATCACATACTATAATTGCACTTAATGCGACTCTAAAATTGTAAAATGGTATAAATGGACACCAGGGGCTTAGGATGCTATAGTCGGGTGTCGGGTGCGCATATCAATGCGTGAGAAGGATGGATTTGTGATTCGTCGCGGTAAGTAAACCAGCTAGGGACTTATACAGTATTTCGTTTATCTCCATCGGCTGTTGTTGTTTACTGTTTTGTGATAGCTTTATTGTTGTTCACTTCTTTGTGATGATAGCTATCGTTGAAATTGTTGTCGATTAAGTGAGTCCATTGGCAAGTGAGTCATGGTTACTATTTATCTGCGATATGAGAGGGTTAGGGCTGGAGGCAGGGGTCTCGTCATAAACCTGAGGTTTTTCCTGGTCGTCCGTCGATATTATCCGGGTTCATGGATGTTTCATTGTCGGACGAGCTAGGGCTGGGAGGCAGGGGTCTCGTCTTAGATCCGGGTCTATGAATGTCTCATAGTCGCAAGGGTTAGGGCTGAGAGGTTGGGGTCTCGTCCTAAACCCGAGTCTGCTGGGCTTTTGCAGCGACTCAACGACCTTTTGGTCGGAACTCCTCGTTAGTTGGCCTCGCTCATCGATGGATTGTTTACGGTCTTGTATATTCATGCGTTCTTTATTCCATTCGTACTATTTGCATGAATTTGACTACTTTGGATATGGTGAAATGTTGTGTATATGTCATACTGGATTTACTTACCTAGGCTCGTCATTCTTATGTTTGGTGAGTGCGAGAATTATGACAGTAGCATAGGGAAGACTTCATAGCTAGGTGATTATTTTTGTATCTCTTGTATTTACTCTCCTCTAATGATATTTACTGGGTTCCACAATTATGTTGCCTAACTTTTTATTCACGGTTGAGTTATTTATTGGTAGAAATTGCTTCCGCTAAATAGTAAAACTTGCAAAATATTAATAACTCAACCGTAAAATTGTGAATTTACTGATAATGATGGATTGGAAAGCTGACCAGGCCTGCGTTTACCTTGCGAGACTGGCTCAGGGGTCCACGTGGGCTTAGGCTGGGCGGGGCCCAGTTTGTGGAAAATTGGGGCCGTCACATTGCGTTCTCGGCGTCGAGTTGTTGGTCTCTCTCTCTCTCTTCCGGACTTTCCCCCTCTCCCGGTCCCTTCTTCTTCTCTTATTCTCCTTCAGTTTTTCTCCCCTGGTTCGTATTTTTTTCCTCTTTGCCACTGTTTTCTTTCACTTTTTTGAATGTGTGGATAAAAACCACACATTATCCACATATATATATATATATATATATATATATATATATATATATATATTTATATTTATCTATAATATGTAGATTTATGCTAGCCACTCATTTTCTTTTTTACTCAAATCCATTAAGCGTACCCCATATGTCGCTACCTCGGTCCCACGGTGACACGTGACTCGAGACGCGTCCCTGCTCGCCTCGACACCGTTATGCCCTGCGAGTACCTTACCCGTACATGACCGAATTTCATTACTTTAATTTATTCAACCTTTGGTATAAGATTTAATACAAGCATCCAACCAAAAATAACATACCTCGGTGTCGACTCCCGAGGTTTGGACATGTGTATCACGAAAAGTGAGTCGCACGCACGACCCTGAAATAGACGTGGCACGAAATAGAATTTTAGGATCGTTACAGCCTGGGTGTGAACAAAAATAAGCAAGAGTTCCCACACATAGGACATGTGTGGGTAAAGAAGCTAGTCCCTTCACATCGTTGCCCGGATGTGAAGAAAAATGTGCAATGATTCCCACACAAAGGACGGGTGTGGGTAAAGAAGCTAGTTCAAAACAAACATGAAAACAAAAACAAAATTATAGATGCAAACACTAGATCTTTTAGACAAAATAGAAATAGAAAAGGAAAACAAATACTAATGGGAGAAAAAATTCATTTAGGAACATGGAACATAGGAACACTTACGGGGAAGTCAATAGAACTAATAGATACTATGATTAGAAGGAGAGTCAATGTTGCCTACCTTCAAGAAACAAAACGGGTAGGAGAAAAGAGTAGAGACATAGGAAGCACAGAGTTTCAATTGTGTTATACTGATATAGATAGAAAATGCAATGGACTAGGAATTGTGGTGTATAATGATAATAAGGATAAGGTCGTAGAGGTTAAAAGAATGAGGGATAGATTGATTCTAGTTAAATTAATTATTGGAGACGAAAAAATTAACATACTTAGCGCATATGCACCACAAGTAAGATTAAACGAGAGCATCAAACGCAAGTTTTGGGAGGATATGGATGGATTTATGCAAAGTATACCATTAGATAAAAAGTTTTTATTGGAGGAGATTTAAATGGGCATGTCGGGGCAAGTAACGATGGGTTTGAGAGAGTTTATGGAGGTTTTAGTTACCGTAATAGAAATGAAGAAGGAGAATCAATATTAGAATTTGCTTCAGCACACGATCTTGTCTTAGCAAATACTAGTTTTAGGAAGAGGGAGTTGCATATAATTACTTTTAGTAGTGGTCCTAACAAGTATCAAATAGATTTTCTTTTAACAAGAAAAATAGATAGAAAAATATGTAGAGATTGCAAATGTGACGGCCCCAACTACAAATAAAGGCACCGCCCGGCCTAATCCTTTAATTAAGCCATAATCTCCCCTAAATGACCTAACAAAGAACTAGTCAGCTTTTGTTAAACACCTACCAGTTATGATACCACCTACATTTAACTTAATTGTTCTAGTGACTAACCTATGGTTGTCTATAAATCAGAGTGACTTAAATTTTTTTTTATCTAATCGATTATTCAGCGGAAGTCTTATTAAGTTACTAGTGGAAATCAGATCCTAAGGCCTATCCAATTGTGTAAAAAACTAGGAAATAGTGATCGCATGCATATATAAACAAAAATGGTGATACATATATAACATGTGTTTTGTAATGGCCCGAAAATTTGACTTGTGCCACGTGTTAGGTCAGGGTCGTATGTGGGATCTACTCGTCGAAATACGTATGTTCGAATATCGGGTGGAGACTCTGAGGTATGATATGTGTGTAATATCCAATTTGAGATTTGAATGCTAATTGTTGAGCCGTTTTACGAGTTGGTATACGCGCGAAATTTGGTGAACCGAAACACGAACATGAACCCGCCTCGAGTCGCGTGCCATCGTAAGATCGACGTAGCGGCTTAATGTGACTATAATGGCTATAGTGGTTTTAATGTGGTCACATTAAAACAATATAAAATGGATGCGCATCGTGATGCGTGTAGTGCGAGTATCGAGATTATGAAATGAGACGGGTTGATGCATCGAGATGCGCGCTGCCTAATTTTTAAGGAAAACATTTGAATAAATATATTTTTGATGTGCCTCGAGTTTCATTCTGCACGAATCTCGAGGACACTTGATTTCTTCGAGGAAGAAACAAATAAAAGAGTGAGAGATCAGATAAGAGCAAAAAAAAAAGGAGAGAAGAGAGAGAAAGAAAAGAGAGAGAGAGAGCAATTGTGGTGAGAGAGCGAGAAGGCGGAGAGAGGAGGGACGACCAGCGGCGACACTCGGACGGTCCAGCGACGGAAACCAGTAGCAGCGGCGGCACGCGGATGACAGCAGGCGCGGTGGCTCGGCTAGGCGGCGGTTCGCGGACGGCGCTCCAGCAGGGGCGGATCAGGCGGACGATCGATCAGCGCGACTCCAGCAGCGCGGCGCGCGGATGACGGGTGACGACGCGACTTCGGTCAGGTTGGCTGTGTGGTCGTGCGGACGACGAAGGAGGCTCCGATGAGGATGATTAGTAGTGCAGCGGCGGATCGACAGCGCGGAGGATGGCGGCGGCCGGTGCGGATGGCGACAACCGGTGCGGACGGCGGCTCCAGTGCCAGGAGGTAGCGCTACTGCCACAGAGGTCGCCGTCGAGGAGACGACAGCGGTGACGACCGACACTTGCGAGGCAACGGCGCGGGGAACGGAGTGGAGCAACAGCGCGGCGGAGCGTTGCAGGCTCGATCGATCCCCGACGAGACAACAACAGTGGACAAGGCGTCGCGACTTCGACGAAGCGACGCAATAAGTTGCTCGCGAAGGAGACGAGGGGCGTGGGCTGTGGTGAGGTCCTACACCATCTTGTGCATTTCGTTGCCTTTATTATGGAATTTGCGATTTTAATCGCAAATATATCGATATGAATGACGTAAGTAATGTAAATGGTATAAATGGACATCAAGGACTTATGAGGTATATTCGGGTGTCTAGCGTGCGGGTGTCGAGTGCGCATATCGAGGCGTGAGCGGGACATTCTCGAGATAAGTAAACTAGTGAGGAATTGTACAGTAATTTCATTGCTTTGATATTGTTATTCATTGCTTGGATATTATCCTTGAAAGTGCTATTATGTGGAGTAGTCCATTGACAAGTGAGTCATGGTACTGTTTATCTGCGATATGAGCTCTTATTTGGACGCCGTCGATATCTCCCAATTGAGTGTATGTTGGGGGCTCTTATCCGGGTTTGTGGATATCTCATAGTCGCAAGGGTTAGGGCTAGGAGGTTGGGGTCTCGTTCTAAACCCGAGTCTGCTGGGTTTTTGCCGCGACTCAACGACCTTTTGGTCGGGACTCCTTGTTATTTGACCTCACTCATCGATTGATTTGTTTACAGTCTTTTATATTCATGCGTTACCTGTTCATTTCTTTCTAATTGCATGAATTCGATTGTTCTAGTTGTATTTTAAAATGCTGTATATGTCATACTGGCATTACTTACCTGTGCTCGTCATTTTTGGGTTTGACTGAGTGCAAATCTACAGTCCAGCAAGGGGAAGACTCCATAGCTAGGTGAATCTTTTGTATATCTTGTATTTACTTTCCTCCGATGATTATATAGTTATGCAGGGTTCTACAATTAGATTTCCTAACTCTTTTTATATTATTGTTAAGTTATTTAATGCATAAATTGCTTCTGCTAAATTGTAAAACTTGACAAATACTTATAACTCAACTTAAAATTGCGAATTTACGTATAATAAAGGATTGGAAGGTTGACTAGGTTTCTGTTGACCTTGCGAGACTGGCTCGGGGGTCTACGTGGGCTTAGGCCGGGCGGGGCCCAATTTGTGGGGAATCGGGGCCGTCACATGTTTAGCCTATATTCCTATCACTCAACCCAAAATACAAAATAGCATGTACATAAAAATGTACTACAAAAGAATACAAAATGTACAAAGGTATGTCGTAGCAGTCCTCCGTCGGCTCAGAGGTAATCACCAATCTTCTTTTTGCCTGTTCGGCTACTCGGCTGATCTGCACCCACCGTCACAAACTAGACGGTGAGTACATAAAATTATTTAAGTAATACTAAGAGACATCGATCCACATTCCCAAATAGGCAACAAGTATCAAATGACATAATTTTAATAGAAACTATGCTGAAAGAAACATTATGCAAAGAGATACTTGAGTTAACCAAATATGAAACTGACTCAAGGCTAAGTAGTAATGGATTAGGGTCGATCGACAGTGATCTTCATCACTTCGGCCTTTCCACTACAATTGGAGCTATGCTCTATAGCATTTCAATACAAATTGAGCTCTATATCATAATTTCAAAAGGTCGTACGTACGATTACGCCTTTTTCTATTCCAAGTGAATTAGTCGTCACCGGAATGTTTACTTGCTAACATACCCGAGTTTTAAAACTCGTCATGTTCACCCAAGTTATTCTTGCACCAACAAACCCCAAGGTCCGGTTACCACGTTCGAGGCATGTTACCTCGTGTGTCATGCAAGGTAGTGGAGAAATCCCCTGACATCCCGAAAAGTCTAGTGACCCCGTATAAAATTTGAATTTCTATCATCAAATGACCCTAACCACAAGAACCGCTTTCATATTCAAAAATGACTCGGTAATGGAATCCAAGAAATGTAACTGCATACTAATGCGCAAAGGATAAAAGTCAAAATAAACAAACTAACCTAATAGCATGATGTATCACTGAACAATGACAAACACAACAATCAACTTGACAAAGTATAGAAATTGGAATCAATGATATACACAACAGAGTATGCTATGAACAACCTCATAAAATGAGAAACTGAACAAGTCATAGCATATGGATTTCAAAGGCAATTCAGTTCGAATAACTGAAAATAAATAAATAAATAAATGAAATGAAATGTAAATAAATGTCTCAATCAGTTTACTTACATACACACATAAATTCTTAAGCTATTCGGCTTCCGTCGCGTCGATGTACGCACCCAAACCACGTAATAGCTCCTTTACTATCATAACAGTTGAAAATGTATCAATTTAGATTCAAGTTTAATGATTTAACATTCCTAAATTGGTCAACATCAGTCAAAATCGAGTTCGAGACTAATTTGCCGATTTCGCATTTCTCGAGGTAAAACCTCGGTATAACGCCTTAACTGACTCCTGAATTCTTCACTTTTTATAGAAATATTGATTTGGGTCTCAAATATATTTTTCCCTATTTTTTGGAATTTATTATATATATAAACATTTGTTTAATTTAATTAAATAATTAAATATATATATTTTGAGGTGGGTCTGGGTCAACCCGACCCGGTGCAATCGGACTCGGGTCGGCCGGACCTGGTCCCCATCGGGTCAAGGTTGGCTCGACCCGACCCGACTCCCATCATCATCTTCACCAGAGCACTCGTGCTCTAGTTCTGATTTTATTTTTTTTTGCAAATGAAAATTAACTAGTTACACTTACCCCACGAGCTGCTACCTCGGGCCCACGTCGACACGCGAGTCGAGGCGCGTCCCCGCTCGTCTCGGTATCTGCATACTCGTAAATAAATTACTAGTCTACACAAATACAATACACTAGGCATACAACACACAAATATAACATTTACCTCGGCCACCATGTCGCGGTAGTGACACGTATCTCGCTGCGGGTCCCACGTCATGGGTCATTTTGTCATGATTAACGAATTAAACATGTATTAATTATTGGGTCGTGACAACAAAGTAATACCTAGTGAAGCACTTACTACCCAACATAAGTTAGTATTACTTGATATTAAGCTAACACGACGACATAATATGAATAAAAGAGTTAGCGACCCTAGAATAAAGTGGTGGAACTTAAAACATAGTAAACGAGTAGAGTTTAGAGAAAAACTACTAAAGGAAAATGTTTGGAATCTTGACTTAGATGCTAATACAATGTGGCTAGAAATGAGTGGTTGCATAAAGAGAGTCTGATCAAACGTATTAGGTATATCTAAGGGCTTGGGACCTTCAAAGAAGGAAATATGGTGGTGGAACGAGGATGTCCAACGAGCAATTAAGACTAAAAGAGAGATTTATAGGAAAATACATAAGTGTCAAGATGAAGATGTGTCCAATCGATATAGAGAAGCTAGAAAACAAGCTAAAAAAGTAGTTAGTCAAGCTAAAACAAATTTTATGGAAGATCTATATACAAGGTTAAGTAATAGAGATGACAAAAAAAAAATATAGGCTAGCCAAATTAAGAAATAAAAAGAAACAAGACCTAAGTCATGTAAGATGTATTAAGGATGAAAATCAAAATGTTTTAACGCGCGATAAGGATTTAAGGAGAGATGGAGAAGTTATTTCGATAGTTTATTTAATGATGACCAAGTTGATACTATAATAGATGAAAACCCTCATCAAGAAAGAAATGTAAACTATACTCGCAATATTAGAATTGTAGAAGTTAAAGAGGCATTGAAAAGAACGAAAATAAGGAAAACATGTAGCCCAGATGAAATGCTTATAGAGGTTTGGAAATGCTTATGAGAAATTTGATTGACTTGGTTAACAAAACTTTTCAATAAAATATTAAAATCAAAACGGATGCCAATGGATTGGAGAAGAAGTACGCTTGCGCCAATCTTCAAAAACAAAGGAGACATTCAAAGTTGCTCAAACTACCGGAGCATTAAACTTATGAGTCACACTATGAAACTTTGGGAGAGGACAATTGACAATAGGCTAGGGAGAGAAACAACAATATTAGAAAACCAATTTGGTTTCATGCATGGGAGGTCAACTATGGAGACGATTTTCCTTGTAAAACGATTGTTAGAAAAATACAGAGAAAAGAAAAAAGATCTTTATATGGTATTCGTAGATGAAAAAGCATATAATAGGGTCCCTTCTTTGGTGGGTTCTAGAAAGAAAAAGAGTGCATGCTAGATATATAAACACTATTAAAGATATGTATAATGGAGTAGTAACGAGTATAAAGACACTTGGAGAAATTGTGACTTCTTTGATACATAATTCCTCTCTCAGGCATATTTTATGAAGTACACATGGTATAGTTTAGTATAGCAAGTTTTATTGAACACACAACAAAAGAAATTGTGACTTCTTTTAGTATCTAGGAAGAGAACTGGAGCAACTCTGCATCACGTACAAACTCAGCCATGTTTTCTTCAGACATGCTAACCCAAGCTTCAATTCCATCTAACCCTCTTGTATCCAACAAGAAAACTGAATTCTCGTAAGGCATAGTCACAATGCTTGTCCAAACAGGCCTTCCCCAACCGAAATCAGCATTGTAGAAATCAAACCTACACCAACTGCTAAAGTTGATGTTCTCATCCCCTCTACAAATGACTTCATGGCCTCATCTTCAATGTGCTTTGAATACCAATCTCCATCACTCTCAATCTTTCCCACAAACTCCCCATTGATCCTTCGAACTGCACTTTTGATCCTCCCCACAAATCCTCTACTTTCTTCTTCATTTGTGAACACTTCATTCACAAAGCTGTACATGTTTCGAAAGCTATGGTCATGCAATGGAGGTACCCTTCTCTTCCTCAAGTTCGTCGTGAACAACACGGTGTAAGGTTTGCCTTCTTGCTCAGCAGATTTCGGTTCCATTAGCCTCTGTGTTAGGAATGCCGATACGGCTTCTACACGCGTGGCGGAGACTACGTTCGACTCCTTTCGAAGTTTTTCTTTGAGTTTTTCCATGTTTGATGCATTGAACACGAACCTTTTCGCCGCGAGCTTAGTGTTGCTAACACCTACTGTCGGGTCGAACCCTGGTAAGTCTCTAGGAAGAAATACGGAAGCCAAGTCGAATTGTGGAGCGATCGCTTTGTAGTCTCCTCGAGCTTTGGCACTCCAACCGTTCAAGAATGTGTTTAGGGAACATGTGTCGCCTACCCTGTGCCAAACGCACACTCCGATAGCGATCCCTCCGCAGTCGAAATAGTTCACTTGAACTAGTAAAAGTGTTGATTCAGAGGACTCTTTCTTGGTTTCAGGGGAGTAAGGCTTGCAAGGCAAAAGTTGCACGAGAGACTCGATGTTTGGATTGGTGAGAACATCTGAGAGGGAACAATTGGTCACACCCACCATATTTTATTTGAATAAATTTATTAGGTCTTTCTACTGACCAAAAACTTAAATTAAAACTTGGTCTTCGTTCATCCCTTCAACTGGCCAAAAACAATTCCAAGTCCTACTTAAATCTTATGATGTGACAAAATATGTAACAACACATGCTTACAGCCTTACATAGAGACTGCAATATACATTAGAAGTTTATTGAACAGAACATTAGAGTAATGTTGTCCTAGAAGCAAATGCTAGTACGTAATGTATCTGGATCACTTTCAAACTCAACAATGTCTTCATCCAGTAAGCTCACCCAAGCTTCAATTCCTTCTCCATCTCTTGTGTCCATCAATATCACAATATTCTTGAAAGCCATAGGTGGACTCACCCAAACAGGCCTTCCCCATCCAAAATCAGCATCATAGAATAGCCAACACCAACTACTGAAACAAATCTGCTCTCTCCCCCCTTTGCCTAGCTTAATCAACACAGCTTTGACGTGTTTCAAATACCATTCGTCGCCGCTCTCCAACTTCTTCACAAACTCTCCATCAACCCCTCTAATGGCACTTCTAATCTTGCCTACCAAGGAGCAGTACTCGTCGTCATCGTCTTCTGTTTCAAGTGATTCGATCACAAGAACACTCATGTTACCAAAGCCATGTTCTGCCAAGGGAGGAGCCCTTCTCTTTCTCAAGTTCATCGTGTGAAATACCGAAAAAGGCTTGCTAGTCGGGCGTGTTTTTGATCGATTTAAGTCCACGAATCGCTTCCATATGAAGGCAGATACCACTTCAATCCGCGTAGGGGACTCTACGTTTCGGGCTTTGTCTCTAAGTCTTGCAATGTCTGTGGCATTGAACACAAACCTTTTCGTCACAATCTTATTGTCTTTCTCATGATCATAATCCCCTTCTGTTGCCTGAGACTCTTGTTCAATGTCATTTGTATCATCTCTCCATGGGAACAGAGTTGACAACTCGAAATGAGGAGCAACCGTTTCGCAATCTCCACGAGCAGTACGACTCCACCCATTAACAAACATACCGAGTGCAGATGCATCGGCAACCTTATGCGAAATGCACACTCCAATCGCGATTCCTCCGCATTGAAATCGGTTCACTTGGACAAGTAGAAGTGGGGACTCAAGATCATGAATGTGAAGCTCACAAGGCAATAGTTGTCTGAGAGAAGGAATGTTTGGGTTGGTGATCACATCTAATAGAGTGCAGTTGGTGACTTTGGCTTCCAAGTAGTCCACGCCTGCGTCGTTGCAATCGACGGAGACATCGTCTTTGAGTCGCCCCGCTAAAGGGTAAAACTTGGTTAAGCTCTTGGAGAGTGATCTTTTCAAGCATGTACTACTAGAAGTAGTAGTAGAAGTAGAAGTTTCAGGTTTGGTGTAATAGAGAATAATTGGAAAAAGAAGTGGTGACATAGTTTGATCAAAATAGGAGAGGTTGTAGGTTTTGAGATGAGGGGGTGTTGGAGATGAAGGTTTGATTGTGTCCCTAGTAATGATTTCCACTTCCATCGTCATGTTCAAAATATTAAACAAGGGCAAGGGCTAGGGAAGACAATATATCTTAGGTTTTGAGTCGGTGATGAGGTGAATGGAAACATTGGAAAATTTGGAACCTTGTGGAATTTATGAGCAACCTTGTTACTTGGGTCCGTCATCTTATGTGTGAATATGGAATGGGGCATGTGCCTAGCAGTCAATGGAAGGGTGCGGTAGCAGTCGATGGAGGCCGAACCTCCATGGTCACTGCACCCGCAACAACCGACAACACAAACAACCACAACAACTACGGAAAATCCACTCACCTTATGTTCAAGTCGAGCTCGGTTTCTCTCCTTCTTCCTCCTCTCTCCTTCTCTCTCTTTCCCGCTTTTTCTTTCTCTCTGGTTGCTTTTTTTTTCTTTGAATGAGATAAGGTTTGATTTTGGGGCCATTTGCCCAACTTTATATATATGGTGGGGTGGCTTGAATGTGAGCCTCACATCTCAAAACACACGTATCTCGAGGCACATCGGGTGGTCTTCAACTCACACTTATCCCCCGAGTCACTTGTGAGTGAGTCAAATTAATGTGTGACACTCTTTCTCGAGATGTGTGTGAGTGACTTTCCATGCCTACCTAGTGGTGTATATTTTAATTTCTTAACTTAGGCACATTTTTTTTTTTATGCTATGTGGTGTTTAGGTGGCCATATTAACACCACACATTTACACAAATTTCACATTTGATGTAAATAATTAAAGCTTACCCCGATGTGCTACTACCTCGATCCCACGTCGACATGGGACTCGTGGCGCGTCCCACGCTCGTCTCGTTATCTGCATACCCGTAAATGACTTAATAATCTACGTATACACATGACACTAAGCATACAACACATAAATATAAAATGTATCTCGGCCTTTGCCTCGATAAACAGACATATAACGGTGTGAGTCCCACAGTACGGGTCGTTGAGCATGTATAAAAACAATAACACAGTTCAAAATTTTAGGCCGTTACACTTCTCCACTCCAACATGTACTTCACATACAACTACCCCCATAACCCTTCACCAAAGATCAGTCCAAGTAAATGTTTAGCTCCAATAGAAGTTTTTTTTTTTTTTTTTTTTTTTTTTTTTGGCTTTAAAATTTTCTGTCAGAGAAAAGAGTTGAAAACCTCTTTCAAATACTGTGTTATATTGTGTGCTCTACAGAACATAAATCTTTGAATTAAAATGGGAAGTTAATAAGTATGGGCAATTTCTTTCTACAATAAAAGAAAAGGAACAAACTTCATTGAAAATCAACTTTAATAGCAAACCATGCAAACACTTCGGAAGGAAAAGGGCATGGTGAAAGAAGCATAATACTACAACGACACTTAACGTTACGCCCCTGAAGTCACACATTTATTGGTGATGAGGTGAATGGAAACATTGGAAATTTGGAACCTTGTGGAATTTATGAGCAACCTTGTTACCTGGGTACGTCATCTTATGTGTGAATACAGAATGGGACATGTGCGTAGCAGTCAATGAAAGTGTACAAATTTACAATGATGGAGAGATCCGCAAGTATTGGTTTTATATAATTTCCTCAACAGGCAAATGCATTGAACCTTGGAGATCAAACATTAGATCTAATCTATCTATCTATCTTCTACCTATATCAAGTTGGAGGAGAGAGAAAGTTCATAAGTTATTTCCTTTCGCCATTCTAATTTTTTAATTTTTTATTATTTATTTATTTTTATTATCGATTGTCCCAAGATATATAATTATCTATTATGTGTGCATTTATTAATAATTAATAATGGTTATATTATCAACGAATGGATTAATAGAATTAGTACATTCTACTCGAAACTATGGGCAAATACATAGAATGGAATGTGATAAAAGTTTTTAAAAATTATGGGCAGATACATGAATTGAGTGTAGTGCAAGCTCTATTCCCCCTATAAATTTCACCTCCAATCTATTCTTCTACGCTGTAATTCTCCCGCATCCAGTTTGAAGAATTTTTAAGAAGTGCTTGACCATCATCGATCTGAATTTTTGTTTGGGTCTCCAAGTGTACATGTTTGTAGGGTTTTTTGTGTTTGACTGGAGACACAAGTACCATGGGTTGACTCATGTAAAAGGTCGAGCACGCCGATTTTTATTTATTATTTTTTTATATAGTTTTTGCAGGATCAACTACGACACTCATCATTTTGTAACTTTCCTATTTTTTTTTATTTTTTTCATACATATAAACCATGAAGATCTTCACTGACGTCTGCGCGAAGTGCAAGGAAACGACTAGTATATATATAAAAGTTGGAGTTGAGATAAAGTTCACATGCATTCTCCTTTCATCTTTTTAATTTTCTAATTTTCTAATTTTTTCTATTTTAAAGTATTTATTTATTTAAAGTATTTAAGGTGTTTGGTTGTTTCGAGGAAGATATTAATTTCTCCATTTATTAATTGACTAAAACAAAAATTTAGCTCTTAATACAACAATCTATTTCGACTGCCTATCAACGTCAATCAAGTAATTTATTGTTTATAGACAAACATGTAGTCACAAAATAGATAACATATATGCATGTTTGGAGAAAGCTGGAATTCAACTACATATCAACGTCAATCAAGTAATTCATCGACATTATTGTTGATACTTGAAGTTTATTAATTATGTTCAAATTACAAATGTGATAATTAATTAATTTTTTTGATTACATGTCAGACTTCAGATGTTGGAAGCTCACATAGGCCTCGTGTTCAAACATTTTCTCATGGTGGATGTTCACCTGCTCGTTGATTATTCAAAAGTGAAAGATAAAAAAGGTAATAATTTAAGTTTTGCTAGAATATCTTAAGTTACCTCCATGTGACCAACTTAAGAGCATCCACCTTCATGATTTTTATTTTGAACATTTACTCATCTCCTAAACTTGACAATTTATTATATCATTGAGTTGAATGACATTTGCTAGCTAAACTACTATTTCAAGAATTGTTAATGCTTTTAGTATATGTTGACCCTCTAACTTTTGATGATTTTTTGAGCTTTTTACTGTTTTATGTTTTATACAAATGAAACTCATAAATTTGCACCAATAATTTAAGCACTATGGTTTGAATATATTTGAATTAGATGATTATTTGATGCATGTTGAAGTTTGCACAATGTTTAAAGTTTTTCGTGAATCTTTAATTTAAGGGCAGGTTCAGCTAAAATTTTGGTAATACATTATGGTTCACTAAAGAAGAATGTATTTGACTTGTAGAATTATTTAATGGAAGTGAAAATTTTCAGATGTTTTGAAATTTTTAAGAATCTTAAATTTAAAGGGAGGTTTTGCTGAAATTTCTGTAATACATTATGATTCATGAATGTGATTATATTTGACTTGTAGAATTATTTGATGCATGCGGAAGTTTACAAAATGTTTAAGATTTTTTGCTAATCTTTAATTTAAGTGGAGGTTATGTTGAAATTTTATTACTACGTTATGATTTATTAAAGAGTTTTTTATTTTTGTAAGTGTTTAAGTGCAATTACATATATTTATGACTTTGAAATTTTAGATGCGCAATTGGATGATACTTCAAAGGGTAAAGATGATGAACTAGAAGAAAGCTTCACGTGAAGAAGAAATTGAAGAAGCATGGTGTGAAAGCATTAAAGAAAACATAGATTTATTTTATTTTGCTATGTTAGACTTAAACCATGAAGAAAAATTCAAACTTTGATTTTACTTTGCTATGTTAGACTTCTAAATTAAGTATTATCATTTTTTTGGTACTTTGGATTCAAAATCACAAAAATCAAACTTTGAATAGATTGATAATGTTGGCCTTGTAATGCAAGTAAAGTAAATTCTTAATATTTTAATAGATGCAATATTTTTATATTGACAGATGCGAGATAGTTACAACAACTTTTATATAAAAACTTTTTTTTGTGACGGAGCAATGTACATATAAAATATTATTATTTTTTGTCACCAGTACAAAGTCATAACTACATGTATTTGTGACGGACAAAGTCTTGTGACGTAAAACATTTTTCTTTGTTGTTTAATGAAACGTTTGTGATGCAAATATAGTCGTAACAAAAATGTATTTTTTTATGACATGCAATAATCGCGTAGTAAATATGTCAGAGATTCATCATAAAAGGTATTTGTCACGCTAATTTTCATGACAAAATTTTTTTTGCAACGGAGTATACGCAACTTTAGTTTTTCCGTGACAATACTGTGACAAAAACTATATGTGACGGAAAAACAACATGTCCCTACGGAATCGAAGCCGTTACAAAAACTATAATTTCTTGTAGTGTTTTTCCTCTTTTCCTTCTCTCAACGTCCCTCTCTTTCTCTCTTTCTCTCTATCTCTCTCTCTCTACCCGTTTAAATGAGGGATTTTTTTTTAATTATTTTGGAAAGGAGAGGGAGTAATGATGAGTGATGGGTTTGGTATGGTGATGTGACAACTAAATCCCAGGCTATCCCATACACCGGCGTTACGCGCTCACCGCGACGTCGTACACTCTCGTCACTACACGCGCACAATGCAAACAATAAAATATCAAATAATGCGACGCGAATTATTTAATAATAATAAAATAAATAAACACTCACACAAAAATAACAAATTTTACCTCGTTAAGTGTGCCCTGGACTTTTCTGCGACGTTCACGTGGGTCTGAGCTTAGGATATTAATCTGTAATTTATCAGTTAATCGAGATTAATTAGAGCGGACCGTTACATTATCGCAACATTATTTATATATATTGTTTAGGGCACTGAAATAACAATTAAATTCATTTGAATTCTTTCTTTTGTTAATAAATGCGATTACTTCAATAATTTGTAAGTAAACAGTTTTTTTTACCATCTATTGTGTACTTTTTTTCTAAGAAATATGAGTTGATTATTGTGAATTATAATTTTAATCGTAAAAAAATATTACAATATATTCACGTAAATTTATTTACTAACTTCATCTTCAAGTTTTAATAACTCTTGCGCAGAGCGCAGAAAATCGACTAGTATAAATATATTGGCAAAAGAGTCTAGGGTATTTGCTCGAGGTGCTCTTTGAGTTAGCCTATTTATTTATTTATTTATTGTTGTGCGAATAAATCCACCTAGGTTGTATACTATGTGTGCTACATAGTCGGTCCCAAGTCCGGATAAAGGAGGAGGACTCTGACGCCCATTTTTTCACACCGAAAAATGGTTAAGGGAAGTTCTAAACTCATTTTTCATACCCGAAAAGTGGGGGAGGGAGGCCCAAGCTCATATTTCATTCTTGAAAAATGGAGGAGGGTTGCGATAGGTTGACAGCCAGCGTAAAACTTTTGTCACTTTTCATGAAATGGATCAAACATATATAAACGTTAGAGCGTTCCCACCTAGCTACGCGTTGCATCGGAGCCCGGGTGTAGTGAGAAATGAGCAAGGGTATTGTAACGGCCCATATTAAATTTACAGACGTGGACGCCAGCTCTGATCTATGTGGACGCCGCGGTAGGCTAGGACACACGGGAACTTGGGTATGTATGTTTATGGTGTGTTGGTTGCTTATTTGCGATGTAATTCATTTAAATACATCGCATGTGTGTATGTTGCAAACTAATACGTGTGAGGATGTGTGAATGATATTCGTCTCGATATGCGTGTCGACGCGGATGCCGGGTAGTTGACGGGATCGAATATTAGGACAAGGGAAACTAACACACAACGAGATTGTGTGAGCTGCATTTGCCTCGATATACGTGTCGACTCGGGTATCGGGTAGTCGACGGAACCGAACATTAGGTCGGGGAAACAAAAACACACAAATTGAATAAAAAGAATTTTCGAGTTAATAATATGGAATATATATATTGAATGACTAGCGACACGACGATACTCGGATATCACGGTTCGGACGCGAAATCGGGCGTCGAAACATCCGAAAATAAGGGCGTGTGTCTTAACGGTGTCACAATTAGGTGTCAATACACCTAACATCACACTTGTTGAAATCAAACACACCTGACCAAATTTCCACACCACGTGTCCACCACCCCACTTACACCTACACCTACACCACACACACTCCCGCGCACGCACACACGGACGATTAGGAGGCCAAGAGAGGGAAGAAGGAACCGGAGAGGAGAAGGAGGCACGCGCTGGGAAGGAGAAGAGGAGGTGGAGACGTCATGGTCGAGGTGAGTCATCGTCGGTTGTGGGTTCCGGTGGTTGGCGGTGGGGTGGCCGAGAGTGGGGTTCGGCCATGGAGGCCGAACCCCAAGGCCGATCGAGGTGGAGATGGCAGGGGTGTCTCCCCTGCCATCGGTTCCACCGGGGTCGGGGTGGAGAACAACCCCAACCCATCGCCGGAAGAATAGAAAAAAAAAATTCCTCCTGAGGGAAGAAGACCCCAGTGAGCCGGGCCCAGAACGGGCCAGGCTCGGCCCATGGGCAACCGGCGAGCGGCGGCGCGCCGAAGGCTGCGCTGTAGCGACAACGGCGGTTGCGACGCGATGAACCACGGCGCGGTGGTGCGGTGTCGACTGGCTGGATGCGCGATTTCGACGAAATCGCGACGACGCGATGGAGGTGAGGTTTATTCACCTAATTTCAGTGTGATTTGAATGATTTGAAGTAAAATAAGCCTAAAATGACTAAATGGACACCAAGGACTTAGGAGTCGGGTGTCGGGTGCGCAAATCGAGACGCGAGCGGGACGTCTTGATTTCGATTTGCGAATTTCGAGGTAAGTAAACCAGTTAGGAACAATTATACAGTATTTCATTTCTCTCCATTGGCTGTTGTTGTTTACTGTTTTGTGATAGCTTATTTGTTGTTCACCGCTTTGTGATGATAGCTATCGTTGAAATTGTTGTCGATTGAGTGAGTCCATTGACAAGTGAGTCATGGTTATTGTTTATCTGTGACATGAGAGGGTTAGGGCTGGAGGCACATGTCTCGTTCTAAACCTGGGTTTTTCCTGGTCGTCCGTCGATATTATCTGGCTTCATGAATGTTTCATAGTCATACGGGCTAGGGCTGGGAGGCAGGGGTCTCGTCCTAGATCCGGATCTATGGATGTCTCATATATAGTCGGATGGGTTAGGGCTGGGAGTCAGGGGTCTCGTCCTAAACCCGAGTCTGCTGGGCTTTTGCCGCGACTCAACGACCTTTTGGTCGGGACTCCTTGTTGTTTGGCATCACTCATTGATAGATTGTTTACAGTCTTGTATATTCATGCGTTTTTTATTCCTTTCGTTCTATTTGCATGAATTCGACTGCTTTGGATATCGTGAAATGTTGCTTTGGATATTGTGAAATGTTGTGTATTTTTGTTTGGATCTCCAAGTGCACATGTTTGTACGATTTTTTTGCGTTTGAATTGATGCACAAGTACCATGGGTTGACTTATGTAAAGGATCGAACACGCCAATTTTTATTTATTATTTTTATATATAGTTTTTGCAATATCAACTACGACACTCATCATTTTGTAACTTTCCTTCTTCTTTTTTTGCTCTTTTTTATACATACAAACCATGAATATCTTAATTGACGCAAGCACGAAGCGCAGGAAAACGACTAATATATATATAAAAGTTGGAGCTGAGAGAAAGTTCACATGCATCCTCCTTTAATCATTTTAATTTTCTAATTTTTTTTTATTTTAAGGTATTTATTTATTTAAAGTACTTAAGGCGTTTGGTTATTTCGATTGAGGAATATATTAATTCCTCCATTTATTAATTGATTAAAACAAAGATCTAGCTCTTAAAATTTAAGAGCATCTATTTCGTCTCATAATTATTTAATTAACTGCTAATTAAATAGAAATCCACCCATAATTAATTAATTAAGTCGGAGGAAAGAGAAAGTTCAAAAGCTACCTCTTTTCACCATTCTAATTTTTTAATTTTTTATTATTTATTTCTTTCTATTATCGATTGTCCCAAGATATATAATTATCTATTACGTATGCATTTATTAATAATTAATAATTGTTATATTATCAACGAACGAATTAATATAATTAATACACTCTACTCGAAATCATGGGCAAATACATGGAATGGAGTGTGGTAAAAGTTTTTATAAGTTATGGGCAAATACATGGAATCGAGTGTAGTGCAAGCTCTATTCCCCTTATAAATTTCACCTCCAATCTATTCTTCTACGCTGTAATTCTCCTGCATCTAGTTTGAGAAATTTTTGGGGAGTGCTTGGCCATCATCTGAATTTTTGTTTGGGTCTCCAAGTGCACATGTTTGTAGGATTTTTTTTTCGTGTTTGAATGGATGCACAAGTACCATGGGTCGACTTATGTAAAGGGTCGAGCACGCTGATTTTTATTTATTATTTTTATATATAGTTTTTGCAGGATCAACTACGACACTCATCATTTTGTAACTTTCCTTTTTTTTTTTTTTTGCTATTTTTCGAACATATAAACCATGAATATCTTCACTAACGCTTGCGCGAAGCGCAGGGAAACGACTAGTATATAGAAGTTGGAGCTGAGAAAAAGTTCACATGCATCATCCTTTCATCATTTTAATTTTCTAATTTTCTAATTTTTTATTTTATGGTATTTATTTATTTAAAGTACTTAAGGCGTTTGGTTATTTCGATCGAGGAATATATTAATTCCTCCATTAATTAATTGACTAAAACAAAAATCTAGCTCTTAAAATTTAAGAGCATCTATTTCGTCTCATAATTATTTAATTATCTGCTAATTAAATAGAAATACACCCATAATTAATTAATTAATTGGGTGTGCGCATTTACATTGATCGGTTATAGCCGTGCATGCACGGTATCATCTTGCTTGCAAGTCACTTGAAGGAGAGACAAAGTTTTACATGCTCTCTCCTTCCACTATTTTAATTTAAGGATTTTCTTAATTTTTTTCTATTTTTTAATTTTAAAATATTTGTATATTTGTGTTATTTATTGTTTTAAAATGTATTCATCCCCCGTATTTTTGAAAAATGAGAAATCCAACTTTGAATAACCAAACAACAGGCAGGTCTAATTAATAAATTATTCATCAATGCATTAAGTCTCTATTTCGAATCTTACGCCATCAATTTGGTTATCTCAACATTATTTATATATATTGTTTAGGGCACTGAAATAACAATTAAATTCATTTGAATTCTTTCTTTTGTTAATAAATGATTACTTCAATAATTTGTAAGTAAACAATTTTTTTTACCCTCTATTGTATATTTTCTTTTTTCTAAGAAATATGAGTTGAATATTGTGAATTATAATTTTAATTGTAAAAAAATATTACAATATATTTACGTAAATTTATTTACCAACTTCATCTTAAATATAATTTTAAAATCGACTAGTATAAATATATTGGCAAGAGAGTCTAGGGTATTTGCTCGAGGTGCTCTTTGAGTTAGCCTCTTTATTTATTTATTTATTTATTGTTGTGTGAATGGAGAGCTTGTCGTTGTTGTCCTGATATGGGCGGGCTCAAGGGGACACTGGTAAAGATATCCTGCTGCATTAACAATTAAAGCTGTAGACAACGAGAAGACGTTAAACCTAACAATCGATTAAACAGAGGTGTTGCCAAAGCTTTTGAAGCGACAATGTCATGCTGGATTTGTGTAGATGTTAAACGAGCTGAGTTTGGACTCAAATTTCAAGAGCTTTAGTAGCTTTGCAAACAACAAGAGCCTTCCCCACTCAAACATGTACTTCACATATATACAACTACCTGATGAAGTCCAAGAATTAGCTTGCAAATTCTTGATAGGATAATGAATCTTGATAGGATAATGATGAAGTCCAAGAATTGGTTGCAAATTCTTGGAAAAATAGGAAAATATATGACTCGCAGCGATCCAGGGGTATGGGTTTATTGGAAACGACGTGGAGATCACGACTCACAGCTATGCTGTGACTACGAAGTTTTTCGGCGAAATTCTATCGTTTGGCCCTCCGAAACGGCAATTTTGCTATTTTAGGAAACTTTTGTTTCGGTTATAACTTTCATTAGGAATTTCCGTTTTTATTGCCGTTTGCGGCGTTTGTTTCTATTTTTCGTCTAGTTTTCAATTTAGGGCTTTTTGGACTTTTTACTATTTTTGGAAAATTTTAGGGTTTTGCTATTTAAGCGATCTATTTGATGTAATTCGTAGTTTTTGGCTGAAATAAAAGAATTTTCGAACTTTGGCTTAAGTTCTGACCTAGATCGAGTTGTTCATGGATTCGTTCAACTGGTTTAGAAGATCTCGCTGCGTCAGTTGGTATCAGAGAGCCTGCTTCAGCGTGATTGGAGAAATCATGCCGCCGAAGAGGAACCAGCAGCGTATCGAGGAGGTGTATGATCATAACAATCTGAATCGACAAATTGGCCCGTTAATTGACCAACGCATGGTCGCGGTGGTAGAACAATTAACTGCCAGAATCGATCAGTTGTTGGATCGGCATATGGATCGTATCCTCCCCTTCGAGAGGACGGATTTTGTAGGTTCTGCGGGGAGATGGAGGGACTCCCATCACGGATCGAGAGAGTTCGTGCGTTGGGGTTCGGAGGACTTGCGCAGACCTTCAGGTCATAGTAAACAGGGCAGTTACCAGTTATCTTTGGAGGAGTCCAGTCGGGGGTTTGCGTCGTCTCGTGCGGAGAAGAGGAGCGCAGAAAAGGAGAGCGATTTTAGGCCCTCCGCGTTACGGGGAGGCGACGGGAAGTATTATGCCCGTGGCGGGCATGCAACCAAAGGGTCTTTCAGCCAGAGAGACTGGAGAGGAGGGCACGGTTCGGAGCGAGGAGGGCACGGTTCGGAGCAAGGACGCCAACATGATGTGACTGTTCAGACGCCAGTTCACGAGTTCGATGATTCCGGTTCGAAGGCGACGTCGAGGAAGAGATTGGTGAAGAAGAGTGGGGACAGAGAGAGGACGCCTGATTTTGGGATTGAAGATGAAGAACCAGCGTTCATGAGAGATGAGTTTGCGAGCGCGCCGCCATCGTCGCAGAAGTGGAAGGGGTCGAAGGAAAATGGGTTTAGAAAGAAAGAGAAGAAATTGAAGGGGGATAAGAAGTTTGATAAGGGAGGGAAGATGAGCTCGAAGGGTGGGAGCTTGTCGGCGATTTATCCTGGTCGCGATCGCGAGATGAAGGAGCTCTGGGATACGGTTGCCAGGGCGGATTCTGAGGATGACCAAGAAGGTGTTAGGACTATGGATGACGATAACTTCATAGATGATACTGGAGTGGATCCGGTGATGTGTACTGCAGCGGTGACAACGAAGGCTTTATTGGGGATGCGCCACAGCTTGAGAAGGGCCACGGAACTAGAGAGTATCTTGATATTTTGCTTGGCAAAGCAGTCTCTTACAATCCGCAGGCTGAGGTTCTTTGGCTGAGGGGTGCCAGAGAGAAGTGGCTCGCAGGTGAGGTTGACACTGCTAGAGTGATCCTTGGGCAAGCGTATGCCGCCATTACAAATTCAGAGGACATTTTGCTTGCTGCAATTCAAACTGAATCAAGGCATGGTAACAAGAAGGAATCCGATATACTGATGGCAAGGCAGAAGACTTTGTTCGTGGGCTGCAAGAGATTCACCAATTTTTCAAAGTTAACTTGCAGAAGGCTGCTGACAAGTACAAGGATTCAGTCAGGTGTGAAAATTAATGTCAAGCATCTTGTTCCCTATTATGGGGATACGTCTGATGATGACAATTCGAGGGCTTAATTCTGTCCACCCCTGGGAGAATGATGAAGTCCAAGAATTAGCTTGCAAATTCTTGATAGGATAATGAATCTTGATAGGATAATGATGAAGTCCAAGAATTGGTTGCAAATTCTTGGAAAAATAGGAAAAGATATGACTCGCAGCGATCCGGGGGTATGAGTTTATTGGAAACGACGTGGAGATCACGACTCACAGCTATGCTGTGACTACGACGTTTTTCGGCGAAATTCTATCGTTTCGCCCTCTGAAACGGCAATTTTGCTATTTTAGGAAACTTTTGTTTCGGTTATAACTTTCATTAGGAATTTCCGTTTTTATTGCCGTTTGCGGCGTTTGTTTCTATTTTTCGTCTAGTTTTCAATTTAGGGCTTTTTGGACTTTTTACTATTTTTGGAAAATTTTAGGGTTTTGCTATTTAAGCGATCTATTTGATGTAATTCGTAGTTTTTGGCTGAAATAAAAGAATTTTCGAACTTTGGCTTAAGTTCTGACCTAGATCGAGTTGTTCGTGGATTCGTTCAACTGGTTTAGAAGATCTCCGCTGCGTCACTACCCCTATAACCCTTCACCAAAAATCAGTTCAAGTTGTTATAAATTGGATGATCCTTTAACCAAGCTTATGAATGATCACATCGTCAAGCATTACTCTCACATTGAATTGTAACATCAACCATGACTTCTACATTGAATGTAACTTGTACACTCTACATAACTTGTATTCAACTCTAATGTATAATCACTTATCCATGTATTGTCATGTAACTCGTAATTCTCTCCAATGTACACCAACTATTTCATGTATTGTCTATGTTGCTCGTGATGTTTTCTATGACTTGTGGTGTATGTATAACTTGTACACATTATATAAGTACAATTATCATCATCACCAAATGACCTATATAAAGGGTGCCAACCTCATTATAATTGACACACTAAGTTGAATGAAAATTTCTTATTCCAACTATCTCATTTCTTCTCTTCTCCTTTGTAGTAGTAGTTTATAGTAGTAAAAGTTCTTAGTCTTCTATTTCCTTCTCTAGTTCTTAGCAAGTTTCAATTCAATTTACAACACAAGTAAATGTTTAGCTCCTATAGAAATTTTTTTTTTTTTTTTTTTTGGCTTTGAAATTCTCAGAGAAAAGAGTTCAAAACCTCTTTCAAATAGTGTGTTATATTGTGTGCTCTACAGGACATAAATCTTTGAATTAAAATGGGAAGTTAATTAGTATGGACAATTTCTTTCTACAATAAAAGAAAAGGAACAAACTTCATTGAAAATCAACTTTAATAGCAAACCATGCAAGCACTGCATAGTGAAAGAAGCATAATACTACAATGACACTTAACTTTACGCCCTGAAGTCGCACATTTATTTGGAGACGATGCACACACGCATCAATTTGATGTTTTCAGCATTAGATTGTTGTTTTGCCATGAAGTCACACATTTATTTGGAGACGATGCAAACACGCATCAATTTGATGTTTCGGAAGCCAATGCAAGTAGTTCAGGATCACTTTCAAATCCAACCATATCATCTTCCAACATGTTCACCCAAGCTTCGATTCCATCTCCATTTTTTGTATCCACCATTATTACAAGATTCTTGAGACTTACAGTTGCAGAACTCACCCAAACAGGCGTTCCCCACCCAAAATCTGCATCATAGAAACCAAGCTTACACCAACTACTAAAGTTAATCTGCACTCTCTCCCCTTTACATGCCTGCATTATCTCAGCTTTGATGTGATCCATAGACCATTCATCACCACTCTCTACTTTCTTCACCAACTCTCCATCAATCCCTCTAATGGCACCTCTGATTTTGCTGACCAAGGAGCAGTACTCATCGTCGACTTCATCTGATGTCAGTGATGCAGTCGCAGCAATGCACATGTTTCCAAAGCCATGTTCTGCCAAAGGAGGAACCCTTCTCTTTCTCAAGTTCACCGCATGACATGCCGAATAAGACTTGCTAGTCGGGTGTGACTTAGATCGATCCCAGTTCATGAATCGCTTCCATATGAAGGCGGAGACGACTTCAACCCGCGTGGGGGGCTTCATGCTCGAGCCGTCTCGGGCTTTCTCTATTAGCCTTGCAATGTTCGAGGCATTGAACACAAACCTCTTCGTCACAATCTTGTTATCCTTGTTAGTCCCTTGATCTGTTGCCTCAAATTCTTGATCCATGAAGTCAATCCATGGAAATAGAGTTGCCAACTCGAAATGAGGAGCAACCGCGTCACAATCTCCACGAGCAATACAACTCCATCCATTAACGAATGAGCTAAGGGAAGATGCGTCGGCCACCTTATGCGAAATGCACATACCGATAACGACTCCCCCACATTGAAATCGATTCACTTGGACAGCTAGAAGTGGAGAGTCTGACCATGATTTGGATTCAAGAGTGTGAGGCTCACTTGGCAACAGTTGTTTGAGATGATCAACATTCGGATTGGCGACAACATCTGATAGACTACGGTTGGTGACTTTGGCTTCCAAGTAGTCCACACCTGCGTCGTCGCAATCAACAAAGATGCCATCTTATTTTCGCCCCGCTAAGGTGTAGAACTTGGTTAAGCACTTCGACAGTGATTCTTTTAAGCATTTTGTACTAGTGGTGGTCTTGGTGTTGGTGTAGAAGAGTAGGATTGGAACAAATATTGGTGGAGCAAGTTGATCAAGAAAAGAAAGACTGTAGGTTTTGAGATGAGAAGGTGTTGGAGATGTAGGCTTGATTGTGTCCCTAGAGATGATTTCCACACCCATCGCCATTG
Organism: Stephania yunnanensis; assembly: GCA_039657365.1. Lineage (NCBI taxonomy): Eukaryota > Viridiplantae > Streptophyta > Magnoliopsida > Ranunculales > Menispermaceae > Stephania > Stephania yunnanensis. The sequence goes on along the minus strand of CM077589.1, from coordinate 53,710,965 downwards.
TCAAAACGGCAGCCATAGATATATATCTTGTTCGTTTTGGAAACACGTCTTCTTCCTATTCCTGTTTTCGCTAGCTATAAGCCTTGTTCAAGCAATGGAACTGGGAAATGGAGTGGGTGGTGGGCTCTTCCAACGTAAAGAACAAGAAGGAAACATTTATTGAAATCAACAATGTGGAGGATAATATATATATGATATAGAATTCTATATGTCTGGTTAGGGTGGTGGTGAACCTGACGAGTTGGCCCAATGGTAAGGGTGATATTGAGATTGTATAGGGTCTCAAATTTGATTTCTCACTACATCATGATTGTTCGAGTCACTGAGGGACGCTCAAGCCAACGATAGGTGGTAGATTGAAAATTTTTGGATTATGTACTAAGGAGGAAAGGTTTTGGGGATAGGTGGAGGAAATGGGTGAAGGGATGGTAAAAGATGGTCAATTACTTGGTATTAATCAATGGTGCCCCTCGTTGGGGGGTCTTTCAAAAATTAAGGTGGGAATAGTTTTTTATTTCACAAATAAGATTTGCTACTTTTAATTTATAAATCTAAGGTATGTCTCGTTTTGAAAATGAGTCATTGGTGATGATGTGGCTCCATGTGATGATGTGTGTTGATGAGGTTGAGTGTCATCTATACAAAATGAATGACACATTTTGAAAAGGAGCCATCTATTTATATAAAATACACAACCTCTATTTTACTCATCAAAAGGAGTACTTTGTTCAACTCGAAGCGGCGAACTCATGCAAACGTCATGTATGTATCGAGATGGACAAGCCGCATCACGTACGTATCTCGAGACGAACAACCCGCATCACGCACATATATCGAGGTAGACAACTGATGTAAAAGACACGCACGCATATGGACGTGGACAATTCACGCAAATGCAACACATGTATCTCGCGGTGGAGAAATCATGCAAACGACACGCGCGTATGTCGAGGTGACCGACCCATACAATTTTTTGCAATTCATGCAAACGTGATACGTATCGTAAGGTGTGCAACTCATGCAACCTCGTGCAATCGTCATGCAAGTGTCTCGAGGTGGACAACTCATGCAAATGACACGCACGCATCTGACGGTGGACAACCTATGCAAACAACACGCACGTATTTCGAGATAGTAGATGTGACAACTCTTTGTTCATTTACAGCAAGGGATCAGATATGGCTTACATTTTATTATATGTTGATGATATCGTTCTTACTGCTTCTTCTCATGCTCTCCGGTGCTCCATTATGGACCTTCTTAGTTCTGAATTTGCTATGAAGGATCTTGGTCAATTGAATTATTTTTTAGGTATTGCGGTGACTCGACATAAGGGTGGTATGTTTCTTTCACAGCGCAAATATGCCGAAGAAATAATTGAGCGTGCAGGAATGTCATCATGTAAACCGTCTGCTACTCCGGTTAACACTAAGCCTAAGGTTAGTGCTACTGCTAGTACTGTTTTTGATGATCCAACTCTGTATCGAAGTCTTGCAGGGGCTCTACAATATCTCACTTTCACCAGGCCAGATATCTCTTATGCCGTCCAACAAGTTTGCCTCCATATATATGCATGATCCGAGGGTTGATCATATGTCTGCTCTCAAACGGATTATTCGATATGTTCAGGGTACTTTGGCTCATGGTCTTCATTTGTACCCATCTTCTTCTTCTACTCTGGTATCTTACACTGATGCAGATTGGGGTGGGTGCCCTGATACGAGAAGATCTACATCCGGGTATTGTATGTTTCTGGGAGACAACTTGGTCTCATGGTCTTCTAAACGTCAACCCACATTGTCTCGTTCTAGTGCCGAGGCCGAATATCGTGGGGTGGCCAATGTGGTTTCCGAATCATGTTGGCTCCGGAATCTTCTCTTAGAGTTACATTGTCCGATTAAGAAGGCCACTTTAGTATCTTTGTGACAATGTAAGTGCTATTTATTTGTCGGGTAATCCAGATTCAACATCAACGTACAAAGCATATTGAAATGGATATCCATTTTGTTCGAGAGAAGGTTGCACGCGGACAAGTCTGTGTTCTTCATGTGCCGTCCCGTTATCAAATTGCAGATATTTTTACCAAAGGTCTACCGCAAGTATTGTTTGAAGATTTTTAATAACAGTCTCAACATCTCAGAACCTGCTAGTTTCGCTGCTGGGGTGTGTTAAATATAGTATATATTGTTAGTTTCCATATCTTGATTATCCTCCTATTCTCTAGCCTAGAATCAATCTTTGTATATGGTTAGTTTCCAATTATCTAGCCTAGGATCATGCTACTGATTGATGTAATTGGTGTATAAATTCTGAGTTTTGTTAATGAGAAAAGGCAAGGAAGACATTCTTTCAGACAATTCATGCAAACGACACGCATGTATCTCATAGTCGACAATCCCACATTATTAGGTGGTATGATTAATGTGGCGAAAGAGATTGGAACAATGACAGGCTTCGAAGTTGGGAGGGAGAATGCACACGTTACTCATCTACAATATGCAGACGAGTGACTCCCTGCTTTTCACTAATGACGACTGTTAGGAAAATTATAGTAGTTGTTATATTTCGTAGTTTAGTTATTTAAAAAGTTTATATATTTTGATATCTAGGTAGTTTTGATACCTTTCTTTATTTTATAATTTCTTCAGCTCTATAAATAAGAGCACTTTATTGTACTCAACAAAGCCCACATTAATGCAATATTCATAAAATTCTTTTTTGAAATCTATCAACGACCCGTGTGGAGTAAGAAACATGATGTGGTTGGTTTATTCCTTTCTGTAAAATTAAATCTTATTTTATGTGTTGCGAAGATGCTTCCCCCATCGGGCAGACTAGACTTACAAGATATTGTGGGAAATGTAGCAATAAAAGTTAGTGTGTTTGTTTGGCTAGAGCCTAACGTAGCGGATAAACAACTTTATGATAAATACAACTTTCTCGAGCTCTGACTCCTTTCCTCAAAAAACAAACCATACAAAAGCTATATATATATATATATATATATCAACTTATTGTATTTTTTTTTTTAACAATGAAATCATTTTAAGAACTTTTTTCTTCTTCTTCTTCTAATTGAGTGTACTTCTGTTTTTCACATTAAAAACACTCCGTCTCAAACGTCGATTTCAAGTTGGATGTATTGGCACATGTATATAATAAAAACTCCAATTATGCATTCTAAGAAAGAAAAAACACAACACGTGTCACGATGGTCACTGCCAACAAGTGGAAATTTTTTTAAAAAAGAAGATAGTATTAATATCGTTCCACTACCCACCCATGTTTTTTTTTTCCTTTTAAAGTAACTGCATATATCCAGACGCTTTGTCTTGACTCGTCCACATGCCATAAAATTACGCAACCAAGCTTTCAGTGGCCCGATATTTGGTTGTAGTAAAGAATAAAAATCGAGATCGTGCGCCTAACTCGATACAATTCCGTCTTCGCCCTTACTAGTAGGCCTCACCCTTCCTGTTCGCCCATGCATCTTTCATTATATATGTAATCATCACACCACCTTTAAATTTGTTTTCAATCCTCCTTGGAATCACCGATCTAAATTAACCCCCTTGTTTTGATTTCAACATGGCCATGGAAGTGGAAATCATCTCCAGAGACACAATTATCAAACCCTCATCTCCAACACCTTCCCGTCTCAAAACCTACAATATATATATCTCCTATTTTGAGCAACTTGTTCCACCATTTTTTGCTCCTATCCCCAAACCAAACAATCCTATTCCTACAGGCACTAGTACATGCTTGAAAGAATCACTCTCCAAGTGCTTAACCAAGTTGTACCCTTTAGCAACGACGCATGCAGGCGTGGACTTCGTCGAAGCCCAAGTCACCAACTGTAGTTTATATTATTAGAATTTAGATGTGGTCAGTGGTCACCAATCCAAAGATTGATACTCTAAAGAAATTCTTGCCATTATATGAGCCTTATATACATTGCATCCTCAGAATCACCCCTTGTGGCTGTCCAAGTGAACCAATGACGTTTTTGATCTGAGTGTGACAAACCTCAGACATTGCAAAACTTAAAGAAGAGAGTCCCCAACGCAGGTTGAAGTGGTTTCCGCCAATTCATGATGAATTTGGCATTTCATGTGGTGAACTACTTGAGAAAGACAAGGGACCCTACATTGGCAGAATTAACATAGCTTTGGGAGTGCATCAGTTGCGGCAGAGAACCACGACGAGTACTACTACTACTACTGCTGCTGCTGCTCCTTGGTAAGCAAGACTAGAGGTGCCATTAGAGGGATTGATGGAGAGTGGTGATGAAGGGAATTTTGAATCACATTAAAGCTGGGATGATGAAGTCTAAGTACATGGAAGAGGGAGAACATGGCCTTCACTAGCTGCTGGGGTACGTACGTAAGCTTGGTTTCTATGATGCAGATTTTGGATGGGGAAGGCCTGTTTGGGTGAGTTCTACATCTATAAATCTAAAAAAAAAATCTTGCAATATTGATGGAGATGGAATTGAAGCTCGGGCGAACATGTTAGAAGAAGACATTCTTGGATTTGATGAGTGTGATCCAAAGCAAATGGCGGAGACAAATAACCTCGTCTACTACTCTTATATAATTGTCCATCACCCTCACCCTCTATCGATCCCTCGTGGTTGGCGTCTTTACACATAAATTAAAGTTCGCCATCTTACTTCATTTTTTAAGCTTATGACTAGAGTTTCTTGCATATGTTTTTCCCTGCCTTCACAATTAATTGGACAACATCCACAAATAACATTGTTGGGATCCATATATAATTTCTGATAAGCTTGTATTGTTGCATTTTGAAAATAAGTTTTTTAGAATTTCAAATTAATTTTTTCAGAAACATCTTTTTATGTATAATACTAGACATCGAAGAATATATATGAAAAAAATAAATTGTGAATCAATTGATTATATATCGGTTGTCATTTTGACCCGCCAAAAGACGAGTTGATTAGCTAAGCACTTCGCATTAAAATTTTCTTTGAGAGGGATATCATAGATAATTTCAACTTAAAAAAAAAAACCTCACCTAAATTTTACTAGGTTCACCTAAGATCGCCTGAGTTACATTGGTTTATTACAACACCCAATAAAGCCAGTCTATTGAACCTCGGTAAGTTTAGAGTTGCTTCTCATGAGTTATTATATAATGAGCTGGGCCTGAATCGGGCCCGATTTGATCACCTGAGTTTGGGCCGGCTCGACCCAACCCTCTGGGGTATGAGCCAGCTTGGCTTGACCTGCACGCCTGGGCAGCTAGGCTCGGTCTGTTGGGCCTAGGCTACCCCTCTTGACGCAACGGAGATCTCCTAAACCAATTGAACGAATCCACGAACAACTCGATCTAGGTCAGAACTTCAGCCAAAGTTCGAAATTTTTTTTATTCCAACCAAAAACTGCGAATTACGTCCCATAGGTCGCTTAAATAGCAAAACCCTAAAATTTGTCAAAAATAGTAAAAAGTCCAAAAGCCCTAAACTGGAAACTAGACGAAAATAGAAACAAATGTCGCAAATGGCAATAAAAACGGAAATTACTAATGAAAGTTATAAGCTAAACAAAACTTTTCTAAAATAGCAAAATTGCCGTTTCGGAGGGCGAAACGATGGAATTTCGCCGAAAAACGTCGTAGCCACAGCGTAGCGGTGATCCGTGATCTCCATGTCGTTTCCAATCAACCCATGCCCCCGGAACGCCGAAACTCAAACGCCCGAACTTCACCGAAATTACCAAAATGCCATCCCGTTAATTTCCATCATATTTTTCCAAAAATTCGCAAACTAATTCTTGGACTTCATCACCTCTCCTCCCACGATTCGTCTCTGGAAGACACGAATTCGTCTCTTCTAGAAACTTAAATATTTTTTATTTTTTTAAACAATAACAACAACAAAGCAAATAATTAAGGCTTCATTTAGAAAATACAAATTATGTAACCAAAAAAAGAAAAAAAAAAAAAGCACAAATTAACTTTAAAATTTTAAGTTATAGGTGGTGTTCAGCATCGAGAGTTCATATTAACAAACAATATTTGACCAAGATTCAAGAATCAGTCTAATTGAGTGTTTTTTTTTTTACATAAAAAACAATATTTGACCAAGTTGGATGTATTGGCATATATAATAAGAACTCCAATCATGCATATGTAAGAAATAAAATACACAACACGTTTCACGATGAGCACTGCCTACAAGTGGAAATAAAAAAATGCCTACAAGTGGAAATAAAAAAAGAAGAAGATAGTATTAATAATTAACGACCAACAACCCACACATTTTATTTTATTTTTTAAGTAACTTTGGATATTCAAAACCATGAAGTTTAGCTCTAGTGGAGAATCAAAACCAAGTCGCGCAGCTAACCACAATCCGTCTTCGCCCTTACAACTAGACTCACATCCGTCTGGGTTCACCCATCCATCTTTCATTATATATGTAATCACACAACAACTCACCCATCAACGCCACCTTTAAATTTGTTTTCAACCCAAACCAAACACTCATATTTCTACTAATACGGATATTGCCTCCAACTTAATCACCTTCAACTCTTATATATATGGTTTCGATCTATTTGGGAGGAGTACAAGATTAAATCAAATTATGAACATGTATCACAACTAACTAAACTGAACAAGATTAGATCAAATTAGATCAAATTCTGCAACATGTATGACATGTTTGCATTAATTTATGCAGTTTCTAAGGCATGCTTCAAACAAAGATGATATTTTTTCGCTTGGTTGCCCTCATAGATAGCTTGAGTGCGAATAACCTAGCTCAATCTTATTATTTTCTTTTGAGTGGGATAGCATAGATAATCTTATTGATGATTATTATTATATCAAATAAATTAGCATTTCGAGAGTTCCCTCCGTCATCAACCATGAATTAAAGTGAACATAAAACATTGATGGAGGAGATATGAATGGGAAGTTCCTAAGGAGGACTTTATTTATTTTTTGATGAATGTACATAATATGGGGAATGGGTATAAGGACAGTAGTGTAATTAAATAGGTTTAAATATGTACATCTGCCAACGTCTATAATGGCTATCTGGAACTGAGAGTTGATTGCGAATCCTTGGCGCGATCTACTATTTGCTCGAGTGGTGTGTCCCCTCGGATCCCCCGCCATGATTGGTCTTAAAATTTTAACAACTTCAGCCAGTGCATCAAAATTTTAATTGAATACACTTGGATTTCTTTTAAAATCCTTCCAAATCATACAATGGAATACACCTTTATACAATCACACAAAAGCTCGGCAATATATACACACAAAAGCTAAGATCTTCCAATTGCTCCTGTTTTAAACATGAACATGGAAGTGGAAATCATCTCTAGGGACACAATCAAGCCATCAACTCCAACTCCCACTCATCTCCAAACCTACAATCTCTCATATTTTGATCAACTTATTCCATCAGTTCTTGTTCCAATACTTCTCTATTACCCAAAACCCAACACTAGTACTAGTTCTACTACTACTACTACTACTACATGCTTGAAAGAATCACTCTCCAAGTGCTTAACCAAGTTCTACCCTTTAGCGGGGCGACTCAAAGACGATGCCTCCGTCGATTGCAACGACGCAGGTGTGGACTACTTTGAAGCCAAAGTCACCAACTGTGGTATATTAGATGTGATCACCAATCCAAACGCTCATTCTCTTAGGCAACTCTTGCCACTTGATCATCATCAACCCTACAGTACTCTAGAATCACCAGCACTTCTACTTGTCCAAGTCAACCAATTTCAATGCGGAGGAATTGCGATTGGAGTGTGCGTTTCGCATAAGGTCTTCGATGTATCTTCGCTATGTGCATTCGTCAATGGTTGGAGTTGTGCCACTCGTGGAGATGGCAGTGAAGTAATTGCTCCACTTTTCGAGTTGGCAACTTTGTTTCCATGGAAAGATAAAAATGATAACCAAGGATTTGAGGCAGCAGAAGAGCCTAGGACAGACGTGGTTGTGGCAAAGAGGTTTGTGTTCAATGCTTCGGACATTGCAAGGCTTAGAGAAAAAGCCAGAAATAGTAATGTAGAGTCCCCCACGCGGGTCGAACTCGTGTCTGCCTTCATATGGAAGCGATTCATGGAGTTGGATCGATCGAGATCATGCCCAACTACCAAGCCTTATTCGGCATATCACGCGGTGAACTTGAGAAAGAGAAGGGCTCCTCCATTGGCAGAACATAGCTTTGGGAACATGTCCAGCGTTGTGGGTGCATTACTTACAGCCAATAACAATGACCACCACGAGTACTGCTCCTTGGTGGGCGAAATCAGAGGTGCCATTAGAGGGATTGATGGGGAGTTTGTGAAGAAGTTGGAGAGTGGTGACGAAGGGCATTTGGAACGCTTCAAAGCTGGGATAATGCAGGCAAGTCAAGGAGGGAATGAGCAAATAAACTTCAGTAGTTGGTGCAGAGTTGGTTTCTATGATGCAGATTTTGGGTGGGGGAGGCCTGTGTGGGTCACTACCATATCTGTTGATCTCCCAAATCTGGTGATATTGATGGACACAAGGAGTGGGGATGGAATTGAAGTTTGGGTGAACATGTTGGAGGAAGACATTGCAGGATTTGCAAGTGATCCAGAGTTACTTGCATTGGCTTAATTAAGAGACACTCACATTCTAAATGCATCAATCATGAGTATGTTGCTCTCTTGTACTTAATGTTTTACTTGCATAAATAAGTAGTTGTTGTTTTAAGGATTTTGTGTTGTTTTGTTGAATAAATGCATCAATCATGAGTATGAGCACTATCTCTGGTTTGGGATTTCAAGGGAAGTTTGACATCAATGGATTTGTGAGATTCTAACTTAATTCACTTTAATTTTTAAGTTTGATTGATTCATATTTTAGTATTTTTCCTTTTACTGATATTAATCCATGATTGCTATTTTTGAATGTGTAGTTGCAAATACATGTTTAATTGCTAGTGAGCTATAACTAGTTGAAATGTTTGCATCTATAATCGTGTGAAAATTTTGACACTAAGTGATGAATGACTACCTACATTGGATGACCATTTGGAGGAAATCATGTCATTGAAAAATCTAGGTTAAATCAAACACGTTTTGTGATTTGGTTATTTAGGGCTAGTGATTTCACAAATCTTGATCTTGATGAGATGAATGTGTTAAATTCTAGAGTTCTTCGCCTAGGGTTGCACATTTTTTAGAGAAGCACTCAACAGTCTTACCTTGTTTGTCAAAATTAAGAAATCATAGAGTTTATTCCTTTCAATCACGAACAACTCCTCCTTCATTGTAGCAACCCAATTCCCATTTGTCTTGGCATCTTCATAATATGTAGCTTCGCTTTGCATCTTTAATAAACATCTGAAAGTAATCTCATACCTCTGACGGGAATCTCATCCACCATTTCATTTTCCTAATTTTCTATGTTTTGCTTTGATGTAAATTCCAGATTTGGCCATTTTGAGATTGGATCCATCTTCTTCACATCATCCCAATTCCACTCTTCATCTTCTATGAAGTGTACATCTCGACTTATGACAATTTTTCCAGTTTGAGGCTGGAAAACTTTGTAAGCTTTTGCAGCAGAGCTATAACCAATGAAGATGCCAGAAAGTGCTCTTTTATCTAATTTATCTCTTTTGATCTGTTGAACATGAGTGAAGCACAAACATCCAAATATTTTAAGAAAATTCAGAGATGGTTTATAGTCAAACAATGCTTCAAATGGTGTTTGATCCTTCAATGGTCTTGTGAGAAGCCTATTTTGTAAAAGACAGCCGTATTTGCTGCTTCAGCCCAAAATTGTTTTGGTAGGTTCTTTTCATGCAACACGCACCTCGTCATCTCCAATATGAATCTATTACGTCTCTCACTTACTCCATTTTGTTGCGGAGTATATAGAGTGTTAATTGGTGATTTATGCCCGCCTCCTCACAAAATTAATTGAAGAATTGTGAAGTGTACTCCTTGCCATTGTCACTCTCATTCTCAACTCTAGCTTTGAAATTCAAAAAATTCGTGCAACCTTTGACTTGTGCTTCAAAAAGAAAATCCAACACATTTAAGTGAAATCATCAATAAATGCAACATAGTATAGACTGTTGTGAATTGAATTGAAACTTTCTAAGAACTAAAAAGGAAAATAAAAGACTAAGATCTTCTATTACTACAAACTACTACTACAAAGGAGAAGAGAAGAAATGAGATAGTTAGAATGAGAAGTTTTCATTCAACTTGATGTGTTTTTACAATGAGGTTAGCACCCTTTATATAGGTCATTTGGTGATGATGATAAATGTATTTTATACAATGTGTACAAGTAACACATACACCCCATGTCATACAACACATTACAAGTAATTTGACAACATATGGAAGAGTTGGTGTACATTGAAAAATTGTTACAAGTAACATTACAATACATAGACAAATGGAGGTACTATTAAGTGAGAAATACAAGTTACATGACTACACAATATGTTGGTGTACATGTATGATCATCCATATTCCACAACATAGAATACCTTTTCGAGACAACATTTTTGAGGGCCTGCAATATCTGTATAAATTAATTGCAATTTCTTCTAAGCTTTCTAGGCCACCTTCGGAAATGACTTGTGGCTTTGCTTTACATATTGACATGTTTTACAGTTCGGAATATGATCATCAAGTTCTGGAAGATCTTTTGCCACCATCTTGGATTTCATTTGCAGCAGCCCCTTATGATGATAGTGTCCAAGCCTCTTGTGCCATACCTCGGTGTGACGACCGCTTCTCAAATTAAGGCACAACCCGACCTAATTCCATCATTAAGCCCTAAGTTCACCTCGTAGAACTTTAACATGAAACTAGTTAGCCTTTTCAAAACTATTTATCTACTTACAAATTATGAGTTCAATATGTGTTTTAATGTCTTGTGTAATATAATAAATCAGAGTGAATTAAAATTTTGCTTACTTACAAGTTTATTTAGCAGAAGTCTTACAAATTAACGAAAGTATTAGTATGATACCTATCAATCGTGGAAAAATCGGGAATAACGATCACATGCATATATGTAAGAAAACGACAATATATAACATGTGTCTTCACGCGCGCCGAACGCGTCAATAAAATTAAAAATACCTAAACCCACTATTTTGTAGAATAGTGGCAAATGGTCGATCCACATGAATTGATAATCTTTCCAACGTCAAAAATAACAAAAAGAATGAATGAATAAATTAACTAATGTTTAAAATAAATAAACAAAACAATGAAAATAATTTCAAAACAAATTAATAAAAATATATAGGTCAAGACATACAAGTTCAGATAGAGAAAAGATTGGATTTGGTATTCGATTTATGTAAAATATGCAAATCAAAATATATTAGTGTAGCTATAGACTCGGTAACGTACGCGGTTCCTTGCACTTCCTAATCTTGATGTCCAAGGTACGACAATGACGATTTCCCTAATCAAACGTATAACCCTATACTCAAGCGTATTGAGTTTAATACGTTGACCGCAATGAATTTCGTGAAGGCGCTACACTTAAACAACTGAATCACTCGTGTGTCCGATTTAGCCTAGATTTCTAAGGTATTCAACCGGTCCCAAAAGAGACTAATCAATTGGTAAGGTCAATTGCCACTGGTGTGGTCTTATTGCACAAGTACGGATGCTTACGACTCACTCACAAATAAATCAAGCTTTAAACAAGTGTTTAAGTTCAATTGTTCTAATAATACCAAAAAAATAAAATAATAATGAAAAGATTGAAATTAAAATATATAAATCTCACAAATCTATTAATACGCGCAGTCGAGCCTCCCTCGCCATCTTGCCTAAGCTAGAGGTTTTAGCCTCCTATAGTTGAAGAACACACAAGAAAATAAAAAAATAAAGAATGGGGGAGAAGGAGTTCGACCACAAGAAGATCATCCCAAAACTGTTTTCGATCCTAATTAAAACTGCTGGGTTTTATTTGTGCCACGTGCGCCAGAGGACGATCGGATGGTTGTAAGGAATTTGCTCCAAGCCCTTGCCATGTGTCAGCATGCGATTGGGCGGTCAAACTGGAGGCGTGACGTGGCGCGTTATGATTGGATGAGACAACTGCTGTGATGCAGCTGGTGAGAGAAGACTGCCACGTGTCGCGTTCGGACTGGCTGAACCGCTTGCTAGTGACGTATCTGTCCAATGGGAGCCCGCAACGTGGACACGAAACGAGGAAGAGAAAGACGCGTGACTCGCGCCAATTACTGGGATCTATGCGGGCACGCATCCAAGGCAGATCGACGGAGAATGAACGAAAGAAGATAAGGCGGTGTGACGTGGCATGTGGCATGCTGACGCGGAGGCATGTGATTGGTGAAGACGACTTATTTGCCATGTGGCGTGCAACGATTGGTCCAAATCACCTCAGGGACGCGGTTGTCGGTGGACAATGCCACGTGGCAGCGTCTGATTGGTTTAGAGTGTCTTTTCACGCTGACGTGGCATCTTCTGATTGGTTGAAACATTATGTCCGCTATTCGACGCATCGCGCAACGCGTATTTTGAGGCAAACTGTCCGGCATCCGATTATTGCAAGTAAATACTTCATTTTGAGTATTTTTTCCACCACACAATTCAACTAGACTAAAAATGACAAAAACATATTATTTAATATAATATTTAAATATTTTCAAAAATAATATACTAAAATGGACTACATTTTGTAAAATCGCTTATAATTCGGTCAGGTACTAATATGCAACAATTATCTAAAAGTATATGATAATAAAAGTAAACATATCAAAACCTACAAAAAAGAGAACATGCAAAAAGATACTTTGTTGAAACAACTATATAGATATGCACCCGCCGTCACAAACTACACGGTGAGTACAAGAAAGTAAAAAGTAATACTGAGAGACATTTGTTCACATTCTCAAATATGCAACAATTATCTAAAAGCATGATAATCAATTACATAATGCCTTTTAAACAACATGAAACCGAAGATATGAGTAATGATGGAGTTCATGATCTTCATTACATCAGCCTTTTTCAGTATATGAGAATGGAGCTGAGCTCTACATCAATGTGGAGGTCTGAGCGGTGCTTTTGCCTATATAACATTTCGTTGGTGTCGGTCACCTACGATATATACTTGCCAACAACTCCGGTCTCATACTCCGTGTGCTACGCAAGATATGCTTGCCAACAACCACGAGAATCATTTCGTGTGTTGCGGAAGACGGGTAAAAGATATGCTTGCCAATCACCCTGGAAGTTTAATGACCCCAGGAAAAGCTACGGGGAGTTAAATACGTGTTTCAAAGTGTCGGGAGGCCGGATATGCTAAAAACAAGCTTTGTGATTTGTAAGTAAACCAGCTAGAAATGCACGGTATTTCATTTTAAGATATCGAATATTGTTGTTCATTGCTTTGTTATCTATCATTGGAATTTCATTCTGATTGAGTTGTCCGAAAGCAAGTGAGTCAACGGTGATCCTTGAAAGAAGATGGCCTCTGGATGCACTGCACTGAATATTAATTCTTGACGGGGTGTGAGTTCTTAGCGTGGTTGTCCCAGTGTGACGACCTCAAATTCCAAGGCAAACCGGGCACTGCCACGTCGCCAAACACGTCACCAAGCCATGCTACATCACCTACACACCTGTCTATGACTGCCCGTGAACTATCCGTCTTGTAATCGACTTAGTAAATTTCGTTGTTTTAAAAGATTAATATTCTATCGAAACACGCTAAGTTAAAAGTTTCACAACTTAATTTGTTTATTTTAATTCTTTCATGTTATTTTTAATAGCGGAAGTCTTAATAACATGCATATAATTAATGTAAACAAGTTATGCATTAATTAACAACATATGGGGGTGAAAACCCAGCAAAAGGATACCATGTACATCAGTTAAGACGACAAAAATGTATAATAGGTGTCAAGTGAAAAAGTCTCCCAAAATGATCCCAAAAAGTATATATATGTAAATACAAACACATACGAGTAAGCTAGTGGAGGCGCTTCAAATCAAAGGTAGTCGCCAATCACTGCCTTCCCCCGACTCATCGTAGCATCTACAACTTACCACCAACAAACAATGACAAGTTCTAGTAAGTAAATCCCAGATAAATTCAGTTAGTATTCACAAGAAATCCAAAAAAACGGCTACAATTCATGCATATAAAATAAATGAACATGAATGTAAAGCATGGATATAAGTCATGAGATAATCGAGAATATGCAACGCGAGTGTGGTGTACAGCTGTCGAGCCCTGGGACGTAAATACTAAACCGAGAAGGCCCTGGAAGTGAGGAAATCTATACCCCCTCTTCACGGTCGAAATAAGGATCTCTTTTGGTCGGAAGACTTCCGCCCAACGCCTCAAAGGAAATGAAATCTGTGACGGATGTGAGTCTCACGTCAACTCGCTCTCGAGATCATCGACTCGCTGAGAGATATCTCAAGCGTAGTCTAAGGTATGCCCAACACCGTAGCAACAATCGGATCATCATCAACGAGAGCCAGAAAGGGGTCACACCGTCTTTTCGACCATACACAGAAACACTCGGTAATAGAGTAAACATGCAAGTTGAACTGACGAAAAGTAATGTGAACTAAATAATTTACAAGAAAAATAAGTAAATTCTAAACTGATTTTCTCGTGGGTTTACTTATTTCAAACAATCGCAAATATCTCTCCAAAATGTCTCGCTCGCACCTCGAGATACGTGTCTGATACCCGACTATAGTCTCTTAAGTTCATGGTATCCAATTATACCACTTTTGTTATTTTAGAGTCACGTTAAGTGAATTTATAATGTGTGACCAAAAATTTGGGATTTTGTTTTAAAAAGTTTAATCTCGGCACACTTTTCGAGTTATATCGAGGTGTCGTGCCCCAAAAAGTCCTCAAAAACTACATGTTTATATTTTTCCCATTTTATTATATTTTTCTTGATTTTTAGCTATTTTCTAATATTTATTTGATTTAAAAATGTATTTTATTTAATTTTTTAAAATTTTTAATTAATTAAAATTAATTTGGGGTGGGTTGGGCCCGAACCGGGCTCGGTTCAGACCAACTAGGGCCACCCGGGTTCAGGTCGGCTTGGCCCGACCCAGGCCTGGGCTGCCCGGCCAACATGGGCCTGGGCTGCCCGGCCAACATGGGCCTTGGGCAGCCAAGCCCATGGCCAGCAGGCCCGACCTGCCGGCCTCTTCTTCTCCAAATCGTGGCAGAGACGATTTTCTTCCCTTTTTCTTTTTGTTTGTTTGTTAGTTTAAGCACAACAACAACAATAACACCACCACCAAAAACCTAACAACAACACCACCATTAAACTCTAGATTTCTCCACAAAAGTTAACAAAAATTTACACACTCACCTTGATTCGGAGATCTTCGCGAGCGTCGCCGAGTGGAGAGAGCACCGCAAGAGATGTGCGACCGAGTTGAGAGAGTGATGGAGAGCTTGGTGGTGAGGAGTTGGAAGTGGAGAGGAAAATGAAAATGAGAGGGGGAGGAAGAAGAAGCTCGGTTAGAGAGAGAGGGAGTGAGTGAGGAGATGGATTTTATTTTATTTTTTGTTTGATTTTTGGAGGAGAGAGAAAAAGGTGGGGAATGGGTTTAAGTATGGTGATTTGATAGTTAATGTGATGAAATGTGTGATGCGACAACTAAATCTCAGACTATCTCATACACTCGCGTTACGCGCACATCGCAACGTCGTGCACTCTCGTCACTACACGCGCACTACGTGACCAAGCGCAATTCTTAATTAGCGTGATGCGAATTATTAAATAATCATAAAATAATAAACACTCGCCACACAAAAATAATAATTTTTACCTCATTAGACGTGCCCTAGACTTTTCCGCGACATCCACGTGGTCCGAAGCTTAAGATCTTAATCTGTAATTTGATAGTTAATCGAGATAGAGAAAGAAACAAAAATGCACAGAGGAGAAGAAAACAATAATTTTTATCTCATTAGATGGTTTCTTGATTTAACCGCCAGCAGTTGTCAGGTTGGTGAGCGATCTGACGAACCGCCATGGCATGGCAGTTCGTCCGAAGCTGATGAAGGCAGGAGTAGTCTCCCTCGCATACGCGAACTCCACTGGGGTTGGGATGGAAATCCAACCCCATCGAATCAAAAAAAAAAAAAAAAAAAAAAAAAAAAAAAAAAATTTTGATTGACGAACTGTAACGAGCACGAAGTGCTCTGGGGAAGACTCTCACTCGGGTCGGTCTGAGGACAGGACCGACCCGAGCCCGAAGGGTCGGGTTTGCGCACGGCCGACCCGACCCAAATGGGTCGTGCCGGTCAAACCGACCCGTGTCCGCTGGACCGAGTCGGGTCAACCCAGACCCACCCTAATAAAATATGATATTTAATTATTTAATGAAATTAAACAGTTTTATTTTTAATATAATATATAATAAAATCCTGAAAAATATTTTTCGAGGTAAAACCTCGGTATAACGCCTCGACCGACTCCCGAATTCTTCGCTTTTTATGAGAATATTAACATTTTATTGATTTTGGTCACAAATATATTTTTTCCTATTTTTCTGAAATTTTCCTGAAATTTTCCATATTTTATCTATTTTTCAAGATTTTATTATATATTATATTAAAAATAAAACTGTTTAATTTCATTAAATAATTAAATATTATATTTTATTTTTCAAGCCGGGTCCGTAGATATCTCTTAGTCGGCGGGGAAGTCTCACTATTTTTGCCTGTGACTCAACGACTTTTTGGGTTTATTTGACATCACTCATCGATGTATTGTTTACAAGTATGTTATAAGTTCTTGATTCATTTCGTTCTATTTGCCAAGTTCTAGAACTGTTGTTTTGGATTTCGAGTCTTTATAACTTTGACTCGTCATTTTTAAGACTCAACGAGAGGGAAG
Organism: Stephania yunnanensis; assembly: GCA_039657365.1. NCBI lineage: Eukaryota > Viridiplantae > Streptophyta > Magnoliopsida > Ranunculales > Menispermaceae > Stephania > Stephania yunnanensis. The sequence goes on along the minus strand of CM077589.1, from coordinate 53,694,050 downwards.
ACTTTATAGCTAGGTGACATTTTGTATATTTTGTATTTACTCTCTTTTGATGATATTTACCGAGTTCCACAATTAGGTTGTCTAACTCCCCGATTTGTTTGTTGAGTTATTGAATGTGTTAGTTGCTTCCGCTAAAATTGTAAAACTCGAAAAATATTAATATGATGGATTTGCGACTAGGCTGCGTTGACCCTGCGAGACGGACAGGGGCCCAATTTGTGAAAAATTGGGGCCGTCACAGGTACACCCAGCAAGTCTCGCTATTTCGTGGGTTTAGGGCTTGTAAGTGTACCAAGTCCTAGAACTTGAGTCTTTATAATTTGCCAAGACTCAACGACCCGTTGGTCGGGACTACTTGCACCTCTCTGTTTGCATCCCTGGACACTCGTGTATCGATTGATTTTAATTTATTTATTATCTTTTATTTATTATGTGTCCTTATACGTTTGTTTCTATCTGCATGAAAATATACTGATTTATTTATTTCGAAATGTTATTTAGTATCCTATTGACGTTACTTACCTGGGCTCATCATTCTTGTGTTTGACTAAATGCAGATATGTAGTCAAGTAAAGGAAATGGGACTATGCTGGGAGATCTACTGTGAAGATTTTGGAGCAGCATTCCCTCTCATACTTTTGTAGGTTTTGTATTACTTATGTATATTGTTTTTGTCACATGGGGTATATGGCTTTTGTGAGATACTTTAGGACATGCGTATGATTTTATTTCTCTCACCTCTGTTTGTTATACGGGTTTCCACACTCTAGGTTGTCCTGACTGATTTGTGTAGAGTTGTTTAGATTTGTTTAAGTTGAAATCGATTCCGCATAAACTTTAATAAATTACAAATTTGAATAACTCACTATAAATGTTAAATTTCACTACCTTGTAATGAAAAATAGTTATGAATGTTGACTTGGCTTGCGTTGATGTCACGAGGAGTGACTTAGAGTTCACGTAAGTCTAAGCTAGGCAAAGGCCAGTTTGGGTTGTGGAACCGAGGCCATCACATCTTACATGCCACATGTCGCATTGTGAAACATTCTCACCGAAACAATACTTTTGTATATATAAAAGATTAGATAAAAACACAACCGCATGCACTCGACAGAATGGACAAATACTTCAATGAAATGCCAAAATGTACATCTAGATTTTTAATTTTTTTTAGTTGTAGGTAAAGCCTAACTACTCTCGAATATAAGACTAATATTTTTGAGGAAGATAACTTAAACTATTATCTTTATTATATATCAATAACAATTTGCCTTTTTTTTATTTCTTGAGATTGAAGACAATATATATTATTTCATTCGACATTTGACTGCAACCACGTGAAGCGAACCAATATTCCTCACTCATCTTTCAATGTATGTAATCAGTAATCACACAATAGCTCATCCTCCTACTGTTTAACCTCCCCCAATCAAAAATTAGTTTTATATCATGTAAGGCAATGCATCATAGAAAATATTAAATACAACAACAATATCACGTCACAAGACACATTAGCTCACAAGTGTCTTTCATGCGATCTCGGCCTGCATAAGGATGACATGTTTTTTCCCCTATCATATTGGTAGGGATTTTTTTTTTTTTTTTACTTTATTTGAAGGAAACACATTGTTTCTCGTCCATGTAGTTATCTTTGCTATATTTAGTTATTTTGACTGTATTGAACCAGGTCTCATTCCTATCAAAAAAAAAAAAAAAAAAACCCTGATATATAAGAACGACACACAACAGGTCCCCATCCAAAAAAAACATCTTGAATTACTTCTCAAGATCTTCCAAGTCTCTCTGTTCTACACACCTGTTTTAAACACGACCATGGAGATGGAAATCGTCTCTAGAGACACAATCAAGCCCTCATTTCCAACTCCCTCTCATCTCAAAACATACAATCTCTCCTATTTTGATCAATCTATTCCTTCAGACTATCTCATTCCAATCCTTCTCTATTACCCAAAACCCAACACTAGTACTAGTTCTACTACTACTACTACTAGTACTAGTGCATGCTTGAAAGAATCACTCTCCAAGTGCTTAACCAAGTTCTACCCTTTAGCGGGGCGAATCAAAGACGGAGTCTCCGTCGATTGCAACGACGCAGGTGTGGGCTTCGTCGAAGCCCGAGTCACCAACTGTAGTTTACTAGATGTGGTCACCAATCCAAACACTCTTTCTCTTAGGCAACTCTTGCCACTCGATCAACCCTACACTCTAGAATCACCACTTCTACTTGTCCGAGTGAACCAATTTCAGTGCGGAGGAATTGCGATAGGAATGTGCGTTTCGCATAAGGTCTCCGATGTATCTTCGCTTTCTGCATTCATCAATGGATGGAGTTGTGCCGCTCGTGGAGATAGCGAAGTAATTACTCCACATTTCGAGTTGGCAGCATTGTTTCCATGGAAATATGAAAATGATGATCAAGGATTGGAGGCAACGGATGAAGGGCCTAGTAAATACGTGGTTGTAGCAAAGAGGTTTGTGTTCAATGCCTTGGACATTGCAAGGCTTAGAGAAAAAGCTCGAAATGTAGAGTCCCCGACGCGGGTCGAACTCGTGTCTGCCTTCATATGGAAGCGATTCATAGAGTGGGATCGATCGAGATCATACCCAACTAGCAAGCCATATTCGGCGTTTCACGTGGTGAGCTTGAAAAAGAGAAGGGCTCCTCCATTGGCAAAACATAGCTTTGGGAACATGTCCACCATTGTGGGTGCATTACTTACAGCCGAAAACGATGACAACGACGAGTATTGCTCCTTGGTGGGCAAAATCAGAGGTGCCATTAGAGGGATTGATGGAGAATTTGTGAAGAAATTGGAGAGTGGTGACGAAGGGCATTTGAAACGCTACGAAGCTGAGATAATGCAGGCAAGTCAAGTGGGGAATGAGCCAATACACTTCACTAGTTGGTGCAGATTTGGTTTCTATGATGCAGATTTTGGGTGGGGGAGGCCTGTTTGGGTGGCTACTATATCTCTTGAATTCCCGAATCTGGTGAGATTGATGGACACAAGGAGTGGGGATGGAATTGAAGCTTGGGTGAACATGTTGGAGGAAGACATTGAAGGATTTGCAAATGATCCAGAGCTGCTTGCATTTGCTTAATTAAGAGACACTCACATTCTAATGTCCTAGAAGCCATTTTCGTTTATGATCTAGACATTGAAGGATTTAATGTGTTGTTATGTTGATTAAATGCATCCATCATGAGTATGAGTATAATTCACTATGTTGATGTCTTGTACTTATATATTGCTTGCACAAGTAAGTACTTGAATAAAAAGTAAGAATCAGATGACTGCTTTGAAAGTTAAGAGTAATATACTAATCAAATGGGGTGCCCCAATGATTTAGTATGTATTTTTTTGGTGTAAGACGTTGGGGTTTAAGTCTCAATGGGAGCAAGTTAAAGGGTGATAAATGTTAGAAGTTAATCAAGTTCTTGCATGTTTTAGATATTTAGATTTAGATACATTTAAATGTTTTTTTTTAGATTTGAACTTTCCTATTATTTGAGGGTTAAATATATCCCATTGAAGACTTGTTAAGATATTTGTTCTCATCAAATCTTAGCATCTAGTTTAAATATTTCTATTCGCATTGAGAAAAATGTAGTCTCTTTGAATTTTCCGCGTTCTTATTTTCTATATTCATTATTTTGTTTACATCATTTTATAACAGAGGCATCAAAGTTGATTTTTTCAATCTTGAGGCGTGATGGACTTTTGAGAAGTTGCGGGTCAATGCATGTTATAGGAGTACTAGTTAAAAAAGTTATTGGTGACATACTTTTCATGCATATATCTGAGACGAAAATAGAAGTCTGTTGGACATGCATAGAAATGTAATAGAAAAATTTACCAAAGTACAACATTTTTTACTTTAAGAGAGGTAAGTACGTTTTTTTTTTTTTTTTTTTTTTTTTTTTTCCCCACACTAAGCAATAACGCCTTCTCAGAAGGCGTTATTGCTGATGTGGCGCCACGTGTGGTGTCCACGTGGACATCAGCAAATTTTTTTGCTAACGCGGACACATAGATAGCGCATTTTGAAAAGGCGTTATCCATGTGTCCTGTCCACGTGGGCGTATAAGCTGAGGTGGCGGATGAGGTGGTATGAGGTTATGGATAGCGCCTTTTCAAAAGGCGCTATTCATACAACTTCATTGCCACCTCACAAATTTTCAATATTGGCTATTTTTGAAGTTTGCGAGGTGGAGGTGAGTTGGCTATCCATGTGTCCTGTCCACTAGGGCACATCCACCCTCATTAATAAAATAATAATTAAAATTAAATTAAATTAAACCGATTTATATAAACTGTAAATTACAGAAAATAGATAAAAATTATAGAAAAATTTTGAAAAATTCTCGAAAAATATGAAAAATAGGGAAAACTCGTTTCTAACTGGTTTACTTACCTCGAAATTTGTAATTCGTCCTCGAAACGTCCCGCTCACGCCTCGATTTGCGCACCCAACTCATACATCCCTGGTATCCATTTAATTGGGTGTTTTTCTAAAAGTAGGGTAGATTTACATTTTAATTCACAAAATAAGGAGGTTTTTTTTTTATTAACCAAAATAGGCAATAACGCCTTTTCAAAAGGCGTTATTGTGCGTGGTTGGTTTGGTTGGCGCTGACGTGGCGGTGACATGGCATGGGTTTGTATAGATAGCGCCTTTTCAAAAGGCGCTATCTGTACAAACACATGCCACGTCACCGCCACGTCAGCGCCACCTCACAAATAATAATTAAAATTATGGAAAAATTACAGAAAATAGATTAAAATAGATAAAAAATTATGAAAAAATTCTGAAAAATTCTCGAAAAATATGAAAAATAGGAAAGCTAGAAAAAAATGAGTTCGAGGCTTTTTTGGGCGTTTGGCACCCGGTATAATTCGAAAAAGGGTGCTAAAAACTTAATTTTTATGAAAATAAAAATGACAAATCTATAATCACATACTATAATTGCATGTAATGCGACCCTAAAATCTTAATTGGTATAAATGGATACCAGGGACGTCGGATAGCCATACAACTTCACCGCCACCTCACCGTCACCTCACTGCCACCTCACAAATTTCCAATATTGGCTATTTTTGAAGTTTGCGAGGTGGCGGTGAGTTGGCTATCATGTGTCATGTCCACGTGAGCACATCCACTCCCATTAATAAAATAATAATTAAAATTAAATTAAATTAAACTTATTTATATAAACTGTAAATTACAGAAAATAGATTAAAATAGATAAAAATTATGAAAAAATTCAAAAAAATTCTCAAAAAATATGAAAATAGGGAAAACTCATTTCTAACTGGTTTACTTACCTCGAAATTCGTAATTCGTCATCAAGACGTCCCGCTCACGCCTCGATTTGTGCACCCAACACCTGACTCCTTCGTCCCTGGTGTCCATTTATACCAATTAAAATTTTAGGGTCGCATTACATGCAATTATAGTATGTGATTATAGATTTGCCATTTTTATTTTCATTAAAATTAAGTTTTTAGCACCCTTTTTCGAATTATACCAAGGTGCCAAACTCCCGAAAAGCTTCGAACTCATTTTTTTCTAGCTTTCCCTATTTTTCATATTTTTCGAGAATTTTTTCATAATTTTTATCTATTTTAACATATTTTTTAATTTCTAGTTTTATAAATCAGTTTAATTTTTCCACAATTTTAATTATTTTAATTATTATTTGTGAGGTGGCGGTGACGTGGCGTCGATTTGTATAGATAGCGTATTTTGAAAAGGCGATATCTATATACGTGGCTAGCCACGGTGAGGTGGCGATGACGTGGCTGGCCACATGTATAGATAGCGCATTTTCAAAATGCGCTATCAATACAAATCGACGCCACGTCACCACCACGTCAGCGCCAACCGAACTAACACACACAATAACGCCTTTCGAAAAGGCGTTATTGCTACTGTCGGTAAAAAAAAAAATCCCTATTTTTTTAAAGTAAAAAATATAGTACTTTGATAAATTTTTCATTTAATTGTATACCCACCCTACTTTTGAAAAAACACACGATGCACAATTCAAAGGACGATAACAGCTGCGTACCTAGAGTGTTAAAAGTGGCCCCACTATGTCCTACTTTTGCATTGCTGTTACTGTCTTTGAATTGTATATATATTGATTTAAGGGTCCATTTGTCCAATTTAATATCCCACGTGATTCCAATTTGATGTCCCACGCGATTCTTGCGACAACTAGCACACTCGTCACCAACAATATACAAGAAGCCAACAGAAAAGTTTATCTTAAGTTAGTTGGTCTTAAATTTCTTCTCTATACCCTTATTTCGATCTACACCCACCCCTATTTTGAAGATGATGATGGAAGTGGAAATCATCACCAGAGACACAATCAAGCCTTCATCACCAACACCCTCTCATCTCAAAACCTACAATCTCTCATATTTTGATCAACTTACTCCACAAATTTTTGTTCCAATCCTACTCTATTACAATTACACCAAATCCACTACTAGTACTAGTAGTAGTACTTGCTTGAAAGAATCACTCTCCAAGTGCTTAACCAAGTTCTACCCTTTAGCGGGGCGACTCAAAGATGGCATCTTTGTTGATTGCAATGATGCTGGTGTGGACTACTTGGAAGCCAAAGTCAAAAACTGCAGTTTATTAGATGTCGTCGCCAATCCGAAGATTGATTCTCTCAAACAACTCTTGCCAGTTGAGCCTCAAACTCTTGAATCCGAATCAGGGTCAGAATCACCACTTCTAGTTGTACAAGTGAACCAATTTCAATGTGGGGGACTTGTTATCGGTATGTGGATTTTGCATAAGGTAGCAGACGCATCTTCACTTAGTTCGTTTATTAATGGATGGAGTAGTACCAATCGTGGAGATAACGTAGCTGTTGCTCCTCATTTCGAGTTGGCAACTCTTTTTCCTGGTAGAAAGATAGAAGGATATCAGGTAACAGAAGGGGTTGGGGAAGAGAAGATAGCGACGAAGAGGTTCGTGTTCAATGCCTCAGCAATAGCAACACTTAAAGATGGAGCTCGAAAAGGCTCGAGCGTGGAGTCCCCCACGCGGGTTGAAGTGGTCTCTGCCTTCATGTGGAAACGATTCATAGAATCGAATCGGTCGAAATCACACCCAACTAGAAAAGATTATATGGCATTTCACACGGTGAACTTGAGGAAGAGAAGGGATCCACCATTGGCAGAACATGGATTTGGGAACATGTGCATTGGTGCGAATGCATTAGTTGCAGCAGAGAATGATGTTGATGACCTCAACTCTTTGATTGGAAAAATTAGAGTTGCCATTAGAGGGCTTGATGGAGAATTTGTGAAGAAAGTGGAGAGTGGTGATGAAGAGTATTTGAATCACATCATGGCAGAGATAATGAAGGCATGTGAAGGGGAAGGGGAGAAGGAGCAGATTGACTTCAGTAGTTGGTGCAGACTTGGTTTATATGATGCAGATTTTGGGTGGGGAAAGCCTGTTTGGGTGAGTCCAACTTTAAATCTCAAGAATTTTGTAATATTGATGGACACAAGAAGTGGAGATGGAATTGAAGCTTGGGTGAACATGTTGGAAGAAGACCTTGTCGGACTTGAAAATGATCCGGAGCTACTTTCTTTTACTTCTGAGACAACAATCTAATGCATGTATGCCCTTTTCCTTTCTAATCTAGATTATTCTGTCTCTTGTATCTATCAATATTGTCAACATGATCATCAATGTAATAAATGGAGTTCCTTCGGCATCCGGGAGTTTATAACTTTATCTGCATAATAGAATTAATCCCACAACAACTCGCCCACCCGCATAAAGCTTATATAAATTTCTTCTCAATCTTCAGGTCTCTGATCTACACAACCCTTGTTCTGAAAGTGGATAGCATCTATGGAGTCAAAATCAAACCCTCATCTCCGACACCATCACATCTCAAAACCTAATATTTGGATCAACTTGTTCCACCAATTTTTGTTCCAATCATTCTCTACTACACCAACACCGCAACCAAAAAAAATAAAACACCAAGAAAACAGCTTTTCTATATCATTTATAAATGCTATCGAGGAGCCAAAATAGCATTCTTTGCAATACTATGTACTCCCATGTCATTAAAAACCCTCATTTGTAGCATAAAAAGCTCACAAAATGCCATCAAACTCTATTGGAATGCTATTGAATCTTTAAAAATTGAAATATGATTAAACTAACATGATGTTGTCTATCGTAAACTGCATTTCATGATATATGCAATAAAATCAATGCTATGAAATCCTAAATTTCTTCTTATGTTTCTCAGTTTGTTTAGTGTCTAAGAATGCCCGTGACTATTTTTCTTTTCATGGAGAGACTAGATCCAATGTGAATGTTCACTAGAGTCTAGATTAAAAATAAAGGTTTGCTTAGCCTCTCAATTTGACAGCAGAACCTAACAGTGTTATAAAATGAATTGAACAATTATACAGGTCAAACTGTTAGAAAAGAAAAACGCATTGGAGGCCAAGTGAAAGGGACAGAAATTAAAAATAAAAGGCATTCAGACCACAGAAGCACAAACTCTTTAAATTTAAATGTCAGTTTGGAGTAGGAAAATATATCTTACCAGGTTTTTGCAGTGGTTTCGCTTCCTCTACCTCGACTTAATCCTTCAACAAATCAAGATAAAAAAAATAATTTCAGACAGTTTAATTTTTTAGTCTTTTGAAACTCACAAGATACATTGCAAAAGCATCAATCAACAATAGGGGAAGAGTAACTCCGACAATAGAAAGAAATGTCATTATAAGGAAACCATAACCTTCGACAGTGCCACAAAAATGTAACATTGGCTCATTTCACAAATGTACATAAGGGAACCCCTAGATTGACATAGAGGGGGACCGCGATTGGTTTATCTTCTTTACAACTTTCCCTTCTACAAGCCCCACAAGAATTCAATAATACCGCCATTAATAGTCGTAGCTTTGAAATCAAAAAATAGCTCTAGCTTTTCATAGCGAAAGAAACAAGTTTTACCGTAAAAATAATTTAGATTATAACCAGGCGACTTTTTATCTTCGATGCGCATCTATGATTAAGTCTCTATCTACATTTGTTGGTTTAATCAATTTAGTTTTTTAGGTTATGTCTCAAACTAGCCGAAACACACATTACGCGTGCCTCCCTCTCAATCTTCCTCTCAATTTTCAAGACCGACGTAATGTTGATGGACCCTTAAACCATTAAAGAAGTAGAAAGGAATTTAGCACAAACTCATGCATTAGGGCATCACGAAACTGAAATGGGCATTTGCACTATAACCTTGATTTCAAGTCGCAAACGAACACGAATCGCTGTCGACAAGATCGAAGAACATCGAAAACCCAATCAAGCCACAAAAAAATCAGATTTTTTTCTACAATCACAATGTTGACAGAACAAATGAATCTCGCAACCAAAAAAACAGCGGAGAAACTGAGGAACGTCAAATCAGACATACCATGAGCTATCTTTTTGACCTAATTCGAGATCAAGAGCGCGATCGACCGATCGAGCGGGCGATTTCGACAAGTGTTGTGCAGTGTACAGAGCGAGCCCTAGAATTGTGAATCGCGCGCGTATCTGAAACGAAACGAAAGTGGGCGTTTTAACGGGGAGCGTTGCTGCATTCTCGAGATGTACAATTGTTTGGGAGATGAAATCGTACGGTCGGGAATGCTAAATGTGAATAGATAATTCGCGCCAAGGATGGCATTTACTGCAAACCAAGGTTCAAGTCTTGTGATAAATAGTGGTAATAAGTAATAGACCTTAGTTAACATTTAATTAAATTCCATCGTATATGAATTTTGGTAGTTACGAGGGTCCATCAGGCTCATTAAAGTCGCCTACACTATGGATTTGATATGAACCACTTAATTTGCAAATCGCTAGTGATTTAATGGGTCTATGACTTTGACTAGCTATATATGTTTGTTTACTGAACATTAGTAAGTTTGTTATTGCTCATTAAGCTTATAATTAGAACAAACTGCTTCTTTAAAAAGTGTTAGGGTTCCTCATAAACTTGTAATAAAAATAAATAAAAAAAACTTTTGATTAGTGCGATTATGTGACATACATGTTAATGGAAAGCATATTCGGTGGTGAAAAATGCTGGAGGCTGGTGTGCATGCTGTGGTTTGGTGGATTTGGGTCAAACACAATATGCGGTTGTCTAAATAGAAAGAGAACACGAGATTGAAGAAATTTTGGACTCCCAACAAAAATCAGAGATTATGTTACTTTTCCACACTAAGGAGTTTATAGATTTGACACCTCCGAGTTCGATCTACTTGATTCAATAGGAATGTCATGCCACCTCAATTAAGGGATGAGTTCAACCAAATTATTCGATTCTTAAGCGGGGAGGCATTATTTCCCGCATTACGTTTTTTTTTTTTGTACAGGAATTTTTTGTTCAAATCGTACAATTTTTTTTTTTAACCTTACTACCTACACTAGTAGGTTTTTTTTCTGACTTTATTTAGGAAAACACATTATTTCCTGCATTATGTACATTACATTGTTTTCGGCTTAAATAAATTAAATCTCATTCCTACTGGGCCGGGCCTGTCTGGGCCCGACCCGGGTGGGCCGGACCGGGTCAGCCCGAAAAAAAAAATATTTAAAATATAATTTAAAAAAGAAGTGTGTTGTATCTATCAATCGTTATATCATACGTAATTGTGAAAACGACTACGTACTATAGACTTAATTTTTTTTGTTCAAATCGTACAATTGATGTCTATATACTCCAACATCATCAATTAATTGTTGTACAGGATGTTCTTCAAACCAAGACTTTTCTTTTGTTGAAATTTAATTTCACGTCGCCTATCAATTAATTTTTTTTGTTTTGCTCATTTCGCGTGTTCACTTTGGATCAACTTAGTATTTTCCGTATGACAATGTTAGGGTGACTTTTTGAGACACCCTTTTGTTGGTACATATCCATTCAAATCGTACAATTGATGTCTAGCTGTCCAAGTGAACCAATTTCAATGCGGAGGAGTCGCGATCGGAGTGTGCATTTCGCATAAGGTAGCCGACGCCTCTACACTCGGTAGTTCATTAATGGGTGGAGTTGTACCACTGATAGAGATTGCGAAGCGGTTGCTCCTCATTTCGAGTTGGCAACTTTGTTTCCATGGAGAGATTATACAAATGATATTGAACAAGAATCTCAGGCAACAGAAGGGATGAGTGGTCAGAAGAATAATAAGATTGTGACAAAGAGGCTTGTGTTCAATGCCTCAAACATTGCAAGACTTAGAGTAAAAGCTCGAAACATACAGAGTCCCCCATGCGGCTTGAATTGGCAAACTGAAATGCTTGCACGCACATCTTAATGCGCATCGCATAGTCTTTAAATTAGTGCAGGTTTTTAAGTACTATGCATGGATGTATTGTGGTGCTGCTTTTCTTTTAATTATTATGGTTCAGAGTTGGTCTTAAATAAAATTGGTTGCATATGCATATAAACTTTGATGCAAGAGAAGAGACTAATAAATTGGACAACAATTAGATTTGTTCAATCAGTAAAAATGGTACAAATAGAATTCTCTGTACTATGGTATTGTGTATGCTGTTTACAGTTGAGTGAGTTCCCAAATGCAAGTGTTGAACTAGTTAAGAGACTATTGAAAGTAGACACTACTTTACAACATATCAAAAAGAATATCACTACTTACAGATTCGTATTTGCATTGTCGTCTCTGTGTCGAGAACGATCCAAGTGTTAAGAATTTCTACTTTGCTCATACAGATCTTGATATGGAATGACCCAAATAGGCGGCCAAAGCCTTGACCGAGAGGTACCAGGATAGATTTCTTCAATGGTGCCATCTTCATAGTTATAAACTCCCATGTCTGAACCTGGGCCACCACAATAAATGCTCTTAGTGCCGACATAGTCATCGGTGAAGTAAATGGAGTTCCTTTGGCATCCAGGAATATCATCAGCATGCACGCACATGGAAGTATTGCCACCAATAAACACTGCCAAACTTCGCAGATTCGTCACCCTTTTCCACTTCAGCCTGAACTCTTCTCCCTCGTCGCCTCCTTCGATGCCACTAGGTACCAGGACATAAGCTTTGAAATCCACTGTTCTATAATATCCATTGTCAGCTTCTCTATGCCTCCCAACTAACAACAAGGTGTCCCTTAAGTTGACAACATATTTTGACCAGCACTGCAGAAGAAGTGATTTAGGACCTCTACAAATCTCCAACACCTTAGGCACTGGACTTAGATTGCATACCACGAGTTGAGAACGACGAGTGACTGCATAAAACCTGCCCTTGTAGAATACAGCGTCTTGAAACTCGATCATGTCATAAGTTTGTATCGGCGTCCAGTCTATGGTGGATCTACCTGGTCTACCGAAAGCTAAGCCTCTCTTCTCATTGAGTATAGCAAGAGCCACGCAACTGTTGGATGAAAATGAAGGAGGACTTGACAAGAAAGCCTTGTGAATGTAGTGAGTCCTCACGTGTTCCTGGGAGGGCTTTCCAACAAGATACCAACTTTCAAATGTGGGATGCCGCGGAAGTGGAATCTGAATTCTAGAGAAGGGATTCAACATGCTGATCTCCAAATTAGTATCTACTGTGATAAGCCAACCATCTGTAGACCCAACACAGCGTTTCCATTTGGCCTCCGGTAATACTATCTCGTAAACATTATTATCATCAAGACTGAAGAAGGAATGTCTCCCAGTAATATCGTTTGGATCATCAGCTAGCATTAGCCAAGGAAGTCGAGTGTCTAAAAGCTCCGTGACTTGTATTCTGTTAATGGGTGATAATACTGGATCCATCGTGAAAGCTTCTCTAGATTAAAAAGAAATGTTTGCTTAGCCTCTTGATCTAAAAGCAGAACCTAACAGTGCAGTAAACTGAATAGAACAAGTATACAGCTAAAAAATGTATTATAAAGAAGGCATTAGAGGCCAAGTCAAAAAAAAAGAAAAGAAAACAAAAGAAAGAGGAAGGCATTCGGGGTCACGAAAGCAAGAAGTCCTTAAATTAAAACATCAATCTGGAGTAGGAAAATATATCTTACCAGGTGCATCAAGGCTTTGTGCCTCCAGTATCTCGATTGCATAATCCTCCTTCCACAAATAATGATAAAAATAAATAAATAAAAAAAAATTTCAGAATGTTTTACATTTTAATCTTTTGAAATTCAGAGGAGACAAAACCAAGGCATCAACGATAGAGGAAAAGTAACTTAAACAGAATTAAAGAGAGAGTATCAAAAGAAGGAAACTATAACCTTCCACAAGCATCGCTAGCTAAATGCAAAAATGGCTCAAAGTAACAACAAAGCCTCAATCCCAAATTAGTCGGGGTCGGCTGGTCAAAGTAAGAGGACAGAAAAGCCATGAGCTCATGGTTTTTGTGTCCATGCATAGACGAACGAATCATTTCATTGTCTGTAAGAAACTAAAAGGAGGCAAATCTAATAACATAAAAAAGGTTTAAAGGATAGCATTTAAGGATATAATTCCTGCAAAGTTAATTGGCACAAATGCTTGCTATGGCAATGATAGAGGTGCACAATCAGGCTCACCTACCTGATTAGTAGTCGTTCTCTTTTGTGGAACTCGTTTTAGCTCCAATCCCACATAACTTGGATCAACAACGACCTTTCCATGTATCTCACTGCAATCATTGGCCAAATAACTCTTTTAAAAAAAAAAAAAAATGCAATGAGTCAGTTGAGAGTCTTAAGATACTAAAAATAACAGGAAGATACGCTCTGAAAACCTCATGTGCAAATTTCTCCCAATGAGAAGCCTCATTACCAGTTAAGCCAGGTAGAGAAAAAAGAAGGGTAAGGAAAGAGAAAAAGAGAAAGAAAGAAGATAAATGGTAGTTGACATTATAATATAGCATCCATACCAGGGACGTTTTTTAGAGACAATTCTTTTAGGAACCATTTTCTCTAATTCCATTTCTTCCTCCTCTACCTCTTCCTCATCTTCCTCTTCTTCCAATTCTTTCTCTTCTTTCTCTTCTTTCTTTTCTTTCTCTTCTTCCTCTTCTTCATCTTCTTTCTTTTCTTTCTCTTTCTCTTCTCTTCTTCCTCTTCTTCTTCTTCCTCTTCTTCTTTCTCTTCTTTCTCCTCTTTCTCTTCTTCCTTTTGCTTTTGTTCCGAGGTTCGCATTGAGGTTATTTTGGCTTTCTCTTCTTCCTTTTGCTTTTGTTTCGGGGGTGGCATTGAGAATATGTTAGCTGTGTCGACCAACCCAAGATTCTGCCGACGTCAACCTCTTATAAGTCCATTATTGTAGATAGATGTACAGAATAATGTTCTAATTCTAATATGACTAGTAACCTGTAATACGGCCATAACAGGATTTTCCATGTTCATTGTATGAAAATGCAATGCCTTGATTCCATGACTAATAATCTTCTCACAAATTTTCGTTGCAAGGAAGATTCCATAATTTCTGACAGCTTCGTCATTGTCTCTAATAGGCAGGAGAGCAGCAAAAACAGTATCTGGTATCTGCAAAATCACATAAGATATGATTACCATCTCTTGGAACTCAGGCAATTTAACAAAAAGGCACTGAAAAAATGTTTTTCAAACGTGAATTAGCATTAGTCATCTTTTTGGCTAGCAAACATATTCTGACAAAAAAGCAAGATGTTATCTTCTTTCTAACTGCTTCCACATGATTGACTTGTCTTCTTTACAAAACTTTGTCTCACGTATCTTTGAACAACTGTAATGAAAGAAGAATTTTACTATATAATATACAAGTTAGTAATGCATAATATTTACTTTCAAATGTTGCTAAACAAGCTAATGTAAATGTTCTCAATCTTTTTTTTTTCTTTTTTTAAAAAGATGGGTATGCATCGAAGGTGTACAGCCTTGGAGAAACATTGATTGGAGGGTTGTGGTATCTCTTTTTTCAGTCAAAGCATTTAATGTAACAAAAGAATTCGCGGATTATGAGTTTATGACAATAACAATGACGGTGGAGCCTCAACCTTCATAGTCCTTACTATGGAAGGAAATAAAAAATCAGCACTGGAGAAAGTTATTTGAACATCAGGAACTAAAATAGAAAACTCAATAACCAAAGCTCTTATAAGATCCCCTAGCGCAAAAGTCTCAAAAGAATCTCCAAGTAGGAAATGTACCACAATTTTTGAACTGTTAATTGTCATGTCTAAGCTCTTATAACTGCAGATTGGCGCGACTCCAGGAACAATGGGGCATGTAATTCCAATTAGTTGGCAGTCATTGAGAAACTCGAAGAATATTTCAGTATCATAGAAACTTGTAGTGATGATGAGATCAGCACCAGCATTGACCTTCAAAAATTCAGCAAACATAAAATGCTGGATAAAACAGAATCGGAGGTAAAAAAAAAAAAAAAAAAACAAACTCAGTGATGCTACAGATGGTCTATGGGCAATCATTTGAACATAGATGAATCCTTCCACAAATAACTGTAACTAAACTAACAATAGGAATCAAAAATGCACCCACACGCGTAAAAAAGAAAAGAAAATAAAAAATTTTAAAACTAAAATCATCAATCATTTGTGACATCTATAAAACCTCCCACAAAGAACTGAGTTCTAAATTCTAAACACAGAAAGATATCGAAAGCATAGTTTGTCTGATCTGCAGTGCCGCTATCATCCTGTCAGAGAGGCATTGGATAAGAACAATTCATTAAGAAGTCACAAGGATACTACATGTAACTGCCATTTTCAAATAGGTTTGATGAAATGCATAATTTTGACAACCTCGTTATGCCACACATAAAGTCATACAGTTGAGAAGAAAAATAAATGCATGTAAATAATGGTCCTATATAAATCCAGCATGATCAAATATTTCCTTCACCAATTGGACTCGTAAGGGTGCTGAGGAGTTTTTGTTAAGTTCCACGCCATGTTTTGGTTCATGGGAAAAAAATTTATATCGGTTAAACAAGTTCAAAATGGTTGAGAAGATGAGGTTCAGTAGTGCAATCTTAATTTTGTACGAGGGGGGAATAGAAGGTAATTCACTCGTCTTCTTTGGAACTGAGGAGTGTGCATCTTTCTGATAGCTTCAGAAGATTAATATCTTTCTGATATCAACTTCCTCAGACCTTAACCAGGATAAACAGTCTTTTAAATGATTTGACGCAATTCTTATAAAAAAAATAAAATAGAAGAAAAGAATTGTAATTCACTTTTAATTCTCAGACACCAATCTGATGTAGAACATAAGCACATTAGAGATGTTCAAAACTTCAATAGTTCTTTTTTTTCCTTTTATCTGTAGTTAGTTTCTATTTCTTCGATTGCATTTCTAGCTTAGTTACATATTTTGGACATCAAGATCACTCCTGAAGATGCAATGCTAAACTCACCTTCACAAACTAAATGAACTATGCAAAATTGAACGTAAAATATATCTGCGCAAACGTAGAAAGCAGCATTACTTCGCGAATGAATAAATGTAAAACCAATTATATGATACCTTTTTCTTCAAACAAACAAGAGAACTTACGTAACCTTCCCTTTTAACACCATTTCCTTCATAGACACCAGGATGTCCCCCTGTAGTTCATTAAAAATCATCCAAAATCATACTACAGTGGAATATAATTCAATTCACCAAGCATGTTTATCTAGTTTTTTCTTCTATTTGTTTTCCTCTCTCTTTTATTTTCTTCATTTCCTTGACTTGAAAATAGAAGCTGAGTAGAAAGCGAACCTGGATAGCCAATAACAGCAATGTGAAAGCGATCATTGTATTTGGCTCGAATATGCCTGACCTAGAAAAAACAAGAAATCGTGCTTCAATTAGAATTTGAAATAGGAACAAACATCCAACCACCATTTGAACAAGTTAATTTAAAGTCAGATCAACAATGACAGTGAAGCAGCACAATTATTCAAGCGAAGAGGAGTCGAAAACAATCCATACTTGCAAATGAGAATGCAAATAAAAGACGGTCAATTGAATTATGCGCGATGAATTATATTCTAAGATGCATTTAGGGTTTAGGTTAAAGAGAGGATTGCAAGGAACTTTGAATATCGACGAATCACACAAAAGATCAATCTTTCCTCTTAAAAAACACCACAAGAAGAAAATCCAAGCAAGGGTTTTTCGCTTCGGTTCGCGAATTACCAGACCAAGCGAGGTGGAAGGGCCGCCATCGCCCTCGCCCTCCGGCCCGAAAACAAGAATCCTATCAATGCCATTCTCTAAAAGGCCGTCGAGAGCGCGCTCAATCTTCTCCACCGACGCCTTCCTACTGGTGGTCACGTGCATCATCGCTGCAACACCGATCTACGTACCAGTCAACCAAAACCCCCAAAATCAAAACACAAAAGAAGCAATAAATGAAGAAATCCAAGATCCAAAATTTGAGGAAATGAATCAAAGATTTGGGGAGGAGAATGGAGACCTTGTTCTTGGCCTCGTGAGTGGCGTAAAGCGCGACATCGGCATCGTTTTCTGCGTCGGCGAGGGAGATGGCGCAGAAGCTAGGGTTTCGTGCGACCATTCGGCTCATTGTGAGCAACAAATCAATCATGCCCTTTTCGGTATTGGGAGCGATGAAATCGAACGAGAATCCGATCCCGGCTCGCTCTTTTGCCTCTCTGAATCTCTTCATCTTCTTCATCGCGAATCAATTCGCTTGCTCTGTTTTTTAATTTCTTGGTTTGCTCTCTCTCTTTCTCTCTCTCTCTCTGTCGATCGGTCGTTCGTTCGTTCGTTCGTTCGTTCGTTCGTTCGTTCTGCTCTGTTTTCTTGTTTAACGCTCTCTCAAGTTCATAATTGCAGAACGCGCCATTTATTCATCTGGCCAAAGACGTATCTCGGTGAATATCGGCCCACTTGACTCTTTAGGCCCAATACTACTGTCTTGGGCCTCGGCCCGGTTATATCCTCTTCAAATCTCCGGTGGTGATGACAAGCAATACTAAGGGACAAGCAAAGCAAGGGGTAGGCAGTGTTTATGTAAAACTTATGCTAAAAGCTGCTCAAACCGTCCAAACCTTGTGGTTTGGTGTGCTTTTTTAAAATCGTGATTTGGTGATTGTTTCATCTATGAAAAATTGTGGTTCATCAAACCGCAAAACCACCTACAAACTTAAAATTTGAGTTGAAACTTTTTAACGTTGTTTTAAATTTGAAAATAAAGTATGACTTTTAATGTTGATTGAGTTAATATGTTTCATTGTGTTTTTTGTAGACATCTATATGTTTTTTTAATTTAGTATATATTGTGTCATTTTTTAATTTTTAAATGTGTTATGGGAAAATGCAAAGCCAAACCAACCAAACGGCGGTCGATTTTGAGGGTTCGCGATTTAGTTGTGGTTTGCAAAACAACCAAACCGTTAACCCTTATTTGGTCGTGGTTTAATAGTTTTCACCACCAAACTACGTGGTTGGCCATCCCCTGAGCAAAACGTAGCGGGGAAACACACAATTAAACACTCATAAATCAATTCAATCAACACATTGGTCTCAATCTCAAATCAATTGGGTTGGCTATATAGATTTAAATATTCAATTGTGTTCGATTAAGTGTAATTGATTGTGAGTTTTCCAAACCATCCAAAATCTTCATAATTAATGTCAAGTTAACTTTGATCTACTCTATCTCATCGAATTTCTTTAATTTTTATTAATTCAAGCTTTTAGTGAGGGCATTTGTAAGTCGTCTTTACAAGTGACCAAACTACCGAAACCGTCTTTCTTTAATCTTTGTGTCAATTGATGATACTCTTACTTGTTTTTAAATTTTTATATTACTTATTTTATTTTTACAAGTTTTATCACACATCCACCAAATCATCTTCATTTCTACTACATTTATTTTATGTAATTATTTTTGTTTTACTGTCCAACATTTACATTCATAGACTATAAATATATTCAATCAATAATAAAAACTTTGACAATCAAACTCACCCAAAGTGGTCCACAAAAGGACCACGAGTGCACACTCAAAACTAACATACAAGGCCCTATATATAATGGATCTCAACTTCTGATCTTAACAAACTCTGATTCGCAATCCCACTCAAACATTAATACTAAAATCCTATTAAAACACAAACATACTAATGACACACAAACTAATAGTAAATCCTAATTATTACATTGATATAGAGTTTGAGCCAAAATAGCAAAACCCAACACTTTATTCATTGAGGCTTGCTTCTATTCATTCTAATCCAAATCTCACAAAATCTCAAAGAAGATTATCCCTAACTATTTATACAATTCACATATGATGCACAACAACACACATATTCCTTTCTTTTGTTTCTTCTATGTAGACTAATGGATCAAACTCTTTCAATTAACTTACACTTCTCCAATTCATATTCAAAGATGGGCTTAAAGGGAAAAATCACAACCAACAGCGTTACGGCGTCACGCAACGTAAAGTTGATAAAGTCACATGAAATCCCACAAAAGATAAAATACTAATCCCGTATCACTGTACAGTACCCCGACCCGTAAAACAGTACACACGTATACGAAACACAAACCCAGCCTACAACATCTCCTAATCCCCCGCCACGCCCTCACCAGATCCTCGACTCACGCGCCGACCTACAAACTCAATCCACGCGTCGCTACCTCAGAAGGTCTCAGTATTGTCTCTGCACCACGACACACAGAGGACTAAAGCTCCACCGCGAAACATCACACTTATTTTGCTGTCCCCGACACGATCTGATCGAAACACGAAGACGCCTCACTTTCTCTCTCTAGAAGGAAAGAAGGAAAAACCAGTTTCTCTCTCTAGAAACCACGACCGAGTCGCCGCCATTGAAGAAGAAGAAGAAGAAGAAGAAGAAGAAGAAGAGGAAGAAGAAATGTGGTTGAATTGAACGAGTCCGAAGAGATTCAATTCAACGCCTCCGAAACCCTAATCGCTCGAACGAACGAACGAACGAACGGCCATTGAAGAAGAAGAAGAAGAAGAAGACCAGACTACGACACAGAGATGCGCTTTCTCCATTGATCGAAGAAGAGATGCCTAGCGTGGCAGTGAAGCTCTACAGCGTCTTCTTCAAGTTTCTACTGAAGCATCGGTTGCAGAACCGGATCCAGACGCCGTTCGAGGACGGGAATGCGTTCGGGATCACGTCGCGGCCTGAGGAGTCGGTTGCGCCTGCAAACCCTAGCTTCGGCGGGGATGGAGTGGCGACCAAGGACATCCACATCGACACGCTGACGTCGCTGTCGGTGCGGATCTTCCTCCCCGAGAGTTGCCTGGCCAGACCGGAACCTAGGGCACAGAAGTTCAATTCCAAGAGTTCGGACTCTTCGTCCGGGTCTGGATCCGGATCCGACCGATCCGATCGGAATTCGGAAGATTTGAGGCTGAGGAGGAACAGCTACGGCGCGGCTGGGTCGGCGAAGGCGGCGGCGGCGGCGGCGGCGGAGGGGAGGTTTAGTTTGGGGGGGATTGGGGAGGCGGAGACGAAGGAGAATGGGGTTTACCGAGGGTATGCGCCGGGGGCGGCGGGGCGGAAATTGCCGATCTTGTTGCAGTTTCATGGAGGGGGGTTTGTGTCGGGGAGCAATGATTCGGTGGCGAATGATTTCTTCTGCAGGAGGATTGCGAAGATTTGCGATGTCATTGTGATTGCGGTCGGGTACAGGCTTGCGCCGGAGAATAGGTATCCGGCGGCGTTTGAGGATGGATGGAAGGTGTTGAATTGGTTGGGGAAGCAGGCCATTTTGGCTGATTGTAGCAAGTCAATGGGGAAGCCGCAGCCGCGCGGTGGTGGGCACGGTGGCGGCGCGGGTAGCGGCGATCCGAAGAGGTCGGATTTGCGTCGGCACATTGTGGATACGTTTGGGTCTTCTATGGTGGAGCCTTGGTTAGCTGCTCATGCAGATCCCTCCAGGTTTCACATTTTATTCACTCTGTCTTTTGGTTGATTTAACTTTAAATTCTATTAACTATAGAGTTTCTTTACTGGTACAAGTAGTTAATGTAGTTCTTTTAGTGGTGACATGAATCTTAAAGAGAGATAATTTGATAGGTTTTGGAGGAAGAAACCCTTGAAAGATGTATTGATTAAATTAATGCTGCATGTAGAAGTCATTAATGGTCTTTTTTTTTTTTTTTGAGAGGCTCTTACATTTGGCTTTTTGTCTTGAGATTTAGAATTTAGGGTACCTTCCCAGCTTATGATAGAAATGGTGTGTCTTTGCTGGCTCAGTGCTGGTGAATGCTCCTTGATGGATACACCCATGTGATTTAGAAGCTTTACATTGAATCTTAGGATTTCATAATCTTGTAATCTCTATCTTTATTTTTGTTAGCATGCTTTCAATAATTTGAGTCTAATTCAGTGGCCTTGCAAACTTCTTTCTCTTGCTTGGCATTACTATCTCTTGAAATTTGGAAATGGAGATGACGAAGAAGTAGGAGCGCCAAGCCTTCTTAAGATTTGGCTACATTGGCATGGTAGATTGCAGATAGTTTTGTAACTTAAAAATTGCTTGATGATTCATTCGGAGAGTAGATATGAGTTATACCAAGCATAGAACTAGGTCAAGTTGGTTTTAACTTTGAAGTATTGTACTTCCATAACATTGTGTGATTGATATAGTTATAGTCCATTGAATAATATAGGAGATTGCTTGCCTCATTGTGTCTCTATAGTCTATCCCCAGTGTCATCCTCTTCATATTCATTATGAACAGAATTTATGTTCTCGGGTTCCCCTTTGTCCTAAAATTTGAGACTAGTTAGATTCTTTTCTCTTGGGGATGTAAGGAAAGACCCTATGAGTCTCATCATCTTTAGAGGTTATGAGACTACTTTGATTAGATTGAAGAATGTCTAGCTTTTGAGCTATTTTGCTGTCTTATTATCTTTTTCTTTTGGTCAGAATACTGTCGTATAATCTATTTGGTTGGAGATGAATAGTAGATTATTTCGGGTCATGGGTCCTAGCCTCCTAGAATGAAGGGGAGTGCCTGAGGTGCCTATCATGTTAGGTTCTGGATCGACCGAAGCTAGCGCGTTCACTCTAGGATCGGGATGTTCGGTTAAGGCTGATATAAAAGCATCGTCCTTTAAATAATAAAAAAAAACAATTCTTCATGCGTTAAGAATCTTTTGTGCTTGTTTGGGTTCCACCTGTATACAAGCGTTTTGTTTTACTAGCTGCCTTATTTGTAGAAATAGTTTTTGTATTCATAATGTGGATCCTGTAACAGGTGCGTTCTTCTTGGTGTGAGCTGTGGTGCAAATATTGCAGACTATGTGCTAGGAAGGCAGTTGAGGCAGGAACACTTCTGGATCCAATCAAGGTGGTGGCACAGGTCCTAATGTACCCCTTCTTCATTGGTAGTGTACCCACGCATTCTGAGATAAAATTGGCCAACTCCTACTTCTACGACAAAGCCATGTGTATACTTGCTTGGAAACTCTTCCTTCCTGAGGATGAGTTCAGCCTCGACCATCCGGCTGCAAACCCCCTTATTCCTGGGAGAGAGCCCCCTTTCAAGTGCATGCCACCAACCCTGACAATTGTAGCAGAGCATGATTGGATGCGTGACCGTGCCATTGCATACTCAGAAGAGCTTCGGAAGGTGAACATTGATGCACCTGTTCTCGAGTACAAGGATGCTGTACATGAATTCGCAACACTAGACATGCTCCTCAAGACACCGCAGGCGCAAGCTTGTGCAGAAGACATTGCAATTTGGGTGAAGAAGTATATCTCTATTAGGGGCCACGAGTTCTCTTACTAAGCATTTGTAAGTCTAGTATTTGTGAATGCGTTTCTTTGAATTTGCGCGAAGCCATTTTCTTTTCTTTCTTTCTTTTTTCCTTCTCATTTAATTTTTATTTGTTGGTCTGATCTTTCTGTAAGATAAGAAATGTACGGGAGTAAGATATAATTGCATGAGAGCCATTTCCTTTCTTCATCAATACATTTTTGTGCATTGTTCTTCTGTTTTTATGAAACTTGTATTATTCATGAATGCCTGATGAATTATAATAAGCAAATGCTAGTTTACTAATTAATCCTTTTTGACTTGGTGAATTCATTGAGAGTGCTATTCTTTGTCCTTTTTTATTCTCTTCACATAATTGTTGCTTGACATGAATGGCCAACAACAAGAACAGCTAATTAAAAGGCCAATTAAGAAAAGGTCAGCCGATCCAAATGGATGACCAATTCATTTCCCTTGTAGAGATCTTTGTAAAAAATTTTAAACACATATGTATACAGCTCAAAGCAGGTTTTTTTTTTTTTTTTTTTTTTTTTTTTTTGGTTTAATGGATGATTAGTTCAAACTTCATAAACTATTATTCACGCCCTCAAATAGATATAAGGCTTTAAGCCACAGTTCTTGAATATTGAGTTGATTCATTTATATCTGCAAACAGTCTGAAACATATTTCAGTTTATAGGTGACAAGCTATAAAAGCTAGAATTAGCATAGGAGGGCGTGCAAAATGATGCAATTGGAAACTCCAAAGCACAAGTTCTAGAAAATTGAGTGTTGGCATCTACTCTTGTTTCATTTTAGTCACATTCATTGTTCTAG
Source organism: Stephania yunnanensis (assembly GCA_039657365.1). Lineage (NCBI taxonomy): Eukaryota > Viridiplantae > Streptophyta > Magnoliopsida > Ranunculales > Menispermaceae > Stephania > Stephania yunnanensis. The sequence goes on along the minus strand of CM077589.1, from coordinate 53,670,431 downwards.
GAATTCCTAATGTTGACAAATTCCTAGCCTGGCCGGTTCTGCTCTTAGAGAATTTCACAATAAGACAGGTTTTGAAGTTCATCTGGTTCATATAAATTGACAGAGAGGTTGGAGTGTAAGAGCATGGAACAAGCAAAGAAAAGAAATGCAGTTAACATGAGTGTGGTGCAGCATAAAGTTGAAATCTGGGGATGCTACTGCTTTAACTTGAAGTTGAATCGGCTTCGATGCTGTCCGTGTTTTTCTTCTTCGATAATTGATTCTTGTTGCAGTTGGTGCCTCGGCGTCGATCTTTTTCTTTTTCAACCACTTGAGAGTGCAGTTGATGCATCTCGGACGGGGAACACAAATTGTTAATGTTGGAAGTTCCTGAGGATGAGAGTTCAGTACCACTGCACCGCGGACATGGCTGACTGCGGTGCAAGGAGAAGCCTTTTGAGGGAGAGAGTTTGGTTCATGAGGGACTAGCTCGTAGTTTCTGAGGTTTGCCCGCATATTCAACTCATGAGGGCGACCGAGTTCAGTTCCATTGCACCGCTCGTTTTCAGAAGCCTTTGGGGGAGATTGCCGGCCAGAAATGGTTCTGGGCTGAGCAGCCACAGCCTCAGCATTTGCTCTGGCCAACACCCTTTTTTCTTTTTCTGTTTTGAGTTATGTGGAAGAAAGAGCTGGGGAGCTTTGAGGCCCATCCTATTCAGATGTACAATTCAGAAGCTCTTTCTGCTATTGAAGCCTCGGTTCCTTCGGAGCAGCGCTGATAAGTAGAGGAAGCATTGCAGTATCGGCAAAGATCGATGATGAAACCGAGGAACCATCGATAAGAGTAGATAGCAACTTAATGGATGTGAAAAATCAAAACTATATATTTAAAGTTTGTTTCTGCTTTGTTTACTTCATCTGTTGCTCTCACATTAATTATACATGCTAGTTTTTTATAAGTAAAATCTGCTTGTTTGTTTTCATACATAAATTACTTGGAAATGTTGTGTAGGAAATCAATTTATTATCAACAAACCAAACAAAGCACAACATTCAGAAGATCAAACACAGCAAAAGTGAACAAATGATCAACAGACTCCCAAAGCCAAGTCTGTCATCCCCTCAGACACTAAGGCATAGAAGCAAATACAACAATATATAACCAAAAGATCAATCACAAACATAACTAGAACAAAGAGAACACAAGAGGCACAAGAAAACCAAATGCGGCGAAAAGAGCAGACGACGCCGCAAATGTTGGCATGGAATGAGCCGCTGCGGAGCTATTATGACCGCCACCATGGGCGGCCATGGGGGCAGGAGCGGGGCTGCCATGGTGGTGGCCTTCATGGGAAGCCACTTTCTGTGTTTCCATTAATACCAGCATAGCAACAACTAAGCATGCCGCGGCAAACGAGTTCATTAACCTCTGCACCTTCATGTTTGTGAATTAGTCAAGTAATTAAACAATCCAAAACTGGCCTTAGTATGTGAAGTTCCATCACAGAACAATGGTTTATATAGAGAACTATTAGTTGGTTATTAACTTAAGATCACTGACTATTCTTTGTTACATTTAAAAACTAAGTCAACTTGAATCAATCTTTGCATTTTAAGAGTCATGGAAGCATGTTCTGAGCCAACTTCTTCTGATCTTTAAAAATAAGGCCACCCTTGTGAATTTTATAGTTGTTTCTTTACTCTTTCCATCCTTTTGCACTCTTTGGAATACCATTGAGAGTCACATACAATATAATGGTTCTTGTACTTGCACAAGTGAAGTACAAATGATTTTCTAAGATAGGTTGTACTAATTTTATATACATAATATATACAAGTTGCTCTCTCATATATATATATATATATATTTTGGTGATTCAAGTTGCTCTCATTTTAGGTGTATAGAAAATCATCTTTTGACATTGTTTTTTGTTGTTGACACTACATTGCTTGCCTAAAGTGATAATAACTTTAAAATCACAAGTTTGTAAAGTTTGTATGTTAGATGATGAAGTAAAAAAATTTTATAGCCCCCATGTGATAGAATTAGTGGTTAAGTTGTTAAGATGAACTTGGTGATTTAAAAGTCGTGGAATTAACGATGATGGTTTCAAGTTTCAACTAAGTCCAGGGTTGGGATACCTAGTTAGCCGACTCTAATTAGATTAATCAAGCATAAGTAGGGAGAGATGAGAAAAGGTTAAGACGATCACGACTACTGAAAATAAAAAGTAAATACAACAAAAAAAACTATTTTTTTTGAGAAAAAAAAAAACCCCTATACTCAATTGAAAAATGAAATATATATGCACATCACATCCATGTACAACTCGTGACATACATGATTATGATTTATCACCTCGTCAAACATTTAACAAATTTTGTCACAAAATCGAAGTAATCACTTGAAAATCCATATTTTATATCAACTTCCTTTCTCGCGAGCCGAGGACGATCCCCACAATCCCTATAAAGCAAATGGACCCAAAAGGCCTCCCATAGCCTTTACAGTGCTAAAAAATCTCAAGCTCACTACCTGAGTTCAATCTCTCAATTACAAATCCCACTAGAATCAAACGATCCACATCACTCCTTCGATTTAAAGAACAGAGAAATCTGAACCCAAAAATGTTTATGGAAGAGATTGAATTGTGGCTCACATTATTTATTTATTTATTATTATTTTTTTACTATAAGAGAGGTATCCGAGCCATTGGGCTGATACAAAACTGGTGGTGGAATTGATTAACTTGAGAGTTAAAAGAGCGCCCCTGCCACTAACTCAGAGGTCGAAGGAGAAATAGTGTAATTGTTGCGAATAAACTCATCACGTATGACTATACGAGCACTAAGATCGTTTTCTAAACTATTGAACCACAATCCTTAAGAGCAACCACAACCAATAATTTTTGTATGAAAAATATTTGGAGTATACACTTTAAACATCGACTTTAGCATCTAGGAGTCGTACGTCGTTTGATACACTTTGAATTCATATCTTGAGGTGTATCGACGACGCACGATCGCTAAGTGCTCAAAGTTACTGTCTAAAGTGGGTAGATCCAAGCAACTTCCTATATGAACCTAATGCAATAAGCCTGATCGTACTCTATTGACTCAAATAATCACAACGAAGAATCGAACTTAACACCTTACGCCTACGTAATCTCAAAGGTCGCCCTTCCCAACGATGGATTGGTGGTTAACTACATGTCCACAACTAGTACTTATTCTCAAGTGAGTGAAATCTCAATTGGGTCTCTCAAATTGTTGTCAAATTGTGTGGATAAGATTTGTGAGACAATATTGTGTGACTTGTCTTGACGCCCACCTCGAAAAACAAGTGAAATTCAACAAAACAAGCGATTGATTCAGTGAATCCAGAAACTTGGGCTTGTTAAGAGGGGTGCAATGGAGGTGGGTATGTCTCTAAACGCGCTAATTCGGCTCCCAACATCGGGTTTGGAGAGGAGAAATGGAGAGGTGGTGGTGAAGCACTCGCTAGTCTCAAATGGGTGTTTGAGAAAAAATGGTCGAAAGGGGTGTAATTTGTTGGTTGTTGAAGCGAAGGGGAAGAAGGGAATGGCGGGTAGGCAGTTTCAGAGATCTGCAGCTCCTACTTTGCCCAAGTTGGAGGATGATGGGAACCCCAAGTTTGTCATCTTCATTCGGATGGCTAATGTGAGTTTCTGTGTCTTGTGTTTGAGTTTTATGTGGATTGTTTGGTGGTTTTGTGTGATGGGTTTGGTTGTGATTGAATTGGTTGATGTGGGTTTGTGGGTTTTTGGATTGTTGTTAATGGGTTTATGTGGATTTCATAGTAGATTTGAAACATTGTTAACATGGTAGAAGAGAAGTTAACTGTACTGTATCAGTTACTGTATCAGTTCATGTGGACATGAACCAGTTTTGTAGATAATTCATTGACTGAAGATTGATTTTTTTTTTTTAACTAGTCAGTGGCACTATGAGCTCAATCTAGAGTTTATATCAAGCATACAACAACAACATAGACTCAATCCCAAATTAGTTGGAGTCTGCTATATGGATCAAACTCTTCCATTTCGCTTGATTTAGTGCAATTGATGGTGTGCTTTCCAAAGTCGTTATCTTTTTCTTTTTTAACCTTATCCTTCTAAAGAAATGGATTTTAAACATATAATAATCATTTGGTCTTTTAGTATAGAATGTTTTTGAGGTGATCAATGTTGCGAGACTGTGAGTTGTAGTATGTAGTATTTCATTGAACAACAAAATTGATGCACAAAATAGTTGACAAATGTCTTATACTATGCTAGAGTTCCTCCACTGTAAGTCTAAATGACTTTTTTTAGTGATCACACAGGCACTCATCCTAATTCCGTTGTGCCATTCAAAGCGTTCCCTTTTCTCGTAACTGCACCCGTGCCTGCTTGGTTTATATATCGTAAGGTTTTAATACAGCTCATTCATCCGATAACATTGGTATTGTCTTGTATTTGGTATTTGAATAGGTTTATCTTTGGTACCCTCTAAATCTTGTTACTGGGGGAACTACTGCTAAGATCATGGTTGCAGCCAAGGACAATTTTTTTGGAAAATATCTTTACAAAGATACAATTGCAAGGAATCTTGCAGCTGTTGTTTACAAAGTAAGGCTTGCTCTTTGCATGTATTGTATTTGGTAAACTAATAGACGAGCGTCTATTTTCCTTCTCCTTCCGAAACCAGTTAAAATATCTGTTTGGATGATTCAACAGGATGAGAAGGAAATGCAAAAGCTAGCATTGAAGCAGTTCCGTACATTGCGGTCATGTACTGAATTCAGTTATGGCTACAAACTTGTTGTATGTCTTCCTGCCATACACTAGATTTTGTGCTTTATTCTATCTGATCTCCGAGTTCTGTGCATTAGTGGATGCAGACCACAAAAAACAGAATGTTCCTTATTCAGAGTTTTGCAAAATGTGCAGGAAAACAACAACTTGAGAGCCGCTTTATCTCCTAAAGATGTAATTGAGGTGAACTATGGTTTTTCTTGCATTTCTATTCTTTATGTCTTTGTTCTTACTTTTGTAATCAATTGTTGATAAATGGTCAGAAGTTGGAGCATCATAATGTGAGTCCGATACTTTGGTGGAGTCTAGGTGGATGTAGGATAACATGAATGATATAAATAAGCATGTTGAATCGGCAAACCATGATTATATGGATTTTGTTGTGTTTGGCAAATTCTGCCTCTTTTCCTTACTTGAGAGCCAACATGCAACTGAGACACAACTAGTTAACATCAGTTGGCTTTCTTGTTCCATGTTTACTTTTTGTGTGGTTCCCGGCTGCTTTACAATATACAGTTGTGTTCGATGCAGAGCGGTAGAGCCAGCGGAAGATCTAGTCTTTCTTTATGTGGTTGACCATTATGAGTGATATCCTTGAACCTAAAAGATTGTAATGGCTCCTTCTTTATGTAGTTGAAGTTGATCATTTTTTTTTTTTTGAAACCTGTAGTGCGGACCTAAAAAGATTGCCATAGCTCTTATATTATGTGGTTGACCTTATAAATGATAATTTTGGGCATGACAATTCATCATGAAAATAATCAGTACTCCACTTTCATAAAATCATACTTTATTAGCCAGTACTAGAAGTCAAGGTCAATTACCTACCAATTTGCAATCCTTTAAACAATAAGCTTATAGTTTTGAAAGAAAGCGACTGACGTTTGATGATGAGTGACATGCTAGCAACTTCAAATACTTATAACTAGAAGAATTTTCATTCCAGCTTCAAATATTTCTGTCTGGAGGAATTTACATTCTGAACCTTTTGGTTTGAAACTTGTTATAGGAGCTTAAATGAGGCTTAAATTATCCTATCCAATCTGAGCTCTTTTGCGTTTGTTTTTTTTTTTTTTAAATAATAATAAAACGTTTGTTTGTTTGCGCTGCTCTCATAGAGAAACTACTAGAAGATCGAAAAGGAAAAAACTAAAATATGGAAATTCATTTAAATTGGTTCTCCGGGAATATGTTTATGATTCATTGGCATCATCTATGGATTACTTGTTCGGATATGTCTGGTAAAAGTTTCAAAAATCTTGTTAACAAGCTTGAGTTTTATTCATTTATAATTGATGGAATGCCACAGCAAGTAAATTGGACTTGTGGTTTTTCTCTGCAAATGTTACTAATAATGAATGTTGAATTATGCTGAGTAAACAAGAGCTCATGTTTACTTGTGTCATTTCCATTCAATAATGTCCAACTCAGAGAAATTGTTTATAGTATTAGCAACTTTTGCAAAAGTTAAATTGCATATTAACTGTATGTCTTGTAATATTATTCCAGCTTCCCAGGAAAGAGGAGCTGAAAACTGTGGTCGACAAGGTAAAGGATTTCTTTGGGGAGACCAAAGAATCATTTGGAAAGCTCACGTCGCTAAATGCAGGCAATGAGGTTTCCGAAGAATCTGCAGAGAAATCAAAGTGAGTTACATCCATATCTAACATCACTTTACAAGCACGAGGCGCTGTTCTCTTTTTATTTGCTGCAGTGCTAATGTATTTCACATCAACTCTCATTCTGCAACTGTAGAGGTTGAGCTGATTGATAGCGAAGAGGCCATATTTTCTCTGGTAATCTGCTGTAGCTGTTCCTACAAGCTTGAACAGGCTCTCTCCATGTTACTACTGCAAAATCAAGGCAAGGCTGTGTATGCGATGACTCGAAATGATGCCATTTTGTTTATAGCTCTCTGTTTGTTAAAATGTTTTCCTCTTTCAGTAAAATGGATGTAGTCTTGCTAATGTTCAGAATATAACAATTTTACTCTCTTGCTTTCTCAATATAATTTTACTCTCTTGCTTTCTCAATATGAATGTTCTTGGTACCTTTTACAGAAACTTGATACAAGACAACTAGTCATCATTTTTCTAACTATTCTAATTATCTTATACTGATTACGACTGACCTTCGTGGAAATAGCTGAGCCTAAGTAGGGAGGAGCTGAGAAAACAGTTCGGACGCCCCTGATTATTTTGACCAATTAACCTGCATGAACTTGTGGAATCAAGCTAGTCAGTTATTTTAATTTCCAATTAAAAGGAAAATGAAGGTCCATAAGAATTTTATATCTAGACAAGAGGAATATTGGAGAATGCACACAGTTCAAATAAAGCTTATTATGGAAAGTGAAGCTCAAATTGAGTTCAAAGAGACATATAATCAATGTAGATTGAGAGTCGGCAATGCATCAGCCTAGCAAGTCTGCTTAATCTGAAACATTAATAATTTTTTTAGTACAATCAAGAAAGCATCATATCTTAACAGATTGGCTGGAAGCTTCAATGCTCCCTTTGTTCCCCACATCACTGGAAATTAATTGGTCTGGTTGAATGATACTAATATATAATTAATTGTGGGATAAATGATTGGTTGGATGTATGAGAGAAGATTCGTGTGTGCATGAATCATATAGTAATTGACCTTATGTGAGGTCTTTTTTTAGGCTTAATATGTGAGTGATACATTAGAATCATTAGATGATCAAGATCATAAACTAATAATTATGGGTTGATGTTAAATGTAGTTTATCAACTGAGTAAATCATTCTATTATATATTTATTTGTTGCACTCAACCTTTTCATGAAAAATCAATATGTCTGCATTCTTCTTTTCTTTATAAATCAGTTAAGAAAACTCAATTTTCATAGAAAGAGTTAAAGTCTCTTAACGCGATTTTCTCTGGACTTAGAATTCAAACTTGAAAACCGATTTAAGAGAGGACATTGAAACTCGACCGCTCAGCACAAACTGCTACTAATATTTCCTTTTCTTTTTAAATGAAGGGTATTAATGATTAGCGCGCGTCTTTAAAATTCAAATTTATTTTTGAAGCCTCCACGCAAAGAGTGAGCTATGACCTAGAATTCACAACTCCAAGTACTTGTCCAAGAAGAGTTGGGTGCGACAACAAAGTTGGCAAACTTTAAATAACAAAAGAATCCATTGATTGGTACTTAAAAAACTCTAACCGGAGAAGACTTTATAAGTTTATATGCTGATGGAGAACTTGTAAACAAGAATATAACCCACGTTTTCATTTTCTTTAACAGTTGTTTATGAACTTCTATCTAGCCAAATTTTTCAAGATATTCTAATGAGACTTTGCAGTCATTCATAAAATTATAATAACACAAATAAAACCTCTTGTATCAAAGCTTTGATGCTCTATTCTCCAATCATGCAATCCTCAAAATAAAACATTTCTTTTTTGAGTATGAACTGGCAGCATCTTTGCTTGAATTATGAGTTCTTTTTGGTGCAGCCCCTCTATCTCCGACCGCCTTTCGCTCTTCCTTCTCTATATTATACGTGTGTGTATATATACATACTTAAAACTTTAGACCAACATTGGTTATTGGGTGGACATCAAAACAATGGGAAGGCAACCTTGTTGTGAGAAAATTGGATTGAAGAGAGGGCCATGGACAATTGAAGAAGATCACAAGCTCATGAACTTTATCCTTAACAATGGCATTCAGTGTTGGAGAATGGTTCCCAAACTTGCAGGTGAGATGATGTTATATATTCATCAATAGTTTCGTCTACAATAAGATTGAATTTGTCACACATATAGACTGACATGCTAGTTTCTGGGGCGGCGACGAAGGGCTGTTGAGGTGTGGAAAGAGTTGCAGACTGAGATGGATTAATTATCTGCGGCCGGACCTTAAAAGAGGCGCATTAACAGAAGCCGAAGAGGATCAAATCATCCAACTTCACGCCCGTCTCGGTAACAGGTATTACTAACACAACAGTAGTTGATCACACTCTTGATTATAGGGGACTAACTAGTTTTCATATAGCAAGTTTTAATGATCATTTGATGAGATATATATCTATATATATCCTCTGTAGGTGGTCTAAAATTGCTGCGCATTTCCCGGGGCGAACCGATAACGAAATCAAGAACCATTGGAACACTAGGATCAAGAAGAGGATGAAGCTCCTTGGGATAGATCCACTGACACACAAGCCTATTGAGCAAAGTGAGAATTGTGAAGCAAAAGTTGATCAAGAAACAGAATTCTCTGTTGATGATGAACAAGGCAAAAGCTTGCAAATTGAATTGTCAGAAGATTTGGCCATGAAAAGTTCTCATATGGAGCCAATGGTGGCTTCAGAAGACTCAAGTAATCTTTTACACAACTATGAAGCACTATGGGGAGGCTTCAATGTGGAACCAATGGTGGATCCTAAAACTGACCCTTCAAATAATTTTAGTCCTTTTTCTTTCAATGATTCTCACAACCCTCCATCGGCGAAAGCGTGTCTCAGCAAGACGACTCTCAGCAATGGATCGACAGCGTAGATTCTGTTCTCTCATGGGAATTTCTTAGAAATCTCGAAGAGCTATACACACCAGAAAATCGCCACTAGAGGTTTTCTTAATTGGTACCTTTGTTAACTCTAGATGTTCTTTCAATTGTAAGTACTTACCTTTTGCAGGTCTGTATCTATCAATCTATGTGCAGGTGTGGATTAAACCAAAGAATCTAATTTGTTTGTAAACAACAAAGGACAGTATTTGTATTGTTAGAGCAACAAAATCTGAAAGGAATCAGTCTTGTGGATTCTGTTGAGCATTGCATCTCTTAAAAAATTATGAAGGTTGGTAGTTCTAAGCATGAAAATTGAAGTCAATAACGATTTATGACGTGCAAGCAATCATGTATATTAAACGAATCTAATAAACAAAAAAGGGCAAAAGCTAGAGGAACTCATCAAGCACCACCATTTCTTTTCTAAACAAGCTAACCTTCATAGGGTACTTTAATTTTAAAAATTGAACCACTATAGTAGCTTGTAAAACTTTTAAAGAACATGAAATCAAGTTGATGATTGGGGCTTAAGATGTGATGGTTCACTTTGCCTTAAAAAAAAATAAAATAAATAAATAAATAAATAAATAAAATCAAAACCAATTCTGGTTGGCAATAGCTAAGAACTTCACAAGAAATTCAAAGTTGAACCTAATATAAAAATATGAACTTTCTTTGAGCTAAGTCCCTACGAAAAAAAAAAATCTGTAAATTGACAAAAATAAACCAAACCGGACCTTGATATTCAAAGGCAATCAAAAGGCCTTAATATCCAAAAGCTTTAACAGGATTGCAGACTACTCCATTCCATTTATAAGACATCAAATCGAGACCTTTACTTAAGAGACCCAAGCGCAAAACCACTCTGACCAACTTTTGTTGTATCATCCTGCCCAAGGTTGGGCATATAATTAAATCATTCTATGATAAGATTGATATTAACAATTGGGATTGGCCTCTCAAAGGTTTTAAATACTAACAAAAATAATTAACTTTTGAACAAGGCCAAGGTCCCCATGTGTATTTCATATGTGCCTAAGTGAGGTGGATTCCAATATAAATTCAAGTCAAAATCATACAATTTGATTATATCTCAATGGTTATGGTCACTTAATCAAGCCAATGAATGTGCCATGGTCCCTTCACAAGTTCCTAATAACCTCTTCAAACTGTTTAACTAGGCTTTCTCGTAAAACTTGGATCATGTTCAACTGCTCAAAAACAAATAATTGAACTTCAGAAAGAGAACTTAATCGAAACAAATTGCATAGTTGAACAAACAGTTCTCGGATCTTGTAACCTCGAATCAATTGCTTTCATCAGGAAATGGTAAAACCTCAACCTCATAAATCAATCACCCGAGACAGCTTTTGGATTCTGTTCAGCAAGAAGTCTCCTTGCTTGATGGTTGCCTGATAAAGAGCATTCTTGGCATCTGGTCGGTTAGTTTCCAGGACGCCAGCCACTTTATCGATCTTGCAGTGGAGCTTACCCGCGGCAATGAAACACGATAGTTCCCTGCAAATGAAAAGAAGAAAATTGAATCAGACTGGTACCCTTGATCAAAACTGAGGACTTAGAATTATAACCTTGGAAACAAAGTGCTTACTTATCAATAAAATCAACAGTTACTCCAAATGCAGCTGCCATGGCTTCCATTGTAACACTGCGGTAAGATTCCAAAAACTGGGAATAAACGACAATCCGAACCTCCCTCATGTAATACCGGAAGTGTGGGTAGAGGTATCGATCCAATTTTATATGCTCCGCTAAGCCCGCTGCAAAATCAACATAAACTCCATTAAAAAAAACACTCAATACAACATGGGTAGTCTGATTTATTGTAAATCAAAGGAGTAGTTTTCATGCAAGGAACACTCTTCTCTAGCCTCTGCAAGCTCATAGAAACCCACAAGCCGAGACTTACACATAACAAATGAATAGATGGAAGAACATTACCATGCAGAACAAAGATTCAATTAAAAATTCTACAATAACTAGGTAATGCCCAAGAATCCATAGATTGTATACAACAATTAACATCTGATTGATGCACCAATCAAGCTTAATGGTTTGGCATGACCTATGAATGAGGCTAAGAGTTGGAGTCTCACAGTGTGCAAGTTTGAGAGGTATTATAAGTTGGTTTCTTATCAAAAAAATAAAAATAAAATTAAGATCGAGTTGATGCCGACTAAACATGAAATCTCATTGCTATTTGATCCACTAGTGAAGTCAGTACAACTAGAAATATTCTCAATTACGGAAGAAACTGCTCCTTGTAAGACCAAAAAAATAAAAACCACAACCTCACGAGAATAATGCACATGCTTACCAAATGCCGTGAAGAAGGACTTGTATCGGCACTCATATAATGAATTGAGGAACTCAGAAAGATACGGAATCTTTCCAATCACAGCCAATATCTCTGGGGCGTCCACCACCTGAATGTATCAGCAGTGAAATATGAATACACAGAATAATGAAAGAAATAGCACTGCACATTTCCAGTCAAATACCTTCTGCTTAAGCGAAACTCTGTCCAATGATATGATACTTGTGAGCACAGTGTAGAAAATGAAGGTGTCATAAGGGAAAAGTTCGTAACACGTGAAAGTTGAGATAGAGTCCAAAAATAGATTCGCTGCTTTCTTGAAGTTTCTAGTGGACATGTAGTATAAACCCTCATACACTTTCAACCTATTTTTCCTCTCCCAATCTCCTCCTTCCTCAAACAAACTGAAATCACGGTCCACGAATTAGGATAAATTAATAAGAGAACTTCAAAAAACAGAAGATAGATGTTTGGATATGCGCAACTAAATCAAAGGGAGTTCTTCATAGCTCCAGTAACCTTTTAGCCTTATCAATGCTTTTAGAGATTAGATCAAAATCCATGTAGAAAAAGCCAAGCTGTAGCGTGTAGAACACCAAGTCCATCTTTTGCCCCACCGCCACAGTTTTACTCTCTGTAACCTTGAGTTGTTCCAGTGCTTTTTCCTGTGATTTATAACAATACACCAGTCAAGCGTCCAGTTAATAAGTAGAAAGAGGAAAATAAGGTGGAGTCTCAAACAAGAAATTCAAACTAGACCTTGTCGCTGATTCGAATGTACAACAAGGACTTTGCTAAATGAGCTTCTCTAACTTCACTTTCGCCAAGGTTTTCTTCAGCGTCAGCAATTCTGTGCCAAAGAATAAGAGATACTACATTAAATGCAAACAAAAACTAAGCAGATAACCATTAAACCCCTGGTAACGAAACTACATCTTGAGCAACTCTAATCCAATTTAATTCAAACAGAAGACAGAACATCAAATTACACACTAATTTTAGTTATTAATGAATCCATTTGAACACTATTTACTTTAGTTATGGATTAACTAACTATACATATTCAAGATGACATATCATGGTGTATGCTATTTGCAGATGATATTGTCTTAGTAGATGAACTAAAGATGGAGTGAATAGAAAATTAGAACTTTAGAGGAATACATTAGAATCTAAAGGCTTTAAGTTGAGTAGAACGAAAACCGAATACATGCACTGTGAGTTTAGAAACACTAGACATTGAGACGATGGAGTAGTAAAATTAGGGGAAGTAGAAATTCCTAAGGTAAACCACTTTAGATACCTAAGATCAATCATACAAAATGATGGTAACATTGAGAATGATGTCACACATATAGTTCAAGCTGGATTGAAGAAATGGCGAAGTGCAACAGGGGTGATTTGTGATCGAAACGTTCCTATTAAGTTAAAAGGAAAATTTTATAGGACCGCAATTAGGCCAGCTATGCTCTATGGAAGTGAATGTTGGGTGGTAAAGCAACAACAATTACATTAAATGAGCATAGCATAAATGAGGATGTGTAGTAAAACTCGTAAATATAGAATAAAAAATATAAAAATCCAAAGACAAGTAGGAGTAGCACCGATTGATACAAAGATTACGGAAGGGTGGTTGCGGTGGTTTGGTCACCTGCAAAGACGGCCTACAAATGCCCCAACTAGAAAACTTGACTCAATAGAAACTGTAGAAATTCGACGAGGTAGGGGCAGACCAAAGTTAACATGGGATGCATTAATTAGGAGGGATTTGAATGGTTTGAAAAGCTCACAATCAATTGCACTTAATCGAGCACAATGGAAAAGTTTGATCAATGTAGCCGACCCCAGTTAATTTGGGACTGATGCTATGTTGTTGTTGTTGTTGTTGTTGTTGAATAATCCATTTGAACATAACCTTAAACTAAACTAATTTTCCCATAAAATCCAGATAATGCCGACTCTAATTAGCCAAGCAAACGTGGATTACACAAAAACAACAAGAACAACTACAACAACAATCCCAAATTAGTTGGTTTTGGCTGCATGGATCACAACAACAACATAGCCTCAATCCCAAATTAGTTGGCTTCAAATACATGGATCAAACTCTTCCATCGCCCTCGATTTAGTGCAATTAATGGTGTCCTCTCCAAATCCTTTAAATCCTTCCGAATCAATGCGTCCTAAATTAGCTTCGGTCTACCTCCACATCGTCTCATTTCTTCAGTTTCTATTGAGCAGAGCTTCTAACCAGGGTATTTCCAAACATGGATTACAAAAATTAATGAATTATATAATGTCGTATACATACATAGTTTGTTGCCTGATTACTTCCACTATTACACTACTCATCTCATTTTGGAGGATCATGCACAATTCTACCAATACAAACAAGGAAGTCCAAATGCACACATATTCACAAATCACAACACCCAATTGAAGCATGTAAATCAAAAAACTGATTTTTGAGCCCTAAACCTAGCCAACTCAACTTTGCCCTAAATTCAACAAAAAACCCAACGCCGAGAACCAAAAAAGCACTCACTTTTCATCAATCTTCTTCAGCTCCTCCTCAATCCTCGCACGCATCGCCTCCAGATCCTCCCGGCTCACCTCCATCACCCCCTCCGCCGCCAGCCGCCCGCACAGCGGCGCCATCTCTGCCACCCACAACCAACAAAACCCTAAAAAACACAAAAACACAACAAAATCTACAAAAATCCACAAAACCCTAATCGAAGATTGCTCACCAGACGCCTTAAGCGATCCGAGCACCTCCTCTCTGATCGGAACCTTCTCGATGTCCGGAACGTCCGGGTGGGTCAAAAGGAAGAGCTTGTGAGCCAGAATCAACTGGGGCTCTTGCTTTCCTTCCTCTCCTTCCATGGCTTCTCTGCTTTGCTTGGCAGTGAAGCCAAAGCGCTCTGTTTTTAGCATTATATATGAACGATATAACGTGATCCTGTGCTCCCGTCTCACGGTTTAATTGAAGTGTCACCTATTTTTATTATTATCATTTTTTATTTTTTTTTATGCCACAATGGTTATACCATAAAGATGTGTAATGGAATGTTGCATCACTAACACACTAACGTTTTACCTTTTATCGACTGCACTTATTTTCGCTATAACTAAAAACTTACCGCACATTGTTTTTGGACTTACAAGACGAACGGATAGTGCATTCTCCACGCTTTATATAAGAGTGTGGAGAATGGAAGAGTAATGGATGTCATGTGGCATCCACTAGACGGTATTGGCATCCATTGTGAATGCCTAACACGGTGGCCCTGGCTAGTCTCTTGGAGTCCTTAGAGCATTTCCAATAGTGTATGTGGATTGAAACTATAAATTAATGCTACTTCTTGAATGTGAAGATAATGTCTATCTTATTCTATGTGATACTCATTTTTACTAGATACTTAGATAGACATTTAAACTAAAAAATGATCTTGCGCAATATGGATCGAGATTTTATTTTTATATGAAATGAGAACTTTTGTTTTGTTTTTTTTTTTTTATAATAAAAAATGTTGATAAAGCAGTTGAGAGAATGTCTACTATAATGTCGAGAAATAAACATTGGGTTGATACTTCTACTTTGATTCCTTACATATTAGCTAGAGAGATCCATTTTCATCTCAACCCATAGTACCATAGGAGATGCCGTAAGTCGCTCCTACAAGAAAAGCAAGGGAAAAAATACGAGGGAGGGACGGACTCGAATCCCATACTTTTGGTGCATAGAGCTCAATTTTTATCATCCCACCAACTCCCTTCCACCACTGAGATTAAGAGACTTTTTGTCAAACCTATTTTGATCGGACGGCTGATAAACGATCTGATCAAAGGCGGTTTTTGAGTCTGATCGGATATTTTTGTATCACTGTTCGTCACTCTCGCTTGCTTTCCCAATTCAAAATTCACATTGGGAAAGCCAAGAGACTATAGAGACTTGGTTTAATGGCGAATTTGGGGGTTTTGGTGATTCGTTGAAGCTTCTCTTGATCTCAATGGGGAAGAGGAAGAGCAGGAAGGTTGAAAAGACCGATTCCATTGATGTTTCTTCTCGGGCTTCTGACGGTAAAAGTCGTCGCCTTTTCTCGTGTTTTCTAGGGTTCTTGATGTAGTGTTTTGTGAGGAATTTGTTGGGTTTTTGGCAATGGTTCTGTTGGAGAAGCTGATTGGTTGAATTGATGAAGTGGGTTTTGGAAGATTCTTGTTTTTTGTGATGATTTGCCTTGCTAGTACTAAAACCCTAGTTTTCATTGCTACTTCTGCAACTCTCTAAGGCATTGCATTGCTTTAATTTTCAAAACAAGCAGTTTTGTGTGTATAAGATTACTTATTTGTTGTTTGTAGATTATATGGTCCGTTTCAATAAATTTGTGCCCTGGCAAGTATGATTATGAAACTGACTTTCCCTTGTTTCGTCGACCGGTGCTCACGATGCCGAATCGCCATTTACGAGCATCCTTGTTTAGTAGAGCTGATTTATCTGTGTTGATCTTACTTTGTTTCTAAAAGGGTGTGAAGAACTCTTTGAAAGGAAGTGATTGGTATGCATGATAGGTGTTGTGTGCGTGTTACATGATAGAAATTGTGTTATGGGCAAAGCCCTTTGAAAGAAAGTGATTGGCATTCCTATGTTTTGGCAGATGATAAGCCTCTGACTGTGATTATACGAAAAACCAAGGAGGCCCGACGTGGAGGTTTGGTGTCAACATGTTTGGTAGACAAGTTTCCTCGCAAAAAAAGATGTAATAAGAAGGCAACCAGCAAAAGGAAACCAGTCCCCAAGCGCCCTCTAGAGTTGGATTTAAATGTACCAATCTCTGAGGTACCGCAAGAGTTGGACATGGATAAACCAAACACTGAGCTACTTCAAGAGCTGAACTTGAATATACCAATCTCTGATTTGAGTCCAGAATTGGACTCGAATACACCAATCGCCGAGGTACCACAACAATTAGAGTCAAACATGCTAAACTCCAAGCTTCCGCAGAAGTTGGACTCTAACGTGTTTCAATGCTATCTGGAGTGAGTCATATTCTTTCAAGTTCAAAGGATGTATGCTATGTAAGAAAGCAGTAATTATGGTGGCTGACTAAAGCTTTTGTGCAGAAATTTATGGAAAAAATTCTCCGAGGAAGAAAGAAAGTCTTTCACATATGTAGACTGCTTGTGGTTTGCCTTATATAGAGATCAAGCAACCAAGGCAAAGGTTTTGAAGTGGATTAAGGAGAAGCATATATTTTCTAGGAAATATGTATTTGTACCCATTGTTTGCTGGTGAGTGTTTTTGTTGTAGGTTCATTTTGCGCAATGAAGATAGCACTGTTGAGGGATGAATGTTCGGACTTGAATTTCCAGGGATCATTGGAGCCTTTTGATTTTATGCCACTTGGGTGAAAGCTCAAAATCAAAAACCAGGCCGTGCATGCTGCTGCTTGATTCCCTTGAAATGGCAGACCCAATGCGAATAGAACCTGATATAAGAAAGTAATTACTCTCACCTTTTCTTTTGGTTCTCATTTCAGTCACAAGTTTTACTGTCGTGAGAATGTTTTGAAATTTTCAGATTTGTGCTGGACATATACAAAGAAGAGGCGAGGGCAGTGGAGAATAAATTTATTGAAAGAATTCCCCTCTTGGTGCCTAAGGTGCAGACGGTGTGATTCTTTGGTTTCTTGATTCATTCCCCCTTTCTCTCACTTCTGAAATGTTTTAGGTACCACAGCAAAGAAATGAAAATGACTGTGGCATTTTTGTTCTTTATTATATAAGTTTATTTCTGGAAAGCGCTCCGGAAAGTTTTAACATTTCCAAGGGATGTCCTCACTTTGTAAGTCACTGCCTGCCTAAGCGCATTATGAATTCTTCCAATTTTTTGAGGACGTGAACTCTTGTGTTTACTTTTTGAAATCTTCTTTGCACGAGTCAGATGAATGAAAGTTGGTTTAATTCTGAAAGCCTCGCGAGCTTCTGCGAGGAATTCCATACATTCTCCAGGTAAGTGAATTGAACTATGCAGTCATTCCCTGTGAAACTTGTATTTTCATTCCAACCCTCGGATATACAATCTGTTATTAGTGCTTGCTTGTTTAGCAATCATGATAGCATCAAAACAGTGTGAAGAGAAGGACATGTTAAAGCAAAATTTCTTATCATTTCTATTAATGTTGGACGTGTAGGATGCAACCATTTTGTCATTGTACTGTCAAGCGGCTTTTATGTTTCCCATATAGATTTGCCTGCACGGCTGAAGCTTCTAAGCTCTCTCTTTACTCTTGCAGAAAGATGAATAGTTCCTCGCTGCAATCTAGCAAATTATCTGCAAGAACGAGTGGTCGAACCCGGGTGTTAAGGAAAGTAAGCCTGCAGAATCACTCTTCTCGTGGTAATGGGACGACCCATCAGAAAGGTGGCAGGTAAATAAATGACTGATGCATCTTCACCCAGGTACTTAGCTATCTTGCTCTGATAAGGCTTTGAAGTTCATAAACCTAATATTGCAGTAAAAAGCTGGTGAATGCAGCTGGAGCCACCAAGTCTAACCGAAGAAGGCAAAAACCGAACGATGTAATTGAAATCGAAGCCTGACATTATCTCAAGGACTATGAGGTATCAAATTGAATGAGGTCTAAGTATGAAGAAAAAAAGAGATTAAACACCTTCAATACATAGAAAACACAGATTCTCCATTTCCATTTCTGCCATTTGAGACTAGTAAATTTATTCGGCTGAAGATGTAATGAGAGGAACATAGAATTCTGTTTGGTGCCTTTACTTGTATGACCAAATTAAATTTTTAGTGCTACCTAGTTGGTGCAAAATCAGTTCCATATTCACCCTCACTTTGATTGGGTGCCGCGCAACATTTATTTTTGTGCATTTGTAATCAAGATGTTGTATTAAGAGTTACTTCTATGAAAATATTTCACTTTTGGAATCCAACTCTTTGATGTGCTCAAAACCAGTAAAGTTTGTTGCAGGATTTGCCAAATCATGACTTCAATCAGATGTGAATTAATGAAACAAGTAGACTGATCATGCTGTGTAAACAAAAAGGTGAAATATGTTTTCTACTATTGACAGAAAAATTGAACAACTAAACATCAGTTCTCTCTGCGGAACTAACACAGCATAAGAGAAAGGAAAAAAAAAAAAAAAAAAAGAGAAGGGAAATCAATTCAGTAGACTGTATACAGAAAAGGGTGGTTAGTTGGGAAGAAGGCCTTCTTCAGGAAGGTCCCAGTTGTCATCATCTTCAACCTCACTTGCTTTCTTTGCGGATTCCTCCTTCTCCATCATTAGAGCTTTGTTAAAAGGGCGCCTGAAAATCAACCCAACAGAATAAACAATCAGATCAATCAATCCAAACTTGAAGAACACATACCAAATTCACTCATTCAGGTCTGACATCTAAAACTTATCAATAATCCCAACCTCCCATCACTCAAGATAAACACAAATCACATTGAAATTGGCAATCACCCAAAAACACCCAGATTACCTTTTATTGACACAACTCAAGATTTGTTTCTGATGAGCAAAACACAAAAACCAACATTACAACAAGTGAAAAAACCAATCAAAAATTGTATCACAACAACAACAACAACAACGCCTCAATCTCAAATTAGTTAGGGTCGACTACATGGATCAAACTTTTTCGTCATGCTATTTAGTGCAATTAATGAGTTTCAAGTTAGCTTCGGCCCCACTCCTACATCGTAACATTTTTTTAATTTCTATTCAGTCGAGTTTTCTAAACGTGGTATTTGTAGATCATCTTCGGAAAGTGTCCAAAGACTCCAAACCACTACAACTACTCTTCCCTTTTTTTTATGTCAAAATAATGCCACTCCTCCTTCTCTTTAAATCTCTATATTTCTTATTCAATTTTTATCAATTTTACCACACATCCGCCAAAGCACAGCAACGACATAGCCTTAGTCCCAAATTAATTGAGATCCACTACACAGATCGAACTCTTCCATTGTGCTCGATTACATGCAATTGCTGGTGAGCTTTTTGAAACCATTCAAATCCCTCTTAACAAATGCATCCAAGTTAACTAGATCCACCAAAGCACCCAATCCAAAATTGAATGAACACATGCTAAATTCACCCTTCCCAAACTTATCAACAATCCCAACCCCACATGACCTCAAAATAAACATCAATAACATTGAAAACAAGGAACGCAATCACCCAAAACAAAAGAAGATTGAAAAGAACAAACCTGGACCTTCTCTTGTTCCTCTTAGCAGCCTCTCTAGTCTTCCTCTTCTTCTCCTCCTGCTTGTTCTCAAAGAACCTCCTCCTCTTACACTCCTGTATCACCCCTGCCCTCATCACCTCCCTCCTGAACCTCCGCAGCAGCGCCTCCTCCGGCTCGTCCTCCCCCACAACCACCTGCACATTGTACGCCGATTTGAAGAAGAGGGTGTTGGAGTGCGCCATCGCCGGGCACACCACCGACATCACGTCCCTCCCTGCTGGAAACATCATCAAGTCCTCCTCCTTCACCGACGCCTTGCTGTAAGAAGACCTCCAAGAAGAAGAAGAAGAAGAAGAAGAAGCAGAGAGAGTTAGATACGGCGAATCTGATGATACGGGCGGTTGGGGCGGTGGGATTGGCAGAGAGGGTGGCGAGGGTTTGGCCTGGGACTTGCTTGTCAGCGATGGGAACAAGGAGGATATGAAGCCCCCCAGAGTTGAAGCGGCCATTGTTGTTGTTGTTAGGCTTTTTTGGGGAGATAGAACGAGTTTATAGAATGAATGAATTCTTTATTCAATAAATCTGCTCAGACGAATGAGTCGAAATTATAAAGAAGTGTTTAAAATTATTATAAATATTTAAAAAATATTAAAATAATTTTATAAGTAATTATAATTATTTTATTAATTGTTCAATGATGTATTTGAAATAAAAAAATTTAAGTTTCAAATCACGTGTCTAAATAGCATTGTCAATGTGTCATATATCTCTCATCCAAATCCTTCTTTGATACTAATCTGGATTTGGGATAGTCAATATTTTTTTTTGTTTTTTTGCAAAAAAATAATAATTGACACATTATATTTATTCATAGAGAATTTAATAGACAACCCAAAAAAAAAAATAAGTGACTAAAAAATAGAGGTATTGAAATGAGTATTTTTTTAAAAAAAAAATAAAATTATCGGATGATTACAATTAAGTTCAGAAAAAAAAATGATTTGTGTTTTTTTTAGTGGGTAAAAGCCCCGAAGGCCTGATAAATATCTAAAGTATACAAATACGAAAACAATTGCTTTTTATTAAAAAAATAAAAAAACCTATCACTTTTATGTAACTATAAACTATGTACTATATACAAATATGGGCTTTTAAAACTATATTTATCACCAACGGTATTGTTGATTTTTTTTCTTTCATTTAATTTACAGAGCTAAGCTTTTTTTTTTTTTTTTTTTTTTGGCTCCTTTGAGATTTGTTGCCTTTTGAGTTAAGTAGTTGCCCTTTATAAAGAGTTCGAATGATTTTTATCCTCCTAGTAAAGATGTTGTTCCATACTTAAGATGTAGTAGTTGTTATACTCTTTAGATATGACTTATGAAAAACATCAATGCAACAAATTTGACAAAAAAAATTATAATATAAAAAACAATCGATTTATTTGCATGTTAACGATTTACTAATTATTTCAAATTTAATAATTTATTTGAAAAAAAGTTGTCACTTAGTAGATAAGATGTGTAATCCACATAATGCATTAAAGACATTTGTCGAGGTTGAATGTGTATTTATGTAATGTGATATGAACATCTTCTTCAACGCGATTCGAGAGGGTTCGATCGAAATTTTTTGAAGATGAGGTGGTCGATTGAGACGAAGGAGTATTTGGAAGATTTTAGTGAAAAAGTCAGTGCGGTGGCCTCATATTTTTCAATTACTAGTAATGGGTGCCCTTAAAATTAAAATTGGCTTGCCCTTATTTGATACGTGGCAGAGACCCACCACGTCTTGCGTGGATGTAGTGATAGCCTTGTAGAGAGCATCTAGAGTTGTCTGGAACTTTGTCAGTTCATCTCGAAGTGTCTGTTCATCTCTATAAATACACCAACCCATCACTAGATTGGAATAAGATTTGGAAATTCTCATTTGTTTAAACCTATAAACTGATACTACTACGTACTTGGTTTGTGAACATGTCTGCCTCTTTGTTGAACACTGGCAGTGCAGTCTCTCTACCCTTCAAACCCCTGCAGAGATCAATGGGTAGGAGCAAGAATTGCAGCACTGGAATCAGTTGCTGTTACAATAACAACAATAGACTGAACATCAAGGCAGTCAGTGGAGGAGAAAGAATGAGAGACAACCTTCATGACTTACAGAGAGTAAGCAAGGCACAAGCACCCAAAAAGGGAGCAGCTACACAACCACAAGTAGCCCCTATAGGTAGCTACTACCCTTCTCACCAAATCTCTCACTGAATTACTATAATGGCTTTGTGATTGAGTTTTCTAAACTGGGTCTTTGAATGTCAGGGTTGTGGGACAGGTTCCCAACAGCGAGGACAGTGCAGCAGATGATGGAGACAATGGAGAGGATCATGGAAGACCCATCAGGTTACAGTAGTACGTGGCCGTCTGCGGCGATGCCGAGAGAGGATTACGGCGGGTACCGGCGAGGGAGGACGCCGTGGGAGATCAAGGAAGTGAAGAATGAGTACAAGATGAGGTTTGATATGCCGGGGATGACAAAGGAGGATGTGAAGGTGTGGGTGGAGGAGAAGATGCTTGTGGTGAAGGCAGAGAAGGTGAGAGGAGCAGAGTCAGCAGGGAGTGATGAAGATGGTGGTGCAGATTGGTCTCCCAAGAGCTATGGCAGGTACAGTAGCAGAATTGCACTGCCAGAGAATGTGGAGATTGAGAAGATCAAAGCTGAGGTTAGGGATGGAGTGCTCTACATCTCGCTTCCTAAAGCTGATGCTTCATCCAAGGTTGTAGACATTAATGTTCAATAGGAATGTACCTTTTTTTTTTTTTTTTTTTTTTTTTTGGTCCCTCAGCTCCCCTTTCTGGATCTGCTTTGAAAGGATAAGAAGGCATGTAAGAAGACTATTTTTGATTTGTGATGTGCAATAGAAATGAGAATCTGAATTTGATACATAGCAAAACTCCATGGTGATATATCATTAAACTGACAAGGGTATTATTAGTAATAAGAATGCAATGCTTTAAATAAATATGTGAACTTTCAGATTGTATGATGATGTTACTAAGACAGCTCCTGTGTTGGCAAGTTGGCACTATAATAATATATTAATGAATAACGTGTGAATTGGTTTTAGAGTTGTAATGCACAGAAAGATGTATACATACAAAGACTTCATTGTTGAGCTCCACGGGCGCCGATATCTGCACATTACATCACTCCTTGATGGGGAAGACAAGATGCCTGCACACGTTTCATCACTCCTTGGGTGGGAGACAAGGAGCCCGAGCGAGGCGATGGTGTCTTCAATTGTGAACAGAAAGCATTCTCTCATTCTCTCATGGTCACCCAGCGTATATAGCAAAGAGGGAATGGAAATCAAATCTGCAAGTGAAATGCAGCTGTTGATGCACTCCACAAATTAAAAGATGACTCCAACGTTTCAAAAGACGGACAGTTATCTGAATGTACCCCAAACCTTGGTTTCTCCAGGCAAAGAAGTTTTGAAGTGGTAATGCTAGAGTAACCTTGTTTCACATGGTGCTAATTTCCTCTCAAATCTCGAACAGTCTGCAACGAATCATGGACTTCAGAAGAACGAAACTGGTCGTTCAAATTTTGGATTTAGTCTCACAAACGCTCAACTACCAAGTGACCTTGATCACATACCCTAGCCATGGCAACCTAGATATATTGACCAACTCTCAGATAAATGACAATGTTGAGTGGTAAATTAAATAGATGCAATCCAAAGAATAAGTGTCGGGGGCATACCAGCACTAAATGTCATTCAAATTTGATACTCCACTTGCGAAGTGGGGATTTTTATCGTTCTTTTTGATGTAGGCATAGCAATGGAATTCATCTTGAAAGTGTCCTCAAATGTCTCAAGAGCGCGGGAAGCTTGGAGAGCCATTTCAGCATGAAGCTGAAGACAAGTCATAGCCAACTGCAAACCAGTATTGAATTAGTCATTGTATCAAAGGAAGTTGGTTAAAAGAGCAGAAAAAAAAATTATAAAGAAAGAAGTGAAATTCGAGCAGTGCAGCTCATGCATGCAAACAAAGAACTCAAACTACTAGAAATACTTTCCATCTCAAATTAGAAAACTTATTAAAGCGACATTTTATTTCCAAGCAAGCTTCATGATGCGCTATCAAGTGACTAAAGGTTGTATGTTGGATGGTAATCACATAATGGAACTAATTTCACCTTAACATGTAAATCGCAGAATTCAATAATAATAAACAAGACCATAGCAGATCAAATTCATGCCAAGCATTAGTGAGAAAGCAATATGTTTTGCAGGGGCGACTCGTCAAAACAACTGGCATGACAAAAGCAGCTGCTTTATACACAGAATCCTAAATGTTCAATATTGATTTGGGGAAGAATGAACCAGTAGAAGCAAAATCAAGCAAATGAGGTAAAGGTTCGACTTTTTAAAAAAAAAAAAAAGAAAAAAAATCAAGATAACCATCTAGTGAAAACCCCATCTAAACATGAGCATCATAAGAAAGAGAGAGACTAGTTTTCTTCCTCGTCTCGCATATGGTTGGCATCTCAAGCATGACCAATAAAAGCATTCTATTTGATTTTCTAATATTTGGCAGAAATTGAAATTGCTCTAGGCCTTAAATATAAGTAATGCCCACTCCAGGGATTTGGGTTGCACATTCGTGAACAACATGGTGGCTGAAAAGCATGATTGCTAAACCCAAATTCATCTTGCACTTAGGTATATAAGTTCTGAAGCTTATGATTTATTTTCTAAGTGAAATGTACGAAGGATTGCACAACACAAGTAGGCAACTAACAATTTGAAGTAAGATAAGAGATGATCAAGAAATAAAAAATGAAACGAATACGTGTAAGATCAGGTGATTACAGTAGAGCACTCATTATCAGTGTCTGATTCAGCCGCATGGAGAGACCATGTCCTTATCCACTCAAGCCCTGCAGAGATCTCAGGGTTGCCTTCAACCAAAGCAGATGCTACAAATGAAGGATGAAGTGCTATCAGTATGCATGAAGCAGCAAAAGCTACAGACCTTCTAACATACGCTTCTGCATGAGATGAGACCTCCCTGCAAGCACAAGTGAAAAAAAAAATATCAAAGATCAGACACGAAGAAATGACAAAAGAAAACTGAAGAAGCACAGTAGCATACAGCAGAAATAGAAGGTAATAAACATAGCCTTTGATAAGACCACAAAGGAAACTCTTTTGACAATCTTAAATCAAAACTAAAATTCCTTTGAAGCCATCATAAAAAAATCTTACACCGCCCAGATGACACAATGGTGTTAAAACAGGATGAAGTCGAATATTAGGAATAGGACAGATATCAAAGGCGTTAAGATGGGAGAAATCAGGTTTTATGTTCAACCAGACTATTGAAACAAACCATGAGTAAAACTGTAGGAGATAAGGGAATAATCCCACATCACAAAGTTGAGAGAAAGAACATAGCTTATAAATTTGGAGTGGAAACTCCAACTTGCCTTGGACATTTTGATAACTCTCCCACTTCCAAACTAAAGCCCACACAAAAAAAAAAAAAACTAGTCACTACTTCACTCTCTCATGAATAGGACTAGGGCCTATTACAAAAAAAAAAAAAGCAAAAAAAGAAGCACAATAGGTTCTATTGACAAAGAAATTAAAGGTGTGCATTACCTAGATCTTAACATATCAAGAAGGGCAGGGGCCAATGCTGATGCTTCCGGATGCATACTGGTGCATTTCATGCATATACCAAGCATATAGATAAGTTTCCCTAGGACAATAAAATCTCGACCTAACAGATCAACTCCGTGCCGTTTCTTATCAAATCCCTGCATAGCTGGGAGCATAAATGCTGCAGCATATACTGGAAATTTGTTCTTTGACCAATCCATCTGGTCTTCCAATGTCTTGGTTGACAGCGAACTCCACCTGCGTGATTTACCAGTCTTGATCTGACTAGCCTTCGAGGGAAGTTCCCTCTCATAGCGATGTGACCAGTTAAGCAGAGTTCCAGATTCTGAGACTTCTTTCCAAGGACCTGCCCCAGAAGGCCCTCGACTATTGGGCAAGAACCATGGCTGTGTTTCTGAAACTGTCTCTATAAGTTTCCTGTGCTGATGCTTTACCCTTGTGATTTTCGCATCAGCAAGTTCCTGTGCAGCATCTATCATGACATCAATGATCAAGATGCGTTGACTGACATCCAGATTAGGTGAATAAAGCTGCGCATTAAGGGCATCCAAAGATTCAAAGGGGCATGTAGCCAGCAAAGCCACAAGCGCCTTTTGCCTCTTTAATTCTGCAGATTCTTCCTCCCCTTCTACTGCTATATCTGAGCAACGGACTTGCAGGAGTGCTCTAACAAGCTCACCTGATATATGACGAAGCTCATCAGGTGATGCTCTAACCAAATTTTCAGCAACATACAGAGCTTTTTCCACCTGAAAAAAAATGTTTCACAAATAAGATGGATGAAAATATAGCTATTACAAGGAAGAAAGAGCAGTATTTGACCAAAAAAAAAAAAAAAAGGAAAGGCAGTATAAAAAATGGCAAACGTAGGACAGACTCATCTATACCACTTTACTTTTCTTTCATACGAGTAAATAGATTTTCCATGTATGAAAGCAGTTACAAGGATGAAAGCGAACAAAGAGACAACAATGCCACAAGAAGATACCGACAAAACATCAAGAACAAAACAAGCACCATTCCGAACACAAACTTTTAATATCCTTCCACAATGCTTTTTCAGTTCCTCACCCCTTTTCCCTAAAAGTAAATCTAATTGATCTTACCCATAGTCGCAAACCAAAGTGTAACTTATTTGACTACCTTAATTATGACATCAAACTTTACCAATCAAACCAATCTTTTCAAGGATGCTCACTTAGCATGTTTGTCTTTCTGCCTTCTTATACGACCCATGTTGGTGACAAAACAATCACGTCTTTTTCTTCTTTCGTTTTTTTTTTCAGCAAAAATGGGTACTTCCACATCTGACCTATTTTAACCATATAGTGCTTAAAAGAAAGAATTAAGATATAATGATCGCTATGTGATTCAAAAAATGTGCCTTACATCACATGTATTCTTCATAGATGATTAAATCAAGGAACTTACTCCATCTGGGTCATCAGGTTTGCGTAACGCGCCAACTATGTCAACAAGTTGTGAAAAGTTCTTTTTCAGGTCCATGTCATCATCTGACAAATCATATGGCTCCAGAGACGACTCACTAGTAGTCTCAAGTTTCTCGCTTGCATCATCATCTTCTATATCGGAAGACTTTTCGATATTTATTGTTACAGGATCAACAATTTCATCTGGATCCACCAACTTAGACAAGGTCTTCTTTCCATTCCTCACACTATCGTGATTCCCTTTATTTGCAGCAGGAGAGTAGCATGTTTCTGCTTCTTCTTTGTCATTCAACATGCTCTGAGAGACAGTCAGTGCCAGTTCATTTTTGCTGCTACAGCCGAAGTCCCAGTCAATAGGCTCCCCTTTGAAACTATCATCAAGGTAAAGAGGGTTTTCTGGATCAATTACTTTGGAAAATACTAGAGCAATACAACTAGCCATTCTTCGTATTGAATCGACAGGATTCTCTAGCCTACCTGCAAGTTATCATGGCAATGGTAAGTTCAATAATAACGATTACCTCTTGCACCACAAGGTATTCAACAAACAGGTAAAACTAGCATCATACAACTGACTCCTTGCAAAATTGCATGCATCACATCCGTGGTCATTTCCAATTCATCTCTGGACAACTTCTCCAGAGAAATTCCTACAGCAGCAGTTAAATCTGAAGCCTCTGTTAAGGAGGCACAGAAAAAGAAAAGGGAAAAAAAAAGGCAAATTAAGAAGGGGTAAAACAAAAGAATCTCTCCCTTCCTGGCCTCACACACTAATCCTCCATGCGGCTTATTCAGTTTCATTATATTTCATATATATATATATATATATAGTAATATCATGCGACTAATCTTAGAAAAGCACCTCCTACTGGCACTGCATCTATATTAGAAACATAGATATTAGGATACATGCTTGCTGCTCCAACGAAGCTTTTTGGACAAATTCACGCTTGGACCATACTGCTGCCATACACTGAACCCTTTCTAATAGCATTCCAACATTTTCACCCCTGGCTAGTCCACTGCCTGAGGGTGGGCATTCGAGGATTGCAAATTGAAGAATCCATCTCAGGACACAGAGAGGGAAAACCTTCCAGAGTAAAAACTTATCAACAAACATTGACCTGGAAGGAAACATAAAGAGAATTAGAAAAACAAAATTGTTTATCATCAGTGATAATAATTAGAATCACAAGAATCGATTGTTTAAATAATGACATAGTGACCAGACAAAACCTAAGTATTGAAAACATTTCTGAAGAGCAATAAAAGTTCGACTTTTTCAAGAAAAATAAAATACCAAAGTTTGATAAGAAGGCCATATAGACGTAGTTGATCAGTAAAAAGGGCATTCATTGGCTGATGAAACCACAATGGAGGGTCAGCCTCTTATAGAAATATTTACATAATGTTAAAAAAAATACTATCTATGAGCAAATTTAGATAATCGAGGATTAAAATGTATATACAACAACAACATAGCCTCAGTTCCAAATTAATTAGGGGAGTATTAAAATGTATATAATTATATATAATTAAATTGAGCAGCAAGATAAGGAGGTATATCAGTGAGCTGACAGCATTCTCTATAATTAGGCATTAGGCAACTGACCATGTCTTCATTCTCAACAAAAGAGTATAAAGCTCAATCAATGTATCTTTCTTTATTTCTAAATAAGAAAGGGGAGATATTTAACACCCCATTACTCCGCCATAATTTTAACTCTTCTTTGTAATTTATGCTTAAGCAGTGCACTATCAAATTGCCAGAACATGCAAATATGGGCAACAAGCAAGAAAATAAAGAGAGAATACAACAGGAAACCTGACTGAGATTTGCTGTTTAATAGTTTGATGGAACAAGACCCATAGAATCCAGTAAGCTTCGAGATCAGTTGCATTTGAAGCAGCTAGCTTACGTAAGAAATATTCAGAAAGCCTTTCCACAGCATATGGATCTTTGATGGCTTCAATCATCCTCGTCCAGAAAACAAACCTAGGTTTTGAACTGATCAAATCGAGATTGAAATGATCAGTTCCAGCTGACAGGCAGCTTCTTACAAAATCAAGAATTCGGGGAATCATTTCAACTATGATAATATCTGTGGGCAAGAGTTGATAGTATTCAATCAGTAATACAAACATTGAAATGCTTTAAAAGAAAGAATATTCACAATACCCTGAAGGGCTGAAAGGTGGAAAGAATTTTTTTTAAAAAAAAAAAAAAAGAAAGAAAGGGAATTCCCAATAGAAGCATGAGCACTCCTTTCTAGCTATGAAAAGATCTAGTACACATTACCTGCAGACCCTCGTCGGCAGATGCGTGCAAACAATTCCCCAACAAAAAGAAGGGTCCCATCCAGTGTACTCCCACCCAACTTCATCCTCTCGCAAAATTCTGTAGCTCTTTCTTCTGCCCCATCGAAAAGTTGACACACAATCTTCTTAAAGAACAAGCTAAAGCAGTGATGTGATGAAAACATTGACAAAAATAGAGCAAGCATGCAAAACCAAGTAACTCATTTAGTGAAGGGAATACAACACCAATTATGATGTATGAAATGTGCATATCCTTTTAATGAATTGATAAACATCCACAGGTATAACAATGTACATGCAAAACAAAGTTTGAACTCAAGAAGATGATGGCTTTATCAACTAGAATAAAGCAAAATGCCCAATTTCAGGAAATAGCCGCGACACGGTTAAAAATATTCATCCAACATCTTTCACAGAAAACTTTTGAGGATACTGTGAAGAGAGTGCAGCTGGAGCATTTAACCTTGCTTTGTCAGGTATTGACACAACTAACTGAGCAAGTTTAGATATAAAAACCGTGTTGTCTGTCTTCGCAATGTTTTTCGTGGATTCACCAGATTTGGGTGAAGCGCCAAGTTCCCTAGCCATCTCAAGTACTCCATCTTTTTCAACCAAGCAAAGGATCAGTAACCTGCAATAAAAACGTGACAAAGTATAAACAAAATATGTTTCCATAGCAGACGAAGACTAAAGGAACAAAATTTACGAAAAGCGAAAGCAACAAAACCTTTCTGCATTTGAGCAGACAGCTTTAGCATTAACATATTCACTTAAACTAGCATTTGACAGCAGACCCGGAACTACAGCCTGAACAACCTCGACGGAGGGCCGCCGAGGAAGAACGAATCATAAACAAGCATTCGCGCAGTAGTTGGAAAACAAGCAAGCCAACTAGAAGCAACATCTGCATTTACAAAAAACCAACACTTTGAACAACCACAACACTGCATATCAATGATAACATTACATCTTGACATACAACACAACAAACTCACTGTAAATCAAAACCCTAGCCAACGCCGGAAACGCAGCGCCGCGGTAGAAACCACTCCTCCACTCATCCCTCTCAGACGGAGCAACAGCATTCAAAATCTAACCATCAAATCCACATCATATACAATTTATACAATCTCTGCTACTCAAACACTGGAAATTTAGACAAATTTGACGAACCTGGTCGCGAGAATCGGCGCCGATGATACCTGCCATTGACGACGGTCAAAGAAAGAGCGAACGTCAATTCGAAACCCTAGAAATCAACGACAGTGATGAAGTGATTCGTTGTTCGAGATACGACAGTGAAATCGCACCTGCGAGAAGAGACGAATCGATTGGGAAGATCAGAAGAGCGAGCGAGTGAAGAGCGCAGATCACTTCATCGACGTGCTTCGATTCGTCAATGGCGCGAATTGTGTCCGTGACTCTCTCCACGATTTCGCTCTCCGCCATCGCTGCCCCTCTTTTCGTCTCCGTCGTTAGATTCGTTGCTGATAATATATAAACAGAATTTATGAAGCACGTGCGAGTTTGAATCTCACGTGACTCCAAACAACAACATCAACGGAAATTGTTTGAGTAGGTTATATGGATCAAACTCTTCCTGCGTTCGATTTATTATAATTTTCAGCGTCTTTCAAATCGTTTAAATCTCTCATAATTATACGTCCGAAGCTAGCAATCTATCACTATGTCGTCAAACTTCTTCGGCTTTTACATCTTTGAGAGCACGATACACTAAACACATAAAATTTTAGTATAAATAATTTGCATTTCATTTCATGAAGGCTTTGTTTGGTCCAACTTGTGCATTTAACTTATGTTTTGATGACATGAAAAGTGCTTATGAAAAGCAAAAAACATGCATGGAAATACTTTTGAAAATTGCATTGGTTATAATAGTTTTAGATAGTTTTGATTGTCAGTAAGTGTCACTTCTACTAATTGCATGAATCATAAAACATAACTAAACGAAACAAAAGTTGTTTAAAGAGTGTCAGCAATAAGCAAGAGAATAAGCTGAACTAAATAGGGCTTTATTGACACGACCTACTCAATATCCAAATTAACATACTACTTTGAGCTCGGCTCACAAGAAGCTTTAGCTCTCCTGGTTGAGGAGACTTCATAAGTAAGCACGGATAGTCACTTTTTTTCGTGGTGCATGTAGGTACTATCTTTATTACTTGTGAAACATGACTTATCGACCTCATCCTCATGTAATAGGTTAGCCAGCCAGCTAGGTTTGACTTTATCCCGCGTAGACAGGTGGAGGAGAAACCTCGTACCGTTATCTCCTCTTATTCCCACGTGTCATTGTTTGTTTGTATTTGTGTGTGAAGGGTCGAAGGCCATGTGATTCACTTCTAATGGAGAACATTTATTATGGCACCCTTTGGAGGAATTTAACAGTTTTAGTACACAAAACTTCATATGGCTCAAAAGATATGTTTTCGATTTTGACTACGGTTTGATAGAAAAAACTAATGTAAATCCCTTAAAAAGCCCCAAGGACACATGATCTGGGAGCTCAACAGATATGTTTGTTAGAACTTGAAAAATGTTTCAAGTGAGTTTGAATAGAAAATGTGACGGCCCCAAATTCCCAATGCATTTGGGTACGCCCGGCCTAGACCCGTGCAGGTCCCGAGTCAGTTTCTCAGCGAACTGGACGAGCCTAGTCAGCCTCAACTTATCAAAATTTTAAGGTTTTTAAGGTTTATGAAAGAGTTATTGCAGCTTATAATACAAATGGAAGCAAAAATCATATTCTAATCAAATAATGGGAAATAACTCAATCAAGGAAATTAGGAATCTATATAAATGTGGAAACCCCCAAGACAACCATGTCCAAGTCAACAAAATGAAATTTTGGAAATCACCTCAAACCTAGTTCCTGCTCCAAAACAACCATATATGTATATACATAAACGTCATACAAAAAGGATAGGTACGAGCCTACATCTCAGCACTCACGTCCACCGCTCACAAAAAGTCTCCTAGACACGGCCCCTTGCCCCTACCGCTCTCCGTCTTATTCGCACCCACCGTCACAAACTAGACGGTGAGCAATCGAGAGAAATTGAAAGTAAAGCTGAAGAATATAACAAGAATTCATGAAACGACAAACAAGACAGCCTAAATATCATGCGGTACCGAAATGCAGGAATATAAATAAGCAAGAATGCATGATAGACAGATCGGAAATGATAGCAATCGAAACATGCGTGTTCTACGAGTCAAGAGAGGCAATAAGTAGTCCATATTCCACAACAATACCACAACAATCCACAACCATCCACAACAATCCAAGACATGGTATCACACAATCACTAGGGGTGGTCAAACACTCGTGCGCTCGAGTGCCCGCGTTTTATCCCTTCTAGTGCAGCCGCATGTACCTTCGAGACGTACTTATGCCAAGAACACACATACAAGAACATAGAATGGAATGCCAATGATGGGATAATAACGAACACAAGAAAAGTGAAAATGAATCACATGATATCTTCTTAGTCGGCTTACTAACGTACAAATGCTTTTTAAGGCAAGTGTACTTACCCGAGATTATCGTAATCCACGTAAAACTCCCGCGACTCCTAACGCGTATCCTCAAGTTTCCCGTTACCCGACAAGGTCTAAACTCGTGTTATTAGGTCGAGTCATTCACTAACACTTAGGTTTAAACTTATCATTATTTCCAATGTTTTGAATGGCTCGGACGGTCATACATTTTAATAAATAAAAGAAGACACTCTTTCTCGGGTTTTGAAGACAAACTACGTATTCGCTTCATCGCGAGTCATAGGCTCGGCTTAGTCGTATGCGGGTCACGTCATGGTCTCGCGGACCGGCAACATGATCACGACGTCATAGCCATTCATCGCCATGCGACGTTTGAATAGCAACTATATATTTTTTCGACTCGACGATGGCATCACACGAACTAATTCCAAAAGCCTTACGTACGTTTGTTTCGGACTTAGCCGAGGATTGCTAGACGTCAACTAATATTAAGTGAGACCTCGACAACCTTTAATGATCGTGGTTCGACCGGTAGGACCGCCGGCGATGGTGGTTTCCGGCGAACCTCCAACGTACACATCACATGAAATATCGGTTCCTTTGCACCTATAAAACTGTTTTTGGTCACTTTTAGGGTTGTGGGACCCACATACGAGTTTTGGTGGGGTCCCCGACACGTTCCGGCCCCGGTGGTCCGGCGGTGGCGCCGCCAATGAGGACCTTTTCCGGCGAGAGGGTCAACACTTAGCAAAAACCGAGTTTGTTGTATGTATACAACAAGTACTTTGCATGGGCCATGCGGGGGTGGTTCCGGACGTTTTGGACTCCGGTGGGTCTCCTGAGGTCGCCCACGGCCGGCCCCTCGTCACGGCAACCACACGCACACGTAATAAGTGTGACGAACAACAACCAAAACAAAGAGAAATGAAGAGAAACGCGAGCCGAGAGGAGAGCAAACCGCGAGGAGAGGGAGAGTGGTCGAGTGCTCACGGGAGAGAGAGAGAGTGTGAGACCTCCGGCGACCTTCCTCGTCACCACGGACCTCCGACGACGGCTTGGTCTCGCCAACCGAATGGTGAGCGAACCTAGAGAGAGAGAGCCCGTGAGAGAAGTGAAACGCGAGAGAGAGAGAGAAAACCGAGGCGAGAGAGTGTTACCTCCGGCTGGCGGCTTCCTCCGCGTCCTCGGTCCTGGCCACCGGCGAGAGAGCAGAGGCGGCGGTGAGCCGAGGGAGAGAGAGGCCGTGAGTGAGAAGTGAAACGCGAGAGAGAGAGAGAGAGGTTTGAAGCCGTGAGTGATGGGAGAGAGTCGACCGAGGTGAGTGGGAGAGAAGATAATCGGGAGGAGAGAGAGAGAGTGATGGGAGTGTGACGTGAGTGATGGGAGTGCGAGGTGTGAGTGATGGGAGTGGGTGGGGTGGTTGGTTTCTTTTGTTTGAAATTTCAAATCAATATGGTGGGGTGTGTCCAGTGTGTGCCTTGCCCACCCACAAGTCCCCAACCTTAACCCCCGGGTTCCTGACTCACCTTACCTCATCGACCCGTATTTTTCTCCGTTACGTGCACACTTTTACCGTATTTCCTCCCCGCTACCTAGGCGAGAACTCACGCATAAACAAAAAGGAAATCGCTCGAGTGGCTCGTGACACGCATTTAATCCATAATGCTATTACACATATCAAAAATCGTAAAATTACTCCTGTCGACTCCCAAGGTTCGAAGTACCGTCCAAGATCGCGCGGTCGGTCACGATCCCGACACGTGTCACATAAGTCGTGTTAGAAATCGAGGGATGTTACAGCCTCCCCCACTTATTAGAATTTCGACCCCGAAATTTATTAATAAGTAAACTAAACTTCGACTCACCGAATCAAATAGATAGGAAAGTGCTCTCGCATGTATGACTCTAGTTCCCAAGTTAACTCCTCGTCCCCGTGGAATTGCCATTTCACGAGAACGGAAGGGATTTCCTTGTTCC
Source organism: Stephania yunnanensis (assembly GCA_039657365.1). NCBI lineage: Eukaryota > Viridiplantae > Streptophyta > Magnoliopsida > Ranunculales > Menispermaceae > Stephania > Stephania yunnanensis. The sequence goes on along the minus strand of CM077589.1, from coordinate 53,635,576 downwards.
TCAATATCTTGACTTTACGGCCGACAATTTGAATTGGTCGTTCCTCGTACGTGGCATCGTCTTGCAATTCGATCCGACTCAGTCCACGTAGGTCGTCGCCCTCCGCCCGACTTATCTAGTCGAAGCATTGAAATGTGAAATATCGGGTGAACACCGACGAGCGCCGGCGGTAGCTCTAACCGGTAAGCAACCTTACCGACCCTCTTCACAACTTTGAAGTGGACCGATAAATCTAGAGCAAGCTTCCCTTTGATTCCGAATCGTTTGTGACCCTTCGAGGCGAGACTTTGTGTATACATAATCCCCCACGTCGTATTGAAGCTCATCGTGATATCGATCATAGTATTTCTTTTGCCGCTCTTGAGCACTCTTAAGCCTCTCGACGGATCTCGCCGTACCTTCTCGTGTGATCAACAACAGCCTCAGACCAACGGTCACAACATCCTCCTCGGCTCCCAAAGAAGAAGGTGATCTACAAGGCCTCGCCATAGAGCGCCTCAAACGGTGCCATACCGATACTTGCTCGATAATCGTTGTTGTAAGCAAACTCGCACAAATGAAGATACTCTTCCCACGACCCGCCGTATTCCAAAACACACATCCCGAGCATGTCTTCCAACACCCGTATCAACCTCTCTGACCGTCCGTCTGTTCGTGGATGGAACGCCGTACTCAACTCTAGTCCGGTGCCGAATCGAGCTCGCATGCTCGCCACAATAACGAAGTAAATCGCGCTCCTCGATCCGACACGATCGACAACGAACTCCGTGTAGTCCGACAATCTCACGCTCGTAAAGAATGCTCACCGTCAACTCGGTGTGTAGTGGATACGGTATGAAATGAGCAGATTTCGTCAATCGATCCACAATTACCCGATCATGCTATCATGGCCACGAGGAGATCGGGGCAAGCCACCGACAAAATCCATAGCAATGTGCTCCCACTTCCATCGAGGAATAGGTAGGGCCGCAAAGAATCCTCCAGCCGTCGATGCTCGCTTTCACACGCCGGCATATCTCGCACGCTCTAATGAATTCGACACATCGATTTCATCCCCGGCCACCAAAAGAGACGTCGCATGTCAAGATACATCTTGGTTCGACCCGGATGCACGTAAAATCGAGAACGGTGAGCCTCCCGGAGTATCTCGGTGCGTAAGTCACCGCCAATGGAATCCACACGCCCACGATACCTCAAACAAGAGTCTCGTCGACCGACTCCAACTGGATGTTCTACATCGTCACCATCTTGTCGAATTGTTGGTACGACTCATCGCTCTTGTCGTCCCTCGAGAACGATCAAGAGTGAAACGGTCTCGCAACCTCATCCGACCACAAATCGTATCCCGGTAGTCCCCGCACGTCCGCCGAACTCCTCAACTCTACGCCTCAAGAAGACCATACTCGTGAGTCATCCGACATACGACCACCTCAAAGATCGATCCCCTACGGCTCAAAGCATCGCAACCACGTTAGCTTTCCCGGATGATACTCTAACGAGAAATCATAGTCCTTCAAGAACTCTAGCCAACGTCTCGTCTCAGGTTCGCTTTCTCTCGAGTGAATAAGTACTTCAAGCTCTTGTGGTCTCGTGAATAACTCGAAACGTACGCCATACAAGTGGTGCCTCCATATCTTTAATGCGAACACTATTGCAGCCAACTCTAAGTCGTGTGTCGGGTAGTTCCTCTCGTGCACTTTCATTGTCGAGATGCATAAGCGATAACTTTGCCCTCTTGCATCAATACACAACCAAGCCAACATTCGACGCGTCGTTGTACACCACTAAGTCTTTCCCAGCTCTCGGCAACGCTAACACAAAGCGCGTAGTCAATTTCTCGCTTCAAAGTGTTGAATGCATGTTCACACTCCTCATCCCAATCAAACTTTGCATTCTTCTTAGTCAATTTTGTCATCTGAGCAAAGAATCTTGGAGAAGTCTTGCACAAATCGGCATGATAGTATCCCGCCAATCCCGTAAAATCGCGAATTTGCGTAATCTGCTAGTCGGCGTAGGCCACTCAATCATCGCTTCTAACCTTCTCTCGGGTCAACAAGAACACCGGTAGCTCCAACAACATGCCCAAGAAATCGGACTTCCGACAACCAAAACTCGCACTTGCTCGAACTTGGCAAACAAACGATGATCTCTCAAAGTCCGCAACACTTTGTTCGTAGATGCCCTCGTGCTCCTCACGAGTCCCGGAATAGATGAGGATGTCGTCTATGAATACAATCACGAACCGATCAAGGTATTCCCTCATCACACGATGCATGAGATCCATGAACATTGCTTGGGTGCATTAGTCAAACCGAACGCATGATCAGAATCGAAAATGACCGTATCTCGTCTTTGAACGCCGTCTTTTCTCGATCTTCATCCCTAATCCCGAGCTGGTGATAGCTCGATCGCAGATCTATTTTCGAGAACCATCGCGCTCCTGTCAACCGATCAAACAAGTCATCAATGCGCGGCAACGGATATTTGTTCTTCATCAGTAATTTGTTCATTTGACGATAATCTATGCATAGCCTCAAACTTCCATCCTTCTTCTTCACAAATAGAACCGGTGCTCCCCAAGGCGACATACTCGGATCGATGAAGCCCACTTCTAACAAGTCATCTAGCCGACTCCTCAACTCTTCAAGCTCTCGGGGTGCCATACGGTAGGGTGGTATCGAGATCGGCTTAGTCCCCGAACAAGGTCAATAATAAAGTCAATCTCCTCGGTGGTGGTAATCCCGCAAATCCTCCAGGAAACACATCCGGGAAGTTACACACAACCGGTACTTCGAAAAGCAAATCTCCCGCTTCGCTCCAGTGCTCATGACGCCGCAACAATCTCAATCTCGTCACTCGTGGCTTCCCCGCTCTCGGTGATAGGTAGTAGCGATGCCGTGCCCCGAATGCCGAGCTCCGAACCACCTTCTAACGGAATCGTGATTCTCTTCTCATAACAATTAATGTGAGCATGAAACGATCCCTGCCCAATCCATGCCCAACAAAGCATCAAACTCCAAAAACTCGAGCACTCTCATATCCACTGGTAACTCATAACCCCCTATCTCTACCGAAATATCGAGGCACAACAAATTCGGGTAAATCTTATCTCCAGCAGCGGTGCTGAGGATGAGGGGTTTACTAAGCCTAACATGTTTCAAACCTAGCTTATCTACCATTCGACCAGAATAAATGAGACAGTGGAACCCGAATCGAACATGGTGTGCATGAAAGTACCACAAATAGAAATCATACCCTCGACAAGGTTTCGGATGCCCCCGGTCGCTCAACAACCGCTCGAACGCGTTCTTTCGAGGCCGATAATGCCGTGGCGTATTTTTTGGTGGTCGAGGGCACTCCTCTCGTATGTGATCGACCTTTCCGCACCGTAATGTACGGTATCCCGCGACCCTCGAGTCCTGCTCCTCTCGCCTCGTCCTTGTGCGAACTTTGTGTCCGAGTCCGACCGGCCCCCGTGTCCTCCTCTCGCTTGTCTCCTTGATCGGCACCCCTACTACTCTCGCAGTCCTGTCTCTCGTGATCGCCGTCCCGATCGATCAGCCGTGGTGGATGATCGGCAAAGCTAGGTATCGGCGGATTAGTATGGGCCTCGGACGAATAGTCGACCGTGCAACGGACCCTACGCTCCGAGTCCCGCGATCACGGAAATTCCACCTATTCTTCTTCCTCTTCTTGTCTCGATGATGCTCCTCCAATCGGACTCGTCCGGCCGATCTAGTCTCCTTAGGATGAGTAAGTAGGTAACTCTCTCGAGCTAAACTCCGCTCGTATGCAATCTGTAAAGTCTCCTACGCCGTGTAGTGACTACGTAACCACCGATCGTAAGTAATAGACCCTCGTGAAATAATACACTCGGTCGATCTCGGTGTCGCCGATCCTCCAAAGATAAGGCAACAATGATGAGAATCTACCCATATACTCCATAACCGACTCATTAGCGCCCCGCTCAACGTCATGAACTCATTCCTCTTTGCTCGAAGTACGTCGGTGGAAAGTATTTCGATTAAACCGGGTCTTGAAGTCGATCCAGTCTCTCGGAACACCCCCGGTAGTAATGATCGTCGTCCACCAATCATCCGCCTCTCCATGTAACATCGACGAAGAGATAGTCGCTCGCATGTGGTCCTCCGTGGCGATGGTCGAGTGAATCTTCTCATGATTCTTCGAAACAACTCGTCGCCTTAACATCTCGTGCCGCCATAAAACTTCATGGGATCATGTCTCTTAAATTCCTCCATCGCTTCGCTCAGCGAGTGGCTCCCTGACTCTTCGATGGAGTCGTAATCGGAGTGACCTCTCGCATTAGTTATCGGGCGCACTGGTGCCTCTGTCGCTCGAGCTATCACCGTCACTAAAGGATGTGCCTCTCGCTCGTTTCGCGTGTGTTCGGCGCAACAACAGGCTCCTCTGTGTCGCTCTAACGGAGTGAGAGCGTGGATGCCGCAAAGAATCGGGGTCTCTCGCCTCGAGTAGTAGTATGTGGCAATGGTGTAGTCGAGTCGATGGTGTAGCGGTATGGTACGAGTGTCCTCACATCGTAACATTTCGTAGTCGCGAATCCCGCGTCGCAACTCTCTCGAGTCAAGGCATGCACATCGTCCGCACCGGCATATCGTGTGCGATGTGTTGCTATCGTCGCCCGACCGGCTCGATCCGTCATCGTCGTCTCGAATCAAGAAAACGAACTTCTCGAATCGCCTATAGCTACCGTATACTACAATAATATACATAGCAATCATAATATGTATTAAAATAATTTGACTCGCCCAATTACTTCCCCGACTAAGTTTCTACGGAATCCTAGTGGTTTCCACTTTTCGGTTTGACGTTCCTAACTTCCGCCGGTTTCAATGGCTTGTGTTTTATGAATTTACAACATGAGTCGTGTCTATATAACCAAACCTCGTAGTCTCGATACCAATCGTGACGGCCCCAAATTCCCAATGCATTTGGGTACGCCCGCCTAGACCGTGCAGTCCCGAGTCGGTTTCTCAATGAATCGGACGAGCCTAGTCACCTCAACTTATCAAAATTTTAAGGTTTTTAAGGTTTATGAAAGAGTTATTGCATAGGTTATAATACAAATGGAAGCAAAAATCATATTCTAATCAAATAATGGGAAATAACTCAATCAAGTGGAAATTATGAATCTATATAAATGTGGAAACCCCCAAGACAATCATGTCCAAGTCAACAAAATGAAATTTTGGAAATCACCTCAAACCTAGTTCCTGCTCCAAAACAACCATATATGTATATACATAAACGTCATACAAAAAGGATAGGTACGAGCCTACATCTCGGCACTCACGTCCACCGCCACAAAAAGTCTCCTAGACACGGTCCCTTGCCCCTATCGCTTCTCCGTCTTATCGCACCCACCGTCACAAACTAGACGCGTGAGCAATCGAGGAAATTGAAAGTAAAGCAGTAAGAATATAACAAGAATTCATGAAACGACAAACAAGACAAGCCTAAATATCATGCGGTACCGAAATGTAGGAATATAAATAAGCAAGAATGCATGATAGACAGATCGGAAATGATAGCAATCGAAACATGCGTGTTCTACGAGTCAAGAGAGGCAATAAGTAGTCCATATTCCACAACAATACCACAACAATCCACAACCATCCACAACAATCCAAGACATGGTATCACACAATCACTAGGGGTGGTCAAACACTCGTGCGCTCGAGTGCCGCGTTTTATCCCTTCTAGTGCAGTGCCGCATGTACCTTCGAGACGTACTTATGCCAAGAACACACATACAAGAACATAGAATGGAATGCCAATGATGGGATAATAACGAACACAAGAAAAGTGAAAATGAATCACATGATATCTTCTTAGTGGCTTACTAACGTACAAATGCTTTTTAAGGCAAGTGTACTTACCTGAGATTATCGTAATCCACGTAAAACTCCCGCGACTCCTAACGCGTATCCTCAAGTTTCCCGTTACCTGACAAGGTCGGAAACTCGTATTATTAGGTCGAGTCATTCACTAACACTTAGGTTTAAACTTATCATTATTTCCAATGTTTTGAATGGCTCGGACGGTCATACATTTTAATAAATAAAAGAAGACACTCTTTCTCGGGTTTTGAAGACAAACTACGTATTCGCTTCATCGCGAGTCATAGGCTCGGCTTAGTCGTATGCGGGTCACGTCATGGTCTCGCGGACCGGCAACATGATCACGACGTCATAGCCATTCATCGCCATGCGACGTTTGAATAGCAACTATATATTTTTTCGACTCGACGATGGCATCACACGAACTAATTCCAAAAGCCTTACGTACGTTTGTTTCGGACTTAGCCGAGGATTGCTAGACGTCAACTAATATTAAGTGAGACCTCGACAACCTTTAATGATCGTGGTTCGACCGGTAGGACCGCCGGCGATGGTGGTTTCCGGCGAACCTCCAACGTACACATCACATGAAATATCGGTTCCTTTGCACCTATAAAACTGTTTTTGGTCACTTTTAGGGTTGTGGGACCCACATACGAGTTTTGGTGGGGTCCCCGACACGTTCCGGCCCCGGTGGTCCGGCGGTGGCGCCGCCAAAGTGAGGACCTTTTCCGGCGAGAGGGTCAACACTTAGCAAAAACCGAGTTTGTTGTATGTATACAACAAGTACTTTGCATGGGCCATGCGGGGGTGGTTCCGGACGTTTTGGACTCGGTGGGTCTCCGGAGGTCGCCCACGGCCGGCCCTCGTCACGGCAACCACACGCACACGTAATAAGTGTGACGAACAACAACCAAAACAAAGAGAAATGAAGAGAAACGTGAGCCGAGAGGAGAGCAAACCGTGAGGAGAGGGAGAGTGGTCGAGTGCTCACGGGAGAGAGAGAGAGTGTGAGACCTCCGGCGACCTTCCTCGTCACCACGGGACCTCCGACGACGGCTTGGTCTCGGCCAACCGAATGGTGAGCGAACCTAGAGAGAGAGAACCCGTGAGAGAAGTGAAACGCGAGAGAGAGAGAGAAAACCGAGGTGAGAGTGTTACCTCCGGTTGGCGGCTTCCTCCGGCGTCCCTGGTCCGGTCACCGGCGAGAGCAGAGGCGGCGGTGAGCTGAGGGAGAGAGAGGCCGTGAGTGAGAAGTGAAACGCGAGAGAGAGAGAGAGAGGTTTGAAGCCGTGAGTGATGGGAGAGAGTTGACCGAGGTGAGTGGGAGAGAAGATAAATCGGGAGGAGAGAGAGAGTGATGGGAGTGTGACGTGAGTGATGGGAGTGTGAGGTGTGAGTGATGGGAGTGGGTGGGGTGGTTGGTTTCTTTTGTTTGAAATTTCAAATCAATATGGTGGGGTGTGTCCTAGGTGTGCCTTGCCCACCCACAAGTCCCCAACCTTAACCCCCGGGTTCCTGACTCACCTTACCTCATCGACCCGTATTTTTCTCCGTTACGTGCACACTTTTACTGTATTTCCTCCCCCGGCTACCTAGGCGAGAACTCACGCATAAACAAAAAGGAAATCGCTCGAGTGGCTCGTGACACGCATTTAATCCATAATGCTATTACACATATCAAAAATCGTAAAATTACCTCGGTGTCGACTCCCAAGGTTCGAAGTACCGTCCAGTATCGCGTGGCCGGGTCACGATCCTGACACGTGTCACATAAGTCGTGTTAGAAATCGAGGGATGTTACAGAAAACCTCTTTAGTCCCACATTGCTCACTTCAAAGAGTACAAACTCTTTATATACAAACATCTACTCTAAAGATTTGCTTTAGAGAAACCCAATGGATATAGTCCAAATTGGCACCCATTGGGTAATAGGTGTAAATATATATATATATTTATATAATAAATATATATATATATATAATTATATTTAAAATCAAAGTTGGGGCCTTTGGGCTTTGGGCTTACATTTGTTAGCCTTGTAAAATCAAATTTTTATTTTATTTTATTTTATTTTATTTTCTTTTATTTTGTATTTTCGAAATTAATTATTGGTAGTTAATTTAGTTATTTTGTGAATAGGTGCGACTGTTGAGAACAAGTGCAACTGTTGAGAATAGGTGTGACTGTTGAATATATTGTTTTGAACAGACACATTGGTTTGAACCAGTGCCTCAAGTTCTATTTAAGTAGAACTAAAACACTGGAAATACATATAATTTTCGAATTTCGTTTTTGAGAGAGAAGAAAAAATCACAGTTTGGCAGACTTTCGAACTTGGTGATTTTTGGTTCAAAAGAGCATCCGGTTGTATCCACGGGGGCGAGATCTTTGAAGAAAATTCAATCACCGAATTCAAGGAAATTTCTGTCTTAGGACATTGCTTCTGTGCAAGCCTCCGGTTAGAAATTTATTTTGTTGATTGATTCTGTTATTAATTATTTGTAAAACTTTATTCATTCATATATATTAGTATCATTATTTATTGTTCCGGACAACAATCTAAGACAGAAAATTTTTCAGAAATTTCTGAGATTTTGTGTTGTTTTGTGAATTTCAGAAATTCTGAAAATGGTGGGACAATCGAGTTTGAACAACTCTACAAAGTCAGAAGACAAGTCTGAGAAGTCCAAGGGAGTGGATTTCAAGAGGCATGAAGAAAAGCCTGAAAAATTCACGGGAGTGGATTTTAAAAGGTGGCAACAAAAATTGTCGTTCTACTTGACAACCCTCAATCTTGCACATATTGTAAGAGAGGATGAACCTAAGACAGAGATGAGGATCCTCTATCGAAGGAGACTATTATGTCCATTGAGAATTGGAGAAATTTCGACTTTCTTTGTCGCAATTACATCCTTAATTGTTTGGATGACAATTTATATGACATATATTCGTCATATGACACAAAGAAAGGAAGTATGGAATAATCTTGAGAAGAAATACAAAATTGAAGATGCGGTGCGAAGAAATTCATAATTGGTAAATTTCGAAATATCTCATGGTGGACTCCAAAGCTGTCATTAAGAAAGTAGAGGAAATCCAAGTCTTGATTCATGAACTCGCATGCGAAGGATGTTCTATCAATGAACACTTTCAAGTTGGTGCAATTATTGAGAAGTTACCTCCTTCGTGGAAAGATTTTAAGATTTATTTAAAGCACAAAAGGAGGAGATGACTATAGAGGACTTGATTTTGAGGCTTAGAGTTGAAGAAGATCATCGCAAGGAGACAAAGTTGAAGTACCTACCTTTCTTGCAAAAGCAAATGTGGTTGAAGGAGAGGCTTCAAAATCCAGATTTGAGGAAGAACAAAGCAAAGAAGTTTTCGTGAAACACTCCAACAAATTTGCACCTAAAGGCAAGCCCTTTAAGAAAGTTAAAGGTAATTGTTGGGTGTGTGGAAAAGCGGCCATAAGGCTCAAGAATGTCGTCACCGGAAAGATCAACTCGCAAAGAAATTCTTCTCAAAAGAATCACGTCAATGTCACAACTATCGAAGAAGATTTGGTTCTTTGTTATTTCGAAGTCAATATGATTGACAATGTTAAAGGTTGGTGGATTGACACAGGAGCAACTAGGCATATTTGTGGCGACAAGGCATCGTTTTCAACCTTTGAAGATGTTACTAATGATGAAAAACTCTACATGGGAAATTCATCTACTTCAACTCGTCAAAGGAAAAGGGAAAGTGTTCTTTGAAATTTACTTCGGAAAAACTCTTACTTTGATTGATGTACTTTATATTCTGAAATACGAAAGAACTTAGTCTCGGTACTCTTCTTACTAAAAGGGGATTCAAACTAGTGTTCGAATCTGATAAGTTTGTGCTATGTAAGGCTACAGACTATATAGGACGAGGATATTTAGTAGATGGAATGTTCAAACTGAATGTAATGGTTACTAATGTTATGAATAAAGTGAATGCTTCTATTTATATCGTGGATTCTTATGATATTTGGCATGCTAGATTAGGCCATGTAAATAATAGGTCTATTAGTAGAATGATTAATCTCAATTTATTACCTAAATTTAATTTTGATGTGAAGCACAAATGCCAAACTTGCACTGAATCTAAGTTTGCTAGGAAATCTTTTAAAAACGTCCTAGGAAGGTCAAATGAATTGTTAGGATTAATACATAGTGACCTTTGTGACTACAAATCAACCCCTACAAGAGGAGGAAAAAATTACTACATTACTTTTATAGATGATTGTAGTAAATATTGCTATGTCTATTTGATTAAAACTAAAGATGAAGCTTTTGATATGTTTAAGACATATAAAGTGAAGTTGAAAATCAATTAGATAAAAGGATCAAAGCAATAAGAACGGATAGAGGTGGAGAATATGAATCCTCTCGAATTTGTTGAATTTTGCAAAGTAGTCATGGAATTATACATCAAACTACGACACCATACACACCTCAATGAGAATGGTGTCGCGGAGAGGAAAAACAGAACTTTTAAAGACATGATAAATTCTATGCTAAATAGTTCGGACTTCCACATAACATGTGGGGAGAGGCACTACTTACAAGCAAATTATATCCTAAATAGAATCCCAATTAAGAAGACAAATAAGTCTCCTTATGAATTGTGGAAAGGAAGAATTCCTACTTTTAAAATTTTAAAAGTGTGGGGTTGTTTAGCAAAGGTACAAGTTCCTATCACCAAGAGAACAAAATTGGGGCCTAAAACTATAGATTGTGTATTTATTGGGTTTGCTAACAATAGTCTTTTGCATATAGATTTTTGGTAATAAATTCGAGATTAATGATATCCATGTTAATACAATTATAGAATCATGCGGATGTGCAATTCTTTGAAGGAATTTTTCCTTATAAAGAACAGAAATCAAGTTCATCAAACAAGAGAGTTCGAGATGAACCATCCACTTCTAATGTTCCAACATTAAATGAAGAACCAAGAAGGGGAAAAGATCTAGAGTTCAAAAGAGTTTTGGGCCGATTTTATAAGTTTTTTGACCGAAACTCGAACCACAAACATATAAAGAAGCTATGACTTCTCGAGGCTATTTTATGGAAAGAAGCCATAAATAGTGAAATAGAATCCATTTTAATTAACCACACATGGGAATTGGTTGACTTACCTCCCGGGATTAAACCGATAGGTTATAAATGGATTTTTAAACGAAAATTGAAAGTTCGATGGATCAATTGATAAATATAAAGCTCGTTTAGTAGCTAAAGGTTTTCGACAAAAAGAAGGGTTGGATTATTTTGATACATATTCTCCAGTTTCTAGAATTACATATATTCGGATGTTAATTTCAATTGTTGCAATTTATAATATGGAAATACATCAAATGGATGTAAAAACAAGCATTTTTAAATGGAGAATTAGATGAAGAGATATATATGGAACAACCCTAGAAGGATTTGTGGTCCAAGGTCAAGAAAATAAAGTCGCAAAAGCTGGTTAGGTCTTTATATGGACTTAAACAAGCACCAAAACAATGGCATGAGAAATTTGACCATACTATGCTTGCAAATGGATTTAAAATTAATGAATGTGACAAATGTGTCTACATCAAAGAATTGAAAAATTCTTGTGTCATAGTATGTCTCTATGTTGATGATATGTTGATAATTGGGACTAATAAGGATATAATCATTTCAACTAAGAAGATGTTGAATTCTAATTTTGACATGAAAGACTTAGGTCTAGCAGATGTCATTTGGGTATTCAAATCAAACGAAATGATAATGGATATATCCTTACTCAATCACATTATGTAGAAAAATATCGAAGAGGTTTAATCAATTTAATTGTAAACCTGTTCCTACCCCATTTGAGCCAAATTGCATACTTAAGAAAAATACCTTGACAAGTGCAATTTCTCAATTAGAGTACTCCCAAATAATTGAAAGTTTGATGTATTTGATGAATTCTACAAGACCGGACATTGCTTATGCAAATTGAATGAGACTTAGTAGATATACAAGCAATCCAAATAATTATCATTGGGAAGCATTGATACGAATACTAAGGTATTTAAAACATACTTTAGAATATGGATTGCATTATACAAAACATCCACCCAGTACTTGAAGGGTATAGTGATGCCAATTGGATTTCGACAATCTTTGAAACAAAGTCAACCAGTGGATATATTTTTACATTGGGAGGAGTCTGCGATTTCCTGGAAATCAACTAAGCAAACGTGTATAGCACGTTCGACAATGGAATCGAGAATTTGTAGCCTTAGATAAAGCATTTGAGGAAGATGAATGGCTAAGAAACTTTCTAGAAGATATTCCATTCTCGCCAAAACGATTGCGCAATATGTATACATTGTGATTGTATGGCGGCAAAGACAAGCTAATGCTAAGAATAATGTATACAATGGTAAGTCAAGACATATAAGCGCGCAGACATAATACTATAAGACAATTACTTTCAAGTGGAGTAATTAGTATAGATTATGTAAAGTCAAAGGAGAATATTGCAGATCCTATGACAAAGGGCTTACCGAGAAATCAAGTTGTATTGTTATCGAGGGGAATGGGTTTAAAGCCTATAAATGAGTTAAGTCTGGTGGAAACCTAACCTAGGTGATTGGAGATCCCATGTACTAGGTTCAATAGGCAAACTGATTAGATGAAACTCGCGAGAAGAACACATATTCGTTCATTCCTAAGATAAAAACTGTGTTCAGAAGAAGTTCAAGGATATGTTAAACATTTAATAACAAATAAAATTGTCACCTATATGATAGTAAATGTGGGTCGCATTTATGAGAACGAGACAGGCTAAATTCTCTAAATCTATCATGAAACCAGGATATGTCCAGGACCAAAATGGACAAAAACGTATAAACTGAATTTTGATAATCGTGTCATGCGTAATACATATTGTCTTGGTTTACTACAAAACGTGAACAGTTCAAGATCCTCCATATCCACTGCGTCACAAAGTAAATTGTCACGGCCCATTTTTATAAATTGCCGACGTGGACGCCAGCTCGAATCCATGTAGACGTCGCAGTAGGCTAGGACACATGTGGACTTATGTATGTTATGAAATTGTGTGTTGCATGCTTATTTGCGGTACAATATATTGATACATGTGTATGTTATATAACAATGCGTGCGATTATGCGTGTCGACGCGGGTACAAAGCAGTTGATAGGACTGAACATTAAGTTGGGGAAAAACACATATTGGTGGGACCCATATTGGTGGGACCCACATGAAATTGATTTGTTGAATCCGGATACAAACCCGGAAAATCCGGATGCATATCCGGAAAATCCGGATTAATTGGGTGGAAAAAGAAGGGTTTGTTTTGGTTTATAAAGAGGGGTGAAGATGGAGAGAGGGATCGGTTGGAGGAAGAAGAGAGAGGGAGAGGAGCTGTAGGAGAAGGAAAGGAGGAGGAGGGAAGGAGAGCAGCAAGGAGGTGAGTTGTTATGGTTGTTTCGTTGGTGATGGTGGAGCGACGGGTTCGGCCATGGTGGCCGAACCCGTTGGTCGCAGTGGAGATGGCAGGGGTACCTCCCCCTGCCATCGGTTCCACCATGGTTGGGGTGGAGAGCCACCCCAACCTGAGGAAGAAGGGTTCTGGAAAAAAAAACCAGAGAAGGAGGTGAGGGAGACGACGCACACACGCGCGTCACGCGCGTGTGCGTCGCTCCCTGGGCCTGCCTAGGCAGGCCAGGCCCGCAAGGGGGCGGGCCGAGCCGCAAGGGGGCGGGCCGAGCCGCAAGGCTCGGCCCTGCCCGCTGGACCCGGGGCCGGTCCGGGTCCAGGGCGACTCGGACCAGGCCCGGACGGGTCGGGTCCGACCCGACCCGGCCCAAACAGTAAAAACAGAAGAAGAAGAAGAAGGAAAAAGGAAAGGAAAAATCATGGAAAATTTCGGAAAAAATCGGAAAAATTATGGCCAAAGAAATGGGAATTGAGGATTTCTAATTTGCCTTGAAAAACGCGAAATGGACAATTTTTGGCCTAACCAATTATAGGAATTAGTTGTAAATTTTCATGATAAATGACATTATTGATAATGGACATAGGGTGATCAATTGGCAACCAAAGACCCAGTGGACTTGGACTCGGGGAATTGACTACGAGCGCGTTGTGAGGTTTGTAAAACCCAAAGGAAAAACTCTCGAGTATTTATTTTGTTTCGTATATTCATTCAATTCCAGTATTCCTGTCCTTTTTATTTACATTCATATTATGTTCCCTTTTGGACGGTTGGTGAGTTATTCCCACCGGATTTCCGTTGTGTGTCTACACAATCTATACCATGGCGTGTGTATCAGGAGTGCTCGGGGATAACGACCCGAGGGAATTGATACGGTTGTCGGTGCGTCGTTGGTTTATGTCGGCCACCGAGGGGGATCAGGTGATAGCTAGTTGGGTACTCCACTAGTGGAATCCTGGAAGGAAGTCCCGGGGTATGGTTTAGTCATTTGGAATAGACATACACACGGTTGCACTTTATCGTTATTTACGCATGCGATGCTCTACTTACGAGTTGTCTCGTTTACATTCCGCATGTTTATTTCACAAATATTTATTGAATTCTATTTATGGATATGAATGCTCGGAGGAGTTCCTTGGGATTTTCTGATGGACTCGTCATCCAATTTCTCTTCGTGATGATTGAGTGCAGATCCTACTACCAGTAAAGGCAAAGGAATCTTAGGCGACTACATTTGACTGCTACCTTTGAGAACTACTTGTATGTGTAATATTTTAATGACTTTTGGAAATGTTTGGGAACTTGTAATACAATTTGGTTACTTGGAAATATTCAGGGGTTTTTCCACAGTAGGTTTCCTTAAAATTGCTTAATACTTTTATACGTACAACTTCCGCTGCTTGTCACATATATAGAATGTACGTACATGCACGTACGAATTTCGAGATGGAAAAAGGACGGGCAGGTGGCGTACACGTGTATAGAGCCAGCTGGCTAGGGGTACATGGAGACACGTCACCCCGGGGCCGCGAGGGCCGCCACATAAATCCAATATGTTTTACTATGGTAAGTTCAAGTCTTTCAGATACTTTTCCTGACAACATGACATGAGACTTCTCTCTCTTTCGTGTATTATAATTTTTGTTATAATTTTTTTAAAAAAAAAAAAAAAAAAAACCAAATTTGAACGAAATGTGGGGTATAGTGATATTTCTATTCAAATGTGGGGTATTGTTAGAACTTGAAAAATGTTTCAAGTGAGTTTGAATAGAAAACCTCTTTAGTCCCACATTGCTCACTTCAAAGAGTACAAACTCTTTATATACAAACATCTACTCTAAAGATTTGCTTTAGAGAAACCCAATGGATATAGTCCAAATTGGCACCCATTGGGTAATAGGTGTAAATATATATATATATTTATATAATATATATATATATATATAATTATATATAATTATATTTAAAATCAAAGTTGGGGCCTTTGGGCTTTGGGCTTACATTTGTTAGCCTTGTAAAATCAAATTTTTATTTTATTTTATTTTCTTTTATTTTGTATTTTCGAAATTAATTATTGGTAGTTAATTTAGTTATTTTGTGAACAGGTGCGACTGTTGAGAACAAGTGCAGCTGTTGAGAATAGGTGTGATTTGTTGAATATATTGTTTTGAGCAGACACATTGGTTTGAACCGATTGCCTCAAGTTCTATTTAAGTAGAACTAAAACACTGGAAATACATATAATTTTCGAATTTCATTTTTGAGAGAGAAGAAAAAATCACAGTTTGGCAGACTTTTGAACTTGGTGATTTTTGGTTCAAAAGAGCATCCGGTTGTATCCTGGGGGCAGATCTTTGAAGAAAATTCAATCACCGAATTCAAGGAAATTTCTGTCTTAGGACATTGCTTCTGTGCAAGCCTCCGGTTAGAAATTTATTTTGTTGATTGATTCTGTTATTAATTATTTGTAAAACTTTATTCATTCATATATATTAGTATCATTATTTATTGTTCCGGACAACAATGTTTTGGTCTATTAATTTAGGGAGTTACTATTAGCACCCCTACATATTATATGTGACGACCCTCCCTTAATCTAGGGCATCACCCGACATAATCGTATTGTTAAGCCTTAATCTCAACCACGTAAAACTTAATAACGTATTACTCAGCCTTTTCACCCTATTCTCCTCGTTATTCGTGTAGAAAGTAATCATTTTACAATTCATCTTATTTCAGAGTTATTTGTTAAGTCATTATCATTTTAAATTTATCAACGGAAAGACTTAACAAAAATATCTATTGTGGAAACCATGAAACAACGATCACATGTATATAAACAATATAAATGCGATAAACAATATAATAACACGTGTCGCCAAGAGTCGTCACACCAAACTATCACTCGACCCAAAATATATGACAACCTAAAGTACTTGTGTCCCTATGCAAAAGTTAATTGGTCCCGTTACATGGATAGTCTTCGCGGTTTTACACAACCCAAATATATACAACCTAAAAGTATGTAAAAAAAAAAAAAAAAAAAAAAAAAAAAGAAGTAAGTCATACAATACAATATCCAAAACCTATATAATATGAAGTAACAACACTCCAATGGCTCAGAGGTAGTCATCAATCTTCTTTTTGCCTAGTTTGCTAGGCAATGGATCTGCATACACCATCGTAAAAAAGACGGTTAGTACAGTAATGTAGAAAGTAACACTGTGAGACATTTATCCACATTTCCAAACATGACAGAAAATATACCAAACAATACATATATTCACTTCACATATACAATATTCAAACACAAATACATTACCAAACATTACAGTTAAACAATGTGATTTTAATAGAATGATTAAACATGAACTAAATTCATTAAATTGTGGCTCTAACTCTTTAGCCTATATATAACCTTCTTGGTCACATAGACCTTAGGTAGTCATTTTTTTCGTAATGCACGTAAGTACTATCTTTATTAGTTGTAAAACACGACTTATCAACCTCATGTAATAGGTCAACACATATAGTACTTCGATATTACCCTAATTGGTCACCGCTTAATCATATCATCAACTTCATATAGAAGGTATGTGACATTAACTAATTAGTATACCGGCATCCCCTAGTCCCATAACCCGTATGTCGTGTGCACTCCAAAACAACTCATGAATTCTAAGCACATATTCTAACTTGTCTACAATCATACATTAAAATAAGACACACAATTCATGCTACTAAGAATACTTCAAGTATAACAATACAATCATTATAAACATGAAGCAACATCGACGAACGAAATAGAGAGAAATATCACAATCAACTTACTTACAATCCACGCAAAGTCCATAGGCTAACTCGACCTCCCGACACCTTGTATCTCACCAACGACCCCTCGAGACTCCTCCCTAGTTTTTTGAGATTAATTAGGATGTTTTAGGACTTATACAAGCTATCAAACTGGAGTAAATCAATTATAAAATCCCTAAACTCATAGCTTTTGCTAAAAAAAAAAACCTTCAAGAACACCTACAACTTCAAAACCCCATAACTTTATCAATTCAAATTGCAATCTAGATTTTTTTGGTAGCAAATTTATTAGGTTTTCGCGAGGAGTCCAAATCTATCAACCAATTTTGAACATGATTTCATTACCCTCTAAAATTAAGCAAAAACAAGAACTGAAGTAATATTAAAAATTTTTTTAACAAACTTTTATAAATTGATAATGTACACTAGCTAACCTAGTTGTAGAACACCCCTAGCTTGATTCATACCTTGAAATCCACAAAAACTTCTCCACATCTACTGATCTTCTTCTCCAAATCTTCCTTCTCTAGATTTCTTACTTTTATAAGCAATTATATACTTCTTTATGAAGTTTTATTTAATCGATGTGGGACTAAATTTTACTCCATACATATTTAACACTCCATCTTAGACCGAAAGTGTCATGATTTAAGGGGCTTTTTTCTCTCTAAGTCTCATCCAAACCATGAACTTTGATATCATGTTAATTTTTATATTGGGCCCGCCTACGCAATGCGGGCATACAAATATTATCTCACCTTAACCACCTTCAACTTCATAAGAGTATGTAACGGCCTAAATTTAATTCACCATTATTAATGACTTGGTTGCAGACGTGACTATCAACTCGGACGCTCGTGGGACCCGCAACTAGGCTAGTGCGCATCTGAAGCTAAGTAAATAGTTATTTTTGTATGTTGATTTGTCTAAATTGCAATGTTTACGTTAAAATAGATTAAACGACATCATAATGTTTGTAATTATAGACCATTTGATGGGTGAGATTGTGTGTTACGTATTTACCTTGATATGCGTGTCGACACGGGTACCGGGTAGTCTAAAAGACTAAATACTAGGCCGGAGGACATAATACACACAATAAATGAATAAAATGAGTTAAATAATAATATTTAATGTCTATTTGGTGATTAAGGTAATGGTAGCACGCGTATGTCGCGGTTCGGGACACGAAACCGGGCGTCGGAACACCCGAAATGCCACTTTTTGGTTTAAGAACAAGGGCGAGTGTGCTATCGGTATCCAAATTAGAGTCATTAGAAGGTCAATAATGGAGCAAATGGAGTGCATTGGATTGCCTTGAGATGTACAAGTGAGGAGAGATCACAATTTGACTATAAAAAGTCACTTGACTTTCAAAACCATCACATTTTCTTTTTCTTTATCTTTACATCCGAAATTGAAGAGAAGAAACAAGGGTTTTGGAGATTGAAACTTGGTGATTTGAGGAGCTTGGAGTGGTTGATTCATCAAAGTAAGGTGAGAACCACAATTACCTCAATTTTCTTTACCTTTTGATCACAATTTTTTAGGTGTTGACGAATCCATTAGGGATTGTTAGTGGTTGTTGAGTAGTTATTTTGGTAGGTGTTAAGTGCTATGAAGTTCAGTAGTTGGTGTTGTGGTTGTTGTTGTTGGTGGTGGAGGGGTTTAAAACCCAAAATTTTGGCAAAAAGCTTATATCTAGAGCGCACGTGGCGCTATGTGGACATGTAGCGTACTACACTCTATGTTACGAAGAACACAAGTTGCCCAGTATGGGTAGCGCGCTACCCAAAAGGTATAGAGCACTACATTGTGCATAACTTAGAATATTTTTATGCTATTCAACCTAAACTATATCCAAATGACTCAAAATCACTTATACATGGAACTAGGTTATTTAGGCGATAATTTGGATATCGGGAAATTGGTGGAGCTGGACTGGGGGTTAATTACTGGGACACGGAGTGCGTTTTGAGGTGTGTAGTATCCTAACTGAAATTACTTAAGCAGTATTTATTTTTACTTTTTAATTCATGTTCTGTCTTTCAATACTCTATTCTTGGTGTGGTTTAAATGGACGGACATTGAGGCTCTCACTCCATGCCATTTCTGTGTGTATGTCCACTAGGCCATAACACGTGCGTCGGGATCTTGGTGAATAGGTCGACCCGAGAGTCGCGTTGGGGCACGTGTGGGTGCGTCGTTGGTTCCACGTCGACCACCTAGCGGATCCAGATACTGGTCTTGCTTGAGTGCTACTCGCCGACAGTAGTCTGTTGGGAGTCCGAAGTATAGCGCTAGTCGACCCTAGGCTTTAGGAACACACATTTGAGCTTGCACTAATACTTATGCATGCGATGATCACGGTTGCCTGTATTTATTTTCGCATGTTTATTTAATAGTTTTGTTTAAATTTCACTTTTTACTTTCAGTATTGCTCACTTAATTTCCTTGGGAATACTCACTCTGGACTCGTCATCTGCCTTTTGTGATGGCTTGAGTGCAAATCCTAGTACGAATCGAGGCAAGGGCAAACTACGGAATACCTGTGATTCAGAGATATTGTGTCAGGCTTGTACGTTTATATTATACATATTTTATCTTATTTTGGGATTTGGGTTGTGAGACACTTCAGGACTCTATATTGTTGATATTTTGAGATCTTTGAGGTTTATATTTGATATATGTTGTCATATGAGTTTTCCACACTAGGTATCGGAGTTAAATGCATGACATAATATTTCATATTTTAGCTTGTCATGATAAAAGACTTCCGTTGTGGTTTATTTGGGATTAACATGATATTATATGTAGATGATTTGAGTTCATTAACAATTTAAACAGTAGATTGTTGTTTATCGAGGTTAATAATGATTAAATGGTGGATGAGATGGCATGGGACACACACTGCTAAGCCAGGTTGTGGGCTCGCATTGGCCCCGTGGCGGTCCATTTGGAAAATGGGTCGTTACAGAGCATTTCCAATAGGGGGATGTGGATTGGAGGTAAATGTGTGTAACATTGAATTAAATATACATTGAAGATTTAAAAAAAAAAAAAAAAAAAAAATTCTCCGATGGGGTGTGGATTGAGAATATGGCATAGAAAAAGTGACACAGTCTACCACACCCTCTAGATTTAGAATATCTAGAGGGTACTATAGACAGTGTACATTATACCACATCATCGAAAACTATACAATAACCATATACGTATACTTTACGAAATCGATCAATTAAAAAACTTTATCAAACATTGCGTTTTTTTTATATATATTGATGCTATACGTTTCTTTCTTTTTTTAGTATTTTTTGTATTTATCAATTAGATACAAGTAACTTTTAAAAAAAGATAATACAAACATGATATTTTGTTTTCAAAATATCAGTTATGATTTTTTATATGTAGGATATATATATATTTTTATGATGAATAAGTAATACAAACAATCGATGTTTTGTAAATATAATATTTTTACACATAATCATTTAACAACTAATAATTTAATAAAAAAAATTAAAAATTGCCCCTCAAAGGTGTAACCGTGTAATCCACATTGATTTGAATGTGAATTTATGCCACACAAAGTAGACATTTTTTACACATTGATGACATGATAATAATCCGCAGGCACAATCCACATTCACCATTCGAGATGCTATAAGAGGCTTTGGGTCTCCGCGGCAGTGCCGTTTCATTTGACGACACTTGAATCAATGATGTTGAAGTCGTTTGTTTCGTATGCGACTCTCCAAAGCCCGCCAACCGTTCGACGAAATGCATCACTGAACTCCCTCGCCCGCACAGCGCCGCAATCGCCACCAACCTCCGCATACGTCCACCTCCCGTTCTGCAGAAAACGCTGCCACTACTGCGACTTCCCCATTCTCGCACTGGGCACTCGCAGCGGCGACGACGACGACGACCCGCGAATCACAGACTACGTCCATCTCATCTGCCGAGAAATCCAAGCCACCAGAGACCCAGACCCCGACGACCCGCCTCTCCAAACCGTCTACTTCGGCGGGGGCACGCCATCGCTGGTGCCGCCGAAGCTGGTGCTGTCGATCGTCGACGCGTTGAGGGGGAAGTTCGGAGTGCGTTCCGATGTGGAGATGTCGATTGAGATGGATCCGGGGACGTTCGATGCGAGGAAGATGAGGGAGTTGGTTGGGGAGGTGGGCGTGAACAGGGTGTCTCTGGGTGTTCAGGCGTTTCAAGATGAGATTTTGAGGGGGTGTGGGAGGGGGCATGGGGTGAGGGAGGTTTATGAGGCGTTGGAGATTGTGAGGGGTTGTGGGGGTTTGGGGAATTGGAGTTTGGATTTGATTTCTTCTCTGCCTTATCAGACGTTGGAGATGTGGGAGGAGAGTTTGAGACTTGCAGTGGAGGCACTGCCTACTCATGTGTCTGTGTATGATTTGCAGGTGGAGCAAGGGACCAAGTTTGGAGCACTGTAAGCTAACTTATTAGACACTATTTTCACTGTAAAAATCAAGTCTTTTTCACTGCGCACCGACTAATCCACGCTCGACACTATCGAGGTCCAAGTAGAGGGTAGAGGGTAGCCCTCTCAATCAAATCTTTCAAAACTAGACTTTTTTTTAGGTATGAATGGTATCTGGACTTAACTGACTACTCCGACGGTTTGACCCGTCTCTTCCACCCGCAATATTTGTTTAGGTGTGAACCACTCATTATTCGGTCGAAACCAGATATTTGTTTAGGTGTGAACCACTCGTAATTCAAACTTAACTTATTACTTTGAGCTCGAACCATAGTCGGCCATAAGGGGCTTTGGCACTCTCAAATGGGCAAACAAACTCCTTTCGAATGGCTCGAACTCGAGAGTTGAGACACTACTTGAGGAGCTAGAGTGTCGAGCCACTCGGAGTTGTTGGTGTAAAATCAAAGCTTTATTTTTGAATTGTTTGGTGTAAAAGATTGGGAATTTGAATCTGGGCATACTTGACTTGCAGATACACACCAGGGGAGTTTCCTCTGCCTTCTGATGCTCAATCTGCAGAATTCTATACAATGGCTTCAAAGACACTAACTGGTGCTGGGTATGAGCATTATGAGATCAGTAGCTATTGCAAGGAGGGTTATCAAAGCAAGCACAATCAGACATACTGGGAGAACAAACCCTTTTATGGATTTGGTCTTGGGGCAGCTAGTTATATGGGTGGAGTGAGGTTTTCAAGGCCAAGGAAGATGAAAGAGTACATGGGTTTTGTGCAAGATTTGGAGAATGGATTATTGTTGTTGGATCACAATCACAAAGAGAGCATTGATTACAAGGATGTCGCGATGGATGTTGTCATGCTTTCACTTAGAACTGCAAGAGGCCTTGATGTGAAGTCCTACAAAGAATCATTTGGAGACACTCTTGTTGTCTTTCTTTGTGAGAAGTTTAAGCCATACGTGGAGAGTGGGCATGTCATTGCCCTTGATGAGGAGAGAAGAACCTTGTCTGCGGATGAGTTCAGCTCATTGTTATCCGATGTAGAGAAGCTCGGTAAGGTTGAAGGAGTGGCATTTATCCGACTAAGCGATCCAGAGGGTTTCCTCCTGTCAAATGAGTTGATATCCATGGCATTTGAAGTTCTATCTCCATAGCAATTCAGATCAATTCATGCTCAAATTTTGAGAGCGGATGAAATTCAATGAAACAAGTACCTTCATGAGCAAGCAACTCGCAACAAGGTGTGGCAAACTAAAATACCTTATTGCATGCCAAAAGAAAAATTGACCATTTCAGAACAATAAAAATATATCCAAGGCACAACATTGCAACCATTTTCGCCATTACAGCGAGTATTATCAATAACAATGTTAAGGATACACGAGTAAGATCGAAATTGTATTATTTCCACCAATGTCTGAAGTTAAACCAACATGTTGATCTTAATTATAATACTACAAAGAATTTTGCGTTCAGCCAGTGCCTCAAAATACAACCTTCAAGTTTCTTTTACTTGCATAATGATACATTTCAAACTGGGCTTTAATGTTACAAGAATGACCTCCTTCAGAGAGATGATAACTGAGCGAGTGAAGCATACACAATGTCAAAAGCTCAGACTCGACAATTTCAAGTTTCCAACCGTTCGCCTCAGGATATCCGCGACAGCTTGAGAATCCTTTCATCAATAAATAGCAATCACATGGTTGGTGCCTGTAAGCAGCAGTTCTTCCATCAAAATTCCTAAATGAAAAATCAAATGATGTTAGTTGTGCAATAAGGCAATATGCACGTAACAAAGCTTCATGTTTAGAAGTCTTTGAATTCGATATTGGTTCCCACCAAGTGAAAAAACATTTGGAATGTTCAAAACTGAAATTGAGGATACAATACCAATTAAAATGACTTTGTTTTCTGATTCTTTCGAGGAATGCGCTTAAGATCTTGGACTCCTGCTCTCATATTCCTGGATTTCCACATTTAAATATCATTATAACATTCATACAATTGTGTGAAAGTAAAGGAAACAACGATTAAGGAAGATGTGGTACCAATGGTACAAGTAGACAATGAAATAGAATAATGGAAGCAGCACAAGAGTCATGGCGGAAATGGCAATATACAATGTACTAGTATGCTTCTGCAATGATGAAACATTACAGCATAAGATTAGAAAGAGAGATAAATTGAAAACTATCATCCAATTTGATTCAATATTTGTTTGGATTTGCAGTGTTATCTTTCAGACAAAAGGGAGACGAGATTATGATGTTGGGCTTTCAGTCCTTCTGCAAAATGAGTTCTCATGTCCATTGTGAGTTGAATCACTAAAGCTGCTTACCTTTCCTCCTCTGGAAAAAGGTTTTGGCCCTCCATTGCAAGTATGGGAATCACAAAATTGGCGCAAGAACAATTCTGCAATTCCAAAATAGATATTAACACCTTGCATAAATATAAAACTTGTCGCCATTATAATACCAAAAACATAATGACGACATTGGTGATCGCATACAATATCATTACTTCAGCATAATCACCCTTCCCTACTAAGAAGATTTATACAACAAGATCTATATCATGGAAATCAGTGTCTACTAATGGATCCTTCAACTACCCAATTTCCTAATGATACCCCCCAACCCATATAAGACATCTAATTCTACTGCTACTAACGAAATAAGGATAAATGAATAAACATTCTAGTTATTTACATTAAGAATAATAAGAACAATCGCAGTAATGGAGAAGGAAGAAGACAACTTAAATCATAAGAAAACAAGTAAAATATACCATGAAGGCGGCTAGCTGAAGGGCCATCGCTCACAGGAAAACAACTACCAGCAAGACTCTACATCACAATAAGAGACCATGAGCACATGGAACATGAAGCTGACTATTGAGAAGTCAAGGATATAAGAGTGGTCTATAACAAACCTCACAAAGATGCCGATTTTTTGACGCAGCTGCAGGATTGCATTTGGTTTTGCGCAATTTGGAATCCATTACAAGGTCGCAATGTAGAGCACCGCATAAGTCGGCCAAACACATGCTGTGGCTCTAGATATATATTGCATATTAGAATTTCTATAAAACCTAACTAAGGCAAAGAGTAAAGAAAGGTACTAGGAGTGATTTACTCCATATCAAAACTTCTTTGAAAAGATTGAACATCAAAATTCAAGGCAAGGACCCAAGGCCAACATTCTATAAATTGCACCATCTAAAATAAAAGAAGCATAGAGCATTAGATTTACATTTTGTAGGAATGGTTCGCATCACATGAGCATTATAAACAAAAATAAGTAAGTAAAATAGAGTTTGATCAATAAATAAGTCACTTCAAGTAACAAATAAAATGGAAAAGATAAAGGATGTAATAACAAATCACAATTAGTTTTCGGAACTCTGAAGCTAAATATCCTAAAACAGAAAAGCCATACAACTGTGAATGTCTATAAGAAATAATAGGCATTCTATTTTTGATCTCACATTTTGAAGTGGCTACACTCAATTGTTTCATTTAATAATTTACTAATACAATATTTCCAGTATCGTTATGGAGAGCAGCGCTCTTTTTATCTAATTTTGATTCCAATTTTTTTTTTACTGGGCAACAAAAAGTATGACAAGCCTAGTGAATTATTTCTCATGACGAAGAATTGATAGTTGGGGATCTCCACAGAACAAACAAGTGAAATCTTTTAACCCTTAAACACTTTCTAATCGCTATAAAGTAAATTTCAACCACTTTAATCAGTAAAAAAAACACGAAACTGTAACAAAAACAAAAGTAGAAGCGTAAGTCGAATCACATACAACATTCAGCAAATTATAGTGCCTGTTATCAAAATGCTGATCAAGGAACTTCTCTGCACGAAAACTTTTCTTACAATATCCGCATTGCCAATCATTTACATCCACATGAATCTTGTGCATCTCCTGATCTCTGAATAGGTTGTTGTCATCATGCAGTCTACACCTACTTGAAATTTTATAATTCTCTTTTTCCACGAAGGGCATCAGATACTACATAAACATTGTTAGTGTAAGAAATTAGGGACTGCATAATTACATCGATAAATCAAAATTAAGCATAATGATTTAGTACAAAACAAATTAGCCACTAATTAAATACCTCATCAATAATTTTCCAGGCCGCCCTACTCCTATCTCTGGAACAGTGAATTCCATGAGTGTGATCGTGTTCTTGCTCAAGGGATCTAGAAGAAACCAAATAAGGTGTGTAATATAAAATGGAGTTCTTAAGACAAATCGGCAGTATGCAAGAAGTTTTACAAAAATGACAACATTTTAGATATCATCCAAACAATTAAAAATCTAGTAAAGAAAGTCAATGTAGAAATACGAACATCACAGAGGCAGAAAATATGCTGTCTTCCAATTCTATGCATGACATAGGAATTTATTGTGCAATTCACACGCCTATAAAGAAGAATGTGATGCATGTAAATGCAAGTTTGGCTTGTGTTGGATGTGATCAAACAAGGAATGTGAACTAATGGCCACCAAAAAAGTATCCAAAGGGTGTGGCAAGATAATAGTTCAGGTACAAAGAGAAAAACTTTCTAATACAATATACGAGGATTAACAAACATAAACTAAAGATGTATACGGAACATATTGAGTAAACGGATCTGAAGCAATATGTCTTCATTGAAATATAGCTTAAATAAAAGTATAAATAGTACAAGAATCGACATTACCATCCAATAAAGAGATATTGAAGTACAATATTTGTTTAAGTAATCACAAAAGACCAAACAAAACTCTGGAGTTTCTCAAAGGTTGCAAGTAAGCTAAAAATATCAGATTTCAATTTTCAATCTTATTAAGTATATGTGTCCTAATCACTCCCTTTGCACGTCCTCTTTCTCATTCCTACCCAAATGTGAGTTTTTTGAGGTATACCAAAATGAAACTTAAATAGAAGAGATCTGAAGCTTTTAAGGCCAATAGTGCTGCAGAAAACAAAATTGCTCACCGAGGCTACACTTTGAGGCTTACAAAAGATATTTACCTTCCAGTTATGCCTTCAAACTCCTGCAGAATAACAAATAAAAAATAAATTATTATCTTTCAGGAATGAAGGACAAAACAGCAAAACATAGAGGATAAGCTTGACACTAGAATTATA
The DNA here is from genome assembly GCA_039657365.1 of Stephania yunnanensis. Classification (NCBI taxonomy): domain Eukaryota; kingdom Viridiplantae; phylum Streptophyta; class Magnoliopsida; order Ranunculales; family Menispermaceae; genus Stephania; species Stephania yunnanensis. The sequence continues at coordinate 53,608,755 of CM077589.1, read as the reverse complement.
AACACATGAAATATTCACGGGTTAAGAAGAATGCCACAATGTCACTGCCACGTAACCATAAAAAATGAAGACCTAAAAGACCAAGGAAACAAGGGAACAATCAATGTCAAACAAATATTTTTGTAGATCGCCTGAGTTGTTTTGTTATAATGCAACCCTTAAAATGCTGCTCTAAATGTCGAATCTCTGACAACCCTCTCATCAAAGTCTTCTAAGACAATGTCTTCAAACTCTAAAAGTTCAAATGCCCGAAATTTAGATGTCATAACCATTACTCGTCATAATTAATCTAAGCTGCAACTATCCAAACGTAGTATGAAGCTATAGTGTCATCTGTCAAGATAGTTCGTAGACAGGGTTGACAAATATCCACCATCTAGAACAGCATTGTGAGGGTGGTGTTCTAGGAAAACAGCATGTGCGACCTTCCCCAGTCTTGCAGCTATATGTTCTTCATATGCCAATTCTTTAATACAACTTTCCGCGCAAGATTCATGCGAGCCCGTGTAGAGGCCCAGTACAGGAAGTATTTGCTCCTGTAGCTTGCGTTGAGACAGCCAGATTATTAATTTTTATAACCACCCGGAGACGAAGCACTACATCGGATGGATGTAGAGTCAGCTTTGTTGAATGGATATAACAGTTAAAGAAAAGTTAATCACGAAGACTATAGCAAAGCATGGATTTGGTTGCAACATCATTCTCGCAACGGTTCTCAAGACCCAAAAGGCACCTTTGTCTACGCGCTCCATTGATCAAACTTCTTGTCACGGATGTAAATTTTTAACTAAAAAGTTGTAGGCAAATTCAATGCTCCAAGTCCTTTCTCTAACTAATCCTCTCAATCAAAATTAGTCTCCTTCACTACCGCAACTGCACCGCTAGTCCTCTTCGCTTACGTTCAACAACTAAATATCTACTTTGCAAATAAGAAACTGATCAAAAGACACTTTTTTATTTTTAGGAGAAATCATAAGACACTCTCCGGCACTCTTGTCTCCTTTCTTCGCCTTCCAACAATCGCAAACGCAGATTCGGTCCGCGGCGAATTCGATTTTCTGTTCTCTAACTCTACACAGATAAACCCAACTTCCAAAACCTAAAATTTGATTCTCTCAAGTGTATCCTCCATTCACAAACAACAACAAAAACCCAATCAATTCAAACTAGACAAAGCACTCCTAACATCAAAACAGCAAAACTAAGAAACCCCAATTCAGATTGAACTAAAACCAACAACTAACATTCAGAGACAATCTGAACAAAACCCATCAAGGGCAGAATCAAAATTCAACCTTGCTGCCTCCCATTAAAAAAAAACCCTTTTTTTAGAAGACTCGATTGGCTCTACAAGCAATCCACGCACCACCAAAGAAGAGGAAGATCAATGGATTCATTACTGTGAGTGCGCGCGCGGGTGTACCTGATTAGACAGAGATGCTACTGCGAAGATCAACAATAGAGAGATCGATAGATTGAGAAGAGCAAGTCTGGGTGCTGCGACTGCGATCGACCTCTCCATCTCTCTCTCTCTCTCTCTCTCTCTCTCTCTCGGAATTTACAGAGCCCTTCGTCGCTCGATTCTCTCTGTTGTTTCTTTGTTCGGTCGACTAGTGTAGCTTCATCGATCGTGGCCGTTGATCTTGTTTTCATGAATGGATTCCAATGCACTCTGTCTATGCCTAAGTATTGTGTTTTGTTTGGAATTAGATTATTCTTTTTTTTTTTTTTTTTCACAAATAAAATATTGTTTTCTTAATTGAATTCATTGCCATTAACCATTTTTTTCACTAATATGTTGAAGTTAATCTTTTGATTTTTTGCTAATATATATTGGGAACACTTCTTAGTATTTTTATTGGAGACAGATTTTATTATGTAAAAGATATGCTTAAAAAAATTAAAAGATTCGAATGTGTGACATCTCACCCTGATAAAAAAATAGCAAGTAACTCTAATCATTACTCGAGATAACCTCAGAGTATTAGTTATTAACTTTTAGGTATTAAACCAAAATAAATTTAAATTTGACATGAACTTCTATTTTTAATTATCCATTTATTTTCTCTTCATTGATTTTTTATTTTTTATTTTGTTTAAATCACCAAATATTTAGACTCCTTGACACCCTTATTCGCCTCAAATCGCGCATATTGTGAAGACATTAATGTTTTTATTCTCAAAACTTCAACTAGACTCATTTCTACTATCAATTCTCTCAAAGTGTTGGGTTTTTTTGGCATTATGTGAAAAAAAAAGCAGTGAAAGGGTCGTGATTGCTAATCAGATTAGATCAACGGCTGAAAACCGATCATGCACAGAGACCCCACCAGAGACCCAGACAATCAAACACAAATCACTTCCCAATCAACCTCCACGGACGGCTCAAAAAGCCCACACAAATCCCCTGTTCGCACGAGCTTCACAGTGAATCAACACCATTAAACAATCACTCGAAAAACTCGTCAATGTCAGCGACGACGATTCTTCGCGCACAGCTCACGAGCCCATTTTTCAAACACTTCAATTTGTTCGATCACAAATTCACGAGAACCCCAATTCACGACGTGTTTTAAAAAATGGTGGTTGACCCAGAACACATGAAATTCAGATCTATCTGACGAAACCCCTTGAAGGGTAGTCATGGATTCAGCTCTAATGGCGAAAGTTCTGATCTTTTTGGTGTTCATTTGGGTTTTGGTTGATGGGTCTGTGGCGGATTCGGCTCAAAAGGCACCTTGGAGGGTGCACACGTTGTTCTCTGTGGAGTGCCAGGACTACTTCGATTGGCAGACTGTTGGGCTTGTTCATAGTTTTAAGAAGGCCAGGCAACCAGGGCCGATAACTAGGTTGCTTAGTTGTACTGAGGAGGAGAAGAGGAAGTATAAAGGGATGGACTTGGCTCCCACTTTAGAGGTGCCATCAATGAGCAGACACCCCAGGACTGGAGATTGGTATTTGTTTGATTGATTGATTGATTGGTGTTTTTTTTTTGTTTCATGAATTGTTAGTTTTTGAAGTTAGATTGTGATCTGGGTATGTTTTTGGTTTTATTAACATATAGGGTGTTTTAAACTGAAAATGCCCCCACAAGAAAATTTGACTCAATAGAAATTGAAGAAACTTCTACGATGTAGTGGTAGACTGGAGTTAACTTGGGGCGTTAAAAGGATTTGGAATAAACACCATTGATTGCACTAAATTGAGCGCAATGGGAGACTCTGATCCATGTAGCCGAATCCAACTAATTTGGGATTGAGGTTTTGTTGTTGTTGTACATGGGTGAATTTCATGGCATCTAGTTTTGTGAGATTGATTGGATTAGTCTGCTAATAGAGTTTGTTTGCTTTTGATTGTTTTTCAAAAAATGGAAAAAAAAAGGGTCTTATTAGGATTGGAGCTCTCAATTTCCTGGATCAACGATAGACTTCGTTACTTACTGTTGATGCGTTAAGTGTTTTCTGTTAGTCTGTTCTACATTTTTCTTTTTCGGTTGCGGTACCGGTATATATGGTAACCTAGTTGTGTGTAAATTGTTATGAGAAGACTGCAGAGTTTCATCGAAGAATATGTTCAGGACAAACTCGTATAATGAATAGCTTTAGTAATCCAAAGGCGTGCTACCTTTGGGGTTCGATACTTTAGTAATGACTATATACTGTTGGAGTGAACAAATTCATCTAAAACCTACTCACACTCTTGCAAACATGTGCGCTTTTGTGGATCCTGCCTATGTTTTTGTTGATGCGCAGCATATTGGCAATGCTCTTAAGTTGGTAAAATAGAGGAGAGACTATCCATTCGTATCCTCGACTTAAGATTTCCCATTTTTCTGCAGGTATCCTGCTATAAATAAGCCAGCTGGTGTTGTTCACTGGCTTAAACATAGCAAAGAAGCAGAAAATGTTGATTGGGTTGTGATCTTGGATGCAGACATGATCATTCGCGGTCCAATTATACCTTGGGAACTTGGTGCAGAGAAAGGCAAGCCGGTTGCTGCATACTACGGGTATAGAACATCAATCATCATTAGCTCATAACTCCTAGTTTAGGGAATTCTTAGGACCAAAGTGTGCTGTAATAACGTAGTAGTATTATGAAGGCGTCGACTAGAATTTTGGGGCGGAATTCTTCATGCAGCATTTTTATTCTGGGTGCTAGCTTTGAGTAACCCCTCGCTTAGCGGAAAAAATAATCACCCAGGATATAATATTGATTCATGGAGTTTGCATAATATACAGGTTATATTGCAATTGATTTCAATTTGGTTCAATATCCTTGTTCAGTCCAAAAGTGAACTGTACCTTTTTTTTATGAGAGATTTATGTCGGCGTATTCCATTTATGTTCATCAAGTTTGTGACGGAAAAGATTGACACTGAGATACTTTAATCTTTTGCTCAGATATTTGATCGGATGTGACAATATTCTTGCGAAACTGCATACAAAACATCCAGAACTCTGTGATAAAGTTGGTGGCCTCTTGGCAATGCATATTGATGACCTGAGGGCGCTTGCACCGCTGTGGCTCTCAAAGACAGAAGAAGTAAGAGAGGACCGAGCACATTGGGCAACAAATATAACTGGTGACATATATAATTCTGGGTGGATCAGTGAGATGTATGGATACTCATTTGGGGCTGCAGAAGTGAGTCTGCTGTTCTAATGCTATTCTTTTCCTTTTTTCTCCCTCCTAAGAACATACAGCTATTTCGAGCCAAATTAACGTTCATTTGTGGTTTCATTGGCGGCCAGGTGGGACTTCGGCACAAGATTACTGATGACTTGATGCTCTACCCAGGATATGTTCCACGAAGAGGTATCGAGCCTATTCTTTTCCATTATGGCTTACCAATTATTGTCGGGAATTGGTCCTTCAGTAAATTGGAGAATCACAAGGATACTATCGTGTATGATTGTGGTCGTCTCTTCCCTGAGCCTCCATTTCCGAAAGTGGTAAACAACCATATCATTATTAATGTTGGGTTTTCCCAATAGTGCCAATCTGTGCTATATTTTGGGAAAGCAACCTAGCTAAAGATTTAACATGACATCTCCACTTGCTAATGCGTACTGTTATTTTGGAGTTGTTATTAGATTTAAACTTGTTTTCTCCACGTGCAGATTCAATCTATGGAAGCTGATCCGGACAAAAGACGGGCCCTGTTCTTGAGCATAGAGTGCATTAACTCTTTAAACGAGGGCCTTATGTTACATCATGCATCCAGGGGATGCCCCAAGCCGAAGTGGTCAAAGTACTTGAGCTTTCTGAAGAGCAAGACTTTTGCTAATCTCACTCGGCCTAAATACGTCACTAATAATAGGTTTATGAATGTCGAAACTGAGGAACAGCAGCAGGACTTTGGTGAGAGGAAAGTAGTGCGTCCAAAAATCCACACCATCTTCTCCACCGAGTGTTCCCCATATTTTGATTGGCAAACTGTAGGACTCATGCACAGTTTCCATTTAAGCGGACAACCTGGCAATATCACACGACTTCTTAGCTGTACAAAGCAAGATTTGAAGAAATATACTGGTCATGATCTTGCCCCCACTCATTACGTTCCATCCATGAGCCGGCATCCATTAACCGGAGATTGGTAATGACACTTTTCGTTGTTCTGTACTACCTCTTGTGTGAAACATTTGTTGATGTATTGCTTCTGCTTGTTAATATCTTGTGCTCTTGTATCTCTTTCACCATATATTAGGATCACAGGCTTCACCAAGTAGTTTATGACCATACGTATTGGTAAAATCATCATTTACTTAGAAATTTAGGAGGATTCAAGGCTCGACGTAGTAAAGCTCAAATACTTCACATTAGGAACTTGGTGTTGGTTAATGCTGTGCTGATTATAGACCAGATATTTACAATGCAAAGTGTATTAAGTTTTAGTGTTTTGCATCCAGTACATACACGAAAAGCCTTAAAATTATCAGCAAAAATAGGTGGTCGGTCTGGCTTCGGACCTGGCTTTTTTTCCACATCCATTTCTGTCATTCAGGAAGAGGAGTGCATAATTTAGTTTACTTAAAATCTTAGAACAGCAGAATCATTTTCTTTTTTGTTTGTGCCTTGACAGGTACCCCGCAATCAACAAACCAGCAGCAGTTCTTCATTGGCTTAATCATGCTAATATTGATGCAGAATTCATAGTTATTCTTGATGCAGACATGATACTAAGAGGCCCGATTACGCCATGGGAGTTCAATGCAGCACGAGGGCGTCCTGTTTCAACGCCTTACGAGTAAGAGAGCATATTTTTCTATTTTCTTGCAGACAATTTGTAAATGCATGCTTGTTTAATTGGTATGTCAGTCTGACCCTCTTTACGCATGATAGTTACCTTATTGGCTGTGACAATGAGCTTGCAAGACTCCACACTCGCCACCCTGATGCCTGCGACAAGGTTGGTGGTGTAATTATTATGCATATTGATGATCTTCGTGAATTTGCTATGCTTTGGCTGCATAAAACTGAGGAAGTTCGGGCTGATAAATCGCATTACTCAAAAAATTTCACCGGGGATGTTTATGAAGCTGGGTGGATTAGTGAGATGTATGGTTATTCCTTCGGTGCTGCAGAGGTATATCGACAATTTCTGCTTACCATCTATTTGTATTGGTTGTAGCTGACCCCTACTAATTTGGCATTGAACTTTTTTTTTTTTTGGATATCTTTTCATTATGTCGCGCTTGCAGCTGAATTTGAGACACCTGATAAACAAAGATATTTTGATATACCCGGGTTATGTGCCTTTACCGGGTGTCAATTATCGCGTGTTCCACTATGGATTGGAGTTCAGCATTGGAAATTGGAGTTTTGACAAAGCCAACTGGAGGGAAACTGATGTAGTAAACACTTGCTGGGCGAAGTTCCCGGATCCGCCTGATCCTTCAACAGTCGAGTCGCCTGACCCCAACATTCGACAGAGGGACCTGATGAGCATTGAATGTGCAAGAACACTGAACGATGCGCTAATGTTACATCACAAAAGGAACTGCCATGACTCTCACATCAAAACTACTACTAACCAGGAAACGGATGAGCACGATGCATTGCCGCAGAAATCAGTCAAATTATCTGAGAACTTGAAGATTGAAATGGTTGACAAAGTGCAAACCACTGTTTCACGTAAACTTCGTGCTTCGACAGAACAAGTACTTAATGCTTTCAGGTTTTGGATGGTTGCTTTGTGGGCGCTCGCCATCTTCGGCTTCTTCACAGTCATGTTGATTATATGGAAAGGCAGAAGAAGAGATAAATCAAGGAGTAAAGCTCATAGAAATAAGAGGAAGCCTACTTTTACAGGATTCTCTGATGCAAGTGGACATGATAGACATACTAATCTTTATAAAGCTTAAATGTCTTTTAGACCTTAGAAATATTTGCACACATAGTGAAACTGAATTTCCTCGAAGTCTTTATATATATATATATATATATCCGTGGATATTCAGGCGGGCTTGACTACTTCCTCGAGGTTTGGTGTGATCGGATTTCCTCAAAATCTTTCACACAAAGAGTTCAAGCTTCTTGTATTGAAATCAGCATTTTTTTGCATTGTTAACAGAAGCAGTGTAGAATATTTTCAGTTTTGGCAGTAAACTATTCTAAGCTTCAGGATTTGTGTGCTGTAATACCAAAATACTATCTTTTTTCTTCTTCATCACCTGCAATGAAATGAATACAGTGGAAATGAGAAAGCTTAAATGAATGTGTGATGAAACTTGTAAAGATTAAATAATAAATTTGATAATTCAAAGAAAAATAAGAGGAACATCAATCAATGCGAAAATTATGAAAAAGCAAAACCAAATAGATTGGGCGCATCACAAAATCGACACCCAAATGTGTTAATTAGAAAATTATATTTAACAATGCAAAGTAGGTTTAGTTATAACTTAGGAATATTAATAAGAGGAAAATGCTTTATAACTCACAAACTTAACTCAAAAACGTCATGCACTCTTGCGATGCGCTTCAAATTGCATGCATGCTAAAAAACGCACGACGCATAGATAGGCGTTTGTCTTTTTAGAGTTGAGTTTGTAAGGAACAGTAGCACGCTCCCTAAATAATAATTTAAAGATTTTGAAATCACGCAATCAATGTCACTAATTTAAAGATTTTGAAATCACGCAATCAATGTCATTAAATTAAGTGGAGTTGGACTTTCTATTTAGAATTTTAGATAATGTTAGTGTACCTTTGCTTGTATGCGTCCCTTCGATTGTGCATCGGGATACGTGGTCACACCCATTTATATAAACTGATCAAACCGTTGGGGTTTTGATTCAACAACTCTTAAACCCTCTCTCTCTCGATCGATCGATCGATCGATCGTAATGGGGAAGAAGGCGAAGAAGCCCGGGAAGGGCAAGGAGAAGACGGAGAAGAAGACCGCGAAAGCGGAGGAGAAGAGGGCGCGAAGAGACCAGAAGAAGGTCTCTCAAGAGGACGACATCGACGCCATATTGGTATTACAACTCTTCAATCAGTCTATCATTCATTCGATCAAGCCAAGATTTGATTTTGACTGTCGAAATCGCTTCGCAATCGTTGATTTCCCCTGCCCGGATCGGCAATTTTGAGTTTTGCTGATTTTGTGCAGATGAGCATACAGAAAGAGGAGGCGAAGAAGAAGGAAGTACACGTCGAGGACAACGCGCCGAGGCCGTCTCCTAGGTCGAACTGTTCGGTAATCAGTTCGTTTGTTTTTGTTTGTTGTCAAGTTTGTAGCTTTTTGTTGCTGTTGATGTGAACAATTTTTGTGTGGGATTGAAGGGTTTTGATGGGGTTTTTGAATTATGTAGATGAACGTTAATCCGTCGAAGGAGACGGAGTTGATACTCTACGGTGGAGAATTCTACAATGGTAGTAAGGTGAGGAGAGTGGATAGAGTTTTGCCTCTTTAGGGTTTTGGTTTTCGTTTTATTTCGGGTAGCTGAGTTTGGGTTTTGTTTATTTGTTTTGGACTTGTTGAATTGCTATTTCTGCAGACATTTGTGTATGGCGATCTATATCGGTATGATGTTGAAAAGCAGGAGTGGAAGTTGATATCTAGTCCTAACAGTCCACCTCCCCGTAGCGCCCATCAAGCTGTGGCTTGGAAAAATAATCTTTACATTTATGGTTGGTAAATAAATAGATATGGACTTTTTGGAGATGATCTTGTATGAATTCTTTATTTTAGTTGTTGATCTGTTGTTGTTTCTACGATGCTAGGTGGTGAGTTTACATCTCCAAATCAGGAGAGGTTTCACCATTACAAGGTAATTTATGATTTTTCGTATTCCCTTTTTTTTTTCATTGAAGAAGTGAAGAAGACATTTAGTGATTTGGAAGTTAGAATTCATTCATCACAGACTCATACTTGACTGTAATTTATAGTTTTGTTGTTATCTAATATGCTTTTGATGTGTAGGAGAATCATCTAAAAAATTTACATAAAAATCCTTTTCTTAGAAGGTGGCACTAATTTGCAAATCACATTGTTTTCCCCTTATTTTGTTAGTATTTTTGTAAAATTTTGTTTCGTGGAATTTTTAATTTAGTGTTTAAAAGTTCTAATTAACTCGTGGAAGTTTGGAGAAGTATGTGGAATTTGAAACCATGCTTAGGAGTTTTCTTTTGGTACAGGATTTTTGGATGTTAGATTTGAAGACAAATCAATGGGAACAATTAAATCTTAAAGGGTGCCCAAGTCCACGGTCAGGTCATCGAATGGTACGTTCTATGTAGTGGTTTTTTGAAGATTATTTGACATTCTGAAAACTGTTATGTTCAGAACTGTTTTTCACTGATCTCATTTATTTATTTTCTGTTTTTTTGGTGATGGTCTTTGTTTTGACAAACATAATACTTCTTAACTTGCTTGAAACGCATCTGATTATAGTTTTTCCTGTTTTTTCCTTTTTCTTTTTTGTTCATCATGCAGGTATTGTATAAGCACAAAATTATTGTTTTTGGTGGCTTCTATGACACTCTCAGAGAAGTGAGGTTTTTGTTTTGGGTCCTTTTAAAGCATACATTCCTCAAATGTTTCAGCACTTTTATTATTCTAATATTAAGTTTTTGGGTCCTATGCTATGATTTGGATAGAAGACTTAGTTCAGAGGAAAGAAAATTAACGAAAAGATTCACCTCTAGGTTTTAAAAGTCCGACAAGTTGCTTAATTTCCCGATGTGTTCTCATGGATTTTTGTTTTGCTACAATTTCAATTACTGTAGTTGTCATGAGTTGTTGCAATATTTGTTATTTTCAAGCACTTTATTTTCTTGGCATTTGCCCGATAATTGCTGTAGCAACCGTTTGTGTAATTCATTTTCAAGAGGTATACTTAACAATTGATTTGTTTGTTAAAAAAATTAAAAAAATACAGATGAGCTCTTTAACAAAAAGAATGAACTGTGGTTGAAAATTTGAAATATGTTTTGCCACAGAAAATCCAAAACCCCAGATTTTTAGCGGGTCATGCAAGCTTTTATCATATGAATAATATTATATTTATGCTAGCAACTAGCATACGAAAGCTAGCAACTAGCGTAGGTAATTTCTAGTAATATGACTTCTATATGACAATATCTTTAATAACAATGAAACATTTTTCTGTTACCACACTTACACGTGTGTTTGACCATTTTGTGCAAATGCCAATATATGTAGCTCTGCAAAAATATATGTAGCTTTTGTTGTTGAGAGGTGGTTTTTGATTTGTATTTATTAATTCACAATTTAACAATCTCTGCCGCTGTGTGAAACTCTCTCATATTTATTTATTTATTATTTTTTTACTTTTGGTAATCATATATTTATTTCTCTATGATTTGAATTAAATTTTTTTACTCCCTGCATTTAATTTTATTTTGCCCTTCCTAAAGGAAAAAAAAAATATAACAACCCAAAATAACCCAATGATTCTTTGCTTGGTGATTAAATTCTTCTAATGTACTTGTAGTGAATAAAAGTGACAGCCAGTAGTTTCAGTTGCTTCTAAAAGCTCTTCATTTGATAACTTTTGGTGTTTTATCCATGCAGGTATTTTAATGATTTGCACATATTTGATTTGGACCAATACAAGGTGAAAGTTCAAGTTTTTTGTTTCAGCAGGCTAAATTTAAAAGTCTGCACTGTTTCTTGATCTTCATGGTTGATGTATTAATTACTTATCTCGGGAACCTTTTAGTGGCAAGAAATAAAACCGAAGCCCGGAAGCATGTGGCCAAGCGCTAGAAGTGGTTTCCAGTTTTTTGTTTTCCAAGATGAGGTTAGTTTTTGCTAGTTGTTGCTGCTGACGTTAGTAATACTTTATTTTTTTACAATTTGTTTTCTAGGCTTCTATTGATATTCAATGTTTTATACAAGGTACTTTTGGGATGATGAATTCACATTCCATGTTTGAATAATGCCATGTGGTCATAATTTTCTGAAGCTCTTTCGACTTGTTCTTTTCTCTCTTTGTTTTTTTAGTAAATCTTCAATATGGTTCTTTGTATGAGTTGCTTCTATATGATAACTTCTAATAGCCATCTTTATATCATGTGTTGCGGTGCAGATCTTTTTATATGGGGGTTATTCCAAAGAAGTGTCGACTGATAAGAATGGGTCTGAAAAAGGCGTAGTCCATTCTGATATGTGGTCTCTTGATCCCAGAACTTGGGAATGGAACAAGGTGATATGGACTGTTCTTTTGTTGATCTGCCTTGTCAAAAATTATGCCGTATGAAATTATGTCCTCTATTTGGATGGAACATATTAGCCATTGCCTGAATGAAAATGGATTTTAGCATTGTGAAGGATTATTCAAATGATTACTTTGGGGAAAGTGATGGGACTAGGAGTGGTTTCTGCCATTATTGATTCTTGAAAAAGGAGTCAAGCATATATTAATAGAGTTTTGGTTGTGGGATTTGCACAATGGTGGGGATGGGCACGTGATTATTGAGATTGGAAGAGATTGATCATTGGCGACAAGTTGGAGAGGACTGGTTAGGAAGTATCTGATGGTACATCGAAGGGAACAAAATGGTTGAGTGTTCAAGTATGATTGTGATGAAGTAATTTAGAGTCACTGAAGGCACTGTCTATTGGTCGATAAAGTACAGGTGGACAAGTGTAAATGGTAGCTCTGATGATTGATGGTTGCATACTTGCATATACCTTCTATACTATTTTACTTGCTTTTACAAATTCCACTCATAAATCTAGTGGAATCACATTTTTTAATCTTATTTCAGTGTGAGACCTAGGAAAATTACTATGTTAAAGAATGGTTTGAAGGGAGTGCTTTGGGAAAATTTTGCCTCTGATATGAAATAGAGTGCAGTAAAAGAACGCAAGTGCTGGCCTAATTTTTGAAAACTGAGTTAGCTTCGCTAGTTACTTGTTTCCGATGCGCAAGCCTAGTTTTTGCTTGAACTGAGAGTCATGGTTACTTTGATGAACAGGTAAAGAAGAGTGGGATGCCTCCTGGACCTCGTGCTGGATTTTCTATGTCCGTGCATAAAAAACGGGCTTTGCTTTTTGGGGGTGTTGTAGATATGGAAGTTGAAGGTTAGTTCAGTTTCTGAATTGCTGCTTAATTTTTTTAGATAAACCTTTGTATATGTATTTGTATGTGTACACACAACACGCGTATATATTTGTTTTTTTATTAGTCTTCCATGTATCAAGATAACAGTGAGGACGGCAATAACACTTTCTTTTCCTTTCTTTTCATTTTGTTCTTTACAGGTGATGTTATCATGAGTTTGTTCTTGAATGAGCTTTATGGTTTCCAACTAGACAGTCATAGATGGTGCGTCCTGTTATTACTTATTAGTTAAAAATAATTTTAATTTTCAGTTTGTTTTTTCTTTGGGTCTTTTTTTTTTCCAGGAACATATGCAGTCTAGTCAACGTGTTCTCCTTTTTGGATTTTGTGGGATTAAGAAAAATCTTTATGCCTTGTGAACCTTGAGAATTGCTCCTTCTCAATTTCAAATTCACGAATTTTAATTTGAAAAGTTGCAAACCCGCTTTCATTTTAGATTGGGAACAACCTTGCACACACACCGCTTGCCATCTATTATCCTTAGGCAGGAAGCTTTTTCTGCCAATCAACCCTTTGATTTAAATGAAAAGAATGTCATTGCAGATTCTTTGGCTTCTGCTGTTTATTTTATTTGCTTATAATATATTTGTGTTTTCTGTCCAAATCACTTCACTAAGGTGCTTGTGTAGTTGTGAACTTGTTATATATCAAGTTATCTCCAAGATATTTGACTGGCATAAAGCTAAGTCCTTTTAAAATGGGTTGCAAGTGATGAGGTCATGGATCAAATCTTCATTTATCTACCGAATGTTAGTGCATGAGTAGGCTTAGATAAAATGGTGGTACTGCTTGTGGAAGTCCTTTGTTATTTATCAAGATTCTGATAAGATCCCACATAGAACCTTCTAGAGTTATTTGGTGGGAAGACTATAAATAAGGGTAGAGAGATATTGTAAGTTCATTCAGTACATCTGTCTTGGCTTAGAAACTCATTCGAGTTCTTGGAGAGTCCAGCCTCTTGAATGCTGTGGGATTGCTTGTTCTGTGGTTTAGTTTAGCAATATATCTTCTTCTTCTCACATTCTTCTTGTTCTTTATCTTTTCTTTGTTAGTTCAGTCCATTAAAGTTTGGGGGTTCTATCAGATTCTTAGTGGTTCAGCTAATTTGTTAATGCTTGGATATGTTGTACATGTGCTAATTTTCTTTCCATCTCATCCTGGGAATTTATTTCCGGGATGAAAGTTTTTTTCACACATTAAAGATCAGCAAATTTCCCGCTTCACAACAAAGGTTCATTTGAGTTAAATGCCTTTTCTACTTGGTTTCAGGTACCCGTTAGAGCTGCGGAAGGAGAAAACTAAAGATAAGGTATCTCTTTAAATAAATTTGAATAGCAAATAGTAATTTAGTCAATATCTTTTCTTGGAGAGGAAACAAAAATAAAATGTTACCATATATTGATCTCAGTGACATAATTAGGACTGGCATGTTGATGTGTTGACCTGGTAAGTGTAGATCTGAGAAAAATTTCAAGTGTTCAGGGAGAACAGGGAATTCATGAAAGGTCCTCATTACCATGTTATTCATAATTAAGCATGTATTCTATATTCTATTCTGTTATCATTTTCAGTTGATATGAATCTTCAATTGCCTTTTTCCTCTGTGTTCATGCTAACTCTATGATGCCGATATTGATTGAATTCTGTACTCAGACAAGAAAGAGGCAGGAATCTAATTCTGTTGGATTTTCGAATGCTAAAAGTGACACAGAGATGCTTGAAGCAGATGAAGACAATGATAAGTTTCAAAACAATGAAGAAGCGCCTGATGTAGATGGTTGCACTGATGAAATCTCTCATCTTAGAATGAAAAATGTTTCGGTTTCTGATGATAGGGTTTCTAATGTATCTGATCCAAAGCCTCTAGTATGTAATGTAGTTGAGGGACAACAAAATGGCATTTCACCTGAGGTTGGTTCCATTGTATGGAACATCATTTTGCATTATTCATTTGCCTCTTCATCAATTGGTATCTTGAAATTACTTCAACTGTCAGGTGGTGAAGCTTTGTGGTCGAATTAACTCTTGCATGGCTGTTGCTCGAGATACCTTATATATTTATGGGGGCATGATGGAGGTTCGAGATCGTGAGGTCACTCTAGATGATCTATACACCCTAAATCTCAGCAAGCTTGATGAGTGGAAGTGTCTCATACCGGTTTGTTTGGTTTCTTTCCCTGCTGTGCATTTCTATTACTTTATCTATTGGAAACCATGTTGAATGCAGAACCCTGAGGCCATCATTTGTACGATTCGTACAGCTTGTGCTCCTGATATATTGTGATATTTGTGTAGATCATTACTTATATCTCATTAAAGATTTAAGAATATAAATTTTTTGTCTTCGTGTTTCTTTGAATAAGATATTTGAAGCAGTATGGTATGGACTTGGAAGAAAGTGGAGAAAATATAGAGGTGAAGAAAGAAGATACTTATGAACCGTTGTCTTAGTAAACGCTCCCAAGACAATTGATCTCCCTTGTCTTAAAAATTATATTTGATATCAGCAACAAATAGCAACATAGTCTCAACCCAAGTTACATTCAATCTCATTTTCTTTTTAAAATCATATTGAACGTATGAACCCCTAGAAACAGTTGGCTGCTGAAATTGAATTACTGTAGAAAATGGGTCAGCAGAGTAAAAGTATTTGGAACTCTACAAAGAGAAAGCTCATCAATTGTATATTTAACAATTCCTAGATCATTTAGGTTATTTTCCAATTTACTTGATTTGCATGTTCCTTTACATTTATTATTTTGTTTATCTTCCTTTGTTTGCTTGTTTTGACTCTTAGTTTTCTATGCCTTCAGGCATCTGAGTGTGAATGGTTAGAAGTTTCGGGGGATGAGGATGAGGAAGATGATGATACTGATGATGAAGAAAATGACAATGAAAGTGAAAGTGAAGAATCTGAGGATGAAGACGACACAGAAGTAAATCTTTTAAGTTTCCAATATGTATTATCAACTGTTTCAGTTACATATATATTTTCTTCAATTCATGCTTCTTTTTTTCTTTTTTTTTCTTGTTTCCAAGGTTCTCTCCCTCTTCTTCTTGTTAGGTCTAATTTACCCGTCGTATTTCTCATTGGGCTATGGAAAACATTGATGCGCTCTATAACTTTCATTTTTCAGAGAAGGCTAGAATAAAGAGTTAGAAAATATTCTTATCTAATCTCATGTCCAAGATGAATTTTCTGGGTGCATTTTTTTGCTGAGACTTTGCAAGCAAGTTTACGATTATCCATGAAGTATTTTTTGGGTTCAAACACAAAGAACATGTATCTTAGTAAAAACTGGTGTTGAAAAGGCATTTTTTCTGATGTAAAAGTGTCATTTTGGACCCATCAACTTATAATAATAATGTCTGATGACTTCGAGTTGGACGAAGTGTTGTGATTGTGGACCTTCTGCATCAACAGTTTGTTTTATCATGACAATTTTAGATCCATTAGTATAGCTATTAACCTACTCGAACGTGTGATAGAGTCCTTTATCCTATACCTCATTCCTGTCAAGCATGTGTTATTACTGAGTGCAAAGATTCTGGTTATTTCATAGATGTGCAAGTGCTACAATGTTGAGAAAGCATCAATATCTAATGGGAATTGACAGAGTTGGATGCGGTGAGTTATATTAAAGAACATATGAATGATTACAATACTTGTTTGTAGTGCGAAATAAGTGGAGAAATGAGATTCATTTTGATGACTATACATTTGGGATGTGATTTTTCTCTGTTATGGTGGTAATATGCTATCAAAATGAATAAACTATGAAGTGAATCGATCAATGGGTCATGGTGCGAGGGAAACAAAATTTTGGTTACAGAGTGTCTACAAACTGAAGGCCTGAAAAATAAAGTTGAAACCGTAGGCTTCTTTGGTTACTCCTTCCACTTCCATGTTTATATATCTAAATTACCTGGTCTTTATACTGTGTTTATCTGCCATTAATGGCATGTATAGTTCTGTTAATGTTTGTATGAGTGCACCAACTTGATGCTTCTGATATGCATCCTAAAAGCTAATCTCTTAATCTTAAAGTATATTTTGTAATTGCTATAAAAAGCTGCGCTGATCTGATTTTTGGAGGAATTAGATCTATTGTTTATGTTTATTCTTTCACTTGGTTGTTGTGTAAAATATTCATGGTGACCTTGCCAACCTTCTAAGCTAGATCACTTGATTGATTTTTTGTTATCACTACTAATCTTCCTCTCTCTATTTGCTTTTTATGGTTGCGCAAGAAAGACTACGAATGGTGGTGGAAAATCTCTTACCGCGGGAGATGCTATTGCTGTATTGAAGGGTGAAGTAAAGAATGTCCGTCGAAAGGAGAAACGCGCCAGGATAGAGCAGATCAGAGCAAGTCTTGGTCTTTCAGATTCTCAGAGAACCCCAGTGGTATGTAAGCGTTATTTGTTATTTTGTTTGAATTTGATGCTGCAAGAATCAACTTGGAAAGTCGTTGCATGCTCTCCGCTATCCTTGTCTTCTTGTGCAAGCTGCTGAATTTGGTAACACAGGCCATGTCATATTTATAAGTGTGACCAACAATACTTAATAGTGTAAGATATGACACTATTTTATGGTTTGTTAGACCTTCCACCCAATCTGACATTTCGCTGCAAGTGTTTACTTTACAGTATGAACATTAAATGTTACTTCGAACTTCAGATAGGTGATATCTGGTTAATTTCCTCCGCTTGTCCTGAATGTTAAATTCATCTTATCCCTGGACAATATAACCCGAATCCACAGAACAATTCTAGTATAAACAGAGGGATCTTTCAAGTGGCTCGGTACTTGATATAGTAGATAACATTGTATTTATTAATCAGTTGAAATCTGCATGTAAATCCTTCTTCACTTCCAAAAGGAATCATGAGAAATACTATTTTTGTTTGAACAGCTATCGTAATACTTGTGGTTAAGATTTGACGTCGTTATTAGTATGTAGTTCATCATTTCATATGCCTGGCGTTTAAGTGACCCTGAAGCATCAATTTGGATAAGTACTGCTCTTGATGTTTTCCTCAGCATTGATGTGCTGCGGTTTCTCTGTTGGATGGCTGCTCCTTTCAGTCGTTGATTATTTCTTTTACATGTCTCATGTTTAGCCTGGTGAATCATTAAGAGATTTTTATAGAAGGACAAATCTATACTGGCAAATGGCTGCGCATGAACATACTCAACACACTGGAAAGGTTAGTTTCCTCCTGAAATTGCTTTTGCTTGAATTGAATTCATAGGAGACATGTTATAGTGCCTGTGAAGTTTTCTTGCGGTTGCTTTTATGATTCTTTAGTCATTGTAAAAAGGTTTTTCTGCAGTTAATTTCGTAAAAGAATCCATTCCTGTGTAGACCTGTCATCTTTAGTGTACTTTATCTTTTTTTTTCTTCTTTTAATTATCACTTAACTTTGTGAATTGGTTATCTTCTTCCTAGTTCTACTGCAGTTATTTTTTATTTCTCAACATTTCTTATGCTGTGTAATTGTTTTTTTATACAATGGTCAATCGCAATACATATATTACTGGTTCTGTGACTCGAATATGATCAAGTCGGTGTTCATATGGCATTTTCTGGACTTTATACTATTACAACGTGGCCTGAATATTTTGTCCATCTTCTCTATTATAGAGAGAAAAGGCACTGTCTTTCTGAAGTTCTGAATAATTATTTTTTCGTGTTTTTAACTTGAGTCCTTGGTGTCTAAAAAAGGTTGGATGGTTGTGAATTATTTCATTTTACCAGCGTAATGTACTGTTCTTGATATTTTGCTCAATTATTTTATTTTTTGACTTCAAACTGCAGGAGTTGCGGAAAGATGGTTTTGATCTTGCAGAAGCTCGATACAAGGAACTCAAACCAATTCTCGACGAGGTACTTTCTTTTTAAATTATCCAATGCCATTTAATTTAATGCCTGTGTAGTTAGCCTGCCGTATGTTATTTCATGTTCGTAACATTTCATGTGTTCCATGTGATATCAGCTGGCCATCCTGGAGGCGGAGCAAAAGGCTGAAGAGGAAGAAGGGGCTGAAACAAGTTCAAGAAAGAGAGGTGACAAAAAAAACCACCCACGCAGCTGACAAATGTAAGATCTCAGTGGCTCTTAATGCCCGGCATGCAGTTCATCATATCAAGTTGTCTCTACGTGTTCACGCCTATTTTACGCCTTCCAGAACCATTTTTCTAACTCAAACTCATCTTTGTGTTCACGGTATTTCTGTATTTTATAGAGAGATTGTTCGGAAAGAACTTCTGAATAAACAATCAAGTCTTTCATGGTTTGTGCTCTAGATTCTGCTTGGCACCCATGTTATTTAAGAGGGTCCTGTAAGCACAAACTTGAATTTATTTTAAGGTATAACAATAGTCCCCATATTTTGTTCTAATTAGTCTGTATTATGGTGGTAGCTCTTCTGTCATGTATGCTCTATTGTTGCAACAACTCACATGATATCCTATATAGACGGTATAGACACATGTTTATGAGATTGAATCATGTGATCTTGTATTTGTGTTCTCTCTTGCTTAATAAACTAACATGACAGTATCACATGCTCCCTCTGATTCATGGTAGGCTCTACATGGGAGACATCTGTGATTATGTTTTCAGTCAAAACTTTATCTATTGATGCCCCCTCTCTATATTTTCATGGATCTATATGTTCCAACTATGATGATATTGCTCTGCTTTATCATCATTTACATTAATACAATTTTAAGGCACTTGAATCTAAATTCTACAACGCTGGATAACTTGAAGCTGCACTCCTACTAGTATAGGACATTTGACAATAAATCTACAAAGAACACACATATGTGCATTATCATTAGTGATGCAACAATAATCCAAGTTTTTAAGGGTAGTGGAGATGGTGACTAGTGACCAAATTTACATGTCCTCATTTAAGATTAATGTTTAGAGTAAGGGGGGTCTGGATGTATAATTATATGATACAGTGAGTGAGGGTTTAGGTTGGTAGCAAGTACAATATTGACACGCAAAAGTTGGTGTTGTTGCCATCACCATCACGTGGCTGTCACGTGTTGTGTGACTGTTGGACAAGTTGCAACTTGCAAGGAAAGTTGAAGCAAGGCTTAGAGTGCAAAGTGCTCTCATTAATTGTTCATATTTTGAGCTTAACTCAATTATATTGGTGATGTTGTAACTGCTTGGTTGTTCCTTTGTTTCCATCTCTTAAACATTTCAACAACCTAAAATCAAATCAACTTCACTCTCTCTATTTAGAAAGAATATATCTAGGGTAAGTTGTAATATGAACACTAATCTCTATAATTTAAAAATACGCGCTTCATCCATTTAAGCTCATTTGACACTTTATTTACGTGGATACTTGTATGAAATGAAAAGTAGGTAAATAGATGTTCATGAAAATCACGACTCTTTTGCTACTTTTAAATAATTTTGAGAGCTGCATCAATCAATCTCATAAAATTTAAAAATAATATAAAATCTAGTTACTAGTGTTATATCAGCAGCAAGTACAAATAATCGTTGTAACAAACATACCCTTGGACCCTACTATCTCATAAATAGAAAGCAATCTTGAACTAAAGTGACAAACCTTAGTGGGAAATTTGTAAAATACCAATATTTTTACGCATAAATATAAATTTAATATTTATCAAAAAATAGTTTTTAGTATTTGCTTTGATCCAATTATACACACTTTGGTCCCACAATTTACTCCTCCTATTCCATCTAATTCACCTCTCAAGTTACTTGATTAATAGCCGTTATGACTTTGACCCACTAGTAGATTAAATTAATCTTCTTCTTATATATTGGTAAGTTTTTTTTTTTTATTTAATCAAAGTGTGCAAGTAACATTCAATTAGATGTTTAATTGCAATTTGGACCTACAACGGTCCTTCATATGAACTAATTAAATCTCAATTATTAGGACAGCTTCTTAAGATCACAAATCATCGTAACTTTGCATGCGACACCGTTGGATGAGGTGGAGATTCGTGTGTGATGATGATGAGTTGATCTGGGTCATCAATGCAGCAGAGCAACTCATTAATCCATCCATTATTGGGCTCCTAGAAATTTTGAATGTGTAGAAAAATAGACGTTACTGGGACCCACAATGGGCATGAAATGAAAAAGATTGGATCTTTGAAACAACAAAACCAAAAAAGCTTACTTTTTCTGCACTTCTCACAGTGTTCTGGTTCTCTACATGGACCATCGTGATTCAAATTTCAAATAAATTTGTTGTAGAGAAGGAAAGATTGAGGAGTTCAGGTTCCAGAGAGTTTGAGATTTGTTGGGTTTTCAAGTGAGGAGTGAGAGATGGGTGAATCAGCTTGTCTCATGCACACATTCTCTTGTGCTTCTGACACTCAAAATGAACACATAGAGGTCAGTGTGGGATGAAATGACAAACAAGATGGAGAAATCTCTCTGCCCATTTTTGGATTTCATGTTTATGTTAATGGGTTTCTTTTGTTTTGATCAATTTTTTGTTGTTCCTGAGTTTCTTCACTTTTCCCCATTTTGAGTCCTAGAAACTATGTTCATGGTTTCACATATTTTGTGTTTTGACAGTTTTGCTTTAATGGGTTTTCTCAATCTATGTTTTAATCACCTATTCCTCTTTTTTCTGTATTCAAAATCACTTTTTCTTTGATGGGTGTTTTTTTTTTTTTTCCAATTCAATTGACTATGCTTGTTCATCACTCAAATTTTAGCTTTTCACTGCTTTGCTTTTGTTTGCTCAGATTCATTTTTTTTTTTTTGTAGTTACAATAAGCACTTTTGTTTGAATTGCACTATGTGATTCTCTCTCTAAACTTGAAGTTCAAAGACGAAAACTTTACTATATATGTGTGTGGGATTTTGATTTTGACTGCTGCATCAACTATGGCATTGAGTGTTTCATCTGAAAATTGGAAATACATGGTGCAGGCTAACCCCATAAGGGCACTTGGAGAATCAGTTTCTTTTGGAAGGTTTATGTCCGAGTCCTTAGCTTGGGAGAAATGGTCATCTTTCAATCACAATAGGTACTTAGAAGAGGTCGAGAAGTACTCAAAACCCGGTTCGGTTGCTCAGAAGAAAGCCTACTTTGAAGCCCATTACAAGAAAATAGCTGAGAGGAAAGCAGCAGCATTGATTGAGCAAGCAAATGCAAATTCTCAGCCAGAAAATGATGTTGAGGTTGATACTAGTAACGCCCTTGATTCGAACTCGATTGGAGTTGAGGAACCTACAGAAGATGCTGTCGCTAACGCAGAAGCCGAACTGCCTAGCAATGTCAATGATTTACATAACAATCGTGAGGAAGTCAGTGAGATTGGATCATCAATGGTGGAGGAAGTAGACCCAAGAACAGAAGGTCCAGTTATCGTAGAGTGCACTCAGATTGAATCGGTAATCCACCGTGAAGATGCCGAGAACAAGGAGAACAAGGTTTTGGTTGAAGCAGAAGCTACTGCCACAAAGCAAATTGAAATGTTGCCTAAGGTGAATGATCTTGTTTGTTGCTTGGTTTTCTTTAATTGCAGTATGTAGACCCTTTTATAGTCTGCTGATTCCTTGTTTGTGTTTGTAATTTCAGGAGAATTCAGTGGTTCCTAGGGAGTCTACTGTTTCATCTTCAAAAATGAGACCTAGTACTTCCTCAAAACAATCAGTTAACAGTAGAACAACCAGGATTCCTCCTCCACCACCCAGAACTCCAATTCATCATCATTGGAAGGATAATAATTCTACTCCTGACAGTAAAAGTTATGCGAAGGACTTGGAAGAGAAGAAAAGAACGACGCCAAGATCTGTTCATATGTCAATCAATTTCGCTCCATCTCGTTCTGTTGACGGGCATAAGATATCTACTCCGTTTCGGAAGAATAGGGATCCAATGGTTGCTTCAAATTTGAGCAAGACAGCTAAAGACTCAGCGGCGCCTCTACGAACTCCATCCAGGGTGCTTCCATCTGTACACTTGTGCCTAATTTGTAGAAAACAAAACTTTTGTTTTGTGCTAAGATGTGCATCATTTACTAACTGCAGGCATCTGTAAATGTGGTACCAAAGCCGCCTCCTGCGACGCCCCAGTCGGAAAACAAAAGGTATCAACATTATCAACACCATATTATTTGTCAAGGCCTAAGAATAGATTCGATTCTGATGTTAACTTCCTAAAAATAGTTGTTGCTCACAGTATAGTCCATTAATTTTTAACTTCCTAAAAATAGTTGTTGCTCACAGAAGGAAAACTATGAAGTTCTATAGTCCATTAATTTTCAACTTACTGAGATGCAGTCACTTGATCTGTACCTGATAATTGAAGAAGCTGAACTTATGTATAATCATGGTTGTTGATGGTTTCTTACAGGGCTCAACCACCTCTTGAGCAAATACCATCTGCACACATAAAAATGGATACGAAATGGCAATCTTTCTCCGTAGAGTAAGTCGCACTCTTAATTTAGTATATGCCATTCTTTTAAGAGAAACTACATAGCTATTACACATCAATCTCAATTGCGTAGTTTGGATGCTAATAACAAACAAACAACGACATAGCCTCAGTCCTAAATTAATTGGAGTCAGCTACATGGATCAAACTCTTCCATTGTGCTCGATTTAGTACATAGTTTGAATGCTGATTATTATGAAAACCTTTTGCGTGCTATATTTCGACATTTTAATTCTGGATTTAACTTAAAGTATCTCAAATGTTGCCTCTTTAACTGTCGCAGTCGTTCTAAGTCAAATTCCTGGACAAAGTCATGGTCTCCTACTGTCTCATCTTGTTTTAGATTCAGGAGTGAAGAAAGAGCTGCAAAAAGAAAGGAGGTAAGGCTTTACTACTATTTTTTGTGCCATGTAGTATTTTCCCTTTCCGATAACCTCGACTCTCTAAATGTATCCATAACTATTCTAGTCCTCGTGGCCCCTGATTGCTCATTGCTTACGCTGTCTTCTTTCATCATTGCTTTCTATCAGTATTCTCAGAAGCTAGAAGAGAGGTTCAATGCTCAAGAGGATGTGCGACTTAAAGCTAAGGTGTGTTGCAGTCTTAATTGTAGCCTTAGCATGGTGATTTAGAAAGGATTCCACATCTCTCAATTGTATGGACTGAAGTACTGGACAAGTTAGCATAAGGCTGTTCAATCTGTTTAACATTCCTGCAAATCAAAACTGAGTTAATCATTTGGACAATGGCTACCTGATTTCTTAACTTTCGATCGACATTCTTGTTTGACCTTGTAGATGCATATTCTCTTCATGTTCACCTCATAAATCTAGCTACCTGTGACCCTTCTAACTGTGCCAACCTTTACTGAGTTTCTGCCATCATATTTCGCAGGAGAAAGCCGAAAGTGAACTAAAAAAATTGCGGCAAAGCCTCAGTTTCAAGGCCAAGCCGTTGCCTGACTTCTATCGTGAAACTGAATCATCAAAAACACAAATAAAGAAGGTATGTCTGTTATCATGTACCAGATATGTGAGGCTTATTCTAAAAACTGTACTTAGCTTCCAAATTTTGATAGTGGTAGTAGAAATGTGCTATGTAGGCTTTTTGACAAAGAAAAAACAGTTCAAGAAGAGGTCTGCATTTGAAAAAGTTTAATCCTATCATATGCTTTGAAGCTTAATTTCGCTAGGATTATGTTCTCATGTTCTTTTCCCAACTTTTGTTACTCCTATTGTTTTTTTGCAGATTCCTCTTACTCGTCCTCGCTCACCCAAGCTTGGAAGGAAGCCTAATTCCAGTACAGTACATGACAAGAGTGTTCTACCCCCAAGAACACCATTCAAGAGTGATGGCTCAAAGGATTCGAAGCCACCAATGGAGAAGACTGCACGAATCACAGCTCGTTCCCTCTCCTCATTTCCGAGGAGAAATGCCCGTGAGAATGCATCTCCAAATATCCAAAGCTAAGAGTATAATTTGGGTTTGACATCAAAGATTGAGACTGGAGCTGAACTATCAACAAAACTGAAGAGCTAATATTTCATTCGATGCTCAAGAAAATGGTGGAGAGTTCAATGCTGGAGGTTTCTGCACTGGTACAACTGAAATTTTGAACTATTTATTTTTTAGATTTTATATTTAGTCAATGTATAATATTTAAGCAATTTATGGTATTGCCATTGTTGATTTGAATGCCTAGAAGTATACTTGTTTGTTCATGGATTTGGCTTGTCAATATTCATAAGAGTTCATGAGAAAGCACTTCACACATTTTTTCCAAAAAAAAAATCAACACTGAAATACCATGGTGTAAAGTATTAGAAAATTCATACAAGATAATCATTTAGATTGAAACATGAAACTCAAAACTAATCACAATTCTATCACATTGATTCAACAATTCCTATTTGTCAAGTGAACATGTGTGCAATAGAAAAGAAAATGTAAAATTCTCAACTTCAATGTTTGAGAACATAAAGTTACATGGTTAACCATCAGAAGCCTCTGTTAACTACTATACATTTTTAATCTTGTGTTCACACAAGACATTTAAAAAAAAAAAAAAACACTCAGTGAAATATCGAGACATTTTTCTACAATTGTCGAAAGTAATCCTTCACTACTGATGTTTGAAAGAGTCAGACTGCAATCAGTAGGGTTCAAGCAATGAATAGACCTTGGTCCTTAACAGGATAATCTAACAAATCATATGAATAATCTGAGTGGCTTGGAAGTTCAGTAACCAGATCCATACCGGGAAAGTCGAAAACTTCTATGTCGTCGAGCCTAAAATTCTCAGTGCAAGTATAGTCCTGAATTGGGTGGAATTGTCTCACTTCCTGCAAACCACCAAAAAGTTTTATGATTTTCTGTAATGAAGTTCAAATTTTGTAGGAAAGACTGCATATTACTTACTAAATGCTCATCCAAGCTGAAGTCTTCCATGTTCGATGAAACGTTGGTGGTGGTCTGGTCCACAAAATCTTTAGGACTTGAAGTATCTTCCGAGGCTTCAATAGAAAATAAGTCAGTATGCGAAGCTGTCAGATGTTCATCATTGACACAACTACTTTTGTATTCCACACACACTGATTGGATTGTAGAAGAGTGGAGTTTATCACTTTCTCTAATATAAATTCCATGATTAACAGAAGAAGCATATAGAGAACTATCTGCTTGGACATGGCTTTGTTGACTTGGCAGTGGAAGATATCCGTGTCGTTGCATATCCTGATCTTCTTTAGGTTGCCGAATAAACTGCAGCATTGAAGTCTCTTCACCCCGAGATTGCTTTTGTGACTGAAATGGTGTAAAATTGCCATCTATCGCCGGTGATATAAAAGAATTTGTGATGCCTGATCTTGAACCACAGGTCGATTTTAGAGGATAAGAAATGTCACTATTCAGAACTTTCGTGCATTTTGTTGAAGGCGAGAATGAAAACATAGAATTGTCTTCAAGGATCTCTGGGGCCATATCTTGGATTAGAACTTCTTTACTAGAATATCTGAAGCTGCAGCTAGCTGTCTGATTTTGTTGTTTCATCATAGAATCATGAAGGTCAAAACTTTTTGGAGAATCCTTGGAAGTAATCTCTGATTGTCTTGTTGAACAGAAAGAAGTCTTTGGCTCATTTTGTTTCTGCAGCCTACTTAAGTAGAGACGATATTTCTGAAAAAAGGCAGACAGTTCACATAGATGATCAATTGTTCAAGCATATAATAAGATAACATTGAAGAATTATACATTACTCTTGCTTGCATATATATCAGTTTACTGCAAGAGTAAAATAAAATTCTATCCGGTACCAAGACGATGTTGGCTGAGAGGTATCTCTACCTGCAGATGACTAGCAACATTTTCTCTTGTTAACCAAGGGACATTCATCAAGTCGAGTATTTTTTTCGGCCCAACTTCTGCCCAAAATAGAGTGAAGTACCATAGTCATTAGCTTATTCCAAGCTCAAACAAGAAAAACCAATCATAAGCATCATTATTGCTTGAAGAAAAACAAAAATCAAAGAGATCTGTACTTACTACTGTCAAATCCAATTTGATTTAGAGCATCAAGAAATTTTTTATGAAGTTCTACAGACCAGACCACTCTTGCCTTCTTTGCAACTGATGGATCACTGTTATCTTGGTTATCATATTCATGATTTTCGTTGTCTTTCCTTTTCTTCGATAGATTCAAATCTCCTCCATTTATTAAGTACCAGTCTTCTAACTCATCTAATCCGTTTCTAGCCTTCTCCATATCATCATTGCTTTCATGACCGTCGCCATTTTTTGGCTTGTTTATTTTCTTTCTAAAGACATGTTGCCATATATTTTGAAGTTCTTTCATTCGCACTGGCTTAAGCAGGTAATCACAAGCTCCGTGTTGGACTCCTTTCATTACCCTGCTCGTTTCCCCATCAACTGACATCACTGTGCAAGTCATGAAGGTGAAAATTAGAGCTTCATAGAGGTTTAGAAGATAGAATGACAAATATAGAAGACCATTCGATATTTACAAAGGTTGGGTAGAGGAACTGACTGATGACTGGTAAATTCATCTCAAGTCCGACAAGTTCGAGGAGTTTGAAACCATCCATGTCCGGCATGTTTACGTCACTAATAACTATGTCGAATCCATCTTTTTTCTTGCGAAGAACTTCTAGAGCCTCTCTTGCCAAACAACAGGTAGTCACTGCATTGCATAATACCACACCATTTGAACTAAATGAAGCATACTTTGAAGAAAAAAATAAACTAAGGAAAAAAAAAGGAAACAAATACAGGAAATGATGATCTCCAGGTACCCAACTGTAATTTGATATGCATTCTTCCCCTCGTTAAAAAATAAAAACAGAACGTTGCAACAAGTAATGAAGTTTCCTAAAAAAAACAAGTAATGAAGTTTAAATGTGATAACTTATTTATCAATTGATCTATAGCTCCTTTCTTTGTTTTCTCGATCACTATGTACTCTCTCTTTTTTTTTTTTTTTTTTTTTTTATCTTCTTTTCAAGTTCATGAAAATGAATACCGATTGTCTCTCCTATACAAATTTTAGAATCAGTTATCTTCTCTCGAAAATTTCCGTTGATGCAGTCAATTTACCTAACGTATGCTACTTCATCTTCATGATATCACTCTTAAGCTAGATGCTTCAATGGTTGATGGAGTTTCAGAACTTTATTTCATTCTATGCATAGGTATTCCAATGCTTTCTTCTTTGTATTGCAAACATTTTTTTGACAGAAAAAAAAAAAGAGAGTTGTATTTGATATTTATGTACAAGAAAAAATTCAGCTATAACTACTTTATGCAACAGCAGATGCTCAGGAATTCAAGTATATTGACACAGTATACCACCGATATATCAATTTCAGATTAGCCTACATCAATATCCTTTCCATTCAATTCTTGCGAACCATGATTTTGTAGCTCTAATTGGTAAGACACATTCATTTCAGTCTTACAAAACATTCCTACTTTGTTTCACAAAACTTTCAAACAATCACTTCGCTGAATCTGCTAAGTAACAGCCTCTAAATTTTGAATTGAATGAGATCATAGAAGTCTAAAATTCTACGTTCATCCACTTAAATAAATAGAAAAAAGGAACACAAGAAAATCACCTTCATAAGAGCACTTTATAAGCATCCTCTCAAGAACCTTCAACCAAACTTGATCATCATCAACAACAAGAACACGGAGACCCGCCGGAAATCCGTTGTTTCTTGAAGAGATGATGCTTTCCATTGCTCAAAAGGACTTTCCTACCCTCGGAAAGAGAGCTCTTAGAGAAGAAAAGATGTGTTTTTGAAATATGGGTAATTCACTAGTGTTAGTTTGAGAAGGAGATGTGAGAGTGAGCAGAGACTAGTAGTGTTTTTAGTTTTTCCAACTCCTTTAACTGTCCCTTGTGCTCTCAAGTGTTTGTGTGTTTATCCTCATTTAACCTTTTGGATATATATAGTTATAGATGGTCTTCTCCAAGCCTTATTGTTGATTTTCTTTTCTGGTGAAAGAGATGAGTGAAAAAGCATGTTTGTTTGCATGTATAATTCAGCCACATTTGGGCATATAATATAATACTCTTATAAAAACAAAAAGAATGTAGAGAAGTGCATGTTGCCTAATCCCTATTGATAATTATTCATTTCAAGGCATTTCATTAGGCCAATGATCTAGTTAAAAGAAAAGGAAAAGATGATAGCACCAATAATGTCTTCTAAGTTATAAGTTCACAAACAATGGTACCATATAGTAGAAATAAGTGAAGGGAATTTGGGTCGTAGCTTTTCATAACTAATTCATGATGATTTTAATCTAATTATGCTACGTGTCGCCTTGTTATTGCTAATGGGTTTGTGATTAAGAGAGGTTTCAATGTGGAGAGAAAATGGGTTTTGTAAAGGCTTACAAAGGACATTGATGGGAGAATGTGGAATGTAACTAAGACTCAATAAGAGAAGGAGAGATGGAATGTTGTCTAAAGAAACCTTAAAGAAATTGAAGTGGAAGTGAGGAATATTCATTTCTTAAATTGCCAACTCTCTGTAAACCATGACTTGTTGCATGGATGCCCCATTTGTAGTCTTTAAAGCATCTCTTATTGTACAAATTTGGAGGAGAAACCATTGGTTGGCATTTTTATAAACATGGTGTGTGCTTTCAAGTGATGACTCAACAAGCAATCCAATCAACCAAGACATCTATAATTGTTGTTGTAATTTTTGCTTTTAATCTTTTTACTTTACTTGCATGAAATTGGGGAGATTCCTTTCAAGTTTATATATTTTTCACTCGCTTTTGATTTCCATTGCATCACCAAGTCATAATCATGGAGGAATATATATTGGCTTACAAGGCAGGTTCAATGCACTCTCCCATAAGGTCTAAATTGCTCTAATGAAGCCATGAATTGGAGCAGAAGTGCGCTTGCTTTGTGTCCTTGATGATGACAATAGGAATTATGTGTCACGACCTTAAATCATTCATCGTCGTTCATTCCATCACATGTATTCATTTCATTCAACATTTTATATTCACTCAAGAGTACGCTCCCAGAAATATAGCCATCCCTAACTCTTTGCATCAATTCCACAAGCCTCTTATCCATTTTATTTTAACATTCAACACAACCATGGGAAATGATGGGGGAAAATATAATCAGAAGAGAAGCCAATTTGAATAGTGGTTTGATATGACCGTCAACATGGATAATTAAAGCATTGCTATGGAGTTTGCAGATTAACAAGATATTGATTAAAATAGCTACAGCAAGTACATGCCAGGAATGAATCCACAATAGAATTGATCAAACACAAGGGCCCAATTAAGAGTACTTGTTTTTCACCATAGCCGACAAACAAACAAACAAACAAACCAAAAAGATTTAAGGCAGTAGCCAAGTCAAATCCCCAATAATAATCAATGCAAGAGATCTATCACTTGTACACTTATCGATCTTTGCCTCATTTTTGTTTAAATTAAGGGTAATCATGATTATAAAGAAAAGGGTATTTGAGGTTAATGATTTTTGTTCTTTGATTCCTCAACTATTTTGATGCATCGCCTTTTCGAGGTCTCTAACTTTAATTAACAAGGGTTTTACAGGTGTTTCTTTTGAGCCTCTCAATGGCTCTAAAAGGAAATGCCCACTATCAACTTCCTTTTTGTTAAAATATAGTTTAGAGTGGAAGTATGATTAGAAAAACACATCCAAATGGTGAAATTGTGCAAAACCAAGTGTGATTAAGGAGGGTTAACTTGGCTTATTTTAGGCTTTTATTTCATGTCTTTCTAGTGCTTTTTCTGATACTCCATTGGGAATTCATCTTTCTTGCTTTATAGATGAAAGAAAAATGGTTCTTCTGTTATGTGCTCAAAGAAAAGGTAAAAGAGAATTCTGGTTGATGTATCAATCTTCTAGAGGCCTTTCTTACAAGCCAAATCTTTTCATGTTTTCTTCAATTGTTGTGTACTCTACCTGTTGTTTCCTAAATGAATCACTTGTAATATAATAATGAATATCAATGTAACAGCACAAAGTTAACTAGATTGGCAATCTTAAGTCTCAAGACATCATGTAAAACATTCATTAAATTTACATGCAAGGCAGTTCAAGTCGCAAACTATAGATAGACAGAATCTCATTAGGAAATCGGTACTTAATCTGAATTTATTACGAAGTCCCTAGTTTCAATTACTTTTGAAGCTTTAGCACCCTTTTTTGATTGGATTGAAGCTTTACTACCTAATCATACTGGTCTAACCGAAAACATCGCACGTTGATAATGTCTCACCAAATAACTCAAGATTTCGATTAACTAGAATCTTTATAAAATTTATACATCGTTGGAAACTTCAAAAGTTTTAGACAGAATCACCTTTGGCATCCATGTGGTCCAGTCCAGTAAACTCAATGTTGCATATAATTACAAGGTATATTTAGATTTACAATCACTTCTTTATAGGGGGGAACATTTAGGATTAAAGGTGAAATAGATTTAGACTGTTGTAATCTTTGACTGCTTTTTTACAACTTATTCCAAGGTCTTTGCTAATGACTAAGAACAAGGGATAACTCAACAAGGGAGCGTTAGCTCTGATTATGTTATTGTTTGGGGATGGTATTTCACAGCCATGAAATAAATCAGGACTCTGTAAGTTTATACTATTAAATGAGATTCAAGTTATAAGCAGCAAAGTCAAGAAATTTCAGGTAGGCTGCACTCTCTACTATTCTTCTACAAAAGAATCTCTCTTATTACCTTTACTGTGTTTCACTTTCCTCTTGTTTACCATTGATTCAGTTCCTCAACATTTTATACGACGAAGTTCAGTTTTCAAAAAAGTGAAAGCATGAAAAAATTTATAGCAATTAGCAATTATTTCAGGCAATCTGTTGTAGGAAAAGTTTAATCAGAAAAACCTGGTTTGACGGACTTCTTATGTCTTTAGCTGAATCTACTGGTTGAAAAGCACGTCGGAAGTCTCGCAACTAACCATAGTCTCAACATGCAATTGTGGAAATCTGAGGAAGCAAACTAAGTATTTGTGTACCTGTGTATGCATGTCTGATGTATTGCTGTCGACTGGCACAATTGGTACATTAACACTGATGAATGCATCATAAAAACAATGAAAAAGAGAACATTAAAATAATATTTATTCATTGAATATCGCATTATAAGAATATACAGGTAATACAAGGTATTATAGCGAATTCATATGTACAACGAGAAGCATGGTTTTTACTTGACGATTTTATTCTAATTCTCAGGTACTAAAAAGCTGAGAATGAATTTCAAGCATTCCTTACAATTCACATTTACAATTGTAGCGTTCTTATAAAGGCTTCACTTGTGGCATTATCCAGTCCACCGTACATAATTTACAGCTGCCTTTAAATTTTGCTCTTCCATGCTCCTCCAGTTTGCGTCATTTTGCAAGGAATGCGAATGATCAATTAGATCTATCCATGCCAGACTTATGTACAAGGGGTGGTCATCATGAAATCATTATCTACATCTTTGTCATAGGTTAAATCATGTAGTCATGTATGGAAAAAACAGTGTCAGACATTACAAGAGGCAAATGATCGATATAAAGAAAGAAATGTCGTAGGTTTTCTTTTGCAATAGTTTTCTGGTCTACCACATCGCTACTACTAGTAAGAACCCATAAATCTTTTGAGCTAATCATCTTCAGGTTGCCACGACAAAAAGGGCAGGACTGCGATCGCAAGTTCCTGTGTTGGAAATATGAGTAACTTAATTGCAGTCTTTTAGTGAATTGATCAATGAGTCAAGTAAAGGGTAGCAAAAAAAAGAAAATAGAAAGGGCGGTTTGAAGTTACCAATCATGGAAGCAACTAATGCACATGGAGTGGCCACAGTTTGGCAAAACCATCTGTGTGCAAGCCTCCATGCAAATTCCACATTCTTCGTCTCTTTCTCCATTTTTACCAGAGATATTCCTCCTTTCTTCACTTAAATTATCATCCGACTCAGAGCACCAACTTCTCAAACTGCCATCTTCAAATTCAGCCAATTCACTTTCTAGTTGTTGAAGATAAGGATATATAACAGCTGCAGGGATTTTAGATAAAGAGAATGAACAGTTGAGAAAACAAATGCATAGGCATATACATACATATCCAGATTTTCAAAATTAAAACTAGAAAAACTTCTGCAACTACGCTGAAACAAATTACAAACCATAAAATTCTCTAAGGGTAGCTCTCCTTTCATGGGTAGACATGGTAGTGACCCCATTAACATGTACCTGCCCGTTGATGTCACGAAGCAGAAAATCACACAATTTAGAGTTAGGAGAAAAAATTATTGATCTCATACAGCTGTTCCTCAAGAACCTTCAAGGCCTTAGTTAAGGAATCCAATCAACCATAATGGGTGAAAAAAACCACAACTAACCTTGTATATGAGTATGTGAAGAAGCCCTAAATAGTTCGTAAGCGTGTCTGTACAGCTAAAATCGATCCACTCAATCAAATAGAGAAAAAAAGGAGCAATTGGACTATAAGACAATCTCATCTGAAGACATCCCCCACCATAATCACCAGGCAGAGCAGCTGCCCTGCAAGCCAAAACATCATATTTCAAATTCAAGATATTGAACTTCATTACCCCACAAACCCTAATAAAAAATACTCTATGGATCTTAATACATCAATAAAATCAGAAAAAAAAAAATACACAAAGCTCTTGCTGGGTTTTTTCCTTCCTAAATTTTTAAAGGGTAGAAGTTGCATAGCACAAACAAAATGGGTATTTAAGTATTGCAACAAAATCTCATTCAAGATATCCCCACCAACTTAACCAAATTTTTTAATACACAACAAGACCTACCAACCCAGAAGTGCAATCCAATTGCTTAACTCATAATCTAATGCAATTAGATGAAGAAATGCAAAATGGGTACTTGAGAATTTTCAAATTTTGATTAACTAGAGAGGCAGAAAAAGATGAAAAACATCAAATTCAATCATAAAACTAAGCCAAAAAAGTAATCTTTTTCAAATGGGTATTTGGCATTTTGAACTTACAGGGAGTTGGCATGTTGGATATCAGCTTCAAGTGCTTCAAGAGATTCCTGATAAGAAGATTTGTTAGGTTGGTTCTGCCACATCTCTCTAATCTGATTCTGTTGTTGTTGTTGTTGTCTGGATAGGAAAGTTGGCATGAGCTTTTGTTCTTGTTGTATATCCAAAAAGAGAGAGAGAAAAGTGAAGGATTGGAAAGAATGATAGTCACAGATGGACCTTTTAAAAAGGGTGGCAACAAGCAACACAACACAACACCACACAAGGGGCTTGCTTAGAATTGAATCCACTCTCAACTTCAAGTCTTCAAGTCTTCAAGTAAAGAAAGGAATGGCTTCCCTTTATAGTTTTTCTCTCTAGCTTTCCTTCATGTATTTGTGTGATCTTTTCCTGCAATAACTAATGATGTGATCCAACACAGCTACACGTATAGGATTATCGACGGATCTGTAGATTTAATTGATACCTTAAACTGATGGGTAGGAACTTAATTAGTTAACTGCATGTAACTAAAATCGACAGGTTGCTCATTAAAAGTCATTAATCGTAGCAATGAAAAGGATTTGGGATACGACTAATTAATGCTTTTTAAACTAATTAATTTTGTTACTTGGCAAGTGGTTTGGGCAAAGGTTACTATCGTAAATAGTTTCAAAAGATATTAATACTCCAATGTAATTTCTCGGAAAGAAAAGAGCACGGGGATGAACATGGCCAAGGAAATCATGTTAATTTAATGAATTATCTTGTGTAAAGGTGTGATACTAATTCAAATTCGAATATGAAAGGAAAATGTAATTCTGTACAAACTGATTGAAATAAGAATGTACTCAGTTAATTTAATTTTAAGTTACAGTTCATTCTTTTTTTTCTTTTTTTCTTTTTTGGGCATTGCTGATGTTATGAAGCTTTGAAAAATATTCCAATCAATTCAATGAGATGATCAAGAGCATCCAATAAAATGACGGGTAACTGATCATGTGGTGGTTACATCAGAGAGGTTGGAAAAAATATGTATAGTCGAAATCATACTTTCATGTTATCTTTAATACTAGCATGACAACATCAATGTCACATTACAAGACATATTAACTTACAAGAGACTTTCATGTGACATCAACCCGCATATTATACATCAAAATCTGCGTATGCCCGCATCCAGAGATACACATTGATAGCTCTTGTGAATTAATGTATCTTATGGTGAAGCTTGCTATTGTCATTCTAGCACGTCTCTTTTTGTTTGCGAAAGAGATTATACTCCTCACAATCCACAAGCACAATAAAGGTACCTTCAACAAGCAACACAGCAATAACGCTACCAAACTCAAACTTTTACGAAATCTTCATAATCAACTATCATCTCCTCATGGTATTGGTATTGACAAAACGTCAGAAACTCTGATCCCTTGGACAATCCAGTCAAACTCCCATGACTAGGAGATTTTTTTCTACAATGACAATTGAGAATGTGAGGGACAAAGGTTAGTGGGGTAGAAAAATGAGAATTATTGAAAACTAGATACACCGTACGATCAAACTTTGGCTGGGAATAAGACACGTGGAGGTTGATCATTGGAGGACAGGAGTTAGGTATGCTGCCGAAGAGCATTAGATTAGATGGAAATGAAATCATGAAAGTATATATATAGTGGGGGCTAGTCTAATTGTGATGCAAATAAATTAATATGACCTCCATTCTTTAAAAAAAATATATAGTAAAGTGGGGTTGGTGATATTGCAGTTGGTGTAATTGGAGGATCTTTTGCTCACATCATAAAATCAAAGCATCACGTGGAGACATTGGGCGTTAGATATGGTTGTTGCATTGCTTCAAATTCACAAGGGACATTAGGAATTTTGTCTATAGTTTTAAATCAATAATATCATCTTCATCATCTTCATTAGAGCGAAATCTCTAATTAATTCTCAGGCTTCCATTCCACCAATAACAGAAAATAAAGAGGGCATACAAGTAAAGGATATGTTGGACAAGGTCGCATTGCCATTTTTCAATTATCTTTGTTTGATTTCGTGCCCTAATTTTGATTACGCGCCGATCAAGCTCTTACGTAAAGTGTTTTGATAGTGGTTAGGGGGAATCTGCACAGACAGACCATTCTAAAGTTAAGGAAAAAGTTCTAATGCCTTGAAAATCACACTCAAGAGAAGAAAAAAAAAATACACGTCTATTTGATATGTAGGGCAAGGCCTTCACTTATAGACAGCAATTGAGTGAAATGATGGGAGCTGAAACAGTGCAAATCCCTCAAAAGAAGGGTGGGTTCAGCTTCCACCGCATTGAAAAAAAAAAAAATCCACTTCTCACCAACTCTCCACCAACGCTACATTGCCTATTAAAAATCTCCACAACACATAAGACACTTAAATATTTTCAGTTCTTTCTTTGCCCTTCTGCCCTTCTTTGCTTCTCAAAAGAAGAACCATTTCACATAAACTAAACCACGCCCCTCACGCATGCCACCAAAGTACACGATTTTATATTCTAGTATTGTACACTAGAGACCCATTAACATTGAGAAAATATTGTGGAATCTTGCAAGGAACGTGGAAATAAGTAAGCATTAGAGTCAAATTCTGGTGATGATCCAATGGGGCCAGGAGCTGGAATGAACACCCGCGATCATGTTTGATTTCCAATCAATTAAAGTATGGTTAGAAAAATCTAAGGCTATAGACTATAGTACTTTAGCTTGTCATGGCCACTGTTGTCTTCATTACTTGAACTGATGATTCCTACCGTATCAAAACTCCTATGTAGACCCAAATCTCTTTGAGGATTGTTTTTAATGGGTTTCCTAATTCTTATAAAATGACAGCTCTGTTTTCAGAATCTTTGCCAAGTGTGTCTAGCCTTATCTCCCCTATTAAAAGAAGGATAAAAAAACTTATTCTTCGAACTTCAAAATTTTTAAAATTTCTATATCAGCTTCAATGTGGAAATGCTCCCATTATTTAATGTCCATCTATAAGTATGTGTAGTTGTTGTTGTGGTGTTTGAAAGAGAGGAAGAAGAAAAGATGGGTGGTGAGCTATGTGTGGAGGGTGGGTGCTGTGCAAGAATGGGAGATTCATGGAGCAGAATACAAAAGGGTCTGAATAATGCAGTCTCTAAGAGCAAGATAGGGAAATACTTCAAATTAGAAGCTAGAAAGACCTGCTTTACCAGGGAAGTTCGAGCGGGCACCGCCACCTTCCTGACGATGGCGTACATCATCAGCGTCAACGCGAGCATACTTGCAGGCTCAGGGG
Organism: Stephania yunnanensis; assembly: GCA_039657365.1. Classification (NCBI taxonomy): domain Eukaryota; kingdom Viridiplantae; phylum Streptophyta; class Magnoliopsida; order Ranunculales; family Menispermaceae; genus Stephania; species Stephania yunnanensis. Next base: position 53,571,855 of record CM077589.1, on the reverse strand, counting down.
GAACGTGCTCCGTCTCCGACTGCACGCCGGTGGTGTCACAGTTTGGGAATTCATCCATGCCTGGCCCTGACTGCATGATCAAACCAAATGCAGGTTATGAGAAGTGTTTGTCCAAAACAAAGAATGACCTTATTGTGGCCACATGCTTGTCTTCTATGATTGCTTCTATAGCAATGGGAGTCTTGGCCAACCTCCCCTTGGCCTTGGCACCAGCCATGGGTGCCAATGCTTACTTTGCCTACAGTCTGGTGGGCTTTCATGGGTCTGGGCCAATGACTTACCAAACAGCCTTGGCACTGGGATTGGTCCAAAGCTGTGCTTTTCTTGTCATTGCAGCATTTGGGCTGCGTGCCAGGATCGCTCGACTCCTGCCTCGACCGGTCCGACTCGCTAGCTCAGCCGGTATTGGGCTGTTTATAGCTTTCACAGGCCTGATGACATCCGAAGGTTTAGGCCTGATAGGGCCCAGTTCTTCAACATTGGTGACCCTGACAGCTTGCTCTAGTGTCAACCCGGTTACAGGAGCATGCATAGATGGTAAGATGCAGAGTCCAACATTCTGGCTTGGTGTGGTTGGCTTCCTCATCATCAGTTACTGCACAATGAAAAACGTCAAGGGTAGTATGATATATGGGCTGATCTTTGTCACAATAATCTCATGGTTTAGAGGGACTAAGGTAACAATTTTTCCAAACACCCCACAAGGCGATACCGCTTTTGAGTACTTTAAGAAAGTTGTAGATTTTCATAGAATTGAATCCACAGCAGGGGCTATTAGTTTCAAGAATTTTAACAGTGGAGTGGTTTGGCTGAACCTAATAACAGCTCTCTATGTAGAAGTGTTTAGCACCACTGCAGTGCTGTACTCACTGGCAGAGATTGGAGGATTTGTGGATGAGAAGGGTAGTTTCGAAGGAGAATATCAGGCTTTCATGATTGATGCGAGTGCATCAATAGTAGGATCAGCCCTCGGAACATCTCCATTGGTGGCATTTGTAGAATCGGCTGCAGGAATCAGAGAGGGAGGAAGAACTGGAATAACAGCCATAGTTGTTGGGTTCTATTTCTTCTTATCCTTGTTCTTTGTCCCTCTTCTGGTCAATGTTCCTCCATGGGCTATAGGACCATCTCTGTTGATGGTTGGAGTGTTGATGGCGACAGTGATAAAAGACATAGACTGGGCTGATATCAAAGAAGCTGTTCCAGCTTTTATCACAATGTTGCTCATGCCACTCACCTATAACATATCCTATGGGCTTATTGGAGGGATTGGAGTTTATGTGGCTCTTCAATTGTATGATATAATCGTGGGGTCGGTAACGAAGATCAAGACAGTACTGGGTGGTACTAAAAATCAAATATCTGCAGCTGCTGCAACCGATTCAAATATTGATACTGTTTAATTGATGTCCTCCACTCTCAATATATGTGGCTTCCTAACTATTTCTATTGGTGTAATTTTTCTTTCAAGCATATTCCAGGTTGACTAAGAAATTGGATAGTTGAATACCCATCACCCACTACTGTTTCCTCCTTTCTATGTTTTCTATGATAAATAAAGACCTGACAGATAAAATCTAAAGTAGTCAAAGACGTGGTGATGATGAAAGTCCCTATGTTACATTAGCTTATAAAAAGAGTCAGTCGAGAATCCACATTATTTGAATGAATGACACACACAAACACACGCACATATACTCAATTACATAACTGGATAACTAAGGCCCGAATGGAAAATGGAGGTGGAGGTGGTTGTCCATGTTGAAGGGTGCTTGAACCTGTGTAGGAGTAAGGAATCCATGGAGAGCAATATTGGAAGAGCTAATACCATGAGCATGCATAAGGATTAGTGGCCAAGAGGCATCATGAATTGACCTCTAGGATATATTCTTGATAAAGATGCAAGCCAAAGGAATTTTACATATTCTATGAGACTATGAGAGAAACACAAATACTTGTGTGCATATTTAAATGAAAAAAAAAAGTGTCATACGTGTCTCTAGTCTCTACCCATATGAAGAATATAGTAAAAAACATGACAGCACTGGATTTGACAAGGAATATCAGCAGGACAGGATTCCAATTGCATAATAAACAAGATAAGGCCGTATAATGTTTTTACCACAATGATTCATATAATTCATACCACTTTTTCCAATTAAAATATTTAGTCACTTTTTTACCAAAAAAAAAAAAAAAAAAAGTTACTTTCACTTTTTTAAGTCGCATAATTTCACCGCGTAAGGATAGTAGAACTTAATATCATGTATCGTTTCCAAGTGAAATGACAATTTAAAGAAGGTTGGAGGTATTTTTCACTATTTCTACGCTTCAAAACATGAACAACTACCGTGCAAAACCCAGCTCACACTTTGAACTGCAGCATGTTTTACAGAAATGTTTACTGAGAAATCCAAAATCAGAGTTTGGCAAGGCACAATTATACCATAAAAACCAAATATATATAGCCAGATCACAAAATAAAACTCCTAATCAAAATTTTACAAGTGTCAATGGACGATAAAAGAGAACGAGATTATTTAAAAATATCAAGCCACATGTACAACATTAAAAAACAATACCTAATGAAAGAGTGATAAAGAAATGATTAACGTGCTAGCTAGCTCATTCTCACATAGGACCAACGAAGCAAACTTCAATAAATTTTTTAAAGATAGCCAATAATATGAGTATTTTAAACATTTGCATGATGCATTTCAGTTAAATAATATGGAGAGAATCAAGATGTGAGAAGCCAATTGAGAATTGCATCAAATCTACTGGCTCTAAGTTACATGGTTTCTTGACTTTAGCGAAAACCGAGTCACAAGTGCATTTTATTTTCAGTTACGTGGGCTCCTATGTTCCCAACACTTTGAAACAAAAAGGTAAGGTATGGGCTCCGCCACCTTGAAAAGTTATAATTTTAATACAGGTAGGCAACCAACCTCGGCTCCTCCATCACCCAGTTTTCACAGAGAGACTTTCCCTCTTAAGTTCTACGTACATGAGCAGTGTATTAATCTTGATTGCTTAGATGCGTCACATCACCTTGACATATATACGATGTCCAACATCATGTAAAAGACTTTGTGCCAATGGTTTCCAGCTAAAAGAATCAACACTTGAAAGGATAATTCAAGAACTACGAATGGGAAGGAATTGAACTGGTAGATTCAGAACCTGAACGCTACTCACAAGAATCAGCTCCCCGGTAAGATTTTAGAGGTGGAAACTGGAAATGGGCTAAGCATGAACTTCTTCGCATGTTTTCTCTACAAGTTTACAATAATCTGTTGGCCTGTACATTAGGATTTATGGGCGTGCACATTGATGTATATCTAATGGGCCCTAATGAATGTGTATAGGTAGGTGTAGTACTATCCTTTCTGACTTAAAGGCCATACTCAAGTTAATAGGTAGCCCCACAATTGATCCTATATAGAACAACTACGACCATGAAATTCTGTGTACCTAATGATGATATGATTTCATAATCCAACAAAGGGGCCAAGAAAGCAGATCGGCTTGGAGAAGATCACGAAGCCAAACCAAAATATATATTTTCAAGCAAAAAAAAAGAGAGGGAGGAGGCAATAAAGCATGGGAAGAACTCTTTTGCCTTTTCTTTTATGAGATGCTTTGGCTTTGTATGGCTGGCTTTTCATTATTTTACTTTTCTAGTTTTGCACAGATCAAATCAAATAAAGTAATTTGAACAGAATATACCCATTGTTACGAAGTCAGAGATGTAGATTGTCATGAAGATGTTACTGGTGGGAATCCCAATGAAATGACTCCTCCATGAGCATCTTTACTCAAGGACCACTTGGATGATGGCTAGCTACGCTCCTGCAAATGCATCCACAAAGTTACAAGTCTCACTAAAAGCTATATAAGATGTTGATAAATAATTTTGTAACTATATCATTACATTGTTCAACAAGCTATATTGCAGTCATACACACAGTAAACTAGAATAACTGATCAAATATTAGAAATTCACCAAGCAACAGTCTTAATTTTTTCCCTTTTTGTAAATTTTCTACTCAAATAAGTTAGAAGTGTTATAGTTGAAGAATACTATACAAAAATGTAGAACTAGTCCAGGGGCATATTCTTTACAATTAGTAAAGCAAAGTTTGAAATTGGCACTAAAGCTTTTTCCTCAGAAAGCAGATTCTGAGGGAGAAAGGGACATGTGAATGAACAATTAGAGCTCCAACTCATCCTTCATCTCAGGAGTCAGGAAGTGGTTTTTAATGGAAGAGAAATGGGATATGTACAGAATTAACTGGCCAAGGTATACGATTTTATCTGAAATTCCTAAAAGAAAAAACTAAACTTAGAAGCCACAGAAGGATTTGGTTCTGCTCTTGGTCTATCATGATTCAACTCTCATTCTTCTTGGTTTTGATTCTTCCTTTTGTTGCCTGCCAAGTTACAGGTATGATTTCACATAGATAAGCATTTTATCAAAGTAGAGTTTCAATGATAAAACTTGTTTAAACTCAGATATACCATATGCATGTAAAATTCTATTATTGCATGGCCACAGAAAAGGAGATGGAAACTAAAGTTGAAGGATTTGATTCAATATTTACAAGTACAATGTAAAATATGACAATCAGAATAATTTCTTCCTCTACATAAGTAGGTGGATGGATAGAATCTGATGATCCAGTTACAAACGATGCATAAAGGTCCTTTATAACTTTACTCTAATGATTTGCAGAGTTTGTTAGCATAGACTGTGGAGGTAGAAGTAATTATACTGATCCAAATACTGGATTAAAATGGATTTCTGATGCTGGGCTCGTCAGACATGGAAAGGTGGTGGAAGTTGCCAGTCCCAATGGATTGCAGTACCAGAGTCGCAGAGACTTCCCTGCAGATGGAAAGAAATACTGCTACACACTTAGTACAATTGAAAGAAGGCGGTACCTGGTTCGAGCAACATTTCAGTATGCCAAATCTGACTCCGGGGATTCCTTCCCCAAGTTTCAGCTCTACTTGGATGCTACAATGTGGTCAACCATTACAATTCAAGATTCTGCCAGAATTTACATTGAAGAAATGATCATCAGAGCCCCCTCTAGTTCTGTCAATGTGTGCCTGTGTTGTGCATTGACTGGTTCTCCCTTCATATCCAGTCTGGAATTGAGACCCCTAAATCTTTCCATGTATGCCACAGATTATGAGGATGATTTCTTCCTCAAGGTTGGGGCCAGGATAAATTTTGGAGCTTCAAGTAAAGATGTGGTAAGGTATGAACTCTCCACAATTTTCTCAGTAAATATTTACATTAGTAATCAGTTGTACCAGTCCTCCATGCCTAACACAACAAAACAACAAAATGCATGCCATTATCTTCAACAAATTTAGCAATTCGTTAGACACAAAAGAGAAGTCCAAATCATCACATTCCTGTTTGCCAAATAAATAAATATATAAATAAAAATCATCACATTCCTCAAATCAAATATTGAAGTAAAACTAGGAAACATAGGTCTTCAGTTCAGCTCCAGTAGAAGTAAATTACCCTCAAAACCTCGTTCCTTCTCAATGTGGCGCCATCACATTTCACCACTCTCAAAATAGCATGTAGGACCAGCATCTTTAGTTGCCCCACAATATTAATATCACTTTTAAACCCCTATGACTTACTCATTTTTTATTTCTGAATGTTTTTTTTTTTTATGAAAATTTTATTCTTGAATGTCGATCTAAAAGGTCCACACAGGATGTTCATATATCTAGCAATCAGCATTAGGAGGTGATGAAATATATTTCTTTTCTAACAGATATCCAGATGATCCTTATGACCGAATTTGGAGTTCAGATCAAGAAAAAAGACAGAATTATCTAGTTGGAGTGGCTCCTGGAACAGAAAGCATCAGTACATCACAGAACATTGACACAAGAGCACGAGAATATCCACCACTTAAAGTGATGCAAACTGCAGCAGTTGGCACCAAAGGATGGCTCAGCTACAGGTTAGACCTTGAAGGTTTCCCAGCCAATGCTCGAGCATATGCATATTTAGCTGAAATTGAAGACTTGGGAAACAACGAAACTAGGAAATTCACAATGCAGCATCCTCATGTGCCTGGATCTGGCAATGTTATCATAAATATTGCAGAGAATGCTAATGGGAGCTACACTCTTTATGAACCTAGCTATATGAATATATCTCTAGATTTTGTTTTTTCATTTTCATTGGTGAAGACATGGGATTCTACGCGTGGGCCACTCCTAAATGCGATTGAGATCAGTAAATATGTTCAGACCATCCCAAAGACAGACAGCAAGGATAGTAAGTAAAACTGATGGATCTTGTTCTGCTCTGACTAGATTAGATAGCTAGTAAATATTAAGCTGCTCAATCTAGCTTTCCTCCTATTCTTATCTGCAGCATCCATTGACTGTTATGGATAATTGGTAATTGAGATGGTAGAATTATGATTATTTTCTAATGAAATGTTAGTACAAGCTAACAAATTTAATTATTTTGAAATGAAAGCAACTGCACTCAAAGCTCTCCGCTCCAAGTCTCAACCAAGTAATTGGACCAGTGAAGAAGGCGATCCTTGTAAGCCCATCAGCTGGGAATGGGTGGCCTGTAGCTCCAAGATGCCACCAAGGATTACTAAGATGTAATTCTCCAACCTTTTTTTTTTTTCTGCCAATACATATCTACAACTACCAAATTAATGACAATAGTTTCAATATTCCCCATGTAGAAGATATACATATAGAATGGCAATGAAAATTAGTTTGAGCAAGAGACTAAAGATCATTCCATATGGCCATTTCATCTCCCAAATAAAACTCATAAAGAGGAAATCCCCATTTCTAAATTGTGCATCTTGACTTGTACTAGGCTTACTTTCCATCCTACACTGACAGAAAAACTTGACTGAACCCCACTTTAGCTTAAATTATAATTACAACTACACAGAAGAAATATGCAGGATTTTTTAATTGATTTAGTCATGTTCATGGTTAAGGTAATCCATGAGGCTTATGGTGTTTTAAAGTTATTGGCAGTTCTAGTTTCAAATGTTTAAATTTCATTTCATCAGAGCATATAGTTGAAAGAGGTTGTAATGTTAACCAAGGGTCTGGTGATAAAACTACACTAACGGCAGAACGATACTGTATTCTGTAACAGCATCTTATCAAAAAAAGGTCTGAAGGGAGAAATACCATATGAACTTAGAACTTGGAGAGCATAACAGAATTGTAAGTGAGGCTTTGCTCCAGAATTTCTATCATTTAAATTAATTCTATCCTCAACGGTGACTTACTATTCAGGACAATGGTTCTAGGTGGTTGGATGGTAACTCCTTGACTGGACCAATCCCAGACCTGAGTTCTCTTACTGGCTTGACAATTCTGTAAGTTCTTTCTCAATTGTGCTTTAGTTTCAGAATGTATTAGGAAGAGAATGTAAACCATTCCTCCAGTGCTTATTTAATTGGTAAATTTTATGCAGGCATCTAGAAAACAACAAACTGACTGGCCCCTTACCATCTTACTTGAGTAACTTGCCAAGCTTACAAGAATTGTAAGCGCTTAAATTTTTAGTTGATGTCACCACTTTTCTCCCTTTGAACCATTGCTTTTCATAATAAATTACAACGACGTGTTCTTAACATGATACAATGTGGCAGGTATGTGCAGAACAATTCTTTAAGCGGAGCTATAGACCAAGAACTCCTAGCCAGGAAAATGATATTTGAGTGAGTAATACTCTCTAAGGCTGTTATGATTGTTAATTCACATGTATGGTGGAGGAAACTTTTTTTTTTTTTTTAAATAAAACAATCTGCAGTTTTTTTTTTTTTTTTTTTTTTTTTTTTTCCATGAGGAACTTTTTGCCCTCCACCCTTAACCCATTGGCATAATTATGCACGCTGCGCTTAAAAAGTCACTACCATGTCGTGCAGTTTTCTAATGCAGTGTATGAAAAACTACCTTGCTAAGCTAATTGAAGCCAGTTAGGGAAGATATCAAGTATCAACTAGTACAAGAGCCACTTTATCAAAAAAAAAAAAAAAGTATACAAACCGAATTAAAGCGCCTAGTGCAGTCCTTAACAGAGGAAAGTCATATAGACAACAAATCATAAGTCACTAACTAAAATAATAAGGATGGCATTCCAAAAGATCCTTTACACTCATACATTCGATGCTAAAGGAGGTTATCTTCCCTGAGAAATATAACAAACTTGAGATGCAGAAGTTCAAGTGTAGAAGTGATTCTAGTGAAGCATTTCTCCTAATAAGTGTAGAAGACGAAGTTGACAAATATATAACACTAGCAAAAATTAAGATAACTCATCTGCACTCAGACATCCAACTTTTGAGAAAGTTCTAATCAAACATTTCAATAACAGCTATCAAATTTTTTTTTGCAGTTATGATGGAAATCCTGATCTGAAACCCATAAGGCAGCGCAAGACGAATTTCCAGTTGACAATTGGCATTTCAATAGGAGCATGTGTCCTTCTAGGGTTATTTCTGCTGGCAAGCTTGTTACTGTTAAACATCCTTCAAAGAAAGCAATCTCATCTAAACAACAATAAGAAATGTATGTGCTTCCGAATCTACTTTGAGTTATTTTAATTGGCTATCTTAGTTGAAAGAAGGGTTGTTAGGTATATATGTCCCAACTCCTAAGGCAATCATTCGTACATTCCAAAGCCTTCAAATTATCTATCCAATTGCAGGTAGTGGGATTTTTTCAGATGATGACCTAGAAGGATCCTTCCACATCACACTTTCTGAGCTAGAAGAAGCTACAGAAAACTTCTCAAAGAAAATTGGGAAAGGTAGCTTTGGGCCAGTCTATTACGGCAAAATGAAAGATGGTCAAGAAGTGGCAGTTAAGATCTTAGCTGATGCATCAAACCACGGAGCACATCAGTTTGTAAATGAGGTAGTGCTGCAGTACCATATCTAGTTTCTGCAAAACATAGTTTCTGGCGGAGCTAATATCTAATAGAACAAGCCCCAATTACTGACATTTTGAAACTAATGGATCAAGTGTTTGTCAAAAAATGGGCTTGATTTTTCTTGAGTTATTGTTCATAGAGTTGCCAGTTCCTGATGTTTCAAATAAAATAAAATAAAATAAAATAAACAACGAACTACAATTTTGAACATTGAAGAAGAAATTAGATTCCTAAGAGATGACCCATAATGAATATAGTAGATACAGGCTGACAAACATAATCTATTTTAGCGCTAAACCGATATACTTGATTTTCTTTCTTTTCTTTTATTTATTTTTCGCCTCATCTGCTTTCTTTTCTTTATAAAATGTGGGGTTTGTGGATTGAGAACATGGTTATTTACCACGAAGAATGATACTTGCTTCAAAAACAGAGAGAAATGCGTGCATGCACAAACACAAGAACACAGGCAAACGCACCCAAAGCAAGTAAGCAACATCTGGAGATAATGCGTCACTCTTATGCGCAAGAGTCCAATCAGCCTACACCATAAGGACTCTCGAGTCTCAACAGAAAAAGTTTTAATATTTCATAAATACATGCATGTTTCAGGTTGCACTCTTGTCAAGAATTCATCACAAAAACTTGGTTCATTTGATTGGCTGCTGTGAAGAAGCACACCAGAGAATACTAGTTTATGAATATATGCACAATGGCACTTTGTGTGATTTTATACATGGTATGTCAATGTTCCCGTGGACTATTGATAATTTCAAGAATCAAGTTTTACCAGAAGCAGTTCTGTCAAAGCCATGACGTACTCTTTTGAACAGGTTCCCTCAATCAGGAGCACTTGGACTGGATATCTCGTCTTTCCATTGCAGAAGATGCAGCTAAAGGTTCTAAATAGACTTTTACTTGTGTAATTTGTCTGCTTTAATTGTATAATAACAGTGTAGCATATCTGTAGGCTTAGAATATTTACACAGTGGATGCAACCCAAGTATCATTCATCGAGATGTGAAAACAAGCAATATTCTCCTAGATGTCAATATGAGAGCCAAAGTTTCAGATTTTGGACTTTCAAAGCAAACAGATGAAAACCTCACTCACGTGTCAAGTGTAGCTTGCGGAACATTAGGATACCTTGACCCAGAGTAAGCATCAGCTATTAAGCTCTTCATATTGTTCTGATTATTTAGTGGAGATTAATGATCTAAGATAAATATTTGTATCCCTGAACAGGTACTACGGAAATCAACAGTTGACAGAAAAAAGTGACGTATATAGTTTTGGGGTAGTTCTCTTGGAGCTGATCTCCGGAAGAAAGCCTTTCTCATTAGAAGAATACGGTGCTGAGTGGAGTATTGTTCACTGGGTATGCCTCTTTTAAATTCTTAGTTTGAACTAGAACTTTATCTTTATCACAAATATTCTAGTCACTTGGAAAGTCCAAATCCTTGCTCTTCCTGAACTACAGACTTTACTACTTAATACTTATACCTGGAGGATCCTGTCGACCATGGTTATCCAATGAAAAATAGGCAGTAAAACAAATTTTACAAAGCTAAGAAAAGTTATAGCTGTGGAGGAATCACATGCCCTTTTCATTTGGATAACTCTGTCTGAACTAAATATATCCTGGGTAAAACGATAATGAATCTTTGCGATAGTCAAAGATGTCGAAGAATAAATAGAACTACCACTATAGTATACTATCAGGGAGATCAAATAATCTCTACTGTATACAACTGCAATCAGCTGAGGCATCTCACCTTAGTAAAGCAACTAGATGAAGAAGCAATGAAGAATTTCACAAATTAGATTTGCAGCACAGGACGTCGAAGTTCAAAGTAGCCTGTTTTGTTAAATTCAAGACATAAGAAAGACTTTCAAATAATCACAGGCTGAAATGAAAATTGTTGCAGGCAAGATCCTTGATTCGTAAAGGAGATGTGACAAGTGTAGCGGATCCTTCACTAGCAGGCAATTTCAAGATTGAGTCTTTATGGAGAATTGCAGAAGTCGCAATCTTAAGCATTGAACCACACGGAGTTTCCAGGCCAAAAATGCAGGAAATAGTATTGGCCATTCAAGATGCAATTAAGATTGAGAAAAGCAGTTTCAGAAGATCGACAAAATCTTCTGCAACCAATCCTCACATGAAATCAATCTCTATTGACCTAGAAAGTTCTGATGTATCAAATGGATGCATAATCCCATCAGCAAGATAGAAGCATGCGGCATACCGAATTCCTCACCGCTCGCTATCTCCAAATAAAATGCTTCTCACAATGAAATGTATTTATCTAAGCACGCCTCAATCGCCTTGAATCGAGCAGAGTGAAGTAGTTTCATCTATGTAGCCGACCGCAGCTAGTTTGTGATTGAGACTTTGTTGTTACTGTTATTATCAAGACGAAATGCGTCGAATTTGCATAAATCTTCACAAGTTCAATTTTTCTAGGGTTTCATCAATTCACTAGTTCAAAAACGGCACTCGATTACAAAAATCAAAGCTTCTGCGGAGGCAAACGCACCTCCATTGCATTGAATCACTCAAAACAACAAAACTCAAACACATTCACAACACAATCATCAAAAGAACACCAAACATTATCGCAACATGAAATTCACTGGAGAAACAAAGTCAGAATCATCAACTAACCTTCTTGACTTCACTGCGATGCATTGCTTCGAATCGAAACGCGAAATCTCTCTCGATCTCTCCAGAAATCCCAAATCGCAACAACGAAGAAACGGAGATCAAATCATCAAAACCGCGAAACTTCATTTTCGCTGGAGAACTGAAACGCGGTAAATAGTAAAATTTCTGATTACCGTTTTACCATAATCGAACGGTCAACATTTCAAAACTCGTGATGAAATCAGGGCCGTCTGATCAATGCGGACGTGATTAGGTGACCGTCTAGTTTCAACTAATCAAATAAATGCGGTTGGTTGAAGGGTTCAAATCAATCGAGATGAGTTGGACTTTGACCGGATGAAAAAAGATCATGAGAATCAACGGTTGAGATTTTTTTAACAGCATGGACTTCAATAAGCCCAAAGCGCACGGCGGCTTTGTGAAGAGACGAACCTTTCAAAGTCTGCTGAACACATAAATCACATTAGTAATTACGTGATTTTTTTAATCTTAATTGAATTCAAATAAACTAAGTAAGCCCTGTTGAAATCAATTCATATAATACCATATATTATACATTGTATTATACTAATCTAATGAGCAACTAAAAAGGAAAAGATACCCTTGGATTCCTAACTCAACTATTCAATTCCAATTATTTAAGCTGCTCACCTGCCTCTTAATCAAGCATTTGAAATATTGTATTCATTTGATTAATATATATATACATATATATATTATATATTTATATATATTTTTTGTGTCAAAACATCTCTAATAAGATGAACTATGCATCAATTACTAAAAAGCAAGGTTGAAGAGGTCTTAAGTTTAACTCGTATTGAAGTCAGATAAATATTTGTAGTTCATTGCAAGTATCCAAATACGACGAATTTAAAACTTTACTCTGTAATACTAAAATTAAAAATCTTATGTAGTGTTATTTATCATCAAATCACATGCTACAGTACGTAAAACGGCGTCAAATTATTTGTGGAAAATAAAGGCAACAAATAAAATTGTGACAAATAATGAGAAAAGCCAAAGCACTAAAGCCGACCAAAAAAAAAGTAGCGAAAACAACAAGAGATTGAAAATCCACCGTAGAAAAGATGATTTTGGAATTGAAAAAGAGAGTATAGAGAAGAGACCAGACTATACACAAATGTATTAAAAAATGTCAAAACCACAATATACAACAATTTTTGTTGGATCACTTTTTAAAGTGGGGATAAGGTCCATCATCATCATCATCATAGAGAAGCCAAGCCAACCCACCATCCCACTTTGGTCATCATATATTCATAGTTTCATCATTTCTTCTCTCCCACACAATACAACAAGAGCTGACTACCCAAATTTTATGATGACATAACCAGCAAGTCAAGTCACCAACAACAGCTACTTGTGTAGGGGTGCCGTGTATGTGTATATATATGTGTCATCTACTCCAAAAAGAGAGTTTCTTGTTCATCTGTTATTAATCTCTTTGTGCGGTTTGATTGATCTTTGGTGGGTAAGTTAAGTACCCTTTTGAGAGGATAAGGAGAGGTTATGGAGGTGTACTATAATCAGCTTGCCAAGTCTTCTTATAGGGAGTCTCTCAAGGTCTTGGAGGCTGATATTCAACATGCTAATGCTTTGTGAGTGTTCTTTTGCACCCTTTTTTTGGTTGGGTTTGGTAGGTTTTGAACTGTTTTTAGTGCCCTTTTTGTTGGTTCTATTGGTGTTGGTTGTTGTTTTTGTTATGTGTATGAACCCTAAATTGGTGGAAACTGAGATACCCTTTTGGGGTTTTGAGTTCTGAAGGTCTTGAACAAGAAAAGACTGAAACTTTTTAATGGGCAATTTGTTTTGTGATCTGGGCTTTTGTTTTTATGAACAATTTTTGCTTTGATAGTCTATTTCCGAAGTGGCGTTTGTTGGGATTGTGAAATTCTGGACTTGCAGGGCAGCTGCTATACCTAGAGCAAAAGGTGGTGCTTGTTTGCAGATGAAATTGGCTTGCAATAACTTGGCTCCTGTGTTTTTGTTTTTTATTCAATGGATGAACTTTGCTTGTACTTGTCTACTACCAAGCTATTCTAGCATTTTCCACATTGTTGTGTACAAGGTGAGTTTATGTTTCTTGGTTTAGCACTCAAATTCAGTTAACTGCCAAGACTGGTTCTGAAAACTGGGTTTCCTGAAGCATTGTGCTTTCGGTGAATTCGCAGGTGTATGAAGATGGAACGAGCAGGATATCGTCTCGGGGAAGAAGAGCAAGCATCAGGGATTTCTATGGTACGCAGACTATTGTTTGCATATGAGTTTCTTGTATTGACATCTTTTCAGATTTTTACCCTTAATGAGATGTCTAACATAAGCTAAATTGCAGCTGTGATATTGCCCTCGCTTGAACAACTCCACGGTAACTTGGCCGAAGAAGACGCTAATTTGGGAAAGGGTCGACGCATTGAGCTTTTTGGAAGAACTAGTGCAGAAGAGAGGAGAAAGCTTTCTGATATAGATTTGGAAAGAGAAGATGAATGTGGCATTTGTATGGAACCTTGTGCTAAGATGGTCTTGCCTAACTGCTGCCATTCTATGTGCATTAACTGCTACCGCGATTGGTAACTACAAATCAATAGAGCTGTTTTATGGTTGTTCTTGTGGTTTCTTTATATTTTGCTAAATATAAAGAACTTGTCAATTTCAATGCTGATTTCTTGTTGGCCTAATTACAGGAACACGAGATCGGAGTCCTGCCCTTTTTGCCGGGGCAGCCTGAAAAGGGTCAGTTCGGCAGACTTGTGGGTGCTTACCGGCAGTGGTGACTTTGTCGATGCAGAAACTGTGGCCAAGGAGGATTTGGTGCGCTTTTACTTATATATCAATAATCTGCCTCGTGATACCCCAGATGCGCTTTTCTTTTTATACTATGAGTACCTAATTTAAATCACCATAGAAAAGAAAAGTGTACAGAATGAGAAATGGCCGACCACCACATGTATGTAGAGTCTGGTCATAAACAGTCTCTGAAATTCTTGCATGGGCTAATCAATCCCATGAGTTTCATCAAATTCTTGTGCAGAATAGTATTACATAATCCCACTGTAAGTTGCTTCGAGAGGAAATAAAATGTAGTTTTTATTTCTGAATTCTGAGCTTCCATCTGTGTTCTAGTTTTTCATTATTGAAGTTGCATGAGATGTGGATGGTAATAGAATTATAATTTTTACTCCTGATATACTTTGGAGCTGTTCTTGGCTTGTGCCTGTTTTTCACGTTTGACGGCTTTTGCATGCTGTCATCCCATTGAAAATTGAATCTTTCAATTCCAGATTTCCTCCTTCACTAATTCACTTGTTGAAATGACCTTACTATTGTATTGCACTGAATCTCTTGACTATGGAGTCATAGATTGTAATTTGAATTTTTAGTTTCTTTTGTTTTGAATCGAATTCAATCACCTGCATAGATTGTTGTTGTTGTTGTTGTTGTTGTTGTTCATGAAAAGAGATTTGCTTCCACTAAAGAAAAGAGTAAGTTGTTATATTCATTGAGGTTAGCTGACAGCACAGTGCTTGCTTGCAACTGAAATCTGTATCCCCATGTATGACCTTGTAGTTGTACGTAAGTCATTCGAGCTTTCTGCTATATGAGCCAACAACGTGTCTAATTTTTGTTTTATGTCATTCGATTCAAGGTTGGTTTCTGGATCATACTATACCAATCTTTTGTATGGTCATTGTTGCTATAATGTTATTTACTTCTGCAACACATTGATCATGTTTCATAATTATCCAAGGCCATGTTTGCGGTAGCAATTGTGTAACAGTTTTTACTGTTTTCGTTGAATTATTCTGCCTGTTAAGGCAGAAAGCTGTGAAACAATTGACATTGATTCTCAGATGCTATTTCACCAAGATTTTCACAGTGGAGCAACTGCACCTGATGCTCTTTGTTAAAAATAGTACAAGCAGGTTCACATGGCAAGCAATTCAACTGGGCCTGTTTGTAGAATGTTTGGTTTTTTTTTTTTTTTTTCCTCACTTGAGAATCAAGGCTTTGAGGGATAATTTAATACTACATCACTGGTCCAAGGGAGATGTGGTGCTGTGAGCCTGTGACCACTCAATCTACTTGGAATATTACCACATCCAACAATGTCTATATTTTGTATGTTTTCTCTCTAGTGGAATAAAGGTGTGTTTCTCCCTCAATTCTTATTCTGAGATAGCATGATGGCCTTTCCAAGGGGATAAGAGGTGAGTCATTGTAGCCCTTGAGTTCTATATTTTTGTTGGATGTTAGTTTCTTAAATTTTTATTCTAAAAAAGGGTTACAAATATAAGTCACATGATCACTAGAATTAAAATGGCATTGATATACTAACGGGACATTGGCAAGAGAGCATTTTTTTAGCAGCGAGAAAGTGAAGTACATGTTTTGAAATATCTTTATTTTTGGCTTAAGTTTGATTTTGTTGCGATCTCATGAAAACTCATATCCTAAGCCAAACCAGAGAACTAAAAGAAAACCTTGCGAGAATTGTTGGACGAAGAGGAAGTAGCTTTGAGTCCCTTAAGCATGGTCTTAAAGAACTCACATTGTCTGGCGAAAATAAGCTGCATAATAGAAGTGCAGCAGGAAAAAGTTTCTTGTTGTAAGGTTTATATGTTAATTAATCTAAAGATTCAAAATCTGAATTGTAAAGTAATAAACAAAAATAAGCTTCAAATAGATGAAACTGGAAATTGGTCAAAAAATGAGCACAGCATGAACTCTTGGACCAATTGTGTATAATCTAGTATATATTGGCTCAAACAATACAAAAATTATATGAAAGAACACTCATAACTCATGTAATTACTTTATAAACTAATCTATGCAGAATGTATGTAGTTCTGATTTATTGAAGCCTTTCTGCAATGTGCATGCAGGTGAACTGACTGAATCAATCAACTCTCTTCCCTTTTGTGACTAAGCAGGAAATCAAATTGAGGATGAGCAAAGGGACCATGAAGGAACATATTGGAGATCACTTTGTACATGGCTTCAGTCAAGTGGACGCCATCCCAGTTGATGTACTCGCTCGGATTAGGACAAGCTTTCGACACGCTCGGACTGCCGCAGGTGGTAAAAGGATCATAGTTATAGTCCCCTCCACCAGTGCCACAACATGTCTTGAAAGGCTCTTTGAACTTGAACCTATGTGAATGCTTCATCACTACATGGTAAGCACTCCAAAAATCTGCATAAGAGATGATGGCATTGGGGAATTGCTTTCTAAGATGGATCAGTTTGGCTTGCAGTATGTAGTTGTGCTTCTTCATTAGCTCGTTCACGGTTTCAACGCATCGAAATTCATCCCTGTCGTCAGGGCTAGCAAGTATCAAGGTGAGCGGCAGGCATCCTGTCGGTGGCAGCCCTTGAACTACGACATACTTAGCGCCCGTCTTCAGCAGAGCCTGCCATCCAAAGCCATGAGAGGTGATCAACACATTATATTGCATTTTTATTACAGTAGCAACAAAATCTCAAAAGGGTATATACACAGGTTGTTGGGGCAAAGCCTCGTGAGAACGGTCAGGCTCGCCTGGATACCCAGGGATATAAAAAAAAGGTACGCATATGTACCTCTAGAAAGCTTATCATACTATTGATTGCTAATGGTTGGATGGTCTCGAATGAGACGTCGGAACCGATAGTGTACGCATAATCATTCACTCCAATCTCACCAATCCAGAACAAGGCATCATCCATCAATTCTCTGCATTGAGTTGAATTAGCTTCTACACAGCCATGAGCTTGCAAAAAGTTATGAAACCATAACAGCTCAGTCTGGATGGACTGTGGAGTGATGTTGAGTGTCATGTTGTTCTTAACAAAGAACTCATGATTGATGGCAGTTGATCCAGCAACAGCAAAGTTGACACCATGAGAAGTATCTGCTTTGATGTCAATGTAGGGAGGCAAGTATGGGAGGGAAAGCGCTTCGGCCACAAAGTCAATCACAAGGCGTCCGTCGGAGTATCGCCTTGTCGGGCGATGAAAGAAGGTGGTGCCATAAGGGGAGCTAGATGAATGCAAGAACCCTGATGGACCTGACCCTGGCCTTGTGTTCCCAGTGTCTGTGTAGGAGTCTCCGAAGGCGAAGATCTTTGTGAATTTACGGGCTTTCGGAGTCGTGGGAGCGGCAGCAGCCGAAGCGTATGAGAGGATGATGAAGATGATGGTGTAGATGAAGATGGTGTGGTGGCTTTGATAAGTGTAGGAAGCCATTTTTTGGTGTCTCTATGGTCTAATTTGATTTCAAACTTGGTGTTGTTATAGTGGTGGATGTTGTTTCACAATGACAAAACTGCCCCTCATTTATTTAGTGCATTAATTTAGTAACATGGGTAGTTGGGGGGTTTTGCCATTTTATGGGGTCCTCTCAACAGAAGTAGCGGGTTCCAACTACCATGCATGCTTAATTAAAATAGGGACAACTGTGCTGTAAGCAGTGCTTCTTTGTTTTGACAAAATTCAATCATATTGGACAAGCTATATGGAGTCTTATTTTGATGGGATTCTAGTCTTTGCGTGCACATTGAAATTGATATGAAAATTAAGATTGTTGTTTATTAAAAGGTCATCTGCTGGTCCCTGTATTCATATTTACACTGATTTACATGTCCAATACTTTAAAAAGTTAGCAGGTCACATTGAATGCTTTTCAAGTGCCATGCTATATATGTTTGCTGCCATACCATCTATGAATGCTCTTTAATTGCTTTTTCATATCGACTGATCCACTTATAGACTAGAGGGATTAAAGTATCTTTAATGAGATGTATGAGATATCACTTGCCAAAATTAAGGTTGAGTCACGTTTGAGTAGATGGTGTTGTAATTAAGGTCATAACCTCTAGTCACGCGGAAAGCTTAGTATCGCCTAAAGGTTTCTTTTTAGTCACTCAAAAAGTGGAAAGCTTAAATTAAATTCATTATTAGTGTTTGGGGAAAGGTAATTTCTTTTACTTAGGTAGATATCTTAAATTGTTAACTAAAAAACTTTTGGGTCCGGACTCAAAGAGTCCATATAGATTCTTTGTTCTTTTTGTACTACGGTTGAGCTGCCACGGAATATGTAAAGGTTTCCATCGACTAAATCTTCGAATGATTGAGGAGGGTAGAACCACAAGGGCCTTAACCTCTGGTTACGCAGAAAGCTAGAGACGATAAACTGGTCATAATGAAAATTTTGACTTTCCAATAATCCTAATGTTAAAAGCTATTTTTGAGTTCAATTTCGAGTCCTCAAATGAAAAAACTTTAAAATTTTTGGCTAGATGTGACACTATTATGGTCTTACGTTCCTCCAGTCCGTGATTAAACAATATTAAAAAAAAAGGCAATCCTCGAGATTTTCATTGGGTGTCTTGATTTCCCTTTTGTTAGGGCTGAAACTCGCAGCATTCTCTCTACTGTGTCTAATGTCCATAGAACACTGGAACAATGCAGTTCTCAACTTGCGAGGAAGAAAGCAAAGATTTTCTCTGAAAAGATGAAGTTTTGGTGAGTCCATCAATATGTTCAAGTTCTGGGCTTTCTGTGTTATTGATTTTGTTGGTTTGGATGTTGAATCTTGTTCACAATTCTGCTTATTCGACTGGGTGTTGATTTGATTGCATAATCTCTTGTTGATTCAACCGGAAAAGATGTGTTTTTAGGGTTTAGATTTTGTGTTTCTTGTCAGTTTTTAGGTCAAGTCAACCAAATTTTGGGTTAATTCATGGGGGCGTCTTGTTCTTTCTATCTATGCAGCTTGGGATTTGTTATGGCGTGTTCTTCAAAATCTGCTCACCTGCATTAGTTCATCTGTAGAAGAGTATGAGAAGGGTACCCAATTTGTCTTTCAGGGTGTCTTGTTCTGCTAGAAATGTGATCGAATCTGTTTACTCGCCGAGAAATTTTGGAAGAGAAAAAACTGTTAAGGATGGATCAAAATTGGATTTTGATCATTTTGATGGAATGCCCATGCCCCGAAAAGCTTCGTCGAGGTCTAGGAGCTCTTCTCAACCCCATGTTTCTCAAACTAGGTTTGAGCACTCGAGGAATAATGTCGGGTTGATTGAACTTCGATACCTATCCGATATACTTACGAGGAAGGATTGGGTTTTGTTATTAAATGATGAGTTTAAGGCGAGAAAGACTAGTTTAGATACACGTTTAGTCGTGAGGACCTTACAAAACCAAGAGAATCCATTAAGCTCCGTTAAGTTTTATGTATGGGTTTTGGATTACGATGGCAAAATGGCGAAGAATCGATCAGTTCAGAGAGCCATGGCAGATAACCTATTCCGAAAAGGCCCTGTCGTGCTGTCTGCTGATTTGATTCAAGAGATTAGGAATTCTGGATGTTGGTTTACGGAGGATATTCTTTGCTTGTTAATTAGTAGCTGGGGGAGATTAGGGCTGGCTAATTACTGTACTGATGTTTTTGGTCAGATTTCTTTACTTGGTCTTAGTCCAAGTACACGGTTGTATAACTCAGTTATTGATGCTCTAGTGAAATCCAATTCGCTTGATTTAGCTTACTTTAAGTTCCAACAGATGCGAACAGATGACTGCATTCCCGATCGTTTTACATACAACTTTCTTATCCATGGAGTTTGCAGGATTGGCATTGTAGATGAGGCAATTAGGCTTCTGAAGCAGATGGAGGACTCGGGACATTTGCCTAATGTGTTTACTTTTACCATTTTGATTGATGGTTTTTGTAATGCTAAGAGGGTTGAAGAAGCCTTTTCACTTTTAGAGACAATGAAGGAGAAGAATGTTATTCCTAGTGAAACCACATATCGATCTTTGGTTCACGGGGCATTTCGTGCTTTGGCTCCTGATAAGGCGTATGAACTAATAATAAGATTTATAGGATTGAATGAGGCCTTGCCTAAACATGCTTGTGATACTATACTGTATTGCCTTTCCAAAAATTCTATGCCAAGACAGGCAGCAGATTTCCTGAGAATGATGTGG
This sequence comes from Stephania yunnanensis, assembly GCA_039657365.1. NCBI lineage: Eukaryota > Viridiplantae > Streptophyta > Magnoliopsida > Ranunculales > Menispermaceae > Stephania > Stephania yunnanensis. Next base: position 53,551,240 of record CM077589.1, on the reverse strand, counting down.
GGAAAAGGTATTTTCCCAGAGAATTCGACATTTGACATCATGATAACATGTTTTGTGAAGGGTTTGGATCTTAACGAGACCTGCAGTATAGTTAACATTTTTATCGAGGGTGGTGGAGCTTGGGGTTCAATTCATTTATCATTTTAGTAAAAGCCTTGTTCAAGATTGGAAGGATTGGAGAAGGTGATCGATATTTGCATAAGATGTTGCAAAAGGGACTTGTATCAAGTGTATTTTCCTTTAATATGTTGATCGATTGCCTTTGCCAAGCTGAAATGGTGGAAAGAGCATATGAAACATTGACACTGATGCATCAAAGGGGAGTCACTCCCAACCTAATCACTTTCAATACCCTTATCAATGGTTATTCTAAGATTGGCCAAGTACGCAAGGTCCGTGAGCTGCTGAAGATGATTTTGGAGAAAGGACTCAGGCCTGACATCTTCACCTTCACTTCAATAATTGATGTCCTCTGCAGAGTCCATCAATTTGATGATGCTTTTAATTGCTTTGAAGAGATGGTCGAATGGAATGTTGCTCCCAATGCTTTCATATACAATATCTTAATTCGCTCTTTTTTTAATGCTGGTGATTTCAGCAAATCAATGAAAATATTGAGAAAGATGAAAGCCGATGACATTAATTAGGAGGGATTTGAATGGTTTGAAAAGTCACCATCAATTGCACTTAATCGAGCACAATGGAAAAGTTTGACCCATGTAGCCGACCCCAGTTAATTTGGGACTGAGGTATATGTTGTTGTTGTTGTTGTATGAAAGCCGATGGCATTAAAATCGATATTTCCCCTTCAGACACTTTCTAAAGTTTTTTTTAAGATGAAGAAATCGAAAGTTCTCTGTTGAGTTAAACCCTTTCGAGTTCCGATATTCGTTCATGTGTGCATTGTTAATTTGTTGGTGAGCTCTATAAATTCATTCGTTGTTATTTATCTGGTTTGGTGTTTGCTTGAAATAAAAGCTGTGCTACTTGTATTTCTTTTACAACAAAAATGCTATAGTGAGATAACTTCGCTATTTGTGGCTGTCTTGTTACTAGGATGATATGATACCACGCACAACAGCCCAAGGTATGCTCAGCAGCAACATTTTCTGTCTGAAAGAGTGGAACTCGAGGTGTGATTTGAATTTTGATCATTGTGGGAGTTGCAAGACCAAGAAAGCAAGAAGATAGAGATAAAGAAGTCTGTCTCTCTCTCTCTCTCTCTCTCAAGTCTGTCATATTGGTTTGAGTTAGTTTCTAACAATGTCATGCTCCCCCTTTACACCGAAAGGTATAGCACTGACTTTAGCCTGTGCTACTTTTGGAGCATCTCTTTTTGCTGTTGGTCTACATCTCTCATATGTCAATGTAGCTCCTCAGCAAGCTCGGATGCAAGCTCGCAATGCTTTTGTTAAAGAATTCCTTGAGAAGAAGTATGGTAAGAAAGTAAGTTTCTTTCGCGATATATCCAAGAGGAATAATCGGAAGGAGAATAGCTAAAACGCTGCCTTCTTTTGCTGACTAGTCTGGACCGACGTTAAGCAGTGAGTTCTTTCAACATGATTTTCTCCATACCCTGGTTCGAACTTTAGATTTTGAATTCATACTGCTCAATCCATCATCCATTGGCTATGAATTATAATACATTGTTCTCCATTTATTTATTTGAGCTTTCTTAACATAGTTCTTAAATTCTTAGCACACCACTGGACTTGAACAGTGGAACTTCAACTGCATTAGTAGAATTTCTAATGGTGCTCTCTGCAACTTCTGTTCATCTTCTTCATCATCATCTGTCATCAAGGACAGCTATAAATCTCCTCTCCCTTGCTTCCTTATCGACCACAATCCCAAACCGATCTCTCAAAACCCTAGTTCCCAAACCTGACCAATCTGAAGGCCATACTGAACCGCCCATAACCAACACCCACAATGATGATTATTTTGCCGCGATCCACCATGTCTCCAACATTGTCCGTCGAGATTTCTACATGGAACGCACTCTACAGAAAATGCGGATGAATGTCACGTCCGAGCTGGTCTACCGTGTCCTCCGTAGCTGCAACAAAGCGGGAATTGAGTCCTTTCGATTCTTCAACTGGGCTCGAAATCAACCTCGGTATCAGCCCACAACACTGGAGTTCGAAGAGCTGATTAGAACCCTAGGCCGTACAAGAAATTGGGAAACAATGTGGAAAGTTGCCGAGCAGATGAAAAACCAAGGCTTTGCAATCACTCCGGAGACATTTTCTTTGGTGATTGAATCGTATGGGCAACATGGGCTTGTTGATCGAGCTGTTGAAGTTTTCAATTTGATGAAGAACTTCAATTGCTCACAGACCACTGAGGTTTACAATTCTCTGCTTTTTGCTCTATGTGAGATAAAAAACTTTCAGGGCGCTTATGCTTTGATCAGGCGAATGGTGCGAAAAGGGGGAACTCCAGATAAAGGACTTTTGCTATTCTTGTTAATGGGTGGTGTTCTGCAGGGAAGCTTAAGGAAGCTCAGGATTTTCTTGAGGAGATGAGTCGAAAAGGGTTTAATCCGCCTGTCCGCGGGCGTGATTTGTTGATCGAAGGACTGTTAAATGCGGGTTATCTTGAATCTGCTAAAGGTCTGGTGAGGAAGATGACTAAAGAAGGCTTTTTGCCGGATATATCGACATTTAATTCTCTGTTGGAAGCCATTTGTAAGTCTGGTGAGATTGATTTCTGTGTAGAGCTTCTTTATGATGTGTGCAAACTGGGTCTTTGTCCTGATAAAAATACTTACAAGATCATGATCCCCGTCGTGTCAAAAATTGGAAGGATGGATGAGGCATTTAGGCTTCTACATCGCTTGATCGAAGAAGGAGTGAAGCCATTTCCAAGCCTGTATTCGCCGATTATAAAATCCCTCTGTAAGAGGGGTCAGTTCGATGAAGCGTTTAGCTTCTTCAGTGACATGAAAGTTCAGGGGCATCAACCGAATAGGCCGGTTTACACAATGTTGATAAAAATGTGTGTTCGAGGAGGGAAATTCGTCGATGCTGCAAATTATCTGGTGGAGATGACTGAGTTGAATTTGCTTCCCAGATCAGAAAGCTTTGATATGGTTACTGATGGATTGAAGAACTGCGGGAAGTATGATCTGGCTAAACGGATTGAGCAGTTGGAGGTATCCCAAAAAGGATTTTAACTTGAAAGCTTGAAAGTTGAAACATTGAACGTGTCGGTGGAGATTTGTGGTTGTTGGAATGATCATCATGTTATGCCTTCAGTCTTTCATCTGGCTTATTATGCTGTTGGGTTGAATTGCACATTTTTTTGCAGGTATGATGGTGGTTTTTTTTTTTTTTACTTGGTATGCCTTGCAGTTGCATTCATGATTTGGAAAACTCTTATTTGGTCATCAACCATCTTCTAGGGAATCTGATTGCATGTTCCTTGATTTTGCCTAGCTTCCTTTGTGTTCATTGGTGTCATTCTTTTAACTTCTTGTCGCAGTTTGCGTAGTTCTGGTAGAGAACGACACAAATTTTGTGCACGATATTGGATGCACAATGGCATGCTTGATGAACAAAGCCAGGGAAAGCTGCTTCAGCTGTCATGCGATGCCCGGACAATATTCCATCATGATTTACTGTCACCTGTCTCGCCAGAAGCAAGAATATTCAGTCACCCAGTTAATGCAGTGTCCAATCTTTAGGTCTTGATGTCGCTTTGCCTCTCTCGCGCGCTTTGATCATTGTCGCTGATGGCATTTCAAAGAAGCCAAGTTTTTCATATCATGAGAGCTCAAGATACAGTAGAGGAAGCAAGACCCAGCTGCAATAAGAATGCTAGCTAGTACTTTATGTGAAGATTTGGATCCAAGTAGTAGTCATGAAAGACATGAATGAACATCTGCATTGTTGAACAACTTTGCTGCAATAAGATGCTTGTAAAATGCACAGGCATTGTGAAGCACATTCTTTTCTTTTCTTTTGTAATGTGTGTGTGGAGCTCCACCTCCTTTTGCTTCTTTTTCTTTCCATTTTCGAGTGAACATTCTACCCTTTGAAGAAAACCATGAATTAAACATTGATCATATTGACAAATGCGCTAAGCCATAGATTTGAAAAAACTATGATACTGGTATGACTAGTTTGAGTTGCTTATCAACAATTATCGTATGAAAGATGCTTGAGTAACTCACTTTGGGCTCTTAGTGTGCGTGCGACACTTCGAGATATGTACGTACACTTTTCGAGGTGTATCATGTTAAGGGACGCTTCGAGATATGTACGTACACTTTTCGAGGTGTATCATGTTAAGGGACGCTTGTTGAACAGTTACGCATTGAACGCGTATCCCGATGTTTATTGACTGCGCACGACTACTAAGAAGAAATAGTGAATTACATGTAGTATGGTTCGTGGGTAGTCCAAACGTCATAACGTCCAGTTCGTCAATAGACAACCAAACTACTCCATCAACCGACACCAACGCAACACTGAGAAATCCATTTGCCCTAAATTAGGGTTTCTCAATCTCATCCCCAATTCCTAACATTCATGCTACATCGAAATGGCTGACGACGATAATCCAACTTCACAAACCAAATCTGAATCCGAACTCGAACCCGAATCCATCATTGATCGAATTGGGGGAGATCCGGCTTTGGAGGTAAGGATTTGGTGAACAATTTGGCGTTTTAGGGTTTCATTTTTGTGGATTGCGTTTGTGCGTTGTTGCTTCAATTACTGTGTTTTGGATTCAGGAGTCTACAAGTGTGGCGGTGGATGTTGCGGAGGCAGAAGATGGTGTTGATGAGTGTGGTACTCCGGAGGTTGTCAAGGAGAGACGTTTGTGGATGCGTCGGATCAGCTGAGCGCGTTCAGCGGGGCGTCGGGGACGGTGTTCGAGACGCCGGAGAATTTGGAGAGGAAACTTGAGTTTGATGGTGTGGAGGGGGAGGAGGAGATGGGCACCAAGTGATGAGTGAGCTTGCCAAAGCTGTTAGGGAGAAAGAAACCATGGAGAAGGATTACAAGGTAAGATTTTTATCGAGTTCTTCGTCATTTTCGCGCTAGTAGTTAGTATTGTATTTGAATTATGTGCTTATGATGTAGGAAGAAAGAGAGTTGCTAAGAAAAGGAATAGCGAATTTTCGACGGGAGCTTGAGATGTTGGCTAATGCCAATTCAAGCATTTCGAGCAATGGTATTGAATCTATCGATAATTTCGAAGAAGGGCAAGGAAAGGATAGTTTATGGGAATCAAATAATTCACTTCAACTTATGGTTGGTGATTGTTTCAAGTTTTTACCCTTTATTAAAAATGCTTTAGAAGAGAAGGCGGAATCCGAGGGGACTATTAGAGATCTCAATGTGAAGATCGACGAACTTTCACTATCCCATGATGTTACTACCACTTATTTTGAATCGATTCGGAAGTCATGGTCTCAGTCCTTGAATGAGTCTCATGAAAGGCAGGTTGATATGGATTCACATCTTGAGATTTGTACTAGGAAGTTATTAGATTCCCTTTCTTTGGTAGTTCAGGCAGATGAATTAGTTGATGATTCTGTCTTGCAGCGAATGGATCTTATCGATAAGGGAACTTCGGTGATGGTTGAGAATTATAAGACATTTCTTTTAGAAATCGATCGACTTAGGGAGTGTTTAACAGACTTGAGAGAGACCCCAGTGCCAGATGAGACAGAATATGCAAAGATTTTTTATACGGCTCGGGTACAGTTGTTAGAGCACCAAAAGAGAGAGCTTGAAGTGGTTCACAAAATAAATCAACTTGAAGATGAAAACATGAAATTGCTGGAGCAAATTGACTGGGAAAAGGAAAGGGTAGGAGTATTGGATGCAGAAGTGAAGAAAGTTATGATGGAACTGGAGCAGGAAAAGGTAAAATCTGCAACCACTAAAGAAAAGCTTAGCTTGGCTGTGACAAAAGGCAAGGCGTTGGTGCAGCAGAGGGACTCCTTGAAGCAGGCTTTAATGGAGAAAACAAATGAACTTGACAAATGTTTGCTCGAAGTTCAAGAGAAGTCAAATGCTCTAGAGGCTGCTGAAGTACATGCTGAGGAGTTGATTAAAAGCCAAAATTTCGCAGCCACACTTCAGGAATTATTATCAAGGAGAGAAAGTGTCCTCAAGGAGATTGAAGACATTCTCTTGCAAGTTGATGTCCTAAGTAATGATCAATCTTTGAATGTTGTGGATTGTGTCAGGGGGATTGTAGATGAGACAAAGGTGTTGCGAGTTATTTCTTCGGAGTATGAAAGAGTCAAAAACAACTTGTCTTCCCTTAACCTACCAGAAACAGTTGTCTCCTCTGAGGTGGAATCCCAAGTTAATTGGCTTGGAGAATCACTGTCCCAGGCTAGTTATGATATAAACAAGTTGCAACGTGAAGTTAACAGTTTTCAGTTGGCTGCTGCATCACTTGAATCAGAACTAGCTGACGCACGGGAAAATATTGAACGTTTGACTATGTCTCTCACAACTGAAAAACAGGAAAAGGGTTATCTTCGATTAGGATTGGAAGACTTGTCAAGCAAGTATGAAGCAGTTGTTGAAAGGGAATATCTTCTCTCCACAGAAAAGGATAAAATGACGAAGAAATTTTTAGAGGCGTCAGGAATGGATCAAAGTGAAACAGATCAGCATTGTGCTGACATGAACCTGTTGATCGAGAAATGTGTTGGGAAGATCAAGGAACAAGTTAGTGCCTCATTTGAATATGCTCGTGCTGATATGGAACAGCTTGAAAAACTACAGAGTACGTTGTATGTAAGAGATCAAGAATTAATGCTTGCAAATGATATATTCGAAGAAGAGATGGCATGCAGAGCAGAGTTGACTAATTTGTCAGATGAATTGAAACGGATGTCTGAAGAAGTCGTGTCATTGAAAAATGAAAAGAACTCCCTGCAGAAAGATCTTGAACTATCTGATGAGAAATTGGCTCTGCTTAGGGAAAAGCTTTCCATGGCAGTTAAGAAAGGAAAGGGGTTGGTTCAAGAAAGGGAAGGACTGAGGCAGACATTGAATGGAAAGAACTCTGAAATTGAGAAGTTGAAACTTGATTTACAGCAGCAGGAGCATGTGCTCTCTGAACATAGGGACCAGATACAGAAATTTTCTGTGGATTTGGAACACATTCCAAAGCTGGAATCTGAACTTGTAGCCATGAAAGATCAAAGAGATAAGCTTGAAGCACACTTGCTAGAAAGCAACAGCATGGTACAGAGGGTAATTGAAATTATGGATAGTATCAGCCTTCCGGAGGAGACAGTTTTTGAAGAGCCTGTAGAAAAGGTGAAATGGCTATCAGAGAGCTTTCATGTATATCAAGTCAGCATGAAACTTTTGGAGGGGGAATTGCAGAAAGCAAAAGAAGAAGCTAGCTCTATAGCAAGCAGGTTACCTGAGGCCCATGCAACTATAAGGTCACTTGAAGATGCATTGTTAGAGGCACAGAGAAATATCAATATAGTCGCAGAAGAAAATAAATACATACAAGATGCTAAGGTGTATCTCGAACAGGAGTTGAAGAAAGCAAAAGCAGAATCTAGTTCTCACGCGAGCAAGTTTTCAGAGGTTTCTTCTACATTAAAATATATTGAAGATGGTCTTGCGGTGACAGAGAGAAGTATTTCTATGCTGTCAGTGGAGAAGGTAGCAATTGATGTTGACAAAAAGATTATAGAGGAAGAGTTGGAAAAAGTTAAAGATGAAGCTGATCGCAGTGCTGGCAAACTAGTTGAGACCTACAATGGCATGAAATCTCTGCAAGAAGCATTGTCCCAGTCGAAGGAGACTATTTCTTTGCTTGTTGAGGAAAACAACGAAGCAAAAGTTGTTATAGATTATCTGAAGAAAGAACTAGGGGAAGTCAAAACTGAAGTTAGTATTCAATCAAGTGAGCTAGCTGATGCTCATGCAACTGTGAGATCCCTGCAAGATGCATTGTCAAAGGCACAATATGACATGTCTATAACTGTGGATGAGAAGAAAAATGTGGAAAAGGAGATACAAGCTCTTAATGCTAAGTTGGCTGCAAGTACGGAAGAGTTGGCTGGAAAGCAAGGCAATGTGGAAAGCCAGTATCTAGAGCTCTTCCGTTACCTCGATTCTCTTGACATGTTTTTGAAAGATAATGCTTTTCTATTCTCAATTAGTAAGGGCTTTAAGAATAAAATTGAGAGCCTGAAAGATGTGAACCTTCTCATTGAAGATATAGAAGATCCTGCTAAAGCAGGTTTAGAACAGTTGCAAGTTCGTGCTCGCATGGAGGTAAGTCTTGCATATGTTCTGTTATTCCTTTTTTAGCGTTTGGATTGTTTAGTGAAAAAGAAAGGAAGAGCTCGTAGTTGATTGCTTAAAAGTAAAATGTTGGGCAATTTTTCTTCTGCATTTCTTTTTCTTTTAGCAATCTTTGCTTTCTTTTCATCTTTTCTTGTTCAATTTTTTGTGAAACTGTTATTTATTTTATGACAGTCCAAAGATTTTTGTATGCCACGGTACCGAGCCTTTTTTGGCCAAACCTCTCAGTTAATTTAGCTTATAGAATGCAATTATCACTCTTTCCAGAAGCTTTTCTCTTTATTAATTGCTTGAAGGTAAAAGTTCAAAAGAGCTCTAATTAAGTCCGAATTGTGGAAGAAAAAATAACTTGCTGCACTATTGATGTCTTGTATAAAATGTCAACTTGGTTGATGTTCTTGTAATCTTGATTTCCCGTACCACTCTATTTCAACCTGGTTATATTTTGCTGAATATTCAGTTATTCATTCCCTATTTCTTCCTTGTATGGGATCCTATATCTTTCTGGTTACTTGATTCTAGTAATTTTGAGTGGCTTAATTTGTTTCTTATAATTTAACTACTATCTCATGTCTAGGAGTTACCTTATATTGATCTAGCTTCTCACTTTTTAGTCTGGACTTCAATCGTCTTTTCTCCTGTTGAATGCAAAAAATGTGTTTAAGTTAGTATATTGATTTCTTGTGGATTTGTTTCATCAGGCTATGGCAACTTTCTTTTTTTTTTTTTCTTTTTTTTTTTAACTTTTTGAGGACTTTAGGCGTTATTTCTTATTGAGCTTTGAAATTTAACATTCAACCATTCTTTATTTTTATTTATGATTTTGGGTTTTGCAAAATGAATAATCTGTTAAGTTTTTCATCTGATTAAAACGTTGGATGCTGGATTTCAGAAGGATAACTACGCAGAGAAGGTTTATTCATCACACATTGACAATTTCACTAATGGCGAACTTGGTAATGGTGAGGCAAATGGAGCTGATCGTCATGATATCTCTGTAAGCTTATCACAGATTGTAGAGGGGTTCAAAAGAAAGGAAAAACTTATTGAATGTGAATTTGAACGTTTCTCTCTCTTTATGGATGACATTATTGGAGTTCTATTGAGAGCACTGCAGGCAACAAGGAAACAAATTATTAATTTGCTTCAGCATACAGAATCCTTAGAACTGGAAGTGAAAAACATGGAGTCTTCTGGGAAGGAAAAGGAGCGTGCGATATCAATATTACAGGATGACTTGCATATTCTAATTTCAGCATGCAGTGATGCTACTCGTGATCTTCTGTTTCAAGTGGATGATGGGAACAATAGTTTCCAGTCTAAAACAAACAACGCAAGCAAAGATGAAACAGAAGAGCAAAGGGACTCCCTAAATTCTGCACGTAGTCTGCAGCTAGCTACTGAAGAAGCAAGAGTGCAAATGAAAAACTTGAGAAGCATAAATAACGCATCCCTTACTACCATAGAAGAGTTGCAAGTGAAATTGAAGGAGGCTCAGTTAACAGCAAAAAACATTATAGAAGAAAGGGGCCTTGCCCAAACTAGAGTTTCTATGCTGGAAAGAGCTGTAGAAGCCTCGGAAAACATCCGCAGTGAGATGAAGCTTAAAGTAGAGGATTATCAGGCCAAAGAGGATATTATGAGGGATAGAGAAGCAAAACTCTCAGCAGCACATCAGACGTTGGAAGCAAAAGAACGAGGTAATTATGGTTAATGCATATTCAGTTAAATGTGATCTTTAGTTATGAGAGATGGCTTTTCTTTTTTTTTATTAAATTTCATGTTCCTTTTTCATTTCAGAGGCAGACGGTTATCTCTTGTCAAAAGACCAAGCTCAAACCCTAATTGAAAAGATAAACAAGATTGGCATTTCATTTCAGGAATCAGATCCAGAGAGAGGAAAATTCCAGAGCTTATCTCCTGTTGAGAAGTTATTCTTCATTATCAGCAGTGTTACTGAGTTGCATTGTCAGCTAAAACTATTGTTTCATGAAAAAGAGCAGCTGCAGTCTGATCTTGCAACACATGTTCGTGAAATTGGAAGTTTGAAGGAGGAAGTCAGAAATCTTATGAGCATTTGCCAGGATTCAGAAAAGATGAGAAGTGATTTGAATGAGGCAGCATTGGATTTGGATAAAATTATTCACAAATTGGGAGGAAGTGATTCGGTAGAAGGCAAAAGATCTCTTGGTTTGAAGGAACAGTTGTTCACATTAGAAAAGCTTGTTGTGGCTTTAATTGTGGATTGTGAAACGTCGCGATCCAATGCTCGGGAATCAGCTGCGAAGTTGCAAGAAAGCCAAAAGGTTTCTGGTGAATTGTCTTCTAAAATTAAATTTCTTGAAGACTCGGTTCATGGGAGGCCACCTCTACCCAACCCTCCCAAGGAAAGAAGCGTCTCTGAAGCCTCCTCAACGGCAACAAGCTCGGAGATTTCTGAAATTGAAGATGCGGTATAAGATCATTCTTCCCTCCTTTTTATGTCTTTTTTGTTTCATGCTTTTAAGGTTTTTCTGATTTTTTAGCCTTTCTTAGATGGAAAATGATTGGTTGACATTTGTGGGAACACAAATGGGGCGCACAGCTTACGTGGCGCACATTTGGCGCCTCCTTTTATGTAATTTATGGTGGGTCCCACATTTGAAAAAAAAGGACGCCACATGTGCGCCACTAGGCTGTGCGCCCCATTTGTGTCAACCAATCATTTTCCTTCTTAGATATAAGGTCATTCTTTAACCAAATATTATTATATAGGCATGTGGCCGGTTTTGTTAGCCACGTGGTCGGTCCAATGAGCCACGTCATCAATTTTGACAGCTCAACTAAGAAAAGAATCAAATATGCACTAGTTGAAAAGTTAAGGGACCAAATGAGTATTTTTGAAAGTTCAGGGACCAAAAGCATAGAAGTTTGAAAGTTCAGGGACCAAAAAAAGGGTTTTGCCTATTATGTATAATGCACATAGTTATCTTCACTACATATTGTTTTGAGAAGGATACATTAGCAATTTTAGCATTATTATAGAATATGCGCTAGGTAAGTATTCAAGCTCTTCTTAGTGATAAACACTATAGGCGTGAAGCTTTAAAATTCTTGTCATTATTGATAATCTTGGTCCAATTGTGTGTCATCTGCTTAGTGCTATTAGTTTTGGCTGTTAGATGTGGAGGGTGACCAGAACTCTTGCAGGCTTTGCAATAAAGTGCAGCTATTTATTAGTGTTTTTTTGTTATACAGGGCTCACTAGGTACCAAGTCAATCTCTGCCGCCCCATCTGCTGCTCAATTGAGAACAATGAAGAAGGGATCAAGTGACCATCTTGTCCTCAACATTGATTCAGAATCCGACCGCCTAATCAACCGCCCTGAAACTGATGATGATAAAGGTTTGGATTTTATACGAGCTTCAAATTTGTATTGTGTTAATAGCAGTGGTAATTTATCTTCCTTTCCGCAGGCCATGTTTTCAAATCTCTCAATACATCAGGTCTAATTCCACAAAAAGGTAGACTGATAGCAGATCGGATTGATGGGATCTGGTAAGCCATCAACTTCGTTACAACTAGTTGTCAAGATTGATTTTTGCATACTGAATAACTCGTTCGGAGTTTGACAAAAAAATAAATAAATAACTCGTTCGGAGTACTAAGTTTTAATTTATATCTTGTAGGGTAAACGGAAGTCGAGTCTTGATGAATCAGCCTAGAGCACGGATGGGCGTTGTAGCCTACTGGCTTCTATTGCATATTTGGCTCTTTGCTACCATTTTATAGCAAGTTAGCGACGCTCGACCCCTCTTACTATTATCAACTGTCTGATCTCCAAGTTGTTTATAAGTGCAAGTTTTTGAAGTCCATTCATTCTGTGGTTCTTTGTCCAGACGATAGTGTTGCATCTTTTTAGTTCCCTGCAAACACCGTCTAGATATAATCGTAGCCGCCGTGCAATTCATAGTGAGTTCATTTGTATCCTCTTCCCAAGCAACTGAAATTATAGATTTAGAAAATTGTACATCTTTCGCTGGTTTACACGATCCTGCTTCTTCCATGGAAATTTCTGTTCTTCTTCAGTAGTATATATGTTGGCTGCTCGAGACTATTCTGGGTTTGACGGACACATCCAGTGATCAGAGGAGTTTCATATTGTTTTCATCACAAGCAATAACGCAGGTTGTTTTTTCAAACTATTCTGTCCTCAGTTGTACTAAATTCCAATTTAAAGCTGTATTTTGATTGAGAAACAGTATTATTTGACCTCGTACCAAGTATATTTTCTTGTGAATGTCTTTAGACGCATATCGTGAATTTACAGCGCTTTGGAAAGTTATTCTCGTGGAAAGGATGGTGTTTGCAGGCCGTGCAATGCGTCTCGAGAAGTGTATGCACCGAAATGCACGGCCCTCAAACAGGTGCACGTGGTTTTGAACAACACAAGACAAAGTAGACTTAGGCTTCGTTTGGTTTGTTTGGTTTGTTTTTGTTTACTTACGGTGTTAGTTCGGAGTTATCTTTTTAGAGTAAATATTTTTACGTTGGTTTAACTTTGAACTTATGGGAAGTTTCAAGTTTTTTTAATAATAAAAGACATAAATAGTTTTCAAACAATAGGGAAATAGTAATAAAAGGGTATTAATGTGGGTAATCGTTTTCACAACTCTTAAGAAATAACTCTTTAGGGAGGAGGTGGGGAGATATCTTTCGCCCTATGGTATAAGTTGTGAGATAACTTGCAGCAAGTTGGATTACCTAACAATTCTTGTGAGTTATCTCCTTATAGATATCTCTACTTCATACCAAACAAGGCCTTAATCAAATTGTGGAAGTCTACAATAAAATGTTTTTTGTTTAATGGGTCTTGTTTGGTTATGGGTGGAGTTATCTCTCGAGAAATAACTCTAAGAAGATAACTCTCAATTAATATCGTAAGTTAGCAAAAACGAACCAAACAGGGCTTAAGAATATATTTCGAAAGATTAAAAAGTTCCCCCTCCTAAGAAGCTCAACTGAACAATTAATACAAATCTCAACATTTTAATAGTCTAATTAACAATAGCCAACCACACTAGTAGGCTGTAGCGCATTGGAAAATGCATCTTTTTACTTATTTGGAGTTAAAAAAAAAAAAAAAAATTGCAGTGATTGTGACCGTGTGAATCTCTAGAAAAAACATCAACACGTGGTAATATCGAAGAAATAATGAGTGGTGGATATGAGTGAGTTGGTCACTCAACCGCGACTCCTTGAACGGGTGAGTTTCCAGTTCTGGCGCGCATGGAATCCTTCACAACAATGGCTTGCAGAGCTCACAGTGAGTCTCCCACACTCCCTTATGAAAACTTTACATGAATTTCCCACTTGGGTTCTTCCCAATTTGATACGTCATTGCTTTGATTTCACAGGAGCCATCGCATTTGAGAACCATCGCTCATTTCACTCAACAAAGCTGAAAAGGGTAGTGTTCTTTGATTCTGATTTTTCATTGCTTCTAATCATTTCTCATCAATCTCCTTACCCTTTATAAGATTCCCATTATTTTTGCAGAAATCTTGGTCTGTTATCAAATCTTTTGCTAGGCAGAAGAAATCTCTGAATATATTGAAAAGGGGTTCGAAACTAAACCCTGAAAGAAGTCAGCAAAATAGTGGGAGTACTTCTTTGGATGGATTTAAGACTTCTGAGAAAGGTAGTGATTCTATCAATGAAAACAACAATGGGGTTTTGAGGAATCCTACTAGAAATGCTGTGCTTCAGGCCTGTACTGTGACATCTGGGTTGTTGCTTGCATTGGGTTTAGTAATCCGGCAGGTGATTTCGATTTCATCGCTTTCTAGTTTCGATTGGTTTCGTTGTGATTGTGATTTTCAATCCTCTTCTGCTTTGTGTTACATTGCTGTTAAGGATTTCTTATTGTATGGCAATGCACAGATATCTCATGTTGCAGTTGCGAACGGATGGCCGGTCCTTGACTGCTCTATGGTATCATGTATATGTTTCCCTACTCGGTATTAGCTGAGTCTTAGTTGTTGGGTTTGGTTCTTGATCTCTCTTTGATTATGAATTGCTTCGACTGCTTGATCATTGAGTTGAATTTTCCAAAGCATCTTGTTTATTTATTTTGGTCCTGTGTATTTGTGGGAAGTGTTTGCTGGATTGTTTAAAGAGTTGCACAAAATTGGATCAATGTTTCATCTCAGGTTCTTAAATATTGTACTAATATGACTAAAAGAGAACGGCGAGAGCTCAGACTTGCTGGAGTAAAATGTATTTTTCTGATAATGGCAGATTTTGTTTCTCATGTCCATTATATATATATAAACGTACTTAATTACAACACCCAATCTAGCCTTTGGCAAGTGATGCCTCATCCACCCAACTAGAGATTCTTAGGTTCAGATGCTCATATATTGTGATAACATGACTAAAAGAAAATGGTGAGGGCTTATACTTGCTCGAGTATGATGTATTTTACGATAGTGGTGGTTGTCGTTTGTCTTTTGGATACCATTTCTGGAGAGAACTCTCTGAATTTGCTTATTCGAGATTATCCTTCTTAGACATGATCACTCTAGTTTTTCTAATTTAAATTTGTGGATTCTTTCATTGACAGTGGATTTTCAAATGTGGCATCTTGAGTTGATTGCGGCACTGGTAATAGTCATATCTTCCAGCCGATACCTATTGCTGCAGATCTGGCCCGACTTTGCTGAATCGTCTCAAGCAGCAAATCAGCAAGTACGCTTTTGATTTCACTCTTAACTCTTAGTTTTAAGTGTTCGACTTCCTGATGAGTAATGTTGATAATAGAATTCACTAATTCAGTTCCCTGATGTTCAACTACGTAGATATTGTATATTTTATGAACTTAAGTGAAACGAAAGGATGTGATCATAACCGTCTAGGCTTCACTTCTAGGCATCTAACAGCAAAAATGTTATGATGAAACTACGCACTTAATTGGCCTCGTGATGAATGAAAATGTCGTTTCTTTAAAAAAAAAAAAGGAAAAAAAAAAATCGTGTGTGTAGGAACCGTCGAATGATGCATTGAGATATATTTGCATGCATCTTTATCAAGAAGTTTCCAATGTGTGTGCACCTCGAGTGTAAATCTATGTTACTGCTCATCTTGATTTTGTTGGTGTTCTATTTTTCTTTATTGGCCAGGTCCTCAGTTCACTGCAACCCCTGGATTATTTAGTTGTGGCATTTCTCCCTGGTGTTAGCGAGGTAAAATCTTATAAGACCTTTGATAAATCATATCTTCCCCCTTTTTTGATCAAATTTATCTTTGTCAACTCAATGAACAAATCAAGCAGGAACTTCTTTTCCGTGGTGCTCTATTACCCCTTTTTGGACTTGATTTGAAGAGTTGTGTGTTGGTCGCTGCTTTTTTCGGAATCCTACACATTGGTGGTGGCCGAAAAGCTTCTTTTGCTATCTGGTAATTGCATCTATACTTGTTTTAGATACAAGATCTCAAAATACTACTTAATTTCGAATTCGACAATAGGGTGATACTGTAACTGTGCTGAACTTACCGGGGAGTCATGTTATGTTACACTCTCCAAATCAAGGAACTATTCTATTCATTGTCCAATTTGACATTTATTCATTGTACAATAGAGTTTCCATTCTGCAAAAGTCTCATTTACTATGATTGGAACTCTATGTTTCTTTCAGGGCGACATTTGTAGGCTTCGCTTATGGCTACGCGACAATCCTATCTTCGAGCCTCATTGTGCCGATGGCTTCTCATGGACTGAACAATCTCGTAGGAGCGCTTATGTGGCGCTACTTGTCAACTTCATCAGTGGACCAATGACTTGATATATGTATGTATTGTTGGCATCTATCTGTATATTAGGTTCATAGCTAGCTGTTCTCTATGGCTTGAACTGAAGATGCATGAATAATACCACAGTACTTCTTGATTGTCTCGTAATTGTATGTGAATTGGAGATGTGGGGTTTATACATATGAAAACAATCACTGACACTTCCGAGCTGTGTTCTTTTGTTTTCTCTCCAGTCCAAATTGATTCAATCTGTACTTCTTAGGTGAGCTTCTTGTTCCACCCTGTACTAGTATATAACTTCAATTTTTTAGTTCTCAAAAAAAAATTCAATTTTTTTTTTTTAAGTATATATATATATCTATCATATATATAAAAGCACGAATCACAAATTTTTTAGTGGTAATAAAATTTACCTATTTGTCCATATTTTTTTTTATCTCCAAATTAACATTTTCTTTTGTATCTAAATCAAACTCTAACTCCTTATCAATCCACTACACGTTTTTTTTCTTTATCTTCAAATCAATTATGAACTCATTCTAATCAATTCAATACACTTTTTTTGATGAAGTAATGTCATAGCATGATTAGCTTATTTTTTCATTCACATTTTATCTCAATCACAATAAAGAATATTGATAAAATAAAAAAGGTACTTGTATTTCTAATTTTTAAATTTTAATTACAATTTTAAATTTTGTTAATAAATTCTTAAAATTAATTCCCGCGAGCGAAGCGAGCGGGAGAATCGTGCGTAACACGTCTTAAAACTAATATATCTATCATATATATAAAAACACGAATCACAAATTTTTGAGTCGTAATCAAATTTACCTTTTTGTTCCTCGCCCACACTATTAAATAGCTATCTATTGCTAACAAATATGAGGATAAGTACAAAAAGGTTGAAAGAATATCTTTCTCTCTTTTCTCATTATCAATCATAAGAATATATACACCAAATATAACAATATACAATCACTGGTTATGGGCTCGAGACTATATAATATCCAATGTCTGGTTATGGGCTCGAGAATATATACTATATTTAACACACCCCGCAGTCGAAACGGGAGGCTTACAGATGTGGAGACTGTCACGAAAATCTTCAAACAATACTTGCGGTAGACCATTGGTAAAAATATCTGCAATTTGGTAACGGGACAGCACATGAAGAACGCGGACTTGTCCGCATGCAACCTTCTCTCGAACAAAATGGATATCCATTTCGATATGCTTTGTACGTTGATGTTGAACTGGATTACCCGACAAATAAATAGCACTTACATTGTCACAATATACTAAAGTGGTCTTCTTAATCGGACAATGTAACTCTAAGAGAAGATTCCGGAGCCAACATGATTCGGAAACCACATTTGCCACCCCACGATACTCGGCCTCGGCACAGAACGAGACAATGCGGGTCAACGTTTAGAAGACCATGAGACCAAGTTGTCTCCCAGAAACACACAATACCCGGATGTAGATCGCCTCGTATCAGGGCACCCACCCCAATCTGCATCAGTGTAAGAAACCAAAGTAGAAAATGAAGATGGGTATAAATGAAGACCATGATCCACAGTACCCTGAACATATCGAATAATCCGTTTGAGAGAAGACATATGATCAACCCTTGGATCATGCATATGGAGGCAAACTTGTTGGACGACATAAGAGATATTCGGCCTAGTGAAAGTGAGATATTGTAGAGCCCCTGCAAGACTCCGATACAAAGTAGGATCATTAAAAGCAGTATTAGAATTAGTACTAGTCTTAGGCTTCGTGTTAACCGGAGTAGCAGACGGGTGACATGATGACATTCCTGCACGCTCAATTATTTCTTCAGCATATTTGCGCTGTGAAAGAAACATACCACCCTTATGTCGAGTCACCGTAATACCCAAAAAATAATTCAATGGACCAAGATCCTTCATAGCAAATTCAGAACGAAAGATCCATAATGGAGCACCGGAGAGCATGAGAAGAAGCAGTAAGAATGATATCATCAACATATAATAAAATGTAAGTCATATCCCCTTGCTGTAAATGAACAAAGAGTTGTCACATCTACTATTAGTGAAACCAAAAGATGTAACAAAATCAGCAAAACGCGTATACCAAGCCCGGGGAGCTTGCTTAAGTCCATACAATGACTTACGCAATAGGCACACATAATCTGGACGGGTACGATCCATGTACCCCAATGGTTGATGCATATAAACTGTCTCTTGAAGCTCACCATGAAGGAAGGCATTTTGGACATCCAACTGGTGAATTGGCCATGCCTTAGAAAGAGAAATGCTAAGAACAGTACGAATAGTTGCCGGCTTCACAACCGGACTAAAAGTGTCACCACAATCAATGCCAACCTGTTGAGTTTTTCCATCACCCACAAGACGGGCTTTATGCTTCTCTAAATCACCGTTAGAATTAAGTTTATGAGTAAAAATCCACATAGACCGAATAACATTAACATCAGGTGGACGGGGCACCAATTCCCACGTCTTATTTTTAATAAGAGCATTATATGCATCATCCATGGCCATTTTTCAATTCTGGTCACGAAGAGCTGCCACAGGATTACGAGGCAAAGGAGACCTTGAAACCGTGGCATGTAAAGCTTGGTATTTTGGATTGGGTTTAAAAATACCATGCTGACTTCTTGACTATAGTGGGCTAGGAAGAGGAATAGTGGGAGTAGGAGCTACTGACTGGGCATGTAGGGAGTGGGCTTGGTTAATAATTGGGAAGGGTGGGTCTGCTGGGCCAGGTGAAACTGGGTCTGGATTCAGTTGGGCGGGTGTGTAGGCCTGGGCTGGCGTATGGGAAAGAGGAGTAGCAGACTCTTGAAGATGATTTTGCACATAAGGAGATAGACCATTATCCAAATAATCATATGTATGGGATGATGGGGTATGTAATGACGCAATGGGAAACACATTCTCATCAAAACGAACATGACGACAAATGATGATTTGTCGGGATGATAAATCATAACATTTATAGCCACGGTGATTAGGTGGAAAACCCAAAAAAACACAAGGAGTTGACCGAGCTTGTAATTTATTGATTTTGGTGGAAGGAATAAGAGGATAACAGAGACACCCAAATACCCGAAGATGATAATATGTAGGAACTCGTTGATATAGTATTTGAAGGGGAGAAATATTACCCAAAAGCTTGCTCGGAAGAATATTAAGAAGGTATGTCGTCATTTGTAATGCATGATGCCAAAAAGAAGGAGGAAGTGATGCATGAGAAAGTAGAGTACGATTGATATTATTGATAGACCAAATTTTCCGTTCGGCCTTCCCATTTTGAGAGAGGTGTGAGGACAAGAGAGACGAAAAGACATTTCATTCGTCTTATAGAAATTCAAAAATGGTCCATTATCAAATTCCTCCCATTATCACATTGCATAGTTTTAATATTACGTTCAAATTGGGTAAAAATATAAGCTTTAAAAATCAAAAATTTGTCATAAACCTCCGACTTTTGCCCCAAAGGAAACGTCCATAAATAATTCAAAAAATCATCCAAAAATAACACGTAATATCTATATCCCGCAGAACTCAGAATATGAGAGGTCCGAATATCACTATGAATTATATCAAAAAGTAAAGATGGACTAGAACTAGAAGACACAAAAGGCAACTTAATATGTTTTTCGAACACACAAGAACGACAAATACTAGAAATAGAGTTTCGAGTACAATCAATGCTTTTATTGGCCCTAAGAGCATCGAAAATAGAAGCACCCGAATAACCCAAACGATCATGTCAAAGTGAGGAAGAGATGGCTGCAAAGGTGGATGGAGTAGCTTGATTGTAACTAGATTTGAGAGGATAAAGATCACCCTGGCTATCACACCTCAGGATAGGCGTCCCCGTCTGAAAATCCTTCACAGAAAACCCAAAAGGATCAAATTCAACAGATACAGAATTATCGTAGTGAATTTTCGAACAAAAATAAGATTTTTGATTATTTTGGGAACATGAAGGACATTATTCAAGGACAAGGGAGGATTAGGGGTAGGCAAACATGTATGACCATAACCACGAATAGGAATTGAATGACCATTTTCGACAATAATACCAATATGATGATTGCTCAAATTAAAATAAGACGAAAGATTACCGTTCGAGGAGGTCATATGTGATGTCGCACCGGTGTCCATAAACCAAGATAAATCGAGTGGATTTAGAGCCATGGTGTGCATAGCGGATGCAATGTCCGTAAGAGCGGAAGAGCCAGACTGCCCATTGAAAGATGGAGCCATAAATGCTTGGTAGGCTTGTTGTTGGGGGCGAGGGCCCAATACCCCAAGCCCACGGATTGGAGCATGTGGGCGAGCCCAACCTTGAGTAGGCATGGGGCAAGGAGGAGGAGCCCATTGAGGCCAACCCCAATTAGGAAACGGAGCCCACCCCCAATTCGAAACCCGCGGCTGATGACCTTGCGAGCCACCATTGCCGACCGACCACCAGAGCCACCCTTGTTTTGCTTGCCTCGACCATTTCCGCGGCCACCTGAATTTTTCGGCTCTGTTTGGTCTGCTTCCGACCAAATTGTTGCTGCCCCTTCTCTTGTCCCATATGAGAAGGAACAAAGGAAGCACCAACGTCCTCATTTGATGCAGCTACCATGGCAAAGTCAGAAGCCATAGTTGTCTCCTTGGCTAACCCGGACTCTTCAAGAGTCAGCCTTGAACGGGCTTGATAAAATGGAGGAAGGGGATTACTTTGTCGGATCATCGTACCCACACCACGGTACGGAGCAGTAAGATCGGAGACAAGTTGGAGCACAAGACGATTATCGAACACCGGAGCCCCAACATTCTTCAATTGATCGGCCAGAGACTTAAATCACATCATTCCCTCTGATCAAAGCAAGGAAAAGGCTGATGCTGAGGGCGATGACGACATGTGGTCTACCCTTGATGTCACGGTCTTATCATGGATTTACGCCACGATTTCTAACGACCTATTGCACACCATTCTTGAACCAGATGCTACAGCGATGGAAGCTTGGAATCGTCTGCGAGACATATTTCAAGATAATAAGCATTCCGTCGTGGAGTCACTTTTGAGCATGATTTCTCCACCACTAAGATGGGACACTTTCTCAATGCCTCGGCATATTGTCAACGGCTAAAGTCTCTGATACCATGAAAGAATATATTCCTCTCCTTTCTCATTATCAATCATAAGAATATATACGCCAAATATAACAATATACAATCACTAGTTATGGGCTCGAGAATATATACTATATTTAACATGGGCTAACGATGATATTGTTATATTTTATTATATATTATATTTGGTGTATATATTCTTATGATGAGAAATGAGAGGAAGATATTCTTTTATGGTATCAGAGACTTTAGTCGTTGACAATATGCCGAGGCATTGAAAAAATGTTCCATCTTAGTGGTGGAGAAATCATGCTCAAGAGTGACTGCACGAGAATGTTGAAATATGTCCCGCAGACCATCGCTGTAGCATCTGGTTCAAGAATGGTGTGCAATAGGTCGTTAGAAATCGTGGCGTAGATCCATGATAAGACCGTGGCATCAAGGGTAGACCACATGTCGTCATCGCCCTCAGCAGCCTTCTCCTTGCTTTGATCAGAGGGGATGATGTGATCTAAGACTCTGATCGAACCTGCATGGACTTTAAACAACTCCGCCCAGGTTGAGTATTGTAGTTCTCCATCTCAAGAATAATAGGAATGTGATTCCTAATGTTAGATTCAGCAAGAGCTGGGTGAAAGTTTTTGGATCGAGACATTGTTGGTCGAGAAGAAGCACGGCAGAGAGAGAATTAGAACAAAGGAAGTGTGGGTTTGCAGCGCCGAGGAGATTCAGCAAGAGACGCGAGAGAGGGACGGCCAGAGGCGGCTGGTGGCGGACCTGGGGAGCGCGGGCGGCGGGCTGCCGATCTGGGTGGCGGGCTCGATCGGGGTGGCGCGCGTGGGTGCGGCAGACGGGAGCTGGACGGCTCGGGTTGCAGACTGGATCTGGAGCGGGACGGCGCACAGGCGGAGCTGCTGGCGCTGGTCGACGGCGAACGGGATCCGGACGACGCGGGGAGGCGCGGGCTTGGGGACGCGGGCGGCGGATCTGGGCACGCGCGGGTGGCGGGCGGCCGATCTGGGTGGCCAGAGGCGGAGCCGAGAGAGGGGCGGCCAGAGGCGGCAAGGCCGGAGATGGAGTGGGGAATCTGGCGTACACACACAGAGGGGATACGCGGATCGGCAAGGCAGCGAATCTGGCGTGAAGACGCGACTCGAGCACGGTCAACCAACGCGCGGATGGTTAGCAAGTTTCGACGGTCATGGCGAAGCTCAGAACAAGAAGGCACCGGCGTCGGCGGTGAGCGCGAGGAAGCTGGAAGAGGCAGAAGGGAGGGGAAGAAAGGTGGAAATCTACAGGAAGGGCGCAGCGGAGAGAGATCGAGAAACCCTAGAGAGACTATATAATATCCAATGTCTGGTTATGGGCTCGAGAATATATACTATATTTAACAAGGGTAATCACTTTTTCCTTCAAAATACAATCGTACTAAGCTTTTAAATAGCTGTTAAATACAAACAATGCAACTAAAATCTTATAAAATAGCTATTTAAATCAAAACTATATCCAAATACAACCGGCACTACTAAATAGTACAAATATAAAAAGATATATATGTATGTATACGCATGCATACATGATAGATTAGTCCAACTCATACTAAAACTATACGTCACATAAATCAAATTTGTTTTCAATATCAACTTTAGCCACTTGTCACCTTGCTATTTTGATGTTTCTAAATTCAAGTATTAATACAACTAAAGTCGTATTCGGTGAACACTAATTAACCAACACCAACACAATTACCAAGTGGGTCCCACATTACAAGCAATTGTAATGTGTAACACGATCCAACATATATTTTCATTTAAACTAAATCTTGCTAAATGTTACAATTTTAATAAAACAATCTATGAGATATTCCTAGTACGTAGAGGCGTAAGTTCAATAGATTATTTTAACATTCAAAATGTGGATATATTTGTATCGACCCAAATGAATTAAACTATGATTAACGTTGATTTTGGAGATTAACAATTATATATTTTCATTTAAACTAAATCATGCTGAATGTTACAATTTTAATAAAACAATCTATGAGATATTCCCAGTAAGTAGAGGCATAAGTTCAATAGATTATTTTAACATTCAAAACGTGGATATAACTGTATCGACTTAAATTAATTAAACTATGATTAACGTTGATTTCGGAGATTAACAATCGTAATTCGGGTCTTATGTTGACAACAAAGTTGACTCAGGAAACAAGAATCCATGGAATATGTTATTTATGGATGATGATTATTTGTGTGTGCATTGCTATCGGACGAGTCGATGTGATTGGTGCTTACATTGGGAAGCGTGTCGACATGGGTATTAGATATGAGTGACCCGAGGATGCTAGACTAGGCTAGGAAATGGTATAAGGTGTATGATTAAACCAAAGCCTAAGTCGAGTGTCAGTGAGACTACAAATGTGTCAATTAAGTAATATGATTGAATGAGCCTAAGTAAATTAAATTAGAATAAATAATATAAAGCCTATAGTTAGGTTGATTAAATGTGGACCTTGGAGATGCATTTAGATAATCCTAATTAACTTTTGATTAAAATCATATGTTTCGGGACGTGCTACGCACGATTGACACATTTGTATATCCCATTTTTTTCCTTATTTTTTTCATATGTAATGCGTAAATTACATTCCATGACATATTCTTTTCCTTATTTTTTTCAATTGCAGAGAATCACTAAGTAAAGAAGTTCAGTTTATTCGAGGAGAAAATGAAAATTTTAATATGAAGGCAAAAACTATGACTGTAGAGGAAGTGAAGCGCCAAAGATCGAAAGCTACGGTAATACATTATTATATACAAAATAATATTATATGACTTCTTCACGATATAAAACTAATTGTTAATTTTTTACACAGGAATTGTATGTTGTTTGCAAAGTGAAAATCATGTCAATAAATTCAAGTGGTCTTGGCATTACAATACTTGTTATTCACATTACGTCAAGTTAGAAAAATCGGGAACACTATATTATTGCGAAAGGTGCAAAGAATTTGTTACAATGTCATATCGAAGGTACGTTAAAATTATATTATACAAATGTATGTCACTTTTATAAATTACGTATATCATTTTAACATGCATCTTTAGTCTTATTAGCCATACCTTAAAACTATTTATTATTAATTTTTAATTTCCTAAGATTCTTTGTTGTTGTACTGTATATACATATATCTTGTCAAGAATCTAATTCATGACAATTGGATTTGTTTTTAGATTCAAAGTTCATGTGCGCGTCGAAGACAATTCAAGGTCCACAACTTTTGTTCTATTCGAAGCATAGTGAAAAATATTATTGGTAAAGACAATGGCGAAAGAATCTTAAATGAGACATCTTCGGTACATCTTTTTCTAATTTAGAATACAAAACTAATTGAATGCAAATGCAATATTCTATATAATCTATATCTTATTCATTTTAATGGTCCTTTTGTTCTAAATTATTTTTTGCTTATATTGCCAAACAAACGAGAATATTGCAGTCTCGATAGAACTCTGTGAGATTGTAGGAAGAAGTTTTACTTTTAAACTAAAACTCACTAATTACAATTTAGCCAATGAAAATGAAAATCTCACCGTTTTGAGTATATGTCATGAAGAAAAAGGAGAAAATTTTCGTCATAATGAGGTATTTATTTTATTTTACAGTAACTTACAAGGTCACATTATATAATTTAATTTTACATATTGTCTTATTCTTGAAAATAATAGGGGAAGTTGTCAAATGATATTTCAACACATAAATACGAAGTCGACAACAACAAATAAGTCAACATGAAGAGAAAAAGTATTGATAATGAATTGGGAATAAATAAACGTCCAAGAAAATATTGTTATGTTGAGTAAGTTATTTGAAGTTACATATTATTAAGTAGTTACTTATATATTTATAAATAAACTAATATAATATATTTCTTATGCAGTGATGACGAAGATGAAGTATAGTCAACATCATCATGAACATGCTACAAAATACAAAAGACTTTTTATATTTAATTTTTAGCAGTAAGCATTTTATATTTTCATTATCATATTTTTAATTTTTTTAGCATTGTATATTAAATTTAATATTTTATATTTATATTACATAGTTTGTTCAAACTCATAAATATTATTTTAATTTTTATTATACATTCAAATGATTATTAAATTTACATTGTTTTAACTATAATGCGTGACTCATATCTTATTAGAATCTTTTTTTCAAGTTATATATCAATCTATCTATCATTAATTAGACTGTAGGGAAACTTGAGTTGTCTGCAATTACTAAGTTCGATGTTCTTCTAGATCATGATTAGAATTTTGTTTGGCATGATTCTCATCTTTTTAGATCGCATCCAAGAATTCTAGCATTGGTTATTTCTATGAAAAATGACAATTTATTGATGCGTTGTTACATACATACTCACAAGATTGACGTCTCTGTTAAGCATGGAAACTCCACTTGTGTTTTTTTTTATTGATTTTTTTATTGGTTTATGACAATATATTGTTGCATTTTCTTCATGTTGAACATAAACGACCTCTTAAAACATCAATTTATCATCCCTTCAGTTTCATAGGCATTGATGAAAGTTTTGTATTAGGTTTTGTGTGATTCTGAATTTTTTTTTCTTATTTTAAGTTCTTCTTCTTTGTTTTTTATTTGTTTCTATATTTGATATAACCAAGTTATTGCATTCTTATATAATATAGTTACCTCTCACATTCATTAATAGACAAAAAAATGATTAAAACCATGAATTTTCAATGGGATTTCATAATTCTTGTTTCATTCATATTATTAAATTTACACTGTTTTAACTATAATGCGTGACTCATATCTTATTAGAATCTTTTTTTCAAGTTATATATCAATCTATCTATCATTAATTAGACTGTAGGGAAACTTGAGTTGTCTGCAATTACTAAGTTCGATGTTCTTCTAGATCATGATTAGAATTTTGTTTGGCATGATTCTCATCTTTTTAGATCGCATCCAAGAATTCTAGCATTGGTTATTTCTATGAAAAATAACAATTTATTGATGCGTTGTTCCATACATACTCACAAGATTGACGTCTCTGTTAAGCATGGAAACTCCACTTGTGTTTTTTTTTATTGATTTTTTTATTGGTTTATGACAATATATTGTTGCATTTTCTTCATGTTGAACATAAATGACCTCTTAAAACATCAATTTATCATCCCTTCAGTTTCATAGGCATTGATGAAAGTTTTGTATTAGGTTTTGTGTGATTCTGAATTTTTTTTCTTATTTTAAGTTCTTCTTCTTTGTTTTTTATTTGTTTCTATATTTGATATAACCAAGTTATTGCATTCTTATATAATATAGTTACCTCTCACCTTCATTAATAGACAAAAAAATGATTAAAACCATGAATTCTCAATGGGATTTCATAATTCTTGTTTCGTTCATATTATTTTCTCTTTGTTTTAATCCTGCGCTTGCACTCAATAAGGTATGAACTTTTTTGTATTCTTTTAGTATCATGATTAAACATAGATAAACTTTTGGAGTTTAAATTTCTAAACATTTCTCTATATGTGATTATTTGGTCTCTTGTACAGTCTTATGTGGTGTACTTGAGTTTAACAGAACAACAAATTCACATTATGAGTTAGTTGGATCTTACTTGGGAAGGTGAACTAATCTCAACTCTATTGTATGTTGTATACATGATATATGTTCAAAGTGCTCTCTTAAATACAATCTACTAAGTAAGTCTTCTCATGAACATTGACATCCTTTCGTTATATATACTACTTGTTCTTCACAATTTTGATCATTCTCCCTCCTTTATGTGCAAAATTCAATTTGATCATAATCAGGTCTCAAATGGCTTACATGAAATTACCAAGAACATAAGTAGAACCTAAACCGGTGCCTTCCATCACTACATTTAAAGATTTGGTGACCTTAGTTTTAGTGGTTTATTGATGTTTTCCATATAGATCTTGTTAAAATTGAGAAATTTGACAAAAAGGTTTAGCATTTCTTGGAATTCAATCAAAATCCGTTGATGAATTGAGTTTTTTTTTTAATGTTTTCTTCTACTCTTCAACTATTCTTTGATCAATCTAGAGATTTGGATAGCCTTAATTTCAGTGATTTAGTGTTTATTTTTTATATGGGTTGTTAAAATTGAAAAACATGGCACGAGTACTTTAACATTTTTTGGTATTCAATATAAATTAGTTGGTTTGCTAGAATTGGAAAAAAAGGTGAATTGTGTCATTTTTGTTTCTAAGTATGATATAGAAGTTGTGTATTTGTTACTTTTTGTGGTTAATTAGATTGAGAATTATTTGATTGGAATTTAAGTCACCATCTGGGATAATTGAGTACTTCAATGTTTTCAGTTCTCAATGTAATTTGCTAAGATTAATAATCTACAATTCTGTTAAACATAATTCTACTTGAATATGAAGCATTGTGGAACCAAGCAATTTCTTTCTACTATTATTTGTCTGCCCAAGTGAATGAAACTAGGCTTAATCAAATTAACTTATATATAATTTGTTTCTACTGTTTTTGTGGTTAACTTAATCAAATTAACATTGTAAAATAATATAAATATGTGTAAATGTAACTAAATCAAACCTTAATTAATTAACGCTTAATTATATGTGTAAACGTTTAAGAGATCCTTATCTGATGGCAACATTCTTTCTAAAGCTGACACTCCTATATCAACTATGACCATATAATGAAGAAATTTTCTAACACTATTGTACCAGAAAAATCGCATGGATACTGCGTTGGTATTTCTGAATCCACACCTGATGTGTCAACCAATGAAAATGGTATATCATACAACAGATTAGTTTATTGTATCTATTTCATAACATAATGCACCTCATCATCTAAATTTACTTGTCTTACATTAGAATGAGAGTGCAAAGCTGCTTCTCACATTGTTTTGTTGTAAAAGGAAATGTACTTTTAAATGCATGCATATAAGGTTTTACAGGACATACAAAACCCTAAGAGAGATACAACAAAAATAAGAAAAGAATGGAAATAGATCAACTAAGGCAAGGTTGTTGTATGTGAAATATGTGATTGAAAGACTACAGAGTTCCACATGGTACATGAGAGAATGCAACACAACCTCTCTTTTAATATTTCTTTTTTTTTTCTTGGTCAGTGTGTCTAAAGCTTTAATCCCAACTAATTCAATTATTTACATTCATGATTTCAAAGTTATCCTTTCCATCTATAGAGTTTGAGATAAAAATTGAACTTTATGTACAATTTTACAGAATCTCCACAAGTAAGTATTTATAAATTAATGGGTCAAACTACTTGTGTTTTTTCCCTTGTTTCCCATTTTTTTTGAGGAAGTAATGGCCTAGCATGACTAGCATGTTTTTTCATTCATATCTTATCTCAATTACATTAGAGAATATTGACGACCTAAAAAAGGTGCTTGTATTTCTAATTTTTAAATTTTAATTACAATTTTAAATTTTAATTACAATTTTAAATTTTATTAATATATTCTTAAAAATCAATTAAATGCGAGCGAAAGCGGCAATGTAAATCACAGAAGACGCGTCCAAAACTATATATATATATATATATATATATATATATATATATATTGTGTTATGTTTATATGGAATAAAATATAATTTAAGATGGAAAAAAAAATCACCAATTGACAGCTGTGGGATTTGAACCCACGCCCTTTCGGACCAGAGCCTAAATCTGGCGCCTTAGACCACTCGGCCAAACTGTCTTTGATGCCAAACTACGTAATTGCTACAATTATAATCTAAATGTTAAGAGTATTAAGACCAAAGAATTTCCTGGAGTCTTGGGACAAAGTTGTTATAGTATTGTATTATTATTCTTTTTTTTTTTTTTTTTTTTTTTTTTTTTTTTTTTTTAGTAGAAGTCGAACACATTACGAACTTAACAAAAGGAAAAAAATAATACTCCATTAATTAAGTCGAAATGAGAGCCTAATTAAAATAGAAGAGAATGAAATAAAAATAATAATTTTCTTGTATATTTATCCCTTGTTAGCAAAAGATTTACATTTTTCTTCAAAAATTTATATTTATACTCTTTTTGATTAGTCAATTATCACTTTTTTATTGCGTAATAAAATTAAGACAAACATAATAATTAAATACACATTTTGAAAAGTCATATAAAAAAATGTTCTATCTATATAAATTGCTTTACTTAAGCCGTAGGCACATTTTAAAAACACGTCTTTAAAAATAACTTTATAAGTGCAATTCTTTTAAAGTGAAGTCAAATTAGTAGATCTTTTGCGAGCAATGGATGCCAAAAAAACCAAAAAGAAGCGGTGGAAAAATGTATGAAACAAGTAACACAAAAGGGGGGCCGTACAGTTGTACACGCCTGACCGTACTCTCTCTCTCTCTCTCTAATTCTGACCATGTAAATCAAATCAAATCAATTGTATATTCTCTCTCTTTCATCGTTTATTGTTTTTGAGGGGTTTTTTGTTTGTTTGTTGGTTTGTTGGTTTGTTGGTTTGTTCTCTCTCTCTCTCTACGCCCTTCTCCAATCCCTGTTACCTCCCACGCCAACACCCTTCATTATCATTATCATCATCATCCATGGCGTCGGTCAGATCTCTCTCCCCTGCCAATCTCATATTTCATGTTTGTGTTAGACATTTCAATTCATTTATTAATTGGTCTTAATTTTCCATGCATCATCTACTATTATTATTTTGTGACAAGGCTTCCTAATTAATTCACATTCTTGCTTTTCTGAACCTCATGGTCATCATTGATCTTCAATGTCCCTCTATATGATTTGGTTTAATTTCTGTTTATATGTATGTAATGTAACTCTGACTAAAGCGGAGGTTGTGGTTCAATTTTTAGTAGCTATATTATATTCCCTTGATTTCTCTCAAGTTATGGTACCTCCTAACTCCCATAGGGTTAGTCTCACATCCACGATTATCAAATATATATATATATATATATATATATAAATTATGTAACACTATTTGTTTGTCATTTCAAGATTTGTTTTTTTCATGCTTTGATTTTGCAATATACATAATACATTGTCTTGCCATCACAAGATTTATTTTAAAGGAACGCACTGTTTCTTGCCGCTTTGTATTATTATTTGGCTATAATAAAATAATGTCTCATTCCTAGCAAAAAAAAAAAAGTCACTTGAAAGAATCCTTATTACGCTATCTAACGTCGTCTTTAATTTCCCTCATTTTCAGCAGGACAGGGGTCGGCCTTTACCAAAGTTCGGCGAGTGGGATGTCAACAATCCCGCTTCTGCTGAAGGATTCACAGTCATATTCAACAGGGCTAGAGACGAGAAGAAAACAAGAGCAAGTGCGCCGGAGGTGTCTCCAAGAAGAAGCAATGAAGCAAATAAACAAAATGACAACTATCACTATCCTAACAAGGTCTAATAACATTCATCAGTTTACTTTGCTTTAGCTTCTCTGAATCACTTTGAACCTAATCGATCGTTTCCCAATTGTGCATGCAGAGGAAGTGGTTGTGCTGCGGTTGAGTCTTCCGTTATGCGCTGCGCTCGTGTTCTTGTTTCCGTCACCACGCAAATGTGCCGCCATTTGTGAGTTGCAAGTTAATTTGCTGAGTGATATATAGGACTTGGAACACACCTGGTGTTTGAATGATTTCCCGCTTACTTCGTTTGCTTCTTATGTTTCTTGCTTGTATTGAACACTGCACTTGCTCTTTTATATGTTTACTTAAGTAGCGCCCCGTCTATTGCTTTTCGTACACAGCCTACCACCCTACCACCCTAACTACTTTAGATCGACTTGACCAGAAGGTCAATCAGCACTCACAAGTGTTCGCATCGCTGCCCTAGGTCGTGGTAAGGGCATCCATTATCAGGCCTATAATTTCTGCAAATGTCTCAAATGCAGCAAAATAAGAAAAGATTAGATGGAACTGTCATTCTTGTTCTATAAAGAAAGAACTGGTGTCATACAGAATATGTTTATGATCAGAAGATAGCAGATAACAAGCTAAAATAAACTACAGTATCGACTTACCACATAAATAGAGGACAAAAAGATAAGATCCTTGGTTAAATTAGTACAGACCATGACTAGCACAAAACAAGCTAACATAAACAAAACACTTCCCCAGATTTAGGGACAAAAATAAAGATGAAGCTCCTTATTCTGTATCACGTTTGGGATGGACTAAAGATTGATTCTGTTGAAGGTTGCTGGAGCAAAACCTTGCTTCATCTCCATGCTTGGCCATTTTACGCCGCCTCAACAGAATCAAGCGAAGTTGTTAGAAGTATAGCTTTCCTCAACAAGACACAACAGGGCAATCAGATGGCGCGGAATTTGTTGGATGGATCATAGGCTGCTGTCTGGTATTGCTTGCATCCGTCATTTCAGGCCCTCCTAAGCAGCATTCGTGCCAAGAGATTGGGGATGGCCTGAGCCAGACACAATAGGACGGTCCGCTGGGGCTGAATTTGGTGGGTGATCATATTTACATGCTGGGCCGAATTTGCAAATGCCGTAGCGGCTATAGTGTACACAGACTATTTGATCCTGGATACAACAACAACAACAACAACAACAACAACAACAACAACAACAACATAGCCTCAGTCCCAAATCTATTTGATCCTGGATAGCCAAAAAAAATTCATCAGCAGCAGCTTACCAAATCTTTTTCTTCGAGCATATAAAGTTCTACAATCTAAAACGCATATTACATGTTTATTCTCAAGGGACAACACACGAGGAATATATGCTAACTGATTACATGGTGTAAACTTGCATAGCTCAACAAACTAAGATGCCAAATAAAAAAATATGGCAGATCTCCATATATTTTGTCGACAATCCAGACAAGTACAAGAGAAAAAACAATAGCATCATATTTCTACCAAGTGCAATATGGACCCTAATTTCCTAGTACGTCTGAAGTGCTACATCAATTAAAATTATTTCGGCTCCATTTTAATGCGCTCAACCACAGGGAGATGCAGCAATTATACGGTTCTTATATGTTAAAATCAAAAAAATAGTGAAAAACGAACTAGAAATTCACACACAACCGATGAAACAAAAAATAGCAACTCACAGGTCTAAGTGGCAGCCCCATAGGACTCAGAACAGGAGACTTCTGAATCCGGTTCTTTGGATGATGAAATCTGCAAGCTGATTTATATTTGCAATCTCCATTTTTCATAAAGTATTGGCATTCCTTCTGCCCAGGTCTCTCAGGGAATTCATCAACTGGGGACTGTTGGTGGTGATGGGAAGGTCCATCTCCATTCTTAGTAGAATCCTTTGCAAGTGGAGCCAATGGCGTATGCACCTTTCCATCAGAAGGATACAATGGGCTTACAGGAGTCTGAAGACAAATAATGCAACTCCGTTAGAACTAAATGACTAAATGGGCAAGCAGCTTTCAACCAAAATAAGTGATTAAAGAAACTGTTTATGAAAAATTGCAAATAAATGCAACTAGATCAATTATCTTCCGAGAAAGAAATCTTATATATCAACAAAAAAAAGGAAAAAATAATGCAACTTCAGCATAACTAAATGACTAAATGAGGGAGTAGTGTTCAACCAAAATAAGAGATTGAAAAAACTGCTTATGAAAAATAGGAAAAAAAGAATACATATATTAACAAGAAAAGGAAAAAAAGAATAAATAAATCATTAAAATATTTGCGTGACACATTCGAAAGGCTAAAAGTTCAAAACTTCGCCCTAACATTAAGGTTAGGTGGGATGAAATAATTTAAGATCGGAACTTAAATTTCAATAAAAAGATTCAACAACAACAACAACAACATAGCCTCAGTCCCAAATTAACTGGGGTCGGCTACATGAATCAAACTTTTCCATTGTGCTCGATTAAGTGCAATTGATGGTGAGCTTTGCAAACCATTCAAATCCCTTTTAATTAATGCATCCCATGTTAACTTTGGTCTGCCCCTACCTCGTCGAATTTCTACAGTTTCTATTGAGTCTAGTTTTCTAGTTGGGGCGTTTGTAGGCCGTCTTTGCGGGTGACCAAACCATCGCAACCGCCCTTCCCTAATCTTTGTATCAATTGGTGCTACTCCTACTTGTCTTTAAATTTCTATATTTCTTATTCTATCTTTACGAGTTTTATCACGCATCCACCTAAGCATCCTCATTTCTGCTACGTTCACTTTATGTAATTGTTGTTGCTTTACCGCCCAACATTCACTTCCATAGAGCATAGCTGGCCTAATTGCGATCCTATAAAATTTTCCTTTTAACTTAGTAGGAACATGTCGATCACGAATCACAAATTTCAATAAAAAGATTAAAAAAAAAAATCAGCGAAAGTGGGTTGTACGAAGTTCAAGGGAGCTCAATGATGCCAAGGGTTGTTCCTTCTCCAAACACAGGGAAAAGAGAAGAAAGAATAGTGAAATAAGAGTAAAGAAAGGTAGAAGTGACAATTAACAACACCATACCTTATTTTTTACTCTTCGTGCCATATCTGCATCTAATGTATCCCCACATAAAATTGGCTTTATGATTCTATCCCAAGTGTCTTACTTCTTCACATTCTAAATTTTAAGAACTATGATTACCAAGAAAATAATGGATATTGGACATTGAAGGGTTGAATTTGACAAAAAGACTGCATACATTAAGCAGACTCTTCAATTTAAAACTACAGGCCAAATCATAATAACAGCTTTATGACAATAATAGAATATCTTATTAATGAACTATTGAATTAATGGAACTGGTCATGTTGTCAAAGCAAGTTACCTGATACCCATTCCATTCCATATTTAAATGTGTCCCTTGAGGAGGTGGAAGCATCACAGGCATGTAAGGTGGTGAAGCATCCAAGTAAGGAATGGCATCATTAGAGGATCTCGGTAAAGACCAGGATGGCATAGTTGGCTGTGAGACTCCAGCTGTATGTAACGGAGCAGGACCTCCATTACTGTATCCAGACACAGGATTAGACAATCCTGCAGCAGTGGGATCAGGGTGATGAAACCTACAATTGACTCCAAATTTGCAGGAACCCATACGCATGTAGAAGGGGCACTCCTTTTCTCCCTGCGATGAATGGGTATTAACAAAACACTTTAGAACATATATAAAGATAGAAACAAGTTAAAAGATCACGAGTTAATTCCAAAATATCTCTTGCCCCAGGACTATGTAAAAGATTACAAAGTTATACAAAGGAAATGTAAGCATTACCGGGCGAATTGGCAGACCAAGAAAATTAAACTCTGATGCTTGCACAACCAAAGTTTTCTCCTGAGGGTGATTGTATCTACAAGCTTTTCCAAACTTGCAACCTCCTGTTTTAAGGTAATACTGCAAAAAATAAGGTGAGGAATTAATTACAGAAGCAGCAATGAATGAAAAACTTATGAAAAATGAAAATAAGAAAGCATGAACAACCACTCCACATGCAACAGTGAATTCTCTATGAATAGTTGTATGGCTCAGGTGAAGACTCGTAAATTATAGATACAAGAAACTATCTAAAATAACTTAAATATTTATTTTACAGGGAGCTTTTGGCAACACAACAGAAAGAGGACTGGCCCGGCAAACCTTGAGGGCTTGGTCAAAATATTGAATTTGGCCTGTATATGTTATAATTATGTGAGGCTGTGATCAAATATAAATATTATGCAAATATTTTTACATCACTTACCAAGTCAAGATATATTAAACACCTATGAAGTTTCAATCTTTAGATAAATGCGAAAACTCAACTCAGCTCCACTCAACAAAAGTTTCTTTCCACCAATACGGAGTTCATGAGATGAATCTACTTATTCACGTTCCACTCTATCTAGGTCTCTACCTCCCTCGAATATTAGTCATTTTCAAATTCTTCGCTCGGTCACACAGATTTTCTCAAAAAAACCACAATGTCCTCTATGATTACTCATAAACCAAGTAAGATTAGTAATTTCTTCACTTCCCCAAATTCACAACAGATCTAGCATACCTGGCAAGTGATGACACATCTAAATATCATAGGCATAGATCTTGACTCCCGGACATATTAAGAACATATTAAGATTATAGAATTTATTTGTTTCCAACAGTTATTAATCATAAGAGTTGTCATTTCATTGGTGAAGTAAGTTAGAAGTATTTTAGTACATGAAATCTTTCTCTTCTCCTGCTACATAATTGGCATGAGACAGGTTTTTCTCACGAGTGAGTGAGCATGTCATGGAAAAAACACGTGAAAAAAAAGGTTAACCGATGGTAAAAAAAATTGTGTTAAATGAGTTACTCTATGATATTCTGATTCTCTGAAAGATAAGCAAACAAGAAACCAGATCATGACTCAAACATGAAAGAACCGATACAGAACGTTTTGTTGTTGTTGTTTGTGTGTGTGTGTGTGTGTGTGTGTGTGTGGGGGGGGGGGGGGGATAAAGAAAAGGGGGACCACAGATTTCGCAGCTGATATATCTGCTATATTGGATTTTGCTATCCAATGTGAAAGCTAATAGTCAGGCCCACAATTATTACCACTGACCTTGCGATACAATTAGAGATCACGCAACTCTAAATGTCAACCACATGATGTTGATATCCATGCATCTCTCCACAGAACCATACTTACTGAGGATCAGGATCATTACCATCAGAGATAGTATTTCATCAATCATGGATTATGCTTGTATCATTCAGATGAACAAATACCGGTAGTTACTAGTTAATGAGATAATATGCTTTTGACCTTTACCACCTTAACAATCAAAAACCCTCCACCTGCATATATTTGAACAAGAAAAGTGCATCCTCGTCCTCAACTTCTACCAAAACCCATAAAAGTTATCTACACCAAATCATCAAATGGGTAGAAGCAAAAATTCAAAGCAATTAATGGCAGAAAGCAACAAGCACACATAAATAAATAATTTTCCTTTTCTTTTCGAAAACAAAGAGTAGCAACAACCTTGCATTCCAGTTGCCCCGACCGTTCAGGATATTCACCATTCTCCTTCTCCTTGAAGCCCTTCAAGTAGCACCCAAACGAGAACAACAAAAAAGCCAAAGTTAAATAAATGAATGGCTCAATAAAACTTCCTTCCTTACCCAGATTTACGCTCTACGAACTACACGACATCGGCCATTACTATCGCAAACTCAAGATAGTGAACTAACTCTACTCACCCATCATCCATCATCCATCATCCATCATCCATGTCCTTCTCAACAAAACTCAAATGAAAAGTAAAATGTATTTGAAAACACAAAACCCACATTTCAGGTTAAACATGTTTGATCAGAAATAGCTAGCTCAGCAAGCAAACCCATCAGTTTACCTGATAAACCGATTCCGACGACTCCGGCAAAGATCGCACCTGCAAACACAAACACCACAAATGTGTAAATCACCATTACAGCTCATAAAGAAACAGCCCAAACACCAAACAAGTCAATCCAACAAAACCCTAACAAACTGAAAACCCGAATCACCTGGTGAAACCTCCTCCTGGGAGGGTGATTGAACTTGCAATTCGAAGCGTACCGACACGTCCCCGTCCGCAGATAGTAGGGGCAGTCCGGCTCCCCACCTCTCACCGGGTATTGAAACCTCCTCCTCCCACTCTCCACACTCTCCACACTCTTCCCTTCTCCGTTCTCCATCTCCCGAACCTCCCCATCCCCATCGCCATCGCCATCGCCATCGCCGTCGCCATCGCCACCGCCACCGCCACCGCCACCGCCGCCTCCGACGCTCTCCACCTCCACCTCCACCTCTAACCCTAACTTCCCCAACTTGCCATCTAGGGCTTCTTCACCACCACCACCACCACCAACCACAACAACACCACCATCAGGTGAAGACGATGGAGAAGATGGAAAAGACGGAGACTTTGCTTTCTGTTTCTCTTCTTCTACTTCTTCTTCTTCCTTGTGATTTTGATTCTGCAACAGCTCCTCCTCCTCCTCCTCGGATTGATGCCCTAATCGCTCTTCCTCGCAATCTCCCATTCTTTCAATTTCAGTCATTTCAATTCATTGCCCTAGAATTTGGGGGGTTTTTTGGATTGACAAGAGAGAGAGAGAGAGAGTCGGATTCGCACTCACACCCACAGAGACAAGCAGTGTAAAAAGAAGAGTAGAACGGACGCGCTCTGTACGGTACTGTGTGCGTAGAGTGTGTGTAAAATGTGCGTATTCGTTTGGATCGGACGGTGGGAGAGGGGAGGGAGTGCGTGGAGATTTGGGGTTCTTACTTTGAGACCTTGAAGTGACGCAGCAAGTGTGCGAGAGACTGTCAGATCAACCTTGAAAATAAAGGGCCGGGTCCCGTTGGTCTTCTGTCGGTGCATTGGGATGCGTGCTTTCACATCTCTGTATCTGTTCGACGGACTGAATTAATTGCTGAATATCCTTTTTTTAAAAAAATATTACGTATTTTTGTTTTCTTAGACTGTTTTAAAATTTTAATTAAAACAACGATAAACTGCTGCCTTGCTTTTATAATCTTTTAAATCCTACGTAATTAATGAAATTTAAGTTATTTTAAGTCTATTTATGTGTCATTAAAATCTTTAATTTTTATATTGTCTAGTTTAATAACGTAATAAAGGCTTTAAAAAAGAAAAATTAGCACAAGGATTAGACTATTTACAAGTCTTGTTAGAAAGATAAATGCATAAAACATACTTGTAAAAACCAATAGTCGGTCGATTCAAGTAGCATAGATTTGGGTTTTGAGTATTGTGGAATTACAAGGACCATCTCATCTATAGCCGGAAAAATGCCCGATATCAGAAACCAAAGAAAAAAAAAGGACAAAGACACAAGAACATGTAGAGTTTGAAAGCAGAAATGTAAGACTTTTGGTGAGATACATTTACATGTGCTGCCCAGCAATCGCAATCACAATCAAATTTTAGAAAGCAAGAAAACTTGACTGGTCCCACATTGAACATGAAAGAAAAGGATCAAAAACAGATGATCATGCACTGCTGCTGCATTGAATAAAAACCAGGGCCTACCTATTATAGAGAGGACAAACTTAAGAAAGAAAGAAAGAAAGAAATTAATGAAAGAAAATGAGCTTTTTAATTGACCCGGTTGCAGGTCCAAAGCAATTTTGGTTATGGGTTAAATTGCATGGGCACAATGAACACCCATGAGAGATTGCAATAAGGATAATCCTAAATGTTAAAATTGAAGGGAAAACAAGGGGTGAAATTACAGATGGTGATCTAAACTTGATTCTATCTCAATGGAACAATGATTTTGATCAGCAACCCTACTTTACAGCATCAGATTCAGATTCAGATCATTGATCATTCCTTACCCTTCACTGCATGTCCAGTCCTTCGCTTGTGACGACTGAAATCCGATACGAATCTGAATGTCTGACCGCAGCCTGGCTCCCGACAGACGTAGGGCCTAGCACCAGTGTGCACCCTTATGTGCTCAGTCCTCGCCCACGCCCATTTAAATGTCATCCTGCAACCTTTCCAAGGACACTTCAGGGGGCGGTCGTCCAAGTGGACTCGCCTGTGCTGCACGAGATACTTGTGCGAGAAGAACTTCTTCCCGCACCCCTTGACGGAGCAAATGTTTCGCTTGTGCAGCAATAGTTCTTGCTTTGTACTGAACCCCATGGTGCAATTATCCATATTGCAATGGTACTCTAATTCCTCATCCTTCGACGCTTTCACACGGGCAGCAGCTTTCTTAACTTTGTTACTTGTGCTTTGTTTCTCAACCGAAGATTTGCCTTTCGAAACCTCTGCAACAGGCTTCGGAGGTCTCCGTCTGAGTCTCGAGCTTGGTCCTCTGTCTGGCTCCTCTTGTGGATTCGAAAAACGATCCCTGCTGTTCTTCAAGCCATTGCAACTAACAGTTGGATTCTCTTGCTTTATCCGCACACTTCTGCCGCGACTCTCTCCACATGGTTGAGGGGAGTCATGTTCATTTGAATCTTCAGCAGCTTCTATTTTGTCATGGAGGTCGTTACATTTCCTTCTCTTCGTTTTCCTCCTAGAAAAAGTTTTACTACGGATCTCAGCAAGCGTTTTCGACCTCGACACGGCAGTATGAGAAGACATCTCTTTTGGGGACATTGGTTGCTCACTTGGCTGACTGTTTTCCACATCTCTCTCAAGCTTTATATTTGCTTTTGTAGCTCGAGCTGATGAACATACTGCAGATTCTTCTTCTTCAATCTCTCTATGAACTAGATAAGGATGGACCTGGTTCGACATCCAGACCTTTCCACACCATTTACCTGCAACCACTATTTTCTTCTGCTTACTGGTTCCCCTTGTAGCCACCTTTGGCTTTGAAGGGGAATCACTGAAAGAATTGCAGCCGAAGACTTTGTATATGATCGAATTATATGGCATCTGCTTGGTGTAGAGAGGTGACCGACTTAGATTGGCGCTGAAATACAGATTGATCCCAAGCTTTACAGTCCAGTCCAGATTTCCAGGTATGGCTTCCTCATTGTCAAGAGCAGAACACATGATTTCTACGTCTTTACTGGTAGCCTCTCTGAACATGATCTCTTCCCAGTGAGAATCAATTCCCAAATCTTCTGCTAATGATTTTGCTTCTTCCTCAACCTTGGGATACTCTACAAAAGCATTGACAGGAAAACAATAAACCACAAGAAAATCAATGATTATTAGAGAAATTTAAAAACCCTTTAAGATATGAGAATCGGCAGGAACAAAGCAAGTCCGAGATAATGAAAAATGCAGACTTTAAGAATGATCGTGATATACTCAATATGAATTTTTTTTTACACTCACCTGGGTGGCACACAAGCAGGATATGTGCTCCCCCTCTTGGTCTTAGCTGCTTTTCTACCTCCACAGCATGTTCAAGACAAAACACATGCTTCCTAGTAGAATCCTCATCAGATCTTTGCATAAATGGCATGTTACAGTTCTGTAAAGACATGTCAATAGCGGATGACTTGTTCATTTCACTAAGGCGGTC
Source organism: Stephania yunnanensis (assembly GCA_039657365.1). NCBI lineage: Eukaryota > Viridiplantae > Streptophyta > Magnoliopsida > Ranunculales > Menispermaceae > Stephania > Stephania yunnanensis. Next base: position 53,511,001 of record CM077589.1, on the reverse strand, counting down.
AACTTGTGAAGAGTTTGACAAGGTGTGTGAGGGCCAAGAGTAGTCACCAAGACCACCCTCCAACTTCTCCATCTTGACTCGACTTTGATGTTCGGAAGATCCAGTCACAAGCTTTCCAGGTAAAATCAAGCCATCACTGGAGGTCGCAATATCAACCTCATTAAGACTTGACAATGCGTGTTTGCGTTCATATTCTACAGATGATGAACGAGGACTTGCAGATGCACCTTCCCGATAATTTGGGTCAAGAGAACGATATTGACGATCATCGTTGAGATATTTATCACTACTTGCGACATCATCTCCAACAGCAGGTTCAACTTGCTCTTCATCAGAATCTGACAAATCCCCATATGCAGAAGCTAGAAGGTCGAGAGCAGAGACACCTTTTTGGGCTCCATGGTCTGATGCAACACTGTGCTTCTGCTCGGTCATTTTAACATGAAAAACACCAGCTTTAACTGGAACATCATAGAGACCATCCTGGTAATGATTCTCCAAACCTGCTATACAATATCAAACAAAATTAAGGAACTTTGAGATTGTATATGAGATCAAAGTTACTCAATGCCATACATTCAGTACAAGTTTCCAAAGATGTAGGGCCATTATCCGATCAGTAAATACTGTTTTCACTTCAGTGACAAGACAGACGCCATGTGCTAGACTTTCTGCTATATGATGGCCAATATACTACAATTCTAAGAAGACTACATCTACTAGCTACTCAGACAACATTTAGAATTTTCAGATTGCAGAAAATCACATAGATCAATCCTAACAAAAGATCAAGGCTAGAGTTTTGTAGCAGGTATATTTGTTTAAAGAAAAAAAAATCTAAAGAAGTCTTGAAAATGATGCTAATGAAAGCAACGTTAATTTAGCAAAGCACCGCATCACCTGAATTTCCATCCACTTCAGAATTATTTTCTTTGGCATTGGTAACAGCACGTCTATCGCTATGTTCACCAGATCCAACATTCATATTATTGAAGAAGCCAGAGTCTGATGACATCAAGTATTGCAAAACGGCTTCTCTAGGTTGAATGATGGCAGCACATGCATAGCTAAGGATCCCACATGTCACACATGAAAAGAGTCCCTGACCCAACAAACCAGAACCTTGAGAAGTATTGTGTGTTTCGTCATCTTTGTCCCGAATCACTGAAGAGGACATGTGCAAAGCATCATTTTCGCAATGATTGTATGAACAGGATGATGAAGGTCTACTTCCACCAACTGTCGACAGATAGTCTTCATTTACTGAACAGAAACCATTCGAATGCCTGAGTGGCATGTTCCTATCTAGAGTGATATCCCCTAGTGCCTCCTTGTCACTCCCTAAACCTAGAGACAACCTTGGTTTTACTTTTCTCTTGGACCCAACAAGTAAATTTGAACAAAAGGATATTTCCGAAGAATTTTGGGGAAGGAGAACGCAAGAAGATCCATATTCTAGGAGAGTACTCAGTAAGCTATTGTTTTGCAACATATTCTGCACAAACAACTCCTTGACGATGTTTTCACCTTCGCCCTTCCTTTTACCTTTTAGCCTAGAGCTCCGTGGCCCAGAGCCAATTGTTGTGGGCGCCCTGCATAAATAAATCTCATCATGGATAGCCAAAAATTAACTCAACTTAGTAGGCTTTTTTCTGAACAAATGGGTAGTGAATATGGCTTAGGCAGACAATTTATCTGCAATTGTCATTCCAACTAGCACTCCACGGTCATTACAAACTTACAAAAGAAAGATCTTTCACTTATAAACACCAATTTCGTCGATGAAATTACAAATAATTCATAAGGAGCAACAGATCATGGGAAGTGAGATGAATAGTAAAGAGGGAGAACTTACAAAATTGAAAATACAAGCAAACAATCTAGTGCAACAATATCAGAATGGTGCAGGAAAACGAGATCATGTGATGCCTTCAGATAGTAATAAATATTTAGAACTTATAAGGGGTTCTTAAGTGATCTGTCATTTTAAAAATAATGATAAGAGTTGTTATAAATTATAATAGTAATCAGAGTATAAAAAATGAAAGGAAAACTGTTTAGCAGCGCAGTGAGAAAATCAAGCCACATTATGACAGCGAGCTATAAAGTTTAAAAGAATGATTGGGCCCAAAGATTAACATTGATTAATCATGTATAACATCCAACTATAGTAATCAAACAGAAGCTTCACACTACAAGGAACCGTAAAATCTGTAGATATCAGCAATTATGAAATAACTAATCAAACTTTAGCCGATGCATTTATAAAATAACTATTCAAACTTTAGCCCATTATTTCACCTAATTCTGAGATTTTTAGATTAGGTTCTCAGCCCAATTCATTGATTTACGTGATTTAATTAAAAAAGATACATTTGAAGACTTACATGACTACACAATCTGAGTGAGGAACAAACCTGCATAACCAAGTAATAAAACTCATGATTCAAGGATCAAAAGATTACTTGGTGCCTTCGTGGTGTACATTCGGAAAAATGTTATTCGCGTCATTAACTAACATGAATAATAGAGGGTTTTACGGAAACAATAACACCGATCAAACCAAATTTCAGTGAGATCCAAACCGTCAAAAGTCATCCCGGCCAATAATACTGTTCCCTTTATAACACATATTCATCCCTACATCTTTCGCATAACTCTACAACAGCAAGTTATTTGAAGATGATCTGATCAGTTATCAGAATGCCATCCACATATACAGTAGCAGAAGTAGAGACTTCTCAAATTTAGTGTAAAATAAGGAAACATCAGAAGTAAAATTATGTAGTCCCCAAGCAACTAAGGCATGCCTTAGCTTGAAAAAACAAGCCCTGCGGGCCTACTTTAGACAATATAGAGCCTTGTTCAATTTGCAGACATAGCGTGGGAACTTCTGACACACAAAGTCCTATGGCTGATGCATAAAAACATCCTCAGTGAGATCTCCATTCAACAAAGTATTATTCACTTGGTCTTACCTAAACACTCAAACTCCTTACCAAAAAGACACACCTCCCCCTATCTTTAGGTAAGCCCAACTTAAAAGGGCAAAAGTACAACTTTATCCTCCCCCTATTAAAAGAAGACAACGATGAAGATGATGTGGAAGGGGCATAACAATCTAACAAAAAATCTAACCTAACACAATTTGTTTGTGTCGAGGCTTTTAAAAAAGGATTAGCTAAGATATGACTTGTGTTAGGAAAGCAAATGTGGAAGGATTCACTAATTCTTGAACCAAACAGGCCATTACATCCTACAATGCTCATATCAGGAGTTGGAGGGTCTATCCAAGGCAGAAATTTCATTCATCATAACCTGAAACCAGGCAGATTTTTTTGCAGAGCAGCCTCAACAGAAACAGGCTCAGATATATGATGAACCAAGGCATGAAAAGAAGACATAACCAAAGCCTTAGGTATAGAGATACCATTTTTGCTACGAGTATGCATAGAGTGAGTATTAACAACAGGATTGGATATGTTGGTGTAGAGGACTGAGCTGGGGCAGAAATAGAAGAAGCAGTACTAGATGAAGATTGAGGAACTGAGACAGAAGCAGGGGACGAGGAGGGAGAGGCAGTAGATGGAGAAGTAAGAGGATGAGAACCCAGAGATTGAAACACAGAAACAGGCAGACGTCTCTCCAAGAGAGAAGTATTAGACGAGAAAGTGGAAGTAGGGAACACTGAAGTAAAGGGAAAGTCAAACTCATTAAACACTACATCCCTTAATAAGAAAGACTTTACCAGATGAATGAAGACATTTATAACCATAATGTCTAGGACTATAGCCAACAAAGACACATTTAGAAAATTTAAAATTATATTTGTGCTTAGAATAACAAGATAGACTAGGAGAACAAGCGCAACCAAAGGATTTTATTTTTTTTTTTATAAGAAAGAAACCAACTTTTTTGCCACCTTTGGGACTCAAACCCCTACCCTCTCATACCATTAACCCCATAACAAACCATTGGGCCACCCAATTGGTTGGTACAACCAAAAGATTTGAAATGGGGAATGCTAGGGTGACCCACACACACACACTCCAGCCCGGTATACATATGTACCCTCTCATCTAAATAATGGTTTTTCACATCTTCTTTGACAATCATACTATAATTTATAACAATAAACTCTATTCGGTTGAGTGTTTTAACTTGAAAGAGAAAATTTTGGTCATAAAATGTTAAAAATCAACTAAATTATAGATGGCCAATAGTGGATGATGTATTTTGCGGTGCTTAAGAATTGTTGGTTTTCTTGTAATTTTACGTGCTTATGTAAAATTTTGCTTTACTATGGAAAATTTGTTTAAACCATTGTAATTGTTTGGCCTCCTAATCCTATTTAAACAAAGGACACATACAAAGACAAATGAATATTGGGTACTTACTAATGAAAAAAATACTATCGCCTAAAATAATTTTTCTTTTCCAAGTCCCTCCCCTCCCCTCCTCTCTCTACCTTTGGGCTAGGTCCACCCCTGGTTGTTGGTGTCCCTTAAATACACATATGGACACCAATAAGCAAGTGTCCATTTCAAGTGTCCAAAACAGGTCACCCAATTATTTTCCATTTGAAATAAGTCTAGTTGGGTGGTTTACTGAAACACACCTCAAAAGGAGATCTAAAATTCAAGACAGAAGAAGGCAAGCTGTTTAAGAGAAACATTGTGGTCATAACGGCCTCTTCCCATAAAGACAAAGGCATCTCAGCACGTCAAGAATAATTAAATCATTTTCAACAATGGGCCTGTGTTTTCTATCAAGAACCCCATTTTGTTGAGGGCTGTAGGGATAAGAATAGCAATGAATTATGCCAGACTGATTACAGAAGTGTTCTATAGGTTTAAACTCTAAACCCATATCAGATTGAAAAATCGTGAAGAGCATCTTCTAGGTGAAAAAAAATGATTGATTTATCAGCAAATTTTAAATATTTTTAACATGATGTCCTTCCCCACCTATTAAGGATGAACTCCCAATTCTCATACACTACTCTCTCTCATTTCAACGGCACATCAAACAGACTAAAGTTGATTGCATGACAACATGCAGTCAGACGGGAAAAACAAATAAAATTTCGCGCATGAAGATAAATTGAGTGCAACAAAGGAGTCAAAGAAATTGTTTAGTCTAGCATCAATCGATCATGGGTTACTAAGAGAATTATTAAAATAATAAGAGAAAGAACCTTGAAGACAATGTCCGGGCAAGAGCATAAAGCAGTTGAAAATGAGATACCATTGGAGGATAATTTACTGAAGCCCTACGAATGGCAGCCTCTTTTGCAAACCTCAACCATTCAGGAGTTGCAATATTAGAAGCCTCGCCACAGTTAAAACCTTCACAACACAAAATTAAAATTAGGAATCAAACCTGCAAATTACATGCTGCATAGAAAGAAGCAACAATACCAAGCAACTAATAAAATTCTGGATATCAAATTATGTTGTCTTCCTGTAAAAACTATAAATGGAAGTATGCAAACGTTCTGATATTTTAAGGCTGACAAGAAAACCAAAATGGAAAATTAACAAAAATAAAACCCATAGACATTAAAATTGAACAATTTTACAATGCATCCATGAATGGATGAACCAAATGCCCAAAGTTCTCTCATCAAAATATTGCATACCTACATAAAGACTAAAGAACAATTTAAGCTCATTCCCTTTTTCACCAAAATAGTGTTATGTGACTTAAAAAAAAAAACCAGTAAACTTTTAGAGATTCTGCTACGCCTGATAATATCAAGAAACAGTGAAAATATAGGGACGTATAGGGAGCGCATTTTAGCTATAAAAATGCCATCTTTACCAAAACTTACAAGACAGAAAGGAACATTCAGAAGAGTGGAATACTGCAGATAGAATATTCAGAAGCTAACTCTTGAGTCATCGGAAGTATATATTTTATGCCAATGTAACGGATCAAATGGTGAGTAAAATATTCAATTTGTGAGACCTAACAGATGTATGCTCACCATGGCTAAACCCTGAATGATAAGCTCCTGGAAAAGTGACAACAAACTCTCCAACGTTTTGCACCAATCTGATATAAAGTATAAAAACATTATATTATATGTAATGATAAAAAAAAAAAACATTTTTCTCTCTCTTTCTGAAAACATCAAACACCCTTAAGCTATGAGAATTTTGACCAAATATCACCTGCAGCAAGGAATTCCAGCACTAATAAGTACTTCAGGAGACATCACCGTGGTCTTCTCACCAAGAGTAGCAAATGTAACTGCCAGAAAATCAAAAAGAACCACAATTGAATTAATAAAGGATAAGCCAATGATTTAACAGAAACATCAATAGTTTCAAAACAACTAATAGCACAGAAAAAGAGCAGTTATTTACAAGGATTGCAAGGCGTCAAAGGCGATACCAAGGTGTTTTCCTTGCTAAGGTGAGGCGCCTAGGCAACAAAAAAATATTTATGTAGAGACCCCTGAAATTAATTTAATTTTCTATGCATGTCTGTCTACCAATAATACTACTACTCACTGTTTGTCTACTACATCATAAGCATTAATATTAAAGCTTGATTCTTAAAAAATAATAAAAATAAAAAATAAAATAATTCTTCTAAAAACACAAAATAAATGACATTATGATAGAACACCGATATCGACTGCTTGAATTAAGAGAAATGACAGGGATCACAACTCGAAAGTAACCCCAGAGAAAGGTCTTAAAACCCTCTCAACCCAAGTCACTCAAAGAGTGCCCCAATTACAATACAATTTCAAAAGATGTCTAATCTTACTCACTCACCCCTATTTATACTATCTTATTCTCACTAACTATATAAGACCTAGATGTGGGATCTTATCACATTACAGCTCATACAACAATGCGATTTCAAGTTTCAACAACAAACCAAGCAACCAATTATCTAGCACAACATTTCTTAGAGTCTCAGCACATAGAAGAAATAAACTCAGTTACAAATAAAAGTAAAAAATAATAATAAAAAATTAGAAGTAAAAAACATAGGTTAAAAAACAGAAGTAAATAAATTTTATTGGTTGCTCATTTGCAGTTGATGGTGCCATTAGAGGTCATGCGCATTAATTAATTTATTGGTTTGGTAATCAATGGATAAACTCGTGAATGGTTCGAACCATTTCAAAGAAAAAAAAATTAAAATAACTATATAAGTAATATACAGTATATATGATACATATAATGTATTTATCTATATAGAAATATATATATCCTTACTTGAAAAATAAAACAAAATGATAATAAAGGTTAAATTTGAGAATAGTAGTCGAGTCGAGACTTGCTCGACGTAGTCCGACTCGAAATGTGACTAATGTAGTCGCAACCCGAAAAATCACGAATTTTAGAAATGTAAGGTAAATGGAAAGAAAATGAAACTAAATAAATTATTTTCAAAATAGGGACTCTAACGCGCCTAAATTAATTTAACTTGATATCATGAGTCTAGAGGATTAGTGTCGAGTATCAGGTGAGTGCTTTGAGACGCGTGGGAGCCACGATCGTGAGGATGTGTGCTGCTCAGGGAAGTAGACCAGTTGGGGCCTTAACATGATTTCATTTGTGCATTTATTGGTTAATTATCTCTTGTTGAGTTGTATCCCTTGGAATTGATTGAATTGAATTTCCTTTTTTATATCTTTTTGTAAATTAATATCCTTACGTTATATCGTTGTCCTTGTGATATCTTTATACTTATTCAAATTATGTTATCCTTATTAAATCATTGGTTGTGCATTCTTTGGATTTCGTAATGAGTAGCCTAGGGCCTAAGTGGGTGATATGGTAGTTATGGGCACGGTGGAAATGCTTTGTGATCATTTCCTCCACATTGACTACACGGACTATTGGACTTACCTAAGCCCGCGGTTTAGGATTGAAGAAAATCAAGCCGGTAGAAGTGGTTGCGGTCTGCTACGGTTGATGGACCCGATCTAAACTGTCAGTCAAGTGACTTAGCTAAGTCCACCGACTGTCTTGAAAGTCAAGTTGTGGTACTTTATTACACTTGATGGACTTGGAGCACTTAGACGTCTTTGCTTTGTGTACTCAACACTCAATAATTCGTTGATATCTTTGTTAAATTGGAAATCATACTTTATTCATTATTTCGTGGTAATTCTTGCATGATTATTCGATTAACCATTTCTTTGACATTTGAAATATTGTTAAGACTCCTCTGGGCTTTACTCATTGGAATTGTCTCCATTTTGGTGACAATTGCAGGTCCCTCTAGTAACAAGGGCAATTATCCGATACTTGGTGGCTTCCTCTGAGCTTCCCTCATAGGCGATTTCTACTTTTACTACTCGTAGGTATATATATATATCTATGGTTTTTGTTTAAAACTGGTTAATGGATTAAGCGAACACTTGAATACATGCATATGCTATTTTCCTCATTTTTGTCACCTAATATGCATGAGATCTACTTTGCAAGGTTTCCACACATAGGGTGTTGTCCCATCGTCGTGTTAGATTAAATTATTGTCGCTTTAATTCTTTTATTTTCACTGCGCAATTCATTAAAACTTGTTAAACTTAATAACAACTTTGATAAGCGACTAAACTGTAAATGTAATGGTAAAAGATGCTGACTAGGCTTGCGTTGGTCCTACGAGGGTTGACTGGGGGTCCACGTATATGTAGGCCAGGCGGGACCCAGTTTGTGGGAACTGGGGTCGTCACACAAACTATCTATAATTCAAGAAGAACACTTCGCCCTGAATAGAATGGTTCAAACTCAAAGGCAACATGGATCCAAGCCCAGTTAAGAGTTAAAATTGATCTTAATGTTCATCCTAACCAACACTTCCACTCATTCTACTGAAATGCACCACATTTCTATTCTATTAGTCATAGGAAAAAGCAGTCTTAAGGTTCTGTAAATTATGCATCAATTAGTAATTCAGGGCATCGGAATTTAAGGGTTTGCCCAAATCGAATTTAGCATCTAAGAGGACCACCAATCAATGTAGAGAAAATAAGAACAGTAAGTTATGCTCAAAAAAGGTTGAACTCACCAAGGGGATTGACCTCTCCCCCATATCCATGCACCCGAATGACCTCCTCGAACGCGACGGAGGCATCTCTAGGCACTCCATACCAAGTCTTCCCAGCACCCATATGCATATAATTCAAGCTATGCAAGTCATGGTCCTCCACATGCCAAGCAAACCAACTAAACAACATTGCAATGTACACCATTGGAGATGTGACACCAGGTATTTCCTCCCTCATAAACCTCAACAACGATCCCTTCGACCTCGAAACCCCCCTCATATTCCAAGCAGTCTCCCCAACATTAATGGCCCCCACCGCCGCCGCCGCTTCCTCCCTCCTCCCCCTCCTCTCGCCCACGCCCACCGCCGCAAACGCCGAACCCGGCATGTCATTGGCGTACTCCACAGTGAAGGGCTTGTCCACATTGGCCTTCCAGAAGAGGGCTTCCACCTCGAGCGACGAAAGCCCCCCCTTTTTCCCAATTTTCCTCAACTGCGCCTTCTCAAATTGCTTCGCCTTGGACTCGAACTCCGGCAGCGTGTAGGTCTCGCCGCTCTGCCAGACGGGGCGCTGGACGGGGCGGGGGCGGGGCTTGCGTGGGCAGAATCCGATCTGCTGGTGGCGAGTGGTGAATGTAGGGCTAGGGTTAGGGTTAGGGTTAGGGTTAGGGTTAGGGTTAGGGTTTCGGGAGGAGAGGGAGCGGTTGAGGTTAGCGACGACGGTCTTCTTGGGCTGGGGAGGGACGGGGGGGATGATCTTGCAGATTCCGTATCTCGAGGCCTCCTTCTCGATCTTGAGAATGTACGCGATGGGGTCTTCGAATTCGGGGAGTGTGGGGCGGTACTCCGGCGCCGTAGGGAGGGATTTGAGCCATTGGGGGACCTCCGCCGAGTGCGCGTGCAGCGGAGCCTCCGCCGCGGTTGTAGGGGGCATTATTGGACCAGCGAGGGGCGGATTTGGATGCTCTTCATTTGATTTGGTGGTTCTGAGGGTGGGTTTTGCTCCGTTTCTGCTCTGCTTCACTGCTTCTTCTCTCCTGATCAGGGGAGAGCAGCGAGGGGGGTGTGTGAGACTGCGAGAGAGAGAGAGAGAGAGAGAGAGAGGAGGTTTATTCCGGCTGGAGTGAATTTACAAAATCACCTCTACATTCTCTATTAATTTCTCTTTTGCCACTATTTCAAAAAAATAAAATAAAAAATTACCTCAACAAAACACTAGTAAAATAGAATGAAGGGTTAATAAATTCATGATTGATTTGGGTGAAAATCATTGTTTGATGTTTTATTACGGCGTAGCAATTGAAAATTTAAAAAATAAAATAAAATAGTCTTTTGATTCTTAGTATTCAGATTACTCTGACTACTTCGAGTCTGAGCACTGTCGAATACGTACAACGAACGATGTTTTTAATTATAATTTATCGATGTATATATTAGATTAAAAACCTCGATATACTTAAGGACATTTAATTAATTAATTACCACTAAATCCAAAATTTATTTGTTTTGTTTTGTGAATTATTATAAAAAACGTGTATGTTATTATGGGTTTAAGGATTTAACCAATTGATTAAAAAACATTGGTCATACAATATATAAGTACTATATGACAACATAGTGGATGGTGGGAGGTCTACTTTAGACTATTTTTTGGACCTACCATTATACTATTATTTGTAAAGAGAGGTAGTTAATCACTAGTTGTTTTTTTATATAGTACATACTTTAGTTTGTTGCTTTTTATAAGATAAATAATGTGGATCGCAATTACGCACTCATTAAAAGAGTACTACGTAATACTAATACTTAATACTCCTTGGGGAATTAATTTGGTTATTTATTTTGGAAGAAACCAACGGCTACGATTCTCTAATCGAGATTCCCACCCTGTTAAAGGAGCGAATCGCGAGCTAATCCAACGATCAAAAGCACGCGCGATTTTAACTGGCACGGTAAGAGTTATGGGGGCAGTGCAGCCGACGCCAGATTTACACTTGACTGCGCGGCCGCTGTCGCAGTCGCAGGGGCAGTGTTGGGAAATGGGCAGGTAAAAACCGGCTGGTAAAATTCTATGGGCAACGCCAACGCTGCTGCGTTGCAAAGCGTGCGTGCGTGCGTGCGTCTTGCTTCAGGCCTTCAACGGCCACCCACACGTGTGTAACTACACCTGGTTTGTATGTAAGTGGATGTGGTAAAAGACAACCAAAGGACAACTGGATAAGTCGCATCTTAACACAAATTGCTTCAGTAACCAATGTCAATGCGGCTTGACCCGCGTGTTATGCAATTGAATATATTTGTGTTTATATCTCGAAGTGCATAAAAATGATTTAAAGCTCTCCGACGCGATTTTTAATATAATTTTTTCATTATTTTTTTTTCTTTACTAAAGTAGTCATACCAATTTTTTGAGTTCACTATATACAAAATACAAAAATAAACCATTACATAGAAGCTTCGTCTCAATACTTAAAATTTTTGTGGACGTCGTGAGAACCTTATTATTTTTTCGTTGTTATTATAGCACTTCTCATTAATATATATAAAAGTGCTTCTAACATAATCATTTTCTAACATGTAATTAATTTTCTCAGCTTAAAGTCTTTGATTTGGATTTTTTTTTTTATTAAAAAGAAAGCAGACATGCATATTATTACATGACATATAAGCGAGTAAAACGAAATCTCCATTACATCATCCATAAAAAAAGTAGATAAACTTTTCTTCAAAAAAAGAAAAAGAAATAGAAAAAAGTAGTAGATAAACTTACTTGAGCTGATTTGGAAGTTCTCTGTATAACTCGTCCGCCAATCCGCTGTTTCTATTACTTTACGGTACAAATGCTGAACACGAATCTCCCAATCTCGATCAAACATTTAAAAGATTAAGAAACGAAAAATATTAGAATGACAATAATAATATCACAATACAAAATATATCGATTCATAAAAGCTTTTTATATAATGTCGATATGTGTGTTATGTATCGAGATCTGTGTAGGCTCGCATTAAAATGTGCACATAAATGTGTCTTTTAAGTTAATATGTATTGATGTGTGATGTGATGTTATTATTGTAACGCTAACATACTTGGATGTTAATTAGCAGGCACAGTAGCGGCAAAATGGGAATAGGGAAGGTCGTTATAAAGGCCAGAGCATGGTATGCCGCTGTCGTGGGGTATGGCCCCTCTACGTCATTACCTTTTTCACCCTTCTGTTTACTTCAATTTACTACCACTGCCTTTCCATCACATTTAACATAGTCGTTGTCTTACAATTTCCCGTGCATTGAAGCTGTTAGATACTTATCGAGATTTCCAACCACGGGAAAAGCTCGATCTACACACCCATCTCGTTGCATTAGTACCTATGAAATGTGTGTTTCAAATGAATTAACATTAAATTGGAATATATTTAGTCACATAGTAGTGCTTTTGATACATGTTAACCGCTTCATTTATCAAAATTTCTAATCATGTATTTGAACCAAAAAATTATGCAGCGAAGCGATGTTCATAATCCTATCATCGCATGCTTCGTGTTGTTGATCAACAATATTAATCAATTAATTATTCCTTCACAATTAATGTGCTTTTTCTCCTTATTTTGTTGTTTTCTCACTTTCACATTGTGCAACAAAATCATTGAAAGATTGTTGTACTACATAAAAAGAACGTGAAAAAAATATATAAGAAAATGATCTCGCAGAAGGGGTAATTTTTTTTTTTATTATTAATAAACATAGAGATGTAGAGAGAGAAAGTAATTATGGTGACGATGGAGATGTGGGTACCGCTCTAGAAATTAATTCTCTTGATCAAAAAGGTTTTAGTTAGTTAATACAAATTTTACCAAAATACCCTTATTTTTATTTTTGAAGACTATTTAAACCAATGAGATAGATATACGCATTTGAGGACACGTTTGTCAATAATTTATGTTTTTTTTTTGTCCAATATCATATCCCTTTTATTTTATCGATGTAATTCTCCACATCAAACGTTTCCATCTTAAAAGAAGTACTCTGTCCCAAGAGAAAACGGTACATGAACATCAAAACATGTGGATCCTTCTCATCACAGTTTCCTCCATTGGTCTCATGTCTCTCCTAAACTCACTCCTCATCCCCCTCTTCACATTCCTCTACAAAACCTTCATCAGACCTCCCAAGAATCTCAGCCTCACCTACGGCTCATGGGCTCTAATCACCGCGCCGACCGACGGCATAGGCCGCGCCTTTGCGTTCCAATTGGCTCGCCAAGGCCTAAACTTGGTCTTACTCGGCCGGAGCCCCGAAAAACTACAACATGTCTCAAATGCCATCCTAACCGAGCTTCCAAACACCAAGATCAAAACTGTCCAAGTAGACTTCTCTGATGTCACAAAATATAATAGTGAGCTGCAAGGAGTGATTGAAGGGGTGGATGTGGGTGTGTTAATCAACAATGTGGGCGTGACTTATCCGAGTGCCGAGTTCTTCCATGAAGTGGAGGAGCAAGTTTTGATGGATCTAATTAGAGTGAATGTTGAGGGGACCAGTGTGGTGACTAGAGCAGTATTGCCGGGCATGGTGGAGAGGAAGAGAGGGGCCATTGTTAATATTGGCTCCGCCGCCGGCCTGGTTGCGCCTTCGCATCCTCTCTTCGCCATCTACGCCGCAACCAAATCGTAAGTTAATTTTATAATTTCTACTGCACATCAACCATATACACATGCCAGCCAAAATATAATTCATCCTTCTAGATATATATAGCACTTTGACTCTTTTGTTAATATAACTCTCGAACAAAAGTAATTAAATATATGTGTTTTATTTAATTACTCCCTCCTCTTATTTATATAAGTGATTTTTTTTTAACTATTTTAAAATATTTCACAACATTTGTCATTTGATAGTTTCAATGCATATTAATTACTTATTTGACTTTTATACTCTTCATGCCATAGAAAAAAAATTATTAATTACTCATTAATAACTAGTGTTTGTATGAGTTGTGAGGTTATGACAGATAAATGGTGATTTAGTAATTTAACTGCCACTTTTTCCTTATTTTCAAGGTAATTAAATGACTTTATTAAAAACTGTGAACAACCTTAAAACGATGCTTGAATAGAAACGGAGAAACGAAGGGAGTACTGCTATATAAACACTTAAATTAACGACAATATGTTTGTATGGTACTCCCTCTAATCCATAATAAGTGTCTTTTTAACCATTTTGAAATATTTCACAATGTTTGTCATGTAATAGTTTTAATACACATTAAATACTTAATTGACTTTTATACTATTTATTAAAAAATATATAATAATTATACAATAATAACTATTGTATATAAAAGTTGTGAGGTTATGAAAGATAAAAAGAGATTTAGCTTGCTTCTTTTCTTTTCGATGGAAATAATTAAATAACTTTAAAAAAAATTGTGAGGATCGGAGGGAGCAGCATTTATTTATTTATTTATTTGGTGGTGAAAACAACCAAACCGAGGGTTTACGGTTTGGTCATTTTGCATGCAAACCACCACCAAACCACGAACCACCAAAACCGCAACCAAACCGAACCGCGGTTTGCACGGTTTGGTCGGTTTGGTTTCGCGGTTTTTTCTTGTTACATGTTTTCCAAAAAAAAAAAAAAACAATGGTGGGAGGCGGCAGTGAGAGATCATTGGTAGGAGATGGCGATGGAGACTTATGGGAAGCGACAGTGACGATGATTAGTGGAAGGCAACAACGGATGACCTCAGCTGGTGGATGCGAATATGTTTAGGATCTTGAGATGGAGATGAAAAAATGAAACGATTGTTTTTTATATTGGTTAAGGCTAAGTTCGTTGATATTGGTTAAGGTTTTAACATGTGAATTAAATAAATTTAATAAATTACCCTCGATTTGGTTTGGTGAACCGCGGTTTTTCAGAATTGAAAACAACCACCAAATCGAGATTTCGCGATTTTCAAATTTTTCAAACCACCTCCAAACTGTGAGTTTTAAAAACCAAACCAAACCATACGGTTTGAGCGGTTTGAACGGTTTTAGAGAAACCGATGCCTACTCCTAATTTGAGCTATAGCTAATATGCTGGGACATTTTTTCTAGAAATCGAATGTCCGTCACATATAAAGAGATTATATATATATATTATGGAGCTACTAGTGATCAGGTGTGTTAATTATTAATTATAGCTTTTCTTGAAGCAGAGGTTATGATTTAAATAGCAATAGCTTATAGTATATTGTATCCCCTTCGGATTATGAGTTTGAGAAGGCCGACTTAAATAAAGAAGAGATGAAAAAGATTACCACGTAATCATAGAAAAGACACATAAGCTTTTGTGTTAACTAATCGGGAAATGATAAAATAACATATTTTAGACACGCAACACACTTAATTTTTTTCTTATCTTTCATAAAGCGTAGACTTCATATATAAAAAATATTATAAATAATTAAAAAATAAAATGTGTATCTCAAATGTGCCAATGTGATTAATCGTTTTCCTTAACCAAATACTTGTTGCGTGGAATGAAAAAGGTTTGGAAAAAACTGTTGTGGGCATTTAATGAGAAATCATGAGCTATGCGGTGGTTGGATGGAATTCGTCGTATCGATGGCCTCAAAATTAAATTCAACTAAATTTTTTTTAAAAAAAATCAACTGTACGTGCAGATGTGATTAAATATTATTTAAAGTGACGGTAACCCATACAGTTATAGGGTGGTTATGTTTTGTTGGGGTTGTGGTTGGGGTTGTGGTTGTGGTTGTAGGTACATCAGGGAGTGGTCGAGGAGCATCTACGTAGAGTACAAGGACCAGGGTATTGATGTGCAATATCAGGTAATGTGCACATAATAATTGAACATATTGTTCCGCCCCAACACGTGTTGATATCCATTGTTTTTTTTTTTTTTATTGCATCTAAAAGGTTGATATGTACCCTCTCCATTTTTATATAAGTGTCATTTTAAAATTATTTACAGTTTTTAAGTAAATTATTTAATTATTTTAAATAAAAAAAATGACTGCTAAATGATTAAATTATCCTTTATATCTCATAAGCCTATCACTTCTACATACACTAGTTATTAATGTGCAATTGATAGATTTTCTTTTTCTAAGAAGGGTATAAAAGTCGATTAAGTAATTAATGCGTATTGAAACTATCGAATGACATATATTGTGAAATATTTCAAAATGACTAGAAAGTCACTCGTAAAGAAACAGATGGAGTATTGCATAAGCATCGACATGTGCATCGGTCTATGTCTATGTTGGGGCACTATATATAGCAAGGTCCTAATATATATATTTGAGCTTCATTGTAGAATTTATGTTGTATATATATATATTTAAGTTTTTTTTTCTCTTGGTATAGAACGTCTAATATTTTCTAGCTAGATCCGATTAAATTGCTTTTTTTTTTTTGGAACACACTTCATGAGATAACATTCAAAATTTTAGATCATAGTATATATAGATTTGGTAAACGTAACTTCTTGTCAAATTGGATTATAATTTATGAAGGATTATATGGACTAATTAATTGGTGTGCGTAGCTTCCTCTATATGTTGCAACCAACATGGCAGCAAGAGTGGCATCGGTGGAGGGACCTTCATTGTTTACACCGTCACCAGATGACTATGCTCGAGCTGCTATAAGGTGCATAGGCTACGACTCAATTACCTCACCTTACTGGGCTCATGCACTTCAATGGTATTTTGCCAACTTTGTGCCAGAAACCCTTCTCGATGCATGGCGTCTCTCGTTGGGCACGTCCAGAATGACATCCAATTCATCCCAATAAGAATCGATCGCGCTCATAAAGGATCCAACCGACTCCAGTTAATTTGAAATTGAAGTTGTGATGTTGTTGTTGTTCATATGTATTGTACTAAAATTGCTCTAGATGTCGGCCTCAAAAAAATCCATATAGATGCCTTAAACTAATATAAACAAAACATACCCTTTATTTATTGATTTATTTCAATTTATGAATATTTCTTATTATTTTGAAAGAATAGTTGATAGTTGTCACATTGTTTTAATATTATAGTCGTATTCGTTGCTAAATTCATGGTAGATAGATATTCTTTTGAATAAATAAGATTAGCGAATCAACGTATTTTTATTAAGATAATTAATAATATTGTCATGTTTTGTATAGAACCATTGATAATTAATAAAATTTCTAGTTCATAAGAAAAATTAATGTTGTGGCCATTTCTCTCAATATAAATGGTTTTTATTAGCAATCATTGTGTAATGTGCAGGCGTACATATTTTGAGGTATATCGTACGGCCTCAACCGAGAATGTGATATATTGGTGTGTGTTTTGGGTTCATGTATTCAAATTTTCTCAAAATATCTCAAACCAAAGATTCTCTCGAAATACTGATAATTTGAGATTCTTTCGAGAGAATCTTTAGTTTAAGTTTATTTTGAGAATAAAAAATGAAAAGTTTATTATTTTGACTAATTACCTTTTTGTTGGTTAGTTTTCAACGTCAATTATATCGATTAAACCATGTTTGAAAACTACAAATGACTCGTGCCCATATAGGGGTGACCCTCCCAACCTAATTTTTTCTTTATTCACGAGACTCAAATTTAAGACTTCACTTAAATCATCAAATCCCACGCCACTTAGATCAACTTCAACCATTGCCAAAACCTCAACACGTTGAATGAATAGTGACACTATTCACCAAAATTATGACTATTCATTGCTTTTTTATTCTTTGTTTTTTATATTTTTAAAATTACCTTATAATTTTATTACTTTTACCTTAACAATTAAATTAAATTAAATAATAATAAAAAGTAAAATAGTATAAAAATAAAGACAGTCTTGATGAGTTGGAGATGTAAATAATATTAATGTTACTTTTTATATTGAAATAAATTGATGTAAATATGAGTAGTATTAGTGTTACGCTATTTTATTTATTTTAATGTTGTCACGTTAACATTTTTCACAAACCCAAAAGAGTTGACAAAAGAGGAGTGAATAATGAAATCGAAAAGGGCATGTGCTTCCATTGTCATTTCAAGAACTAATAAAACCTAATATCTTGGAGAATTCGCCAAAAACAATGCCATACCATCATTGTTCAAAGAGAGTTGAATGTTGATGAATGAATGCGCGCTGGTTTTCAGCTCATCTACTTCAACCACTTCTTAATTCCTCAACCGTCTCTCCAAACCCTACTCCCCTGTTAAAAGCATGACCCCTCCTTGTACAATCTAACCACAGATCTTCACAACCCGCTAGTGAAATCACAAATCCTTTCTGGGTTTTGCTTATCCATTCGATTCTCAAATACCCTTTTGTCGGATCCGTCTCTCTCTCATTCATTCTCTGTGAATCAAAGTAGAACCGATGGAGCGCTGTTTGTTTGAGCAACTCAAGACCTTGCCTTTCTGGTGTGTTCCGCTCTTCTTTCTGGGCTGCATCTCTATACTGAAAACCTCACTGGGTTTGCTCAACTGGGTCTACGTTTCCTTCCTCAGACCACCCAAGAATCTCAAAAAGTACGGATCTTGGGCGCTCGTGACAGGGCCGACTGACGGGATCGGTAAAGGCTTCGCCTTTGAATTGGCTGGGAAAGGGCTTAACTTGGTGTTGGTGGGTCGGAATCCTGAGAAACTGAGCGAGGTTTCGGAGGCGATCAAGGCGAAATTTGGGAAGATTCAGATCAAGAATGTGGTTGTGGACTTCGCCGGGGACTTGTCGGAGGGGATTCAGAGGATTGGGGAGGCGATTGAAGGGGTGGATGTTGGGGTTTTGATCAATAATGTGGGGATTTCGTACCCGTATGCGAGGTACTTCCACGAAGTCGATGAGCAGTTGTTGAAGAATCTCCTTAAGATCAATGTGGAAGGGACTACTAAGGTCACTCAGGTTGTTCTACAAGGAATGGTGAAGAGGAAGAGAGGGGCAATTGTTAATATTGGATCAGGTGCTGCCACTGTCATCCCATCTGATCCTCTCTATGCGGTTTACGCTGGCACGAAAGCGTAAGTGGTCTTTTCTTCAATGGATTTTGTTGATTTTAGTTTGATATTTAAGTGCTTATTGTTAGGAGTGATGAATAATTGAGACTTGGTTTTGAGCTAACTGTTTGTTGGGTGATTTCACAATTCCACATCAAGTCACTATTTGCTGTGTGTAGAATCTATCTAGAGTGAAGACCCTTCCTTTTGTTGATTGATTTCTACACCCTTAACTTAAACTAATCATGTGGTTTGGAAATGTACTGTTAGATCGCCCAGTTGGTGCCTAAATTGGCGGGATTTCCAGCATGTCAACGTGTTCAAATCTTTCATTTCTTTGGTGATGTTGAACCTTTTTGAGTTATTCTTTCTATATGAGAAGTTTTCATGATGCAATTGTCTAGTCTCCTTAGAAAGCTATGATCTTTGTTTCATTTTAAGCTTTGTAAGAAAAGAAGCTTTATGCCTTGTCTAGGGATTAGATAGAAGAAAATAACACGCATCGGATTGAACTGTCTCAATTCTAATCCTACTTTATACAAACAGTTCTCCTACTCCAGGCCAGACTTCTTTATATATATACCTCAATCCCCTGAACCAAAGCAAAGTGTTAGAGATCTCTATTCAATATCCCTTGACTTTTTTTTACATTTGATCTCTCGTATAGTGTGACACTTGATAAACTTTCGATTTGATTGTGATTTGCTCAGTGAAAGTGCAATTTGCATTTTTCAGGTACATCAACCAGTTTTCCAGATCTCTTTACGTCGAATACAAGAAGAGTGGGATTGATGTGCAGTGTCAGGTATCCATCGCACCAACTTCATGATCTATTTTCAGTTTGTAATACTTAATATTTGCTTGTACATATGTTGAATCTCTTAAAAGAATTTAAGGCTGAAATGTTGTGTCCACCGATAAGTACTGTCAATTGAACTTTGAAGGTAACTGTTTAAATATTGCTATTCACATCATGACATGTAATGATGTAATATGTAATCCACTCTAAACATCTGCATTGTAGAAATAGGTAAGGGAATTTTAATTAGTCAACTACGACTTGGCTTTGGACCATTTGGCTATTTTTATTTTCCTAGGGATACTTTTCTCGCAGATGTTTCTTTCATTTTTTGTCCTCCGTGCGTGATTTTTTTTCTAGAATTGTTTTGAGTGTATTCTTCCAGGCTTTGGTATTGCATTCAAATTTTTAAAGGATTTGGAAAGTGCGCCTTCAATTGCACTAAATTGAGCGCAATGAAAGAGTTTGACCCATTTAACCAATCTCAACTAATTTATAATTGAGGCTTTGTTGTTTGGTATTGCATTCAATTTGAACTTTTTTCGCTATTCCGTTGATGAAAATTGGCACGCTTATCCTCTACTAGTTGCTGAACCTTTGGAATTTGTTTACGGACCTAGTGTGTTTGAACTACAAGATATGGGTGGGCATATCTCGGCTTTCTTTGTTGACTTGGTTTGAATCTATGAATGCAGGTTCCGTTATATGTAGCAACAAAAATGGCTTCAATCAGAAGAGCTTCTTTCATGGTTCCATCAACCAGTGGCTATGCTCGTGCTGCTATGCGTTGGATAGGATATGAACCATGCTGTACTCCTTACTGGCCACATTCTCTTATGTGGGGTTTGATATCCATCTTGCCTGAGTCTGCAATCGATGCATATCGCTTGCGGTTTTCCATTGGTGTCAGGAAGAAGGGCCAACTCAAAGACGCTCGAAAGAAGGAATGAACTCTTCCCATCCTTCCCTTTCCACATTTCTTTAAGATGGGTGCTTAGCTTAGCGAGTTAATTGGTGAATGTAGGTTCTATACCTTCAATTTAGGTTCGAATTCTGAACGCGCCTTTTGAGTTTTCCTATTGCGTTCCTATTTATCCTTGTCATGTGGATGCACTTGTGCTTTGAAATTGAATCTCTTGATATTATATAGTTTCGTCGTCTTCCATATTGTTTATTTCTTTTCGTTAGAAAGCTTGATTTGATACTACACTGAATGACACCCTAACTAATTTGGACTTGAGGTTTTGTTGTTGTTATTGTCGTGGTAAAGCTTGTTTTGAAGGTTTAAAGACTATGAACCTTCAGTAAAAGCTCTACGAGGGGCTTGCAAATTTCACGTTGGTTCACAGAAATCTGTGAAACTTCAATGGAGGCTCCACGAAGGAGTTTGCTAGTCGTCATTTTCAGAGTCCAAGAATAACTTGCAAACACTATAAGAAAATTTATTTCATAGTAAATGTCGTTAAAACTTATTTTAAATTTTTTATGTTGTTTAAAATTGTAGAGTGTTCGATTAATATTTAACAAAAGATAATATTGAGTTATAAATTTAACATAACTTTTTTTATTTATAACATTAAACAAATCTTTAGTTATGATTTTTACAATTGTAATATATTAGTTATACGTCAGTTAACTTATAACAGCATAGCTTTTAATAACTTGTGCTAGTGTTTTAAAACTGAGTTTCCTTGTAGTGAAATTCCACGTTAAAGATTGCATCTGTATCAGCTACTTTGAATCTCTCGTACTTTTCAATGAGTAATCAACGACTTTTCAGTAAATGAAAATTGGTTGAACAAGGTAACTAAAATGTCCAACTTTAGGAAAATGGGTACTCATTACAATTTTAGATGCTCATACATTTTTATGCCTTTTGAGGAAAATACATTTGTGTGACTTTAGCAGTCACCTTATGGACTATATCTGATTATACATTATCTACATCTTTAGAGTCATCTATTTCAATCTCCCCTCTATTGCTGTTGTTCTGGTTGCTTGTTCTGCTTTTAAAAGACCTTTCACTCAGTAATCGAATCAACATGCTTCTAGACTTTGAAACCGCTTTAGAACTGTTGTTCGATTGGCTTCCGCTATTCTTCTTTGCAAGCTCTTCGGATAGAGAACGAATTAGAGCATCAAAACGTCGCTTGAATGTTGGGTACCTTGAGATTGACCGAGTAATCCCACGCAACCTTCATAATGGAGAAATACAAGATAATAAAGAGAATAAAACTTAAAAACACAAGAAAATGAGGTTTTCTTCAATAGAGATATCACAATACCTTCGCGCTAATGCATCAAGCTCAGCTCTCTTCCTCTCTGTATCTGGTTGGTATTCGAGATCAAATTTTTTCAACCTCTCAGAATTGCCATTTAAGAGAACCAATTTGCAGAGATAGTTTTCTTCTTCATCGGAAAGATTCTGAGCTTTGATCTGGTCCTTGATGACCAATAAAGGACTTATGAACCAATCGAAGACGGCATCTTTTATTCTGTTCGTCGTGGTTAACTCGGTGCTATTATCACCTGCAATCCGTTTAGAATGATAATTTGGAAAAATAAAAATAAAAAAAATCTACAATTGCTAGAGAGCAAGAAAGCAAAATTGCATGTGTCACTCACTTAAAAGAAGACCCTCAGAGTTCGCCTTAATAGAGCGCATAAGTAACTGGAGGATACAGTAAGCTGGAAGACCAACGCTTATGACTCGGGATCCATCTTTGTTAGACTTTGAAATCTCGAAATCTCGAGTTTCTATAAGTCCTTCAGACACAAGAATTTCCCCTTGTTGTCTATACTCCGAAAACAAGCCACTCAATAACTGTAGATACAACAACAATTGTTAAATATGATGATCCAAGGTAGATAAGAAAGAGGCCCAGATGACACAGTTTTATTAGTTGCAGATAGAAAGGCTTAACCAAGCATTTTAGTCAGTTCTTTGCTTTTCTGAGCAGATGTATGAACACAAATTTGAATGCAAGGGAATATTTCACTCAATACTTATGGTTGAATCTTTTAAAGTTTATGATGTAAGTTGTGGCCTTTAAATTTTTTATAAGATTTCCAAGGTAGAAAAGAAATGCTCCATGTAGAAAGAAAAAGATACCAAAATAACATGGTACCATAGGTCAATAATATTTGTACCAGTTCTCTTATAGGACTAACAAGCGATGCGAATAACATTCAAAGCAGGATTCCTCAAGAGATCATGGCTTAATGTAGGAATCTAACTGAGACTTGTTGCATTCACGATGGTTAATTGATCTGCAGCGAGAAAGTTTATACATAATTTAACAGAGGAAGTGATGAAGCACTGCAAAAAACCAAAATGCGCACACAGGCAAGCACGATAGTATGTAATAGTTGCGACATGTATATGGCACTGGATGCAACTTTGATGGCGAGGTTTGGGAGAGAATCTAGAGATAAGATGAGCTCTGCAGTATCATTATTGATTATTCAAGAAGCGAACAATGAAGGTGAAAAAAAGAGCGAAGGAAGTAACAAATACTTTTTGTCGACTAGGATGAGGAAGAAGAAGAAAGCCTCAGTCCCAAATTAATTGGAACCAGCTACATGGAAGATGTTTACCATTCTCCAATAATAGTAGTCATCATCTTGCCATAAATTACCCAACTTCTCAAATCAATAAAAATTCGTTACATGTCTAAGCCTCATTAATCAAATTAAATGAGAATGAGATGTCGCTCGTTTCAAATATGTTATTTCAAATACTAAACCCCACAGACAAGAAAGCACTGTTCCAGCAGTTTACGCATAACAAAAAAACATTCCTGAATAATAAAGTTCTTGTGCATATGATAGCATGATACCTCAAGTGGCTTCAAATCAATGTAAGTGTTCTTGAGGGAGACTGATCGGGATGGAGGACCACGGAAAGAGTCAGGCCTTGAGAAGGATGAACCATGAGAACTGGTACGAACAGGGGGACTATTCTTTCGGTACTTAAGCCTGTTTAATTAATTAGCTATTTTTCAGAATGAAAGCACAGAGCATTTGGCATAAAGCAAGAAGTATAGTCCAGTAGTACCTAGGAAAGCAGGACCAGTCTGGCATGTCGAGTACATCGTTGCTATATTCGTCATATATTGCTAGTGAAGTGATAATATATGACAAACCAAGGAATACAGATGATTCCTGTGATTGCAAGGCCACAATAAGGTTTCAGTTTTTCATACGAACTACCACTAAAACTAGAATGTTAAACAGATCTGCCACATAAAAGCTATCGGCTAACTCCTTTGTAAGACAATATTTGACTGCGACTGAACATGAGATCCTGACCTGGTATGCGACGACACCAGCAAAAGCACCTAACGGCACACTTGATAAAATTGAGCCCAGTACAGCACCAATAACGGCTGCTGGCCATAGTAGAATAGCAAGTCCAGCAAATGGCACACATATGGTCTCCAAGAAAGGGCCTTCCCTTCCTATAAGATCATGAAATAACCGACGCCATCCCTTGAAAAGCATGTATGGGCTCTTATACACAGCGACGCATGTGATCACTACCAAATCAACCGCTACACCAAGTGCTCCAACTATAATAGCACCAAGCAGATGAAGCAATCTGCAATAATGGCAGACAGAAAATCAAACAAGTTAGGGGCAACCCTAGCTTTCAATCGGTAAATGAAGTCGTAAAAGAATAAGTTTTTTTCTGTGATCAAAGTCACAAGAATTAACTGATCTCAACACACTAATGAGATTTTTCTAAAGAGTTACACATGCAAGATCATGTCCACCAAGGTCATACTGATAGGAACCAAAAGATTTTAAGGTGCCTGAAAATTAAGTATGTTGAGTCCACAAAATAATCCAGTGCAGCTCAAACTGAGCATGCTATTTCCTACAGGAATAATAACTAGCCTTCTAGTGGTCATTTTGCCGGCATTGTCATTCTAGTGGGTGCCATGCAACTAATCTTTACAAATTTCAATTATTCTTGTACATTCAGAACTACAACTATTAGTGAAAACCAATCTTTAAACATTAGGCTAAATTTAGTTAGCCAATTAAGTATTTACAGTGAACATAATGAATAAAACTGAACACAGTTGGCATGAGATGCTTAGATAGCATACCTGATTTCATATGGTTTTCCATTTGGAGGTTCTTTGAGTCTGAGATCATCCATAACTGAGAAATAGGAAAAGAAGCATACATCCATGAAATCCCTGACCACAGTAAAGCTCCCTTGAATAGTGCTCCAAGTCCCATCCTATAAGCATGAAATGGAGAAAACTAAACTTCTTGCTTTACCAAACTTATAGCATCAACTACAACACTTAAAATAACTGACAGGATTATAATAAACAGGATTATAATAACTTACGACAAAGCAGTGGAAAAACACATTGGTCTTCCCTTCTCCAACCGCATTGAAGGTTGCCATAAGGGGGGCTAGAAGACCATATGCGGCTCCACCTATAAAGCTTCCTATAATTCCAACAAATGGCCATAAAACCAGTACCGCCAAAATGCATATACATAGCACAAGCTTCAGAACTGGTCCAAGAAGTTTTGCCCTGCCTTGCGCACAATGCCACAATGAACAATAATTAGGAAGAGATTACTAGCAAGTCAACAACACCGCACTAAAATGAATGAAAAGGCCGAGGTAGACATTACAAAAGGCTAGTAAATCACCTCACAATGGAATAATACGTCCAAATACTGTGTGCAAACCAGAGACCCACGATGACCGCAGAGTTCCCAAATGTGATGATGAGGCATATAAATGGGCAGAATATAATCCCTGAAAAGAAAATGAAACCATGACCACACATTGCAGGGCAATCACTGTTATCATCAATCCTTAGCTTCCCACCTTCAAACTCTCATTAATTGGCATACCTCACTAACTCCAAAAGTTCCCATTGCAGTATCTACCAATTGGAGGCATAAGGTACTAAAACCCCCCTAAACTAGAAGTACTCGGACGGATTAATCCTTAAAGTAATCGATGGGCATTAAAACCCTTAAAATGAAAAAAATTGAGCAAAGTATACCCTTTTTGACGAAAATATTTCAAAATATGTTAACTTTAAATCTTTATTGAGTTAATTACTCGATAATAAAATAAAATAAAAATAAGATGTGCGAAGATGAAAGAAAAATTGAAATTGAAAACAAGATGTATGTCTCTGCTGAATTGATTGTAACTTGTATTTGACAATTGTTACAGAACATCGTGTCATTTTTTTTGACTGCTATGTCATTGTGTGTGTGTTTATATATATATACATAAGATTATAAACTACTAAGATAAATACTGAAAATTTTAATTCAAAAAGAAAAAAAGATAAAAAAAAAAATTGATCCTAATTTAGCTACCCAACTAGATCCTCTAATGGAGTATATTGAATCGACAAAGTAATAATCTTACTTTACATGATGCAAGTTGGGTGGCGCTCAAAGAGATGGTTCGAGCTTTTATTTTTTATTTTATTTAATTATCAAGTCATTGATCTAATAAGTTTTTTAATTATCAAGTCATTGATCCTATAAAGATGAACATATTTTAAACAATTTCCTTCAAGAAGGGTATACTTTGCTCCACTTTTTTCACTTTACGGTTTTTAATGGCCCATCAATTACTTTAAGGTTTAATTCGTTCGAGCACTTCTAGTTTAAGGGCTTGGAGAGCCAAAGCCCCTTATTGGCCGACTACGGCTCGAGCCCAAAGTAGTCGATTAGTGTGGATACCGGATAGTTCGCACCAAAAAAGAAAACCCATAAAAACCTCTAAATCTAGACATATTAACATTAAATTCACAAAATCACTCCAGTCCACATTCAATTGGGGTTTTCCTCATTAATCACTAATGCCTAATGAGCAGACCCATAAATAAACAAAGTTACAATTTTTCAGTGATGTAAACAAAGGGAAGAAGTGATTAACAGTGAAAAAGGAAACCCAGAATTCCAAATCAATTTCTTCAAACAGATTGTGACAATATCACAAAAAGGGAAGTTCATATTCACCAAAGCACTTCAAACAAAATACCCTTTATTCCTAACACAAATTAAAGCCACACAGATCCAATCCAGAGTTTGAAAGACTTGAAATTGAATACACTACTACTGACCTTTCACGAGACCCAAAATGAGAAGCCCAACGAAGTAGGGCAAGAACCGGATGAAGTTCCACACAGACGCCCAGAAACCCTTGGGAGGCTCCATTGATCAATCAATCAATCAATCTTGAAAACCACTTCACAAAAACCCACCAAAAATGGGTTCGACGGGAAAACCCATCAACAGCGAAAAAGAATATATTTGGCCACGATTTTATCTTCTCTATGTCGGCATTGGAATAGCGACAAACTTGATTTTTTGTTGCTGAAAAGATCAATCAAGTTCGAATTTTGGAGATGGTTGGGTGACGGTTAGAGAGCCGTTGTTGAAATATCTGAGATTTGGCGACAACGATGGAGTGATGGGGGGTTCCAACTTCCAACGTTTGAAGAGAAAGAGAGGTTCAAGCGCCAACTTTAATGCTTAAAAGCAGACATAATACAGATTACCAAACTAAAAAAGTGTACTTAATTTGTTAATTGTCGTTTTAATGAAGGGAATATAAGTTGATTGAGAAGCACTAATGCGCTTTTCATTTCTTTTTTGGGTCACTAATTGTGTTTTGGGTCCCGTTGTAGCAGTGGAAGCCAGACTTGCCATTCACAATTCAATAGCGTAAGCCACAAGAAGATCAAAGTGATTTTTTTTAAGACTTAATAAAAAAGATTGAAGCATTGGCAAAGTTAGGGTTAATTTATCTTATGGTCGTGCAATTTTATAAATTATAATATTTTGGTCACAAAAGTTATCTTCGTAACACAAAAATCACAAACTTTTTAAAATCTTGCAACGGTGATCATTAAGTTTTTTTTTTTTTTTTTTTTCCAGTATTTTTCTTGCAAAATTTACCAACGTGACAATGACTTGGCGCCACATTGCCAATTAAGGGAAAAAATAGCCCTCGCTCCAAATTAATTAACTTGCTTAATTTTGTTAAAAAAAAATCGAGAAATCCTTTACCCAATAAATTAAATCCTGAAATTTGTACTTGAAAATTCTTAAAATTTATATATTTTCCAATCTCTAGAAATTAAAACTCTTGAAAAATAGTTTCATTTCTATGGTGTGAATATTTTACGTTTGATGTTTTGAAATTAAATCATTTTATTTATAATTGATATTTGTATGCATTGGATTGCAATTTTTTTTTTAAATGTTGCGGGTGATGTGTTGCCGCAAATTAATTTGTGGGATTTGTTGTTACAAGTGAAAATGATTTTTATCTATATTTGTTAATTATAAATCTTCACATTCTTTTAAAAGGTTTATGTTGTTGCATCAAAAAAACTGTCGCAGTTTATCACCTTTGTAGAGAAAAATAATGTTTTTGATAATGTAGAGATAGTTCGACACCAAAGCTAAAATGTCGTCTTTTTTTCTTGAGCTTTTAATTTTCTTTTGGGATGAATAATGTTTTGAGATTGTGGGGTTTGTAAAATAAAAAAATTAATTGTTTGATTTAGAGTGAGGGATATTTTTGACCCTTAATTGCCAATATGGTACCACATTATTGTTGCGTTGGCAATTTTATTGGAAAATTATCAGAAAAAAGCTTGAGTGACCATCATTGTAAAATTTTTAAAAGATTTGTGATTTTTGTGTTACAAAGATAAATTTTTGACCAAAATATTATAATTTATAAAGTTGGGTGACCGTAAGATAAATTAACTCTTAAGATCAAGATAGGGGAGCGAACTTAAAGCATCCACAATGGGATGTTCTATTCGTGTAGTGGACACCTCATACGGGATTGCGAAGAGTCCGTTTGGCGTTCATTTGCGGGCAGGCTCACACGCAAAAAGTTGTACGCAAAAGTTTTTTTCTTTTAAAAAACTTTGATTTTTGTAAATTTTAAATGATTATGAGCCCCTTAATTGTTAGTAGATATAAATGTAGTAAATTAGAGGTTAGTGAGTTAGTGATACGAGACTCTATTACACACCTTTTGAGTGTCACACTGTAGATGCCCTTATATCAAGTGATAATTCTAAATAAAGGAGGAAAGAGACCAACAAAAGAAAAATATGTACTATAAAAGGGTGCTAAGCAAAGGAGGCATTTGGCTCTGCAGCTTTTGCTTGTGAATTGTTATCTAAGCGAGTCATTCTGCAAAAAGTTTTTATAGAATAATTTAGAAGACCTTTAATCCTAGAGGGTGTGGCGAGTTGGCATGGAACACGTCACCTTTAATTAAGTGACTGGAGATCGAGTATATGGAATAATTTCTTTAAAAATTTTGGGTTAGGAGCATCGTCATTTAGTGATCCGACCAACCTCAAGTTCACGCGACCAATCAGGGTAAAGCCTCGTATACTAGAGAATCAGTTTATAAAAAAAAAAAAATTTAGAAGACCTCTAAAAAAACAAATTAAAGGGTTGTTTTCAAAAGAAAAAAAAAAAAAAAAAAAAAAAACAAAGGTTTTACATATCTCCATCTAAACAACCTAAGGTTAGGCATCCAACGCATGAAAAACTGAAAATTAGAATAGACTTCTCAACGGTCCCATTTGATTTTAATTACAATCTCCCCAATATTTATTAAAATTAATCCAACTTTTTATGATTGTTATCTACTAATTAATCACATTAGCTTTGTTGTTGTTATAAATGTAAAAAAAAAAAAGAGTTTATAACAAAGACAAGCGAATGAGGTTGCATACACTACAACAAAGCTCTCGCGATGTTTAGGATATAGCTCTTATGTTTATTTATTTATTTGTTATGGCTTCCCACGCAATATCATGTTTCAACCACCGAGTAATCCACTCTTTGATTACGGTGAAATGCACATATGAGTTGGGCCTGATAAAAGATTGTACTCAGCCCAGCCCAAATCCATTCTACGTGGCAAAGCAAGCCGGACCTTCAATGAATATTCAATGGAGGGACTTCACCTAAAATTGGAAACTCTTTTGGTGTTAGTTTCATTGGAAAATCTAAAATCAAGGAATGCCATCAATTAAACTAACCATAGCCTTCGCTCTATATATCTATCAACCATTGTTCTTCTACGTTCTTTCTTTTCAAGCAAACACTCTAATAATTCTCTTAGAACCATAAGAATATACGCCGTTCGTCAAACATACATACCATGGCGGACAAAAAGCTTGTCGTGGTTTTGGTGTTGGTTTCAATGCTTTTCATGCTATATTGCGCAACGAAGCCCGTGACTGCGTTCTCGTGCGTGGAAGATTGTCTAAAAGCTTGTGGTGTGAATGAGAGCCCAACGGCTTGTGTTAAAGATTGCAACTTGAACTGCATGGCCGGTATTGGAGGATTTGGAGGAGGATTCCACCGCTGAATTAATGAATTATGCAAACTTAGTCGCTATGAGAAACAGTGGTATTGATTGATTCAAAATGATGGTTTTTTTAGGTGTGTGCGTGAGTGTGGAGATTTATGAAATGTGTAGTTGTAAATTAACATGCATTGTGTTGATCAATAAAACGTATTAAGTCATTGAAATAGCCTTCCAACATGTTAATTAGTATCATTTAATTTGGTGGAAGTAATATATATTTCTAGTGAGTTACATTTTGTATTTAATTTGCTTTCTTTTCTTTTTTTTTTGGATCAATTGGGGGCAGTAATCCCTTATTTACGTGACAAACTATGGGGAATTATGACACTCTTCTTGCATCTTCCAAAATTATAGGCCATAATTATTAGCTTGATTAAAACGACATAACAAAATATTGAGCAGCAAAATTAGCCATCCAATCGGCTGCCTTATTGCTTTCACTCAGAGAGCTTAATTGTTTTCTCATTCGGATATTTGAACTCGTGAGTTCGGATTCAAAAATTTTTTTTTTTTAATTTCGAAAGTCATCATCAAACAATAAATGAAGCAAACATAATTAATGGTAAAATTTCTTTGATACCCTTCAAATATTTGTAAAATTTTTAAAACCCCATAAGAGCCCAAACTCGATAATAAGTCCAAATAAATTTGTTGTTCTCATAAATTGACTTTATTTGTAATTGTTGTTGTGAAAAACAGATCAATACTATCAGTAATTATATTTATAGATTCAAAAATTCAAACAACCAAAAAGACATAAATACCCTTAATTCAAATTCATTAGGTAAAAGGTCTTTTACTTAGATAGATAACTTAAATTATTAATAAAAAATTCTTTGAGTCCGGACTCAAAGAGTCCAATCAGATTTTTTGTTATATTAATTGAGGTAAAAATAAGTAATTAATGATATCTTGCTTTCTTAATGTGACAAATTAATTACAGATGTATCCTCGAGGAATTGCTAATGTTGGAAAGGTGTTGTTAATGTCTCTTGATAGGAACGCGCCACATGCACAAGAGAGTAAAAGAGGGGATAACGAAAGTGTAAAATCACATTTACTTCGTACACATGGCATGTATTGTTAGATATTACCAACCTCACAATACCAACATTAGCAAATCCACTCTCAAATATCAAAACCTTAATACTGCAATTTTTACCGTTTCTCTACAAGTTTAGGATCATAGCATTTATCAACAAATTTATAAGTTTGTATCTATCATCACAAGGCAATTAATACGGAGAATCTCGAAATTACAAGTAGAGATTCTTGTAAGAAAAAATTACAAGTAGGTAGAGACGAATAAAACAATAAATAAGCCATGCATTGGGCTCAATAACCATCAAATTAATTTTGAACTGCAGTCTGCACAAATATGCATGCATGTCTGGAATTGGAAGCCCGAGATCACAAATAGCAAATCCGACATGTGCGTGAAGGATCAAATCTCGTGCATCGCAACTGCATGCCTCCGCGTGCTTCATCACATCTTCATTTGATTTACTAATTAAATCTCTAGCTAACACAGTTACATATATATAGATACTAAATATTGGTAGCTTAGCTGCCTAGGCTACTAATGCTGTTTGTACTGTTCATGAGTGGATTAATCAATTACAAGAACAAAATCCTAAGCAGACCTTCTTGAACCCCTCATGGATTCTTTTTGTCCTTTTCACAAACCATGAAATTGAATAATATGTGAAGATTTCAGTAGTAGTTATATTAGATTCCCTTATTAGAAGCTGAGCTAGGTCATTGGATCTCATCCTACTTGCAATGCCAACTCTCCATATAAATTGTGCATTCTTTTTGTTAACTAGC
This sequence comes from Stephania yunnanensis, assembly GCA_039657365.1. Lineage (NCBI taxonomy): Eukaryota > Viridiplantae > Streptophyta > Magnoliopsida > Ranunculales > Menispermaceae > Stephania > Stephania yunnanensis. Next base: position 53,478,951 of record CM077589.1, on the reverse strand, counting down.
TTTTTTTTTGTTTGCTTTTGTTGCATAACAATAAGTTGGTTTGCTATGAATCTGATCAATGTTATTGCAAATGGAATTACAATATATCATAACTGATTACAAGATGCCATAACTAATTAAAGTCATCAAGAATAAAACTTAGAGCAACATGATATTATTTTGGTTCATACTTTTTTTTTTTAACAACGAGCTCACGAATGAGCAACCCCGCTCTTTATAAGCTTCTAGATCCTAATCACAAATTCACAAGGACCATTTCCAAATTTATTGACGTTATGTAGACATATATATCTAAACCCTAATATACATGGAGGATTGGCTCTGATTTATTGTCATTTAAAAAACACCTCAATTAAAGCCATCAAGAATAAAACTAAAGGCAACATCAATAATTAATTTGGTTCATACATTTTTTTTTTTTAATTACGAGCTCATGAATGAGCAACCCCACCCTTTAAAATTAAGCATCTAAGTCCTATACTCACAAATTCACCAAGACCATTTTCAACTTTATTGACGTTTTGTAGACATATCTAAACCCTAAGATGCATGGAGCTAGAATCGGCTCAGATTTGTTTTCATTCAAAAAACATCTCAATTACTATTTGGCACATAAACATGTATATATATAAGTATCAATTTAAAGATATTTGACATAGCAAGTTGAGTGAGAGATCCCACCATGGCCAATGAGATGAGCATGGAAATTATTAATGGAAGGTGGGAGGGGGGGTCGTATGGAAGGATCCATGGCGGATAAATGGGCACGGGCGGCGGTGGACCCAAAAGACAAAATGTGGTTAACCCATCTTCAATCATTGCCACATGTCGGATGCTCCTATTGCTCTCCACCTGCCACGTGTCACTCCTCGTCTTCTTCCTCTTTTCCAACACGTGCTCTTGTCTAATGTACTAGTACCACTGTTGTTACTTAATTAATGTTGATCACATAATTTATTTAATGTGACCGACTTAATTAGAATTTGAAGAGTAAGTTTTAAGGGTATAATGATAAGCTTAAGATAGCTAATTAAAACACATGATCAAGGATTCAAGTGCATTGAATAGAGTTGAGAGATGAATTTAATCTACCTCTCTTATGAAAAGGAGTTTGAATAATTCAGCCGACGTTAACTAATTTAAAATTAAAACTTTTTTACTAGTTAGTGTAAATTTGAAAGGAAAAATGACTGTTGTATATACCATGTCATAATCATTGGTCTTGTACTCAAATTTTGATTTGGACTAGAGTCTAGTTTGTTAATCATGCAGAATGATTTAGTTAAGTAGATAAATTGTGCGCTGAAATGCTTTTACTGAATTTCTTCATTTTAATTAATCCCAATTATAATTTATACTAATAATTAACAAGATCTTTTTTACTGGTAGAATGCATATATATATATACTAGTTTCAAGACGTGCTACGCACGATCGACACGATTGACCCGCTCGCTTTGCTCGCGGGAATTAATTTCCAAGAATTTATTAATAAAATTCAAAATTTTAATTAAAACTTAAAAATTAGAAATACAAGTACCTTCTTTAGCTTACTAATATTCTCTAATTTAATTGATATAAGATGTTAATGAAAAAACAAGCTGGTCATGCTAAGACATTACTTCCTCAAAAAAAAAAAAGGAAACAAGGAAAAAAAAACACAAGTGGTTTCATTTTTTAAGAATTTATTAACAAAATCTAAAATTGTAATTAAAATTTAAAAATTAGAAATAAAAGTACATTTTTTAGCTTATCAATATTCTCTACTGTGATTGATATAAGATGTGAATGGAAAAACAAGCTAATCATGCTAGGACATTACTTCCTCAAAAAAAGTGTATTGGATTGATGAGAATGAATTTATGATTGATTTGAAGATAAATAAACAAAAAATGTATAGTGGATTGATAAGGAGTTAGAGTTTGATTTGGATACAAAAGAAAAGGTTGATTTGGAGATAAAAAAAAAGTATGGACAAATAGGTAAATTTCATTACCACTCAAAAATTTGTGATTCGTGCTTTTATATATATGATAGATATATGTGCTTCTAAATGCGTACAATAGCTAGTAGTACAAACTGATGATTGGGTGACTAATTAATCCTAAATACTACCTTAACACCATTTTGTCAAAGAAGGCCATTAGTTATTATGGACGATGCGGCGGTTGTAATATCACTATGCACCCTATTAATTAATCAAAGGGAAGACAACCTTTATCGTACTCATATATAATTATCGATGCACAACTTTTTATGCTCTTTATATTATATATTTTGCCGGTCGACACTCTTTGTAAATAGACATTCGCCTCTAACTTGATTTTTTGGTTATGAGTGTGTGCTCCTCTTAAAAGACATAACGGATTGTGAAATGAAGTTGATATTATCTGAATTTGGTGACTAATTATTGAAGAACATAACTAGCTAGCTAGGAAAAAAAAAAAGAATCTCATACATACATCAGCCCACATGGTGGGAGTCCCTAACCACCACTGAGAAAATATTTGCCCATCTTAGTCCAACCCTACCTAACTAACTTAAACAATAAATAGCCCGAGCCCCACTCTTAATAACCATTTAATTTGCACCCTCTCAAAGTCAAGACAACCTACACAATCCCCCATTTTAATTAACTTTGAGAGCACATATATTCTGTGGGGTTTTTCAAATCTTCCTTGAAAACCCATTTTTGTTAATCAGTTCTACAGCCCTACACTCTAGACACACACTCGCCCACTAAAGCAAGCCCTTTCAAAGACCAACCGACAATCAGATGTGATTTTGTTTAATCTTGTTGTGCACATAAAATAAGCACAAAATGCCCCGGCCCATGTGCCTTAGCCCCAAAAACCGCCACAAAATACTCCATACAAAGTGTCAATTCACCACTAATACTTGTTTAATACTTGCTTAATCAACAAAATACCCAGTTTATCAAATTTATATAATTCTCTTTGTTTGTCCTCTAGTGTGTCACCAAATTGCTATATAAGTGTGTGACACATTATTTTCCAATTAAGTTATAAGAGTTTGAGAAACAAAGAGAGTTCAAGAGGGTTTGATTAGTTAAGCAATATGATTAAGTTGAGATCAAAGAGGTTTTGTAGGAGCATTTCCAAGCTTACTAGTTCTACTAGTGGTGCTTCAGTGGTTGATAATGGATGCAGAGTTGTTGGAGAGATCAAATGGGAAGTAAGGCCAGGAGGCATGCTTGTGCAAAAGAGAGAAGACTTTGATCAAAGCAGTGGAGAAACAATTATCAAAGTGAGAGTCTCAACTGGGTCACAGTGGCATGACATCTCCATTGAAGCAACATCAACATTTGGTACATATACAAAACTTCCTCATAAATCATTAGATTTTTTATTTTTTATTTTTTTAATTATCGTGGGTGTCCGAACTGCTTTAGCTCCTCTTGATTTAAGCCCGACTAATCCCATAGAGGTTAAGAGGGCGCTCATACCACTAACCAAGAGGCCGAACGAGAAATAGTACGATTGTTGCGAATTGAACTCGTATCTACTAATCCTATTCAAAATCACTACACCACACCCCTTGATGTCATATATGGAAATCATCAAATCAAGTCTTTGATGGGGATTGAGGAATTGATGTGTTTTTGCATTGTTTTGTTGACTTTGCAGGAGAATTGAAGGTGGTTTTGTCATTGGTGACAGGGTTGGAGCCAAGAGAGCAGAGGATTCTGTTTAGAGGGAAGGAGAGAGATGATGGAGATTACTTGCACATGGAGGGAGTTGGAGACATGGACAAGGTGTTGTTATTGGAAGACCCAGCAATCAAAGAGAGGAAATTACATGCCTTTGCAAGAGATCAAGCACTCGGGAATGCTCGCCGAACGATTAGCGTCTAATTAGTAACAAGGATTTGCATAATTTGTAGTATAAGTACTAACAACTAAACAAAAAAGTTTGATCAAGTTTGTGTGGATGTTTGCAAGACCTAGTTTGTATTTGTCAAAGATTAACTCATCACATATCTTTGCTTGGTTATGTTAAATTGTGCAGTTAAATGTCACTGTATTGTTGATAGCTTTCAAATTTGAATATGTTCTCATACAGATAATAAAGTTTGATGAGATTATTATTGTACTTGTACACAAAGATTCTTCCTCTTTTTTCATTGCTCTTCACTTTGTATGTGCCTTTTGAAGTGACTACTACTCTGTAAAGGGTGTGCCCAGTTGAATATGATCTGAGCAAAGCAACTTTAACTAAACTTAAATGTGATGTTCATTTGATAATGAAAAGTTAGAACATCTTGACTAATCATATGACCAAGCTTGTCTATAACCTTTATTGAGTTATGATTTATCAATTAGAACACGAACCACACATAAGCCACTTCTATTCTGGCGTTGAAGAAGTATATATCTTGAATCAAATTTTTTTTATTCTGCTCGACTTAATGTACTTGATGGCGTGCTTTTTAAATTTTATAAATCCTTCTTAATTAATGTGTCCTCAAATTAACTTTAATCTTGAACAACAACAACAAAGCGTCAATCTAAATTTTAAGTTAAGGTTAGCTACATGTAACTAATGACTCCCTTGTCTGATAGATAAGACCATGGCAACTTCAAATATTGCATTCTCATCCAAACAAAAGAAAAAAGTTAGAATCTTTTCATGAGACATATACATGGTTAAGGGTATCTACTAATCGTAGAATCTAGATAGAGGTCTGCCACAATTTCATATCACGAGGTTATCCAATGATTGAAGTTGAATCATTAAGAGAAAAGTTTGGTAAGTCTTTGTAGAAGTAGATGTACATAAAACAGTCAATCAGCTTAGTGAATTAAGTGCATATTAATCTAACTTTCCACTAAATCAATTCACCACCTACAAATGTTTGCCGTTTAAGTTAAATGTCAGCATTTATCTTCCCATCTAATGCAAAAGAAATACAATCACGATCAAAATTCTCAAAAATTAATAAGATTTTAGTGACAACTGACATGACGCTTAGTTTGTAGACATTTGGAGCATTTTGGGCTTAACCTATTATCATGGGCTGCTCTTTTTGGGCTTGGTATTCAGTCACGACATTAGATATCAATGAACCATCCCACAACGTTTTTTTGGGCCCAAACATTTCAAAAGGTTTAACTTTTTTTTGTGATAAATTGGGGTGATGTTGACGTGACCGTGGTACAAAGCAAAGGATGAGCAACAAACATGGTACTAGCTAGCTACCCAAGCCCATATCTATTTATAGGAAAATGGTAGGATGACCCGCTTGGGACACCAAATGATGTGGTGGGTGGTGGGCTCCCACCCTTGAAAGCATAACTTTGGGGGTCACCCATTCTAGCATTTTTTAATAAAAAAAGAAAATATTTTGGTGTCTCAGTATCGATACGCAACATGAATATTCGTGTATTTTTTTTAATGAATGCGCAATAAAATTGCAATTATAAGTGAGAACTTATACATACATGTTACAATATAACGTTCAGTCTTCACGAGAGAAAAGGATACAATGAAGGCATGATTGATGGGGAGAAAAGCTGAAAAAACCAAAGAAAAGTCCTACCAAAAAAAGAAGGCTCTTCAAGAGGGAAAACAAACAACAATAACTAAAACAAAAAAAAAAAAAAACCTCTCCAACCATAACACCCATGTAGTTTTTCGCATCGTAATGCGCTTGCGAACAATCCAACATGTGAACAATCCAACATGTATCACTCGGACACGAACAAGTGCATGCCCTTGCTTGTTAGGATCCTAAAAAGTAAACAACAACTAAAGGGAAGAAAGTTTAGTAGAGAACTACTAAAGGGAAAGGGAAGAAAGTTTAGTAGGGAGAGCGGTTTATGATAGAGAGAGGACGGTTTTGAAATTTCAGGTGTCGAATTTGTTGTATATATGTTTGTTGTGAAGTGTAAAGACTTGTGATCCGATCGAGGCTCTCTTGTTTGAACCCTCTTGTCCTTATTCATCAACTCGGCCATGCACCAATGAAATGAAACATGCATATACATAGACATTAATTCAGAGGGAGCTACTCATATTTGAACATCATAAAATAATGAAAGTAATTAATCCTACTTGATTTACAACGGAATGTTGTTCCCAAAATGCTTGACCACTCCATTTCATTCCTCCACACGCGCATTGGGATTTCAATTATATACTATACATTTCAATAACGCTTTCACTTAATCACATACATATATATAATATAATTATCTTTTAATCATTCTTCTAACCCCACCCTACACCACCTTAATTTGATTCAATTCCTCATAAAGTATCCTCAAATTTGCCTTACATTTCAAGCATCCTCTTGTATTAATTCATAATGCAATCATCTTCTCTATTCGATTACTCCAAGTTATCAAAATTCAAATAGTGGATGCTACATTATATATCTCCTTAATTTTCCTCAAGTTAACTTGAGTTATAATCGCACCTGACTCCTACTTTATATATTTCTTTAATTTTTTTCAAATTACAAAGTTATAAGCCCACCCAACCGTTACATTACATCTTCCTTAATTAATTTTTCTCGAATTAGAGAGTGATGAGCGCATTTGACTGACTGTCTCTTCCAAAATTAGTTGAACCAAAATAAAGAAGAAAATACTAAATTAATGACAAATGATTAGTCACACCCCCTCAACACACATTGACTCAAAAGAGTCGTCCACAAGACCTCAACCAACGTGTTATGATTCAAGATCTATACATACATGCATCTCGAGATGTTCACGAAGGACACTTATGAATCAAAGTACTCAACAACTACTACGTCACACGACATGACATATGCTCACAAGAGTCGTCCATGCATGCACCTCGACGTGTATGTTATACATCAAAATTTGAAATTCGTCTATGCCTAAGTATCCCGAGGATCACAAGAACAACTTGTCTTTGTCAATAATAATAATAAGGAAACCCTTGCAGCACATGAAACAAAAAGAACACTATTACTAGTCTCTAATACTGATCAATTAAGTTGTCACGCATTTGAAACATGCACCCAACCAACCGCCCCAACTGCCACCCCAACCGTTCCCAGAAGCAAGCTACCCCCTACCCCTGGTCCCTGGAGCTACGTAGCCATCCGCTTCCTCATGACCACCTCGGTGTCGGCCCCAAAGCCGTCGACGTCCCTGACCAGAACCAAGTCGCTGCAGCGGAAGAGGTCGACCACCGCCCCAACACTATAGAGGTCGTTGGCGGAGTACTTGTCGGGCCTGCTCTTGAGGACGACGTGGAGGACGCAGACCCCGCCGGGCCTCAGCGTGCGCTCGATCTCGCCCACGAAGCGATCCGGGTAGAGGGCGTGGTCGAAGACGTTGGAGAATTCGAAGTCGAAGGTGCGATCGCGGAAGGGCTGGCGGTGGAAGTCGCCCTGGAGGACCAGCGGAGGGTAGGGGACGAGGTCGATGCCGACGGCGTCGAGGACGCCGACGCGGTGCAGGGCCTCGACTTCCTGGCCGACGCGGGCGCCGACGCAGAGGGACTTGGAGCGGTTGGTGAGGAGGTGGGAGCGTTGGAGGCGGGCGAAGAAGAGGGAGAAGACGGAGATCTTGCGCTCCCAGTCGCGGGTGGTCCAGATGCGCCGGAGCTTGGGGTTGAGGGTTTTGTTGAGCTGGCGGTGGATGTAGGCGTCGTAGGAGGAGTATCCGGGGCGGACGCGGAGGCCGGGGGTGGTGGGGTGGTGGTGGTGGTGGTGGTGGTGGCGGAGGAGGAGGAGGAGGGAGAGGAAGATGAGGGTGGAGAGGAGGATGGAGGAGACGAAGAGGGGCTTGGTGGGGATGTTCTTCATCATCATCATCATCATCATCATGATCATGGGATCAAAGTTGGGAGGAATGTGAGAAGTGTGTGGCGGGCTTAGTGGAGATTGGAAGGGGTCACGTTGAATGTGTCGTTTGGAGAGGGATGGGGGGAGCGTCGGATGGGCATTGGGATGATCCAGATAGACTGATGTAGTTTCATGATGATGGAGAATGCAAATTAAATTACAATGTATCTATGCATGCTTTTATATATCATCATCAGTTTAAGATATGGAGATTACGATACGTTGAAACCGAAACAGTAGAAAAATTAGTAATATATCAATGTATGGGGCCAGATCAGAATACATGAATTTAGATGACAAAGATTATGTCATATGGACAAACTTTACATCACCAACAATGGAAGAAACGTATCATAGTTGGAATGCCATTAGAGTAGTAGTTAGCATAGATTTGGATCATTTATTACAAGACAAAGTTTAAGACAAGGAAATCAGACTCCTGCTAAGTGGTGAGTTCAAAAAAACGAAAAAAATAAAAGAAAAGAAAAGAAGATACCAAGCTAAATGGAAGGATGAAAGCACCAATGGGAAATACCATGTGTTCCATTCTTCAAATATAGAACGTCACCTTCTCTCTAAATTACTTTCTCTCCTCCAAAGTTTGATATAAAAAAAAAAGGTAATGGAAGGAAGAGCTAATAAACAGAAACATGAGATCCAAACCTCTCTGTACATGAGCTGAGACCACATATAATTAACCACCTTTCGTCCATCATCAAACACGAACAAGCCAACACCCACTTCAACCCCAAAACATACAACAAACACAAGGAGAGAGAGAGAGAGAGAGTTACAGTAGCACAACGCCAAACAAGGCAACAGCATACTTATATTGGGAGGGCAACTCATCGCATGCATATGTCTACCTCATGCAGCAGCAACCACGGCAGGGGCTGCTGCTGTCGAAGGAACCACTGCTGCTTCAACTCCGGATGCCGAAAACGAAGGCACCACCCAACCGTTTCTCTTGGCGTGCTCTACGTAGAACTCGAACTTCTCCTTTGCGTTTGGAATGTCGAGGGCTAGATCATCGATTCCATCCTTGACCCGGGTAAAGCCTTTGTCATCTGGTTTATGGTGATCAGCCCTTCACCAAAGCACTCCTGCAGAAGGTCCAGCATTCGGTCATTTTTCTTCTCCATCGCCATGACTAGGGCTTTCTTTACCACTTCATGGTTGAAAAAGGGCATCCCGAGATCGCGAATGCATTGGCAAGCTTCGCTCACGACTCCACCACTCTCGTACTCTTCCAAGAGCTTCGCTATCTTGTCCTTTGCATCTTCAACGGCCCAACCCGTGCCGCCACCCCAGCATCTTAGGATCCTTTCGCCTGCATGACGAGCTGCAATGAGAGATCGGGCCATGTGCACAGTCTCAGTACCGCTGCAGTTTGGTTGTAGCTTGCTGCTGATCTCTTCCAAACTTAGGGGGACCAGAACATCATCAATCACAGCCCTAGCAAGAAAGAGAGCAAGCTCATTTGAAGCATCAAGGATATCGAGTGCAGTGTCCTCGGCAGACTCCAGAAGCATGACGAAACCATTAACAATGTCTTCGGTGGAAAATATTTCAGTATGAAGTGCAGATAGCAGAACTGATGCCATCTCTTTCTCCCTGTTTTTCCTGTCCATTGCAAGGGTAATAAGCTTCTTTAGAAACACCGGGTTGAACTGCGGAGCAGCAAGGTCCTCAAGGCTCCGAATGAGTTCGGGTATGTCATCGGAGAGAAAATATTCATGAATAATTGCCACAGCTTCTTCCTTGTATTGCCTCAACTTTTCATCGTCTCCGTTCTGTAGTATTCCGTTTTCCCCAGGGGAGTTGTAAAGGAAGCATCCAGCCACCCTTCAGATATTGCTTTTGGAACCAGAGCCTCAAACAAGGGTTTTGCAGCTGGAATGTCGAGCGAAAGGTCGTCGAGACTCTCAGCCAGCCGACTGAATCCCTTCGACATCTGACTGGAACTTATTAAACCCTCTTGCGCTGCTTCTTTCAAAAGTTTCATAATGAGCGGCTCCCCAGATGGAATCTCCATGGCAAGGACTAAGGACCTTTTCACAACTTCATGATGAAAGAATGATACACCCAACTGTCTGATGCAGCGACAAGCCTCTGTTGTATCACCACTTTCAACAAATTCTCTCAACAAGGCAGATATCTTTTTCTTCACCTCTTCAACTGTAATGTGAGTGCTGCCACCCCATCGTTTCTCCACAAGTTCGGCATGGTGAGGAGCTGAAAGGTAGCTCTTCTCTGCAATTTGTATCACCTCGAGTCCTTTCGAGGATTCTGGAAGTGCTTTTTTGGCTTTGTTGAGGAAAGCTGGGGGAAGAATGTCATCAACCACTGCTCTTGCAATAAACAAAGCCAATGTGTCAACAGCATCAAGAATATCAACAGCAAGATCATCAGCAGCTTCAAGAAGGATGAAAAATCCTTGGCTGATCTGAGCTGAGCTGATAACATCGGCATAGAGAGCTGACAACAAAACTGATGCCATCTCTTTTTCCTTGTCATGTCTGTCCATGGCCATCGAGACCAGCCTCTTTATAAAGTAAGGATGATACTCGCTTGATCCAAGATCTCTAAGATCAGATCCTGCCAATTCCACATCACCGGTGCTAAAGTATTCCTCTATCAATACAGCAACAGCTTTCTTATATTCATCCAGTGGATCAGAGATAGTAGATCCTACAAGCTGATATGGTTCCTGCACGAGTCCATAAAAAAGGGCAAAACACAACACACCTTCAAATCCACGTTGAATACAATCTTCAATGTAGGAATAAAATAAGAGCAGGGAGGATCCACAAAGATGGAAATTGAAAAACTCCTGCTTTCGACAAAAAAAAAGCAACATATGGCATGGAAAGACAGATCAAGGAGAATATCTAACTACCTCTCCACTGTCATAGTTAGGATCATTGCGATCGATATGAGCACCACCGTCAGTGTCAAGTAGTTTGCCCCATGTTCCTTTGCCACCAGCACCATCTGTCGAACAAATATGCAAAGAATGAAACAGACAAGACTACATAAGATTAAAAAAATGATATAACGGATCCAACTAAAACCCAAAATCATCAACGTATCAATCATTACATGCACCCACCATGGAAACCATTTCAATAAAAAAACTTTCTCTACTTCTATATCATCCATATCAACGTACAAAAAGAAAAGCAGCTGTTAGTCACTTCCTCCAGACGCTGCAACCAACTAAAAGACGTAACCAGAAACTTTAGCAGATCAAGTTCTCTTTTTAGGAAGAAACAGTGAAAATGTAACCATAAGCCACAGCTGCACGCAATAGACTACCTTAAACAAACGACTGAGTTACATTTTCTAGGCAAATGCAGCAGAGAGCATCAAACAAAACTTCGACCATCCAACCCTTTACCCTTCCTCAAACAAGGGGATATATGTTAACCAATAACAAATGCGGAAACACTTTACTCAAGATACTATTCAAATTACTTGAGACTTTTTTTGAGGCCTAAACAGGCAGAATACTTGAGACTTTAATGAGCAATAGATCAAGCAAATCATAACCTAAACAGGCATTAAATTTTGCTCATGCTGAAAACAAAAAATAACTATTTATCAAACAAGAAGCACAGAGCACTATAAGTTACAAACAAACTGACTTGAAGACTGACTAACACAGCGAGCCTCTAGGGATTGAATCTTATCCTAAGAAGTCGTCCATTGATTCGCTTGGTGCTATGTAGAAGAACATACCAAATTAAACAGAACCAGCAAGGTGGTTCCAAAGAGCATGGATGACCTTCATGATATACAAGTGAAAGATAAAAGACATTTGAACGACCATTTCCAACATAGGTTTAATGGATGAACGTCATACAAATAACTGAAAAGAAGATTGAGAATCAGACACCCACGAAGTTCAAAAACAAGGTGCATGACATCAACAACCCAAATTAGTCGAGGACGGCTACATGGATTAGACACTTCCCACTCAACTCTATGTTTTCAGCATTCTTTATAATCTTCCAAACTGTGCATTCCAAATCATCTAAGGTCTACTCCGATATCATCAAATTCCTTCAATTTTTATTTCGCCAAGTTCTCCAACTGGGGCATTTGTGGACAATCTTTGAATGTGTCAAACCACCGCAGCTGCGCTGCCTTAATTTTTGCAGCTACAGATGAGCTTTTTCTTGAATGTCATAATGTCATATTCTTTCTAAAAAGGGTATCTTGCCACCAATTTTTTATATAGGAAATTAGAAACCACAATACCAACTTTGATTATAAGCTTATCTCTTCATAAGAAAAAGTATTAAAGGGTTAGTGAAGAGAAAGCAATGCATTGATACAGGTCAGCACAAGCTCATCTACCAAAATTAGGAAGATGCAATCCAAATACAAGTAGTTGAATTAAAGTACAAGCTTAGTTATCACAATATGTGTTGGTTGCACTTCTTACTAGATTCAATTAGGGTTTCTAAAAACATAAACAAATAAATAAACCTACTATAGCAAAAATAACCAAAATAAAGATTTTCAAGACTAAATTCACCTATTAAAGTCAATTTGCTGCAAACCTATTCAACTCCTAAAAATTTGTTCAACTTAGTTTACAGACCAAATTCCCTAAAAATTCATCCCAAAACCTAGGTACCATGTCGATTCAAACCTAACGAGTAAATTTCCAATCTTTAGTTCGGATTCAACATTAATGCATCTATCTCATCTAAGTTCATTAATTACATGTCTAGTTCAATTAAAGCATTTAGATCAAAAGTACTAGAAATAAAATAAAGTTTATGGTTCACACAACACAACATAAAATAAGTAAAGCAAGTCTAAAAAATAAAACTAAAACATAAATATAAGAGTGGAGTTCAAGAGTGGATCAACCAATGCTTTTCGATCCCACTATCGTTACGAATCCGATCTCACCTATTGTCGAACATCTTCCAACACTCTTAAATATAACATAAACTAATAATACAACAAGAGAACTAACAAGATAAAGTCCCCACATCGAGCGAAGTCAAGTCTGGGCACAAACAAGTTAGATCTGAAGAGTACACAAAAGCTCAAAGTTCCTTTAGAGACGGTTGTTTTAGCCTGAACTCACCTTAGGGCGATGTCTAAGACTTGTCCTTTTTCTTTTCCTTTTTTTCTAGTTTTAAGATGGATTTATCCTTCTTGTAGAGATTGGGAGGCTCAACTGGTGGATTTGGATGCATCATTATAGTGGGGCAAATAGAGCACAAGGTGAGGTCTTTCATGAACTCCCTTTAAAATTCTTTTTCTTCTGATATTATATTTAATTATTTATTGATTTGTGTTTTTCGAACCATGTTTAATCCATTTTTACTTTTTTAGTGTTTTGATTGTAATATTTTAATTGCATTGGCCACGTAATAAATGAACTTAAGTAAAATTAAGATAGATTGTAGAAAATGTTAGAGTGGGCCAAGATATCAACCCATGGAGAGGGGATGTTATAACTTATAATCCATCTTATGGACATTAAGATAGATTGTAGAAGTTCTTTATATTTTTTCAAGGTAGTTTTTGAAGCGTGACGATAGTTTATGCCCAAATGTATATGCACGGGCATTGAGAGTTAGTCGATTTAATCGTATAAGTAAATCTAAACTATGGTTCATAGTCTATGGAATGCCTGCTTACAAAAAGAAGAAAGTTTAAAAATACAGTGTCAACAAGTGCATCGAGGAAATACAAAGTTTTAAGATACAATAAGCCCAAATCAGTGAGGGGAAAACCATCCACGAGTTGTTAAATAAGATAAAAAGGGGCAACATTAATTTGCTTCCTCTGCCACATCCATCCAATTTTCAATCTCTCACTTTCGACTATGTTATAATACGCCACTCTTCTTCTTATCTTGTCCATCCTAGATTCTTAATGCCCTTTGATGACAAAGCTATTATACCAAGAAAATTTTCTCACATAGTATCTTCAACAGAAATACTCTTAACAATCTCCAGAATAACGCTCAATCGCAGCAAATAGCCGCATAAAAAGCAATAAAATCACTTCGCTCAATGCAAACTAACTAAATCAAACCAACCCCCTTTAGATTTTGAAAAGCGACCGCCCTTGTTCTTCGATTTAAGCATTTAATTTCTAGGTTCAAGGTCTAAAATTTTGTCATCCAGACTTACGCACAAGAAGATACTCAAATAGGGAAAAAAGGAATGCGAAATATCGAGAAGCAACTAACCTTTCTTAACGCGCACAAACTTGCCAGAATGCGAGCGGCGAACATGGCGGACAGCAAATCCAACAGTTGGGGCTTTACCGGCACCAGTGGAGACTTTAATCTGATGGTCGGAAAGCAGAGGCCTTGGAGACTTTGGGGACGAAGAAAGCACTTCCGAATTATGCGCCGCTATCTTGAACGTCTCTCGCTGTTCATCGGTAAGAAACCCTTCGTTCGAAGCCATTTATCTATCTAATCTATCAACCTAATCTATCTACAAACCACACGCACCACTGAATCAGCAAACAGCTCAATCGATCATCATCATCATCATCATCATAATCATCATCAAAGTAACGGAAACAACAAGACCTCACATTACCTACAGAATGCGCAGCGAAATGATGAGGAACCGAAACCCTAGTTCCCGCAGAAATCGAATGCCTCTTGATCTTGGCCCGGATCACGAGCCAAGACAAGAGAAGAGCAGCGCCTCTTCAACGCGAACGAACGAACGATCGATCGATCGAGTGTGTAAGCGAAGTAATCGGAGAAGCGAAACCCTAACTTGAGATCCGAAAAGGCGATCTGTATTTCTCTCTCTACGTGTGTGTGTGTGTGTGTTTTTGTGTTATCGCAGAGAGAGAGAGAGAGAGAGAGAGCGAGTGAAGAAGATGAGGGGGGGTTTATATAGGGAGGCTGCGGTTACATGGACACGTCACGGGGGTTTGGAGCATATCTCTTCGCTTCCTCCACGTGGCCTCAACCCTTTAATCAGGACGCTTCCTTGCTCCGTTCCCATTGCCTTATTAGGGTTTCTTTTTTCTATGATTTTCTGTCTCCAATCCTACCTGCGGCTCACCTTTGACTTGTTTGACCTTGGTCAACAAGGTAAAAGCTCTCTTAGTAAAAACGACTTCATTTGCACGATTTTTTATTTTTTTTTTTGATTTGCATTTTTAAAATCAGTAGGCTCGTATGACTCGATTATGGAAAAAAAAAATAAATTTATTATTGTCAAAATACTTTCAGTAAGATGGACTAGACATACTTACTAAGTTGGTTAGGGACTTGACTCGTATTGGAGTGAACGAAGGGGTCAATCCAATATCGTATTGTTACTCTACAAAGAGAATAGACGCTCTCAATAACTAAGCGTCAATTTTTATGGAGTTCTGTCAAGTGTCGCGATGAACAAATAGAATAGATGGTTTATGTAAGAGAAGACTTTTTTTATAAAAAAAAATCGAAACCTTTACAAAAGAAACTTTAGCGATGAATCACTTAAACCAACTTTCATTTATCACTCTCGATCTTTTTTCAATCAAAAATATATATATATATATATATATATATATATATATATAATAATAAAATAAAGATGGGTGTGGATAATGATGAATATGTTATATGTTGGTGCTGAGAATAATAGAAAATGTTTTTATTAGCATACAAGATAATGACGTGCATTACATGCGTCCAAGAACCCTAAAACTAGGCCGGATTTAGACATACAAAAAATGAAATTTTGCTTAAACAGTATAACTTATGAATTAGTATTATAAATTATGAGGCCCACACAACCGGCCTCCTTTTGTTATTTGCTAATGGAGATGTACTTGTCTTTTTTAGAGAAAGATGTGCAACTTAGATTTCTACCAAATATGTGTTTGCCCACCAAAATTACACAAAAATTGAAGATGCATTCACAACTTTTCCTTTCCATTTATCTTTGCATATTCAGGAGTTTGTTACATAGAATCAGTTTGTAAGCTATTATTAGTTGCAAAATTGACATACCATTTCAAAATAATGAGAAGTTTATAATTTACATGTTACTTCGGCACAGAATTCTGCATTAAATCAAGCTGAGTGGAAGCATTCGATCCATGTAACCCCAACTTAATTGGGATCAAGAGTTTGTTGTTGTTTTTCATGTGTTCAACATGAAAACAAGCAAATTCAGTTTATCTCATAAAACAGCTATAAGTAGCTTTGTCTTAATTACTCATGTGGTAGTTCTTGAATCATCTGTATATTTGTTGGCATTCAAGCTCTTGAAGGGGCATATAAAAATGACAAGATGAAACAGAAGTGGATTAGTAATTCATCTTGCTAAACAAACTTCTGCAATACTAGTGATCCGAGGAAGACATCTCACGCTTTCCGCGCCTAGAAGCAGAAGAACCGAAAGTTCGGTAAAGCCTTTTCTTTTCCTTCCAGAACTCATCTTTCTTCCCCTTTGGTTTCTTGATTCCCATGTGACTCCTAACTATTCCTAGTATAGCACTCTTGTCGTTCTTGTTGAGTTGTTTAGCTTTTGCATCCAAGAGTGCCCTCATTTTCTGATAGGATTTTGCATCAGGCAATTGCTTGCTCTTAACCATCTGTTTGTGATAGTAGAATGCCCTCTTGAAATCTCTAACTCGAAGATATGCATATATAATGGTAGAATATGTAACCGAATCGGGCTTTAGATTAAGCGCGGACATCTCCTTCAGTAGCTGCGGTAACTTGGAGTGTTGCATTCCCCTTGCATATGCATTTATAAGCATGTTGTAAGTCATCACTGTGGGTGAGAACCCTATCCTTCCAAACTCGAAAATAACATCCCTTGCTTCATCATAATGACCTTGTTTTGCAAAACCATCAAGGAGGGTGTTAAAGGTTACGTGTGTACCTTCAACTTTATCGTGGATCATCAATTTCCAAACTTCCATCAATTTTTCAGTGTCGCCAGCCCGCCTATATGCATCAAGCAGCGCCGTGTATGTTTCTATCGAGGGTCTTATTCCTTCCCTCTTCATGCTCTCAAAAGCTGAATATGCCTTTTCATGCCAACCACCGACGGAATAAGCATGAACAAGAGCAGTATACGAATGGGAACTTGGTTTAACCCCAACCTTCTTCATCCTCAAAAATGCGTCTGCAGCCTTATCACTCATGTCCTTGTGCCTTCCATAAGCACTTATTAAACATGTATAAGATTTAACATTTGGTTCCAACCCCGACTCCTGCATCTCAAGGAGTAGATCTTCGATTATCACAGGCTGCATTCTTCTGCAATAAGCGTTCATAAGAATGTTGTAGGTAGCAGAGGTAGGTTTCACTCCCTTCTCTTTCATTTCAACAAAGAGGCCTTCAGCCTCTTCAATTCTATTAGCTTTACTATAAGCATCCATTATGGTATTATATATGATAGCGTTAGAAGGCAACCCTTTTTTCTCCATGTCTGATAGGATGATAAGGGCTTCTTTTGTCAACCCCTCGTCGCAGAAACATTTAATAAGGGAACCCGATACCTCCAAACTCCATTTCACTCCCTTTCCTTTCATCCTCTCAAAGAAATCCCAAGCATCTTTAGCATTGCGACCGCTTCTCCTCATAACCGTCAGCAGAATAGAACAAGTCACATGATCTGGCTTTATGTTATTTGTTTCCATCGCCTCGTACACTTCCCAGGCCTCATCAAACCTGACATTACCAAATGCAGATTAAAAAACTCAGCAGTGCAAGTTACATAAACTAGTACCAAGCATTCTCCTGCTAAGGACAACAACAACAACTACTACTACTAAACTAAGTTAGTTGGGATTGGCTACATGGATCAAACTTTTACATTGCGCTCAATTTAGCGCAATTGATGGCATCATTTCCAAATCCTTTAAATCATTCCTAATCAATACGTCCCAAGTCAACTTCAGTCTACCTTTACATTGTCAAATTTCTTCAATTTCTATTGTAGCTAAGGACTCTAAACTCACAAATTAAACTAAATCTTATGATTCACTATAACAACTATAAATAAAAATAGTGACAACAAATCGAACTTGGTTTCCGATTCAATAAAACATGATAAATCACCAGATTCCCCTTCAAGCAAAACAACAAACATAGAGCAAGCTGACATCAAATTTCAAGAAAAACTGACTACTAACACATGAAAGAGAGCTACTCAGTACTCACCTTCCCGCGAAGGACAAGCCAGATATAGCTGAATTATAAACACGGACATCTCTGAATTGCTTCTTCGCAGGCAAGTTTCTGAACGAAACCATCAACTCCTCACCCAAACCAGCTCTGCCCAGTACAGTAAACACCACAGAATACGCCCTCGGCGAGACCAGCGGCGGCTCCTGAGCTCCCATCCATTCAAAGAAATACAAACACCCAACAACAAGACCCTCCTCTCCCAACAATCCCAACAACCGAACACACTCCTCTTCTCCAATTCTCCCAACATAAGGCCCCAAAAGCTCCCCCAAAGTGCAGTTCTCAGGAACATCTCTCGCAAGTTTCAAAATTTCCCCCAAAACCCCATCAACAGAAACCGAATTGGAACTCAAGACGCCCAAATCTTCATCTTCTTCATCGATTTTCGCATCAAACTCATCCGGGTCGTCTTCAAAGGAGTCTGCGAGACGCCATGAAGTGCGGCGATTCCTCTGCTTGAGGTTTCGCCCCTGCTTTCCGGGATCTGGGGAGGCGGTTTCAGAGCGAGATTTGAAGAATTTGAAAAGTGGGTCTTCGATTTCTGGGTCTTCTGCGTCTTCCCTTTCTGGGTATTCGGTTTCTGATTCGGATTGGTCTTCAAGGTATGGGAGGAAGAGAGGCGATGGAGGTGAAGAAGATGAAGGTGAGAGACAGCGAAGTGGCTTGAATGTGAAAGATGGGGAGAATCGAAGAGGAGATGAACAGTGAAATGGTGGAAAAATGGATTTGGGCTTAGGGTTTGATGAGGGTAGATGAAGAGACGTTGTTAAGCAGAGGCGCTTCAGCGCCATTTTTTTGGCTTACTGACTACTCCAGTACATTGCAACATCTTCTTGTCACTTGTTAAATGTAACCAAAACATAATTTTGTGGTTCTTGAACTTTAAATTTTTTATGTTTTTAAATTTGTTTTTTTTTTATATATTAGTTGATCGATATGAGTCATTTGATTAAATAATATAAATCACTCCATTCTTTTTTATTAGTCACGCAACACCTATATTACCCACGTTAACAGAATTTAACACTTTAAATAGTAAAAAGACTAACTATAGATCTTTCTAAAAGTTCATGGACTAAACGTGTAGCAATAAAAGTTCAAGGACCAAAATCATAAAAAACATAAAGTTCAAGGGCCAAATCACGGATTTTGCCATAAATATACTATATTTTTTTTTACGTTTATTTATTATATTTTTCAAAAAAATAAAATTCGTTACTCAAAAAAGTACAAATAAAACAAAATTTTTAAGGCATCAACTCGAGTAGAGTGAAAAAGTTCGATTCATATAGCAAAAGCCAACAACAATAAAGGTTCAATCCCAAATTAGTTAAGGTCAGCTATATAAATCAAATTTTTCTATTGCACTCGATATTCCATACCCCTACTAATTTTAATTTTGAAAATCTGAGGAAGTAAATAATCTTAGCTTTATTAGTCCAGTTGTGTGACTAATGATAAAAGTTAAAACCAAACGTCTATTGCTTGTACAAGTAGTGATCCAGAGAGACTCACAAAATTTGAGTGTACATTATTATTAGTTCACCTTTAGACCCAGTTGGGTCTCTGGGGGAGCAGAAGGTTGTAGAACTTGTCGAGCAAGAAGAAATTCCGGCCCTTGTTGTCAACAGGTTTCTTCCATCCACACCATCCACCATTGATGACTTTTTTGAGGTCGTCGGCGCCTGTGTAGTGCGGATCCAGTATAAGAAAGGCGGAGTCGCCGTTTGCGTCATTGTAGTCAACTCCCAGTAAGGTATAGGCAAGAACACCACCACCTGCATTCGCATGTCAAATCACCAACGACGTTAGATGGCAATGTTCAGGTATAAGCAAGAACAACCCCATCGCATTCATACATCAAATCACTAATTATGTTAGACGATAATGTTCCTTGTTAATGTCAATACTAGCGCAACATTCGCAAATTGTGAGCATCACATGCTCATGGCGTTTCTGGCATTGAATCGAAATGCCTTAGCAAATTAAGGGCCTGGAATATACTACATAAAACCTAAACATTATGCAGAATATAGCCATCTGGTGTTTGTACAATTTTTGACGGTCAAATTATGTACCAGGGCACCTTGAAAGATCTCTCATGCAATATAATGTCCATCTAGTAGGGAGAATTATAAAGTGAGGAATTTCATGCTTGGAATCCATCATAATCAAACCACATGCAGGAGATGAAATATTCAAGGAGTGCCAATATGTAAACACAGTGCAGTACATAAATTAGTAGGCTGTCTTGGTCTGCATTCTATGCAGGAGTCGTGCATTATGTTAAAAGAGCTACCAATGGTTTGATCGTGCATCCCTGAACCAGAAATTTCTACGACCTAATCAACCTCGTGCGGTTCGGAAATAACCAACAGAATACAAAAGATGTGAAGGAAAACCCATCCCAAGTACTCACCAATCATCACAGGGGTTCCTTGGGTCTCAAAATGCATAGCCAGCTCTCGACATTTTTCAGGAAGTTCAGATCCAGATCTCACGTTTATGATTTTGCAACTGACCTGTGTAAACAGTTCTTCAAATGAGTAAAATCACAGAAGCTGCTTTATGAATTCAAATAATGAATGGTAGAAACACTCAATTGAACCTTAACGCTTCTTAAATAACACACTTGCTGGTTGGCTTGATATTTGAATTGAAATCACATCTTCTCTATTATTACATGTCATGACATACTTACCCCAAGAAGCTTGTCCAAAACGAAACTTAACTCAATGGCACCAATCCATTCACGTGAGCCAATAAAAGACGGATCCTTATCACCAATTTCTACAAGTGCTTGTTGAATTTCCCTGAGAAACAAAATGAAGGAGTGCGCTTAGTGCTAGGCATGTACGTTGTCCAGACTAGAAAGCTTATACATGAAATAACGATATCGGTACATTTCTACAGTGGTCAAAGAAGTGTCACTCTAAAGCAATTTTCTATACCTGTGTGAAGGGACTTTGATTGAAGTATAGTGTTGGAGTCTAAACCAAGAAATGATGGTTTGCAGAGAACGATAAGCACAGCCCCAGCCCTGACAATATGTGCAAAACCAAAGAGGTTCTAACATACACAAGGCAAGTTAAGCTTCCACAAAGAAAGCTGAGAGAAGAATAACCAAACAGAAACGTTTTGCTATAAGAAACCAGGCCCGAGCCTTCACAGTAAAATTTCTGTAGGCTAGCCGAATTATTGAACTCTAACAGTTATCTATTCATGAGTCGCCATTTGAAAGGAAAAACCATGGGAAGAACATAGATGTAAGAGCACCATACCATATCATATGTTTGCAAATTCAAAAAACATATTTATAATTCTACATGCAAGCGCCACACCAACTAAGAAGAAGATTCTACATGCAAGCGCCACACCAACTAAGAAGAAGTTTACTTATTCAAATGAATAATCAAAATTATAGGAAATGAAAATAAAAATTGCAGATGAGAAAGGGGCGAGTCTATTACAGAATCATCAAAACCATCTTGAAGGTAATGATAGTATTCATAAGAACCATCAATCAGGGAGACGAGGCCTCCAGAAACTGCATTAGGTAGAAATGGTAAACAAGATAAGACAAGTGAACAACCACAAAATAGTTTTAAATTAGAAATTGTTAATTAGAGTACTTACCTCCACTGCTAGGAGCTTCAACATGAACATCCTTAGGCAATGGTGAAGCTGCAGTTTTATATAAAATCAAGCACCAAGCAAAAAAAAATCAAAAAAATGTGGAAAGCCATTTCTTTCAGCTGAAGAAATCAAATTACCATTTCTTATTGTGTCGTTCGCAGTAGCATTCCTTGTATGGGCAAATTTCACGGCATTAGCAATCAATAGGAGAGGGCGATCCAGGGGTAAGCCTAGCCTTAAGTGCAGTGCCCTTCTCACTTCAACTGCTCAAAAAAAAAAAAATACTGTAACATGTCGCCTGATAGTAATAGGAAATAATGCTACTATACACCAAACACGGCCCAGATAAATCAACAGATGAAGTTAAAGATCATATTCATAGCTCTTGATCAGTAACCATTATGAACTCAAACATATTTTTTTTTTTTTTTTTTTTTAATGGCGTAAACTCAAACATATGTCAAAGGCTATTCCAAAGCTTTTTCTCGCAAGGAAAACACATATACATGCAATTCATCTGCAGATGGTTGGTTACCCCTCTTTGATTTTCTTTCCATTTCTTGATCTTGACCAAACCCCCCCAAGTCTACTCTAAGCATGCTCCTACTTACGAGTTGGAAAAACTAAAAGAACTTGGACCATCCTAACTAGAATTCATCGCCTATGTATTTTATCCCAAACCATTAGGTGGTTCTCCGGGTAGACACCAGGCTTCTCTGTCAGATCTAAGATCTTACGTTTCTGAGATATCTTTTAGAAACAGTTAAAAATGGTACCACCACTAAACTTATGTATCAGCCTTTTTCTCGGTTTTCATTTTATCTTTGAAAAAATTACTTGAAAATATGTTATTCATTCATTGGTCTAAAATTACAAATGACTTACCCAGGAACACACTTTAGTTACTCCATTTTCAAAATAAGCCTCCCTTTATACTTCCGGACGCTCAACGCGCATATTTTTTAAGAATTTGGGATCAAATTACCTTAAAAATAGGCTACCTTGCATGTGTCATGATAACTTTTGTGGTTCACTTTTAAGTGTGCATCCCTACAATTGTTGAAAATGTCTAGAAGGTAGTCAGGGACCAAAGTGCAAATGACACACAAAACCCTACTTTACTCATGAGGACTATACTGGAAAATGGATTAGAAAGTATCACATAAATAAATTGTAAAGTGATTTGTGATTTCTTCTCAATTTTTAAAACAAACTTGACATTACCACCATTTTTTCAGTACCTTGCCTCATCTCTGTCTCCCCATAAGTGAGTTCATAGAACACTGTTATTGGATGCAAGACCCCAGGAGGCCAAAAATGATAAGGACGGAACTGCAAAGAAAATTAAGAGATATAACATTATTGAACCCCAATATCAAACAGGAAATGGAACATACTTCCTTTACGTCAAGAGCAGAATGTACAATGCATAGTGAGTGGTGTTCTTTATGATATCAGGCCTGAAGCTTATACAAGAATTAAGACTGCTAAAAGGAAGCAATAATTCACTCCACTGCAACATTTAAAATAAAAAGTGCATATTTGTACTATTGCCTCTAGGACTATCATTGAACAAATTATACTTAGTTAATACACATAGTTAAGTAATGCATTTCCTCTTAAACCACGTGCGCAAACAATGCTGTTTAGGCCCCATCACAGAGGAGATTAAAAAAAAAGACTTGTTTTGACTTAGATACACTGGATTAAGTGGGCGAAGCGGTTAGTACCTGAGGATGATTTGATAAGAGGCAAGGCAAAAACAACTTCTTCATAGCAGTTAATTGGTCAATCAACCCAGGCACCACCAACATTGAAATGGCTTGGGCCACTGGAAGATCTCTTGCGGCATAACAGAGAATTTCCAAATTAAAACTAATAACTAAAAGCTTTGCAGTCTCTTGTGCTGAAAGAAAAAGGATACCTTGTTAGCATGTCATGAAACATCAAGAATATTTACATTCTACATACTTAGTTTGATGGGAAGCGAAAATACAATACCTGGAAAATACTCGGCAACTGGAGCAGATAAACTTGAAGATTTGCTAGATTGGTTGAGCAATACACTTACTTTAATTGCATCTGCACTCTAAGCAAATAAACTATGAAACACTTGCTTCAAGCACTAAGCAAGGATATTAAACATGCTTTTTCCAATGGTAGCTTTATCGAGACTTCAAACAAATTAGACGATACAAAAGGCAAGTAGTAGATACCATTAAGGTCACGACCAAATCACTTCCTCTAAAACAAATCAATTGACCAAAGGAAAATCAATCCAACTCATTGAGAAACTGATAACTTTTCTTTTTCATCTTATAATAGCAAACCAACTCATTTCATCCATAACTTCAACTAAAGCTACATTTCCAGCATACTGTAATGTTCATAGCATTTTTTTCAAGAAACTGAACTCACCTCGCGAGAATTCAAAATTGATTTATTTTCACCACAAAAGCTCGAACAGGGCAGAGACTTCGCGGATTCTTTAGAATTGCCCATCTTCAACATGGCATCTAATTCCACTCCTCGTACAATGACAGAATTCAATACCCCTTCAGAGGCTTTATGGCCTTCAACAACATACACAATCTTCTGATCTTTCAACAAAGCCGCAGTGCCATTGATTGCAGCGGAAAATATCTCTTCAGCAACTAAGTTACAAACACGACAAATATATAGTTCAAACCAAATGTGAATAACTATCCATCAAGACATCACAATAGCACACGCATTCCAAAATGCAATCTTCAACAATTTTAGCTAACGAGATAGTAAATTTAACCCCGTGAATTCATCGAAAAATGCAAACTTTTGCAACAACGGAAAACCGACCTGATTGATTGTTTGCAGGAACAAAAATTGGCAACTTGATCCCAAGTTCACAACTAACCAAGCAGCCTCTATCCCAAACGAGTTTCTCAGGGAACTCTTCGTAACAAACATCATCGATTCGATCAAACTTGGCAGAATTCGACACGAAAAACCTAGTTTCACCGGTAACCAAATCCGCAGCAGCTCCTACAACCACACTACCATCATCATCACCATCGCCACCACAATTGGCGGTGAAAAACCTTCTGATTCTCCGCGCCGCCTCCGCCGCCTTCCTCGCATTCGCTTCGAATCCGTTATCCGATACGAGAACAGCACCAATCACCTTAAACCCTCTCACGATCAACGTCCGCAGATCATCTGTTCGGTCGTCAAAAAAGCAACGATTCAAACAACAAGAGTGGAAATTCCATCCTCATTGGAGATGTACTGATCGAGAGAGCGATTGATTGAGTTACCTGATTCTTTGGAGTAATCTGGTGAGCATGGATCGAGCGAGGATTGAAGGTGGAGGGATCCGATGGTGGAGACGATGGTAAATTGGGGTAAGAACGGAGACCCGATCAGCCATTGCAGCCCAGGCTCCTTCGTTAGGACGAGCTTTCGACACAAAACCCTAATTTTCGTCTC
The DNA here is from genome assembly GCA_039657365.1 of Stephania yunnanensis. Lineage (NCBI taxonomy): Eukaryota > Viridiplantae > Streptophyta > Magnoliopsida > Ranunculales > Menispermaceae > Stephania > Stephania yunnanensis. The sequence continues at coordinate 53,453,814 of CM077589.1, read as the reverse complement.
GGTTTGGGCTCTGGTCTCCATTGACGGACCCGGGTTAGCTCTGCTGCTCTTCTCTTCGTCTCCGGCTTGACCTGGTTTTAGAGAGTCAAAACTAACTGTGGGCCCGTGCCCGTGCCCGTACACTAACAACTTTTTTTTTTTTTTTTTTTTTTTTTTTTTTTTCAACACTTCTCATAATTGAAACCGTGTCATTTACCATTCGAACTGATTTACTGATTCTTTCTCACAGCAACTATGTCATAGAAGCTTACAATGGTGGGTCACAATGTGATTTTATACCTCCATTGCTCTTGTGTAGAGACCAAATTTTTATATTGTATTGATGTAATTAATGTAATATTTTTCATTATCGACGAATTTCATTGAAACTTTGACCAAAAAAAAAAAAAAAACAAACTAATGCAGCTTAACTTTGAATCTTTAGTTCGATTATTTTGTTTGTGCAATGTTGAAAAAGTCTAGGCTTAAAAAAAAAAAAGTCTAAGCCTCTGGTGCGGATCAAACCTATAATTTATTTTTGGTTTTGTTTAGGTTTTGCCTACTATGGATGATTTCGCTAAATTTAGGTAGATGTCCATATTTTGAGGTTATTGCCACTTGCTACGCATTATGTGTATGGTGTGAAACTTAGTTACGAGCTTTCAGAACATGATCTAATTTTATTTCACTCCACTTTTTTAAAATGTTGTAATAAATTAGATTAACGAATTTGAGTCATGAATGAATCAATGTACCTATAGAAGCTTCAAGAAAGAGAAACAAAAGTCCAAAAAATCACTTCATGCCTTTTAAAAATTTATGCATGATATATATTGACCTAAACCACTTAGGTTTAGACTCGAGTTGGGTTCGGCTTATTGAAGAGTAAAGTTTTTTCATAAATGGTTTGTATTCGTGGAGTCTCAATCTCTCATTTCGTCATTTTAAGCTATTGGAGTGTTGAATCAGTTCAACCCACCAACTATTTGTAGGTCCTTCTTACTTTCACCTTCCCATAGCCACCAATTAAAGAAAATGTATTACTTTCAACTCATCATTTTAACGTTGAATAGCCAAAAAAAAAAAAATTATACTAGGCCTGTCGAAGAGATTAATTTTGCTTAAATTCTCAATGAAATACCAATACCGTGACAAAAAGGGTTTATCAAGGTTGCATAAAAACATTGCAAACATAACATACCGTTTCAATTTTGCAAAAAATACAACTAATCATCCACTTTAATCACTGAAATTAGCGATGCTAATTGTAGGTTAATAACTTACTACTACTACTATTATAATCAATTTAATCATCGTTATTTGTAAAAGCAAGATTCTCCTAATAAAAAGGACAAAGTCCAAACTATAAAAGTAGATGGAATAGCGTTAATTATAGACTGAAAAGCCTACCTACTAAGCTAAATTTAAGAAACTTTTTGGTCAAACAAATAAACTTTTGAATTCAATATCTTATCTCATCATCTTGGAAGGATAGTACTCCCATTAATTATCATTGCGCTTCCTCGATAATCCTCTCCCCCCCCTCCCCTTAAACATAATTAACGCATCATTAACACCACATTAAGCTCAATATTAGTCGCAGTAGTAGCAATAAATAAAGAATCTAAAGTACGGTCAATTATTTAACACTTTTCACCGTCCCTGTCACGTGCTACCCACCCTATACCCTACTAGACTAGTACGGTCCCTAAACGCTCACCATAACTTCTCGTTGACTTTCAATCTCACCCAACCGATTTTCCTAATGATTTGTTTTTACGCGATCCGACGGTCGTGAAATGCTAGTTTTGGCTGTTACACAGCTTTTCCGCTACGGAAACCGTAGGATTTTAAACCGATTTTGGCGGCTTAAGCTCACTTCACGAGACCACCTTCTCTGCAACGCAAACCTCTCTCTTTCTCTCTGTCACGTTATTCAGAACAATGGCAGCGTATATGCCCTCACTCTTCAATGCTATTTACTGCTCTGCCACCGCTCTCTTCATCTCCCCAACAGAGTAAAACAGGGCATCTCTGTTTCATTAGGGTTCTGCTCTGCTCTACTCTGCTCCTTCAAATGCTGTTCAAGACCGCCACTGATCACCACAATGTACGTAGTTTATGGTCTTAACTTAATCTCATCTCTATGTGCTTAATGAATGACTGATTGATTGATTGATTGAATGGATGTGGTGGGGCTCAACGAAAGTGAAAGATGGGTGGAGATTCTTTAATGGGCTTTACCGTTTGTGAAGATTTGGTTTTTTGAATTCTGGGTTTTGTTTGTTTTTGGTGATTGTGATGTGTCCTGGTCGGGGTGCGTAGTGCAGTAGTAGTACTAGCAAGTTTTTTTTTGAATTGGGGTTTCAACGTTCATATAAGAAGAAGAAACAGAGGAAAACGAGAATGTTGGATGGGCGTCGGCATTCCGTCGATATCCCTCTTTCGAAAGCACTGGTCGCGTTGAGGAGAGTGAGGTCCTTGAGAGACCCCTCCACCAATTCCATGGCCAAATTGTCCTCCCACGTCGATAATATCGATTGGGAGACCGATTCCTTCAATGGGGTTTCCCTGCATTTCGCCAATCAATGCCGACGAAGAAATGCCGGTTTCGATGGTGGGAGAACTGGGTCTGTCAGTGATCCTGAATTGGATGCTTGTAGAGAGGCAGAGAATTTAAATTTAGGTTCTTTAGGAAGGAGGAGGAGTGAATCGAAGAAGAAGATCAAAGTTAAGAAGAGATTAGGTTGTCCACCGCGGTTGATTGGCGGCGGCAATGGCAATGGCAATGGCGATGGCAATGTAGATTTTCAAACCAATGTGTTTGATGAAAGTGTGGAGAATAATGGTCATATAGAGAAGGCATTAGACATTAGTCTAAACTCACAATGTGAATCATTTGAACGCGGTGTTCAAAAGCGAAGGTTTAGACATGGTAGGCAATTAATTACGTCTGAGGCGGCGAGAGATGATACCGGTAGTTGCGTAGCAAGTTCTTATCCATCTTTAAGCGATGAGCAGATTGATGGTTCGAGTCGTAGTGCATCACTATTTGCGAATGATGATGATGATGATGATGATGATGATCGTCTCGTGAATTATAGTAATTGCGGGTGTGGGATTAGTTGTTGCTGGTCAAGAACCCCTAGATTGAGAGAATCGAGTGCACCTTCCGACGTAGAAGACCATCCGTTGTTGTCCGGGGGTGGTGAGAAGATTTGTCTTCTTGAACATAAGAGAAGTTGCAGTGATGTTAAGAATGAAATTGCTCCATATAGGGGAAGCCCCAGGAGTCTGAGTCATAAATTTAGGCCAAGAAAGTTTAGTGAACTACTAGGACAACATGTTGTGGCGCGATCGCTACTAAACGGTATATTGAGAGGAAAGATTACTCAATTGTATCTCTTTCATGGTCCGCGCGGTACAGGCAAGACTTCAACAGCCAAGATTTTCGCGGCTGCTTTGAATTGTCTCTCGCTCGAGGAAACTAGGCCATGTGGTTTGTGTCATGAATGTGTGCTTTTCTCTTGTGGAAGGAGTAGAGATATCAAGGAAGTGGATCCAGTGAAGGCTAATAGAACAGAAAAGTTCAGGTCCCTCCTTAAGTATGCGGCGCGCCCTCCAGTTTCCTCGCGGTTTAAGGTTCTCATCATTGACGAATGTCAGTTACTTCATGACGAGACATGGGCGAGTGTCTTGAATTGCCTTGATGGCCTTCCTCGACATGTTGTTTTTGTCATGGTAACTGCAGACCTGGACAGTGTGCCTAGGAATGCTGTCTCGCGCTGCCAAAGGCACCACTTCCCGAAAGTAAATAATTGCGACATTGTGAACAAGTTGTCTAGGATCTGTGTTGAAGAAGGGCTGGAGTTTGACAAGGTTGCATTGGACTTCATTGCTGCTAAATCTAATGGTTCTCTGCGCGATGCTGAAATGATTCTTGATCAGCTCAGTTTACTTGGGAAAAGAATCACAATTTCATTAACGCATGAACTCGTGAGTGCCTCCTCCTTCGATAATGCACATCTCTTTTTGTAGTATATAGTTACTATGCATTTTGAATGGCGTTAAGTTTTACGTTTAATGCCCGTCTGCAGATTGGTATTGTTTCAGATGAGGAGTTGCTTGACTTGCTGGATCTGGCTTTGTCCTCAGACACTGCAAATACAGTTAGAAGGGCTAGGGAGCTTATGAGCTCAAGGGTTGACCCTATGCAACTAATATCTCAACTAGCTAATCTCATTATGGACATTCTTGCCGGAAGATATCAAACGGGAACTGAACCCGGAAGAATTGTTTTCAAAAGAATGACATGTAAGTTCAGCATTTTATAATACATTCGTCTTAGTTTGCACTCAAAACCACTGGGAAAACTTAGCCATAAATTGTCAAGTCCCCCTTGGAATACTCTTTAAGAAAGATGTAACATACAATTAACCTTTAGCCATCGACAACCAATTTGCAAAATGGACCATTGAAGAAGCCCAATGATTCAATGATTCTTATCTCTCTCGGGATTGTGAGAATTTATCATAAATTATAATCACAGCCTCTATTGTATGCAGAAATCGAAAATAGAACTGTGACCAGAATTTTGTGTAGGGGCCTATGGGAGGAGCTGACTTGGGACACATTAATTATGAGAGATTTAAATGATTTAGAAAGCACACCATCAATTGCACTAAATCGAGCGCAATGGAAGAGTTTGATCATATAGCAAACGGACCCAACTAATTTTAGAATTGAGGCTGTTGTTGTTGTTGTTGGCGCCTATGGGGGGAGCTCATAGCACTACTGCAGATAAGAATAGTGGTTTTGTTTGGTTATGGAAACATAATTGTTACTTGCAAAAGTTATGTAAATTGGAGCTTGTACTTTCTCCATTTTAATGTTTCTGTTCTAATTTAAGGTGATTAAGTCAGAATTTCCTCTTGAAATGCTTTTTCTAGCTGTTCAATATAACTGTCATGGCTATTAGATTAGAGCTTGCGTGTGTATTGCTTTTCATGTTTATATTTGTCTTACTATTTGCTATCTTTATTTTTTGTAGCTGAAGCAGACTTGCAGAAATTGAGAAATGTTTTAAAACTACTTTCCGAAACTGAAAAACAGTTGAGGACGTCAAGAAACCAATCGACGTGGCTCACGGTTGCCCTTTTACAGTTGAGTTCTGCAGATGTATCATCATTGGACTCTAATGATTCTAGAACCTGTGCAACAAAGCCTCCTGGTGAGAATGGTCACATTATTTCTTTTCAAAAAAAAAAATAATCATGGTTTGAAGTGTTTCAAAAAGATTTTTTCCTTGGATATATCTTAACGCCCAGTATGTTCGTATCTAATGCAGATAGTAAATTCTGTGACACATCTACTCGTGGGGAGAGCTTTAATCGCCCGGTATCTTGTTTAGTTACTGACACAAACTCACAAAACTTGGAGATACATAGATATAGCGAGGAAAAACTGGAAGCCATTTGGAGAGGAGCGGTGGAAAATTGTCAATCTAGAAAACTCAGGAATTTTCTGCAGAAGGAAGGGAAGCTGTCTTCTGTATGTGTTCATCATGGTGAGTTCTTTTTGTTGACACCATTGTTTCTAGAAATAATTTGCCATGATACATTTACATGTAATATACTGTTGTGATGTTCTTTTTGTTGACACCATTTTGATCAGTGGCTTAGTTTTATTTAGATTTCGCGAGAATGAACAAAAATATCTAGTGAGCCAAATAATGAAGTATTTTATGAGATGTTATCAACAATCTTACACTTCAAAGCTTCTTGAACTCAGGTCTTGCTGTGGTTGAGGTGGAGTTCTGTCATCGCGATCATGTAAGCAAAGCTGAGAAATCCTGGAAATTCATTGCAAGTTCACTTCAACTTGTGCTAGGCTGCAATGTGGAGATTACAATCAAACTTGGACCTCGTCATCCCCGGAAGAATTTAAAATTAATGAACTCATGCTTTGGTTTGTGGAGTTGTCCTTGTGGAAAGCTTTCCAGCATCAATGATGGAAATTATTGGTCCGAATATTCTGATTTTGCCTCTGGAAGAGCTATAATAGGAGAAAAACCTGTTGAAACTTGTTCAATAGGCCATGGCTCCCTCTTTTCACCTATACATTGCCATTGTAAAGAAGCAGTAGCTGTTGTTAATGAAAAGAGCCGACGCGATCAAAGCCATGGGAGTCATGGGACCCTGTCCACTAATGCAATACAAGATGGCTCAACAAGAAAATCTCAGCTTAGAAGCCATTCACCAAAGCTAGACGGAATCAACCATGAAATTCAGGTTCTTTCCATTCAGGATCCCCAGGCTGCAAAGACAAACAGTAGCTTACAATCACCTAATGCTCCTCACAAGATCTGTTTGAGGGTCCAGCCGCAGGAAAAATTTGAGTTGTCTATTCCACAGAAACAGCCTTTTGAAACTTATTTCTGCGCCGATGATCCATATATTCTCTGTTCGAGTTCTAACACGCTTGGCAACAGTTCTAGAGATGAGGAGTTGTAAGCTTTACTAATCCTCCCCTCTTATTTTTCTTGCATTGCAGATTTTAACTGCTCTAGCTATCCCTTTCTTTTGCTATGTTGAAATTATAATGAAATATTTGCTCAAACAAATTACAGGAGATTATACAATGCTAACAAACCCGAGTTTTGTTTTGTTCTTTGTGTCCAGGCGACCAGGAAAGGAATCTGAATTACGGGTGAAGAAGTTACGTTGCTGGAAAGCCCCAAAGTTCATGCTTCGGAAGGTAACCGAAAGGCGTTTTTGACACTCCACATGATCATTATGCTGAAAGTAGTATATGTTGAGTTAAATTGAGTATGAATATTTACCGTTACAGGGTTCGCAGCTGAGGCAGCACCACCAAAGATGCCTATCCGGCGGATGGATCCTACCTTGCGCCACTTCAACGTAGTTTTCTGTAACGTGAAAATTTTCAACATAGCACTTATTTTGAATGGTCTGATCTAGATGCTGTACTGTAAAAAAAAAAAAATGTAGGCTTGCTTGATATAGGTTTATGTAAAGTGGGAACCTGCAATACTGCGAAATCTAATTTAACACTTGATGGAACTCAAAACTCAAAAGTTCTCGAAATTCACTTTGCTTATTCGTTTCAAATCATCTGGTTTTGGATTCACAGTTATTGCTTACATTAGTTATTTTTTTTCGATACATGTTTAGTCGTTCAAAGAGGCCAGCTCCTCTGGTAACAAATATGAACTCCTTAATCTGTGAAGCTTGTTTGATCATTTTACTGGTAAAATCCTTAAGACTGTTTTGCTCATATGATGTCTTCCATGTTTCTTCTTATTGGAGGCTAAATACGCCATTTTTTATTGCTAACTATAATCCACATTTATAGTTTGTTCAAACTGTTGAAAGATGCTCAATAGCTCATTGTTCAATAACCAATGAATTTGTTCTCTCTGTTGCTCTCTATTGCATGATTTGCATCACAAGATCAAAGAGGCATATAAACATGCACACACATAAATTGAAAAACATGTTATGTGAGTTACAAGTCAACAAAAATGTTCTGTACTAATAACAAGATCTGGTCTTACATATCTTCACCTTAAAATCATCACAAGTCTGAATTAGGAAAAGAAGAAATCTCATGATCAATATACCACCACCATCAAATTAAAACCAACTTTGATTCTTGTCGGCAACACAATTAGCTCCAATTGAGAAGTTGACTGGAAAACAACAATCCGGGGGCAAGCACAACCAAGGCATAGAGCTCCAAGAAGCCTCTGCTAAAGCAAGCATGAAATACAAGAGAACAACAACAGCCAAACACAAACCAAGCCAAGAACCTCCACTGTTGAAGATTTCCATTAATCTGAAATCTCAATCTGAAACCTCTCTAGTAGGACAAGAAAGGACCCTCAAGGCAATGAAATATAAGAATTGGAGATATGGGTGTTCTTAATACAGATGAATGAAGACATACATGCATGAAATCAATAATATATACTACTCTCCTTCAATAAGTATTGTTTGATTTTGTGCACATTCATGAACTTGAATTGAGTTAGTCTTGTAACTTGTAAGGTCTAGAACGAAAGGGAATACGTTTACAACTTTATGCAATTATCACATTCATGAACTTGGCTTGTCAGGGGTATAGTACATAGTACTGTAGTATTATATATGTGGCTTAAAAGTATTTATTGGGAATGACTAGATGCCCTTCATGTGTGCTTGAAATTCGAGGAAACCCAAGTTGCTATATTGTTAGTTTTCAACACAACTTGTGATGAGTTTGGTCTTTTTTGACTAGCAAATTAATTAAAGTTGACAAGAACAACAAATAGTGAAATGATTGGAACACTCTACCATAGATAAAAAGAAAATGTACATAAAACATGATGGTACAGGACACATAATTTTGTACCTAAAAAAAGATACATTACATATAAATAATACTATAAAATCAAATTAATTCAATCTAGCTAAGAGGGAAACAAGAATCTGGAGGCACACATGAAGTTATAGAATTCCAAGAAGCCTCAGCCATGACAAGTAGAAAGTAGAGAATGGCAAGAACAGAGAAAGCTATGATGACAAGCCATCCTACACCGCTTAAGAACACTTCCATTACCAAAGCACTGAAGAGATCTGAAATGTATAAAGAAGTAGAGAGAAGGGAAGTTAATACGATTATGAGTGAATGAATAGTGACGGAAAATAAGTTGTCATATTTGTTAGTATTTTTTGTTAGATATGTTCATGAATCATGATCAGTTGCGTCGGTTGTTAGACAAGAAACCATGGGCGGTCTCTGTGTGCCCATGATGTATGTCTGTTAAAATTTCATCCCTCACTAGCCCAAGTGGGCTTCAAACAAATAAAAATATTCGTTACATTATATTGAAAAAACTTGTTATATTTAAGGCTTTTTTTTTTTTTTTTTCCAAATAATTTTTGGGTGAAATTCATTCAATGAAGAGTGTCCAATGTCAGTGGTACCTTCAATAATATGCAGACCGCAGAGAAGTTCCAGCTAGGTAACAGCTAACAAGTAACAACTGTTAGGTCACAGTCATGGAATATTTTATGTACGTTGGATACTACAATGAATACACAATGGTCCAAATTTCATTGGAATTTGTGTCGCATGTATCACAATAAAATCACCATTATGTATCCGATTTATGTATCAAAAGTATATCAAAATATCATTTTCCAAATATATATGTTTCCTTAGCCGAAAAGAAATTATGGTCACCTCCAAAGTCCTAAGGCTCCAACCATTCACATCATTTTTTATACCGAGGCCTTGTTATGTTAGAGGTGTAGTTAATTACTAGGAGATAAGTTGGAGGGGAATTGAAATTAATATTGTTTGGTTGCCCAACTTCGCTTCAAGTTATCTCTAACTCAAATCCAATGGTGATAGATATCTCTCATTTACCCTCCCTTAGGAGAGTTGTCTTCTAGGAGTTTGTGAACATAATTACCTCTCATTAATTACTTTTTATTGTCCACATTCATCTCTTTTGTTTGAAGTGGACACGTTCGATTTATATCTTTTATTGTTTAAAAATTTGCATAAAGATAAACCACACATGAAAATATGATTTTTACGGTAAGTTAACCCCACTCGCACTACTATAAGTAGGCAAAAACGAACCAAACGAGGCCCAAAGCACTGTAGATTTTAAATCAAACACCATTTCATCTACAAGCGGTTGGTTGGCACAATTATAAGCGAGTAGTTGTCTCTTAACTAGTGACTTGAATTCAAATTATAAGAACGAAAACACCAATGTTGAAAGCTCCTTTCAATTATACGTCGTTTGGCTCGGAGCAAGCTCGGAGTAGTCGGATAGTGTAGAAACTTAATGGTTTAGACAAAAAAGAAAAAAAACACCATTTCATCTCCAAAATAATTTGGCTTAATTTGGTGAAAAATATATTAAGAAAAGATAGAGAAGTAGGAAGAAATTAGATGACCCTATCTAACAATTTTCTTAGCAAGCAGTCTACGGTTAATTTGTCAAGCATTTCTACTATTAAAAAAAAAAAAATCTCCAAGTCTAATCAGCCTTGACTAATTTAAATTCGAGCTAAGTTGGACTATAAAGAGCTACACAGCGTAACTCTTCCTTAAAAGTTCTAAAAGAACTTCATATCCAAAACTTGAACTCTAAACCGAACCTAAATCATCAGCCCAAGCTCATATTTTGGGTGTAAAGGTTTTCTTTCTTAGCAACTTATCATGGATCAAAAAAAAAAAAAAAAAAAGGACACTGATTTCAAGCCCAAATCTTAGATTTTAAGCATAGAGACTGTATGAATGAGTCCAATCTGAGCCAAGGCCTTCAAGAGAGACTTCAAAGACTTCAAATAATAACAATGTCCAGCCCATATGCATATTCTTAACAAAGAAGGAATATTAATAAGAGGAGGTGTGTTTTGATTAGGCATTCTTTTCCCCTTTTTTGTGTCATGATTTTTTTTTGTTGTCGGTTGATGGTTGCTGCTTCATAATAAGCCTTGTGTCTCCATGATCAGTAGTTGTTGGTGAAGACAATTAAAAGTCTGATACTAATATTACTTTTGAGATAGATTGTTTAAAATTATAATTTTGATGGTACTGTGTTTTCATATTATGATGTCTAACAATAGCTTTATTTATCCAATCAATTAAATAGATATATAACTCACTAATTTAGTGCGTGGTATTTGAATAAACAAGTAGTTAGTGGTTTGAGTCTAAAAAAGGGACAAGATAATTTTTTTCTTAAGGCATCTCCAACCCAACAACATTAAAATGGTGTAACACTAATACTATTCACATCAATTTTGATATAAAAGTGACATTAATACTATTCACATCTCCAATCTATCTACATATCTCTTACGCTATTTATTTTTTATCATTTTTTTATTCAATTCGATTTGCAATATCAAAATAATACAATTATAAAGATGGTTTTTAAAAATACAAAAGCAAAAAAAGAATAAAAAAATAATGAATAGTAATATGATATGTGAATAGCGGCACACCATAATGGTGTTGCACTATTCATTCAACGTCATCCACATGAATGGTGTTGAAATTTTGGCACTCCATTGGAGTGCCAAAATTAGATCACTGTAGCTCCACCTTGCCACTGATTGGAGTTGGTCTTATCAAAAAAAAAAAAAACATTTATCTATCCAAACTTATAAAACTTATAATGTTAATGAAAATTAAAAATGTATTAAGTTAAGTGAAGGACCAATATAGGATAGCGTGGCTAATAGTCACTTCTTATATATATATATATTTACCATGCAAGTAATTAATCAAGGCCCAAAGAACCACAATAGCATATTTATAATGATTCTCCATTTTGACTTTTTACTCAAAGTCCAATTACACAATCGATTAAAGTGCAAAATTGGAATCCATATTGAGCATGGGCACTATGATTGTTACCATGACCTAGCACATGAATCAAATCATTTTTATCTGCAAGCATGGTTGCTGTGGGGAATATTATTAGGTCTCAGAGAACTCAAAAAATGATGAAAAGGGTGGTAGCTAGGTAGCTAGCAAAATATATTTGGCTCATAGTGTTCCATAAAGCTTTTTATCAATCACTGTAATAATTAAAAAGTTACTCATCTATATTAAAATAACTCTAGATCAACTGAGAGAATTAATGCTATAAATTAATTATCCACTCTATATATATATATGTTTTCAATTTAATTTTAACATCTCATAAAAAAAAAATTAATTTTAACTACATTGTCTAGCTAAGGCGACCATGCGTCCACGATCATTCTAGAGTTCAAGAAAAAAAAGGCGAAGCATAGATATATTTTTATGTAACTATACGGGTGTCCGAACTTGTTTTTAGCCATTTTTTTTTACTTTGGCTCATCATCTCATGGAAGTCGATTGAGTGTCCGAACTCCATGGTTGGAAAGAAATCAAGAAAATATGATTGTAAATAACAAAACTTGTTGCCTCCGCCTCAATCAGAGTATCGATGCTCATTTTTTTGCCACTACCCACGTTCTACCCCTTGAGAGCCGCGAAGATTAAATATAAATAAACACATGTGGGCTGTTTTGAATCTTTTGATGATGTTGATATTTCGAAATGTATAGTTTGACAATTCTATTAATTTCGTTATATATGTTTGGTGGACAATGCCCTTAATTATGTCTGTTTGGGCTTAATCAAGCTAGATCGATTAGCTAATTCTAGCTATTTCCATGTGCCAAGTAGTTACGTTCTACAACTTCTAAATATGACTATATATACTAATTAATTCAAGCTGATAAGTGACGTGCATCTAATTATCTGATATCACGAAAAATATTTCACTTAACAAACAAACAAGACTAATCAAACTATTTCCGGACCACCATCATAACAAAGCAAACTTTATTTTGTGCTCCAATATTAAGTTGTCATTTTCAGTAATCACTTTATGTATAGCAACATATATATAATAAGCTACCTTTCTATTTCATGGAGAGCTTTATAATTAACAGATTATTTAGTGAGAGATGTGACCCAGTAACAAAGGAGACAATTCTTAAAAAATCAAATCATCACCATTTTGAATTGAGATTATTTTTATGAGAGGAGACCGATATATACACTAGTTTCTGCAGTGTGATACGCATGTTTTAACTTGCTCGCTATGCTTGCGAAAGTTTAATTAATTTAATTATTTATTTTTATATTTTAAAAGTATACTACTTTATTTTTATTCTAACTTTTTGACAACTAATTATAACTATTTAAATTTAATAGCTAGAAGGACCCTTGATTAAGGGAAGAATAATAAACTTAAGTGATGGTTGAAAGAATTAATTAAGGGTAGTAATTATTTTTTATAAACTAATCATTCATCCAAAAAAAATTTAGTTATTTATAAACTTATCTATATGTCTGATGCAATCAGATAATTTATTAAGGAGTTGAAGAATCAAATCTCTCTTTAGTAAAAGCATATGTCATCTCTTGTCTTACATAATCTAATATGTCCACTAGTATATTCACTACATCAACCCAAAAGGAAAAGCATTATACATTATACACTATCTATGGTCCATTCCTCCAATTCTTTTCTTCATATAATTCTCAGTGTATCCATGATCCTTGATTCATTGGTTCTCATTTCCATTTTGAAATTATATAGTACTACTCATAAAGATAAGAATTTATAAGCTTTTTGTGGAGGGCATGAAACCTTTCCATAAGAATGGCTAAGAAGAGATATAGGGCAGTTTATGCCCACTTATGCATGTGGTTGAGAGGGATAGAGAGGTTGAGGGATAGCCCTCAATGGTGACATGTCCTAATGGTTGACAGGGCATCACATTCTAATTCACATGCTATATATATTATTTATGTATGTATACATGCATATATATATATATATATATATATTGTAACCACTAAATTAATGTTCAATACGTAGCAAGAACATTATATACTTGTTGATTAAGAAGTTGGGCCATTCCCCCTCCTCTTCTACAGACAAACTTCATCCATTGTGTTTCTCTTTGCCTTTGGGTGGACATTAAGTCGTCCATTATCATTTAGAGCATGCACCACCTCTCTACATGTAATATATATATATATGCACGTCGACACCTCTATATGGACCTACAATACATAACATCGCGCATGACTTTATTTAATAATTCAATTCATATTCATCGGTCTCAATTAAATTAGTTATAATAGATCAAACAGTTTTTATTCAGCTTGATTTAATGCAATAACTATACAACAACAACAACAACGTAGCCTCAGTCCCAAATTAACTGGGGTCGGCTACATGGATCAAACTTTTCCATTGTGCTCGATTAAGTGCAATTGATGGTGAGCTTTGCAAACCATTCAAATCCCTCATAATCAATGCATCCCGTGTTAACTTTGGTCTGCCCCTACCTCGTCGAATTTCTACAGTTTCCATTGAGTCAAGTTTTCTAGTTGGGACATTTGTAGGCCGTCTTTGCAGGTGACCAAACCATCGCAACCGCCCTTCCCTAATCTTTGTATCAATTGGTGCTACTCCTACTTGTCTTTGAATTTCTATATTTCTTATTCTATCTTTACGAGTTTTACCACACATCCACCTAAGATCCTCATTTCTCGCTATGTTCTTTATGTAATTGTTGTTGCTTTACCGCCCAACATTCACTTCCATAGAGCATAGCATTGGCCTAATTGCGGTCCTATAAAATTTTCCTTTTAACTTAGTAGGAACATGTCGATCACAAATCACCCCTGTTGCACTCCGCCATTTCTTCCATCCAGCTTGAATTCTATGTGTTGAGTACACCCCTCTCCTGTAGACCCATATATATTAAACGAAATGCATAAATTAATGAAACTCATGAATACTCTTTAATAGGTAGAGCCAATATGAATGCATGTTAATTAGGTAAGTAAGGGTAATTAGTTGAGTACACCCCTCTCCTGTAGCTAGTATAGATAATAGAAGGTTAACTATATGGCTTGGGAGGTTGGGGTGTCGGTGACGTTGACATTCTTAAAGCGTTACATTGACGTGTTTTGTGGCTCATTAAAGAAGAAATTAATTCTATTATATAATTAATGGTATCTAGCTAGAAACTGAAACAATATAATGTTGTATAATGCGTTAATAATTAAATGGTCCGCATGTACGACCGTTTTGCTTGTGTGACCGATTTGCTATAGATATCGTGGGTCGTGGTCCTTCCTTCTACGGTCGTGATCATCCGTTCAGTTTCGAGTACTACTGTTCATTGTAACGTCTAGTTGCGGTTTTGTTGGTCTGTACGTTATGGATTCAATTATTTTTTGTTCTTCGCTGTTCTTCTTTTGTCATGGACTCATCTTAGACAGAAATAAAAACGAAAGATTAAAATAATTTTAATCAATTCGTACATCGTAACACATTTATATACACAGCTAATAAAAACAAAGTGCCCAACCCCATAACACCAGCCACACTAGTAGAATTGTTAATTTAATTGTCTACATATGACTTCTAATTAATCCTCCAAAAAATTAACCCTAATTAATAGGCTGCTTAACACTTATATTCATACCATGTGTGTACGTGTACCCCTTTGTTAGGGAAGTGAAATAAGGACCTAGAAATTAATGGTGAGAGAGATCAAGAAAAAAGCTAAGATCGATGTTTGGTACTTAGAACTAATATATTACAATTATAAGTACAAGCTTAGGAATGGAAATTATAGGTAAACGTATTGAAAATGCCATGCATTTATTTATCTCACAAATTAATGTTGTTATTTCACAGTACATTATATTGTAGACACGGATTATAATACTTTAAATTCGATTTTGCAACACTAAATAATAATTTAGCTAATAATTAGTTGACAACTTAATTGAAAGTTATAAAAATAGCTATAAATTGATAAACTAATTAATGAGATTCATATTGTTTGAAAAAATTAACTAATTAAATAATTAATAGATATATATCAAATCATATTTGGTGATATGAAGAAGGCATCGTCTGTCGAAAAAATAAAGTTTAGATAAGTGCTCGATTCAACTCTTGCTAATTAGTCGAAAAAAAAAATAAGTCATTTTAATTGAGTGTTCTACAACAACAACAACAATATAACTCTCATCCCAAATTAAGTCGAAAAAAAAATCAAACTTTTTCATTGTCTTCATTTTAATTGAGTGTTCTAATATTATTTTTTTATTTTTTATTTTTGGTCTGTCAACTTTTAGTGTTCTAGCACTTATTTATCATCTCTCAAGAAATGTGAGGAGGTGCATACCGAGAGAGAGAGGCCATCGGCGGCGAGAGTCCCCACGCCACGTGGAACAAAAAGGCCAAACGATTGGTGGATATCGAATTCCACGCGTCGTTGTTGCGAAGCTGACACGTCCCAAGTGGATGACAACTTGGATATGTTACGATGTACCAATCGCTCCCTCTCGTTACCAAGCCACAGCACCACGTAGGCGGCGATGCGAAAAAATCAACGGTCCTAGCTGGATCAAATCCTCAATGGACGGCTGAAATCCCGACTGATGTGACACCTCTGTTGTGGTGGGCCCACCGCAGGGACAGTGCTCACATGGGAGAACGTGCTCTCTATCAAAAATTTTGACCCAACGAAACACAGCCTCGGGGACGGCCCTCTCTCCATACGACACGTGTTCGTTCGGAAATGAATCTCTGACTTTCCTCCCGCCACGTCACCAGGCATTTTTTTTTCTTTTTCTACCGTGGAAAATCCGGCGTATTTTACGCATACAGTAAAATTTTCAATTAGAATAATGCAATGATGCTAATTCTCATTTGCTCAATTAGTATAATAATACATGTGGTGTATAAATGTGTGTTTATTAATTATAATGGCATCTTTCCAACGTGATTATGTACATATTTGAAAATGCTCAAATTCAACTTTTGTTAGATGAGTGAAATTGCAACTTTTGTTGATATAGCTAGCTAACACAATAATAGGTTCGAATTGTATTAAAGTTATTTATAAAAAAAATATTTATTTATATATAATTGACAAAAAATCGAGTATAGAATATAATAAAATATGTTTTGATATGGTAATTTAACTCTCTTTGAGTACTGACTTAATCGGTTGCGGTGTGATTCATTTTAAGATGTGTGTGCGCTCATTACGAGGTGTATTATCAATCGACAAACGATATACTGCATGAACCATACCCTTTTATGGAGTGGATCTTTATTGACCATAATGCTCCTAAATATTGTTATTTAAAGATTAATACGAAATACGGAGTAGTAATTAGTATAAGCTAACATGCATGCACAAAAATGAGACATTATTCCTAAACTAAGCTAAAAATCATTTATAAGCTGCTGAGCTCATTGTTTTTGTCAACATTTTGGTCCGAACAAAAAGAAAAGGACGTGTACAAAAGACGGTCATTACTTGAAAATATACAAAGAATACAATGATTTAGAAAAAGCCTTGCACACTATAAGGCTAGGAAAAGCAGGGCTTTTATTGGGACCCCAAACAGGTATCTAGCTCTCTAACTGTAAACGTTAGAAAGACAGTAACGAGAATAGACAAAAGTGCCATTAATTAACAGCGGCAATTAAAGCTCAATGCATGTGCAAGCTCGATCAACTTCAGCCTGGCAAGGGACTCAATATTGCATCAGACATATAATCAAAGATTTTTCTCTATAAACATCTGAAAACACGATAATAGACAAACTTTATTAGAATCATATAATGACAAACAAAATTTTTAATAAAAGGAAAGAAAAATTAAATCCGACAAACAAGAGAAAATTAAGAAACTATCCACTAAATGAAAAAAACTTAAAAAAATCAATCCTACAGTCATATAAATCCACGCAAAAAAGGGTTGAGAAATAGATTACGTACTATTTGTAACAAGAATGTTATCAATAATCTTCACAATTTTAATCGTAGATTTGTAGTTTATTAAATGAATCAAATACAAAAAAGAAGTGATTTGAACCACCTCCGATCAGGAAGAAGATCAACGGTGGCTCAAAATCTATAATCATCATGAGAGATTCATATTTTCGACGTCAAATTCTACTCTAAACCAACAACCGTCGATTGTCCGAGTGACAATGAACTTGATTTACTTCCTCTTTAATTTAACATAATCTCAAGTTTCGAGTCCTTAGAATAGAAGAAATAAGATAAATACGATTAATCGCATACAACACGAAAAATCAAAAAAATAAAAAGAACACTAGTATGAAAAGAAAAGAAAAAAAAAAAAAAAACATGTAGGCACGTAGACATACTGAGTTGACTCGTGATTCTATGTGTTCAATTAGTGTGCGCGGCGCGTGTGTGAGAAATGAAATCATAACCACGTTGGTTGATTTCGATAATTTAGTGGGCCCGTATAGGAAAATGCCCAGACTATACTAGTGAGAGAAAGTAGAGAGGCGTTGGATTGCTTAACGGCCAAACTACCAACAAAATTGGCATCCCGGAAAACCGGAAATCACGAGGAAGGCGGGCCCCACATGTTTAGTTAGTTCATTCCCGCCCTCTATAAATCCCCCCTCCACTCCCCCCATCCCCTCTCACACTCCTCTCTCCCTTTTCTTTCAAAAACCCCAAACATCCATCAATGGCTTCTCCCAATCTTCTTCTCTCAACAATCTCTCTTCTCCTCCTTTCTCTCACTCTCCCCTCCTCTTCCTCTCCTGTCCAAGACCCTGAACTAGTAGTTCAAGAAGTCCATCAGTAAGTATTCGAGCCGAGAGTTTCATTAGTCAGAGTTATGACGCTCATTTCTTTTCGTGGCTTAATTAATGAATTAATTGAATTTTTAATTTGGTTTTAGGAAAATCAATGCCTCTAGGAGGAACTTGGGGTACCTCTCTTGCGGCACCGGCAACCCCATCGACGACTGCTGGCGGTGCGACCCAATTGGGAGAAGAACCGCCAGCGTCTAGCCGATTGCGCCATCGGCTTCGGAAAGGATGCCATCGGGGGACGAGACGGCCGGATTTATGTTGTCACCGACTCGGGGGATTACGACGTTGTCAACCCCAAGCCGGGGACTCTCCGGTACGCCGTCATCCAAGACGAGCCTCTGTGGATCGTCTTTGCAAGGGACATGGTGATCAAGCTGAAGGAGGAGCTGATCATGAATTCATTCAAGACCATTGATGGGAGGGGAGCTAGCGTGCACATTGCTGGAGGGCCTTGCATTACCATTCAATACGTGACTAACATTATCATACATGGTTTGAACATACACGACTGTAAACAAGGTGGGAACACTAATGTGAGAGACTCTCCGAGTCACTACGGTTTTAGAACCATCTCTGATGGCGATGGTGTCTCCATCTTTGGAGGAAGCCATGTTTGGGTCGACCATTGCTCTCTCTCTAACTGCAATGATGGGCTCATAGATGCCATCCATGGCTCCACTGCCATCACCATTTCGAACAACTACTTGACCCATCATGACAAGGTCATGCTCTTGGGCCACAGTGATACCTACACCCAAGACAAGAACATGCAGGTCACCATTGCTTTCAACCACTTTGGTGAAGGCCTAGTGCAGAGGATGCCAAGGTAAATTCATTCAAACCAGACCAAAAACAGAGCAAAACATCATTTAATTAAATTACAGCAGTAACTAACAAATGG
The DNA here is from genome assembly GCA_039657365.1 of Stephania yunnanensis. NCBI lineage: Eukaryota > Viridiplantae > Streptophyta > Magnoliopsida > Ranunculales > Menispermaceae > Stephania > Stephania yunnanensis. Next base: position 53,434,682 of record CM077589.1, on the reverse strand, counting down.
TTTTTTTTTTTTTTTTTTTTTTTTTTTTTTTTTTTTTGTGATTGGGTCCTCCTCATGCAGGTGTAGACATGGCTACTTCCATGTGGTGAACAATGACTACACACATTGGGAAATGTATGCTATTGGTGGTAGTGCATCACCTACCATTAACTGTCAGGGCAACAGATTTCTTGCACCAAATAATGACAACAGTAAAGAGGTTAGATTTCACTTTTTTTTTTTTTTTTTTTTTACTTTTCACTTTCTCAGTCACTTATCTCTTGATTTGAGTGAGTGAATTTTTGACTGATGTACAAGAGTACATACTGTAATGAAATAAATGTAGGTGACTAAACATGAAGATGCACCAATGAGTGAGTGGAAGAATTGGAATTGGAGGTCTGAGGGGGATTTGATGTTGAATGGTGCATTCTTCACACCATCTGGTGCTGGAGCTTCATCAAGCTATGCAAGGGCTTCTAGTTTGGGAGCAAGGCCATCTACCCTGGTGAGTTCACTCACAATGGGAGCTGGAGCACTCAACTGCAGGAAAGGCTCGCGTTGCTAATCGGCATGATGATTAACAAGGCGAGAATTGTCCAAGAATTGGCGCGATTTGATTAATCTAATTTAAGGGTACTTCAAAGGAGGGAGAACCAGTATATATATATAGGAAGTGTTGCATTTGAATTTCGGAAGCAATTCAATTAGGCTTTTGATTCTTCTTTCGTTGTTTTAATCTTATATTACAACCTCTGGCCTGTTTTCTTGGAGACCCATTAGAGATTCTTTGCATGGAATCCTTTAAATTAATGGGACTAGCAGAAACAAGTGCAGTAGTGTTGATAGATTGAATTTTATATGTATTTGGCTCCAAACATCAATTGAAGTCTTTACGCAGTCTCTCTCTCTCTCTCTCGCTTTGTTTGTTTCTTTGGTGTGTTCAAGCAGAATAATGTGCCTCAAAAGACCCAAAAGAGAGCCAACAACACCCCCAACAAAATAAAAGACAAGTTTTACTCCAACTCCTTTGAAAAAATTAATATCAGGTCAAGATTTGTTACTGACACAAGTATATTCCATTTAAACTTAAAAAAACTACATACACACCAAACGAAGGTGCTTTGGAGTGGTTCGACACTCAAACAATTTGAGAAAACATCTCGAGTTTGAGACTCAACTAATGTAAAAATTACTATTGAAAGAGCTTTATCCTTCACTCGGCTCCAATTCAGAATATTAATTCGAATATTCGAATACCAAGGACTGCAAGACTGAAAATACAATGTTCAAAAAAGTACAAATTAATTATACAGTAACCAATTTTTTCTACTTCAATGCATGAGTTCCTAATTTGAAATTACTCAAAAAGGTGTTATGAAATGATGCTAATAAGACAATCAAAATTAAATAAAGGGTTCATTAATTGGTCCCCCTAGGGTGCATTTTCAGATGAATTATGTAGACTAGGTGTGTTGAAGGGTCAGTGAGGGCACTGGAGATCACATGCCACACCGGTCCTCTTTAATTTGAGTCAAATCTTTTATGGACAAATTGCGCATACGCCCACTTTGTGTTTGTTTGAAATAAGCATCCTTCAACCATATACGCATTGTTATTCAACCATGTGTAATTGCTTTGTAAAAGTTGTTGTCTCCCTTGTTGCATTTCTCATTAACTCACACCACCATCACTCATTATGGCAACTTTTTTTCCCTCATGACTAGCATTCTTGATCTAACATGCTTGATTAACTCTTTTTAATTATTGTTCTCATTGGCGTTGGTTGAGTGGTAATTAAGTTCGTTTTTAATACGCTGATCAAGACTAATGTATTGAGTTCAAAACTTACTCACTTCTTTCTCATCCCTTCAATTTCTTTTTTCCATTCCGTGATAGGAGCAATTAAGGACCCTCGATTCTCGGGTCTACCAGTGTTAACGACAATGACATGGATAACCTAGAGTATCAAAAAAAAAAAAAAAAACTTTAATTGCTACCGAACCAATAGTACTCCATAAACGTTACTGCTAATTTGATTGAGAAGGATTAAGAAATTGAGAAAGAATAGTTTGAAACAAAAATTAGTTTCTCCTTTTCTTGTCATGTAGGGTAGAATTGAAAAGAAAAGGTAAGCTTGATAGACACTCTTTAGATAGTAATTTTCTCCGCTGATTAAGGTAAAAGAAGAATCGAAGATGATGTTGACAGGAGAATTGAATTTAAACCACAGTTAAAAGTGGGCATCATTGATCACGTCGAAGAATGAGACCCTACCCTACCATGTGTAGAAGCCTTTGATTGTGAGAGTCTTCTCAGCAAATTAAGCAAATGTGATAGCGACCAGAACCAATTTCCTTAGCCGAAACCAAAAGATCAAACGTCCACCACATGCCATGTCTCGGCTATCCCTTGTGCGCCCATGTTAAAAAGCACTGGCTGAACACTGAATGCCAGATTTCAGTTTTCAGCTTTATAAGAAGCTGAGAAATATTAATAAATGGCGGCAGATAGAGAAAATCAACTATAGAAGGCGTGAAGGGGCGAAGTATAAATTTGTAAGAGCATACGTATGCCAAAGGCTTGTAGATTTTGTAAGATCGATCATGTTTAGGAATCTAAGTGGGGGTCCCCTACTTTTATACTTGATTTACTGAATCTTATTCATCTTAAAACAATAGTCCTACATAGAAGCAATGGTGGGTCCAATGGAACCACAACTGAAACTACACAAGTGTGCATGCAATTCCCAAACTAACTGGATTCCACATTTGTCCTTCTATTGGTACTTCACATGGAGAAGGCATTGTGTAGTTCCATCTGCAATGTGGGTCTCAACATGTTTGTGAGATTTCATGCCAAATCGCAAAGCCCCCTAAAACCACCAATTTTGTGTGGTTGATGAAGTACAATCAGTGCAGAATGTAGTAGGACATTGGTGCAGTAGCAGTTCTGGGCAGCCAATAAATGCTGAGATGAGGACCTCAGACTCTGATGAAACTGAAACTCGTTAAACATTGAAGTGCAGTCTGTGATGGGTATGTAGTAAATGTGGGCGAACTTAAATGGTAAATCAGTACTCAGTAGGGACCCATGTTGTCTTGTTGTGTGGTTCCTGCTCATACCGACATCAAATAATCCTTATTTTGGTCTCATTGTGTAGGCTGTGCAAATTAATCCAATCTTTCCACAAACCAAATCAATCCATCAATCCATCAATGGGTTGAAGTGTTACATCGACAGTTCCTAATGGCTATTAGCACGCATTAGAACCCTAATTGGGGAAAAAATTACCCAAATACAGCAAAAATTAGTTTAAATGAGCAAACCAATTGTGCGTTTTTTTTTATTCTTGGTATAAGTTATATCGCCTTTTCAGCTATTAGGGGAGGAAAAATTTTTGGCCTACGTGGACACATAAATAACGCCTTTTGAAAATGCGTTATTCACGTGGACGACACGTTGGATAAACAAACGCATTTTCAAAATGCGTTATTCGTGTTATTTAGATATATCAATCAACGTGGATGTCCAGGTGGATTGGTTGGAACCGATTTACACGAATATCGCATTGTGTAAATAATATTGGGTGTCCACGCGGGATGTCTACGTGGAAAAGATAAACAAGAATAGCGTTTGTTTCCCGGTACACGTGGGAAAGACAAAAGTTTAAAGGATGAGTTGCATGGTTACTATATATGGATTGTACGGGTTGTCGCATCGCGATATGTGTGTGACGTTTGCATGGGGTGCATGGTCTATAGTGGATATGCATGGGTTGTCCCCTCGAGATACGTGCATGACGTTTGCATGAATTGTCAACCTCGAAATACGTTTATGTCGTTTGCATTAGTTATCCACCTCGAGTTACGTACATGACGTTTGGATGGTTTGCAACTTTGCATGGACTGCAGCATGTTACATGAGTTGTCTACCTCGAAATATGTGTTTCACATTCGCATGATTTGCATGAATTACACGACGTTGCATGAGTTGTCCACACCTCGAGATATGTGTGTGAAGTTTGAATTGTTCGCACGAAGATGTATGGCTCGCCCACCTCGAGATACGTTTGTGATGTTTGCATTGACTTTACCACCCTTGAGACACGTGCGAGTCTTTTGCATGATTTACTTGAATTTTACGAGGTTACATGAGGTGTCCACCTTGAAACACATGTGTGGCATTTGCATTGTTTGCATGGATTAAGCGAGGTTGTATAAGTTGTCTACCTCGAAATACGTGCGTGAGGTTTGCATGGATTGCAACAAGTTGCATGAGTTGCACGAGATTGCATGGGTCGCCCATCTCGACATACGTGTTTGACATTTGCATGAATTCTCCACCTCAACATACATACGTGACGTTTGTATGAGTTATCTACGTCGATACGCGTGCATATCCTTTACATGGGTTGTCTACCTAGAGATACGCAAGTAACGCGGATTGTCCATCTCAATATGCACGTGTCGTTTGCATTGATTCTCTACCTCGATATGCGATATTTGAGTTGAACAAATAAATCATTTTCAAAAAGAGTCATTCATAGAGTTTATCATTTTGTATAGATAACTTCTTTTGAAGCTATTAATACAAGTATCTTCCACCTCACTAATCGATGCATATCACCTCATCATCAATAACTCCTTTTGAAAATGAGTTATACATAACCACCTTATGTTTTTTGAAAAACACCCCTAATTGGTGCTAGCGTTACCTTGGGCATGTACATAATGATAGTATTTGTTGGGTTCAAAATCTGAATCTGAATAGCTAGTTTGAAACGGTGGGAAATTTTGGGTTCTTGGAAGTGTAAGGTCAAAAGTTCAGGCTCACATTTCATTTAGGTTCCCGAGCAAATGCTGTGTGAATAGATGGGTTTCCCCATGGAGGCAGAGGAGAGGCACGTGACTTTAGTCATGAGTCATGGTCGCCTTACTCTGAGTCTCTGACCAAACATTGCATGGAAGGACTCCACAACATTAACTCTCCATGCGCAGAGACATCAAGAAGAAAAATGTTCTCCACTGCAGATCTTGCAGGGCCAGCCAACAAGAAGTGAAACCAAGATTAAGCTAACCTAAACCATTGGATTATGGATCCAAATCTGGAGGTATCTCTCTGCACTCGATGTCTTTTTTTTTTTTTTTTTCAATACTATGATTTTTAAGACTACCAATCACTATTCTGTAGAATACATCCACTTAAAAAGAGACGTAACTCGAAAAATTAAAAGATTCAACCACGAAACTAACATACGTGTCTATGCTAGGTTACAAAAACATTATATTACACCAAGACCAGATTCGAGAAGCCCTATGGCTAGTGTCACGGGGTCAATTGAGAGAGGTTTTCCCTAAGGAATTTTTCGCTCTCAACCAGCCCTGTGATGCCTAGGGACCGTCCCTAGTTCAAGACAACCCTATGCGCAATGCGAATACTAAGTCACACAAAGCAAGCAACAAAGCAACAACAATACAATGGACAAGGAAATGTTTATTAGCTCTCTATGGAATTACAACCCTCGGTACAGACATTGTGCATCTACTCATGCAACCATATGCATTTTCGTACTACACCGATCCTCTCGGATGCTCTATTGATCCCTCGGATGCCTAGATTATTCTCCGATTGGATGCCCCCTCAAGCATCCCCGCTCTCGGCTTTATAGCCCGGCCAGACGGCGATTACAACACCAATTAAGCCTACATTAAACACCACCCCCTTAATGTGCGCTAGCTACCAAACCGTCCGCCCTCCTTGTCGCCACTAGGATGAAACCGCCCACCATTCGGGACGACCCCTTGATCACGCCCATGATCAAGGTAATCAATGAGCAATACCATAATCGCTCCCATTTGTAACCGCCACCACTTGTAATGACCACCATTATCGTCCCGGCCCACCAAACTCGGACTTGCCTTGGTCATGCCCATGACCAAGGTAGTTAATGAGCCCTTTCGTAACCGCTACTACTTGCTTGCTCATATAACTCGCCATTTGATCTCCCACGCCTCGTGGTTCATGCTTCTCTACGGACAGAAATGCTTAACTTTGCTCGGGTCCGTTCGTGCACGTCGGTGCTAGCCGGGGCTCGTCGAGTCCCACCGGCTCGGGGTGGTCGGAGCATGGGCTCGAGGGACTTACCTTGGCATGATGCCCAAGGCATGCTCGAGGGTAAACCATGCTACCGTGCACACACCACCCCTAGGAGAGACCACCTCCCCTTATAGTAGATGTTAAGCCGTTTCCTCCGCTCCAATAGAAAACATCCCAAAGTGAGACCAAGCGTACTTTGACCAGGGTCAACGCCCAGGTCAAGATTTGTCAACTCAAGCCAAGGTCCGCCTTACCCAAGTCTTTCTCAAGCCTAAGGCACCATCGCGCCCGAGGAAATGTGTCCGAACCTTGCCCGTGCCAAGGATCGTACCTAACTCTGCCAAAGAATACCTAAGTCCGCAAGGCGCGTGCCAAGGCGTGCCAAGGTACCGTGCCAAGGAAAATCCCGCGCTCGTCCCGCGCGCTCGCCCATGTGCCGCATCCATCCGCGCTCAACCGTATGCGCGCGTCTGTCCGCATGCGACCATGCGCTCGCCCGTCCGAATGCGCGCGCCTATGCGCGCACGATCGCGCGCGCTCACGCGTCCTACGCGCTCGCCCGCGTTCTTGCGCGCATGCACGCCCGCGCTCCGCGCTGCGTGCTTGCCTTACGCGCTCCTGCGTGCCGCATCCCGCGCGCGTACCCGTGCTCCACGCCCATGCGTCTCGCACTAAGGTACGACCGCGTTTCACCTTGGTACTGCTTTTGGCGATGCGCTACGTCTAGACCCGCGCCTAGACGTCTCCATGCGCCGTGCCTAAGCCCACGCTTAGACACCTTTGTGCGTCCCATATGCACACACACATATCACCGTAGGCCATGCTGCAACCCTCCGAAGTCCAACATCTAACCTCCACGGAACCACCCAAGTCCTCCGGAACTTGGTCATTTACTAGGTTACCGATCGCCAGCTGCCCCGTCTGTCGGGTCTCGCTTTTAGGGGTGTGACAAACATCCCCCGCCGAATTGTTCGATGCCCTCATCGAACGCTCCAACTCGCTCGTTCACCAAGCCGTTGCCCATCGAAGCAACATACCTCCATCGGATCACGTACTTGCAATGCCACCAACCTTGGTGCATTGCCTTTGCCCCTGCCTCGCATCGCTGGAACAAAGCACGGCTTCTTCTCATCCATGATCAGCAAGCCATGAAGTGATGGAATCACGGCGACTCTCCCGGCCACCAAGAAATCATTTCCCGCAATGATCTCAAAATCGTCTAACGGAATAGCAACCAGGTTTACCTTGCCATCCCAAGCACCAATCCGAATATCTACGTCCAAAGCTACCCCCGCGGCCTTCTTTGGTTCGGAATTGACTGCCTTCACCATACTTGCACTCTCCGCAAGCTTCAAACCAAGCTTCCGAGCTAGGTTCACTGCTATCATCGAATGTGTGGCCCCCGTATCGATCAAGCACCTTCACCCTCTCGGTGATTGACTTGAGCCTCCACGAACATCGGTCCCACCGATGCTCACTTTGTGCACCGCACCGTGTTGATCAACCGCAGGGGTTTATTCGAACCTCATGTTCGTCCACCACAATCGCATTCAGCTTCTCTCTTTTTGGGCACTCCTTTGCCACATGAGGACCGTCACATATGAAATGAGCCTCGCTTCCCTTTTGATGCTTTGGCACTAGCATCATCTTTTGAAGAAGACTCCTCCTCCTTCTTGGATCTACCCGCTCGATCCTTCTCCTTGTACTTCTTTTCTTTCTCTTCAAAAGAAGTACCGCTGGTTTTGTAATCAACCAGACTATCCGCCACCGCAATTGCACTCGCAAGTCCTTCACGCCTTGCCGTCGCAGACTCCGATCGCGCCCATCCTTGCAATCCAAAGAGTGAAATTGAACAATTTGTCCTCCTCGGACATGTTCTTAATGTCAAGCAAGAAGGAAGAGAATTCCTTCACGTATTCTCTAACCGTCCCTTTTCGCTTCAACCGGCGTAACGCCTCCCGTGCTTGCCATGCCGCATTCGTGGGTAGGAATTGCTCCTTCAATTCCCGTTTCGGCGCCTCCCACGTCTCAATCTTTGGTCGACCAGCCAGCCTACGTCGTTGTCAACTCGGTTCGCCACCAAAGCTTTGCATCTCCTCGAGATACATTGAGGTCAAGGTAACCTTCTTGCCCTCCTCCGTGCCAGTATTCGCAAAATACTGCTCCATGTCCCAAAGAAAATTCTCAAGCTCCTTAGCGCTCCGCTTCCCTGAGAATTTCTTTGGCTCCGGTATTTTGGTTCGAGATTTAACCGTAACGGCACCCTCCGAGGATCCGCCCACGGCTCGCTTAAGCACCTTCACCTCCATTGCCATATCCGCAAGAATATCGGTGGTTTGCTCTACCACAGAGCGCACATATGCTTCAAGCTCTTCGAATCTCGTTTCCCACAAAGCCATCGTGGTTGCTTGTGACCCCTCCCTGGCCACCAGCGACGCCACCAACCTTTCCAAGCCTTCAATACGCGCCGACGATGTTGAAGACTCTGCCTGTTCGCCCGAATGACATTGTTGCCAATTGTTGTTCTAAGTGAGCAACCCTCTCACTTAGTTCGCCTGCTGCTCTTGTTGCCATCGTCTCCGAATGCCACAATTGTCACGTTCGGAGAGTTGTCTCTAACACCAATCTCACCAACCGAGATCAATCACCTCCACCGAGGCTCTGATACCAACTGTCACGGGGTCAATTGAGAGAGGTTTTCCCTAAGGAATTTTTCGCTCTCAACCAATTCCCGTGATGCCTAGGGACCGTCCCTAGTTCAAGACAACCCTATGCGCAATGCGGAATACTAAGTCACACAAGAAGCAACAAGAACAACAATACAATGGACGACGCAAGGAAATGTTTATTAGCTCTCTATGGAATTACAACCCTCGGTACATCGTGCATCTACTCATGCAACCATATGCATTTTCGTACTACACCGATCCCTCGGATGCTCTATTGATCCTCTCGGATGCCTAGATTATTCTCCGATTGGATGCCCCCTCAAGCATCCCCGCTCTCGGCTTTATAGCCCGACCAGGACGGCATTACAACACCAATTAAGCCTACATTAAACACCACCCCCTTAATGTGCGCGGCAGATTACCAAACCGTCCGCCCTCCTTGTCGCCACTAGGATGAAACCGCCCACCATTCCGGACCCCCTTCGATCACGCCCATGATCAAGGTAATCAATGAGCAATACCATAATCGCTCCCATTTGTAACCGCCACCACTTGTAACATGACCACCATTATCGTCCCACCACCAAACTCGGACTTGCCTTGGTCATGCCCATGACCAAGGTAGTTAATGAGCCCTTTCGTAACCGCTACTACTTGCTTGCTCATATAACTCGCCATTTGATCTCCCCACGCCTCGTGGTTCATGCTTCTCTACGGGACAGAAATGCTTAACTTTGCCTGGGTCCGTTCAGCACGTCGGTGCTAGCCGGGGCTCGGAGTCCCACCGGCCGGGGTGGTCGGAGCATGGGCTCGAGGGACTTACCTTGGCATGATGCCCAAGGCATGCTCGAGGGTAAACCATGCTACCGTGCACACACCACCCCTAGGAGAGACCACCTCCCCTTATAGTAGATGTTAAGCCGTTTCCTCCGCTCCAATAGAAAACATCCCAAAGTGAGACCAAGCGTACTTTGACCAGGGTCAACGCCCAGGTCAAGATTTGTCAACTCAAGCCAAGGTCCGCCTTACCCAAGTCTTTCTCAAGCCTAAGGCACCATCGCGCCCGAGGAAATGTGTCCGAACCTTGCCCGTGCCAAGGATCGTACCTAACTCTGCCAAAGAATACCTAAGTCTGCCAAGGCGCCGTGCCAAGGCGTGCCAAGGTACCGTGCCAAAGAAAATCCCGCGTCGTCCGCGCGCCGCCCATGTGCCGCATCCATCCGCGCTCAACCGTATGCGCGCTCTCGTCCGCATGCGACCATGCGCTCGCCCGTCCGATGCGCGCGCCTATGCGCGCACGACGATCGCGCGCTCACGCGTCCTACGCGCTCGCCGCGTTCTTGCGCGCATGCACGCCCGCGCTCCGCGCCGCGTGCTTGCCTTACGCGCTCTCGCGTGCCGCATCCGCGCGCGCGCACCGTGCTCCACGCCCATGCGTCTCGCACTAAGGTACGACCGCGTTTCACCTGGTATCGCTTTTGGCGATGCGCTACGTCAGACCCGCGCCTAGACGTCTCCATGCGCCGTGCCTAAGCCCACGCTTAGACACCTTTGTGCGTCCCATATGCACACACACATATCACCGTAGGCCATGCTGCAACCCTCCGAAGTCCAACATCTAACCTCCACGGAACCACCCAAGTCCTCCGGAACTTGGTCATTTACTAGGTTACCGACTGCCTAGCCAGTCCTGTCGGGTCTCGCTTTTAGGGGTGTGACAGCTAGCTAGACCTTGATCACCCTAGGCGTGTAGTAGTTCACCAAGAGTATCATCCAGGTTAACCACCTAAAAGAAGAGCATTTGTCAACTCAAGCCTACACTTCACCTAAGCAGCAGCTAAGTACTCCAATGTAATCCTCACTTGAAAGAACATCTTTCACACACCAAAGTTGCAGAAGTAAATGATGAGGCAAACCTACAAGTATATCTCACATCACTCAACGATGTCAAGTGGGGATTATTGTTTAGGGCCCCATTGCCGACACAAATAACAAACAGTAACAAGTTTCTATTATTCGATTGATTAAGAAAATGACAAACGACAATTTTGTCAATTTTGTCAACAACAACAAAAATTGCACTCTAGTTTTAACTTGTCAACAAAAACTTTCTTACCATCACCTAAATTTTCATTCCCCAAAAATATCACTCAACGAGTTGAACAAGCCAAGTCGTATAAACATCAAAGGTTTAACACAAAACACAAGCACTAAAAGAAGTAACAAAATTACCCAATACACGGTAATAAAGTGAGAAGGAAAAACAACGGTTCCACTCATCAACACTACCCTTCTACAAAAACATAGTTTCCAATATTCTAGATAAGCTTCTTTCGTTCCTGTAGGAAACATCTAAAATTCTAAATCAATAAAAAGTAAAGCAGCTCACAGTATCGAGAACAAAATCATAAAAGGCCGTGAATCTAGATCTGACAAAGAAGAAAATTAAATAAGGATCGATACACGACTACCTTGCTGATCAGTAATCAGATGGAGAAATTACATCGTCAATTTTGAGAATCATCTTCACCACTTGTGTAGCCAACATGATTTGTTGTTGCTTCCCAATTAGAGTCTCAAAGACATTTTGCTCGCGCATATTATTGGTCCCAACATCATTGCAGTCAATCCCACAGCAAGGATTGTTCTCCTGCAAATGTAAAAATTGATCTTTTAATGAATGAGAAAGTATAGAGATTGGAGAATGCTAAAAATGATGTCTTTAACACCCAGAAAAGAGGCTATGAAGTAAACTGCCAGTACATTTATTTGCATTTTACCTTAATCTGCTGAGATTTGACTGCAGACAGTGTTTCAATTGGTTGTAGGCCGCTGTTCTCCGATAATGCCATAGGAATTGCATCCAAAGCATCAGCAAATCCCCTGATCGCATACTGAAAGCCCCAAAAGGCACAAAGTTAGGTACATGGAAATCCTTCTTGGCAGATATATCAGAGAAAGCAACAGAAACACTGTACCTGCTCAACTCCAGGATATTTATCAGCAGCTGCTTCCACAGCAATCGAACAAGAAATCTCAGCAGAGCCACCACCATAAACAATAGAGTTATTGCGGATAAGATTCCTAGCAACGCATAGAGCATCATGCAGACTGCGTTTTGTCTCCTCAATCATCATTTTATTACCTACAAGAATAAACAAATGGCAATTGCTCAATCATATTTCCCTGTTTCTTTGATGACATTCAAAACTTCGAAACCAGAATCCTACGAGAATAATAATAACTAAAAAAAATTAAAAACCTAAAATACCAAAACAAATAAAAAAAGGAGAAGATTACGACCAACTAAATCAGGAAAAATGATATAATTAAAAAAATCATAAACTGCATCACATAGCATCGGCAAATCAAAAATCAGTGCCAACTCGTGAAAATAACCCAGAAATTTATATGCTTAAGGTCTAGGTATTTAGTTCAAGAATCAAATCTTAAAACTAAATTCCAGCCAATGCCAGAATCACTGTTCACGCCCATTCTCAAACTAAAGCCCACATATGACAACAGTCCCTCTACACTCCTTCTAGACTTGAACCAGACCTAATTCATACCAAATTTATCACGGTATCAGAGCCCATAATAGCTTAACAGCCCATAAGATCCAAAGTACAAGAAAAAGTAAAAGAAGAAGTGAAGCCATATTGGAAGACATGTGGCCTCTAAGGTTATAGAGTACATGGCCAAGAAGAAAAGAGGCCTCTAAGACTCGAAAAGAACACAACCCGGGCTTACCAAATTGAAAGCAACTCATAACTAGCTAGACCAGTTGGACAGGAGGGGGAGAGTGTTGAAGATAAATCCCCACATCAACTAGTTGAGATCAAAGATAAAAGCTTGAGTATAAACTCTAACTTGCTTTAGCATTTTGGAATACACACACACACACACTCTTCCACACTAGTCTCTCTACACTCTCTCTAGACTTGGACCTAACTCATGAAATTTCTCATGTAAACCTTTCTGCAGGGTAACTCCTGGTATACTTTCTATTCTGTTATATTATTTTTAAGACTAATATCCTATAACCTGCAACGCTGTTATTGCAAATGTCTTGTGCCAAACTCACCTAATGTGTGCCAAAACCATTACAAGCAAGCAAGCTCATCTAAGGACCTCATTGGTAAAACCAACCGTCAATATCACAGTAATGTTCCAACAAACATGGTGTAAAGTGCTAAAAATACAGAGAGTCAGAGACTTCACTCACTCACCTCCTCGCTCTCCCCTCTCCTGTAGTAAAGATACTACATGTCAAGTTCTCAACCAAGCATGTAGGTAGAAAGGGTTTAACTCCTGTTCCTCCGCCAAATACAGAGACTATATTGGAACCCGATAATAATTCCCATGTGTTGGAGCTTGTTTTCACACCATTAGATTTTACTCCTATGGTGGATGGTGTTGTGCATTGATATGTATGACATTAAATGCACAACAATTGCATTAACATCTAACTAATGCACATAAATATTGTACCAATGATATGGGAACTACATTTGACCAAAAAAAAAAACATATTCTTTGCCACAAAGGGCCCATTCCCGCAACAAATACAATGAATGTCCCATGTTCCCTCCAAAAAGATGTGAACTTCTAAACAATTTATTCAATACCATAGACTATGCCTGTTCAAAAAATATTCTTCAAACACCTGGCTACATTTGGACTATGTAGACTTTCTTAAAGCAAAAACTAAACATCGATTTCTTGATACTTCCTAAAGGCTAGAGGCATCAAGGTGCCCGAGACCAAGGCAACAACACTAATCAATAAACCATGGAAGGTTACCCTAGACCAAAGCACCTCAAAGTTACAAATGAAAAACTAATGCAGATTTAAAGCCATGTAACCGTAACTAATTAAGTTATTTAAATGCCAGTAATAGGCAACTAGTCAACAACTATGCACCACAATGAAAAGAAGTAAAAGCTTACCACCACGAATGAATATGGTAACGGCCCTTGAGTTTGCACATTGCTCAATGTACAGCATCCTATCTTTTGTTGTTCCAAATGCCTTTTCTCTAACCAAACCAGCCTGAATTGACAAACAAGAAAAAAAAAAACGATTTGCACAATAAGTTATATAACGGATTATTCACTGTCTATTCAATGCCCAATAATATAGATAGTCTGAAACTGAAACAACCATACTTAATTTGTCAATATGCTATATCATATAGTGTGATGTTTATAGAGGTTGGTATTATGATTGCAACCTCGAGTAATTAGATCAAAGCCTTTAGTAGATTCCAATGGAGCAACATGTCAAAGTTGCCATATTGGATGATATCAGAGCAAAGCAATCAAGACTGACCAACAGAAACAGTAAGAATTCACTTCAGAAAAATTCAGCCCTTCAGAGGCATCTGATGCCATTACATTCTTTTCTTCTTTCTTTCTTTCTTTTTTAAACGAATGCTACATCGCATACTTGAAGTAACACACTACGTCATACACCTACTTGCTAACCGTGTGATGCACTTTGAAATCGGTTACACTTTGAAATATGTGCGCACACATCTCGAAATGCATCACACAACTTTCAAACAAGTGGGTGACTTAGTGTGTGACCTTTTTTTAGAAGACTCCAACTCAAACAAAAAAAATACATCTTCTATCCTGAAGAAACAACTCCCTCTAAACATAGGTATTGGGCACAATCCACCACTAATCCATGGGACTCCAGTATGTCAAATGAGAGAGTTATCACCCTAGAGATCAAGTAACTACCAAGTAGAACTCAAAAACTCAGTTCCTGAGTCAACACTTAATTTTCTTTTGTATTTTTTTAAACCAAGCAGAAAATATTCAAAACAAGAGCAAAAAGGGAGTTTAGGAAAGATCCATTGGCAAAGCCGTGATTCCCGCAACCGTTGGAAGAATCACTGCAGAAAGATGGTTCAGACACTTTATTTCATATCTAGGAAAATAAGAAAGAGATAATACAATCACGTAGCAAGGACATGAATGGAACATGAACTATTTGGAGTTGAATTTAGTGAGAAAACGGGGATAACTATGAACCAAGGTTTAAAAAATCGATAAACTTTGCCGAAGTTCGGGCGAAGTTTGTTGATTTTGAGGTGAGCGCGAAACAAAGTTCAGATGTAATAGAAAAATTGCAAAAATTCGACTCAAATTCAACTACCTTTGACCGAACTTCGAAAACATCGACGAAAGTTAATAAAACATGAAGTAATTGCTATGTTTTGTAGAAGTCGAACAAACTTCGACTAAAACTACTAAGACTTCGACTAAAACTACTAAGACTTCGACTAAAACTTTGTCTATGCTAGAAATATACTTAAAATTCAGAATATCCTCCGGTAACATGAGTTTTATGCATTGTTGCATGATTAAGTATATTTATAGCATCTCTATGAAGAAACTTGAGTTTTCAAACATTTAAAGTGAAATTTCATAAACTTCCGTGCACCGACGAATTTTTGTCAAACTTCCGTCGAAGTTAACTTCCTCGAATTAATTACGAATTTTAAGTGAGTGAAGTCATAGGCGAAGTCGAAGTTTCGAACCTTGCTATGAACAGGGGAGATTGATACCATAAGTGGGTACTTTTTTTCTTATCGAAAAAAAAAAAAAATGTGTTCCAGAAATACGTTCAGGAAGTCCTAACTCCCATAGTCCTATGATATTTGCATGGGAAGTAACAGACCCATCGTATCCAGAAATGGACATGGGGAGATTTACACATACCTTCCCAAGTTTTTCAGGAGTAAGCTCTTGGAATCTTGGCACAATCCTTCCACCTGCAAGTACGCAAAGATCATAAAAATGATCAACGCCAAAGAGAGACTCGACCATCAAGCATCAGTAGCAGATTCATAAAAAAAAATTAGCCAAATCAAACCTGTAGCTATTGCTATCAATTCCAATTCTACTCCACCAACCCAACGAACTGCAGGTAAGTTCCTGTGCATTAGTAAATGATTTGCTTCATCATCAAATCCCCACTGACAAATAACAAGAGTTGCCCCAACGTCCTGAAATTTTCCCGAAGGCCAATCACTTATTTAAATCTTAGAAATAAGCAATATCAGCAAAGGATATACATATATCAGAAAAACTACAAGTCTGCAACACCCTTTCTTTTCCTGCCTAAACACGACAAGTGTCAATATTATTTAATCGATATCCTTGCTTTGCATCTCTTCAATTTCATTTTTACCTTGCACTGCTGAACCATGTCATCAAAGTATTTCTGCTCTTGTTGACGCAAGGTCTGGAACTTTTCAACAGTGTCAATGTCAACCTTATGCTTAGTCTTTGGCTTTGGTGGCTCAAAAGGGCAAGTCAAAATAGCAATTTTTGCATTCTCAATTCTCTTTGGCATCTGTGGATGGCTCATATCCTTGTCAACAACAATCCCATAAATAAGCTCGGTATCTTCCAACTTGCCCCCGACTTTGCCCTCTACTTTAATCAGGTCTAAGTTGACATCCTTCCTTTCCAAGTCTGCAACAGCAAGGACTGCTTTAACAGCAATCTCAGCCAAATTGCGCTTGCATCGGTTGACCCTGGAAAAGATTTTAAAGCCAGGATTACATTTCCAATTCGCATAAATTTCAAAAGGCAACAAAAGAAACAGTGCAAGGTTTTATTGTGATTTGAATGAACAACAGATATGAACCTGAAAGGGGAAAAAAAAAAGAAAGATCCACAGTTTACAACTTTGAATAATTTCTAGTGCACATTCACCTATCGTGGAAAACAAAGAGTAAATAATTTCTTCAGTGTCAATTTTCATAATTACTAGTGCTTCAAAGATAAAAATCCTTTATGATTGTAAATAGCACTGCATCTATGCATCATGAACTTCTAAATCTCAAGTGCATGGTCTATGCATGGATTAACTTCATCAAATCATGAAAATAGGCATTAAAATTTCTTTTGGAATAGGAAGCTTGTCAAGTTTATTTAATTATGGCAAAAGCATTTAGCATTTCCAACTACAAGTACCATGAACATATTTAAGATATATGTATGTCGATGTGAACGACAATCGGCAACTGATCAAACAACAGTTGCAACATCTTCAGGCTACTCATCAGAGGAACTATTCTGGCATGCATAAGATAAATCAATTAAAGGTGAAATGTCAAAATATAAGTATTAGGGACACTAGTAAAATACAAACTAACCGAAAACAAACCAAATAAATTTTACAAGAAAAACCCCATATATAGCAGCTCCATTATTGAGAGGTTTTCAACGACTTTCAAGCAAAAATTGAACTCCAAATCATAAATTAATTAATACCAGAATATAGCACTACATGTAAGTCGAACGAAATAATGCAGGTTATCCAACAAAAAGTTAGGGGGAAAAGGGCAATGAGAATACTAAGAAAGGGAAGTCTTCAGTGCTAAATAAACAATCTTACATTTTGGAGGATAAAGTTGTCATGCAAGTTTGGACAAGAGGCTCTATGTTACTTGCACTGAACTCAAACTTATGAGCAATACGCTCCAGATGGTCGACAGCTATTCTCGAAGCTGCCTCGTAGCCTTCTGCAATCCGAATAGGATGGATCCCACGGTCCAACAATCGCTCGGCCTGCTCTAGAAGAGAACCAGCCATGACAACAACTCCAGTGGTACCATCACCAATTTCATAGTCCTGGCTCCGCGACAACTCAACCATCAGCTTGGCAATCTGATTGTCGACGTCCATCTGTTCCAAAATCGTCGCCCCATCATTCGCTGACAACGTAAAGCAAATCAACTCATAAAGGTCAAAACTTTGGCATCAAAAACCACAGATCCAGCCATATATGCAGCTAAATCCCCACAAATTCAGTAGCATTAACATTCGAAGCGAAAACGCATCGATGCGTAGCAAGTCACGATTCCAAGTTATGAAATGACGACTGTATAGTAACATAGTAATGGAGCAATCAACAAGAACGCAAACAATCAAACCTAACAAGATCCATTCATTCATTCGTCAACTAAAGCAACGAAAACCCTAGCGAGCACAATCAATCTAACAATAACATCAAAGAAAACCACTCACTGATCGTAACATCGCCGTCGGGGCTCTGAAGCATCTTGTCCATCCCCTTGGGACCTAGAGAGGTCCGCAGAATGCGAGCGACGGCCTTTCCAGCGGAAATGTTGGATTTCTGAGCATCCAAGCCTCTCAATCTGCTCTTCTGCTCCTGCTCTTTGATGATGATGAAAGGCCGCCCGTAATCGTCGAAGGCCAGAGCCATTTCGGCTTCGAAATCGTCAGATCGGCGAAGAACAACCGGCGAAAAAGCGAGATCGAAGAGCGAATCGATGAGAAAAGAAGAAAATCGGTGAGAGAAGGGTCTGGAAGGTTTGCGATGGAGCCCTAAATCTCAGGCTTGCGAGCAGTGATGGGGTTAAATAGCAAGTGTAGCTCCCGCTCGAACTTCTTTGGGTTTCGTGATGTTTGTTCGTAAGAGATGGACGGCTGCGATGTCATTTTGTTTGTTTGGTTGATTCTTGTACGTTGGATCCTGCCTCGGTGAAGATGATAACATTTCGGAAATGCCCTAGATTTTTTCTTCAATACAATTTCAAGGGACATTGAACCAAAGTCCACAATTGACAATGGTGAGTGTTTTTTTTTTTTCAAACCCCACCTTGATTTGGCTAAGCTTAAAAGTAAGTTAGTTAGGGGACTCCAATAGTTAGTTAGGGGGCTCCAACTTCGTGAGTTCAGAGAAATTAAAAGAATATTTTATATCTTATATATAATGAAAATATCTCGTAGGATTTGTTTGAGACCAAAATAACTTTATTGACAAAGTTGCCTATAAATGTTACCATTTCATTGGATGAAATTTTTTTTGAAAAAATAAAAATAAGAGTATTTAAGTAAATTTGACTTAACTAACTTAAAAGTGGTATTTAAAAATGATAATCACCTCATGATTCACAAAAGAGAGACTTAAAAAAAAAAAAAAAAAAAAAGAAAAGGGTTACCAATTGATATAAGTAGTTATTTTAATTGAATTGGTTTAATCAAGTTAATTGATATAAGTAGTTATTTTAATTGCATGTGGGTAACCACTTGCCCTCCCACTAGTATAATATAATGTAGTTACCAAAAACTTGACTCGAATTAAGTTATAATACTCAATTTCTTGCACTACACCACAATCTTAAAAGCTTGAGGACAACCAAAGTCTGTTATAGTATTAGACATTATTAGCATGCAATGCGAATACACGACTCATCGGTAAAACCTATGGAGACAACTCCTAACTCATGAAACTCAATCTCTCTCACTGTTAAATAACAAGTAACAACCTTCACATAAGTAACATTTGTGGTAAAATTGATTAGTTTCAAAAAATTCCTCCTATTTTAAACAAGTTATTTATGTGTCATGAAAAAAATTAGAAAATATCAAGTTTCCACGTATATGCTATTTTTAAAATCCTCAACAATAAAAAGCCTCCTTCTTACATTTGTTGCGCCTAGCTCAAATTTAATTCTTTTATTTTTGGACTCGATTTAGTGCAATGTAGCTTAAATTTCGTGGTTCGCAAACAAATGATAACTGTAAAATTGCATTGCACCCAACGTGTGGAGTTAAATTCAATTCAATTAAATTAGTGCAGTTTTATGATTTTGTCGAGTTGCGGTAGTTTGGTTATCTACAAAGACAGCCTACAAATACCCCAACTAAAAAACTTAACTCGATAGAAATTATATAAATTCGACGATGTAGGGTCAGGCTAAAGTTAACATATGATGCATTAATTATGATTGATTTGAATGGTTTGAAAAGCTTACCATTAATTGCACTTAATCAAACACAATGAAAATGTTTGATCCATGTAACCGAACCTAGTTAATTTGGGACTGAGGCTATGTTGTTGTTGTCGTTGTTGTCACACCCCCTAATAATACCGGATTAAAGAATGAATGATCATGCTACAATAACACCCCTTGCACACAATAGCCCAACATATCCATTATCCGCTCGTAGGTTTATACGTCCCCGTAGGTTTATACGTCCCCATGTGTATAACAAGGTCGTTAGCATTTTTTTAAAATCAAAACATAATGGCCTCAAAAGAAACGAAAACGTAATATTTTTTGTAAAATTGGCAAAGGATAATGGTAAATTACAAACAATTTTAGTTTGTTAATCTATTTTGCGTTTTTAAATGAGACGTCTACTAAATCACAATTCTTGTTACAAAAGCAGGCGTGCGCACCGCGCTCACTAATATCACATTCACATACATTCTAACCAATTCTAACGAATTATATTATCAAATCACACAATAAGGAGAGTCAACTAGCGACGGCTCAGATCCTACGAGGGCCCACCTTCGCAGACCGCATCCCCACATACAATACATCCCATCCGTCCATCATTCCAATTACCACTTTCCATATGACTTATTTTTTCATGCCGAGTCACCGAGTCAGACTCAGTGAAACAACAAACTTCCCATAACCGCTCCAACTGCCACAATAACTGCCGAAGCCTTCAACCCAACTGCCCCACTGTCCTCATCAGCAGCCGGCCCGGCAGCCGGTCCAGGCCCCATAGCTGGACCGTCGGCCGTAGGCTCATGGGCCGCGGGCGCAACGTCAGGAGTCGGTGCGGGCGGGGACGATGCCGCCGGAGGAGGCGAAGAATCACTTTTCGGCGAAGAAGAATCATCGTCGTCGTCCGACGGCGGTGGTGCCGGGGTGGAATCCGGCGACTCGCTCTTCGAGGGAGACGGCGCCGTGGAGTTTTTCTTGCCACCGGACGGCGCGGGGGTGGGCGGTGCCGTGGAGTTGGACGACTTGGGCGCCGGGGCCGTCGAGTTGGACTTCGGCGGGGATGGAAGCGGGGCCGAGGAATTGGACTTGCTACCGGACGGCGGGGGAGCGGTCGGCGACGATGATGAATTTGAGGTCGAGTTTTTCGAGGTGGGCGCGGGCGCCGTCTTTGGCGTCGGGGATGAGGAAGGGCTTTGGGAGGGTGACACCGTGCCATTTTCAGCTGCCGAGGCCAAGCCCATTATTATAGCCATTGACATGAGAAAGAATGCAACTGTTTTCCGTGCCATTGTGAGCACAATTAATTTACGTAACTAGCTAGCTATTATTACTCCGAGAATAAATTTTAATGCAATGAGAGTTAGTTATGATTGAAAAAAAAAAAAAAAAAAGAAAGATAATAGATCAATCTATGTAAAGGTAGAACAGTTCAATTAATGTTAGTTTTTGTTTAGGATGTGAAGCTATGTTGGTGCATGGGTTTATATGAGGTGAGGATAGATGGAATAGTGGTATTGCGAGAAATGAGGGGTTTCACGATTAAATACTTGGTTTAGCGTTTGGTGTTTTCTATTTTGGTCGTGGAAATATTGGATTACCCAACATATTTTATTTGTCCCCCAGGGGATGAGCTAGCATTTCAATCTCTCTTAAGCTAAACCAATGGTAGTTTAATCATTACTTTCATTAAAAAAAAAATATATACAAATATTGGTGTTATATAATACGTTATTAAAACTTATTAAATTTTAAATTAATATATAACTTAATATTATTAATGAAAAAAATAGTTATTAACAATTGACTAAATATTATAAAACAAAAAGCTTCAATAAATTATAAATCATTACACATTAATTTCTTAGTTATAGATAGTCCTGTTGAACATTGATTAAATATTAAATAAGTTTTAAAAACGTAGAATATAAGAATATATTTAAATGTTATAAAAATATTTTTAATGTAGTGTTTGACGAGTAGGCTAGCATACATATTTTCATTTTTTTTTTTTTTTTTTCACTAATCGAGGTTCACACTAAGGTGCCTTGGCTATAGCCTAAGCAACCTTGTATGTGGCTCCTCACTTGATCCCACAACATTGGATATAGCGAATGATTCGGACGAAGAAAAATAAATGTAATTAATTAAAAAACTAGTGATAAAAAATAATACTTCAGAGTCTCTTATAATTGAGTTTTAATAAATATCATCAAGGCCAATGGCTCTTCCCTTGGAGTGGTTCACTACTTAAGAATTAAGAAGAAGTTTTAAGTTGAACCAAAAAAAACAAAAAAAAAAAAAAAGAAAAACAACTTCCATAGTTTCATGGGGTAAATTTTATCAATGGAAGAAAACTTCTCTTTAAGTTTGAGAAAATAAATGCATTATTTCTTATATAGTATCGCATGGTGTGCATTCTTGATCGGTAAGCAGAACAATTTTACGGAAGGTAACCTTTGATTCTGTTTTTGGAAAAATTGATGAAGTCAAGACTCAATGTGTTACTGAGATATTGCAAGGAATGTATTCAATGTTATTGTTGGATTGAATTCCATATGCCAAAGCAGATCATCTTTTCTCCTCCTCAAACTCAATCTATTCGATTGTGCTCAGGTAGATAAATATAGGTGTCGCATGAGATCAATATATGTGTAAAACATAGTCACTAAATTAATAGAACTATATGAAAGAAAATATTAGTGTGTGGAACATCTCTATCTCTATCAAATAAAAAGAGGTTTCTATAAACAAATGAAAATAGAAAAACAAAAGCAACAACCTTGGATTGAATTCCATATGCCAAAGCAGATCATCTCTTCTCCTCCTCAAACTCAATCTATTCGATTGTGCTCTAGTGTAGATAAATATAGGTGTCTCGCATGAGATCAATATATGTGTAAAACATATCACTAAATTAATAGAACTATATGAAAGAAAATATTAGTGTGTGGAACATCTCTATCTCTATCAAATAAAAAGAGGTTTCTATAACCAAATGAAAAAAGAAAAACAAAAGCAACAACCTTGGATTGAATTCCATATGCCAAAGCAGATCATCTCTTCTCCTCCTCAAACTCAATTTATTCGATTGTGCTCTAGGTAGATAAATATAGGTGTCTGCATGAGATCAATATATGTGTAAAACATAGCCACTAAATTAATAGAACTATATGAAAGAAAAATATTAGTGTGTGGAACATCTATATCTCTATCAAATAAAAAGAGGTTTCTATAACCAAATGAAAAAAGAAAAACAAAAGCAACAACCTTGGATTGAATTCCATATGCCAAAGCAGATATTCTCTTCTCCTCCTCAAACTCAATCTATTCGATTGTGCTCTAGGTAGATAAATATAGGTGTCTGCATGAGATCAATATATGTGTAAAACATAGCCACTAAATTAATAGAACTATATGAAAGAAAAATATTAGTGTGTGGAACATCTCTATCTCCATCAAATAAAAAGAGGTTTCTATAACCAATTGAAAAAAGAAAAACAAAAGCAACAACCTTGGATTGAATTCCATATGCCAAAGCAGATCATCTCTTCTCCTCCTCAAAATCAATCTATTCGATTGTGCTCTAGGTAGATAAATATAGGTGTCTCGCATGAGATCAATATATGTGTAAAACATAGCCACTAAATTAATAGAACTATATGAAAGAAAATATTAGTGTGTGGAACATCTCTATCTCTATCAAATAAAAAGAGGTTTCTATAACCAAATGAAAAAAGAAAAACAAAAGCAACAACCTTGGATTGAATTCCATATGCCAAAGCAGATCATCTCTTCTCCTCCTCAAACTCAATCTATTCGATTGTGCTCTCACAGGTAGATAAATATAGGTGTCTGCATGAGATCAATATATGTGTAAAACATAGCCACTAAATTAATAGAACTATACGAAAGAAAAATATTAGTGTGTGGAACATCTATATCTCTATCAAATAAAAAGAGGTTTCTATAACCTAATGAAAAAAGAAAAACAAAAGCAACAAAAAGAAAACAAATTTATGGATCGCGTTAATGCATCTCAAACTCTTTGAAGGTTCCATATTTAAAGTCTAAGTATGTCATCATATAATACACCAGTAAAAGAACACATTCAGAGTACAGAGCCAAACAAACCTGAAGGCGAGCAATTGTTTTCAAGTCTAATGCATACTCTTCAGCCATTTATTCTCTGCTAGTCTTTGCAACAATCTGATATTCGGCGGTGGCATTTTCAACTGCGCAACAATCACAGTGAGAACAAATAAAAGAGATTGAATTCTCAAATTGAAACATAAATGAACACTGACACCAACCCCAACCCGATGATACTCCATCGACTCCCTCGACTACAGGCGTCGATTTCTCCCTCACTTCCTCGCTTTCTTCTTCGGACAATGCAGCTATCCAAACAGGATCAGTTCTTATTCCCGTCTTGCGATCTGTTTCAGACGCTTTCGACTGCAATCTTGACGATCGCCTTGTACTACAAACTTGAGAAACAATGAGTCCTTGTATCTCATTTTCATCTTGTTATTTTGTTTACATTTAAACCATGTTCATCAACTTCATCTTACAATTCAATCCCTACTTTCAGTTTGATTTTACATGTTCAAAATGATACCATTCTGATTTCAGATCTTGACATCTATCTGTTCAAGTACTAATACTTGTATCACAAATAGCCTTGAACATTGAATTTGTTCAAAAATGATCGCCTATGGTACTATGCTCTAATATTGCTCTATAAATAAAAAATTTGTTTCAATTTTTGTTCCAAAAAGAATTGGTTGATTTTAGATTTTTCAAAACAAATCTAATTTAAAGCTTTTCCACTACTTTAGTTAATAAGGTAGCCCCAGTATGTTGAGGTTGTTAAATGTGAATCAAATTTGCTTTATGGTCTCACAACCAGTTGTTAGAATTCAATTAATGATGATAAACACCTTCCCTATGCCCTCTTTCACACACCAAAGTTTTGACACCTAAACTTCCACCTCATCAATCAATTTTTTTATTCCCCAAGATAGCTCACATGCTTGAAGAGCTACCATTACTCTCCTCCCAATGCAATCAAACTTCAACTTACATATCATATCATACCATTTAAAAAAATAAAAGACTATTAGTCTTCTCAGACGAATCTCTATAGTAATTATTCCCCATTATAGTCATTTTTTTAGTGAAAAAGAAAAAAAAATCAGACGATCTACATTTGCGGAATTGTATCTGAATGTATAACTTTGGGGCCTTGAAGTGCTAGGAATCTCAACACCCTTAATTTGATTTATAAGGATATGCTATGCTGCTTCTATTGTGTTAGTTCCAACTGTAAGAGTTGAAATGGAAAATATATTTTTATTTTAAGGATCAGATATACGCACATCATGCATGGCTGGAGAAGTGATTAGTAGTAGAATTGATGAAAGTGAGATAAGAGAGGTAATGGGGTGATGACCCTACATGATCAAATCAAAGGGAAGTATGTGCAAAGACATGTCTTGTTCATGTAAGAAAAAAGAGGTCCTTCATGTCTTTAATATTATGATCACCTTTTTAACCAACACCTCACAATTAATCTTTATAGATAGGCTTACACTCGCCCATTCGAATAGAGCAGGATCAGTTGAGGGCCTAAGCTTGTTGATCAATATAATGAAATGGTCTACATGGAGGAATTTTTTAGATTGTAAAAGTATGTATATCTAACAAAATACTTCAAAATTTATTACAAACACTTCTAACAAAATACGTGTTATTTTTTATATCATAAAAAAATTATTAAAGAATTGAAGAAGATAATCAACCTTATAGGAAAAAAATTAAATTTTACACTTACCTCACCTATTGTAGCGTCGTCAACTCTGCGATTCACCGAACACTGCGTTCTCACTGTAAGTCCTCTCTCTATTTCTCGCTCAATTTCAACTTCTAGGGTAATTGCGAAAAAATAGCATGAAAATTCGATCGGATCCGAGAATCATCCGATTCGAGAAGAAAGAACCGATGAAATCGTTGTTTGTATTCAAATCTGTGGTGGAATCGACGCTGATTTGATTTGTTTTTGGGTTTTTGACGTTGTTGTAGATTGATTGGCAAGGCCAAAAACTGTTGGAGCAGTTGATGCAGATCAATCTGTAAAAAACGGGAATAAGTAGAAGAGGAGAAGATACAATAAGCAGTCGGAGCAGTTTTTGACGTTGTTGTAGATTCAAATCGTTAATTTTTTTTTTTTGTAAGGATGTCCTACAATTAGACAAAAAATCGCAAATTACCAACTCAAATTCAATATCAAAGTTCAAACCCTCATAAACCCCCAAATCAGCATTGCTGAATTTAAAAAAAAAAGAAAAAAAAAACCAAGAATGGACCAGTAATCGGACGAAGAGGAAGAAGAGGTGTGGCGCCGTTGCGATGCCTTCTAGCATAATAGTATAATTTATGAGTAATTTATTAAAAATAATTATAATATGATTTTTAAAGAAATGGATAGTTTTCATTGTCCTAACATAGTGAAATGTTATCGCGAAGAACTATTAATTGCAACCAATACTTTTTTTTAGAGACATACTAGATTTTAACATCTTTTAACACTTAATTATTAATGGTGACGTCAATTAAAAGCAAATTTATTGCTCATGATTGAAATTAAAATAATCCTTTTAGTTAAAATAGTAAATTAAAAGTAAAAATTATAAAATTAATTGTAGAAAAATAAAAAGAGCAATATTAAAATAACTTTTAAGGAACGCAATATTCAACAACATTTATTCAATCTAAAAAACATTTTTCTTGTAATGAGATATTATTGTTTTTGAAAAACTCAGTATATGTACATGTAAAAAATGTGTCATTTAATCCTCAATAAAAGATGTGTGCCATTTAGATAATAATAGATCACATGTATAAGACTTTGCGATTTGAGTTTTTTTTTCTTTAATTATACAAAGTATTACATTCTGAATTTTTAAATCAAACAATTACTCACTCTTTTATGTTTAACGATAACAAGTCTCATCATTTCGTACCTAAATCAAAAAAAAAAAAAAAAAAAGTCTCACCAAGCCCAAATTATTATTTGGGATTATATATATTCCTAGTTATCTAAAATGATCTATTGCGATTTTGAGATATCATTTATAATATTATTTTTTGTGATCAAGACTTGATCATCCAACCTAACTGAGACCAAAGCGTGCCTTTTCCATTGCGCTACAAGCGTGGTTAGCCATTTACACTATTATTTATATTTCAAGTCAAACTTGTTATAAATCATCACAATATAATAGTAGGAAGAAAAAAAAAAGAAAGATAAGTCACCTTGAGAAGCAATAGTTGGTATAGCAATTAAGAGTAGTTTAATTTTTAAATTTTATTTTTTACGCGTGGTATATATAGGGAGCCAATTAACTGCATCAACTCATGGTATTCAAAGTCAAGATTGATTTACTTCATTACTAGATTTATTTAATTAATTACTTTTACTATTAGTAATTGTTAATTCAGTTGCAAATGAATGTCTATGAAAATAGGGATATACAATATGCATATGGCGCCTTATTTGAAACTATTTTAATATAAATCATGCACATTTAATTATACTTATTATTATACTTTCTTCATTAATAGTTGCCACACCATTTAATTTCCACGTAAAAGCTAGGAATCAACATATATTAATTAACGTCAAAGAATCCCATGCATATGCAGCTAATTAAGTGATCATTCCATCGTTCCCTCACATAATTAATATAATTAACCTCCCATGCATGCCAATTCAACCCCATCTATTTTTCAAACGTACGTACAAACATGCATTATACGTACATCCATGCGCATGCACGCACCACTACTTAGAAGAAGTATCCGGCAACAACCACAGCTCCGACAACCGCCGAGGCCTTCACAGCCGACGCGCTGCTAGAGTGCTCGACGTCGTCACCGCCGGCAGGTTCCGAAGCTGGTGCAAAATCAGAGAATGAGAAGGAAGAAGGTCCGGAAGCATTGGGGCCGTCAGCGGTGGCTTCGGCCGGGGGAGAAGCAATGGGAGGTGACTGCATTTCATTGTCGACCGGTGGTGAGGCCTCGGGGGTGGCGGCGGGGGACATCTCTCTTCGCTGGGCTTAGGAGGAGGTACTGATGATGATGATGAAGGGGTGGAGGCCTTGGGGGATGAGGCTGGGGATGATTTCATTCCCTTCATGGCGGGGGCGGCCTTGGGGGCGCTGGTGGGCTCCTGCGCGGACGACACTGCTCCGGCAATGGCGAGGAAGACGAGGGCGAGGACGACGGCTTGGCGTGCCATGATGGATGATATATGTTAACAAATGGTGTGTGTGTGTGTGTGTGTATATATATATGTGAAGGGATTCTTTTGGTTGCAGTATTCTCTTCTGTGGAAGGAAGAGAATACACTGCAAGTGGAAAAGAATGAAGGGGGGAGGAGAGGGAGAAGAGATTATATAAGCTTTAGGAAAACAAGGTGGTTGGCGAGGAATTAGGGAGAAAGGGAATGAGAGGTCTTTAGAGGGAAGGTTTCAGTTGTGACAGTTGTTTGGCTGGTTGGATTGATTGACCAATTCAACCAGTTTTCCAATTATGGGTGAAAGTTACAAAACAATAAGAAGCAAATTGACATCCATGAACAATAATACAAATAGATTGTTGTGGTTCATATATTGTAAGAGGAAATTTGGCAAATTCACACTATTTCTAGAGTCATTCGGTCCTGACTAATCGATCCAATGCAAATGGATAGGAAAATACCTACGGGTGATGAGATTTACCCGATTTATCCTAATAGGGTATGGGTACGAAGATTTTTAATGGGGATGGGGTAGAGATGGGTATAAAATCTCGCACCAAAATCATATGATATTTGGTATTGTAATAAAATATAGCCATTTCTAAGAATTTATTAACAAAATTTAAAATTGGTAATCCCCATGATTGAGATGTGAATACCCATCTACCAATGAGGATCCTCATATATCAATTTATACACCATATGGTATATATATATATACCATATGAAATTTATATATACATGTTGCATAATATTACATAGTTTTCACTCCGAAACACTCATACATATAACAAAAACCTTTTAATGAGATTTATAATTTTAATTTATTTGGTTAATTAATAATTATATGTTTTGTTTTGAATTGTTCGCAACTATATTTATATTTAAAATTTTATGATCAAAAGTATTGAAAAAATTTGATGACTTGTTGATTTAAAGAGATAGTGACTTTAAGAAATATTTTGAATTTAAACTTTTCGTTTTGCATTTGCCAATGATTTTGTAGAAACTTAATTATAATTGTTAGCTTTTAGTAGTTAGAATTTTTATTGCATGATAATATTTTTTTTTTTTTTTGAAATTTAGACAATTGTGTTGTTATGTATGTATATTTGACACCTTATTTATTGTAATTCTTTTTTTGAAAATCCCCGCAAGGATCCTCAATGGGAAATGAAATAGGAAAAAAATCTCCATTCGAAGATTCCCTATCCCCACAAAAACCCATGAAAATCTCCAAGGAGATCCCTAATAGGTAATGAAATGGGTAAACATTTTACCCGTGAAGACATTCCCCATACAATTAAATTTTTTGGGGTTCATACGAGCGAAAAATTCAAAAAAATAAAAAATAAAAACCCCCGACAGGATCGAAAATATGTTCCATTAAACTCAATATACAAAAGTAATTAAATTATACCTTATTCCGTGATTTCTTTTTCTAATTGTTCGATTTTCAAGACGTTCAAGTGCACGTCATCTATCAAAAACCCACACACGAACTGTGACCATAATCTGAAGTACTAGTATCAAGAGAGATTGAAAACGATTTTTTCTCTCTAAATCCAGAGAACTCGAAAATTGTAAAACGAAAATCTTATTTCGTTTTTTAGGTTTCACCCTTTATTTATATATGTAGATAAGTCATCACTTAAAATCTCATTCGTAATATAACTATTGTATTTATGCGGTTTAAGCAAATTACATACACGTCTCTATTAATAAGTTATCATATAACAAATCTTAAAAGTTTTTATGTCATGAATTTTATCATATAAAATTCATTACTCTAGACCACTTGAAATTGTACAAAACCATTCTTTGTATGCAACCCAGAAGGTTCATGCAACGTTGTCAATGAACCAAAAACCATTTTGGTACACAAGTCATAAGCGGTCTCTAGCAAGTTATTATGACTACCAAAGTAGTATAAATTTCAACATCGATACAGCCTAATTAATAATATATATCATATTTGTCGTGCGATATCCTTTGATTAAACATACACTAGAACATTATTGGCTTTTAATAGATGTTTTAAAATTCCTATTAAATAGAGTGTTATTAAATGTCATGTGAAAATGTGTTATGTTTTAATTTTTAATACATTTATCACATATAAATTTTTTAAGACTCCTATCAATTAATTGTTATTTAATAACACCCCCTTTTAATAGGGGTTTAAAAACCTCTATTAAATACCGAAATTGTTCTAGTGATAAGGCATAGAAAGTCACCCTTAATGTTCGATCGTACTAGTCTCGATCTTTAGGTAAACTGAAAAACATTCAAGTGACATTGATCATATCAATTCACATGGACTTGACCATTATCAGTCTATCTTATCGAGGGATCCATTGATATCTCTTTCTATACGAGAGTGACAAATTATATCTTGATTACACACCTTCACATATTATTCACGTAGTAACCAATCACAATCTTTATAATTGTCCGATTAAAAACATTTGATCGTGTCAAATTATCGTACTCATAACATTAAAATCTATGGTAAATTCAAGTCGAATGACTAAATGACATACCTATCATAAGTAAGACCTATGATTTAATCTATATGGTGTTCTCATAGCGGGTTGATCCAGTACCTTATTCCCTAACAAGTATTCATGATCTTGATTCGTATTCCTATAAGCATGATCATCAATCAAGATTCACACTAATCTTAACTCATTATAGTTCCTAGTATAATGATCAACTAGGGACATTTAAGATATTTCAACAAATACACATGAATCTTACTATAAGATAAACATGCAATCACTTATAATAAAATAAATAAAACCTTTATTTTATTAACTAAAATTATAACATAAACATTATTTGTAGATTGACCTAGAGCACATGCCTTATCACATACCTACTAAGATTTGATGTATATGAAGATAAATATGAGAATTCATCCCCAAAAAGATATGAGTATGAGTATTGGTATGAGTGATAAATTTTTTAGTGAATATAAGTATAAAAATGAGGTCCCCATCTTCTACCATGCTCATTTGCATCCCTAATCCAGACTCCACCCACAAAAATGTAGAGTTCTCTCCATGCAAAGATAATAAGACTCGAAACCAAAACCAAAACCTCTGCTGAAAGGACCATACTGAAAGGACCATACAACTTTGTTACCAAATATCTCCTCTTGTGAGGCCAACCTATGAAGAACCAAAACGAAAAAGAAGCAGCTTTGCTAAGATCACATTGCTCGAGGCACATGCACGCACATCATCACACCATATTGATAAAAAATAAGCTAGACTGCATAGAAAAATATACAGCCATAGAAATTCAAAGAAAAGCCGAAGACATTACTGCCATAGAAATAAATTCCTAGAGTCCCTTAAAAGCTTACCATCCATCAATAAAACCAACAATGATTATGAGCAACAACAACAGATGGAACTAAAACGCGAGAACAAATTAATGGAGTTCCAAAAAGCTCACAGCAATGAATTCTACAGGCAACATTTACTGGGCAAGTGATGCATTGAGGAATTTACAAATTACACGCTACAAAGAAAATGATAACCTTTTCTACCAATTCATTGATTCCGCTAATACCGAATTAAAGAAACACGTTTCTAACATGTAATAATACACGCAAAGTTCAAGAAACCAAAACAAACAAAGAGATACTCTCTCAAAACACAAATTTTCATTAATCAAATAATCAACCGCACTAATAAAATACGACCAACCTTTATATATAAACTTTATTATGGACTAACATAGACTCCAACATAAACTCCAACTACTATGAACTCTTATACTAAAAACAAATCAAGTTAATCTAACTATGACTTCAATTTGAGACAAATTCTTAACAATCTTATCTAATAAATAAGAAATCTTAATCTAAAACAAACTCCAATTTGCATCTCACAACTCATAAAACATATCGTTCAACAACACAGAATATCAGCACATCAAACAAGAAACATTTATTGTTCCTGTAGAGTCGAAAAATAAAAAGGAGTGAAGCACAACAATGTTCACAGACTACATGTTGACAATCATATACAAACCTGAACAATGAATCACATACCTAATAGTTTATCCGTTGGGGGACGCACCATTGCACATGTTCAACTTTGAAACCTATACCATACCTAAAACTTGAGGTTACAGGACCAGAACACAACCTTGCTAAAGGAGGGAAATTAAAGAAGACAACAAAAAAACAGGAGGAGGGAAGGGAAACAAGAAAATACAAATCTAAGTTACTGTGACTGACTAAATAAACACTAATGTCCTGAAAATAAGATGGATATCCAATTATCCATACATGACCAGCTGAAGCATACAAATCACAACCAAGTTCAGAATAAGACTCCAACAAAAACAAGGCTATCATAATCTCTCAAACAGCCGAAACATAACAACTATATGACTATTAACAACATAACTTTCAACTGAAAATAATGCAGTTCAATCGTGATTTAGGCAGTTAGAAACCAAAACCCTCCTTAACTGCATTGCATGAAGTCCCCACATCTTTGTTCCCAACCTACAGAGCAACTATCGCCCTCAAAAATAAACTTACAGAGCTGCTATATATGATATGATACATCATCTTCAAGCACTACAATGAAAGACTTTAGTACAAAAGCTTTACAAAGCTCATGATTACATGACAAAGAAAGACATTACATGTTCCAAACCTATAAGCAAACAAGAATCCTAAATGAGACAATTGCAAATACAATCATTGATCACCTTGATCTGGGTCTAGGCCAGTACCACTTTCAGTTTACAAGTCAATGAAGTCTTCCAGAACAAGTTTTCACATAACAGCACTACATCAGCTTACATGGGGTTTAAGGAAAGCAATCGACTAATACAAGATCCTTTCCAAACCTCACAAACTTTACAACTCAAAATGCGTTTGACATTTCTGAGCAAGTTCTTAAACCACACTGCCAGAATAGCTTACATGGTGTTCAAAAAGCAACCTACGAGTACAAGACTCTTTCGAGTACTTACAAGATTTACACTTCTGAGCAAGTTCTTGCACAGTTGAATGACACAAGTACAAAAACATACATAGAGTTCAAGTGCAACCTATGAATACAAGAGATTTCCAAAAACTTTACAACTCAAAAATGCGTTAGACTCTTCTGAGCAACTACTAGCATGACAATTACAACATCTTACACGGGTTAAAAAAAAAAAGCAAGGAAAGAACACTATATTTCTTTGCTTTGACAAATAAAAGGTCAACACAATTTAAAGCATTTCACACATAGCAGAGACCATGGCAATCATCAGATGTGTGTCCAGTAGGGCCACCCAATCCAAACTCATAATCCCTCAGGTAACATAATTAGGAAGATTCAGTATTTGTTGTATTGAATCACCTCTTTACTTCCCTGGATATGATGGTAAAAAGAAAAATCGCGAGTTAAAATATGGATAAGACACACTGCCCAAAGCTCACCACCATCACGACAAATACAGTAATATCTAAACAATTGCTGCACCACAACTGGACCACAACAGGCGCAAGTACTAATATATAAAAGTAGAAGCCTAAATTGAAAAAGAAAAAGATCAAAGAACCAAAATTCGATTGCTTTAAATCTCGAAATGATGAAAAATACAGACCTATAGAATTCATCTTTCCTTCCCATGCACTTGTGCGTTAATTCATGCATACACACACGTCCACATAATATTATAATATATAGACTTCTCTCCTACATGTGAACAGTGTTGACACTGATGCATGTCGAAGTATCAACAAACCACAAGAACAAAATGTGATGATCACAGAAGTAAACACTACAATCCACAAAATTAAATCAGTAAATAGATAGCCAGCACATAACAACTGCCAATTTTGCAATTACTACAACCGTTGTATGACCGATAACCAAATGACAAATACTACCGACAAGTTAATCCAGCACCAAATTCAGTTATTGAGTCTCCAATTTGTAGCAGATAGGAACACACGTATAGGACCCAAAATTGGAAATTAAGTCTTCAACCTCCCCAAGAACAAGGAAAAGACAAAGATAAAAGATCATGGATAGGGTTTGTGGTTGAATGAGTTTTAGATGCATAAAAAAACTAGCTTTTAGGTAAGAATGCTGGTTGGAAAGGCGCGAACAGCAAATATAAACATTTTTGGATCTAAAACTAGAAAAAAAAAAACAGAAAAGGCGAGGTAGAACTTCAACTTTTAACTTAACAGCATAGCTAACACTATATAAATATTTGAAAGGAACTACAGAAAGTAATTGATATAAAATAAGTCAAGCATTCCTAAAAACAATTAAAGAGTAGCCAATAATTAATTAAAAAAAAATACAATCACATCAAATCTACCTAGGCCTCACTGATGTACATGCTGAAAAATTTCATCTCGTTCTCAAGCGACCAAGACCAGTTACAAAACTTGGGAGCAGCAAATTGTAACCATTAAAAGCACAAGAAAAAGAAAATGGAAAAAACGGCATGATTACTACAAAGTCTACAATAGAGATGTGTAAGAAACTTAAAAGGTAAGAAAACAAATGCCCGTAAAGAAATACATTGGATAAAAAGGTAAGAAAAAATAGACTCATGTTCCATACGCTTGCTGTGTTGGTCAAGACTATTTTTCTTCTTGTGTCAAAAGAAGACATTACTTTGTTGTTTTCACAACAAGTCTAATGCCCCCAAGTTCCCCAAACATTGAGTAACTATCAGTTTCCAGTTTCACAAGAGATTTATCCAACAGCAGAAGGAAGAAAGAAAAGGAGAGAAAGACCTCAAGTGGAAAAAGATATCAGAAAAACTCAAGACATAACCTGATCTCTATACAAATGTATAAATCGAATCAAAACATTGTAAGAACAATACTAGCAAGTAAAGTCAATGCTAATAGTATCTTGGAGTTCCAATTTCAGAAACACAACCAATCAAAATAACACTAAAAGGTTCTATAAAAACTAGCAAAACTCATTCTGCCTTTCAAAGAAGACAGTACAGACTAGCACACAGTTACTCAGCAATTCTTCGAAGGCTAAACAATTAAAATGCTGAAAATTCTTTTACAGGCATTTATATGCATATAATAAAGAAAGATGTAAGACCAAGACGACTACAAATTAAAATCATTAAAAAGCAAACTAGTTATCACGCACACAAAAAATAAAAAGAGAATGTCAGGCACGTCCAATTTGCAGACAGGAACAAAGCAAAACAAAGCATACCATACAGAGAAAATCCACATAAGCGTGCCACTATAAAGCTACAAATAGTTTATATTTAGTAGCACGCAGGTTCCAACTGTAGCATCAATTGAAGCAACATGATAAAATAAAGGTAATATGTTCTTCCCCATTGAACCACAAAAGGCAAAAATACTTACTACTTTCATCTGAAGCCACACATCTATCTGTGGGATAACAACCAGTAGTAGTAGATGCAATTGCAACCACCCGATCAATTGTGATGCCAAGACAATGGAGCATGCAGCTGCACATGGATATTAAAGATTGTCAAGGAGAGATGGAAGAGCAACGTATAATTATCACTCAGATGGTAGACGCCGTCTCTTCCCATAGTCTAAATCCCTCGATCGAGACCTATGATCATCTTCTTGCATCATGCTAGATCTGCTCCGAGTCCTAGAAGAGCTGTGCCCCCTTTCCCACTCATCTCCATTATCCCGATCACGATCTCTTTGACGGTGCTCCCTGTAACTGTCCTTTTCATCCCTATACCTGCGGTCCTTCTCAGGCCTCTCCCGCTCCTGTTCCCTCTCATCACGATGCCTCCTTTCAGAGTTTCCAGACCAATCACGCTCAGAACTCCGATCCTTCTCCCTGGGAGCAGCAGTAGACCTTCCTCCTCTTTCGTGGCTTGCCTCTCCGTACCCATAGTCAGATGCCCCGTCATCTCCGCCATAACTTGACTCCCTCGTCCGTCCGTCCTCTGCAGCCCATCCTCCCATACTCGTATCACCCCACATACCAGCGTGATGTCCATCCATTCCCGTGCCAGCCATCATTCCCATTCCATTTGCAGACATTCCCCTACCAAAGAAAGCTGGATTGACATGGGGTGCCACACCAGTAAGTGCTACAGGATTAACACCTGGAAATGAGGGCATCATTCCAGGGAAAACAGGCCCTGGAAATCCTCCATATCCACCTCCTCGCCCCATGTATGTTGGATCAAAACCAGCACCCATCATATTCTGAGGATGCATCATTCCACCAGTAGGACCACCCATTGCAGGCCCTGCAAGACCCTGTCCATAAGGATTTCCTCCACTGGCAGCAGTTCCCATCCCCCCACCCATGTTCTTTGGCCCGATACCACCTCCTCTCCCCCTCATTGGCCCTCCTTGACCTCTACCATTCATTCCCTGGCCACCTCGACCCCAACCAACTTTGTTAAAGTTCCTTCCAGCGTCAACTCCCATATAATTCATTCCACCACCTCTACCAGCAACATCATTCATTGGTCGCCTCCCTTGTGACTGTGACTGTGACTGTGACTGAGACTGTGACTGGACCTGCACTTGATTTTTGTTCGTATAAGCAGCACCCATCTGCCTCACAGTTTGTGGCGTGGCAAAAGCCACCACACAAGCTCTACCATTGAATGCATGCCCATGCATACCATCTTTGCAAGCAGCTGCAGCAGAAGGATCAAAAAACTCAACATGACAATAGCCTTTGGACTTCCCACTAGCTCTCTCGTCGTAAAACTTGATCTCCTTCACCCTTCCATACTGAGACAACACACTCTCTAATTCAGTATCAGTAGTCCACCAGTGCAGTTCTCCCACAAAAAGCATGGTCGCTCCACTCTCCAAAGGACGACTAACATTTTCATTCACCATCGGGCGATTCACATTCACACCCGTTTGATTATTCAGCATAGGCGGTGCACCCCTGACCACAGCAGGCCCTTGATCTGGCAATGAAGATTGCTCACCTGTAAACTTCCCAGAAACTTGACTAGGATCAACCCCAACTTTAGGAGGCAATGTCACAGGTCCTCGAAACCCTTCATTCCTTAATTGAGAATCAGGACCGATTTCAGGTAAGCGCCCTCCTTGTGAAACCCCAGTAGAGTAGCTCGTATTCTCGCCGCTTCTCCCATCCAACCCCTTCCCTGCCATATACCCTCCATCATTACTATGCTGGCCAAAACTACCAGGCCCAGTCTTCGAATCCTTTCCACCCACACCGACTCCAGGGATCGCTACCTCCTGCGACCCGCCATGTTCAGGTGCCCTAGATCCCAAACCCTCAGTCCTCTGACCTTGCAATGCTCCATTCCCAACATTCCCCACATTCCCAGCACCTCCTAGTGCCTCAGATCTGTGAGCCTGCAGAAACCCTTCACCGACGTTAACGTCGTTGTAAAGATCGTCATACTCATCGTCTTCCCCCATCAATTCCTCCTCCGCAAGCGCGGGTATCGCTCCGCTGCCCTGATACTGCATCTTCTGACCCCCATACTCTTCCTCTCCATAATCTAACTGCTCTTCGCCCATCGGATCCATTGTTCTTGTTCCAGTAACACCGAATCGCAGAGATTCTCAACTCGAAAACCTAATTAACATCTTCCAACCAATATCACTACTAAAACTATGCAAAAACACTCACGAAAAACACAAAATATCAGATGAATTGCATTGATTCATCAAAAAGGACAAAACTTTGACCTGATTGTGTGGGTACAAATAAACCCTAGAAATCAATACCAACCTAAGAAGTGAGAAATCAAACGAGAAACTCAACACCGATTCAACAATTGAAGTGCAGAACAACTCAGAAAGTAAAATCTAGGGCTTCTAGGGCTCCTAAACCCTAAATAACTCGGCCCCTAATTCAGTCGATTTACAGAGACCGCCATGGAAGAACAATTGAAGACCGTTACCTGAAAACGAAGCGACCATAAAAAGTGAAGTGACTCCCGAGGACGGTCCAACGAACAACGATGCTCCCGATCCGACGAGAAGAAGAAGAAGAAGAAGAAGAGATGTGGTCGTCTTCTCGCTCTCTTATTTCGTAGTCTCTCTCTCGAAGACGATCTCGTGGTCCCGTCGACGCGGGTGTAAAGCAGCTCAGCTTGCGTCGCGTGTACGCGTGGCTAGTGGGGGGGGTGAACTGGCGAGTGTGATTGGAGAGATAAGTGAGTAGAGGAGGATCGGTGTCCGTCGATTTTCACGAATCTCTACCGTTCGTTTCTAATCCTATTTCACCGAGGCACACGCGTCGCCGTCTTTATCTTCAATATTAATAATTCAGATTAGCTCTTCTAATCACTTCTCAATCTCCACGAATTTTCGCTAATTATAATCTAACAACACGCATTAATTCGTTTCTAATTGAGAAGTTTCTCTAATTAGAATCTAATAACATACACATTAAATTTTATTTTATTTTTTTGGTGGAAAAAATGGGCTTATCAATAAGCCTAATTACATATTATTCGAAACTGATCGACATATCATGTTCAAGTAACATCGCCACACTATGTGATGGTTCAACTAGCTCATAGTATCCATCTTCTCCTCCCAATGCTTCCTTCGCTTGGTGATCCGCCCAAGCATTGTTCTCGTGTAATGTATGGCGAATGAAAGTGTCCATTCCAGGGATAATAGGTGTTTACTGTCCAGAAGGAGCTGGTCTGCACGCAACATCGCCTCACTCTGCTCGATGAAATTTATCACCTCCCTTGAATCTGTTTCCACTATTAGTCTTCGGATGCCTCTGTCATGAGCCAATTGTAATCCAAGTTTGATACCTCATAGTTCCGATATGAGAGGGTTACATATGCCAACATTCGCTGTGAATCCTCCCACAAAACCTCCCTTATCATCTCGAAGAATCCCGGCTGCTGATGCTTTCGAGGTCTCCGCCTGAACAGCCCCATCGTTGTTGAGTTTGACCCACCCTGGCTCGGGACGTGCCCAGTGTTGGTGACTTCTGGATGTCGCGCCTGTTGTTGTCTTTAAAATCTGCCCTGAACTTCTGGTAATGTCCTTCATACGCGCCTCGATGACACGCAATGGATCAGGCATCCATGTTATTGTTTCTCTATGCACCTCAACATTTCTCCAAAACCACAAACACCAGACTGCTTCTTCAAACATTAATCTTTTCTCTCGGTCCTTATGCTCTATATATCCCCATTTCGACCTAAGTTGTTAAAGGTCGAGAGAAGAAGTCAAAAGCTCCATTGATGTTCAAAGATGAACTCCCAGACACTCGTTGCTCTCGTGCAATCCCTTAGGGCATGTAGGGTTGTCTCGGCTCCTCGTTTGCATAGTGGGCACAAGTCATCATCGCCCATCCCTCGTTTGAATCACAATGCCTTTGTAGGCAGTTTATCCTGGAGCGCTAGCCATAAAAGTGTCTTGATTCGTTGCGGTCCTTCCCATTTCCATAGATTTGTCCAATGATGGTTCCCTTCAGACGCGATGTTTCGATCCTCTGTAAGTCAGTAACTTTGCTCACAGTCAATTTACTTTTTATGGAACATCCAACTCATTATGTCTTCCCCTTTCAAATAGCTTGGTACGTGAATTGCCTTGATTTGTCCGCAGATGTTCGTAGGAAGCACTTTTTCAATTGCTAGCATATCCCACGCACCCGACTATCCAATGTAACTTGCAACCCTTACTTCCATTTCCTGTGACGATAAATTCGCTTGGCGTGCTTGATTAGGGGGCCAGCCCCTTCCACCCACTGATCAATCCAGAAATGAGTTTTCAAACCATCTCCCACATTCCATGTTAGCCCAGTTAGGAACTGATTCCACATGCTGCAAATCCCACGCCCACTGAAGCTGGCCTTTTCCCCCATGAATTTGGATCACAAACCCCTCCACGACTGTATTTGGTATGGAGAATTTGTACCTTAAAGACTGTCTTCTCTTGTATGCAGTGTTGAACTTTGAAGTTAAAATTTTGTATTGCAAATTAACTAAACCTTTAGTCCCACATAGGAGAGAAAAGTTTGGTTTCTCACTTAATATATGATCCAACACACTTCACTATTGTTTAAGTGAGAAATAGGTTGGAATGAGTAGACCATAGAGGTTTCACTAGGTAATCACCTTATTTAAATAATCTTTGACATTGGCCTTGGGCTTTTAGGGCTTTGGTTTGTTCAAAACTTAGCCATTCATAAACATAGTTTTTCATTTTTTATTTTCGTTTTTGAATAAAACAAAAGAACACCAACAGTTGCTAAGTTCGAATTAGGAGTTAATTAACTATCAATTAGTGGCACACTAATTAAGACCACTAATTAGATAGTTATTGAAAAAACTGTCCACTAATTGGACAGTTGGATAGTTCTCTATAATAGAAGAGTCTATGGACATAGAGAACACATGTTTTTTCGAAATAAAATTTTATGTGATTTGTGGTTTTGAGAGAGATACGATTTTGCAGTTTTGAAGGTTCTTTGATTGGTGCTTTGATCAAAGAGAAAATCAGTTGTATCTAGCTACATAACTCCTAGTTGAATTCAGCACCAAGTTGGAGGAAATGTTCTGTCTTAGGTCATTGCACTGCAAGCCTCTGGTATACTTTGTTTATTAATCTTCTTAATTGTTAAATCAACATGTTTAGTTGCTTGTGATAACAACGCCATGTTCATATTTATGCTCAAAATAGATTGCTTGTCCTAACATGCAGTTCCCAACGCAGCTTCAACATGAAAGCAACGTTGTTATCTCTAGCACTTCTCATACCAAACCCACACCTTTTTCTTATCCTGGCATAAGTCTTGCCATTTGACTAGGTGCATTTTCCTACATTCTTGCGTAGATCCCCAAATGAAGTCTCGTACAATTTTGTCAACCCCACTGCTAATGTGAACTGGTAGAAGAGTGGACTGCATTTAGAAAACTGGAATCGATTGTAGGCAAGCTTTCGCCAAGGTAATTCGTCCGGCCAATGCCAAGTTCCTACCCTTCCAACTAGAGAGTTTAGCCCGCAAGTTGTCAAGGATATCACTGTATGTTTCTTTTGTAATCCTTCATGTATGACCGGTGACCCTAAATATTACCAAGGTGTGTGGTGACTCCAAAGCTTAAGCTGGTCACTCACTTCCTTTTGAACATGAGAACTCACATTCTTGCTAAATAATATTTTAGTATTCTTAGCATTCTCGCTGTCCCGAGCACTCCCTAAAGTGATTCAATATATCTTTGATAACACGACCTTGTACTGTATTAGCTTCAGAAAAAAAAACATGTCATCTGCAAAAAAAAAAAGATGGGAAATAGTAGGGTCGGCCCTTGCCAACCTAATACCTTTCCAAGAATGAGCATCAACAACTTCCTGAATCCCATGAGATAGAATTTCCATGCATAAAACA
This sequence comes from Stephania yunnanensis, assembly GCA_039657365.1. Classification (NCBI taxonomy): domain Eukaryota; kingdom Viridiplantae; phylum Streptophyta; class Magnoliopsida; order Ranunculales; family Menispermaceae; genus Stephania; species Stephania yunnanensis. The sequence goes on along the minus strand of CM077589.1, from coordinate 53,393,486 downwards.
AATAGGTACGGTGAGAGAGAGTTATCTTGCCTTATGCCTCTTGTGGGAGTGAAGGCTTCAGAGAGTCCTCCATTCCATAGGACCCGCATCGTTGTTGTCAAGATATAATGCATAATTCTTTCCGTCATCATTCTAGGGAACCCAATCTTCTGTAGAGTGTCTTTGATGAAGCACCATTTCATTCTGCCATAACACTACAAAAAAACAGCAAATCAGAAACGGAAATTTCCGTCTCTGATTTGTTAAAATTCCGTCTCTAATTTCAAATAAACGAACGAAACGAAATCAATTCCGTCTCTAAAACGTCGTCGTTGATTCAATCAGAAACGGAAATGCGATTCCGTTTCTGATTTAGAGACGGATCATAAACGGAATAAATTCCGTTTCTGATCAGAAACGGAATTTATTCCGTCTCTAATTCCGTTTACGATTAGAGACGGAATAAATTCGTTTCGATTATTTCCGTCTCGATCCGTTGCTAATCGAGAGACGGATCGAGACGAATTTGATCCGTTTCGATTTATGTATCTTAATAAACGAAAATTAGAGCGGAAATAGCAACGGAATCCAAAGATTCCGTTGCTATTTCCGTCTCTAATTTTCATTTTTGTTTAGTTTTTAAAGTCTTACATATATAGGTCTCAATCCAAGCACATTTAACTCGCCAATATATAATAAAAATCATAGCTAAATAATATATTGATATTACACAATTTATATAAACTTATCATATCCTTAACATTATCTTTTCTCAATGTCTTGTACACGAAACAACAAAAACAATCGAAAAGTTTCTATATCGTATCTTTCTACAAAAGTAAAAGCAAAAATTGTTCTAAATAAAAAAAAAAAAAAATGAAGTGTTCCAAGATTATATAAAGTTGATTGTGCTTCAAATAATACTTGACTTCGTACAAAACACCCGAAAAAAGATCAAAAAGAAAAAATCACTAAATTATACAAACAATAATAGGAATATAAACAATATTATGGAATATAAACACAACATAAATAAAGAATTAAAATATTTAAGGCTGCAACATACACAAGCTATCATGCATGATTACGTTTAAGAATTAAAATTAAAAGAAAAATATTTATGCTCGACAACAAAGAAAATAAAACCTAAATTGCAAATTAATTAATTAGAGTCGACTAGTTTATTCTTATAAAAATAAAATAAAATTAAGACTTGTTTACAACTTTTAGAAATCACAGCCAAAACCATGGATGTCGATGTATCACTAGAGACCTTGTTTTCACAAGATGTGGTTTAAAACCTCTAATAGAACTAGGAACAATTGGAAACAAGCTTTCATTAACCTATTTTAAACACACAGATATGCACACAACAAAAATATGTTCTACAACTTTTTTAAGTTTGAAAACTTTACATTGCAGGCTGTGAAAAAAAGCTTAGAAGGTCCGATTTGGTTCCTTCTCATATCAAACAACTAGAATCATTCCGCATAAAGTTAATTTCTAGCAGTGAGAGTGCAATCATATAGATGCTATTAGAAAGTTAATTTCTAAAAGTGAGTCATCCATGCAAACTAAAGGGTGAAACCGAAATTAATAAAACCATAAAAATGCAAGGAGAAGGAAACAAACAGAAAGAATTAATGTTAAACTTACTCAATGAATGGTACCCAATCATTACTATGTTTGGGAATGGTTCAATGTATCGAGTCTTGTTCCGCTGTTGAGAGGCTGCTTCTAGATATGAACGCATACCTACAAGCCATGAACCTGGATCCCAACAACTGCAAAAAGAATGAGAAGGAAAAACAATGAGAAAAGTGCAGTAAATAGAACCATTTTCAAGTCCCTAAAAGGAAAAAGAATGATTCAAATTCACATCAATAGTTAGTCTAAATAACAACCAAAGAGAAACATCTAACATACCATTGCCACTGAATTCTCTAAACCGGCACTAATACCAAAATTTGTGATCTTCGGAATGTGGATATTTAAGAGAATAGGAATGTGGGCTCATAAACTATGAAAATCCATTATGCATCAAACAAAGAATCCATAAATTGATCAATTTGGGTCATAAGAAGATTCAATTAAAAATTAAAAAAAAGTCACCTGATGATCAATGTGGGCTCCTAGTGGACAAATCCCATAAGGAGAGATAACCACTTTAACCTCTTTTGCACATTTGCCACTCATTTCAGCCACCTTATTCATTATTTCACCCAACCGCAAGAGGAACTAAAAAACTTCAAAGCAGGAAAGAGTTTAACAACAAGAAGCATATTAAAAGTTAAAAGAGCAAAACTAAACGAAAAATAGTATTCATACAAGGGAGAAACAAATGGAGCCAAGCTGACCATTAAATCTTTCAAACAACTACCATGGGAATGTCATATATACATGCCAAACCAATCAAAAGAAATAGGTACTATTCAATCGTAACCAATCAAAAATAGTAATTACCTCAATACATGATTCTAATGTATTATCATGTTGATCATGACATGCTTTACCGATAAAATAAACATGGAATAACTAATCAATCATCCATAGCAAGTGCATGAATATGAAATTACTAACAACACATGTCCCTCCTCAATCTAAGAAGAAATAAACAGCAATGTATTAAACTAAAGGAAACTTAAACACAAACATGCACAATCATGAGAAGAAATAAACAACAATGTATTATCTATAATATGGGAAGAAACACACATGACACAAACCTTTGATGAATTGGCGTGAGTTAGTAATATCTCGAAAAAAAATGGCTTAAATGAGTTAATTTTCAGTTCTCTATCATAGCACAAGTGGAATCAGAAGTGAACAATTGCAAAAATTGAAATATTTCAAATTTTCTCATTCAAAAGATGATTTGATTAGGTTCCTAGTTTGTTAAGGACAACCTCCGTTGCGCAAATCTTGGCTCCCCATATAGGATCAAAATAACTCATCGAGGATTTATGACTAAAATCTCATTTGTCAATAGGCATTGAGCCTTTGGCCTATGCCATATGGACAAAATATGAGAACATAATAGTGCAAAGCAAGGAAAAAAATATCATGTAATAAAATATTGAACTTATGCAAATAAGTAAATAAGTTCTACCTCCCCAATTCCAAAGCTTTCCATCTTCTGTGATTGCCATTGTGGAAAACCCACCACATGTAAAGTTCACCTACATCACACGAATGAAGAAGATAATAACATAAAAAATATTAGGACGACAAATTTAATCAATACAATCAAATTCATTAAAGCATAAGCCTACACTTGCAACTTTATCCACAACCTCTTAACTATAAATTCCATTGGAGATGCCGTCTTCTTAAGATGTCATCTTAGTGCAAAACCAACATTATAGGAGGGTTTGTTTATGCCATTGGGAAACATGGATATCTATTGGAAGCACCACCACCAGTTTTCTTAGCAAAGAAGAGGTTGTGAATGTTGGGCATGACTCCACCGCTCGCAATCGTCATCACGCTCCGAGCAACTTGCTTCGAGCTCCTCGTCGTTCCTCACCGCCAATCGTATGTGGCGAGGGACTACCCGAGTCTTCTTGTTGTCCCTCGCTGCGTTCCCGCCAACTCCAACACTCGCATACGCATTCACCATTTCAAACGAACCCAAAATCACAAACACAAAGAGAGAGATTCTCGAGACACTCAAAATCACAAAAACACTAGTGATTAGTGATTCAAATTCAAAGACACCCAAGTGGACCAAATAACAAAACATTAAGAGATTCAAATTTCAATGACACTCGAAATCACAAAAACACTAAGGAATCAAACTTCAAAGATTCTCAAAATCACAAAACGCTAAAAATTCAAATTCATAGACACTAATATTATAACAAAAACAACTATTTGGACTTTTAAAGTACAAACTCAAAAAGCTAGAGAAATAGAATCAAACTTGAGACCATGTATTTAACCAACAAAATCCCAAACTTGCCCTAGACATTCAAATTTCCAAGACAAATAGAATCACAAAAAAACAAAAAAAGAGCTAAAAAGGTAGAGATTGAAATTCAATAGACAACCAAAAATCGAAATACCTCGGCGGCCAAGTATTCAAGCACGGTGCGCAAGTAAACAGAGCGCCAAAGATCGCCCTCGCAGCGAAGAAACCCGTCGTCGTCGGACTTGGTGAAAGATGGTGGAATTTGTTTGCGGTGGTGGCGGTGGCGGCGGCGTTTTACGGGCTTGTCGGACGAAGCGCTCTTAGTTTTAGGGTTTTGGAGTGAGGTTTGAAGAGGGGGAGGGTTTGAGAGGGAGAGAGCGGTCGACGGTCGTGAGAGAGAGCGTGTGAGAGAGAGCGGTGAGAGAGAGAGAGAGAGAGATCTGCCGTCGAGAGAGAGAGGGATTTTTGGGGAGATAGGGTTTTCGGGGGAGAGAGAGAGAATCGGGAGAGAGAGCGGTGAGAGAGAGAGAGAGAGATCTGCCGAGAGAGAGAGAGAGAGATCCGTCGTCGAGAGAGAGAGAGAGAGAGAGAGATATCGTCGTCGAGAGAGAGGTTTTCTGGGGGGAGAGAGACAGAGAATCGGGAGAGAGAGGTCGAAGGGTTTTGGGAGAGAGAGAATCGGAAGAGAGAGAGGGAGTTTAATTTTTGAATCATCGAGATCGAAAGATGCACAAATCTCGAGATTTGATGAACGGGTATAACAAAATAAAGTTTTGGCGGGAATGGTGGCGCCATTTTCGAGAGACGAATTTAATTCCGTCTCTAATTCCGTCTCTAATTCCGTCTCTGATCCGTCTCTAATCTGTCTCTGAATGTTTCCGTCTCAATTCCGTCGCTAACTTTTTAATTTAAAAACGGAAATTATTCCGTTTCTAATTCCGTTTCTGATTTAGAAACGGAACTTATTTCCGTTTCTAATTCCGTTTCTGATTTGCTATTTTTTTGTAGTGAATATAAGCCTTCTCTAAATCAACCTTTATCGTCATCCAACCAACTCTCCCTGTTTTACGCATCATAGAATGTACCATTTCCTGCACGATAATAGTATTGTCAGATAATTTACGCTCAGGCACAAAGCTAAATTGTGTGTTACGAACCAGAGATGGGAGGAGAGGTTTAAGTCTATTAACCATCTGTCGAACTATTGTTGAGTTTGTATTGTATCCACTATTAGTCCCACATGGGGAAGAAACTTTTTGTTTCTTTCCTTATAAGAGATATTTCACTTGAAAGTCTTAGTTAAGTGAATGTGGGGTTGGAGGCAAAGACCATGGGTATTCCTCATTGAATAACATATATTTGATATTTAATATGTCTTTGATTAGGCCTTGGGCCTTGGGGCTAAAGTTAAAATAACTAAGCCAATTCACAACACAAGATTTTTTATTTTTTACATTGAATTTTCGTTTTTATTAAAAGGTGTGTAATTAGTGGTGAAAAGTCACCACTAATGGCCTCATTTTGAACAGTTGTGATCGTTCAAAAGAGGTGTCTTTTGGTCTATAAATAGGGGTTTTAACCTCATTAGAAGATATAGAAAAAAGAATTTCGAAATTAAAGAGTTTCTAGTTTTGAGAGAAAGATTTTTTTTACATTGCGAGGAGAAGATAGGATCTTTTGGTTGGTGTGTAATCAAAGATCGATCCAGTTGTATCCTGGAGACGAACCTCTTGAAGCATTCATACACCGAATTGGAGGAAATTTCGTCTAAGGACATTGCCATTTAGTGCAAGCCTCTGGTATGATTTAATTTAGTTCTTTGTAATTGAATTCATGCATGATAGATATTATAGTTCAGTGATATGCATATTGTATAATTGTTCCAACACCATCAACATGGTAATAGTTTTATATGCAACATTACGCAAACTAATAAGTCTCAGTTCATAGAAGTAGGTAGGGCTCTTCACTTTCGGAATTAGGACTAGTAATGTGTCATTCAGGCATTCGGGGAGTACCCCTGTAGTGAAAAACTCATTGACCATAGCTGATAGTGAGGCCCCAATTGTATCCCATTGGTTTTGGAAAAATACTAGGCTACACCCATCAGGACCAGGTGCTTTGTAAGGCCCCGTGTCGAAGAAGGGCTCGCTTGACTTCTGTTTCTTCCACCGGAAGTGTCCCGACTGTGTCACACTTTGGAGTCAAACAAGTAAGTCAACAACACTTATCATATCACCCAACTTTTCTCTCACTTACACCTCTCACACACACATACACACACACCTCGACTTGGGAGGCCGAGAGAGGAGAATAAGGAATGGAGAGAAGAAGAAGAAAAAAAAACCGGGAAGGAGAGGAGAGAGAGAGTGGAAACGTCACAATCAAGGTGAGTCCTAGTGGTTTTGTTGTGGGTCTCGGTGGTTTGGCCATAGTGGCCGAGAGGGGGGTTCGGCCATGGAGGCCGAACTGGGTCGAGATGGTGATAGCAGGGGTGTCTCCCCTGCCATCGATTCCATTGGGGTTGGGGTGGAGAACAACCTCAACCCAATAGCAAGGAGAAATAAAAAAAAAAAATAATTTTTTTCCTGGTGATCGAATGATCGCTTGCGCGTGTGTGCACCCACCTCATGGGGCGGGCCCAGAACGAGTCAGGCTCGAGTCCAACCCGACCCAAACCAAACTTTAAAAAAAAAATTGGGGAAAAGTTTTAGAAAAATTGAGAAAATCCTAAAAAATTATATTTAGATAAAATAAATAGAAATTGATGAATTTCTATGAAAAATAAAATATGTGGGAATGTCGAACATGACTTTTGCGGGGTTTTACCTCGAAAAGTGTGAAATGAGCAATTTGGCCTAAAATTTTAGAAATTGGTCGTACTAAATCAGAATTATTGATAAATGGACATAGGTGGACACGAGTGATCAATTGGCGACTAAGAACCCAATGGACTTGGACTCGGGGATTGATTACGGGGTATTGGAGTGCGTTGTGAGGTTTGTAAAAACTCAATTGAAAAACTGAGTATTTATTTCGCTTTGTATTTCCATTCAATTCTAGTATTTCTTGTGATTTTTTTACATCTATATCTTGTCGTTGTTTGAACGGTTAGTTGAGTTACTCCCACCGGATTTTCCGTTGTGTGTCTATGCATTTTAGATCATAGCATGTGTATCAAGAGTTCTCTCGTGGATAACGACCGAGCTAATGAATTGCTACATGTGTCGGTGCGTTGTAGGTCTACGCTGCTACCAAGAGAGACCAGGTGATAGCTAGTTGGGTGCACCCTACTAGTGGGATCCTGGAAGGGTATTCGAAGTATGGTTTAGTCTGACTGGAACATACACATACATTTGCACTTTATTGTTATCTATGCATGCGATGCCTTACTTACAGTTGTCTGTTTACATTCCACATGTTTATTTAACAGTATTTATTGAATTCCACTTGTTTATTTAAATGCTCAGATGAGTTCCTTGGAATTTTACTAACTATACTCATCATCCATTTTCTTCAGTGATGATTAAGTGCATATCCATGTACAAGTAAGGGTAAGGGGATCTTAGGCGACTACCTCTGATTGCCTACCATCGAGGATTACTTGTACGTGTGTTTTGTTTTGATATTTTGATTCTTTTAGGAACTGAGGTAACATAACATTGTACATAGTCGTTTAACTCTATACACAATCTTGCTTTTTTTTTTTTTTTTTTTTTTCTTATGCATGATAATATTCAAGAAAAAAACAAAAATTAGTTTATATATAAAATGAAGGAGCAAAAGATTTCGATCCGTAAAATCGAGTCCAAATTCCTAATGACCCTTTCGTTATTGTTCTAAATAAAATTTGCTAATCATAATAAATTTTTAAAAAGAGTAATAATATATTTTTATTTATTAAAACTAGATGTATACTTTTTACTATAATTCTTTTACGTTGTAGTCCGTATTACTTTTCATTGTTTTTTTATTATTTCATACGAGATTAAAATACAAAAAAAAAATGATTGATTGATCCAATTTAGACAATGAATGAGGCATTCGAGCATGACTCGTATATTGAGGTGTATCGTATGCACCCCCTATTGATAGCTCCACCGTGCATCTAATTCGGTGCTAAAGTAGGTCACATTAGCAATCTCTAACTACAAAATGAAACAAGGGAGTTTGACAAAAGCAAAAAAAAAAAAAAAAAAAAATTGAGGGAGCAAGGTACCACCGTTGATTTTTAGATTTTTATATAGCCGTTCGATGTCTAATCCAACGGCTATGCTTTCTCGATTCACATATTCGCAATTGGAGTTCAATTCGGTCAATAACGACTCGCCATCAACCTCTCACACGAGAAGCTCAGAAGGGCAATGGCGGACAAATCAGAGCCCACAGCATCTCCTTCAAAGAGCTTCTCCTCAAACGTTCATGGCGGAAGAACAGTCGAAGAATGCCAAGACATGATTCGCAGAAGTCTCGAAGTATACAAACCAAACACAATTTGGGGTTTTTGTTTGTAGGGTTTTACGCAGATTTCAGAGTTTTGATCTTTATAGGGTTTTTTCCACAGGTCCAACAGTGAAGTTCCTGAGAGAGCATCTGCAGAAATCTGGGTGCTTCGTTGGGGACAGCTTCATCAAGGCCGTGAATTGCGACAAACAGATCAGTGGCGGGTATGTTCGCGGCGAAGGGGTAAGAATCAAAATGGGGTTTTGACTGATTTTCAAGTTTGGGTTTTTTTGATGCCCTGGATTGTTTTGACATAAAAGTTTGAATTTTATTTATTTATTTATTTATTTTGTGGGTGTGATTTCAATTTGATTGTTAAGTAATATAGTAATACAAAAATTCAAAGAAAAGCAGGATTAGTAGTACTAATTGACGTAAAGGTCAAAGAATGGCGGTTTCGATGGTTTGGTACCTCTAAAGACGACCTACAACTGCATCGCTAGAACACTTGACTTAGAAGAAACTGAATAAATTCCACGATGTAGGGGTGTAATGAATCTAACTTGGAACACATTGATTTGGAGGGGATTAAAGGATTTGGGAAACACACATCATTTGCACTAAATCGTGTGTAATAGAAGAGTTTGTTCGATGCAGTTTACCCCAACTAAACTAATTTGGGATTGAGGCTTTGTTGTAGTATTGTTTAGTAATCTAGAGTTAAACTCAATTGTGCAATTTCTTGATTGATGAGTAGTTTTTTTTTTTTAAATCAAGTTATAAATGGGTGTTTCAGATTATGGTATGTAGCAACCACATGAACATTCAGGATGAGGTAGACCAAGTTGTAATTCACGAATTAATTCATGCCTATGATGATTGTCGAGCGGGTAACTTGGACTGGGCTAATTGTGCTCATCATGCTTGCAGTGAGGTATGCTTCTTGATTGAACTTTGTTCGGTTGTTGCGAATCTAGCATGGATTGGAGTGGCACTCTTAAGTTGATTGCTGTATGTGTTTTTTCTTATGTTCATGTTCAGATACGCGCTGGTCATTTGAGTGGCGACTGTCATTACAAACGTGAACTTTTGCGAGGCTACCTGAAAATACGTGGTCATGAGCAAGTGAGTTTTTGTTAACTTATTTTATAACTCTGATTGAGAAATGCATATTTTCTTGTTTTTGTTGTTCGAGACTTTCATGATAGAAAATAGTTTAACTTCTTGATAAAATCATCTTTCAAATTTTTCCATATTCTCTTGGTACTATTTTCACAAAACGCCTGATTGTCTCAACACCGCCACCAACAACAAAGCCTCAATTCCAAATTAGTTGGTTTCGACAAGAAAGTTGAAGCAAACTTCACAAACAAAATCTCCTATTTCTCTCCTGGAATGAGAAGAGGATGGTTATATATCTCCCCTATGAAGTTATATTAAGATGAATTTATTATTTCTCAGAGTGAATTCTTTACACTGTATCTTTTGTTTTGATTCTAGAGAAAAGTTGATTCTTCTAGCTGACCCTTTTTTTGGGGGAAAGTTTTCATTGAGTTGAATTGAGTAGGTTTCAACCTTTAGATCTACAGTGAAAACTGAAAATAATAGTGAAATCGAATATTGTAAAAACCAGATATGAACTTTACCAAAAAAAAGAAGAAGTAAAACTCTCATGAGATCTAATGAAGTTTGTGTACTATTGCTACCAAAAAAAAAGTTTGTCTACCATTATCATACTTAGGCACCTGGCCATTTAACATAGGCTTTTTAATCTTGCTGACCTTTTTCTGATAAGATAAGAAACCGACGTATAACCCCTCAAACTTTCACAAGGGAGACTCAAACCCTCAACCTTTGGCACTAGTGACCACATTATGAAACCATTGAGCTAGCACTCAGATGGTAATTTTGCAGACCTTTTTGTGACAAGAAACCAACTTATAACTCCTCAAACATTCACATGGAAGACTCAAACCTCAACCTCTGCACAAGTGAGCACAAGTGAGCACGTACCCAAACGACTGAGCTAGCACTCAGTTGGTAATTCTGCGCACCACTTAGGTTCCTATACATATGCATTCTCTTATTTTTTGCTTTCTTTATCTGTTATATGTTTATATATAAACCTGCAATGCTAAAGATGTTGAATCTGATACACTCTTCGAATATTTTTCTAATTTTCTTTCATATATAGGAGTGCGTCAGAAGAAGAGTTATGAAGTCTGTCATGGCGAACCCATACTGTTCCGAAACAGCCGCTAGAGATGCCATGGAAGCTGTTTGGGATGTTTGTTATAATGACACAAAGCCCTTTGACAGAGCTCCTTAAATACATGGTTATTCAATTCAGTACTTCTCGACCTTCAATTTTGTTCCAATTTAATAACATTTCTGAGTATTATCATCGAAAAAATTTAATAACAATCCGAGGAAAAAAAAAACTCAATTTTGGCTTTCCCTTCCCTTCCCCCCTTTATACTTGGGCTTAACTCCAGTCCTCTACTTTTGAGTTACTTTGTGATTGTTGCCAGAAGAGGCCCTTTGTTTTAGTCTTTTCCTTGCCCTCTTCTGTAATTGGGATTTTCCTATTCAGATTTTGCTGTCATGCCGTGTATTTAGAACAGTTTTGTACCATTGAATTGCAGAGATCACTATTGAAACAAAAGAAGATTTTGGCATCCATGATTGTATGCAATTTGTTGCCTGGCAGCAAACTTTGAACTCGGGCTGCTGTTGCCGCATAGAAACCTCAGGCAAATATGCTGCATTGTAAAGATGTTTAAGGAGATTGTTTTGCCATAATCTTATGGGAATGCAATGCCTGAAATGCAGTTAAAATTTTCATTTGCACTAGTGATCTTTATTATGTTTTTCTGATGAACACGTTATGAAGATGAATACTATAAATTCATTGCTTGACAGATTACAACAGTGCCATCAATATGTGAGAGATTCATAAAATGTAAAAAATCATAGCAAGACAGGAAAATATTTATGGATTCTACTAAGCTGGATACTGAAAATACTACCCAGCTTAGTCATGAATCTAAAATCAATGCTAAGTCTACATATTGCTAAATATTCTGACCCTAGGGAAAAAATTTGCGCCTAGAAAAAGAATATAGCTGCAATTGACAGCATCCAAACCATCTTTCTTACAGATGACACCAACATCGTAATGTACAGAAGCTCTCTCTCGCGCTGAACAAAGGAATGAGAGCTCATCAGTATGAACAACAGGATGCACAAACCTTATCAGTACATTCCCTTGAAGACAGGATTAGTCCGACAAATACTTGCCCCATACTCTTCATATTCCGCCTTTGTATGGCAAGCCTGTTGGGGGAAAAAAAGAACAAACAATTTAAGCATGGATTCCAACATTCATATAGCCAAGAAAGCACTATTTCAAAGAATAAAAGCAACAACAAAGCAACCATGAGAGGAAAAAGCACCATCCAACGCCAATTGCTAATTCTTACCACTAAGCAGATCACATCATAAACTCTTTGAGTTTAAGTTGCAGACACATTTACCAATCATTTACAGATTTAAAAAAAAAAAAAAATTTCATTGATGATTCAAGCTGGAGAGAGATAAAAGCCATGAAGGCAGCGGTCCATTTACCAAGATTAAACATGTGTAAGACATACTGAAACTCAGAGAAGAATAAAGCAACTTTAACAAAACAAAACTGATACACCAAAGCAAATTGGAAAATAGCGCAAAAGTCAATCCTGAGACCACTCTGAAATGCCAAGGCTGCATGAAAACTTGTTCATGGTGATCCACTAAGCTGTAATAATGTGCAGTACTGGTAGTTGTAGATTTCATATTGATTGGGGAAGCTTTTTCAGTCTAGCAATCATTTTACATCCATTTTCCAGAAGAGGAACACTAGAGGTCATCCAGATCAAAGAAAACTAGAAATTGCCGCAGTCTTATTACAGTCTGCTTAGTTTCAAACTTAGGAACCAATTAATGGTCAATCCTGTCTGCCGAATCTCCCTCCTCACTGGAATATAATTGATAAATGATAATGGTGTGCTTTAAACGGTTTATGCCCGTGGTAGCTTCATCATTTTCTTGAGTTTTCTACCAGGCTATGGGGTTGGTGCGCTTGACTAGCCCTCATGGGATTATTCAAACCGAAAGTTTGGATATCCATGGATCCCGATTAAAAAAAATGTCTTCATTCCAGCGAAAATGTAAGTTTAGCCCATCCTACCCACCCTGAACAGTGTGAAGCTCATCCACTAAGTGGTCTGAAATGCTAATCTGAAGTGATCTTCAAATATGATTAAAACAATGATTAAATAACTGACACGCAAAGTACGAACGATGTTTTAGTGGTTTTGAATATTGCTTCCTAGGAAAATGCTTTTGTAACCCACTTTGGACACCCCACTTTGGGCACTTAGTGGGCCCAAATAGGTGTATCTCCATGTAATACACCTCGAAGACTATGAGCAGACATCTCGAGGTGTATCGCACGGCTAGACACCCACTTGGGCCTCAACTTGGGCCCACTAGGTTCCCAAAGTGGGTGTCCAAAGTGGGTTACTCTAGCATCTTCCTACTCTCTAACCCCAGTTTAGCTGTAGTTGGGTTTTGAATTGGTATTTCAATAAAGATATGACAACAGAGCCTCAATCCCAAATTAGTTGGGGTCGGCTACATGGCAGTAGAGATAGAATAATAACAAATTTAAGTATTCCAAGTCCTTGAATTAAGAAATAATCTTACTAAAAAAAAGGCTTAGCAATGCTATTTTTCTCTCCAACAGCCACAGATCTGAATTCACAAATTGATTAATTCTAATTTGCGAATTCGACCAAATTTCTGCATTTCTCATAGTGTAATGAATTTTTGAGAAGAAATCATTGTGTAATGAATATAATCATAGAATTCATTACTGTTAATCTGTTAGATATAATTATGTAAATCCTATATTCCAATAATTACAGATTGATTTAAAAAAGGTATGATAATGTGTTTCGAGTTTGCATCATGAGAAGATCAAATCAATTTTCAGGATTTCCACTTCCATTCGAATGACTCCTCGAAAGGAAGCTATCAGGGGATTTTCATGCATTTCAATAAGAGGAAAAAAGAAGCTTACAGCATAAAACTCAGGTGTTGATGCAAGTACGGAGCCTCCAAACCAAACCGCAAACCTCTGGATAGGATGGCTGACAACGTTGACCTCAATTGGCTGTGTCTGGAAGCAAAAAAGGTCTCTTCATTAGTTCTACCCAGTTATAATAAATAGGCTATTATTAAAATGGGTAGAAAACTCACTTTTACTTCGCCACCAAGCCTAGCCTCGGACGCGAGAATCCGAGCATCCACAATTTTCTTCAAATCTCGCTGCAACCTTCGGTGGAAATCCTTGAACATAGTCGATCCTCCAGATAAAACTATATTCTGAGACAAGGAACTTCACAATCAAAAAGAAGTTGGAAGGAATACAATCAAACAGAAATGGAGGATACCTAAATAAATTCAATAACACGAGGTCCTTTTGGTCTTGGAAACTCCATAGCATGCGCAGGACTGGACTCAACATTTGAAGGGTGCCGGATGGTATTAAACTTTTAATTCAAAGGCCAAAACTCCACAGGCAACATTTAATGATCTTAAGCTTAATACACCAGTCCATGCCATATTTTTTTGGATGTCAAAAAGCAATAATTTTAGAAACATCGAAAGCTGAACAGCCATGGTCATTAGATTAAATAATTGATTTGGTTCATAAATTTTCCACAAACGCCACCAAGGATGCTTACTGCCCAGGCTTGGAAATCATGGATTTCATGCTTGCCATCAGAGAATCTCATCATGTTACTGAAATTATCTCAGGTTTCCTCCAAACAGAAAGTAAGGTTATCCAGAATATGACCTTATACAAGGCCCTCCTTGTGTCAATTGGAGCTGACTGAATACACTTGTCTATTACAGCCGGCAAAGGTGTGTCGAAGTCATTGCTGTAAATTTCAGGGTTGAAGAAAATCTGAAACAAATTAAAACAACTGATTATCAACGTGCAAGAAGCAAATTAGAATAATATAAAATAAAAAACCAAACAAAACAAGTAAAAAACGAGGCTTTTTAATAAGAGATTAAAATTAGTAACGAAATGATTGCGTCAAGTATAATAATACAAGACAATATTGTGAATGCTCTAGTTGCTGTGGACATAATTACAGGTGACCGCATCAATATCTTTAAATTTAACTCACATGCTTTAGTTGAAAAGTGTTGGTCTATCTATACTCAGGACCTATTTTTTTGTCAAAATGATACTAAGGACTTGAGAGGTCTCATATCTTCAGTTGAAAGCTAAAATGCATGCACCCACACAAGAATATTTCCAGAACATCAATTAAAGTTAATTAATTAATACGATGACATTGCTATCATTTGAGAAGCATTGGCCCCAGAAAATAATATGCTTGGTTAGGAAAATCCAAAGAAACAAAGAAAGGCAGCACGAACCTCAGGGCCAAGGAAACGCTCATAGCCAACTTCACAAGAGTATGGTGCCCCTGTCTTAGGTTTGATCCCCCTCCATGGCTTGATGTACTTGGATGGTTCTCGATCATGCTTGTTATATTCCTGAAACCATTAAATCTCTCACGTGAATAAATTGAATTAAGAAGCACTATAAAATCTGATTACTAAATATTTAAGACCCTAGATTATTACCTTGACTATATCTGAACAAGTGTAGCAATACATCTCTTTCACCTTCCGAGCAACTTCAAAAGAATCTTCAGGAGGCACATTCTCTCCTCTTTCCTATGTCAAACAGCGCCCAGATGCAAATTGCAGCCAAAATACACTCTCAGTACACACCCAGATCCATAAAACATAACGTAGAAAATTGGTCCAAAAGCAGTGAATAAGACCATTATTTACTTGGTGAGAGTCAGTGTGAGTGTGTTGAAATAAGAAAAGTATCAATGTTTATTGGAATCAACAAATAAAAGATCGAGGCAGACGGTTAAAACCAATGAAGGACCGACCGGTCATTGAGTCCATATTTATAGTTAAGTTTGAATTTGGATTTAGGGGGGGAGAGACAACTTCTATGCTAGTTTCTAAATTTGTACAGGTCCAAGGAGATTTTAGAAACAATTGCTTGCACAAATATTTCCCAAATACAAATAAAACAAATCAAATAAAGAGTAATTTACGTACATGCCTCAAACAGTAGCTTTTTTTTTGTTTGTTTTTCCTTCCAAATGAACTTTATTCAAGTTTTGCACTTAGCACTAGCAGTAAATAGCCAAAAAAAAAGAAAGAAAGAACGAGAACACTTAAGATTCTAACATTTAAAGTTTACACAAAAAACTCAAGTACTACCGATAGAAACACTAAAAATAATAGTACTTAAAGTACATACAAAAGCAATTCAAAATAATTATCTCGTTCAGAAAGCAATAATGGAATTTAAGGCCTTGTACCCGCATGAGTTGCTGAATGAAGTGGGTAACATCCTTCCCAGCAATAGGAACAGACTTGATGCTGCTTCCAATAACATAACCATCTGCAACAGGCACAACATGGGTACCTCCATCTCCCACATCAACCACCACTCCTGTCATTTCACACTGATATAAAGTATGGGTGAATCTATGTGACTTGGTTGATGAAAATAATCAGGTAAACAGCGGAATGGAAAATGAGTATGTCCTTAAAAAGAGGAATTATATTGAAGGAATAATCCACTTTGCAGTCTATTGTTATGGGCTCAATGCACCACAATTTTGAAACATTTGTCAGCATATATGATATATCTACGGTATCTACCATCAACCACCAAAATGTCTATAACATGGTCATAAAGTGACCTGCAAAACATTGTTGGAACCATTTTCTTCGGTACATACATCCATTATTATGATATTTTCTAAAGATAGCTCACCCCATGGCCTGCATCGATGCTAAACCCTTAACCCCTAATAAATGGGTTGTTACAAATACGGTCAGATTAGAGTCTTAATTTAACAAAAAAGGAAGCCATAGCTCCCTTCAACTAATTCACATTTGCACTTACGACAACTTCTTCCTTTACTATTATCAGTGACACCAATCAAATTTAGCAACTACACAAGAAATTCTCATACTACCTAAAACGGGTAAGGCAACAAAAATAACAAAAACCCCAAATCACAAACCTTAGAAGTGGTATACCCGGCAGCAAGAGCAAGCACTGGCTGCACAGCAATGTAAAGTCCAGGGACATTAAACGTCTCAAACATGATCTCCCCGGTATACTCCCGATTCTCCGGAGGCGTAAGCGGGCTCTCAGTCAATAAAAAGTAATGGTCCTCAGGATCACATCTCAAGTAATCGAATATACATTGCTGCCAAAACCTCTCCATACTATCCCAATTCTCTACCTGCCCATGTTGAATCGGGTAGCTGAGATTATAAGTACTACTCGATCTCGATCGCGCCACCGCCTCCTCCCCGATAAAGAAATCGAGATCAGCCATCACCCCTGCACTGTGCTGGGCAAGCCAATTGTTGCTCTTCCCAGACCCTCTCGGCTGATTCAAGAAAGACTCGTTCACAGCCACCACAGTTGGAATTATATAACATGGCTCCACATTACCAGCAAACCCCATTTTAGTAAACCTGAAATCAAACCCAATATGTGAACCAAAACCGAAAACCCCATTTCAGCAAACATCAATTGAAACCCAAATTTGCAATCAAAAACAGATTTTTATGATTTTTCTTCATTAGAGGCATTTCGTCGAACAGTTGGTGTGCATACCCGGTACCGTTGTCGATCACCACAGCTGGGCGAGATGCGGCCGAGGAATCCATTGCGGAATGAAGAGCGATCTGCGAGTGAGATCCAAAGAAGGGAAATTGCGAGAATAGCGAGTAATGATTGCAGTGATGATGATGGTAATAAGGGCAGAGATCATGGTCGTGGCGGGCGCCTCGGGAAGCGTGTCGAGTGTGATTCAGACGTAAATTCGAAGCGAAAGAGGCTACCCAACTCACCAAACCTCGCGATTACTCCACCAATGTTTTCATTTCAGTTGTTGTTCATCGAATTCTTGGTTCCTTCGCAACCAAACCACGCTACAAAGCGAGGTCTCTGCTTTTGTTCGAGCAGACACGGAGGAAGGAAGCGTAGCGACGTGGATTTGATTTGGTTTGGTTTTGGTTGCAATGCTGAATGTTGCGTTGGTTCGATTACAGAGACTACAAAGCGTTCTTTGTGGGCTGAGTTCGGGCCGGGCCATTAATAGTAGGGCCTGGGTCATTTTCATTTTGTCCTATTTTATATACACTTCGTACATGTCCTTCAATAAAGCTAGTAATGACCAACTGTTGATTCGCACGTAAGCGGGTTGTTATCATTTAATTAGCGACTCGACTTCAAGTCCTTGAATGAAAATACCAATATTAAAAGCTCCTCTCACCTATACAATGTGTGACTCGAGAATATCTAGTGTTTTAGATCCTAAAAAAACTAGCAATAAAAATAAGGGAGGGAGTAATGACTAGTTGATCCTAGTGGCTCGGTACTCAGGCTTTTTAAGTTTTGTGGTGGAGATGGCCCGAAATAGTTAGGGCCCAATGGGCTTCCAAAAGTTAGGGACTCTATTCTTCAGTTTAATATAATAGGCTAGCTGTCAGCCCCTCAATAATGTAATCGGAGTTAGCTGGCTAGGCAGCGGGAAAACCTAGTAATATCCGAGTTTCGAGGGACTCGGAAGGTTCCATGAGAGTTAGTTGTTGGATGGTGCACCACGGATGATTCATGGAGGCTTACGCATGTGGATGGAGAAATCAGATGCGGGCGAGGCAGCACGCACGAGTGTGGACAAGGTCGCGCCTAGGCGAAGAAAAAGGCAAGGCCAAGGCCGTGCCTTGGCAAGTTCCTTTAGCACGTTCCTTGGCGGGAGCACAGCGGCGCCTTGGCGCGGGCCTTGGCAAAAGCAAGGCCGCGCTTTGGCAAGTTCCTTTGGCACGAGTTCATGCATGAAAGGCATGAATTGTATGCGCTACTAGAGTTGTAATCTCATTGAATTAAGTAATAAACTTCATTTGTTCCATTGTTGTTGTTCATTCACATTTTCGTTGGTGTGTTGAACTAAGGTAGTCCTTAGGCACCACGAGTTGGGTTGGGTGAGAAAAAATTTCCTTAGGGTGAACCCCTCACTCGATGGCCCCGTGACACTAGCCAAGGTATATAAATGGGTATAAGAACATGAACTAGTCATTCGGTCCCTGTGATCTCTATCAATTTTTAATGAAGTACTTTTTTCAAGATTCACGCATCCATTTTGAAAGTTTTATACGTGTGTTTCATGGTCTAGCTTGGAGTTACATTTTTCAAAGTCTATTAAGTACGAAACTTGGGCATTAATTTATCATGTACATCGATCCATCTAATTTTGACTCTTAAACCACCCATTACTGCGTTAAGAAAGAGACTTTTGCATTTTAATTTTCTGAAGTATGTGCAGTGGCAACGAAGCCAAAAGGAGGCTAAGGGCGGCCGCGTCTACCCTCCTCAGACTGATCCATTACAGTATTCTCCTATAGTATCCCTATATATATAATTGCTTCGGTCTTCACCCCTAAAAGTTGTCATACAATTTGACTTGATTTTCTTGCTCTGCTATTAAGTATGTGATCCTCCTATCATAGGGAAAATTTATTAATTAGTTACCTTAATCAACTCCATTACTTGAGCTTAATTTCAACGCAAAGTGACCATACCTTCTTTAAAGACGGTAAAGTAGGGTACTGGGGTGGATCGTGAATGAAAGTTAGGCTAAACAGCAGGAAAACATGTTAAAAAAATAAAAGTTAACAAACTAGTGCGAATTAGAGGGACCTGTGAAGCTTCTAAGGTGAAAAATTAATTCACTTGATAGTGCTAGATCAAAAGTGGCCACAAAATTTGTTTGGCAAGTGTGGGGGTAGTTGTGTGAGTTAAACACACCATTTCGAATTCAATTTATCTCTGTGTGGCAATTTGTTTGGGCTATTGAGGTCGTCTACCATTCAATAAGCATCAGGGTCTTATGGGACTAGTAAGGATAGTAACCTCCACATCCACAGTTATCAAAATAATAATAATAATAAACAAATAAATATATATAAAAAAGTGACCACAAAATTTCATTGCATAGCATCAACAAACAGCTCAGAATTCTATATAAGAACTGAACCACCAATTCATCAATTATTTCAAACGAGAATGTTTGGTCCATTATATTCTGATATTCTCCTTTGTTTCTAAAGTGCAACTAACTAAATTTTCCTTCTTTTTTTCAGGGCACGATGAAAAGCAAATTAATGGGTTGTGACCTGTGGTTTGCCCAACAAATGAAATGCCACTTGTTCAAACTTTACCCAACAAGGGGGATCCGACCCCACTCAATATTCATGCCTTGCGACTGCTAATGGTGATTCTATCTTTGCCAAATTTGTTTTGATTGGTTTCGCTTTTCTTTTTCTTTTTCCTTTTTTTTTTTTTTTGGTTGTTGTTTGTTATGCTCTCTTCAAGGCACCTTAAAATCAACTTTAGGGGTTTCCATTATGCCCCAACATTGCAGATCATGAGTTCATACTTTATTACATAAGTTCAATTTTCGGTGTATCCAATAATTACGTAGTAGTTTTTTTTTTTATTCATATTGGTATCTTTGATTTTGAAAAGTAAGGTTGTGTTGAAGTGTTATAGAAGAATCAAATCTTTCATTTATATGGTATATATACACACACACACTTATCCCGATCAAAGCCTATAGTAGAAACCATTTAACTTTCCAATGCTGAAAATAATAGAAAATAAGGAAAAAGAATAATTTCAGCGTTAAAAAACAAAGACTTGAAAATTCAGGCGGAAACTCAAAGCATTATGAGTCTCCACATTTTGAAAAAGAATTAGGAGATGCATGGACCAAAAGTCGGTGCCACATTAGATAAGTGTGACTTTATATTGAAGTATATGAGTGTTGGATCTCTCACCTCAATTATCACTAAGGCATTTTAGAGTAAAACCCTACACTGCGAGTTGAGGGTAGCTAAGGTGGGGACGTTATTGGTACTAATGAGATCCATAGACACACATGCCAGGTCGGCCCAACAATAAAATTAACATGCTATTAAAAGTGATAATTCGGCTAGAACCCGATCTTGAACTTTAAAGGTTCTTTGAGTTTGTATTGTATCCAATTTTTAGTCTCATATGAGAAATAAACTTTTTGTTTCTTTCCTTATAAAAGATCTTCCACTTGAAGTAAGTAGTTAAGTGAATGTGGGGTTGAAGGAAAAGACCATGGGTATTCTCCATTGATTTGTGGTGAACAGTTACAACCTTTAGCCTGTGAAAATGTGTTTAATTAGTGGGATAATTGGTGGTTAATGAACCACACCACTAATAAACCAACTATTCAAGAGAAACAATTTTTAGTTTATGAATGAAAATGGTCTAAACTCATTTTGAAAAAAACTAAGAAAATTTTCGAAATAGAGATTGATTCATCTGGTTTTTTTAGAGAGATTTTTGCTGTTGCAGAAGAAAGGATTTTTGGTTGGTGTGTAATCAAAGATCAATCTAGTTGTATCATGGAGACGAACCTTTTGCAACATTCATACACCGAATTAGAAGAAATATCGTCTTAAGACTTTATCGTCTTAAGACTTTGTCATTAAGTGCAAGCCTTTGATATTATTTTATCTAGTTCTTTGTAATTGAATTTAAGCATGATATATTATAGTTCAGTAATATGCACGTTTTTTGTGTATGATCTAACACCAAAGATAATTAGTATATTTTATTTAGAAGGATTTTGGTTTAATGTTGAATGTTGGAAATATGTAATATTAGGAATGGAAGAGATTAACGAGCTTGCGTAAAAGTGCGTGAGCGAAAAATTAACGAAATTGTCCCTGTAATAGCTTAAATTAATTAAAATGATTTAATTAGATTTTTCAACCTAAGAAAAATAAAATTCAATAAGACTTGTAGGGATTCAATAAGACTTGTAGGACCATATTTAGAGCAGTTAGATACATATACACTATTAAAGATATGTATGATGAAGTAATAATGAGTATAAAGACATTTGGAGGAGCTACAAAATTTTTTTATATTACGATAGGACTATATCATGGATTGACTTTAAACCCATATCTATTTACTTTAGTAATGGATGAACTAACTAGACATATTCAAGAGGATATACCATGATGTATGTTATTTGCAGATGATATTGTCTTAGTGGATGAAACAAAAATGGAGTGAATATGAAATTAGAACTTGGAGGAATACATTAGAATTTAAAGGCTTTAAGTTAAGTAGGACGAAAACTGAATACATGCACTATGAGTTTAGAAACACTAAACATCGAGATGACGGAGTGGTAAAATTAGGGGAAGTAGAAGTTCTTAAGGTAAACCACTTTAGAGATACCTATGATCAATCGTACAAAACGATGGTAACATTGAGAATGATGTCACACATAGAATTCAAGCATGATGGAAAAAATGGCGAAGTGCAACATGGGTGATTTGTGATCGAAATGTTCATACTAAGTTAAAAAAGAAAATTTTATAGGACCGCAATTAGACCAGCTATGTTATATGGAAGTGAATGTTAGGCGGTAAAGCAACAACAATTACATAAAATGAACGTAGATAAATGAGGATGCTTAGGTGGATGTGTGGTAAAACTCGTAAAGATAGAATAAAAAATATAGAAATTTAAAGACAAGTAGGAGTAGTACCAATTGATACAAAGATTAGGGAAGGGCGGTTGCGGTGGTTTGGTCACCTGCAAAGACGGCCTACAAATGCTCAAACTAGAAAACTTGACTTAATAGAAACTGTAGAAATTCGACCAGGTAGGGGTAGATCAAAGTTAACATGGAATTCATTAATTAAGAGGGATTTGAATGATTTGTAAAGCTCACCATCAATTGCACTTAATCGAGCATAATAAAAAAGTTTGATCCATGTAGCCGATCCCAATTAATTTGGAACTGAGGCGTTGTTGTTGTTGTTGTTGTTGTTGTCACGAAGTACATACATTAGAGGGGCCAAAAAAAAAAAAAAAAGTTTCACTTAGATTTGTTGGGCTAGTATACCTTTGCTGGTATTGATGTTTGCCTCTCCCGAATTTAATCATCTTACATGTTCACACAGGTTCAATGCTACCTCCAACTTAATTTAAATAGTTCGTGAATTATAAACAGCTCGATTTTAGTTGAGGCGGGATCCACCCTTAATTATATCTTTTGTGAGATAGCTTTCTTGGAGTGATTTATTTCAGTCGATCCATTCAAGAATATGGGAAAAAAAAAACCACTTAATGTCACAGTTCCTACATTAGGATCATCACATTGAATATTACAGTCCAAACTCTCATTAACTCCCATCGTATACTCTCTTTCTTAAGACTACAAATTTGGTCCTTTCAACCCTTAAATTAAAGTACATAATATATAAAAAAGAAATCGCCATTGAGAACGACCTTAATCAACGGAGCATTACTCCAACTTTAATAAATATGTTCACTGCTCCTACCAAATCCCATGTGAAAACCCAGGTCCCCAACTCATCACTTCACTCCTATACGTATTAAATAAACACATAAATACGATTCCATCAAAGTCTCTCTCTCTCTCTCTCATCACCTAAGTTATCAATTTCATTGAATCAGATATCTAAACAGCTCTCTGACTTGTTGCCTCGCACATGCCAGTGCCACCACCACATAACACTACACACACATAACATCACCTTAGATGAAAATAAAGGATAGACAATTATTCGATACAATTATTAATCAGAGCAACCTTTGCCATGTGCGGTCCCACGTTCGAAACAGCCCATTCATTGAACGGTCGAGATTAGTCACAACCCCATTGTGGTGGGCCCGGGTCGAGTGGGGTGCATCGCAATCGATGCACCTGTTCGACACCTTTACCTTCCCCTCACACATGGATTTGTCACGCGCAAACAAAAAACTCGCAAATTCCCACGTCGCGAGTCCTTCCAAATACAAACTTCGCACTCGCTGTCCGCTAATCATTTTCCCCCCGCGAAGTTACCAAAAAGCCCATACTCTATACACCCAGACTGGGCCGGACACATTGTTTACGAAGGGTAGTATAGTCATTGAACATGCTAAAATAAACTGGGACGATTGTCAACCCAGTAGAGAAAGTTGAGTCCAGGTCCACTCAGGCACTCAGGCACTCAGGCACTCAGTAAAACGTACTGGTAATAACCGGCGCAAGTTAGCCCTATACGTAATGATTACTGTTGTAAAGCCTACGCTAACCTGCGCACCCCTCAACGGCTCAGTGCGCACTTGACAGTTAGTGTCGAGTTTCTTTTTGAACAACAGAAGCACCAACTGTGTGAATGTAAGTAGAGAGAGAGAGAGAGAGAGAGAGTGAATTAAATGGATCTGTTGTGGCAGTTCACAATTGATTGTCTGCATCAACAATAGCTATCGCCATAACTGCTCTCTCTCTCTCTAGCTCGAACGCGCGCGCGCGAGAGAAGATCGAAGAGAGTTTTTGGTTTTGGTTTTGGTTTTGGTTCTGGTTTTGGATTTGCACTTGGAATCTTCAAGTTCTCTTTATGTCATCGAAGAACAGATTTTCGCAGATTTTCGCGCCATCTCGGCATCGGATCGGAAAAGATTTCTCAAATCTAGGGTTTCTTTTGAGATTCCACAATGTTGCATCACTGAATCGGATTTCGAGATGAGATCGATTTCTGATTTGTGATGTTATAGGTTTTGATTGATTGATTGATTGAGCGATCGGATCTGTGCGTTGTTGGCGATGAATCCACTGTGCTGCATTGCGCCGGTGTCGGTCGAGCGGGACGGGGCGAACGCGGCGGTGGTGAAGACTTCGTCGAGGAGTAGCGCGTTAGGGTTTGAGAGCTCGGTGAGGAGCGTGGGGTACGGTTCGAGCAAGCCAACGTTCTCTGCTCAGGTTTCGTCGGTGGGTACAGAAGCGGAGTTTGGGGGATCTGTTGCACAGAATGAGGAGGTTGTGGAGGCGGCGAGCGAAGGGAGAGAGGGGAAGAGGAGTTCCGGTTCCGGCGCCGGCACGGTGGCGGGGGTTAGTTTGGCGGGGATTCTGTACAAGTGGGTGAATTACGGGAAGGGTTGGAGGTCGAGGTGGTTCGTGCTTGAAGATGGAGTGCTTTCGTACTACAAGGTTCACGGACCGGACAAGATTTCGATGAGCCCTGCCAGGGAGAAGAGCGTTAAGGTTATCGGCGAGGAGTCGCTGCGGTACATGAGGAAGGCTAGCTGGGCTAATGGATTGTATGGGTCTTCCAAAAGGTGGAAGCCCTTTGGAGAGATACATTTGAAGGTTTGAGCTTTTTTCGCCAATGTTCACTTGTTTAATCTTCAGATGTTTGTTTTGCTTTGTTGTTTTGCTGGGTAATGTTATTTGATCAGTTCTTAATGTCGTCCGCATTGCATTGTTATGACCGTGGATTTTACTCTGTTAATGAAATTAGGGCTTCTTAATCGTTGAATGTTTGAATTGTCTTGAATGAGTTGAAATTTCTAGTCATGGTCAGCTGTTGCTAATCCCTCTATTGTGTATTTGAAGCATTAAAGAATTATATGCTATTTTTTGGTTGTTCTCAAATGCTGACCTATGTAATTGTTCAAAAATATAAATTAGTTTTCCAAAGAGATGTTATTTTGTGTAGTTTTGCGCTAAATTGAGTGCAATGGAAGAGTTTGATCCATGTAGCATACCCAACTAATTTGGGATCGAGGCTTTGTTGTTGATGTTATTTTGTGTAGTTTCCATTTGATCTTCTCGTACGGCACACTTAACTATTTTTGGTGATTGGTCAACAGGTTTCTTCTATTCGGGCAAGTAAGTCAGATGACAAACGTCTTTCTATATTTACGGGCACGAAGACCCTTCATCTGAGGTGCCTGTCTAGAGAGGACAGGGCCGCTTGGGTTGAAGCACTATTAGCTACTAAAGATTTATTTCCTAGAAGCCTTACAAGCAATGACCTAGCTCCGTCTGAAGATATTACTATTTCAACTGAAAAGTTAAGGTCACGGCTGGTGCAGGAAGGATTGGGTGAAGCTTCTATTTCAGAGTGTGAATCTATTATGCTCTTGGAATTCTCTCAGCTACGGAATCAGTTGAAGTCTCTTCAACATAAACATTATTCCCTGCTTGAGAAATTGAGGCAATTAGAGGTACAAAACTTGCATGCATCATTCATATCGATGATAAAACTTGCAGAACAAATTATGATCCATCCAGGTTTTTGATCAATCATTTTATATATCTCTTTTAGTTCTCAGTTGATATTTTAATTTAGTTGTTGATCTTAGTTCTATGAAACACTGGATTGTTCCTCAGTTTCTATTCTTGCACTAATGTTAAGCCATCCGTAAAAACTTTAGAATTGATTGACTGTTGGCGAAAGTTATTTGAGTGGTTTTAAGGTGTTATTAATTTGGTAAGAAGTTGCATTAACTCATGAGAATTGCTTCTCCTATTTCAGGCTGAGAAAGTTGAGCTGGAAACCACAGTAGTAGATGAAACCAAGGCTCGGACGTCATATTGTGGAGAAGTGAATGGAAGATTTAGTGGTAAGTGATCACTGTGTCACTGTGGGATGAACCTGTTATTTTTTGGTGGGGAGACATTTGAACTGAAATGAAACTCTTAATCAAATTCTTATTTTCATAAGAACAATAGAGACCTCATGTTTCAACATATTAAATTATATATGGTCAAATATTTTATTTCCTTTGAACCTCCTAGTTTCTTATGTATGCCTTAGTTACTGAAGAATCTTTATGCCCAAACTTAGTTGACAATTTCATTTAATTGCTGTTTACAGATTTCTATTCAATCATGTCAGAGGGCAGTGCAAGTGATTCTGATGTAGATAATGAAAGTCAAGATGGAGTGGGGGCTGAAAGTGATGAAGATGAAGGGATATTTTTTGACACAAGGGATTTTTTGTCTTCAGAGTCTCTAAGAAGTGCTTCATATCGTAGTAGGGAGTCTTCAGGAAACAACTGTGGTACTTTATCATATGATAAGGATTCTTTCTTTTCTGATATCAGGTATGAAGGTGATATTGAGATCAAGACAATTAATTATCCATATGTCAAACGAAGAGACAAATTGCCTGAACCAAAGGAAAAAGAAAAGCCCGTTGGCTTATGGTCTATAATAAAAGACAATATTGGAAAGGATCTATCTGGAGTTTGTCTCCCTGTTTACTTCAATGAGCCACTCTCTTCTCTGCAGAAGTGCTTTGAAGATTTTGAGTATTCATATTTGGTTGATCGAGCACTTGAATGGGGCAAGCAGGTTAGATCCTTAACTATGCTTCTATTTGTGGAAAAGTGGCTGCTGCATATAATGACCTGCTAGTTTTATATTTCTTCTTGCTCTGCATTGCATTGCAATCTGATTTTGTTTTTGTTTTAAACCTGTTGGAAGTCTTCACAGTGGCTTGTGGGTGGAATTCCTTCAAAAGATGTAATAGTTAAGATTTTTTCTTTATGTCATGACTCATGCCAAATGTCAAGTGTCTTGGAATCTCTTTTAAAGATTGTTTCCTAGGATAATTCTGACAATTTCAATTAGCAAATTACATCCAGGTCATATCAAATGGATAAAAATCGTAAAATGCGAATAGAAGAAAATCAGTTAGGTTATGGATGTAAATGCCCTATTATCAATTTCATCTGATGTTGCTTCTTCACCATTTTCTTGAAATTTAGGTATTGTAGGCTGAAGTGAAGCTTAAACAGTAGAGCTCTTGATGGGAGCATAGGCAGTTGATCAGCTTGAAGTGATGGATGAGTTTGGGAAACAGGTCCCCAAATCATCGATACCTTATTTTTAATAACTAAACCGTAAATCCTTGCAGAGGATCGTGCCAAATATTTGTTGTTTATGCATTTAGGTTACCACTTGGACATAACGATAATTGTAATAGTAAACTTGCATTTACTTATGTTGGTATAATTTCTTTTATCGGGTTATTGTTCTTTCATGAGTATGCCACAATGTGAATATGTTGGCATGGGACATTGATTTGTTGCAGCTTGAACAATTTCTGTGGGAGGGACATTTTTTTTTTCTTCTGGTCAAGGCTGTGTCCCTTGCTGTCTAAACTGTTTGACTAATTGTGAGCGTGCTTCAGTTGAGCTTGCGAAGGACTCCAAACTGACCTGACCAAGTCGGGTGCAAGAAATAAAATAGCCACCCTTTGATTTCAATCAAGCGGGTTGGATGCTGTATTGTCAAGAAATTGAGCATAAGATTAGTTGGATCTTGAGATTGAGTTGTGAAAGTTTTGGAGAAGGGCTCTAGTGGGGTGCTGATTTCTAGTCACTCTTGGAGGTTTTATGATTAGATGAAGTGGATTAGTAGAAAGCTCCCAAATAAAAAAGACGTAGATATCTCATTTGGTGTCACTAGACTGTCCCTTTACATGGGGTCTTCATCATTTTGCCTGCAGGAAAAGAAAAAAAAAAAAAAAAAAAAAACCTCGAGGGTATTAGAAAGGGAGACTTTAAGGAGAAACATGAAGGTAGATGTAAGTGCCTTAGAGAGAGAGCCTTATTACTAAGGTTTGAAAATTCAACTCCTTCTAAGTTCTAAGACTTCATTCACTTAGTTATTGGAATTAATTTTGGGTAGTCCAATTCGACCAAGGGAACTTTTGTAATAACTCTTTGTTGTAAAACTTCGGGTCCTTCTTTAGAAGTATCTTCTAACATAAACTGATTTCAGCTGTATTTCTTTTTCCTTAAATGTTAGCGTTGAAATTTGCAAATTATGTCATTTTTCTAACTTCAATGTAATTCTTAAATCTGATGCTCAAACAATCTTACTATTCCATAGAAGTTCGAGAACTCATTCCATGCTTATTATTATTTTTGTTCTAATTTTTGTTTTGATTTAGCTAGGCTTGCATATGATGCTGTAATTGAAACCAATGGTGCTGGGTGCAGGGAAATAGCTTGATGCGTATTTTAAATGTTGCAGCATTTGCTGTGTCTGGCTATGCTTCAACAGAAGGCCGACAGTGTAAGCCTTTCAACCCTCTTCTTGGAGAAACATATGAGGCTGACTATCCTGACAAAGGTCTTCGCTTCTTTTCTGAAAAGGTGGTTTTTTTTATTCCTTCTGGTTTTAATGGACGGTTGATGTCCTCTAGAAAAATGAAATTGTTAGGCATGTACTAAACTTCTGCCCCATTGCGGATTGAATTTTGTACAATTCTCTTTCATGTGCAAGAGACGTTTTCAGAAACCAAGCAAAAGTTTCTTTCTTTCTCTTTTTTTTGCTAATTCACTCAATTGTTGATGCGCCGTCTTATCTATTTGATAATCCTAAGGTAATCTTGCCATTGATTAATGAGTAAAATTTCACTTTTTTTTTTTATAAACCAACACTTGTGGCTCCAACATGAGTCGAAACCAACTTTCATGTGCACAGTGCTGGTCGCATTGTACTGAGTGCGTTTTTCTCAGGTAAGTCACCACCCAACAATTGTTGCTTGTCACTGTGATGGGCGAGGCTGGAAGTTCTGGGCAGACTCTAATCTGAAAGGCAAGTTCTGGGGGCGCTCTATCCAGCTTGATCCTGTTGGAGTTCTATCTCTGCAGTTTGAAGATGGAGAAACTTTTCAATGGAGCAAGGTTACCACGTCAATTTACAACATCATACTTGGTAAAATCTATTGTGATCATTATGGAACTATGCGTATCAGAGGCAGTGGGAGGTATTCTTGCAAGCTTAAATTCAAGGAGCAGTCCATCATTGATCGGAATCCTCACCAGGTACTGATCCGTTTCATATTTGATTTTTAAACGTTTAGGGGAAAACTTCCAAAATTAACGAGTTCCAATTTATGAGTGTACAGGTTCATGGTTTTGTACAAGACAATATAACTGGAGAGAAGGTAGCAATGCTTGTTGGGAAGTGGGACGAAGCTGTGTATTATGTACTGGGGGATCCAACTACAAAACCCAAAGGTTATGATCCAATGCCAGAAGCTGTGCTTCTATGGGAACGAGAAAAATTTGTTGCCCAGACAAGATACAATCTCACACCATTTGCAATCTCGCTGAATGAATTGACACCTGGACTAGTGGAGAGCTTGCCACCAACTGACTCGAGGCTTAGGCCGGATCAGCGGCACTTAGAGAATGGTGAATATGAGCTAGCAAATGCAGAGAAGCTAAGGCTTGAAGAGTTACAAAGACAGGTAAGCTCTCGACATTTTTCCATTTACTTATCCCATCCTTCTTGTCACATGCTCTGCAGTGAATTTCTCATTTTGTGTCTTTTATTTTTTATGGCAATCTTGAGTGTCCTAGTTATTCCCTACTAATCAATTGGTCCCAACTCCCAAGTCCCGAGTGATTTCTTCTTACTTGAACTTTATAAGGAAACAGGTCGAAATATTCTCTATTTTGAAAGTCGAGTGAAAAGGAAATGAAAGGATTGAGAGAGAGAATTTGTCTAATGAAGATTGAGCTTGAATGCTGTATGGATTTTACAAAAGAATACTTACGCTTAAATACTCAGCAGACACCCATTTGTATCTGCACAAGTTCGGACTGAACTGAATTCCAGTGTGAGCACTAATTTATTGTCTTCTGGTTTTCTGGGAACTGCGGAGATACGGTGCCTGGTTGAATCAACCACACTGTCGATATGCTTCATTCTGCTATTGTTGTATCTATACATACATAAGCGGGTAAAATACATATGTGTAATTTGATAAGGCAAACTAATGATTTAGTCCTTGAACTTTGTGTTTTTTATGCTTTTGGTTCCTGAACCTTGTATTACTACACATTTGATTCTTGAACTTTCACAATGATTCTACATTTAGTCCTTCTACATTAAGTGTTAAATTTCACCAATGTGGGTAACAAAAGTGTTATGTGACTAGTCAAGAAGAGTGTATTGGTTTATATTATTGAACTAAACGACTCATATCGACCAACAAAAGTCGAAAAAAAATTAATTTTCCCCAAAACAGAAAAAACTCAAAGTTCGGGGACGAAAAACATAAAAAACTTAAAAGTTCAGGGACCAAATGTACACTAATAAAAGTTCAGGGACCAAAAGCATAAAAGACTCAAAGTTCAAGGACCAAAAAATATGTTTTGCCCAATTTGATAATAATTATTAGAGAAGTCCAATAGAGTAATGTATACTTGTTTTCATTGTCAAGGTAATCATCTTTAGTATATTATTAGTAGGCTTTTTGTAGCACAGCTGATAATGGAATTATATATATTTAAAAAAAAAGAAAAGAAATTATGTACAGACATCAACAGATTCTATTATAATTTACAATTATAACTCTTAACTATTCAGGCTGGATTTACATTTTTTCCGTAATTTATGGTGCAGGCAAGGAGGTTGCAGGAAAGAGGATGGCAACCCAGGTGGTTTAGAAAGGACAAGGAAGACGATTGCTACCGATATGTTGGTGGATACTGGGAGGCCAGGGAGGCGAATAACTGGAATGGGATTTCAGACATATTTGGCCAAAGTAGTGATTCTTCTTCTCCGCGCCTAGAGGAAATTTGAGGTACTTTTTTCAGCCTGACGTTTGATCACAATTTTCTTTACCTGTCTTTTGATCTTTTACCTATTTTGATCACCACTTCTAGGATGTAGATTGCTTTAATGTAATTTAAATGAAGGTCCATTGTGCTATTGATTTATTAGCTCTTTGAGATGGTCAGATCATGTAAAAAAAATGGCCTGCACTGTCCAGGTCCTTGTGAAGTGGTGATTAAATATATTTATCCAATGCATATTCTGAGTATCTTTTTCACAGAGCAATAACATACAAATTTTTTTTTTTATACTATTGCGTCCAAAACCGTTGTCTGCCATAGAAAATTGTCAAGGCAGGTCCTTCTGCATATTGTGGGCATCGTAACAATGTCGAACGTAACATTTTCTGTTAGAAATGTTGTTATCTTTTGGCTGTAAGCAAAACATTTTCCTGTAAGTATTGCCAGTTTGGGTTGCAATGATCTTTGAAGGTGCCCCATTTTGGGTCAAATATGGAAGGAAAAAATTGATGGGAGACCAAAGAGGCCGCCAACCATGAAAAAAAATGCGAAGGTGCCGATTCATCTCTATTT
Source organism: Stephania yunnanensis (assembly GCA_039657365.1). Taxonomy (NCBI): domain Eukaryota; kingdom Viridiplantae; phylum Streptophyta; class Magnoliopsida; order Ranunculales; family Menispermaceae; genus Stephania; species Stephania yunnanensis. The sequence goes on along the minus strand of CM077589.1, from coordinate 53,361,957 downwards.
TTTTTTCCCGTCATATAATCTTGTTTTTTGACAAGATTATCTAGCTTTGTTCATGCAAGTAAGTTTAGGACCTAATTATCAATCATACGCATCTTTTTTCAGGTGATTCAACGAGTTATAGGTTGAATTGCGTTGTGAAACATCGAAATGGGTGGTGTACATTTGGCCTTTCTCAGTTGGGTATCTCCTCTTTATTTCCTTCCTGGCATGATTTGGTTAATCAGTAATCAAATGATGATAGAATTGGTTAATGAGTAATCAAATGATGATAGAAAGATAGTAGTCTCTTTCTCAAGGAATACCAAAACATAAAAACTCCGAATGCAGTGTACCATGTAATGGGATTGACAACCAATGAACCTACCAAACCATCATAAGAGAAATACGGGCCACGTGGTGAAGGGGAACGCATAGTTCTCAAAGCTTTTTTTTTTTTTTTTTTTTTTTTTTTTTTTGAGTCCTAATGTAACTTGATTTTGCATGCCATTGTTACATGCTCAGCATCAGCATGCACTTAGTGAGAGCCCTTTAGATGCATATCGATTTTTGTGTACACATATATTAATGCGAAAATTAACAATCATAATCAATTGCACAATCATATCGATTTTTGTGTACACAAAAGCATTTTTTTTTTCAAAGATTGAGATTTAATTTTCTTTTGGTGCTGCAGTGCTTGCATGTAAATTTAAATTATTTGAAATGCCCCTTAAGCTTTGCTAAATCAAGGGCAATGTAAGAGTTTGATACAAGTGGTGAGATCCCAAGGTTTTTAGTTATTGTTGTATTTTTTAAACTGTAACAAAAGACAAACTAGCAACTTCCTGAAAGTTATGTTTTATCATATGCTTTGACAATATTTTGTTTTTTTTTGGTACATGCAATATTTTTTTATTATTGTTGCTACTGTAACACTGTTGTTCAAAGATTTTATAAATTCCACGTGCGTGTAGAAGCGGTTGAAACACCAAAATATTAGTATTATTTTTTGGTGTTTCGAAATTTTACTTCAATATGTAGAAAACATCCTCCCACGCGCTTTATTAAATAAGAAATGAAAACTAAAAAATCCTTAAAGGCGACTCGTTCATTGGTTCAAGCCAACTTAAAAAATAGTCCAATTTTCTCTCCTAAAAATTTTGTGATCAAAGTTTCCTCTAGTGGACTTAGTCAAGTTGTCAAACAATCCTCCTCTCAAAAATAAAAAATAAAAAATTGTGAAACAATCGAAAAACAGTATGCTACGGCCAAGCCACCAAACCCTCCTCATCCACTACATTTTAAATTTTTAAATCAATTTCACAATACAATAGTAACCGCCCTGAGATGCTGCGGTGCTATCCAACACCGCCGTGATCCGTCACCGCGTCCCATGACCACCACGTGGCGTGTGATTGTGTGAACCAAACGCCCCACCAGATCGGTCCGCCTTCGCTACACGACAAAACACTGTTGTTTCCGATATCCGAGCTGTCGCTGATCAAGCAATTTTAAAACACAGCTGGATCAGTGGACACCAATCGCCGAAAGATGAGATCTCCACGTCATCGGAACACGTGGCATTGTAATTTGGATGGAAATGCAGGTTAAAAGCGGAAAAAAAAAAATAGAAAAGTTTGAATGATTAGGACCGATTCGAAGGAAAGATCTCAGATATTTCTTTCGGTTCTGAATGAATGCCTGCGCGCGTTTGTTTGCGTGTCCGTCTATAAATACTCCATTCATCACTTCAAACACAAACAACAAAAACAACAAAGCTTTCAATCAAAAAAAAAATCAAAACCTCTGAATTTGGACCAATACGATGATTGTAGCTTCAGCGACCTTCGCCGCCGATTTGTACAGGCTACGGCCGCTGCCAGCCGGAGTCGATCCGAGCGCCGTCGAGGCTCCGCCGGCCGACGTCCGGATCGTCACCTCGGATGGATCCAGCATTCCCGCGCATTCCAGTGTTCTGGTAAGCTAGATCATCATCGATCGATCATCTGCTTTGCAGAGAAATTGTGAAGAATTTAGAATATTTTTTGGTGTATTGAGTTTGTGATATGTTGAATTTGTTGGAATTGCTGGAATCGTAGGGTTCGGCGTCTGCAACGCTGGAGCAGATGCTAGATCGGCCGTCGAAGAAATGGAAATCCGAGAAGATCGTGTCGATTCTCGGCGTTCCTAGCGATGCAGTCCTCACGTTTCTTCGATTTCTCTACTCATCCAGGTCAGTTCCTGCTCTGTTCCTCAATTTCCGTAACGAGTCGGTGTTTTGAACCTCAAATGAACTATATTCATCACAATTTCTTCTGTGTTTTCATCGATCAGATGCTCTGACAAGGAGATGGAGAGGTACGGGATTCACCTACTGGTGTTGTCTCACGTTTACTGCGTTCATTCGTTGAAACAGAGGTGCACCAGAGAGTTGGCGCAACGGTTAGTTGTGGAAAACGTGGTGGACGTGGTTCAGCTTGCGAAGCTATGCGACGCTCCACATCTTTACCTCAAATGCATGAAACTCATGTCCAACGACTTCAAATCTGTTGAGAAAACTGAAGGATGGAAGTTCCTGCAAAAACACGACGCCTGGCTCGAGCTGGAGATCCTGCAGTTCCTCGACGAAACCGAATCGGTAAACTCATCTACCCAATTTAACCACTTTCAACTGGTAGCTGGTGTTAATTTTAACTCAAAAGGACCCACCCTCATTTACTTCTTTACGAAGAAATGTCTCACATTTCCATTTTTCGGAAAAAAAATATTTACTGTAATAAATATTAGACTTTTTTTTTTTCTTAAAAAATTTCATTAATCATTCATGGCTCAATACAAGATCAGGATCGGACATTGAATTAAGTATATTGATTAGCTAATCATATTTGTTCAAAAAAAGTATCATTAATTTGAACTGCAACTGTGAAATTGAAATAATTTGAAAATCAGAGACTGCTCTCTACAACGTTGAACTCATGACAATACACAAAGTTGCTAAAACCACAAATAATTACTTGCCTAATCATTTATATAATTCTTTAAAAGTAAGGATATAAAAATTAAGACAGCCTTAATTACGAGTGTAATTATATATATAGATGTCTTTGGAAAGAATTGAAAAATTATAAATGTTTAAATTGTATAAAGGTAAAATAGGTAAAAATGAGATAAATACACTTTTGAATTTTGAAAACGATTTACAATTTTAAACAAAAATTTTGATAAAATAATTGAAAGTCTGCTATAACTTTAAAAGAATTAAGTAAGTAGTTTGTATTAGCCCAAATATTTATTATAAATTTTGATAAAATAATTGAAGTCTGCTATAAATTTTTATTATTACCAAAAAATTACATGAAAAGTTAATATTCAATAAGTCCATTCAGTATGGATTCTGGTAGTTACGCGGCTTCAGCCCACAAAATCTCATTTAGGCTCTGAGTCTACTAGGGCAGGTTTCATTGGGATGTTTTAACTTATTGATTTGTGGTGATTGGAAAAGCAGAGGAAGAAGAGAAGTAAGAAGATGAGGGAGGAGCAGAGTTTGTATCTGGAATTGAGCGAAGCTATGGATTGCTTGGAGCACATATGCATCGAAGGGTGTACGAGCGTTGGGCCGTTGGACAAGGAGCCTTGTAAGAGCAAAGGACCCTGCAAGAGCTTCTCAACTTGCCATGGTCTTCAACTTCTGATTCGCCACTTTGCCACCTGTGAGAAGAAGGTTAAAGGAGGGTGTTGTCGTTGCAAGCGCATGTGGCAACTCTTCCGTCTCCATGCCTCGGTTTGCGACCGCCGTGATTCTTGCAAGGTTCCCCTCTGCAGGTAAATTTTTATTTTCTTTGGAAAATTTCAAGTTTTTAATTTTTTCGTTATAGAAAATAGTTTGATCGTGAATTTTTCAAGTTAATGTATGAGAAAAAGTGTCCAAAGATTGGCCTGAAAAGTTCTAATTAGAAATTTTGATACTGTCAAATCGGAAGAAATTTGAGAATGTAAGATAGACATCAGAGTAAACCTAAGATAACTTTGAATTCATTGATCCATGAAGAGCTTGAAATTTATTGGAGAAGAGTTTGATCCATACAACGAGTCAAATAATTTGGGATTGACGATTTGTTGATGTGGTGTTGTTGTACACAGTACGTAGTTTCCTACTAGTTTGAGATAAGTTTTCTTATCATGATTGTATGTACTTAAAAATATTTCGTATATCTTTGCACCAAGAATCCTTAAAAAAACTTAGATTTAAATTCAAGGGACTAAAAACAAGTAAGCTAAAAAAGGACAACAACAACAAAAACGTGTGAAGGTGATACTTTTGTCTAGTCTCCATCTTTTGTAGTTGGTAGGAGATGGAAACATGGGAGACACATTTAATTCCCTCGTAATCAGTTTGTCACTTTTGGGACTGACTGGTTTCGCTAAATTTACAGGCAATTCAAAATGAAGATGCAACAAAAGAAAATGGGAAACGATGCGCGGTGGAGGCTGCTTGTGAGGAGAGTGGTGTCTGCAAGAGCTGTGTCTTCTCTGTCTCTGTCTTCCACCAAAAGAAAGAGGTCAGAAACCAGAGATGCCATTGCCATGGGTGCACTTCTCCGTGAGTCTTAGTGATCTAATCTTTTTCACTATTCAGATTCGTTAGTTTATTACCCAAATAAGAGTTGTTAGAGTAATCAATATGCAAGAGAGGTAGTTTAGTGTGTGCTTTATTAGATTTAGTTTACAAGCAGTGAAGAACCTAGAGTATTAAATTGGGTTTGAACTGGGTCTTTGTAGTAGTACTACTTGTACATCAAGATGTTGTAAAATTATCTAAGTTCTTATAATATCTATCTATCTATCTATGTGTTTGAATAAAGCATAAAGTTGATTACTTAGAGAAAATGAGTAGACATTTATATTTGAATCATATCTGATCAAGTAATTACCTTTGTAGTTTTATTTTACTCTAGTTCTCATTATTAACTTCTAATCTCCAAAGGACCATCAAATATGATAAATTTCTCACTTGTTCCGTACAACAAAAAAATTTAAAATATTCGTGTGTATGCATTACACACGTGCTCAAGATTGTAACCAGAGAAAGGCCTTACAATAATGGCAAAACCGTACTATATCATTTTGTCCAACTTGAAGGACAATTGGTTTGGTTGAACGTCCCTATCTTCCTTGTAAAACAATGACTTTCATCACTCTTTTTACTGCAGTACTATTCACTCAACTATTTTACAAATTTTTGCTGTCGTTTTCGATTTCAAAAGATTCAACAAAGTTGGTTGGGGGACATGTATCAGTACTACAGTAGCGCCACTAAGACCCCATATAGGTTCATTGAAAAAACACTATATTTCAAAGGACTCACATCAACAACGTGAAGAGCAGTGCTTCAATATTTCTCTCTAACAGATCTGATCTCTCTGTTTTATTAATTCTCCTTCATGAAAAAGATTCCAGTACAACATAATAATTAATTAACCTAATAGACATTATTTAATCTCCAGACCATGAAACTAACTCTTGAGCATAAAATATTATGATGAGGAAGGATGAGAACTTAAGTTCAGAGCTCATCCTTATGAGAGGATGATTTAGGAGTAGAAGAGTTCTTGAGGGGATACGAAGCTTGCATCGCTATTCCGCACTTTCCTCCTTCAGCAGATGCCCCTCGGAGAATCCTAATGTACCCTTTCTCTCCCCACTGAGGCCCCCACGAGTTCTTCACAATCCAGTACTTGGTCCCGTCCAATGTTGTTCCATAACCAACAACAGCAACTCCATGGTTCAGCTCTGTCCCACACTCTCCAGTGTACACACCCTTCATTCATTCGGTTTCATTAGTTTTGTTAGATACATATACAATCAAGTCTTCAATTCATTAGTAAAAAAGTACAAACTTAGTTTTTATTGATCATGCAATACCTCAGAGTAGAATTGGAAGTCTGAACCTCCCGCATCTATAGCGACTGACACTGGCTGGTTGGCAACTGCTTTCATCAATGCGTTTTCGTCGTTTGTGGGAACATCTTCATGCCCGTCGATAGTTACTGCGTGGTAATTCTCCTGTTCAACAAATTTATCAATATCATTTGAAAATAAATTGAGTTGTAACAAAGAGAATTCTTATAGTTCATAAATAGAAATCTAAACAACCTTTAATGAATCACAGCTCCCATCTCTAGCCTTGTAAGGATAATTTTGCTCCGTTGTTAGGCCTCCATTTTGTTCGATAAATTCAAACGCCATATCCATTAGCCCTCCATTGCAACCTTGGTTGTTATTGTCTGTGTCGCAATCAATGAGCTCCTGCTCAGATAAAGAGACTAGTTCTTTTGTTTTGATTTGATTTATTCCTTCTACTGCCACCACAGTTGAAAATGCCCAACAACTACCTGTATATATCTCAAAAAACACAAATCATTTAATGGCTAAGCTGTCAATTATCAGTAGAAGTTAAGGCTTATGATCACTCACCGCAGCTGCCCTGATCCTTGACGCCAGTGACAGCACCTTTCGTCCTCCAATCTACAGATGGTGGAACGGGATCTGTCTTTCCGTGGCTGAAATTACTGGTCCCTTGTGAGCTTCCTCGGAACATCTTGTAGTGTTTAACCTTAGAGCCAGCATATGATTTGCTGAACTCGTGGTTAGTCATGTCTGCAAACTTGTTCAGTTTCAGCTTATAAGGTTTGTCCTTCTTATTGCAGCTGTGAATGTGCTTGACATTCTCTTTGAACACATTGAAGCGCTTGTGCTTATCTTGCAAATCTCGAGAAACAGTGTGATGGCCCCTCCACCTCTCATACAAGTCCCACATGCTCTCATCAGATCCCAAGTCCTTCTCTTTGATCTCTAAGCTTTCTGCAAATGCAATGACAAGTAAAGAAATTGGAAACACAATAAATAACACGCTAACAATCCTCAACGCCTTCATTCTCACAATGTGAGGTCAATGAACTTAAGTGTCGCAAAGTAGTTGAAATTAATTAAGGTAGTAGAGAACAATGTGATTGAAGGGTAGCCATTAAATGTCTTTATATACAAGTGAGGGAAGAGAGGAGCCTCCACTTTGATCATGAAAAGAGGGAAAAAAGCTGCCTTTTAGTTGTGATTCTGCATTTCTGATGATTGTTAGTTATTCTTTTGTACACTTTTAAGGTCATCTAGACATGCCATGCACGCTAGACTTGTTTTAACTTTAAAATTGGCTCCTTGGAAATGACAAAACCCATTACGTGGTTTGCTCTTAAGGAACACGGTTTATTGCATGCAGAACATCAAGCTCAAGTAACTGCCCTGCCCGTCCTTTAGTGGATTGTGATTTGTGAAGCAAAACAATCAAAACAATCGGTGATTTTTTTTTATTTTTTTTTTTTGTCTGCTATGGTTAATGGAAGTGAAAGTTAGGGGTAAAGAAACAACAAATACATAAAATGAATGTCGCATAAATGAGGACGCTTAATTGGATGTGTGGTAAAAATCGTAAAGATAGAATAAGAAATATATAAATTCAAAAAAATGAGTAGCGCCAATTGATGCAAAAATTAAGGATGGGCGGTTGCGGTGGTTTGAACACCTCCAAAGACGGTTTACAAATGTCAAATTAGAAAATCCGATCCAATAGAAACTGAAGAAATTTAAAGAGGTTGGGGTAGACATAAGCTAACTTTGGATTCATTAAATATGAGGATTTAAATGACTTAGAAACCACACTATCAATTACACTAAATCAAATAGAATGGTAGAGTTTGATCATATAATTGGCCCCAATTAATTTGAGATTAAGGCTATGTTGTTGTTGTTGTTCTTGTATGTTAATTTTTGCTTTCTAATCAAGTCATCAAGACTATAGATGATGGTGAAGAAGATATTTGATACTAGAAGTCAAGAATTGTAGTTCCATCATTTGTTAGTTGGTCTAAAATTGCACAAAATTGCACCACAAATGGAGATAATGTTGAGCATGGAAAGATCTAAACGTACAAGTGATTTCAATCAACTTCACATATTTGAAACCACAAATGGGGAATCATTCTCAATCAGCTTCACAGATTTTATGGTGCAAATTGATGATAATGTTTGTGTTTAGCACGGAAAGATGTAAAGATACAAGTGATTTCAAAGTCATTTCAAAAGATACTAAATAGGGATTTGGAAATAATTTTACATCCTATGATTTTTAGATTGAAAAGATCCAAGTGAGGTGTTGCATGTCAATTCTACTCTAATATATCTCCGTCTCAATTTAGCTACTGTGTAAATGATTTGAAGTCTTTTACAGCCTAAATAGGCTGTTCGTAAGACTTGTTGCCTTAAATTGATCAAGTTTTGTTCATATCTTCGTTGCGTAGAGCCAATCACTTCTTAAATGTAGTGGAAAAGACATCCTCCTACCTCTGTAATGTTGGGGTCAATTCAAAAAAAAAACATTAATTTAGTGTAGATAAGCACATCCTGTGATCCAGCTGAGAACAAGGTGATGCCAATCGCTCTAAAACCACATTTGAGACTGATTGATGAGTTCAGGTCCAACAAAGTAAGAGTGTTTTGATTGAAAGCTTTGCATAAAGCATGAAAACGGAAACAAAATACCTTTATTGTTTGCTGTACTAAAGCTACATTTTCAATCCAACTATTCAACTAAATGCCTCCCCATGCGAAGAAAAATGTAAATTTAGATTTAGGACACAATAAACAATAAACGACTCCCAACACAAGATCCACAAGAAATACAGATAAAATGGAGGTCCTCGAAAGAGAGTATCGAAAATTGATTAGAATTGATGATATGAGTACATCAATGTTCCAATTCAGCTGTCCATGCAGATCAATTAACTTAAGGGACAAACTCCAACAGTATCAGATTCAATGAAATGATATCAATTCAAGAAAATTTACGATTCATCAAAGGGGGTCCCTCCCCTTAGCTTCGGCAAGTAGCTCTTCTCTAACCCTCCTTATTTCTTTTTCCTTCTCCAGCCGTTCTTGCTGCGATACAACAACAACAACACCATAGCCTCAGTCCCAAATTAACTAGGGTCGGCTACATAAATCAAACTTTTCCATTGCACGATTAAAAAAAAAAAAAAAAAGATTTGTTACAAAATTTTAGCTAGAAAGGACTACATACTACTACTTTAACTTAACAAGAAACTTGCTATGACAACTCTAGATCATGTACAATTCATCTAGCCATGTCATTCTTGATAACCAAAGATTCATTTCAAGTACGCATAAAAACTTGCATTTCATAGATTTCTATGACAACATTAGTCGATGCCAAATCATTAGTTCCGATACAATTTTAATCCACAGACGAAGCAAATATCACGATATAGCCTCCAATCTCTTACTTCGCACATTATCGGATTAGGTTAACAAATAAACTAAATCAACGTATGCTCCTCAAGCGATTTCTAGGTCACCATGATCCAAATTCCCCTATTAGCTTCGGAAATCAAATCAAACAAGGGCACCATCAATTCAAACCCTAAAACACACGGACAAAAAAAAAAAAAAGGAATCTTGAAAAACCTAAGTTGAATTCATGGGGAATTCATTCAATCACAAGCATTCAAGATTGAAAAACGAAATATCAAGCCAGTTCAAGCAAGATCGAAGTTCAATTACAAGATGTAATCAGTTCTAGGGCATCGATTCACCAACTATAAAAACAAGGAGAAGAGCGAATGTGTGTGTGTGTGTGTGAGAGAGAGAGAGAGAGAGAGAGAGAGAGTACCTTCTCGTCTTGATGGAGAGCGATCCACACATGGATCTTGTCCATCGATTTCCAGAACATGAACGCTCCGAGCGTCATCGCGAAGTACGACGCAACCTTCACCATTTTTGATCTATTCAGAGCTTCTCAACAGAACAAAAACACTGCGACTTCGTTTGTGTATTTGGGCTGGGCTTGATTGCTTGGTTCGAGGCCCATCTATTCTTTTCGACAAATACTTAATCTCATCAGAATTGTTGAGCCTCCAACGGTCCAACCTCAAGAAGCTCAGGGATGCAGCGTATGCACGTAGACATGTTCATTGGCCGAGCCGGACTTTGTACTCGAGCCGAACTTAGTTGTGCCGGGCTTTTAAGCCCTTGCTCGAGGCTCGCCCAAGTTAAAGATTTTTGATTAATTTTTCTTATTTTTAAGAAAGTAAATATATTTAGTAAACATTTAGAAATGAATATAAATTGAAAGTTAGCCTACTGGCATGTGTTCTAAAATTAACTATTAAATGAAGTGTTTTTAGTATCTATATTATAAAAAATATAGTTTTAAGTACTTGATGGGCACCCAAGCCCATCTTAAGCAAGGTGGGTGAGCTGGACGGGCGGATACCAAGGCTCGTGGACAACACATGGACATTAATGTTAGAGCTCATTGGATGTTTTTTTTTTTTAAGTTTTTTATATGGTGTCTAACGCCAACCGCACTGAGTAATCACACACTTGACATTGTTGGCCCCATATGAAAAGCGACCCTCCAACTTAGGTTTTTTAATAATTTACGAGACTCAAACTCGAACTTCCTCAAGGGAAATTAATTTCCTTATCGCTTAGGCCAACTAGTTCTTGGTCATTCAATGCCTTTAACAATGTGTATGTACGACTGCCTTGATGTATGATCCAATTGACTAGAACACTAACTGTGTGACTGGCCTGCATTTTCAGTGGGGGGTTTAAGTGTTTATCTTAGCTAGATCTTTTTTTAATGAGGAGTTGTGTTGTTCCACGTACCACGACTCTATAGAAGATGAAAATAATTTTTCGACATTTTTTTATTCCATACATTTGCTAAACAATGATGTAAATTTTCTTAAAATTTATAGAGTCCACTTATCTCAATTAAATTTACACCATTTCGTAACAAATATATATCTCCTAAAATGTTAAATTATATATCATCTTTTATAAAAGATTGCTACTTAGAAAGCGACCCCATCTGCGTGTCCATATTTTCCTAACTGACCATTTATAAGACTCGATAGAGATATTAAGGTTACGGTCTCCCAACACCCTTTTTAAATTTGTTTAAGACCGTGACTAGCATTAATGAACAAAAAGAAACAAAAAAAAAAAAAAAAGATGTAGGAACGGACGACTTTTGAAGCACAGCAAGACTCCGCTGGTCATTGATTGAAGAATCTAGCTAAAGTTAAGGGTCATTGGCAGACCTTCGTCCTCTCTTGGGGTTCATACATTTGCCACAAAAGTGTTGTAGACTTGTAGTTCGGATTTATGCTTTTTCTTGGTTTTAACTCTGCGACATAGAAACAATAGGAAAGGTCAATACATCACTATTTTAAAACGTATCAGCTGGTTCGGTCCACGAATACACTTCAACAATCAATGAATTCCTAGAATTTTAAATGGAATGGGATTGTGATTCGTTCTACTTCTCAAGGTGTAATGACAGACCGAGAAGAACGACTAGAAGGAATCGGTGGAGAAATTTTGTGTTATATACGGTACGGTGATCCTTCTAAATATCCCAATTTTGTTTTGCGCAAAAAAGCGAAGGACGGTGCATGAGAGCAACATATAATGTGAATGCAACACTTTCATGTTGTAGTAATGTGTGGAAAGATTTTAAGCTTGCTTGTGCCCCTCTTTCAAGTCTTGCCACTTTTGAATGATGGATGCTTTTCATAAAAACTGTGAAACTGTGATACACGCCACAAGAAAATAAACAACTGAAATTAATTAAGAAAATGAGATGTATAGGAGTCTCCTCCTTATATATACTATATAAATGTAATCTTGGATTGGAAGACTATACACCATCATTAGTACTAGCTACTACTCTTACTCATGGCCATTGCCCAAGCATCCATGCTTCCTTTGTTTTTCTTTTTATTGTTTCACGTCCATGTCTTTATGGCTTATGCCGCTCGATCCTCATTCGGAGAAGCAACGGAAAGACAGCGTAATAATCATCATTATCATGTCGTCGCGGTGGAAACATTCTTGCTGCCTAGAAATGTTTGCTCCCATTCCTTCACTAAAGGTATATTACTTATTTTTTCAATAAGAAGTTAACAGATGTCAAACCACTGGAGCTAGCACTTGATTAGCTGCCACTCGGTAAATTACTATATACACTAGAAGATTTTGACATTGTTTTATTTTTGAAATTTCAGATGTGAGAAGATCACAGGTGCCATTGCTGCCAATCTCTCACAGACACAAGCCCTGCTCGCCTTCCACTTCCACCAGTCTCACTCACTTCCTTCTTCAAGACCAATCAAGAGTTCTCTCCATTCATCACAAAATTTCCAACAAAGGAAACAATGCTGTCTATGACTCTTCACAAGAAAAGCTTCCAGCCACTTCAGGTGATTCCCTAGGAACAGGCAACTACATTGTCACAGTGGGCTTAGGCACTCCAAAACAAGACTACTCCTTAGTCTTCGACACCGGCAGCGACTTAACATGGCTGCAATGCGAACCCTGCAGCTCCCCCGGCTCCTGCTACTCGCAGCAACAACCGCTCCTCGACCCTTCCAAATCTTCTACTTATTCCAACATTCCCTGCAATTCCCCCCAGTGTTCCCAAATCCGAAGTCATGATTCTAACACTCCTTGCTCTTCCTCATCAACTTGCACTTACTCCGTTACATATGGAGACAAATCATACACAAAGGGAGTCCTCGCCCGCGAAACACTGACACTATCACCTAACAACGTCCTCCCAAGTTTTCTATTCGGTTGCGGCAACAACAACCGAGGCCTCTTTGGAGAGGCAGCCGGGCTACTAGGCCTCGGACGCGACCCGGAATCCTTAGTCTCGCAATCTAGTTCAGAATTTGGCCAAGTCTTCTCCTACTGTCTCCCCTCCTCGAAGAGCTCTACCGGGTACCTCGCATTGGGCAGAGAAGGTTCTGCCTCTACAAACTCTGCTGCATACACTCCTCTAATCAAAGATAAGCGTGGACCCTCGTTTTACTTCGTAAACTTGGTGGACATAAGCGTTGGAGGACAAAGACTATCCATCTCTCCATCAATTTTTGAGTCTTCAGGGACGATCATAGACTCTGGCACAGTGATCACTAGGTTGCCTCCCTCGGCATACGCATCGCTTCGAGATGCATTCAAAGGAATGATGTCGAGGTACCCGTCGGCCGAGGGGGATTCTCTATTGGACACTTGTTATGATCTTAGTGGGGAGGGAAGTAATGTGGAGCTGCCACAGATTGTGTTGCATTTTGAGAATGGAGTGGATGTGGTGGTGGATGGGTCTGGTATACTGTTTGGGCAGACTGTTAGCCAATTGTGCCTTGCTTTTGCTGGAAATGAAGATGAAACAAAGGTTGGAATTATTGGGAACAGACAACAAGTGACTTATGAGGTTGTGTATGATGTTGGGGGAGAGAAGATTGGGTTTGGCCCTGGAGGGTGCAACTAGAACTACTTTTGTTTAGGACTTGAAAAGTGTACCTATGATTTCAAATGTTAAGAGTAATCTATATATGGTGGTGTTAATGTTTGATGCGTAAAAATGTTGTACTAGTAACTTACTAGAAGTTCAGCTCTTGCCTTGAGCTTATGTAGTATCTCGAGCTGTGTGCGTAACAGTCATTACTCATTTATAGTAGATGTGTGCCTTATAATTTTCTTGGGATTTGTAGGGTGTTTATCAAGCTCTTTCTCAACAAGATAGATATACTACAAAGAAAACAATAATTAAGAGAATTACTTTCAACCAAGAAGAACTACAAGCATGCGTAAGCATCCATACTATATGCCCAGAGAACAAACAAATAAACAACAACAACAACAACAACACCAGCTAAACTGGTCGTAAACGGCATTAAAGAAACAATTTTTTTGATGAAGCATTAAAGAAACAATTGATGATTACAACATGCTATGGCTATAATTAGCTTGTAAAATTTTAGTTATGAAGGAGTGAACTCTTTGAAGTATATAATGCCAACACAGAGGTAGAGCCAATATCGCACTTTTCTCGATCCTTTGAATCTTGTCCTATAATATTCCACTAGAATGAATACAACATGCCGGCAAAACACTCATGAAACACTTACAAACTTTATAAGTATATAATCTTTTTCTTTTCTTTTTTGATAGCAAAGCCAAAAAATTTACTTTTTTTTAAAAGGAAACGGAGGAATCTAAAATTTATACTTACAAGAAAGAACAAACAAGAGAAGATTTATGAAAAGCAACTTTAGCTACTTGTCTTTATGAGAAACCGAAATTCCTACGCAGCCAAAATACTTCATGTCATCAAGAATTAGTGAATCCTTTCATATTTGCTTGCTTAACACAAGTCATACCTTAGCTAATCCTTGATTTGCCTCTACACAAAATTGTGTTACGCAAGATTTTTTGTTGGATTGTTATGCCCCTTCCGCATCATCTCCATCTTTGTCTTTTTTGATAGGAAGAGGGCAAAGTTGTACTTTTTACCTTTTTAAGTTAGGCTTACCTAAAGATATGGAGAAGTGTGTCTTTTGGTAAGAAGGAGTTTGAGTGTTTAGATAAGATCAAGTGCTAGTTAACACCTGAACCAAACACCAATCTTAAACATAAGTCGAGTCTTAGCTATGCTAACACTTGAAGCAAATGGGTCCTAAAACTAAATATTAAGACAACAAAGGGTGGCGACCTGGCTCTTTGATTAGCTTTGTTAAGACTCATTCCAATGATCAACTATATATTAATCCTCTCCAATGTATAGTGATCAGTTTTAAGTGTTGGTGTTGTCTGTGGGGAGTTGGCACTAAGAGATATGGAGGACAAGAAGGATAATCCATCCTTGTTTCAGATTTTCAGGTTCGCCGACGGCATCGACAAGGTGTTGATGTTGTTGGGCACTCTTGGTTGCATTGGAGATGGGCTAATGAATCCTCTCACTCTAGTGGTTCTCAGTGCAGTGATCAACGAGTATGGGGACAATGAAGATTTGACTAACCATGTGGTTGATAAGGTCAGCTTGATAAACACCCAAACATTAATTTCTTGCCATCAAACACTAAGGAAAAACTGAGATTCATACAAAATAGAAAACCTAGACGCAAACGCATCGTCTGCACCGGATCTCATCAGAATTTCATTCTGCATATAAGCCAGCAATCATATGTTATATATGAAAATACTTTTATCAGACTAGATTAACTTGAAAACATACATATAGCAAGAAAATGGAATTCTCAAGTGAGAGTACTGATCCAAAGTTTATGCGACGTTCATTATGTTAGTACATAATTTTATACATTTGCTGGCTAATTAATCAACTGTTTCTATCTGGCTCTAAACATTGTGTAGTATGCAACCAAGCTACTCTATGTTGCTATGGGAGTGGGAGTTGCTGCTTTTGTTGGTGAGTATGCATCTATAATCTAGCATGAGAAAGTGATCAATGTAGAAAACTTTCACTACTCAACTGAATGAACTGTGTTTTTCATCTTTCTTTCGATTCAGAGGGGATATGTTGGACTAAAACTGCAGAGAGACAGGTTTCGCGTGTGAGAACAGAATACCTCAAATCTGTTCTCAGGCAAGAAGTTGGTTTCTTCGACACACAAGAAGGCAATTCGACGACCTCCCTGGTCATCTCAAGCATCTCTTCAGATGCCCAAATAATCCAAGATGTTATAGCAGATAAGGTAAACATAGAGGCGCGCGTTAATTTCATTAGCTTTCATCTATTAGAACTGGTATACATGTTCTTTGTCATCTTCATGAACTCAATCCTTTCTGTTTCTTGTGATCTAGATACCGAACTTCCTTGCTCATAGCTCAGGATTCCTCGTATGTTTGGTTGTTGCTTTCATACTTTCATGGAGACTGGCCTTGGCTTCTTTTCCCTTCTCACTGATGTTTGTCTTGCCAGTGGTGGTATTTGGAAAGTTTCTCATGGAGCAAGCCATGCAGATGAAAGATGCTTATGCACTCCCTGGCGGAATTGCAGAACAAGCGGTCTCATCGATTCGCACTGTGTATTCCTACGTCGCAGAGCATCAAATACTCAAGAGATTCAGCAAAGGGCTCATAAAGAGTATGGAGCTTGGAATAAAGCAAGGCCTTACCAAGGGAATAATGATAGGAAGCATGGGAATAATTTTCGCAACGTGGGCTTTCGTCGCTTGGGTGGGAAGTATTTTGATTATCGAGAAAGGAGAACGAGGCGGCCCCATTTTCAGCTCTGGATGCAGCTTAATCATGGGAGGAATGTGAGTTGCCTTCTAGCTTATATCATGTTTACTTAAGAGGGCTTCATCCACTAGTTTTTCTGAAAACTTTCTTCACTGAACTAACATTTTCAGCACTGCCAATGCAGGTCATTGATGAGTGCACTTCCTAACATGACATTCTTTGCAATGGCATCAGCTGCTGCTTCTCGAATATATGAGATGATCGATCGCCTCCCTGTTATAGACGTGGAAGACATGAAAGGAAATGTTCTAACATATGTGAGAGGGGAGATTGAGTTTAAGGAGGTTCATTTCAGTTATCCATCAAGACCTGACACCCCAATCCTGCAAGGGCTCAATCTTAAAGTACAGGCCGGCAAAACCGTCGGTCTAGTCGGAGGGAGTGGCTCTGGTAAGTCCACTGTCATCTCACTGATGGAAAGATTTTATGATCCTATCAAAGGAGAGATTTTCTTGGATGGAAACAACATTAAGAAACTACAGATTAAAAGCCTCAGATCAAAGATTGGTCTGGTTAATCAAGAACCAATCCTCTTCGCGACATCTATAAAAGATAACATAATGTTTGGGAAGGAAGGAGCTTCAATGGAACATGTCTTCATGGCAGCCAAAGCTGCAAATGCACATGACTTCATTACTAAATTTCCAGATGGATATGAAACTCAAGTAAGTAGCAGAACCAACTTCTACTTCTTCAACTATATAATGGAACCCCTAATTTGTTTCTGTTACTGAATCTCTTGATCAATCTCACCAGGTTGGGCAATTTGGAGTACAACTCTCTGGAGGGCAAAAGCAAAGACTTGCCATAGCAAGAGCTCTGATCAGAGACCCTAGAATCCTACTCCTAGATGAAGCTACAAGCGCATTGGATGCGCAATCGGAAAGGGTGGTACAGGACGCACTGATCAAGCGTCATTGGGGAGGACGACCATTATAGTCGCCCACCGCCTGTCCACAATCCGCGATGCCAACTTGATTGTGGTTCTTAAATCAGGTCAAGTTGTGGAATCAGGGACACATGATGAACTGATGAAGATGAACAATAGAGAAGGTGGTGTCTACTCTAAGATGGTGCAATTACAGCAGACATCAATGCAGAGTGAAGTTCAAAGTAAACCTCATTCACCAACCACTGAAGTGAGCAACCAGTACTGGAATATGGGAATGCCTAGTCCAACCAACCAATACTGGATGGCGGGCATGCCTCTCCGGCCATTGTAGGGTTCACTGGACGAACCAGCCCTGCATATCCCTATAGTCCAGCATACTCCTTCAGCGCTGCTCACGCTGCGAGCCCTGCATTTTCTGCAAGCGCAGCTCACTCTTTTGTTCAGAATGATCAATATGATGAACCAGAAGAACGGAACCCGAAACTTGCATCTTATCCAGCACCCTCGCAATGGCGTTTGTTAAAAATGAACGCGCCAGAGTGGAAGAGAGCAATGCTTGGCTGCATAGGTGCCATAGGCTATGGAGCAGTTCAGCCTGCTCACTTCTTCTGCTTGGGAACAATGATCACAGTTTTCTTTCTAAAGGACCATGACAAGCTCAGATCAGAAATTAGATTTTACTGTCTCATGTTCCTACTAGTGACAGTTCTTTGTTTCATCAGTAATATCCTTCAACATCACAACTTTGCGATCATGGGAGAACGATTAACCAAAAGGATAAGAGAGAAAATGCTAGACAAAGTACTAACCTTTGAGATAGGGTGGTTCGACCGGGATGAAAATACAAGCGCCGCCATTTGTGCTAGACTGGCCACTGAAGCAAGTATTGTGCGTTCCCTGGTTGGCGATCGCATGTCCTTGCTTATTCAAACTTTCACTGGAGCAACCATCGCATTTGTGCTAGGCTTTATACTCTCATGGAAGCTCGCGAGCGTGATTCTAGCAATGCAGCCTGTACTGATAGCTAGCTACTACTCTAGGACTGTTTTGATGTCAAGCATGTCTGAGAAAGCTCAGAAAGCACAAAATGAAGGAAGTCAGTTAGCAAGTGAAGCAGTCATAAACCACAGGACCATCACAGCATTCTCCTCTCAAAAGAAAGTTTTAGACCTCTTTGAAAATACTTTACAAGGCCCTCAAAGGGAGAGTACTAAACAATCTTGGTATGCAGGTCTTGGTCTGTTCTGTTCTCAGTTTTTTACTACAGCTTCTATAGCTATGACTTACTGGTATGGAGGGAGACTACTGGCACACAAGCACATCACTTCAACACATATGTTCCAAGCTTTCTTCATCCTATTAAGCACAGGAAAGAACATAGCCGATGCAGGAAGCATGACATCTGATTTGGCCAAGGGTAGCGGTGCCGTTAAGTCGTTATTCGCCATGCTAGACAGGAGAAGCGAGATAGAACCTGATGACCCTCAAGGAATAAAGCCAAAGAAAGCAATTAAGGGACATATTGAGCTCAAGAATCTGTTCTTCTCCTACCCATCAAGGCCTGAGCAGATGATCTTCCAGGGACTAAGCCTCAAAATTGAAGCTGGGACAACTGTGGCACTGGTAGGCCAGAGTGGCTCGGGAAATCAACTGTTATTGGCCTGATAGAGAGATTCTATGAACCACAAAAAGGATCAGTGGAGATGGATGGTAGAGACATTAAGACATACAACTTAAGACAGCTGAGGACACACATTGCACTGGTTAGTCAGGAGCCCACTCTTTTCGCAGGAACCATTCGCGAGAACATCGTTTATGGGAACGAGAACGCTACTGAAGCAGAGATAAGGAAGGCCGCAGTTCTTGCCAATGCTCACGAATTCATCAGGTGAGAAGAAAAAAACATAACTGATTGAACAAATATTACTTTTTTCCTGTCTTGTGAGCCCTTGAAGGATAGACATGTTTTTGTTTCTATTGCAGCTCCATGAAAGATGGGTATGAAACCTACTGCGGAGAAAGAGGAGTTCAGCTATCAGGAGGTCAGAAGCAGAGAATAGCAATTGCTCGAGCAATACTCAAAAACCCATCAATTCTGCTACTGGATGAAGCTACCAGTGCACTTGATAGTGTATCAGAGAACCTAGTCCAAGAAGCACTGGAGAAGATGATGGAGGGAAGAACATGTGTGATCGTCGCTCACCGACTTTCTACCATACAGAAATCTGACACCATAGCTGTGATAAAGGATGGGAAGGTCGTGGAAAAAGGGTCGCATTCCAATCTACTAGCTATCGGGCGTGGTGGCTCCTACTATTCTCTGATTAAACTACAAAGCAGCAAGTCCCCCAACCGTTAAGCATAGGCCAAAAGAAAAGGACTTCTCAGTGTTCAGTACCAAATCACAAACAACCGCTCCTACTGTTTCTATCTAATCGGGGGAGGAGCTGATCTAGTCTGGGAAGATTGCAAGGCTTTGTTTCCTAATGCACACATGGAAGCTAGGTTTTAGAGGAAATAATGTAATGTAAGGCAAAATGTCAGTTTGTTAGTAGTATGTACGAGAAAAAAATATACTCTCAAGTCTGTTATCCAATACTAAATAGGCGGTCCTGAGAAATAAGAAAAGCATAAAAAAAGAGGTTAGTTTTGCAGTCACTATAAAACATGCAGATCACCTTTGTGAATGAATTGAAGAACTATATTATGTTTGCATCCTATGGGGGAATCCAAAATCGTTCGCAAACAAAGAATGCCATTGAAAATGAGGTAAAACAAAGATTCACAGTTAACAGAAAATATAAAGCAGAGAGCAGTATTCGCAGACTATACCGACAAACGAAATGGAAAATGGTAGAACATAGAAGTATTCAGCTTAATCGTAATAGGCACAATACCATCTACTTTTCTGCATCTAAATGTTTGCAAAATGTGAAGGAAATAGATCTTTCAACATTCAATTGACATTTTTACACACAAGGAGGTAATTCTTCCTTCTGTAAAGCAAATCAGGTTTTTCTTTTATACTAGAGAAAGAATGAAGGAGAAACATGCACACAAGACAATAAACACTTTCTCATTTCATGTTGACATGGAACTTCCACAAGCAAACTACACAGCGTAAACCATAAATAGAATGCCCACATAAATTTTCCACTGAATGAAATTCAAGCATGAATTATACATTGACATGGAAGAATTTACCCAGCTCGTATTCTGTCCAATCGATCCACACTCTTCCGCGCTCTCTCTAGCTGGTGATCAATGCTTTTTCGAGACTTCTCAAAGCAGTCTACGCTTCTTCGAGACCTCTCTGTTTGGTCTAGAGAGATTCTTAATTTTTCTAGCTTCTCCAGGTTACTAGTCTTGAAATCAAGGCCTTTCAGTTTTTCAGGCCTGTCTGTGCTTTTCCTTGGTTTTTCTCTACGATCAGTACTCTTCCTGGAAACCTCAAAACAATCAGTACTACGTCTGGACTGCTCAAAATTGTCTACACTCCGCCTTGAAGCATTTCTTTGAGAGGGTGATCTTTCAACATAGTTGATGAACTTCTTGAGGTGCTTAATATACTCTGGATAAAGTTCCAAGTCACAGTGATTCCCTCCTTTAAGCCATAGAGGCTCATACTTCTCTTTACATAGTTCCCAAAGTTGCTTACCATGAGAGCAGTCCACGACTTCATCAGATGTACCCTGAGCAAGAGAAGCAGATTTGTGAAAATCCAGACAAGGAAGCAACTTTAATATATTAAGAAATTAAAGCTGTATTAGGTAAATCAGTTGGGGATATATTGATGTTTGCAATATGGGTGCCCATGAAAAATTGTTGGTTATTTTTCCTTTTTTGTATAGCTTTATGCTTGGTTGATGTCACATTACTCCTTTTTTATTACAACCTTCCCATTTAGGATGATGAAACAAGAACGAAAACAACAAAATCCTTTTAGACTCATTCATGGCAATGACAAAATGATGACAGACAATGCAAAATCTTTCAAGATAGTACTGATGCAGCAACTTCCCATTTTGTGGCTCTTTGAAATGTCATAATAAGTATATACATCAGCTCCGGAAGAGTCCCCAAACAATTCCCATTGATAATCTTAACATGGTTTAAAAAGCTATATTGATTCTTTTCACAGTATTATCTAGGTTGATGGTAGGAAAGAAGGGGGGAAGGGAGAAGAAAGAGGGAATAACTAGGGAAAATTATTCCAGATAAATTGTCAAGGTTTTCATAGGATTCTATTAAAACGGGATAGCGCATTTTACAATCCTGCTGAAAAAGGACTAGGAGTGACTAGACACCAAATAAAAGCACACCCCTAACAATGTATTGCTTCAATCAAATACATAAAAAATTCATGAAAACGTTTTTTTCCCTTTTTTAATCCCCATCAAAGACTTGGCAAAGCCACCCAAAACATCCTCTTCACATTATAATTTCCATTTTCAACAACTAACATTAATGTCAGATTCCTGAAACATACTAGGTCCTCCTAGCCTTTGCTTTTACAGCTCACCATTCATTTATGTCAACACCCTTTTGCTGCTAAGCCGATTGTCTATACCATTTACTTACTTCCCAATGTTCCCAAAGAAGTTATTCGCACTTATTAGATAGTTGGCGAGGTAATGGCTTACCATTCAATGAAACCATTCAAGAATGAATAATTAGATGATGACAAAATAAATAAAGTTACATTTTTTTATTTGTCCTCTAACCATTCTGACGAAGTTAATTACTTCAAGTATATTCATGATACTAGACCCTCGCAAAAGGCAAGAAGTCTTATGGAACTAGCTTTTTCAAAATAAAATTTCAAATTAACAGCAGATGTTGGGACTAGTACACTTACATGAATAACCAATACTGGACAGTTAACCAAAGGGATTTTGTCAATGTTCTGCACATAAAAAAGCAAAAACAGTATGCATTTGATTGAATATGCATTCCAGAACAAGCTTAACCAAAATATTAGATATGTTTAATCAGCTTTTAGAAGAAAAAAATCTACCTTGTAGATATCGAACCAGTATGTACGCTTTACAGGATACATGACTCGAAGACCAGAAAGAATAGGGCTGTGCAATACGACTGCTCGTAATTGGGGCAAGCGTGATGCAAGATCCAAAGTTGGGCCACTTCCAACAGACTGGCCATAAAGAATAATGTCTTCCTGCTTGGCACCATAACTATCCTCGAGGCACTTGTACGCAGCTTCAATATCTGCATAGGTGTTCTGTTCACTTGGCTGCAAAATACAAAAGAAATGAAATTGGGAAACCTTTCCTGACAATGCTAACTTGCAATAGAATCATATACTCCTTTGGAGCAAATTCAAATCCACAACTAACCTTTCCTGTCGATTGTCCATAACCCGAATAATCATACCTGCATAAAATGTATATAAATGAGAAATTCCACTTTTTCGATATTCAGGATTCAGATTTTGTGGCACTTTGGTTAATATACACATTCGTTTTCACTTCAATTGAAATTTAAGTTTGTCATTTGGGCAGGATCAAAAGAATATGCAACTAAAATTATTTAATAAGAAGAGAAGAATAAATGCAGGAAGATTCGATCCTCAAAATGCCAACACGAGTTCAGGTGAGACTAAAACTGAAATGATCAGTTTTGCAGTTCACTATATTTCTTCCACCTAATACACATCTACTAAAGACAAATGCATTTGTTCATTCGTCGACATAAAAATGACATTTTAATACACAACAAAGAACTAAACACGACCTAAATGCTTTATAACGTCGCCTACACAAAATTGTTCAGCATAAAAACTAATAAAACAGAAAGTTTTCCTCCTCTTTCATATAGTCACATTTACTTCGAAACATAAGCTTAGATGCTTAAACAACCATACGCATGGCGGCGTGCGGTATAATGCCAAATCCACATCTTTCCCCGCTGTCTTAATTATGACAAAAATCTAGATCCGAAAAGGAATCCAGATTAGAATCATCTATCCATGCCTCCAAAACAAGTAACACTGACAATTAAGACCAAATCCTCCATAACTAACTACAGATCAATCATTTCACCAGTGACATCAATTGAATAAGAAAGATTTTCTCAACATTCTCTACATATTCAATCAAATCACAATCGATCACATTAATTCACTTCAATTTGCCCTAAAAATCAGTACTGTGACTCCAAAAACCGGGAAATTCAAAGAGAATCCAAACCAAGAACCCTAACACAACACAAACGAAGCTCAAAAGCTTCACAGGAACTCAAAATCCCCAAATCAGCTGAAACACGAAACAAAAGCAATCAAAACCTCAAAACCAGAGCGACCGAGCGAGCGAGCGAGCGAGCGAGAGACGAATTGAATAGTGAATAGTGATATATACCCCATGAGATTGACGCGCAAGTGGATGCTCAATTCGATGAAGAGCTCGTACATCTGGCCGAGATCGGCCGCGTTTCCGTGAGAGTAGAGGAGCGTGGACGAGGCCATGGGGTACCGGACGTAAATCGCGACGATCTCGGTCCCTCTCCGAGTCGCCAATTTGAGGACGTCGACGTTCTCGCGGTGCGGGAAGGTACTGAGCGTCGTCAGCCCTGTGAGCTCGTCCGTGACGAGCTTGTACGATGGCGGACTTGGAGGGAAGAATGCGAACTTCGCCGCCATTGATGACGTCACCCCTCCCATCGACCTCCCTCGCTCGCTCGCTCGATCGATCAACCAACCAACCAACCAAAACACAGACACTGTGTTTGTTCACTGTGAGAGACTTTACTCTCTTGTTCGCTTTGAGTATGTGTGACCGCGTGGGGTGCGTCGCTCAAGTGCGTCGGAGTAGTGTGTACGCGATAAATGGGGCGAGAAAATGCGCGCTTTACTGCTTTAACGGTGATCTACGAAAACCCCAAAAAAGTTCGATCTACCGCGTCAATGACTGCCACGTGGTGAGTCGCTGACGTCGTTGGTCTATCATCGGCCTCGGACAAAGTCTATTCGATTGCTCAGTCTCAGAAAAGTAGAAAATGAATCAGTGGTCCGGGCCGGTTTGATGCACCTTTGAACAAGTATTTGAAGTGTATCCACAACGCGTAAAATCAATATCTAAAGTAGCAGCAATTCATAACTACTGTACATTTCTTTTTTTTTTGGATCAATTACTATTTCACGTTTCACTGAAAAAAAAAAAACATATGTATCTCAGTCGTAAATTAATTTAAATTACCTACATGAATCAATCACTTTCATTCTTTTGAGTTAACATGATTAATAATGTGTTTACTTAATTAATTCATCTACATATATATTTTGGATCTACTCTTAGACCTCCCCTCAAATAAAATGTCAAAAATGAATAATTAGGAGATTCGAAAGAGGGCATATGTTAATTAATAACTAGTAGGTTCAAAATTATTGTGTGGCTCCAATGGTCGGTTCCTTTAAAATGTCTCTAGCGCCAAAACTAATTTCAATGTGAAAGCACGCACCGCTTTAATTTTCCTAAAAGATTATGTATTATTTTAATGAGCTCCTAAACAAAATCTACAATGACTTTTTTAGGGGAAATAGGCGTGCTTTAAATCTTAAAAAGGAAGGCGTGTTTTAAATGAGTTTTATCACAACACAAGGCCTAAAAAAAATAACAAATCATTGACTCGCAGATACTTTAGAGCATCTCCAACGGTACTATAAACTGAGGAAAAATAGATCCACCTAAGATAAATAGATATTCGACCCAAAAAGAGTTCTCCAATATGATTTATGAGTTGTAAATGTCTAATCGATGTGGCAATGAATCATACATAGAAGGTGTCAACCCCAATTAATGTATATTTATAAACATTGTGGTAGGTATTGTATCTACTCTCACAACATCGTGTTGTTATGAAGTCTCATGTAATGGATGTGGAACTATATTTTTTCTTTTTATAATTTTTATAAGAGGAGTTATCCCACATGAATTGATTATCAATTATCCCCGACCTTGCCTTTAGAAAGTAATTCTTTAGGGCTTCCATTTGATTCATAACACATAATAAACAAAAAAAAAAAAAAACAATACAAGTACAACGCACAAAGATACATTCGCAATTAAGGGAATTTCTAGTGGTGAAAAAAAAAAAGAGAATTTATAGTCATTTCACGTCACACGCAAGCATGTATAAGTACATGCATGCGTACTTTGGCTGTTTAGCTCGCTCTATACTTCTCCCAATACCAAACGTAATGAAAGATAACACGTGTCCGTCTTCATCTCCTCAGACACGCTCATGAATCAAGACCACTTATCTCACCATCAATCCAACGGTTCCGGACTCTACGCGGAACCGACACGTGGCGCTTAGACGCATAGGTACTACATCCTGCGATCCAGCAAAACGACCAAAAATCAAAGAGGGCCGCTAAGGGCACCCCACCTATTAATGAAGGCACCCAGTTAATATGGGCACAAATCGATTTACCTGGGGCACCCAAAAATTAAACCCAAAATACCGAAAATGCCCTCGTGCAAAAAACGCTCTCACCCACCCTCTTGCAAACCCCCTGGGCACCCCACCACCACCACCACCACCACCCTCGTTCACCGAATTCCCGGTGAAAGAATTCATTTGTTTTGAACCGAGCAAGGAGAGGAATCCCCGAAATCGTGTTCTCCGTCCCTCGCCATGTGTTTCTCCTTCGTTCTTCTAGGTTTCGCATTTTGTAGAGTTCGTTGTGTGAGTCGATTTCGTCTCCAAATTAGGGTGGGGTGAAGATCGACGAATTAAGTTACATTTGGTAGAGTAGATGTAATGTGTGGTAGAGTAGATGTAATGTGTGTGTGGCGGTTTGTTAAAATGTAAAAAAATTGGGAAATCGTGGTTCTCGCCACACAGCCGAGATCGTGTCAACCGTCTCGCCTTGGCCGAGACATAAGCTAATATTTTTCGGAACTCGCATGTCTCGCCACGTAGACGGAAGAGTTAACCACGTATCGGTTGTCCACTTCCGAGAGGGTCTCCGTAGGCTCGGTCGTCATAGGACGAGAGTCGCGAATTGAAATGGTCAATTCATCTCGGTGGTGTTCAACCGAGACATTTAAATGGGACTCTGTTATACATGACCGATATATTGAAATACTTGTTGGTCATGGGTGACCGAAAATATGGTTCGTTTCACGAACTCGCTTGACCGAGACATCGAAATGGATGAATTTGAACATTACAGTTTCAAAAAATCTCCGTAGTAGTCAAACCGACAATACAAGATTGAAAATCCAAAGACGACAATTTGCATCGAACCTTAATTAATTATAAATCTCCGTAACATTCAAACTGACTATAAAAAGGGTCCATCCATAAGTAAACAACAATTAAAACACAACACAACATTTGCATATACATAGAACATTCGGACGAATTGGCAAAATTTCACGACAATTAGCCGTCTAGGTACAAGCTTACACCTACGGTGTATCTAAGTCTACAACAGTATCGTGGCTTCATGATCGCAGCTGCATTGGGCGCGATGTCTCGAAAAACGAATCCATCTCGCCAACCTTTGGCGCAAATTCCTCAACGTACCGATCCCACGATGGATATAAGGATGGCAGCGGTGCATTCACACGCAACTGCACCTGTCAAAGTGAACAGTAGAACATAGAAGATATTGTCACAAACCCGATTAAGGGGGAAACAAACCATTTCACAAAAAAGTCATAGAACTTACCCTAACCCAATGGATATTCCTTTCATTCGCCATTGCAATGATAAGTCTCTCTTGTGCAATGACGACGTTGGAGTACTACGTAGAGGTAGGAATGTGGAGGCACTCCCATGCGAGAGGTTTACGAGAATGACATTGAATGCGGTGGATACCAACAATCCCATGTCTGGAAGTGTCAACCATTCTTTGAAAGATGCCCCCTCTTGATTCTCCGGCAATGCACCGCATTTCTTGATAGGCTCGAAACTCGAGCCAAGCACTTCCCGCCATAGGTATTCATACCCGATAATCTCATCGTACATCCGTCTACGCACAATCCTCCACCCGTCCACGTCCGCGAGTCCAAGCCCAGAGGCTATACACCTATATCCACAGCTTCCCATCGGAAACCACATCGATAATGGCATCAACATGTGGCAACCAATATGGTTCTAAGCAATGACTATAAGCCATGTTAGATCCACTTTGCGTGCGTCGACCGGCACGACGCATTTGTGGAACCTTGCATTTCTTCCGCCTAGAAGCTTTTGTGGAGTGGGAGGACTCAAATCCGATTGGAGATTGGGGTGCCTCCCACACCGGGGTGCCCCGGTTGGAGACCCCGGTGTCCTCACACCCGCATCCTCAACTTCCCGCTCGCACTCCACAAAAGACGATGGTGGACTAATCTCCCGAGCCGCTCACTTTCACTCCTCCCCCCGCATCCTCAACTTCCTCCTCCCTCTTATCCAATCTTCCCGCGGTGTCGTGATTGTGCCTCCCACAAATCACCGTGACATACCATAAGGAGTCGACATTCTCCTTGACGTTAATTTGGAAAGGGCATCCACATTTCTTCGTACTAGTGCGAGTCCTCGCCTTTTCATCATTCCTTGATTTCTTTAAAATTTTTGCCGCTTTCCCCTTCCCAACTCTCTCGAGCCGGTCCCCTATATGTCCCGGATCTGTCACAGCAATTTTCACCCTTCCCCTTCGCTTAACGCCCCGCATCCGAGCGCTTCGTTACTAACACAAACTTGTTCTCGCCACCAATCGTTGAAGCCATGAAATTGCCGCTTCTCGAGAGGGGAATGGCTTAGAAGGTGTAAAAGTGTCCTTATAACTGGAAAATTACAAGATAACGGCATTACCCGCAATACAAACAAGTGTAACATTATAATCAACCAAAATGTACAAGACAATCACAAAAAAACCCAAAAAATCGGTTTCTCGGTTGTACAAAGGTCGAAACTTTCTTCATAGTCTCGTTTACGTGAGACCGAGAGTTAGCAGAACCCTGGTCGTTCCTGCACCGACCGTGACCAACCCTAAACATCTCGGTCATCTGAGACCGAGACGTAACCATACATCTCGGTCCTGCGAGGCCGAAAGAATCGCGCACCCAGACAGATACTTCGGATAACCGCAAAAAAAAACACAAAAACATTTGCAACATTACCTCTAGACGACCTCCTCTCGGCACCGAAGCATTACGATCCTCCATTATACAAGTGGAAACAACTTCGGATTTGAAGAAATTACCAAACCCTACGTTGACAAACAAATCATCATTTTCACTGTTATACGCAACTAAACGGTTCACAAAAACCCGAAAATGGTTGTCAAACATTGTTACCTCGCTGTCGGACGAGCAAGAATCGATCAGCTCTTCGCCAAACGCAATGTGGCTGTGGCTTTGTGGTTGAAGGTTGCTGGTGGGGTGCCCTAACTCCTTGTCGAAATGGTTTGTGGGGTTTGAACCATTATATATATACAGGGGCAAAATGGTCTTTTCCATTTTTTCTGGATTTTTTACAAATTAACTGGGTGCCCTCATTAAATGGTGGGGTGCCCTTAGCGGGCCTCAAATCAAAATAAAACGAGAGGGACAGGTGGCAGCAGATGGCAGGGGCGTGAGTTCCTAAACGGGCCCCGTGGCGTACGGTAGCGGAAGCTCTCGTGCTCTTCGTGTTTGGGAACATCTTCTCCGGATATTGCTGACGCAGATTTTCACGTACGCACGTAGAATACTAGTAGTTTTTTTTTTTGTCATCGCGTTTGAGTATGGGCATGGGCGTCAGTGAAGTCCAAGACATTTCTTCGCTTGTTCCGTCTTTTTAGAGGTCTTTAAGACTTTGAGTGATACGAAGTTTATACATTTCATTATAATAATAAGGTTTTCTAACTTGATATTACCTGTTTAATCAATGATTTGCTCAAAATCTTGAAATAATTAAACCAAATATTAATTAACATAAAGTTGATGTCATCAAATAACTTAATTAAAAAAATTTAATGAAGGTTGAATCGGATATATTTTTTTAGTCGAAGATATCCGAATCACCTCTATTGAAACTGAATTGATGGTAAACTGACTAATCCCTCGTGTTCTTAAAATCAAGAAACAAATTGAAGGGTGAAATAAGTAGATAGATTTCGAACCAAGCACATCGATCTTATATAGTCAATCAACGTATTGTTAATTATAGAGCAAAACTTAATTACCATTCAATTAAGATATATATTTGAATTTGACTTTTCTATTATATATTGCAGTGTTCAACATTTTCTCTGATTACTATTTCGGAGGCCAAAATTCGAACATGCATGCAATCTTAATGAAAAACTAATTAAGAAGTTCTAATCACTACTCCAAGACCTCGGTTAGAAAATTAAGTAAAGTTATATATATCTATAATTAATAATAACTTTCTTGGAGGTTGTTATGATCACTCGATCAATCGCGTGTAAAAGAAAAGTGTATGGTCGACGACGTCGCACTTTAATTAATACATATTTTTATATAAGAAAAATAATACATATAGACATATACGACATTTTATGCACAAATCTTGATGTAGAATATGAAGGTCACTGAAGTCTGATTTAGTGGCTCAATCTTCTCAATTTCCTTAGAACACCTCTGGTGGTTTGTCAAAAGAAAAAAGGGGGCCCGTGATGATGCATGAGGACAGGAAGGTCATCCCAAAGTAGGCACACATCAAAAGGACGTTGTCTGTGTGGGCCCATGATGAGAATGATCTAGCCAGATCGATAGATGATCACCATATATATATACATAACTTTACAAGTAGAAAATTATCAGTTGGAGCCCAACTTGTAGTAATGTGTTGATATTGATGAGACGTGCCTACTGCCACTACCATCTTCATAGATGATAGATCGATCTCTCTTTATATGGTAATGATATGTTAAAAAAAAAAAAAAAAAAAGTATACCTACTGTGAATGCATACATAATCGGTCCAAGTAGTAAAAATTTATAAGACACTGAGATGTACTCATAAAGAATTAAGAATATGTCGTTGTTTGAGTAGTTTACTTGTTTTTTAAGGATTGAGAAGCCTAAACATGACCCGAGGAGAGGTACCTAGCTAATTAAGAAGAGATTCATGCATGGAAGGAAAGTGAGAACAGAGCCCATGAGGGAGGCCACACGTGTGGCCCCACCTTTGTCTCCCTTGACTTTTTTTTTTTTTTTTGACAAAAGACCAACTTTATTACTCCCCCAGTTTCTTTATAATTGACTTTTTAATTATTTTAAAATATTTTACAATAGTTATCATTTGATAGTTTCAATACACATTTTTTACTTAATTGATTTTTATACATTTCATAAAAAAATATATTAATTAAACATTAATAATTAGTGTATATATGTAGAAGTAGTAGAGTGAAGAGAAAAAAATATATATTAATTAAATATTAATTTCAATAAATCTACTTGGACTCATGAGTTTGGATTTATATAGAGGTTTTAAAATTTTTGTACATATTTAAGGAGTATCAAAAGAATTTTACAAGTGATTATAGTTGTTTCATTAATTGTTTGAAGATGTATTTGAAATTAAAAAAAATTTGAGTACGGACTCACGAGTCTAAATAACTACCCAAATAATCAATTATATATGTTGTACACAAATATCGACAAACTTAAGCTGTAACTTTAAATTAATCGATGATTGATATTATTTTATTGGTGTATAGAGGGAATCCAAAATAAAGGGGAAATATTTGAATAAAAATCTGGACTATTTGGTCCTAATCAAATATTAGAAAAGGAGGCCCTACTAATGTCGAGGGTAACACATACAAGAAAAACTTCAATGCTTCAAGAAAATGGAGCAATGTTGCATTGATCCGGCTCATATGTTTATGTTATATACATATCACCATGTGGATGGATTTGTCCTCAACGATTCAACATATAAATTAATGGTGAAATAGTATGGACTAATTTATACTTACAGATCCCTATTACTATACATTTCATATTGGCCATATATAAGCCCTGGATAGACCCTCTAATTTAGAACCCCTAGATGTATATATTTTTTGGATTTTTTTTTCCATTTATGGGGCCTGTTTAATTGGTAGATTCATTATTTAAAAGGAATGCTACTATAGATAAATAAGTTGACCCAAATTGGAAGTTCACTTGGCTTAGAAATTAGAATGGCCACATGGACCACTAAGTATTGGAACTACACAAATTTTGTCGTGAATGCATTCGTAGACAATTAATTGTGGTCCAACCAGATAACCACATGTACAACTAAATTAATTAAGATTTGTTTATCTGTTGATCCTTAATTTTTTTTTAATTAATTAGTGCAATTTATCTTGTCGAATTTTTTAAATAAATGGAGTATTCCACTTTCTCTCTATCTATTTATACAACCTAGGACATGCATTACGATATCTTATTAATTATTGTTCACATATCAGAGGCACATATGCTAATTAATCACATGTGTTCCAATCATTAACACCAGTAAATCTTGATTGTTGATTGCGCTGACCAGATGCACATCCATCCAATGAAAAGTTGACCTGCTTTTTATTCTTAAATTCATTAATTTATTTTATTTATATGACTAGCTACTCTGTGGACGTCGTGACTTGTTGCGTTTAAGGGCGTTGATGAAAACGCAACACCATTTTAAACATGATCATCATCGCAATGCACATGCTCTTTAATTAAAACCTTATATGTATATGATCCTTTTTTTTAGTGTCAAATTCTAAATGCGATCCTTCACTTTTCAGGACATGTCGAGTATCGCAATAAAGTTGGAGGTCCATATTTATTTTCTGGTAAGGACTTCACATATGAGGTCCATATTTGAGAGCACAAGGAGACCTTTAAGCAAAAACCACTTTTAGGCTCATCTCTTTCATGTGCGGATGATGTTATTCGTGTTTCCATTTTCGAGACTCGTGACGTTCGATAAAGTTGTTAAACTCCTAATTGAGTGATTGTGTATTGGCGCACTGGAGTCAATACAAAGCCTTAATAAAACTTTATCTTTTAATAAGTGATACTCCGTTCATTCGCCAGAGTTGATTTGGCGACTTTGTGGTTTCATTTGTTTGGTGTAATTTTAAACTAGAGCAAAAGACAAAAGTGAGGTGAAACAAGAAAAATGTGGTTAATCTCGACGTTTTTGTTTTTGTTTTTTTGTGGTTAATCGTTTAGTTACAAGTGACACATTTTTCGAAATGAGATTCGATTACATCTTCATTAAGAATTGACAATAGCTTAGAGGGACACATATTTAACTATGGTATCATACCGCATGTTGCGCTTTATAGGCTACTATTCAATCTACAGCTCTATTACCCTCACGATGAATGTGAGAGGGGAGTACCCCCACTCTTCTGTAAGTCAACAAGACTATTGTTATCTAATTCCAATATAGCCATCTTAGAGTCCAACTCCCATGCTAGTTGGAGTCCATAGCATGAGCCAATGTTGGTGGTGATGCTTGCTGGGCTTTGGGCCCGAGTAAACATAACACTTTGTTAGTTAACTTCATTAAACACCCGGCCCAAGCCCATGTGATTGGGCCGTAGTGGGCTTATCAACCAAAAATGTAGTTATCATGCCTATTATATATGAGTCTATGACACTTGTTCTTCCAGAGGTTCATGTTAACTGCTAACTGCCGAGACATAGATACCAGAGAGATCCAGCACGTGACACAAATATTCCCATCGTGGACGATGGGCCCACCATTATATGAAAAAGACACGTGTAAGCATCAGGTGCAAATCACGTGATAATTTTATATTATCCAGTGCGCCAGCCGCGTCGTTTAATCATTGATTTCGGTAAATCCAATCGTTTAATTAACTAGAATTTTGACTAACTTTTCAACCAATGCTGCAAAGGTTTACTGTGCAGGTGACACGTGCCATAGCTCGTGAACCTATCAAAGCCCACGCACAGTGAACTCTGATTAGGCCACATGTGGTGTTTTGAGTTTGGAGCTTTGTGTGTTTTGTTTATGTATTAACGACCCTAATCATTTTGATGTGTTTTGATTCGTCTAACTAAATAAGGTAATGCTATTTGGACTCGTAAGTCCGAACTCAAAACTTTTTTTAATTTCAAATACATCATCGAGCAATTAATGAAACAACCATAATCACTTGTAAAATTCTATTATACCCCTTAAATATTTACAAAAATTTTAAAAACCTCCCTATGAATCCGAACTTATGAGTCCAAGTAGACTTATTGAACTAAATAAGTGAACCATATGTTTTGCAATTAAAACTATTTGGAGTTGGTGAATGTGGTTAAGTGCAAAGACAGGCCTGCTTTTGTCGAGATCTATAAAGTGGAAGACCTTAATAAACATAAATTAATATTAACAACCGATTGCATTTTCAGTCATAAATAAAATCAAGACTGTTTCTGTAGAGCGTAAATTGCAAAAAAAAAAAAAAAAAAGATACCACGTAACAAAGTAATACATTTTACAATAGCTTAACATAAGTTTTAATTAACCATCCTTATTAACCATGTCCGATATATATAATATATATAATCTGTTTATATTAAAAACTAAGTACGTGGGGTAGCTCAATATATATGATATGGCCAATTCATGCTAAATGAATGAGGAATAACACAGATAATTAGTTAGGCCACGATATTTTATGTAGTTACGTAAAATATTAATGATGTTCCAAAAAAAAATAAAAAATGAATAGTTACGCACATTTCGTTTGTTTAAAAATTTTTATGGTGTTCTAAAAAAAAAAAAATTAATGATGACATTGGAAGAGTTGTTGTGAAACGATTAATCGCCTCGAAGTGGAAGGTTAGGTTTTAAAACAACCGTTATTAATGCGGTTGCTATCAAAATCAATAATGGTCGTCAGTCAATTAATTTGTATCGATTTTTTTGATAGGAAATTCATACGTATCAATATGTTGATGTAGATGGAGTATTAATTTACCAAAAAATCATGCAACGAACAATAAGATAATTTTTCACGTAGGACCATTCGAGTTAATTAATTTGGGTCATTCAGTGTATCTTAACATTAATTGACGGAGAAAATAATGGGCAAACATTAATCATATAGCTAGGCTCTTATTTTATTGGTTAATTAATTATTCAATCAATTAAGAAGATATTTTCACTAATACTTCGCATTATAAACCACTGACACGTTACTCTCATCCCATGAATATAAATCAAAAGGTGTAGGTCGACATATAAGAGCATTTCCAATAGGACAATGGATCAGGGTGAAAATGAATTCACTTAAAATACAATCCACATCCAACCCGAAAAAATGCTCGACCATAGATTCATAATAAATATCCATCATATGTGGCATGAAATCAAAGTGGAGGTGTTTGCCACAGTGTCTACTTCTAGACATTGTGGTGGACTGTCACGTCAGCATTGTCAATTTTTTAAAAGTTCTTATTTTTTTAAACCTTTATTAATATTATGAAAATTAAAAATAAAAGTAACAACTCTTCAACCCATAGTCTAAATCCGCATTACCATTGAAGATCATTTTAAAATCGTTGAATGTCTATTTAGTGCCACATAAGATAAACATCATCTTCACATTCATGACGTGACACCAATCAATGGTCTAAATCCATGTTACCATTGGAGATGCTTTAATATATTAGTCATTTTCATAAGCTTTAATTTCAATATTTTTTGGTTTATTGCTTCTTAACGATGATCCCATCCTCATTGCTTAGCCGATGTAAATCCCAATGTTTGCGACAACAATTACGTAATTTTTTACAATAAACTTACTTTTAAGTCATTAGATTACTTCCATTGTTAAACCAAAAAATATGTTTCCTGGAGATACTTCCAGATAAAACTTGAAATCAATCTTAGCAAAGTAAATCAGTCAAGAGGCCGCGAAGAATAACTAACTCCTTATTATTCCTTTCTCGCCCGTCTTTGACCTCGGACCATCAAAATCAAATCAGCTGTCCCAGTTCCTCCCATCCCTCCACGTGTCAACATTAAGCACGACACCTAAGATCCTAAACAACACCCGACATACCACATCACAGTTTCACCACCTATTTTAAACACACTCCTTAACTCACTCTCCCCACGTCGATCGATCTCCTTGGCTCCCACCACCATGACCCTCCTCCGATCCTGGCTTTCCACCTGCTCGTCGTCATCTCCGACGACCCTTCCCCAACCGTCGAACCTCTCCGACCCTCCGCCGCCGACTCTCTTCTCCTCCGAAAGCAGTACCGCCAGTTCCAACACCAGCCTCGACAGCAACCTCTCTCTCCAATCCCACCCCTCCGTCCCATCTCTCCAGCTTACCAATACCAATCAACTTGTCTCAGTCTCTCACTCTTGTAATGTTAAAAATGTATCGTCGACGACGTCATCCAATCGAATCGTCACTTGCATAGCCATCTCAGGCGCACTCGTCTACGCCGCATCCGGCCCCCAAATCGACGTCTTCGATCTCGCCACGACAGCTCAAATGGACTCCTTCAACAACTACAACCAATCTGCATCCGTCAAGTCCCTAGCCTTCTCGAAAGGGAAGGTTCTCTCAGGCCATCAAGATTGCAAGATCAGAGTGTGGCAAATAAAGATAAACAGAATCGACTACTCCAAAAAGCACCTGCTAATAGCGACTCTTCCTACTATAACGGACCGCTTGTACAGATTCGCCCTCCCCCATAACTACGTCCCCGTCAGACGCCACAAGAAGCGACTTTGGATCGAGCACGCGGACACCGTGTCGGGGCTCGCCGTCTCGAGCGACGAATTCATCGTCTCGGTTTCTTGGGATAAGTGTTTGAAGATATGGAGAGCGAAGGACTTGATGTGCGTGGAGTCCGTGAAGGCGCACGAGGACGCCATCAATGCAGTAGCGGTATCGGCCGACGGGGTGGTGTACACGGGATCGGCCGATTCGCGGATCAAGGTGTGGGCGAGAGGACCGAAACGTTACGGTTTGGTGGCGACATTGGAGCGGCACAGGTCGGCGGTGAACGCGTTGGCGCTGAGCGAGGACGGGTCGGTGTTGTTCTCCGGGGCGTGTGATCGGTCGATATTGGTGTGGGAGAGGGAGGACAGTGCGAACCACATGAGCGTGACGGGTGCGTTGCGGGGGCATACCGGGGCGATACTGTGTTTGAGGAGCGTGTCGGATTTGGTGGTCAGCGGGTCGGCTGATCGGACGGTTAGGATTTGGAGGAGGGGTGAGGATGGGCGGTTTTGGTGTGTGAGGGTGTTGGAGGGGCACGAAAAAGGTGTGAAGTCGATTGTAGCGGTTTCGGACGAGGAGGAGGGAGATTGTAGCAGTTCGGTCACGGTTTGTAGCGGGGGTTTGGACGGGGAGGTCAAGGTGTGGCGGGTGAGGATTTCGAGGAAACCGTTTCGGTCCAATTCAAATGCGCGGCATCTTGGGAATCAAAATTAAAATGTTTTTTTTTTTTTTTTTTTTGTGTGTTATAATATATAGTCAGTTAAGATTAGTTTGCTTTAGTATAAATTTTGTTTATTTGATAATAATCAATTTGTTTGGTCACAAACTATATCCTACTACTCACTTAAACATCTTTCGTGGGGCATTATTTGTCAAAAAATATGATTTATGGAGGTCATAAGTTCTGAAGTAAATATATATATATATATATACATCGCATGATAGTGCAACATTTTGTACGTGTAACTCTAGCTTGAGAGAGAGTGAGTGAGAGAGGATACATAGACTAATTGTACATGTATATATAAGCTTGAAAGTGAGGGAGTTCTTTAAAGGGAAATCATGATAAAATGCATGTCTTACTTTTTATGCTTATATTTGGCACTTAATTAGATGTGATGGTCCTGGGGATACATGACTTCAAAGCATCTCAATGAAAAATTCAAAAGATTATAACAATTACTTGTCAAAATGTAATGCATTGTCAAAATGTAATGCATTGTGGTCACCCTTTTACATTGATGACGAACCTATGTTATGGTTCATGATTGGCACCTGATTGGCTGCGTTAGACTGGGGCCGTAACTCAAGACAAACTTATATGTGCCTCTTTATGTATATAAGCAGTTGATTATTAACAAATTTATAAAATAACTTAAGCTAGCCACCTCTCAAATTAATGTCTAGACTGCCCTTGATTTACCCTAAATGAGCTTGAAATCCCCCCAACTCTATTGGCACCTCTACATTAAAGTTTGCCTTGACTTAATTAGTTAGTTTTGAAGCTCGACCATTACAACACCATCCAAGTGAAATTGAGGAGGTGTATTCAAAATGTGACAAATTCGTGATTTTTTTTTATAAATTATGGATTTCATGAAATTTGATAGATTTTGAAGGAGTTGATCCAAATCCATTCATAGGTAAGGGTGAAATCTGGTTATATGTATTTTTTTTTTATTTTTTTTTAATATAAACCCATCAAAATTCATTAAAATCTACCCAAATCCTAATGTAGTTTAAAAATTGAATACAACTATACTTTTTAGAAATCCATTAAAATTCGTTGAAGTCCTAATTGGATACCCATTTAATTTTTAAAAACCCATTAAAATTTTTGAAATTCAAATTAAATACACATCGATTTCAAAATCCTCCAAACTCCATTAAAATCATCCAATGAATACATCCTTCTTGAATGCATGATATGCGAGTGTACATAACATGCACCCACATAATCATATGTATGGGCAAATCTAATTAATTAACACAGAAGGAGCTTGAAACTATTTTTATAGGAAATGAGATTTTATTTATTATAGTCTAATATTTTCAAGTAATTTAGATAGGCGAGAGACGATGTATCTCTCATTAATAAAATTAATTGAAAAAAAAAAAAAACTCTACCAATGTAGCAAGAGAAAAAACGTCGTGGTTAATATGAATTACCATACACTTCCCCCACTCCAAGATGAATCACCAAATCAACGTTGAACCTGTGATCCTGTGGAAAACAAAATACGTCACAACAACCCACAAAATGCAATACTCTCCATTCTCAATTGATATATATTTTCCTTAGCAACTTTCATTCAATATGTTAGTTCTTAATTAATTTTACCACAATTAATACGGACTAACGAGAGAGAAGAGACTAATTAATTTGCACGTGCTATAAGAGAATATATATGTCGGTTGTTATATTTAGCTCTTGTTATCCACAGTAACGCATGTTAAAAATGCGAAAACATGTGATCATGAAAATACAATGCCAAAGGGATATATATAGTGCTTGGTTAACATATATAGGACCAACTCGCGCTCACAATCACTATATGGTCCACTTCATCAACGCTCCTACCTACAAATGAAAATCGCGGACAACTAATTATATTTTCTTTGCTTCCTATATATATTTTTATTTAAAAAGTTTCTTGATTGGTTGAAGAACTAAGACCATATGTCACCATCGAATTGGATATATACAGAACAAGTGGTTCACAGGCAAACACGCGAGTTACTGCTTAAGCTTTCATGAACGTGACTATCAATCTCATCTGAGAAGATATTATCAATCGACATGGAGATCAAAGATGTTGATTCGGTGATTCATACGTGCAAAACACTACAAGAAATGAAAAAAAAAAAAACATATTTCACAACATATCTAATGTTGTTGATATGTAAATATATTGTATCCGTATGTTAGTAACGGCCCAAATTAATTAAATTAAGATTAACCTTAATTTTGGAGATTAACGGTCGTAATTCAGGCATTTCAGCGACTCTCCTATCTCATTTTGTATGACTCATCTTTTATTGTATTATTATTGTTTACGTCTTTATTGTGCATTTTTGGGTTGTATAGTGGGTTGAATGTATAGTTCTTGTTTTGAGATTGACATACATACATGCATGTGATACTATGTATTTTTGGTTTTCAACACTTAAGAATTTTGAATAATAAGAGCTTCGCGTATAATCTTTAAACGACAAAATAATATTAAAATGATTAAATTTTTAAATTAACTCTGAAATCTAATAATGTGTGAACATGTGTATTGAAGTATATAGGGACGAAAAGGTTGACTAATACGTAATTAAGTCTTATGTAGCTAGGATTAAGGTTTGATTACAAGATTAGGCATGGCGGTGCCTCATTTTGAAAAGGGGTCGTCATGGGAACGCGACATGGCGGGTCCCAAGACGACCTGAAAATTGGGGACGTCATATGTTTATGCAATGAATGTTTGTATTCTATATAAATATACTTCCTAGCTTATTTCAGTAAATTTTTTTTTTTTTTACAAGGGTGTATTCAATTGAGATTTTAATGACTTTTGGTTCATTTTATAAATGGATGACTTTTCTAAGTTTATAGATTTTCATATACTTTTATAGACTTTGATAAATTTTTATGTTGACTTTCATTTAGATGACTTTTATTAACATTTAAGATTTTTAGTGACTTTTGTGAATTTCTTAAACATGATTTTAATTGATATTAGTAGATTTTGTGATTTTTATGATGAAACAATATTTTGTGCTTTATTTTTTTAAAACTAATAATTATATATTTTTTTATAAGAACTATTACCAATTTTTCAAAAAAAAATCGTATAGATATATTAATGAATTACGATCAAGGTAGTAGCATAACAAATAAGTAAATAAATATCAATAGAATAGATAGGTAAGTAAATAATCTTATAGTGACAAAAAAGAATTAAATAAGATCATAGCAAATGTTGGTGTAAAAATTTTGTACTTTATTTTTTTGACTTAAGTAAAAAAAACGTTTTATCTTTTCTTTAAGAATAGTAGTTTAGATTTTTGAAAATGCACTTCTTGCATTTTAAAAAAAATATACAATTATTTTCTTTTAAACTAATAATATTACACTTTTTGAGATTATAATAATATACACTTAATAAACAAAACTTTATTGTCAAAAAAAACTATATAAAATGTACAGTGATGCGATAATGAGATCTTGTTAATAATGTCATTTTTCATTTTCATCAAAATATATATATATATATGCATTAGAGTATAATGGGTAAGCAATGAAATCAATGAGTTGTCAAGTGATTAGAGAAATTGATAAAAACAATTGATAAGAAAAATCTTATGAACAATTAAGTTCTTTTTGAAGAATGGAACCAACAAAAAATTAAAAGTTTCTAAAAATTTTAGGTTGGGGTGAGAAGAAGATAAAGATTTATTTATGTATATTTTTATACAAAAAATCTATAAAATTTTAGATTCCTAGCCAATTCACAAAAGTCACCTAAAAATTAAATACACATTAATTTTATAAACTCTCTAAGAATTTTAATTAAATACACCAAAACATTTATAGTCATTAAAAATAACTAAACGTACCCTTGTTAATATAAATTTTTATTAGTCAAGTCCAATTTCAGTCCAGTTTTGAAACTCTTTTATATATGTAATATAATATATTAATTTATGAGTATAAAATAAAATAATCAATAAAATAATCACTCACGCAAAATTAAGTGTTGATTAATTAAAGTGAAACTTGGAATTTTTAAGTGGTTATCGAGACCTTCAATTTGATCATTTTGATAAGAAAAAGATTCTTTTTCATAGTAGACGAGAAAAAGATTCTGCATAATCTGCACTTCCTCCGTTTCTTAATGTGTCACATTTTTTGAACTTTTTTATTCCACAATGAGTGTCACATATTAGAAAATTATGTAAGCATTGAATGTAAGGGTGTTAATTTTTTGTCCGACCCACCGGTCTGATTTTGTCCGACTCGAATAAAAGGTTTGGACAATATTTTTTTAAATATAGGCCCGGTCTGGACAAGAGCTTTGATTTCAAATTAAAATCCGGACTAGGTCTAGACAAGACTCTTTAAGCCCAAACCAAGCTAGATTTCAAAAGATACCTATTTTATTTTAAAAATATACTTTCATACATGGCATAATTAAAAAAAACAACAATAGAAATAAAAGAAACTACATAGCTTGTATAGAAATGTGTTATTTTAGTTTTGAGACTTAGCTAAATTGCTTAAGACAACATTATGCATTTTGTCTTTTGACAAAAATATATTACTATGTTTTGTAATTTAAAATATTAAATGCAATTTGAGCATTACTTTTTAAAATTATGTTAGAGAATATTATATTACGAGGAATTCACAATGAATTCAATATTTGAAAAAGCTTTTAAACATAAAATCATTTTTAAGAAACTCGACAAAATGCGGATATTTGGACATCTCGGATTAAAAGTAAATCGAGTTTATACAAGACATATTTGTTCGAATTTACAACTGAGTCTGGACAATACAAATACTTATTTATATCAAGGGCGACTCAAACTCGGATTCGTCCGGATCCAAAAAATTGACACCCCTAATTGAATGCTTTATTTTCAATTTTAACCTTATTCTATTTAGTTGGTGACATCATCCATTACTTTTTTTACAAAATACTTATAATAAATAAAGTCATATATAAGAGGGTAATTTAGTCTTTTGGTAGGCCCAAATCTCTAAAATCCAAAAAAAAATCTATTTCTTATTATTTGGCTCATCGCTTTTCTTTGTTCGTCAAATAAAGATCTAATTAGATATGAGGTTGATGAATAGTTTATTTTGCACTTGTTTCAGTTATTAGATTCAAAATTGGCACAAGTCATATCTTGAACTCTGCATCTTTATTTTACGCTAATGTGTAGTTTTGCGATCTGCGTCTATTAGATCATCAATACTTTTCGTTGGCATTTTTTTATTCAAATAAATTATTTTATTCTCTCATTGGAAGTCTTATATTTTCTTCTATAATTGAAAGTTTGATTTTTTGGGCATTCTTTAGGATTCGTAGGCAAGTGCAGTGAAGTTGCTCATGTAATGACGCGATTTCCCTGTAAATATGCTAGTTGAATGACCAAATGTTTGAAATCAACATCTTCAAGGTAGCTATAGTTGTACTCGTGTTGAATGAATTAATGAATACAACCTTTTTATAAGAAAAAAAATGTAAAGTACAAGGATAATCCAAATTCATTATAGTTAAGCCCAAATTCCTATGGTGGTCACACTTGAGCTAGCCATAATATTATAGAATTAACAAACACTTACTGATCACATGTGCTTGGCGAAGTAGTCGATCGATTCCTATGGTCACTCGTGAGAACAACTTCTTACTGACACTTGAGCTAGCCATAATATTATAGAATTAATTGTATAAACACTCACTGATCACCTTGCCAATAAAACTAAAGATGCATGTAATTATATATTGCTGGATACACTAAACAGGGTTTTTTGGTGGGTTAATTAAAATCAAATCTTCTTAATTAGTAAAATATATATACTTTTCATTGATTAAAATATGTACTAATCAAGTAATCATATTTCGCTTACTTCAAATAATGGAGTACTGCAATGCACTTATATACTACAAACACAACTATTAAAAAAAAATGCCAGAATAGAAAAGACAAAGTAGCTAGCTAATTAATTAAACCATACGTAGGTTGCAAACGTTGCACACTTGCACATGGTTTTGTACGTAGGGGTCGGGCTGGAAAAAGACTTTGTTGTTGTTAAATGCAGCAGGTGACTTCATGCATTATGTTGACATTTACAAGGGAAGCTTGTCTTTGTTTGATGTGATTTGAATTGAAGAAATTGTCTAAAGATGGAGAAAGATATACTTCTCCGAAATTTAAAACTCCCACTTGATATGCCAATAATGAGAGGCACCCAACATGTCTGCCTTTTAATGCCCAAAACCATGAAAAAGTTTTGGTTTGCCCAAGATCATGGGCTAGGGTACGTGGCTGTATTTTGTGAGAATAGTCGACTTTGAGATAAGACTAAGACACCCACGATAGTAAATAAAAAATAAAAAAACTTATTAGGTCTCGGTTGGTTTGATTTTGTAAGTTTGATTGAGGTGTGCTTTCCACAAAGCTGACTACTTTAGAAGTTTACGGCCTGTTTGGCCCCTTTTTGCCACGGTAAGAGTGGGAATACACCGTAGAGTTAATTTATAAGGTAAA
The DNA here is from genome assembly GCA_039657365.1 of Stephania yunnanensis. Classification (NCBI taxonomy): domain Eukaryota; kingdom Viridiplantae; phylum Streptophyta; class Magnoliopsida; order Ranunculales; family Menispermaceae; genus Stephania; species Stephania yunnanensis. The sequence continues at coordinate 53,318,930 of CM077589.1, read as the reverse complement.
TTTATATTTCACGTTTGGTTGAACTTTAAACTTATAGAGAAGTTGCAATTTTTTTAAAAAAGTAAAATGTAGGAATTGACATAAATGCCATTTGAATATAATTTTTAAATAAAATAGATGATTTATGAGGGACTTGAGAAAAAGATGATTTGTGAGGGGTATTTTTGTCTATTAAACTCTTAGGAGATATTTATATATCTCACCCACATACTAAACAAGACCTATATGAATATAGTTGGTTGAGTTATCTAGTTCTCGAAAAGTCAAATATAGTACTATTATACCTAATATGCATTTAAAGAGAATTTAAGTTATTTATATTAATTAATTCACAAAATAAATTTTGTATAAAAATGTTTTTTTTTTTATAAGAAATATACTCAACTTGCCTCTTATTGGATCTCGAGCCCTCAACTTTTTACTCTCATGACCATATATCAAATCATTTGGCTACTCGGTTCAAAAAATTGCAATTCTTCGTCAATGTCCTTCCTTAATTTTTGAAATCCTTAGCTCACTCTCAACCCGCGCCTCTCAATTTTCAATAAGTTGGCCAAAATTGTTAAGGAAATTGTCCACTAGGTTCCCATCAACTTACCCCAACCAAACACCCCCTTAATTTTCATGCACACGAGACAAACCCTATAGACACGTGTTAAGTGCGTTTTAACTCTATTTCAATTCATCTCTCTCTCTCTACCATTATTATTGTGTTCTTGGAGCCAGCAAAGAAACAAGCCCCCTTGTGATATAATGATAAGTGATAAGAAAGGGATGGAAGAAAAGGAACAATTAAAGACAGAGTTGTGACTTCTGAGGTCTTTCTTCTTATACAAATTAATTAATATGAGTCACTTATATGTTTTGTTATTTCATTCAAAATGTCAATTACACAAATTCCTTGCCCATGCTATATGTCATATCATATTGTAATATACAATAAGGTATATATATATACAGGTTGCTAATGCTATACAGCTACATATTTGATCATTAATATCAAAAGCTGCTCTGCTCTTATCTTCTTCACCCCATATTACAAATGTTTTACAGAGCAATTTGGCGAGTTGGCATCGAAGATAATAGAAACATAGTAGAGGGAAATGCGGTCCGTTTGTCAAACCAATAAAAAAAAAAATGTCAACGAGTTATGCTATAATTAATTACTAATTAGTACTAGTTTTTAATGGCTATGTAGCTTGACGTCCATTGAAGTTTCGTTCTAATTAGTTAAGTAATAAAATGTTCAAGTGCGTTGAATTGTGTAGCGAAGATAGAAGAGTTGAGCAAACTAAAGCCATGGGACACTTCTCAAGCACATTTGAGTCAACTAGGCTCGGAAAAAATTGAATGTATGTGCATAACTTTAAAAGAATTAAGTAAGTGGTTTGTATCGGTCGTAATCAGTGGGTCTCAAGTTAGTTGGAAGGTTCGTCGTACTTATAGACAAACGAATGAGGTTGCTCATAGTTTTGTAAAGCTCTTCCGATGTCACGTTAATCTCATGTTTTGGAAAGTAGCTCGTATAAAAGTTCATGCACTATCGTAATTATGTAATAACGAGTTTTTATCAATAATATTTGCTAAGTGAAAAAAGAATAAGTGGCCTAGAGTTAGAGCCCTCAAAATGAGTCGTTTTAAAATTCTTGAGGGAGAAATTGTCACCATCTAATAGTTCTTGAGGGCCGCTAAGGGCACCCCACCGTTTCATGAAGGCACCCAGTTAATGTGGGCACTAACCAATTTACCTTGGGCACCAAAAAATTAGACCCGAAATACCCAAAATACCCCTCTAACCAATTTACCTGGGGCACCAAAAAACTCCTGCAAAACAGAGGCACCCCACCACCGTCCTCTTGCTTGACTTTCTCCATTTCTCGTCAACGAACCACCTAGCAATCCCGAATCTAAGTTGTATTCGTTCCTCTATGTCTCTCTCCTCTGGTTATAGGACGTTTTTCGAGTTTGAAGACTCGAGTTTTGGTCGATTTCATATCCAAATTAGGGCTCTGGTTCAAGTTTTTCGTTCACACATCGATAGTGTTGAAATCGATCGTTTGAATGTGCGTTGGTAGTCTAATTAAGTTGCATTTGATAGAGTAGTTGTTATGTTTGTGTGGCGGTGCATTCAATGGTTCATTTATTGGGTGTTCGTGGTTCTCGCCACACAAAGCCGAGATTTTGTTTACAGTCTCGCCAAGCATGACCGAGAATGTAGAATAGCTCTGTTGTCCATAACCGAGACTTTTATTGTCGTCTCTGGCCACCACTTTACGAGAGTAAGTCGAAGTGTATAGTTTATGTCCTGTCGTGATGTCCAACCGAGAATGTAGAATAGCTCTCGGTTGTCCATTACCGAGACTGTTATTCAGTTCTCGGTGGATGGTGACCGAGACGCGTGCATAACTCTCGGTCCTGCGAGGCCGAATCAATTGCGTCCGTGAAAAAACATCTGAAAATTTGAGAAACCCTATGTTGACAAAAAGCAGTTCCTTCAAACCATCATATGGTTATCAAACATTGTTACATCGCTCTCGGATGATGTCAATCTGCAAGAATCGATAAACGGTCGGCAAACGCAATGTCGTTTTAGGTTCAAGCTTGGTGGTGGGGTGCCCCGTTTTTTCTGTCAAAATGGTTTGTAGGGTTTGAATCAATATATATACAGGGGCAAAATGGTCTTTTCCATTTTCGCTGAAATTTTTACAAAAACTTTGGGTGCCTTCATTAAACGGTGGGGTGCCTTTAGCGGCACTCTAGTTCTTCCTAGGGTCGAGCTGGACTATAATTAGTAAGGGCTCATTGGGCTTTGGATAGATATAATTGCGCCGGTAAAAGCGCTATAGATATATGGGCCTGGCTCAAAGAGGGTATCCAAATTAATAGCAGATGTTAGTCATGTCCAAATGAAAGGCCCCCACTAGCATACTCTTTGGAATCTTGGATGTACCAGTTTTAAAATAAATATCAGTACAATTGAAATAAACTAAAGTTTACAATAAACATAAACTAAAATGTAGAAAGTGGTGGGAAAAAAATTAAGGCGCATGAAAGGGCATACTATGGCAAACATTGTAGGGGAGTTTATAGTTTTCATTTGTTTTTTTTTTTTTTTTTTTGACGAAAAGATATTTCCATTCATAAAAATTGCTCACTGTTATGTCTGATTTAACAATGAAATTACATCAATAGTAGCCTTTCTTTGACCGAAACTCTTTTTCAATATTTTTCGTTTCTTTTAACACTATAAATGTATTAATTATTTTACAAAGCAACAAATTTGGTGATTAAGAGATCATTCCTCTAATGTGATGGTCACGACATGATTTTAGGTTATGGACTATCATTTCATCGTGAAAAAAATAAAAGTTATTTTTAATAGTTGGTATTTTGAGTATAATTAGTGATTGATACATCTAATTGTTTTGAAATCAAAAGTTTTTTTTTTTTTTTTAATCAGAGTTATCATAAATAAATTTTTTGTTGTTTTGTGATGAACGCCAATTGATGGAGCTTATCCTGTACAATAATATAAATTATGATTATGATTCAACCCATGTAACAATGAATTCCATTATCACTTTTTTTTAGGTGAATTGTATATTATCATCAATTGGAGAAATAAAAGAATTTTTTTTTTCGTCATGAATTTCATGAAAATATAATTTTGCCTAAAATAAAGAGAAGACATAATTATGTAGAGAAAACGCCTTTGTGAGCTATTCGGTACGCTATTTAGACACTCACTTGATTGCGTCTCTCGATTGATGCACCGATACATGCAAGCCCGAATCACGATATCCATCTAATGGACACCAATCAAGAGCGTCCAAAACCCGTGCAAAAGTGACTCATTTTGTAATCCCCATAAATCTGCAACCCTAATTTTTTGAAACACTTGGCGCTCCATAAATGCGGATACAAACCCTAAAATCAACATCCGGTGAGCGAGTAGCGACGGCTGTAATCTTCACATTGAGCGAAACCCTAGTGAGCAGTGAGCGCGTCTTCTCGTAATCTCAAATGGAGAACGCGAAGACATTCGATCCTGTAAGAACTCCAATTCCATCTTCTTCATCCGCTCGATCTCTCCTTCAAAGTGAAGATCTTCTGTTAGTTAGGGTTTAATTTCTCGCTCGATATCTGTGTTTGCAGGATCTGATCCACGCGATTTTCAAGCTCGTTTGGAGCCGAAGAGCGCAAGGTTTGGTTGTTAGCGTTTCCTTCGTTGTTCATTTCACCTTCATTTCTTCACAGTACGCGATGATAGATCTGTGTGTTTTGGTTCTGCAGAGCGCGCGAGGAACGAAAGTGCAGATCATACGGAAAATGAGGTTGATTCACTGTCATATTAACCTCTGAATGGTGTTCGTGTTTCCGATGTTAGGCATTCGTTATTCTTTGTTATTTTTGCTTTAAATTTCTATATTTCATGAAGCATTTGTTGCGCTCGAAGAACTGAAATGTGAACTAATTTGAGTCTTCTCAGCTTTTGAGCTTTTAATGGGTTTGGGAAGGACTCTAATTTTAGTATTCAATAGTCGCTATGGTTTGCTGAAGCATCACTTGGCGTAAGGCAAGGTTTGCGAGGTCGTGGGTTCAACTCTGTTGAATTTTAAAAAAAAATTGCTAGGGTTTCTTCTAAAAATTATATGGTGCAGCCATTTGGGAGCAGTTGAGACTGGCTTTTATGTTTAAATTTTCGAGCGCGGCGAAAAAAGCTAAAACCATGGTATTTTGTTGTACCGAGAGTGGTAGTCATTGTTTTGAATCTTTTGACATATGATGACTTGATTTGTGAGAGTGGAATCAGATGGTGGTGTTGAATGAAAATTGCGAACATTTTGGGTTGTGTGAGTTGGGGCTTTGTAGTGGTTAGAGTTTGCTGTACCTCCTTGATCTTTATTACTTCTAATCGATTTTCTGAATGCATCTCTTCTTTTATGTGTTGCAGGTGGAAATCGGGTCATCTAGAAAAAATAGGCCTACTGCTGGTACTCATTTCACTGGTTTATTTTTCACTAACTATCTTAAGTAGTTGATATGGGTAAACACCTGAGGAAACATATCTTACTAATACGTAATCATTTACTGGCCATTTCTATTGTATGCATGCTTAGTATGCTGCTTACTGTTGTAAAAATAGACCGGATAGAGCAAGACCACGACAAATAATTTGGGATAATAAAAGTGAAGAAAAATGGACACAAAGATTTTTTACGTGGAAAACCCCCAAACAAATTAGGGTAAAAACCACGGGCAAAGATAGAAGAATTTACTATGAGAAAAATAGTAGGTGTTACACTATCTCTCTATTTATAAAGGAGAAACACTGAAAATATCTCTCTTTATAATAGGAGAACACTCACTCTCTATTTGCTCACAACAGAGCACACTTGCACTTTGCACTGCTATCTTGTGCTTGTGCTTCTCCTTGTACTTCACCTTGTATATCTTGCTCCATTACTCCATGGTATTTATAGGCAAACCATTTAACAAGTTAGGTCACCTAACAAGTTAGGCCACCTAACTAACAATCTCCCACTTGAAGATTTGATTGAGAATCAATCAGATCTTCACACCATTCTTTCTTCCTTGCCATTTCCATGTTGCTTACGTTTCTGTCAAGCCGCATGAGGATCAACACCAGATAAATTTGTCAGCATTGATCGTCTTCGTCAGAAAATCTGCTAGGTTGTCTCGTAGTATGAATTTTCTTGCATGTCCACGGTTCCTTCTTCCACTTTCTCACGAACGAAGTGATATCGAACTCGTATATGCTTTGTTTTTGAATGAAAGGTCTGGATTCCTTGCGAGATGCAAGGCACTCGACCTTGTCACAATACAAAGTAATTTTCTCTTGTTTGTGCCCGAGTTCCTCCAACACCATCTTCAACCATATCGCTTCTTTACTAGCTTGTGTAGTGCGACATATTCTCGCTTCGTTGTTGACGTAGCCACAACCGATCATAGCTTTGAAACCCGACTTATCGTCCCGCCAAAGAAGTGTGAACACATATCCAAGTGGTGGATTTGCTTTTATCGAGATCTCCGCATAATCGAATCAACATATCCATTGACAATAAAGTCGATCCTCCGTAACATAATGCAACATTTGAGGTACCCTTGATGTATCGTAGGATCCTCTTTACAACATTCCAATGCTCTCTCGCCAGATTCGCCATGTACCGACTAACTACTCCCCCATCGCTTGTGCAATGTCCGGTCGTGTACAAATCATCGCGAACATTAAGCTTCCCACTTCTTCGATGCATACGGCTTTCGAGACATTTCCATCCTCTCTTCTTCACTGCTAGGACTCATACTTGAGGATAACTTGAAATTAATAGAAAGTGTGGTAGAAATTGGCTTACAGTCTTGCATGTTGAAACGACGCAAGATCTTCTTCAAATAATTTTTCTGAGAAAGCCAAATCTTTCTATTATTTCTGTCTCGATGAATTTGCATTCCTAGAATCTTGTTTGCTGGTCCCAAATCCTTCATCTCGAACACCCTAGCCAGCTGAGCCTTCAATTCTTGAATATGATCTTTGTTGGGGCCTGAAACCAACATGTCGTCTACATACAACAGCAAAACAATGAAATCATTGTTACCAAATCTCTTGCAATATGCGCAAGGGTCTGCATTTAGTCTGTTGTAACCAAGGCTCATTATGAAGGAATCAAATCTCTTGTACCAACACCTCGGCGCCTGCTTTAGACCGTACAGAGATTTGTTCAACCGACAAACCAAGTTCTCCTTTCCTTGTTCTTCAAATCCTTCTGGTTGGAGCATATAAATCTCTTCTTCAAGATCTCCATGAAGAAAAGTTGTCTTAACATCTAGCTGCTCTAGATGTAGATCAAAAGTAGCACACATCGCTAGAACTACTCGAACTGTTGTAAGTCGAACCACAAGGGAAAATATCTCATTGAAATCAATGCCTTCTTTCTGAGCATATCCTTTCACCACCAATCTTGCACGATACCTCTAATTTATAGATTAACATAAGTGTTAGAGATAATGCCATGCATGATTTCAGGCATGATTGTAGGCAGGATATTAGGCGAGATTTTAGGCACAATTTTAGGCACTTAACTATTACTTGTATCTATAAATATAGGATCATTATGTATACACAAATGAATCAATAAGAAAGATAAATATTAATTCACTAACATGGTATCAAGATTGTTAGTTAGGTGGCCTAACTTGTTAGGTGACCTAACTTGTTAAATGGTTTGCCTATAAATACCATGGAGTAATGGAACAAGATATACAGGGTGAAGTACAAGGAGAAGCACAAGCACAAGATAGCAGTGCAAAGTGCAAGTGTGCTCTGTTGTGAGCAAATAGAGAGTGAGTGTTCTCCTATTATAAAGAGAGATATTTTTAGTGTTTCTCATTTATAAATAGAGAGATAGTGTAACACCTACTATTTTTCTGCTTTTAGTTGTTGTTGCCGCCTCGCAACACAATGCAGCTCCATCATTTGAAGTGCTAGCCACATTTCCTTGAGGATCGGAGTTTTTCAAACTCCAACAGTCTTTCTTCAAATGACCCTTCTTGACACAGTTGTAGCATTTAAAATTCTTCTTGCTTTTTGACTTTGATCTACCATGATTGTGACTCCCACTGAGGCCACGTTCTGTTGATCTTCCTCTCATCACAGTCAGGGCCTCCACTTGTTGTGAACCGGCCTGCCTGTCTTCTTTGTTCTTCAGCCGATTTTCTTCTTCTAGAACAGCAGCTGCAACATCATCGAAGGCTAAACAATCCGTTAAGAGAGTATTTGTCAGATTGATGATGAGTTGATCATACGAATCCGGTAGACTTTGAAGCAGAAGTTCAGACGTTCTTGCGATTCTATTTTATAACTCAATGATGTGAGTTGAGAAAATAGTGTATTCAGCGCATTGATGTGCTCCGTTACTGAAGTAGACTCCACCATCCGTAGAGTGTATAATTTCCTCTTCATTAAAATTTTGTTGTGGAGTGACTTGCCCTCGTACAATTTTCCAAGGTGATCCCGGATCTCCTTGGCAGTCTTCTTCTCTTCTATGCTTGACAATACTCCATCAGCTTGTGACAGATGAAGATTTGCAATAGCATTCTCGTCCATCTCGTTCCATTTGGCGTTGTCTTCAAAATCAGCTGGCCTTTCGCTGATGGCCGCCAAACAATTATCCTTTCTCGGGATAGCCTTCATCTTTAATTTCCACAAGTGAGAAATTACTCCCGTTGAATTTCTCAATCTTGAACTTTGTCGCCATAGCTTCTATCACAAAGTACTGAGCAAAAATTAGCTCCCACTACGAATAGTGCAAAATACCTTCAAGAAGTGAATAGTAATTTGACTTATTTTCTGATGTGGAGGATCCACTATTTAGTGGCAACCACAGAGCATACGATAAGTAAATACACCCACTCCAATTAGGCTCTGATACCACTTGTTGTAAAAATAGACCGGATAGAGCAAGACCACGACAAATGATTTGGGATAATAAAAGTGAAGAAAAATGGACACAGATTTTTTACGTGGAAAACCCCCAAACAAATTAGGGTAAAAACCACAGGCAAGGATAGAAGAATTTACTATGAGAAAAATAGTAGGTATTACACTATCTCTCTATTTATAAAGGAGAAACACTGAAAATATCTCTCTTTATAATAGGAGAACACTCACTCTCTCTTTGCTCACAACAGAGCACACTTGCACTTTGCACTGCTATCTTGTGCTTGTGCTTCTCCTTGTACTTCACCTTGTTTATCTTGCTCCATTACTCCATGGTATTTATAGGCAAACCATTTAACAAGTTAGGTCACCTAACAAGTTAGGCCACCTAACTAACACTTACTACATAGTCATTTGCTAGCCATTTCTATTGTAATCCTCCGTGGAATGTGGGCTTTCATATCTCATTTTATTTATCTATTGTTTTTTTATTTGAGTTCATTTATGGAGGATTCTTAATGTGGATGTTGCATTAACACTTATGCAATCCTACTCGAGCATGAGCACACTAAAGTTCATAGCAATTACTTTAGTTGTATAATATTTCTTACTTTGCATGGAGCTAATGTATTTGAAGTGCCATTTTAGGAAATAGTAGGCGAAGCATATCAATTGACTAAGAAGAAAGTAGAATCGGTATATTTTGAGGAATGAGTAAGGTTAAAATGAAACTGACAAAAGCTCTTTCAAAGCAGTTCTGTACAACTCAAACACTTAAATTAAATGCACCTTTTCTCTTTCAAAGATACAGCTTCTTGAAAATTCTATTTCATTACTTGTAAACTCTCTTGAACAAATCATCATCATCATCATCATCATCATCATCATCATCATCATCTGCAGCAACAATGATCAATTGTCAATTCTTTTTCTGAAAAACATAGAATAATAGAAGTAATAACTAGAAAAATCCATCTAACCTGTAGTTTCAAAAGGAAAAATTTTCAACCATAAAACCATCCCCTTATAATGAGTTTTAGAACATGATTTTTTGACTATCCTGATGCAATACATTTCTGGCATCAAGATTCTTTGATGGTGCAATTGTTGGAGCGTATTTGCTTGTCATTACACCAAACAATTATTTTTTTCTTTCACACCCATTGCCAAGTAGGGGGCTTTACTATTGACTCTTTTCTCTTTAGCATTTGAGTAGCCTTTCAAAATGCGATGTAGAAATTGACTGTTTCTTATACTCTTATGCATGTGCTCATTCTTCTACTTACTTTTCCAACTATGCAGCTAATTCAAATGCTCTTAAGCTGAGCTGCGAACTCTTGCGAATGTTTATCACAGGTGGAATGAACTAAATTTATTGAGACTTGTAGTCCTCCTCCCCTCGTTTCTTGGGTTGCCTGAACAATTATTTTAGAATAGCTACAAAGGTCTATTCTGTGTGTAGAGGCTGTGCAGCGCGCTACTTCGATATCTGAAGCTGAAGGAGTTGACAAAATAGAAGCAACTCATTTAGAAAGGATACTGCCTCAACTTCTACTTGATTTTTAAGGTACTTGTTACATTGTTTCTAAAGCTTGGCCATAGGGTATACATGATTGAAGGTGCAATTTGGATGCCGGAAGTTGAGTTTGTAATTTCATGGTGTTATGTTTTACTCATGGACCCAAGATATGTAATGGCTTACTACAAGCGTGTGTTTAGCCGCTCTAGTGAAATTCTATGAGAAAGGTTTGAAAGTTGAAACGTAGGCCTATTAAATTGTTTTTCTATTTTTTCTTTTAAAGCGTTGGTCTGATTGTTTTCCAATGGAAAAGCATGAAAAGTATGCATCTGTCATTTTTTCTATAATTCTCTTCTTTGTCTTATTCCTTTGTTTTGTTTCTACGATTTTTCTTCATCAGGGTCTTTTGTTTTACTGGAAGTCAGCATCAAGTCATTGATAGAACTTAGATGCATAAGTTAGCAAATCAGAAAGTTGAACTATTGACACTGCTCTTAAGTAAGAACCATGGAGCATCATGTCAACTTTTAGTTCTTGAAACATTTGGCTAGCTAAGTCATTCTTAAGATTTGTATTTGATGCTGCTTTTTACTAGTGAACTCCCTTTTGTTGAAGTGGGGGATGTTTCATGTTTCTGAAGCATAAATTAAAATTTCACCAGTTTTAAACAACACGTTTGTTTTTCTTTCATCGTGTTACCTGTCACCTCTGCCTTTGCATTTTCAATAGTAGTTGTGGAAGAATAGCTTCTGTTGGCATAATAAGATTCTTGCATGTTGGTTTTCATTGATGTTGTTGAAGTGGGCATTTTGCTGGTTTTGGTTCATAAGCAATACTTTCTTTGTAAGCCCTTGAATATTTGAAGTGTCCTTTCAAGTCATTGATAGAAGCAGAAGATAGCAAATCAGAAAGTTGAAGTACTGCAATTAAGAGCCATGGAGCATCATGTCAACTTTTAGTCTTGAAACATTTGGTTAGCCAAATTCTTAAGAGTTGTAGTTGAAGTTGCTTTTTACTAGTGAACTCCCTTTTGTAGAAGTGGGTGATGTTCCATGTTTCTGAAGCATATATTAAATTTTTGCCAGTTTTAAACAGCACGTTGTTTATTTTTATGTCACCGTGTTACCTGTCACCTGGTATATGGATTATGCCTTCTGCATTTTCTTGAGTAGTTAGGGAAGAGTAGTTTTCTATGGCATAAGAATGTTCTTGTATGTTGGTTTTCGTTGATGTCGTTGAAGTATGCTTTTTGCTAGTTTTTTTTTTAATCAATACTTTCTTAGTAAGAGCTCTTTTTTTATTTGAATTATGCTTTCGTAAGGCGTTACGTTCATTGGGAATTTCAATATAGGTGGACATGTCAATGGAAGCAAAATTAAATCACACCAGTTTTAAACAACATGATCACTTTTTCATTCATCGTGTTACCTGTCTCCTGGTATATGCCTTATGTTTTTCTAAAATAGTTGGAGGTGTAGCTTTTTTTCACAGTACACAATTCTTGCCTGTTGATTTTGTGTGATGCTGTTAAAAGTAGTGTTTGCTTGTTTTGTTTTGTTTTCCCCTTGTGTTTTTCTTGGTTTTACCTATTGCTTAATCAATGTTTCTTTGATAATCTTTGCTTTCAAATGGACATCCATATGGTGGGCATGCCAATGGAAGCATGTATCAAATCACACCAGTTTTGAACATGTTGTTTGATTTTCTTTAATCGTGTTACCTGTCTCCAGGTATAGGCCTTTGTGTTTTTAACAGTGTATGGACGGGTGTAGTTTCAATTGTCAAAATATAATTCTTGCATGTTGGTTTTCACAAATGTTGTTGAAATGCACACTGAATTAAGAAAGTGTCAAGTGTGTTCTTCAATATGCAGTGTTTTCAGCTGATTTTCAGGTTTTGTTTCATACAATTGTTTTTTACTCGTGCTTAAGGCACCCCAGCTATGCATAAGGGCAACCCAGTGATTTAAATTTTTGTAACCCTCCTTGGAAATGACTCATGCAAATCATTAAAATATAGTGTTTGATTTGCTCTTATATACAGCTGGGGTGTCTTTAGCATGTCTCCTTTTTTTACTAGTATGTTCTTTAATATATAAAGTCTGCTTTCAAAAGGCGTTGCATTCATCAGGAATTTTGATTTGGTGGATGTGTCAATGGAAGCAAAAATGAACAAAGAATTGATTTTGCACAGTGCATATGTATCCCATTCTAAGTGAGAAGTACAAGTCATCTTATGTGTCTGGTACTTTTGTTATGCTTTGTGACATTTTTCCCGAATAAATTATGGTCTTAGTTTTAATTTTCCCGACTTGTTTCTTGACTTATTTTACTTTGGCCTTAATGTCTAATTCTGCTTATGATTATTGATCTCTCTTTGAGCATTTTACTTCTTTGAATGATTAACTTCATTTAACCTCTTTGGTGTCATTGTAAGATATGCTGCTTTGCTTCTTACTGGTGAACTCCCTCGTGTATATGAAGGATGATTCATGTTTCAGAAGCATATAATATTTTTTCCAGCACTAAACAGCACTCTGAATAAATGATATAGGCATTGTGCTACCTGTCTCCTGGAACATTTCTATGCACGTTTGTTGTGTTGATACTCATTATGTTGAGAATGTGACTTGCACATTTGTATATTATGACTTCTAGTTGTTTTGAACCTATTTTATTTTTGTTATTGTTGTTTAACTTGATTTTAATGCAAAAACAAGGCTGTGAAGCATCATTAGAGTTACTATAATTCTCTTTAATTTAGTTTTAATAGATTTTTTTGGTGTTTTCATAGGCTTTCTGCTCTATTTTCTGCATGCAAGATTTATTGGGGTTGAAAGCATTGCAGATTGAGTCACAGATGGGATTAAATGAAAGGTTTGTCTCATCATGCTGGCTTTCATTCACGACGAATAAGTTCTCTTAGTGGCTCTGTTCCTTCAATGCCTTATTTCATAGGAACCTACAAGAGCGGAAGCATAGTGGATCTGTCGCTGTCGCTGTCGCTGTCGCTGAATGTTGGTGATCAGACCGACCCAACAATGACTGGTATGGCATTGGGTGGTGGTAGCATTCATATATTACTGGAGCATTTGTTTTTCTTTATGTTTTCAGCTTTTACACTTAAAATCGCAAGTGGCTAGTCTTAGGGGCCCGCGTTGACTGACTTGAAAGACTGGTGTTGGTCGTGTATTACATTGTTGTGTGGTTATCTTTCTAAAAGCAACATTTATTCCATGCCGTGTTACATACACACCTTGGAGTGTCTTTTCTATCCGAGTTGTATTGTATTCATGTAGAAGATATGAGTAAAAGTTTTGAGAATTTTTACATTGCGGGTGTTATTGGCTTGGGAGTTGAACGATTAGGCGCGCAGTATTTTTTAGTTTTTTTTTTTTTTTGATTGGTTGCTGGCTTAAGCCAGTGGTTACGCGAGATTGACATTGTACAATTCCTTGTGAATTTTACCCCCCATAAAGTAAAGCAAAAGCATGGTTCGCAAGCATGCATGGTCTTTGAATGTGAGGTTGGAACTTCTTTGAGGATTCCAAGTTATTGGAAATTTTTTTTGCGTATATCCCGATGTGCACTTCAGAACAACAGTCGTGCGATGCACCCTTCATTTAAATCCAGCAGTGTCTATTTGTATATGTTGCTGAAGCTCCACATCCGAATTGTTATGAAATGGATGGATACTTGTGCAAATATGTGATCATATTGTGAAGCATAATTTTTACATTGAATTGTAACATCAAGTATGGCTCACACACTTCATGTAACTTGTAATCTTCTTTGATGTACATCAACTCTTCAATATATTGCCTATGTTGCTTGTGATGTGTTGTATGATTTATGGTGTATGTGTAACTTATACATATTGTATAAGTACAATTATCATTATCATCAAATGACCTATATAAAAAGTGTCAACCCATGAATGAAATTTATACATTCTCATTTCTAGCTATCTTTTTTCTTGTCTCATCTTATTTACTTATCTAGTAGTTCTTAGTTTATGCTTTCTATATATACTTAAGTCTCTAGCAAGTCCAACTTAAGTTCTAGTTGGCTTACAACTTAGTTTAAATAAATTCAATTTATTTCCATATTTTTATGAGTTTTTTTTGTTACATACATATTTAATTATTTAAATGTATTTTATTCATACATTATGCATTGTAACGTCACCGACTACGAAAGTATGCTCTGTAGCTGCGTCTTGTACGATCTTCTACATAAGAAATCAAAAGCCAATGTGTGACATATTTTTCTCTTAAAACTACAAACGATTAATTATTGTCTTTATTTTTTATTTTATACTACAAATAATGTTATAAGTTTGAACTGATAGTAGGTAAGCCTTGTCCCCGGTAAAGCTAAACATTAAAACGGAGACGAATTATCCCGTTAAAGGAAGCATAATATTAAGTGGACTATGTCTCATCACCCAACTTGGAGGTTGTCCTACCAACTCATACAAATAATACATTTTGTTTATTAATGAATAAAGCTGTGAACATATATTTAATCATATGTTATGTTTTTACATATAAAAAGAAAATTATTTTATATTAAATTTATTTTCAAAATATTATTCAATCATAGTCGAACTTGTTGCCTTATTATATTATCGACAAGAATTACTTGTTATAATAATTAGATACTATAATTTGTGAATAAAACATCTATGCAAGATTATGTTGTGTTATACAAAATTTAAATCATTTGCCAATATCTCTTTAGAGATTTGAAAAGTGGGTATTTCACTTTATATATCTTTTCACCGTATGAAATTATAAATATATAAATACCAAAAAAGGCACTGCTCCAAAAGCTCAAAATGAGCGGTTGAGTCTTAAGCTACAAAATTTAATCAGTCAAATATTAATTATAATTTCGCAATTTTAATCACATTTATGTTGAGGCTACGTGGAAATATAATTGATGAGACAATAAAAATAAGGTTACGTGGCCCGCCTCGATTTATTGCTGTAACAAAGATCGAGTGCGAACGTCAATCCAATAAATATTAAGAATTGATTTCTTATCTCATGGTAGCTGAGTAAAATAATTAGATATTATATATATAATATCACTTCCATCCAATTAGTTAAGCTTCAAATTAAGAAACATATGTTGCATATAATGATAATGATCGCAATAATAAATTTATGGATGTGAAAAATGCGAAAATATCAAGTAAAGGTCGTATTGACAATTCTATCAAAAACTGGAACAAAAATGGTGCACCTCTACAAAGAACAAATAATTATTGACAATGAACGCTCATAATTGTGACATTTTTTGGTAATATATGAAAAACTATTTTGCCTAAATATTGTCTCATATATATATATACCCGAATATTTTTGTGACAATTACAGTGCCTTCAAAATCAAATGCAAAATATTTTGAATTTTATCGTTGAAAATGGCTCGATAAAACATGCACACCGAGATGTGTTTAAATCGTGACCTAAATATGGACGATGAGTTTATCTTGTATATCGTGCTACACGCATGTATATTATAATATAAAAGTGAATATTTCTCGAATTCGAACTTAGCGGAGGCTAATGTTCAGGCAATATCTGGTACAACAATTTTATTGTTAATGTTTTGTTCAGAATAAATCTACTTAAAATAATATAAAATTATCTATATGAATATAATTTAATATGAGCATAATATTCTCGGCTTTAACTTCTGGAATATATAAGACACATTAAAACGAATGTCGTCATAAATCAAATGACATTCATAATGTGAAAATATTTATTTGATTATCCATAATCATCGATAATGCAAAAATATCTTAAATTCACACGGACGTCCTTTATCGAACCAAATTTTTTTTATCAGCTGGAGATTATTTCAAGGCTAATCAATATAAGACTTATATTGATTTAAGTCTCCATTAATCATATTATAAGATGCATTGGATTCATAATAGAGAATTTATTTATAGCAAGTTTTGCTAATTGTCACTTTGATGAATCAGTTTTCCTACCATTAGGGGGAGATATAAGCCAATTCGAAAGGAATGACATGAAGTTGCTTGAAACACATCAAATTGCATTAAATTTGTTGTATTATGATTCATGTATAAATTAATATGAACTCGAAGTTTAAAGGATCAATCAGTAGCAACAAGTTATGAATCAATTACTTAATGCAAGTACTATATACAAAAGAGTGACAATCATATGCTTCAACATTAAATGGTTCATATAGAAAATGATGTACATGTGTTACAAAATGCACAAGATGTCTCACCCATGTGAACATAAAGGGGAGAATCAAAATGAGTTATTGGTTAGTGTATTGCACTCTTTTTCCCTTTGCTATGGTTTTATCCCACTAATTTTTCTTTGCAAAGGTTTTTTATGAGGCAATTCTAACAATATTAAAACTCTACATCTAGATTGATTAGTGTATTGTACTCTTTTCCTTTCGATATGATTATATTCCACTTGATTTTCCTAGTAAGGTTTTTAATGAAACAATCATACCATTATTATACTTCATACAAAAAAAATTATGAGAGCAATTAATGTACTCTTTCTCCTGTACTAGATTATTCCCACGGGATTTTTCTAGTAGAGGTTTTAATGAAACATTTATGTTATCTCTAAGTGTATTAATGTGTTGCACTTTTTCCTTAGTTATGGTTTTGTCATACTGGGTTTTCCTAGCAAGGTTTTTAATGAGGCAATCAACAAATATTATACTACAAATCAATATTGTGACGACTCCAGTTCTCCACGACACTGGGCCCCGCCCGGCCTAAACCCACGTAGACCACATGACACGTGGCACCTATATTTTACGGGTCGTTACAAATATTATATTTTTTTTCTTGTACTAAATTTTTTCCTACAAGGTTTTTTTTAGTAGAAGTTTAACGAGACAGATTCTTTCAACAAGTATCATCCAAGAGGGAGTGTTATGAAATAGATGGACACTTGTGCATGTATGTGACCACATTGTGAAGCATGATTCTTACATTGAATTGTAACATCAAGCATGACTCAAATTTCTCTTGTAACTTCATGTAACTCTTTCATGTATTGTTGCATGTTGCTTGTGATGTGTATGTATAACTTGTACATATTGTATAAGTCAATTATCATCATCACCAAATGACCTATATAAAGGGTGTCACCCCCATTGTAACTCACACACCAATGTATGAATGAAATTTCTAGATTCTCATCTCTAGCTTTCTTCTATCTTATCTCATCTTCTCTACTTGTTCTAGTAGTTCTTAGTTTATGCATTCTATTGGTTAGTTTACAGCTTTTTTTTGCATTGGATAAGTTTTTTTGATATCGGGGGCATGCATTTGCCCTCATCACACTCCTATTGGAGAAGCTCTTGGAGTCTTCTTACAATTCCTTATATTTCTAATGAAGAGCACAATAATTGATCGATATATTTACTAGAAAACAGACAATCTACATAACTAGAGCAACATAAGGTTGCTGAAAAGGGAAAGAGAGAGCTTAAACCACATAATTAATTGAGCTTATGCTGCCTTACATTACATGATGCTTTAATGCTTTAGCTGAGACAACATGCACCTAACATCTTTGCTATTGGGCCTTTGCTTTGCATCATCAAGAGTGCAAAAGCAAGCAATTTTGAGTACCAACAACATCTGCTCCTCATACCCATTCCCCACCAACTTAGCATCAATAGCTCTCTTTGGATTCTCAGATGTAATCACATTCTTTAACCACTTCACTTGGCTCATCTCTTCTGTATGCTGAAAGAACTCATCAGACGGTAACTTCCCCATCACCAACACAGCCAACAACACTCCATAACTATATATATCACACTTGTCCGTGAACCTCAGCGTCTGGTGATACTCCGGCGCTATGTACCCTACCGTTCCGGCCACATTCGATGTCGTAACATGAGTGTTAGCAACCGGAACCGCCTTGGCCAGCCCGAAATCCGCTATCCTAGCCACCATGTCGTCGTCCAGAAGTATGTTCCCCGGCTTCAAATCCCTGTGAATAATTTTGGGGTTCTGATGAAAATGCAGATACTCCAGCCCCTCAGCCACACCCATTGCAATGCTGTACCTCATCATCCAATCAACCTCCCTCTCCCCATCTGAGGCTTGCTTCAGCACATCCTGTAAGCTCCCATTCTTCATATACTCATACACCAAGAAATGACAATCAGGTCTTGTGACATGAGCCAGCAGAGGAATCAAGTTCCGGTGTCGAATGTGCCCCACCGTCTGGATCTCCGACTTGATCTGCCGCATCCTTCTCGACATCAACCTGGAATCTTCCTCGGTTAACTCCGCCGCGTCCACTGCCGGTTGAACTATCTTCTTGATTGCTATCATCTTCCCATTGCTCCAAGGCAACTCGGCTTTGTAAACCTCGCCGCAACCTCCTCTCCCAATCACTTCCAACGAATTCAATCCGTCTTCCTTCTCTAAGAACAATAGATCCTCCGCATTCTTGATCAACGAACTGAAGATCACCGGTCCTGATCCGCTCTTCCTTCCTCTCATTCTTCTAATGCAAGTCGCCGCCATTTTGTAGCTCACCGACAACACAACGCCTGAGATCAACCCCGCCGCGAGTCCGACCAGGAATCCGAATATGAACCTTTTCGTACTCCTCCGCTTCTTGTGATGATGCGTCCGTGCCGCCGAACTTGGAGCTTCCGCTGATGTCGACGAACTGTTAGTTCTTGTTGAATTGGATTTGCTTGATCTACCACTACTACTACTACTACTTGATGATGGTGCCATTGTAGTTCCATTTTTATCTCCCCTTGTTGAGTTCATCTCTGCCAATCTGTAACGCCGAGGGAGAATTGAGTATCTCCTCGATGGCTGCGGCCGATTACTCAGCTGCGGCACCGGAGCTTCGAGATTGAGAGGATTCGGGTTGCGGAGAGAGCGGAGAGTCGTCGGAGCCTTGCCGGAGAAGAGGTTATCGGATAAGTAGAGCTCTTCGAGATTGGTGAGACTGTTCAGAAAGCTGGGATCACCGGTGAATCGATTGGACGAGAGGTCGAGGACTCGAAGATCGACGAGCGAGGAGAGTTCCGGCGGGAGTTCACCGGAGAATCGGTTGTTCCGGAGGTTGAGGACTTGTAGTTTCCGGCAGTCAACGATTTGGGAGGAAATTCGGTCAACGAGGTGGTTGTTGGCTAGAGAGAGTTGTTTGAGCTCCGACAACCGTCCGATCGACGGAGAAAGTGATCCGGTGAGTCCTCGCGACTCGTAAGCGATACGAACTACTCGCAGCGACGGCGAATCGCCGGAAACTCGCCAATCGCAGAAGATACCAGCTGAGTTGCATAAGTGGGAGGAGCGGCGGTGGTGGAGTTGGTTTTGTTGACCGGTGAAGCCCAAGTCAGCTTTGATGAGGAGAAGAGCTTTGTGATCTGAGCCGTCCAATTGGGATGATCGGACGGCTTGGGATTGGAGGAGGAGGAGAGGGGAGAGTGATAGAGAGAAGAGAAGTAGAGAGATGAGGATTTGGGACGAAATGAAAGCCATGATGAGAAGAAGGGGGCTGAAGTTGGTTAGTGGTGAAGTAGGGAGAGCTGAATTATTTGTGCATAAATAAACGAAGGCGAGTCAATGCTCGCCGTGTGGAAAATTATACTCTCCAATTTGTTTGACTATTATACCTTTTTTGCAAGACTTACACATCGCGTTTACAAGACGGACACATCGATTTACAAAAGGTAAGAGGTCTATTTATATGGGCCTCAGGATGCGGTCACGTAGCTCGATGCATAACACGCGAGTTAAAGTCACGCGAAAAAGTATTGTGAGTCATGATTCTAGTATTTTCTTTGAATGTAATAGAATATGTGTTTGTTTTTCTTCAATTTGATTTTGAATTTCTTTAGGAGTCATTTAAGAGTATTAGGGGAGAAGCACGTACTCTTTATTGAGATAAAAGACTAAAAGTAACTAATGATTAGTTAGTGTGAGAGGAAGGAGATTTTTGTTCTTTACCCAGCTGTTTCAATTTCGAGTCTTGAAAATAAAAACACTGAAGTTCAGAGCTCTTGCCTCTCATTGCGGGGCGAATCAATGGAAACTCGGAGTAGTTGGATTGATATGAATACCAAAAATCTTAAACTGCAAAAAAGCATGAAATCAAAGTTCTTGCATTGAAGAATTTCCACAAGTATCAACCTGGTTTAATTTAGTACACTGCAAGTTGAATGCATTGAACTTTTTGAGCACCCATGGAACACGTTATGTTAAGAAAGTCGTGTTTTAAATTAGCTTGTTAATGTTGCAATTACTTCTTTTTCGAGGGGCAAAATTTGGCAGTCCAACGACTTCATCTTCAACTTTGTTAGCATTATCGGTCAATGAATGTCCTTTTTTAAGGCCCATCGCTTCATAATTGCAATTCATATCCAGCTCCATTGATGGGGTTGCCTCTTTTTGTGTGGTCCTTTGGTTGGGTTGTTGTTCCGAGATTCAAAGAATTGTATTGCTTATTATCTTCAATGTTGTAATACCTCTTTGTATCTATTTTTGGGTGTTAGGAAAATATCAATGGAACAATTTTTTGACCCAAAAAAAAGAAAAAACACAGCTCCATTGATTCATTTTTTTATTTGAATTACGGTGCAATGGACTTTAGAGAATTCTTTCACACGAAATTGATAAAACTATTATGGCCCAGTACAAGACGACCTTTAAGCTGTTACGGCATTGGTCAAACAACTCATTAACGACTCTGTTTCTTGGACCTATTTTCATTGATTTATTGTTATTATTTATTTGAGGTGAATCTTATCTTTGTTGACTGATGTACAGTAAACACGGTTAATTAAATGTCTCTAATGCAACAGTGGTTGACAAAACCTTAATTAACACAATCTCAGTGTCAAGCAAATATTGTAATCCATTATGAGTTCAAATGTCACCTACGAAAATGAATATTGTGGCTGTGCGTGTTCAAGGTGTGTTTTTCAAACTTGTTTATTTGTTGCAGGTACAGTAGCAAGGTTGTGGCATAGTGGTGTGGGATTCAAAGTAGTATGTTCCCGTGGATGTCAAGCCAAATTACAAAACTTTTACTAATTTAACAATCCAAGCTAAATAGAACATCCATTGTAACTTTTTTTGAAGAAACAATAGCAGTCCATTATATTATTTCACTGATAGCCAGAAAGTAAACAACACACCATATATAATCTCATACTCACTAGTCACACAACACCAACAACAACAACACTTAAAAAATGTGACAACAACATCAAATTAAATAGGTAGCAACTGGATGCATGCACCATATATATATATATAAAATAGGAGCTGATGAAGCTCAACCTGATCAATCGATGCAGCAGCGGTACATGATGTACTTCTCCATGGGGCGCCCGCACTCGGCGCAAACCACCATTTCAGGGATGGTTCCGACGGTCCCCGGCAATATCAGTCGGTTGCAGTGATGAGGAGTGTGTATTTCATGCAAGTGATCATTCAGTGCGGGGACAAAGCCTTTGGTTATCACTCTATCTTTCCAAGCATCATAGCCAGTGATGGCAGAGAGCATGGTCTCTCCTCTGCCCCTGGCGATCTCGTTCGGCCCTCCAGAGCCCTTGCTGACCAAAGCCCAGCCCTGGTCGCTGCCGTCGAAGCTCAGCATTGTCATGATCTCCTGCATTATCTGGTCGTTTTCGACGGTCTTGCCGTGCTGCATTTTGGAGTAGAGCATGCTCTCAATGCGGACCCAGAAGAACCATATGGAAGTAATGTCCGGCCAGATGTGGCTCAGGTTCTCATTCCTGATGATGGTGTTGTTCTTCCGGATTCGCTCTCGGGGGTTGCTGCGCCCGACGTAGAGGAGTTCCAGTTGGATGCCGGCGAGGCCTGCCACTTTTCGCGCCTCCGTTGTGAATTTGCGGATCCACTCTATGTCTTCTCCTCCGAATATGCATATCCATTTTCCCTCGCTTATCTGTAATTCAAAAACCGAAGAAAATCCATTTAAAAGCCTCGACTAATCTAGACTGAACTTTTGTCTCGTCAATCCAACCAAATGACTCTTTATAGGGCTTATATCATGTAACGACTTGTATATGATTAAGGCGTGAACTTATGATCTAGAAATTAATTAAGGTCTTTTGAAACCTCTGATTAAAGGGCATTCGTTATTCGATTATGTAATTTGTAGCGACTGCATGCATGGGCGCATATGATAAATGAGTTGAAATTAGTACCCATTCGAGGACGTTGGGGTCGATTCCATCGATCAAGAGCTCCATCCTCCAAGTCTCTTCCTTCCAAAGAGCATCCTCTCTAGCACTGGTGAAGGGGAAGGCCAGGGCACCCCAAATCCACATCATGTGGAGAGCATTGGGGCTCACCACTCTCCCTTGAGGATCCAACACCACAAGGATAGGCTTCTTGGAGAACTTCCACACCTCCTTGATGTATCTAATCACTGCAGGGTCTAGCAAGGAAGGGTGGTGCACAGAGTACCATGGCATCTGGTACTGAAGCGTCTCGAATTGAGTCTGTTTCTGCGCCGACCAGGGAGTCGATCGGTCCACTATCGGAAGCCACACCACCTCGAAATGAGACTCGGCTCTGGTTGGATGGTCGCGCGACTCATTGTACATTTGCTCTAGCATTGAGAGCTCTTCGCGGGAGATGTCGAGGTCCGAGATTAGTAGTAGAACGTTCTTCCTCCTCAGAACATCAAGATTGACCTGCATTGTTCATTAACTAGCTCATTGAGAAAACAAGAACAAGATCGAACTACTTTGAAAATTTTGAATTTTATGTGGACAAGTAGTGATGGCATGGTGATGATGATGGACCCTTTTCTTGGAGTGACCATCATAGAGAGGCTGCAAATCGTCGTATGCGTATATCAGTGCTCTCAAGATCTTCATGTTGTCGATGTGGGAAGTCTCGAAGAGGCGCACGAGGGTCTGGTACGCTTCGATGTGCCTCCTCTCATCTGCACACATCAAATTGATCATTAATTTGTTATAGCAACGATATATATATGTCCTTATAATGAACCATTTTTTCTATGTTACATAAGTAGTACATATATACGTACCTATGTATTGATTGCAAAGTTCAAGTTGCTTTTGGAGATGCCCATGTATGTTATTGAGTTTATGAGCCAAGCTTGAGAGCTCCCAAGTCTCACTTGTCGATGAAATGTACCTGTAACGGACGTTGATTAATTAATAAAAGATAATTTTTCTTGTAGTGAAAGTCGATCAGACGGCGAGGGAGTAATACTCATGACTGAGGCCTATAAGGCCAATCATTTGTGACATGCAGGCCACAACACTTCTAATGGTCCAGTACGCAGCAGTGGGGATATGAGCCAAGGCCATGGACATCACTGGCGTGTCTGCAGTGATGTACTGTTGAGGGAGCTCCTTAAAATGAACAATACACTTGGTGACATCCAACACCGCCTTGATGAGGACCTTGAGTGCTTCAAGCCTTGGCCTCAATGGCTCATTGTGTTCCAAAATGTCTGGCAATTGCTTGAGAAGAGCGATGGATTTGGCGAGCTGGTTGGTTGTGTAGAGCTGCGCTACGAGCCAGAATTCTCCATAGTTCACGGCGAACGCTGCCAAGGCTAGAACTACCTTCGCGTCCCATGAGTAGTTTCCCAGAGTGTTGAAGAGTACCAATGTGGTTCCGTGAGCGTCTCCTCCCCCGGAACACTTGCAGGATATCTGTAAATTTGTTCCATCGATCAGAGCCAACTTAATTAATTTAGTCTCACTAGCAGGATATCTGTAAATTTGTTTGTTATCACTGCAAGAAAGTTACTTTTTACCTACCAGGCCTAGAAATTATTGACTTTTTACTGCTACGCAATTTATAAACATTTTCATATAGTAGTACAAAGTCGATTCTTATTACGAATAATTCACCTCGCATGAGATCTTGTGAATGGTGTAGGCCAATGCTTCAAGCATGCCTATGAAGTCAATTTGGTGAGTCCTGTCCTCCAAGTCATCCAAGCGAGCTTGGTTCGGCTGCATAAATTGGAACATGTATATGAAGTCATGAGCTTATAAATAACTCATCAATGAAGTACGAGTTAGTTGTTAATTAATAACAAACTTGTGCATACATTAACAAGAGCATCAATGCCGGGAGTGGCGCGGTTAAGAATGTCCTCCACCACAACTAGAAGAGTTTTCACATTGACCTCTCGGCCGTCGGGAGCATGAGTGGCCTGAATTTGCTTCATCATCACATTGTCGTCCGAAGACGAAAATAGGTGGCGCTCGCTCCTTATCATCTGCTGCAATGGCATCGGCGCCTGCACCTTTGTAAGCGCCTGCTGCACCGGTGTCTGCTGCATCATTGGATGCGCCGCTGGTGCCGATGACACAACCTGCTGCACCGTAGGATTTGCCACTGGCGCCGCCACCACCTGCTGCACCGCAGGCTGGACTATCGGACGTGCCAAAGGCTGCTGGACGGTCGGGTGCGCTAAAGACTGCAGGGGCTGAGCCAGAGTTGGCAGGCGCATTTGTTGCATGGCCTGGGCCTGGGGCTGCATGGATTGAGTTAAGGGCTGCAGTGGCTGAGCCAGGGGCTGCACCGTCGTCGGCGGCTTTTGTTGCAAGCCTACATTGTTTGTGGCCATTGTTTTTGGCTGGCTAGCTAGTTTGGATGACTAAAATTAAGGGTGTTATTGAAGAGAAGAGAAGGGAAGGTGTGAGGAGTGAGAGTTGCATGGAGTGTTGTTATATAGGGATACAAAAAGTGGAGTTTGGAATAAAGGGTGAAGAAGGGAATGAATGAATGAATGAATGAATGAACACTTCTTTGCTTCCAATGTGGTCTAAAGCAATGTGAGATGTTTTGTGTTGGGAATCAACAAGAACATTATGGCCCCACATATATCTCGTAAACAGTAGCACATGAGAGGCTTTGGGATTAATTAAATGTTAGCTCTGATTAGAGAGCCTAATGGACTAATCTTACAACTCTTACACATGAAGTTATTCAAATGGTAACATACATTTTCCCTTTAATTTTAAATGGTGCTTTGATTTATACCGAGATATGCATGCATACACACGATATGTGATCAAGGGACTCTGACAATTGCGCCACAAATGCGTGCGTATCAAAAGTATGTCAATCACTCATATTATAGTTTTAAATTTACAGTAGTAACAATTAGTTCATTAAGTTGCACACAATTACATTTGCTCTTTTTTATTTTTTGGATAGGAGAAACAACTCTTCGATCTTTTTTGTTCCTTGCTTGAGACCAGAGTCATGTATGAAAATAATAAAACCCAAACAACATAATTTTGAATGAAAGCAAAAGATGGAGATAAGTGTGAATCAGTTCTTTGCTTCAGCTACTAAAAACGGTGAAAGACTACTTCCTTTTCAAAAGAAGCAAAATTAAAGAACTCACACGAGAAACATGGCTCCTGTCACTGTTACTTACAACCGGGTGTTTTTAATTGCATTTGAACTGTTACTGTTACTCCATTGTAGAATATATATATATATATATATTACTGGAGTAGTTGAATCTGAGATGTTGATCTATTTTAAGGACTGACCAATTTAGAAAGAATAAATTGGTCTCAGAGTCCCAAAAATAGTTTAATAATTCGGAAAAGAGAAGGGTTATAGCTCCAAATAAAATTCGTGTCATGGTAAAGTTTCTAAGATTCACTATAGCTTGGTGACCAATAGGCCGTGAAATCAAATCCGATTGTCAAACTCCAAATATGTCGGTTCTTCCATATTCGTCTAAGTAGTGAGGGGTCGAAAAAAAAGTTTAGTACTCAATCTATCAAACTAAGAGTTATTATATATCTGGTTTTAAAGAGATCCAAAACTATTTTCTGATGCATAGCTAATAACTTAATTAGCAAGAAGGGTGGAAAACTTAAGAACCAAATATACAAGAACTGATAATATTTTTGAATTATAAAAGGCTGGATTTAAACTTAAGTGTGTGTTAACTAATTTTTTCAAATAAAAGAAAGAGAGGAAATAATAGTGTCTTAATCACTTTGATCAAGTTAAGGTTTGCTTGATTTGATTAGTATCATATTTAATTACTATGCCTAGATCAGCATCTTGTGATGAATAAAGAAAAAAGCGCACATATACATAGGGATCATTTGTCACCTTTAGCACTGTCACATATGGATAGGTGGATTCTGCTTAATTAGGACTTAATACAATTATTGCTTGCCTTGTTAAAGTAAAATAAATTAATAGACAAAAGGAGTTAAAGCAATAGCATATATATAGGCTAGGTTAGTGAAATCTTGTGTAAAATATATGTTCCTATTTATATATTATTCTCCCCTTCTTTGGCTTCTGCAAAGCAAATGAAAGGTGTGAAATTCAAATGAAAGGTGTAAAATTCATGATTTAAAACATTAACCACATTCCTCATATCCTACCAAAAAACCACATTCCACATAGTTGATGAAGTTAATTTGTTGGATATGCAATATGCATAGATATATAGATCTCTATACTTAAACGCATGATTTTGTATGTGGTCCTACATCACTTTTTTTTTTTAAACTTTAATTTTCTTTTTCAAAGCAAAAGAAAGGCAATATTCACAGTAAAATGTTGATGAGATTGACTAAGTTAGCTAGCTAATCCTAAAGTGCTCTACATACATTAATATTATGTTTTACAGTTAGCTTTAGATCATCACTTCACAAAAAGTAATAGTTGGTCAGATTTAAGTCTGGCCTGGCCATTAATCAGCATGATTAACTCATCACTAAAAATTCTTAAATTCAGTTTCTCTAGCAAATCATGTAGAAAACTATAGAGAAAAAATGTGCATGTGAAATCTCTTTAAATTGTGACAAAAAAAAACCCTCTTTGAACAACTCACATGAACGAGTAATTAATATCTATTCCGCCAATTCCTCGAGGTATTACTCTTAAGATCCTTATAAGGTAGGGCTTGGTCGGCCCCATATAAAGCTTTGGAAATTCGATTCATAGGAAATATAGATTTAGATTTGTCCTTTCTTGCCGCAATGATGACAAGGAGGAAGCTTCTCTTTTGGTCGCCCACTATCGTCTTGCTATTTTCGGTTGAAATGGCTTCATTTGCATCAATAGATCTTCTTCTTCTCATACTTTTTCTTCCCTTTTATGTTGAGATTGATGTGATGTTTTGCCTTTAAAGCTCCTTCTATTGAGCTTTCTTGCCGCATCAACCTTCTCTGCTCTTGGGCCCGCAAAGCATTCAACAACTCGCAAGGTAATCCTTGCCAGATCTTTAGAGTTCTCCAATGAGGCGATTGTAGCCTCATATCTTTCAGGAGCTGTAACAAGAATTTTCTGAATTATTCTTTTATCAGGAAATTCGTCACCAAGCAATCTTACCTTGTTGACAATGCTTAGAAGCTTGTCGAGTACTCCGATTGTCTCGACTCCTTCATTCTTTGCATTTCAAACTCCCTTATGAGGTTCAAAGACTTGCATTGCTTTGATTTTCTTATCACCTTCATATTCTTCTCTCGAGAAAAGTGAGACGCTTTGATTAGTTATATAGATCATATCCAAAAAGGGCTCGATACCAATCGTTATAAAACTATAAATATGAAATAAGGAAAAGCAAAATGGAGATAATAGATATGGAAATTGCTATTGAAAGTTATTTAGTTTTCATTTGGAAGTAATGTTGATGATTACAAAAGTTTGCTAATTAATAATTAACTTCTACAAATATTGGTTTCTAATATGGAATAGTTTCTTGAACAGTATTAGTCCTAATTAACATTGGAAATGAAACAAATCATGAATGAGTCTCAAAAACTTCTCTTGGAATCATTACTTCAATTATCAGTACAAAACTAGTCCAAAAGTTACAAAAAATTTGAATTCAGTCTACAGCATTAGTTTAGTTGAATCAATGAGTCACAATGCTTGCTACTTGCTAGTATTAATTAAGATGAAGTTTGCTCAGTAGTGATCCCTTGGCATTGGTAGAACACAAATTTCTTCATGGGACTGTTGCATTTTTCACAGAAAACCGTAGTTCCTCCACTTAATCTTTCATCAGTGTATGGCACAATGCTAGAGTTAGAGCACGTCTCGGCAAGAACAGGAGGCTCTAGCGCACGTTTTAAAGCGCCCGATAATCCCAGTTTTCCAATGTTCTCTTCCCATAAAGAGTAAAGCTTTAGCTGATCCATAAGTTGTCTTCCTTGCAATAGCACTGTATCTGAGGAGGTCCCTTCACCAAACAATGCCCAGCCCTGGACAGTTTCTGTATCACGATCGCCCATTAAAAACGTAATTTCTTTAAGAACTCTGTCATCGTCGACTGTCTTTCCTAGTCGGGATTTGGATCTTCTAATGCTTTCCAAGCGAAGCCAGAAGTATTGTTTGTTATGGTGAGATAGATAGCTACTGAGGTTTTCTTGAGCTACGGCGTCTAAAATTTTGCTGACATTTTCCTCGGGCTTCCTGCGGCCGACATAAACTAGTTCTAGATGAATGCCTGTGCTTGTAATGTCCTTGATCATGCTAGTGAACTCTCTGATCCAATATAAGTCGTCGCTTCCATACAGGCAAACGGGTTTCCCTTGCTGCACCTGAAAACGACATAGAATATTCACCAAAAAAACAAATTAGAATCATGAAAAATTACGCCAACTTGTGTTCTCGTGTTCTGAATGAATGTCTAAGTATCATATTATCTACACAAGTTATAAACAATTAGATGGATTAGTGCTTGCTTTTGTTGAGCAACTGGTAAACATTCTTAGCAGAAATTGAAAATACTGCATTTGGCTAAATGGATAGGGGAAGATGAAGTTGATATGGGAACGTACCAGCAATAGAAGTGAAGGGTCGATTTCGCCGATTACAAGTTGGAGCGACCAGCTTGTTTCTTGCCAGAGTTGTTCCTCCTTCAAAGTCGAAAAGGGGTAAGCTAGGACACCCCAGATATATATCATATCCATGGCATTGATGGAGGTTACGGTTCCACTTGTATCCAGCACCACCATCACTGGCTCGTCTATGAATTCCCACATTTGCTTTATGTAGTTTAGTGTTGCCTTGCTAAGCAACCATGGTTTGCGTAGTGAATACCACGGCAAGTTGTTTGATAAATGAGTGAACGTTTCGATTTCTAAGTCTGTCCACGAAGAAGATGAAATGGGAACCCATACAATCTTGTGACCTCTCTCATTGTCGTCAAGTTGCGGGCTACTGGATGTTTGTTGAATAAGAAACAGTAGTTCATGCGTAGGCAGGATTACAGGTTTTGAGATTAAGAGTATAACCACTTTGTTCACTACTTCAGATAGGCCAACCTGTCACAGAAACATTAAGTTCATAGAATTAGATATCAAAAATCAGTATACTATGCGCTAAAAGAAATTATCTTGTGTGACTAAAAAAGAACTTGGTGCTTCCTAATGGCCGAGATCGGAATTGTGTTTGTATCATAAGCTAACAATTAGATTACAAATTTCATACTGAAGGGGCTGCAGAGTAGATGGTCACATTCAAATTCATGCAAAAAACTAAAAGTGCAATTTCTCTTCAGAAAATAAAACTGCTGTCTTGATTTAAGCCATCACCACTTTTTGAGAGAAGCCATCCCTTAAAGGCGTATCGTCTGTTAAACCAAATAATACATGAAGCATCTCCTGGTTATCCTTGCAGCCCTCCTTGGAAAGAAACAAGAGCTTCTGACGCATCAAATCCTCTGTACAAGGTTAGTAACATGGAATCAGATAGAAGATTCTCACCAATCCTTTTCGTTTTTTGATAAGAAAAAAACCAACTTGCCCTCACTGGGACTCGAACCGCCAACCACTTACACCAATAAATAGCTAATCAGTCTCATAAATCAAGTAATTAGCAATGTGATCCACAATCTATGCATATATTGCTAGAAGTCAACTAGAATAATTTATCTCCAACTAGAAATCACTTGTAACTAGATCAGATACTCAAAACTGCAGGGTTCTAAGATTGGACACAATTAGGAAAATATAGCTTGCTTCGCCGACTGCTGTTAGTTCATTCAAAGAAAGTAAAATGCTTAGATTTTTTTTTTGTTTTGTTTTGTTTTATATATATAACTAGTTTCAAACTGACCTATCACCAGATGGTAGATATCCGCCTTCTTTTTCAATCGTTTACTTATGCTACTCATCTTATATACCAAACTTGAGAGTTCCCATGCTGCATTGGAGGTTGAAGTCAATTTCCTGAAGACAGTCACAAGTCTTGTTAGAGCATTTCATAAAGATACTATTCTGAAGTGATAATCAAAACAAGCATCCATTTTGCTGAGAGTCGCCTTTTAATTAAAGACGAAGTTAAAGATGTAAATAAAACCATTAATTTTGAAAGAGCAATTCAGTGACGTGGAGGAAGAATGTTGAGAAGTGTGGACCGAAATAATAGTTCCAATCGGATCATTGAAACTTCATAGTGAAGTATATAAGTGGTGATCTCCTCTTAACTAGTACCGAGGCCTTTTGAGATAAAACCCCACACCTATAAAAATTGAAAGGTGGTCAAGTTGGGGACAATATCGGTACTGGCAGAGATCATAGACTCGCGGAGATGTGCCGCGAGGGTGCGCTTGCAGATAATGTGCCGCAGGCATGAAAAATCAACAAAGAACATGCACTTGCTCACTGGGGGTTTATCATATCTGTGATCAGAGAAGAGCATGTAAAGGAACTTCGAATTATCCAATAAGCAGATACGTAGATCTGAAAATCCGTCGTAATATTTTCCTTGTCGTCCAGCTTTAAGTGTTGCATTCGCAGGCCTTCATCCTCAATCATAAATTTAGCAACATCAACCATTGTCTTAACAAGTGAGCTCAAAGCCTTAAGCCGGGGCTTGAATGCACTCAAATTTGTAGGTAGCTGCTTAAGCTTCGCAACAGCAACAGCCAGAGGATTGAGAGGATGCAACTGAGAAACTAACCAAAATTCACCATAGCTTATTGCGAAAGCTGCAAGCACTAGAACCACCTTTGCATCCCATTTGAAATTTCCGAGCAAATCAAACAACATCATGGTCTTGGTGTGCAAGTCTCTACCCTCAGAGCAGACGCATAACAACTGCAATTGCTTAGAAAAAGACACTTAGTTCTTAATAAGATCCCGAACAATGAAAGAGATAACATAATTAAAATTCCGGAGAAAGGGTACCTCAGACGATATAGCATAGATTACTTGTCCTAGCGTTCCATGGGAATCAGATAGACTGCCACACTCATCCTTCCCCGACGCTGCCTCCAAATATGTCCGAGATACCTGCAACATTTTTCAAAATTAGTTTCCCTTTCCCCCCACATTCTAGCTAAGATTTTTAACCATCAAGCTTAATTAGAAACCAATGCAGAAAGTTTTAAAATGCAATCCACCAATTAATTGCCTTCCGGATCTTGCCTTTCATAGCTAGTGTTTCGTAGTTCCTAGTACACATTTCCTCTAGATTACAATAATGTTACACATGAAAGTGCTTCCTATTCCTACTTATACTAGTTGTTCAACCAATATTTTTCTACATGGGCATGTATCACACACTTATACTAGATGAGAAGAATAGTGGGTGGTAGAGTGAATTACCGAGCTCGAATTTGTGTGGAACATGACATCCTGAACTGAATGCAGCAACGACGCGCAGTTGATTTGATGAGCATGACCAGGATCATGTGTGAGAATGATTTTTTTCACTAGGACATCTTCTTCTAGAGACTTCAACAAACACTTGACAGGTTCACTCTCTACTGAGTGCATTTTGTCACTAATTGCTCACTAAAAGCTTGCCAACAAGTCCTATATTTAAGAGTATCTTCATACTTTCAGTGAACTTAGCTCATGTATTGTAGTAAAGCAGAAAATAGTGTACATGATCTACTTCTTTGCTTTAAAAGATATAAAAGAATCTACTTCTTTGCGTGCTTGAATTTTCACACCACATTATATAAAATTCAAGTCCACCTACAAAACTTTGTCACACTCACCCAAGAGTCAAGAATGACGCATTAACAAAGAGGAAAAAGAGTAGAACAAAGTCACTCTCTCTTGCCATTTTTGCAAACTTGGATATGAAGCTTCTATGGCAGGGCAATGCAACAATGTCACGGTAATTAAAGTGGCTCCTTAAAATCACAAACTTAATTAGTAATAAACCGGACGGGTTCACCTAATAATAAAGACGAAAGCGAGAGCTAAATGTAGGGCCACTGATGTTCTATTTCCGTAATTTCATGGCCTATAAGAGTGGTTAGACAAATTTTTGGATACTCATAATGAGTCAAAAATAAAACATACTTTAGAGACCACCAGTTGAGAATGTCATTGGGCCTGCTTCAACAAAATAAGGGGGCCTGTAAATAGCACGTGCGGGCCCATCCAACTAGCACGGTTGACGTTCCAGAAATGCCGAGCGTTGCGTGAATTTTCAGTCACTCGCTCACACTCTCTCTCTCGGTGTCGATTGATGGTCGCTGCTATCGTGCGCTCTCTGAAGCACCTCTTAACCTGCGCTCATCGTCTTCAAGCCCCTCCTCCATCATCCTCATCATCATCATCATCATCATCATCTTCGTCGTCTCGTATCCCCAGGCGCCTCGCGGGGAACTCTCAGTTCTTCAAAATGGAGGTAATCGGACCACACCAACCTCTATTTATTGCGATTACTCGTCCAGAACTGATTGATATGACGATCACAAAACCCTAACGAAGTTCTTTCAATCGAATTTCTTGTTTCTTGATTGTTTTATTAGTACATACATGCATAGATACATACATACATACATGTTTGGGGTTCTGATCCCCAATTGGTATCAAAATTTGCAGAATTTCACCTATGGAGGAGGCGGAGTTGGTGGTGGTGAGTCTGATGGGAATAAGGCGATGGTGGCGCAGTTACAGCGCTACGGTATAATTAGGTCGGCGAAGGTAGCTGAAATAATGGGGAGAATTGACCGAGGACTGTTTGCCACTGATGGAAGCACAGCTTATGTTGACAGCCCAATGCAGATAGGTTACAATGCTACTATATCGGCGCCGCATATGCACGCGATGTGCCTCGAGCTTCTAGAGCCATATTTGCAGCCTGGAATGAGAGCTCTGGATGTTGGTTCTGGTATCGCCTTTTTTGCCATTTACTTTGTACTTGTGCACACTATTTTTCAGCTTTTTAAACTCTCTTTATTGTCTACTTCTATTTGTTTAGCAATCCCAAATTAGTTGGGGTCGGCTTTATAGATCAAACTGTTCCATTGTGCTCGATTTAGTGCAATTGATTGTGAGCTTTCTAAACCATTCAAATCCCTATAATTAATGTATCTCTAAGTTAACTTCGGTCTGCCCCTACCTCGTAGAATTTCTTAGCATTGGTGAAATACTAAAATGTGATATTCTTTTTTTTCTTCTCTTTGTCCTACCTATTCCATTGCATCACTGAATGTGGAGGGTAAACTGCATTGAATTTGTTTGAATAGTCCGTCCCGCTACATTTTTCTAACTTGATTTGCGTTTTGAAGCGTTTGAAGTGGCGTATGCTCTATTTGGGGAAATAACCATTTTGTTACTTTGGGATGTCTTCTTATTGTCGGATGTCAAACATCTCTAGGATTTGAAGTACGTTGCATGTGGATGTCGACCTAGTGATTGCATTAAACATTTGCAATGGATAAAATAGTAAAGGTTTTGATAATGAACACATGTGGCGTCTAGAGAGTCGAGTTATTCCCATATATTCTTGCCTGAAAATGACATCCATGTGGCAGGCATTGAGAAAATGTTGCCAGGTAAAAAATGAAAAATGTGGGAGTCGAAATATCTATGAACGCCAAACAAAAGCCTTAAACTCTAGCTGTTGCTAAAAACTGCCTTGGTATTTGGATATTAGAAAGCTATACTCATACTGCGTCTAAAATGTGGGAGTCGAAATATCTTCAAATTCAAGTCGTTCTTTTCTATTCTTTTTTTTCTTAGGTCTTTGTTTTTCCCTTTCCCTGATTACCACCTAAAGAAGCTGGGTATGTATAAATGGAGAAGAGGAGGTAAAGTAACTAGTGAAACAATTGTATTATGTCAAAACGCTGATGGCCAAAAAGCAAGCAACAAGTATGGATAGGATGGGTCCCTACTTTGTATGGAATTGGTGTTTTTCTTTGTAAAAACTACAAATCTTGACAGGATCTCCTTTACATTAGGATGGACTATGCTTATTAGATTATGCTAATGGAAGAATGGCCTCCGTGATTTCACATTGTTGTGGCTGTGTACGACTTCCCTTTTTTCTCTTATTTTTTATTGTTTAATAGTTAAGTTATGGATGATTTGGATATTGCTCTTCATGCAATTTATCGGGTTGACAACTGGTAGAATGGATTATAATTTATGTATGGATCTCTAGCAGGAGTGAGATTGTGAATTCAGTTTATCTCACACACTACGGCATCTCTATCACTTGATATCATTCTTATGTATAGGCTTGAAGCAGTCGCATGTTACACATTCCAGTTTTTTTGTTCAAGTATGTGCACATTCCAGTTGAAAATTTGTTTTTTTGTGTGCTAAAACCTGATAAATGGCTTTATATTGTGTCATCGACTTTATTCTTCCTTGAATCCATGCTGGTGACAGTTTTTGCCCCCCTACTTGTTTGACAAACATCTTCAGTTTTCAGGACTGCTGCTGCTCTTCAAGTTCCTATTACCAATAGCTATAGCTGCAATTTTTCATAAAAATCTTCCTTTTACTTCTCATAGGGACGGGGTATTTGACCGCATGTTTTGCATTGATGGTTGGATCAAATGGTCGTGCTGTGGGTGTGGAGCACATTCCAGAATTAGCAGAATTTTCTATTCAGAATATCCAGAAAGTGAAGCGGCTTCCTTGTTGAAAGTGGGCCCTCCGGCGCCTCTGTCAATACATGTCAATGGTATGTTATCCTGCAAGCCAAGTGTATATGATGCAGAATTGCTCATTATGTTATTTCAATTTTTACAATGTTGATGCAATGCATGCATCTTTTTCACTAGCCCAACCAGACGTTGGATGCTAGATCATCTATCGTTTGCCAAAAGGCTCGTTAACCTTCATTTCAAATTTCGGAATAAGAAGTCATTTTTTTTTATGGCTGTCCTAAATCCTTCGTCGGTTTGCCTTGCAGATGGGAGACTTGGTTGGCCAGAATGTGAACCTTATGACGCCATTCATGTTGGTGCAGCGGCAACAGAGATTCCGCAGCCACTAATCGACCAGCTAAAACCGGGAGGCAGGTTGGTGATTCCTGTTGGGAACATATTCCAGGACTTAAAGGTTATCGACAAGAGCTTGGATGGCTCTATCAGCATCCGCAGTGAAACATCAGTTCGATATGTCCCTCTCACCAGCCGTGAGGCTCAGTTGCGAGGCCATTGATGCTTCTAGTACTTTAAATTGACGGTGGTTCTGTGCATATGATGATCTTACAATGTCTGCAGTTTGTCTTACTGTTCTCAGTCTACTACTCATTCCATGTTCTAAAGAAAATCCATGATGCGTTCTGAAACATATATAACTTGGCCCCGAAAGGTAGCTTCCCTTTGTCTTTCTGTTGTGGCTGTACTACTACTGTCGTCGATGGTGAGGGTGCAAGAGCGCGATGAAAAGGTTGAAGAAGAGTGACCTGATTAGCTATAGAACCAATTGATCTTACATTGCTCCTCTTGTGGATGGAACGCATACAGCTTTAAGGTTTCACCTAACAAAATACTTTTTTGAGTACCACTTTCATGCTTCGTTTTTTGTAAGTATTTGTAATTGTGCACTGATCACTAAAAATACCAAGTGGTACTCATCAGAAGAAGTTGTACCCAAACCCCTGGTTGTTTGAATAGTCTGCTAGCTTGCTATTACAAATAAAGGCCTACTTGAACAACCAGTTCATTCAAGCGATAAGGGATAAGGATTAAGGACTAAAGTTTAACTTGTCTTGAGTTCGAGCATTGATAAAAAAAAAAAAAAAAAAAGAGTTGGAAGGATCGCTTTGATAGAGGGTTGGCATGGATGCCACGTGGAAAACAAGAAAAAAGGAAAGTACTAAAGTAACTTGCTTAGGGCATTGATCTAGTTGGATGTTGTGAATACACATCATCATGTATTGCATGGTATTTGAATGAGTCAATACACAAAGTGGGTTACTAAATTGTGCCAAAAAAATGAAAAAATATAAAAATGAAGGCCCACCATTATTACATCCTCAACATAATGTTACCAATTACATCATTGTACATGAACCCAAGTTCAACCACTACAGGTTAAGTCTGTAACAACTTTGCTACACAGTTATTGAGTTTCCTTCGATACTCATGACAATCTGTCCACACACATCTCGATGCGAAACTCAAAAGAAACCCAACACGCGGTAACAAATATACGTACAAAAAAACTTGTCCTCCTTCAGAAGAGAAAATCTCTGCTCGGATTTGAAGCCAAATAATGAGACGGTGACCGCGGGAACTGAATTCACGCGTGTGAAACCCCCAATCTCTCTCTTCTTCCTTCGCCGCCAGATCTCATCTCCACCTAGGTTTACTTCTCATCTCGATCGTTCTTTCTTAGCGATTCCATTCTCTTCGTCGTTTTTGATTTCATCGTTGTTGTTGTTGTTGTTGTTGTTGTTGCATAAGAGGTGTTTGAATAAATTCCTGTAAGAAATATTCAGTTTTTGTGCTTCTTTATTGTTTTAGGGTTTGAAGAGGTATTGGTAGTGTATTCAGTGATATGCGATCCTAAGTGAATTCGAAATTTGTGTAGCGATTAGCGAAGCTTGTTCTGCCTATTTTGCCCCAATTTAGTGCTTGGAGGGTGTTGGTTGGGTGGATGTGATTATAGGATGTGAAAGTTAATCCAAATTTTCGACATAGAATGCTAAAAAGTTTGATAACTCTTCTGTTAATCGCTGATTGTTATGAGTGGAGATTGACTTAACGTTTCATTGAGCGCATCACCTCATTCTCCGACCTCTATGATTGAGTGGGATTATGAAATGTTAGCCCATTGTCCTCTCTAACTTCTAGTTGTCGTGCGACGACTGAAAGAGGGGAGGAAAGGCATGTGCAATAGAGAGTTATTTGTCCTGTGAACTTAAGTGTAATTCTTCAAAAAGGAATCGGTTGGCTTAATTGCGAAACATTAAAAACTACCAACCAAATCAAGTTCCTATGTAAACACCATCTGCTTGACTAAGTGACTCGAATTCGAAGTTAGGTTGGATGTCGTCGGGTGGTGAAATCTTTCATTTTTATTGTCCCAACTCCTAATCTTGGATTGTAGAATCTTCCATCTCACGGGGAATCTTTGATCTCAACTCTAACCAGAGTCTTTTAGTTCTAAGAAAATGAAGGTGTAATTCAGATTTAAGCAATAGGAACATGTGAGATCTTGTCTGATCTTATATTCCTGCATGATGCCACAAGTGCTCAATCTTTAGTTTTTCTATTGGTAGCTTAAGAATTACGATGCTAATAACTATTTGAATGCTACTAACCATTCGAATTTTCCATTTATGTTTTGCATGCAGATAATTGAAGAATTGATGCAATAGATTAAGGGAGCGACTATTAACCACCCCCTTAATAGTTAGTAAACTCCTAATGTACCCCTAGCTTATTTTTGCCCCCCTTACAAAGAGAAAAAGAACCATTTTTTCCTCTTTGTGACTCCCAATCCCTAACCTTGTTGCCTCTCGTCTTCTTCTCCCCTTACTTCAACTTGCTCCATATTGCATTCAAAATTAATTCTTTAATCTTATTGAAAGCTAAAATCCAACACAAATAAATATCATAACCAATCAAGAGTGTGAATCAAATCTCAACCAAATGCAATAATTGAGATGTTGCATTTGGTGATGAGTTGTTGAGTGTAGAGACAAAGAGATGGGAAGAGGTGTAGAGAGTGAAAATTAGAAGAGGAAAAAGAAAGGGATTTACGGTTCAATTTGAGGTGGGGTATAGAGCGTGAATAGTAGAAGATGAATTTAATATAGTAATTTGGGGTGGGGGTGTAGTGAGTGGGAGGAGAAGGGTGATGGGTCGAGGGTTAAATTTGGGTAAGGGTTTAGAAAGTGAAAAGTAAAGTTGGGGTGGGGTGTAGAGGGTGGAAAGTAAAGGAGAAAATGAAATGGGTTTATGTTTTAATTTGGGGTGGAGTTATCTATGTAATTTTACCTAGGACCATTTTAGTCTTAAAATATATTAAATTAAAAAGGAGGTTGACATAAGGTAGACAGGGGGCTAATAGTCACACCCAACCTTAAGTCTTATAACACAAATTAAAAGTTTCTATTATGTTAAAGTTTCACAAATTTGTCGATTTTTTGTTCCGAACTATTTAATAAATTTCTTCTATTTGCGATTACTATTAGCGTGCAAAAATTCTTTTTGAATTTTATATTTCTCTTTGCAGTCCTGCAGTTGGAAAAAAAAGGCTTCTGTGGAGCTGTATACGTTCTTTAAAATGTATCTTTTATAATATTTAAAATCTTATGATTTTCAATCAGATCCTTGGCACCTCGTTGAACTAAGGTAGGATTTTCATTATGGTGAATCGGTGATGATTCATGATGTTATTTTTTGCTTGGCAGTTAGATGAAGTTATATCATTTTTACAAAGCTAATGTATCTACAGGCACAAAACTTTTGCTTTATACAGTGGTTGCAATTTGTCTTTCTGTGATGCCAGAAGCATCAAAAGCATCTCCCTATCAGACTGAACCTAATGAAGTGGGACCAGACTACTTTGGTTACTACATTCGCGAAATTCAAGAGTTATTGGCTCTGAAAAAGGATTTTCTTTCTCCTCTTTGTACTGGAAATCCTGCATCGTCTGGAACATGTGCAACGTTTGAAGTTAATGCCATCAACGTTGATTGTAAAAATAGTAGTTCTTTGTTCAGTAATTGTTTGGGCGACAAGCTTTCAGACCTTGAAAGAGAAAGATTAAAGGCATCTTTAAAACAGAGTGTCACTGACCTGAGTCGTGAAGTTGATGAGGTATAGTTGTTTCTTTCCTTGATGTGAATTTGTAAAACATATGTGGCTTCTAATTCAGAAGCAAAGAATATGTGCTCGTGTTTTGTATTTTTTTTTATTATGTCTTTTAAGGTTATCTTTTATTTTTCCCCCTTTATCTTTTATTTTTCCCTATTTTATGCTTTGTTAAATGGAAAGTGATTAACATACTTTTGATACATACATTTGTTGCACAATGGTTGAGATTTTGTCAACATACATCGAGGTGTGTGGCGGCGCTCTCACACACATCACTATGTATATTGAAAAGATTTCAACCATTGTATTATCAAAAGGATGTTACTTGATCTTTTTCCTTGCCAAATATGTGCATACTTAAAATACATCCTTTTCGGATGTTTAGAGAACCATTGATTTAATTGTAAGCTTTTCTGAAGCTGTTTTACTAAGTGACAATTGGAGAACAATTTCCAATGGGACTCTCCTCGACCGTTTTAGCTTTTGCTCTCAATTGTCAAGTAAACGTTAGTGGACTTGTGGAGTTCATTTACTTTTAATCTATCGATCATTCAAGATGCCATGCCTACATGCTCTCATAATTGGTTTTCCAGGTTTGCTCTGATTGATTGATTTGTACCTTGCTGCCAGCCAAGTGTTACTTCCATTGGTTTGGCAGACACTCACCTCTACTGCTCTATATGAGTTGAGAGTTCGAGTCTTATAATATTGGAGTTTGTTTGCAGTTTAGGGTATTGTAAGAGCAGGTTATCTATAAAAATAAATACAATAAAAAAGACTAGAACATTGCTACTATCGCACTAAATTGAGCGCGATGGAAGAGTTTGGTCCATGGAGTCGACCCCAACTAATTTGTACATTGCTACTATCAATGGTACCAAGACTTTTATGTTCCTCTCAGACGTAAGAAACATGAACCCATGAGTAATACGAAGCTTTCTTCTCATGATGCTTATTTCTTTTATTTTGCATTTTCATTCTGTATTTCACTTTTCATTGTTTACATGATGGCAGTATGCCAGAACTAATTAATTGTGTAAGAGGGTTGCATTCGTTATTGCAATTTGGAGATGCAATTAATTGTGTGATGATTGCAGATGGTAGATCCTATTTTTTCTATGTGCCGAGTGAAAGCACTTTTAAGGAACAAAGAGAATTTGACTACTAATGCGAATACAAATGGGAGAGATGTGAGTGAATCCCCTTCAAAGAAGCAAAGAATGTCATCTTCTCTCTCTTCAACTAGTATATCTACAGAGGCAGAAGCCCATACCTCCGAATATGTTAAAGAGGTTTGAACTGTTATACAAGTACATCTCTTTTCTTTTCATTTCTTTTTTTTCTTACTTTTTTTTTTACATTACTTTTTTGCCCCCACTAGAAAACTTGACTCACTAGAAACTAAAGAGATTCGACAAGGTAAGCGTAGACCGAAGTTAACTTGGAGCGCATTAATTAGGAGAGATTTAAATTATTTGAAAAGCTCATCATCAATTGCACTAAATTGAGCACAGTGGAAGAGTTTGATCCATGTAGTCAACCTCAATTAATTTGGGATTGAGGCTATGTTGTCTTTGTTGTTGTATGTTACTTTTTGTTGAATGAGAGGTAGCAATCTGCCAAAACACTTTATGATATAGTTTGGCATTCATTGTTAGTCCATATTTAAAGACTATTGCTTTTAGGACAACTTGTGATTTAATATGATATCTAAACTTTGGTTCATAACTCTCTCTTTTCTCTTGTCAAGAGGGTGAGTATATCTCGTCTAAAACTTGGAAACAATTGGTGTACCATTGTCATAGATTTGTAACAATTGAATAAACCAAGTTCCCTTGCCTTCTTTGAATGTACTCTTGGCACGTTTCATCTGTATGGATTGTTATTAATTTCCTCGATCTCGCTAAAATGTTTGAAGTGGGAGCAAGAGATTGTTGTAATGAATTGAGTTCTGATGATGGAAATTATTAAACGAGCTATGTTCATTTCATGAAGGTCAAACGTAGATTCAAATTCATGTAGACATGTCTTTAGGCTTTTCCGATGAATGTCAAACAAAGTTATGATACAAACCTGGTGAAAAATTATGAATGCGTCCCTATGACTGCTTTTGACTTTTGAATTTGTTAACATTTGTATTTCTCATCTAGGATTTGTTGGATGAGGATTTGCGTATTCTTCAAGAAACCGATGAAGCAGAAACCCAGGAAATCATGAAAAAATACTCTGATGAATTGCTTGCAAAGGTTAGTTTTTTTTTTTTTTTTTTCTAAAGGCTTTAAGTTGAGTAGGACGAAAAC
Source organism: Stephania yunnanensis (assembly GCA_039657365.1). NCBI lineage: Eukaryota > Viridiplantae > Streptophyta > Magnoliopsida > Ranunculales > Menispermaceae > Stephania > Stephania yunnanensis. The sequence goes on along the minus strand of CM077589.1, from coordinate 53,277,616 downwards.
CGAATACATGCACTGTGAATTTAGAAACACTAGACATCGAGATGACGGAGTGGTAAAATTAGGGGAAGTAGAAGTTCCTAAGGTAAACCACTTTAGATACCTAAGATCAATCATACAAAATGATGGTAACATTGAGAATGATGTCACACATAGATTTCAAGATGGATGGAAGAAATGGCGGGATGCAACAGGGTGATTTGTGATCGAAATGTTCCTACTAAGTTAAAAGGAAAATTTTATAGGACCGCAATTAGGCCAGCTTATGCTCTATGGAAGTGAATGTTGGGCGGTAAAGCAACAACAATTACATAAAATGAACGTAGCAAAAATGAGGATGCTTAGGTGGATGTGTGGTAAAACTCGTAAAGATAAAATAAGAAATATAGAAATTCAAAGACAAGTAGGAGTAGCACCAATTGATACAAAGATTAGGGAAGGGTGGTTGCGATGGATTGGTCACCTGCAAAGATGACCTACAAATGCCCCAACTAGAAAACTTGACTCAATAGAAACTGTAGAAATTCGACGAGGTAGGGGCAGACCAAAGTTAACATGAGATGCATTAATTAAGAGGGATTTGAATGGTTTGCAAAGCTCACCATCAATTGCACTTAATCGAGCACAATGGAAAAGTTTGATCCATTTAGTCGACCCCAGTTAATTTGGGATTGAGGCTATGTTGTTGTTGTTTTTTCCTTTTTTCTTTTTAAATTCATCAGACATCAGAATCAATGTTCCTAACTCATGTACATCAGTATTCTGTATAATACTTGTCTGGACATTACATTATTTGGATTTTGGAGACTTGATTCTTGCAATCTGATAAGACCGATATTGAAAAAAGAACTTTTGTTGAATTAACAAGAAACTACAGAGAACTATTGATGAACTTTAAAGAGGCTATCACTCTCTGAACATGCTTAACAGAGTTTCAACTCATTATAATCCTCACACGATTTCTCTACACTTATTTACAGTTATTTTCTCTAACCGGCTTCATTTGACTCGTTATAGAACCTATCACCGTCAATACCTCCAAAGCTTTATGCTCTTGGTGTACTCGTGTTCAAGCCTGATTCAATTGATAAGCTCATAGTTGCTACTGCTGAAATAGGTCTAGCACTTCTTTTCTTTTATACCAGTTGCATTTATCAATAATTGTTCAAGTTTTAGCACACATCTAGACTGATGATTTTAGATTTATGTGGGGACTTTAGGTTGATGATTTTAGCTTTATCTGAGGACTGAAGAGAATTAAACTTCTGCTTATATGGAATTACCTTAATCCTTAACACAAGACATTCTCTCTTGAAATTAAATTGCACAAAAATTCCAGTCCTTGTTTACCTTGCATGGTTTCACATAATTTTATGACCGTAAATGCTTTCACATTTAACATATGCTTATTTCTCAGCTAGAGTGCATGGAACAGAAGCTTGAAGAACTTCTTGATCTTGTGATGTCAGCATGCCGGTATGTATATCATATTTTTGATAAGGTTGTCAGGCACCTAGCCTTCTTGATGCATTTTTTTTTTTTGTTCCATAAAAACCAATAATGCCTTCTAATATTTATACTGAATACCAGTATGCAAAAGAAAAAACAAAGTGTAGAGAAGGAAGTTTTTAAAGTTCCAAGTAATGATTCTAGACTAGAATACATCTACTTACAGGAAAAAAAACAAAGAAGCAAAAATTTGGAAATACTGTCAGCTTAGACCAATAGCCATGATCTACACGTTCCTGATTTCAAAATTTCATATTCTGGTCGTAGGGCATCTTGTTCCAAAAAAGAAGAATTCTGCCTGTTATGCAAAGGATGAGTGGGCTTATGACCTTGTTGAGAAATGAGAACCCCTTTGGTCATTCCTTGTATATGTAGTAGCATATCACTTTTTGATCTAATGAAATATGTTTGGTAAAACTCATATAGATAGAATGAGAAATAAAAAAATCTAATGTAAAGTAGTAGCACCTAGCGACGCAAAAATTAGGGAAGGGCAATTGCAATAGGTTGAACACATCCAATGACAGTCTGCAAATACTCTAGTTAGAAAACTCTACATTAAAGAAAATCAGAAATTGAAGAAATGCAACGGTAAGGGTAAACCTAAGAAAACTTGGGATGCATTAATTAACAAGGATTTAAAGGATTTTGAAAGCACGCTATCAAGTGCATCAAATCTAGCACTCTAGCAAAGTGGAAGAGTTTGTTCCATGCAGCTAACCCCACCTAATTTTTTTGGATATAAACCCCGCCTAATTTTCGGATTGAGACTTTATTGTTTTTTTTTTATATTGATTAAAAGTTTTAAGAAATGCCAGTTTGAGTGCCTATTTCTTTCTCTTTTTTCTTATAAGAAAGTCGTTTTTATGTATGCTAAGTGGTTTTAGGTGTATAAAAGTTGTATAGGGTAAATTTTACAAAAAAGGAAGAAACAACTTCAACTACTCTTTAGATTCCCATTTCTTAACCAATCATCTACTGTACATTATCCAGAGTCGAGTCCCATGAAAAATCTACATATTCAAAGTCCTTATTAGCTGCCATTATACATAGAACTCCATTTCGAAGGTAGTTTCAATTTAACCACCGGCCTTCCCTTTCCTATATCATGCTCAAAACTGTTTTATTGCAGGCAAATGACTCTGCTGGAGAAACAGGACCTACGGAAGCGAGTCCAGAATCTCCCTCCAAAAAATCTGGACCGTGTTGTAGAGATCATACAACGCAAGAAGCTACCTAAATTACAATCTTGTGATGAAATGCATATTGATTTGGAGGAGGAGGTCTGTACACGAGGGCCAACATTTGATGACTGATTGCGACGTTATTTCTTATTTGATATATTTACTCGTATTTTTATTTCATTGTATAAACTGAATTATGTTATCTGCAGGATAATGTTACTCTTTGGAGGGTATACTTCTACGCAGAAACCGTTACAAATGCGAAAAAGCTCTCTTCGTCTCTGAAGGCGAGTGGTCGTGAGTAGCATTCATCCAGAGAGCATTTTGAATGACACATCATAGTCATAACTGTAAAAAGCGTTTTGTGGAAGCAAAGATGTGCACTAGACACACTCGAAAAGAAGTTGAAGTCTTGGTTCTAAACTTCTTTTCAAGCCTAGAGTTCTGATCCAAGAATCTTTCGCAAGCCATGAAGGGTTTTTGAGGAACGGTAACTGTTTCTGTCTCTCCATGCTTGCTTGGGATTTTTCTGTCATCCGTATCAACTCGAGATTTTTCCGTCCCATGCTACATAATTACTTATTGTACATGTACAAGTATTAGTTCGGTTAATGCAACCTGGACTTTCATAAATTGATGAGATCTGTAAAAATTCGAGAATGTTTTTTTTTTTTTTTTTTGAACAACTGTTGCTTTCTAGTTCATTTTTTCATTATGTGCAGGATTCATTGCGAGTTCATTTTCATGCAGGTTCAAATCATGCCGCTTACTGGAAGTTAATGTCACAGGTAAGTGGTTGGAACTGGAAGTTGGTTACAATAATAATAATAATGTCTGCTCGTTCTCACTTTAAGGCTTTGTGGATTCTTCACCAACCCAACTACCATGACTTTATGTTCCTAATACGTACATAACTATGGTGCTAAACAGATCCTGTTATATTAAGGTCTATGCACAAGTAATGACCAAAAGAAACCTACGTAATTGTTTCATTGTTGATGATTCTGCAAATTGTATTGGCTCCAGTAGTAAAGATCATTTTTTATATGGCCGACTCGCTTTGATATCATCTATCAATCATAATCTTGGAACTAGAGCTTCAAAGTTAACCTTGATAGATAAAGAGTACAAACCATATTAATTAATGAAGTTGGTTGTCTGGGACGTCTTAGCCCGCCAAGACAACTACTTAGACATTGATATATGCCAAGACTTTTAAGTTTTAACTATCGAGTTACTCACTTATTGTTATCGTATGAAAAGAGCATTGTTAATGATGATATATTTATTTCGAAAACTAAGACAGTGAAGTATTAAACGCATGCCAAAATTGAGACATCAAAGTAGAGTGTTTATTTATGGTAAGATACACCTCAAATCAAATGTTGTGCGTATTTTCTATGTTACTTAGGAGGATTTTGTCGATGCATTGCTTTATTATTGTTATAAAAATAGTGGTTGGTTAGTTCACCTAAAAAAGAAAAATATTGTGGTTGGGATTCAATGCTTTACTAAGGCTCTCTTTGGCAATACTAGCTAGTTGATAATTGATAATTTAGCTGAAAGCTAATAATTTAACTGACAGTTGAAAAGTTACTAAGTGATAGCTGATAACTGATCAAGTTGATTATTTAAAACTGATTGAAAAAAATAGTCGATTGAGTAGCAGAGAAATACAAAATGACAAAAAAAAGACGTGCTATATATATTATTAAATGTAGTACTTATAAAAATAATTATTTATTTAATAATCATTGAATATTATATATAAAAATATATTATTTATTATTTAATAATGTTTATTTAATTTTTCAAAAAAATACTAAATGTTAATAATATATTTATAATTTACTATTTTTGGTTTTTTATATTTAGTATTTTTTTAGGGCCGAAAGGGGAAGTAAATTAGATCCGACATTTTTTTAACTAAACGCGACTTGGAATAGCCTCCAAAATTTTAGAGTTTCATCGAAGTTATTTTTAAAATAAGTTGTTAACCAAACACAGTTTAAAATAAGCTAGTTCGTGCATGTTAAATAGAGTCTAAAAAAACAAAAATGCTAGGATGACCAGCCAGGCACACCCGATCATCGCACCTTGTGACCTCGCGGGTGATGTGGACATTCTAACTCTTGTCCACATCACCCCGCCAAGTCACTAGGCGCGTTGACCGGACGTGCCCAGCGGATCATCCTAGCATTTCTACTAAAAAAACTACCTTGCAAGATTTCATCCTCTCGTTGACCCAGGGAATCCGTTAATAAAATGTTTGGACTGCCCCTCTAAAAGATCGACTACATAAATTGAGATGTCAGTAGTACGATCAAATATAATTCTCTAGCAAAGTCGGTTTTCCTGCTTGGAGGCTTTACAAAAAAAAAAAAAAAAAACATGAGAGAAGTTGTGGAAATGCTTAATTATGCAGTTCTGGTTCTACTGTGTGTATTCATCATACGTGCCTTGGTTCGGGCCCTCACCGACAAGGGCCCTATGCATTGGCCTGTACTGGGGATTATACCCACGGCGGCATTCCACGGCGACGACATCTACGATTGGCTCACTGAAACTCTGGACAGATGCGGCGGGAAATTCGCATTCAGAGGACTATGGATGAGTGGAGTGCATGGAGTAGTGACTAGCGACCCTTCAGATGTTGAGTGCATTCTCAAAACAAGGTTCCACAACTACGTAAAAGGCAAATTCTACACACAAAGGTTTTATGATTTACTTGGTGATGGCATTTTCAATACGGATGGTGAGAAGTGGAAAGAACAAAGGCAGATAGCTACAAGGGCCATGAACTCCAACCGTTTCCTTTCGCATGCGTTTCAGGCCACCGAGGACCTGCTGCGCAAGAAAATGCTGCCCCTGCTGGACCATTTCGCAAACTCTGGAGAGGCTGTTGATCTTCAAGGAGTGCTTCTACGGTTGACATTCGACATGACCTGCAGGACTGGATTCGATGCAGATCCTGGGTACTTGGACTTGAACCTGCCTGATGCACCAGTGGCTAAGGCATTTGAGGATGCTAATTTGGTTATACAGTACAGATTCCTAGTGCCGCCATTGATATGGAAACTAATGAAGTTTTTAGGTGTTGGGTCGGAGAGAAGGCTGAAGGACGCGGCCGGACTAGCCCATGAGTTTGCAGAGAAGATTGCGACAGACCGGACGAATGAATACAAGAAACTAGGGGAGTTGAAGGGTAGAGATGACATATTGTCAAGATTGATTGAGATCAAATACTCAGGTGAAGAAGGCATGGAAGACAAGTTCTCTGCTAAGTATTTTCAGGATTTCATGCTGAGTTTCGTAGTAGCCGGCCGGGATACAACCTCTGCATCATTGTCATGGTTCTTCTGGCTCATACACAAACACCCAGTTGTTGAAAATAGGATTCTATGTGAGATCAACCAAATAATCAAAGATAGAGAATTCCAAGAAGAATGTCCGTATAGCACAGAATTCACAGTTAATGAATTGGAAAAGATGGTGTATCTTCAAGCTGCACTGTCAGAATCACTGAGGCTCTACCCAGCAATACCTGTGAACCTCAAGGAGGTTCAACAAGACGATGTGCTGCCCGACGGCACCCCTATCGCCAAGGGATCTCAAATGATCTTCTGCGTCTATGCAACAGCTCGAGACGAGGAAATATGGGGAAAAGACTGTAGGGAGTTCAGGCCGGAGAGGTGGATCAAAGATGGAAAATTTGTTCGTGAGAACGAATTCAAATATGCAGTGTTCAATGCAGGGCCAAGGCTGTGCCTAGGGAAGAAACTTGCTTACATGCAGATGAAGATGGTGGCTGCTTCAATCCTGTCAAAGTATTCAATCAAGGTGGTTGAAGGACACCCAGTGGTCCCTAAGCTGACAATTTCACTCTACATGAAGCATGGCTTGTTGACAACTATAAGGCATAGATCAATACCAAAACCATGCCAGTGAAGTCCTATATCACAAATCATGCCTAACAGGTCATCATTGATAGCAAAGAAGAGAGCCTTGTATTGTCATTGATCAGATACTGAAAGAATTAGAAAACAGTAATGAAAAGTAAGAAAAAACACAGTGCATGGTAACATACCAATGTGATTTACTTGTGCTTCCATTTCATAAATAAGAATGAACAAAAGAAATGTTAGTTAATCTAGATCCTCAACTAAAATATTTCATGATTATCCAACAAACAGAAATTCGTCGATAGATTGTTTCCTTGCACACTGCAACACCTATTTTATAATCCTAACATTAGCCATGGCTTTATATTGGTAAATCTCTCTCCACCAATATAAGGTTCTTTACGAATTTGATGCCAGAATACAATAGCTTAAATTAATAAATACACTAGATTGACTCGATTAACTGTCCTACTTCCTTGAAATGGCTATTTCAAGTGTTACCCCACCATACCTATTCCCCGAACAAATTTATCAGTTCCACATTTAAACTCCGGTCTTCTTGCTGTGGTATTCTCGGTATTCTAAATCTAAAAATCTTCACTTCTGACATTCTTCTATGTTCTTCATTTATTTTCTGTACGACATCCTAAAAATAGAAAGTCTGATATAATAAAAGTCCTAAACCATATCAAATACTAATGGAAAATCATAATGGATCACTAACTCATAACAAAAACCCTAATCAAATACATATATACTAATTTAATAAATTTATCTCTAAATAATCTCCATTACTCCTTGATGGAGATGGTTGATCAGTGAAACCTAATATATCTGTCAAACCAAAAGTAAATTTTAATGGCATGCAGGCAAATTAAGTGTTCCTATATATTTTTAATCTTGACTTCTCAAATATTGTATAAAAACAAACATCGATCATTGAAAAAGATTATGCATTTTCTCATATATCATTGTCAACTCTGACCAAACTAATCTCGTACAAAAAATAAGGAAAGAGAAAGAACATCCTGAGAGAAGTATTTCAACTCTCCGCCTAAAAAGCTTTCCTAGCACTAACTTATACAAAATAAATAAAAACAAGTTCGTCCCGGGAAATATTCGTCTTGGGCCCTACCAGACATACCAGATATAATCCAAAAAGGCTCCGGATATTCAGCTTTTGAACTAAAATGAGCCACGCCTGGGTCGCTCTTCAGCAGCATTCGCCCTAATCGCCCTTCCATCCAAACTCTGCACCAGAAGTAACAACAATGAAGTCTGTTTTATCAGAAAAAAAAATCAGATAGCAGGCTACTTAAGACGAAAAAATTTGCAGGCCACTTGTTGCAGCCTAATTCTGAAACCCAAACAGGTTGCGCAATAAGGAGGATATTCTTTTATCATTAGACACTTCAAAACGTGTGTCAGATAAAACACATAATATACTATTGGTTTCCAGAGGAATCAATTTATTGAACTCTTTTTTCCTTTATCTGGGCCTTGGTGAGGACTGTGGAGCAAATAGCCCTCGATAGCTTGTTCAATCCCCATTCTATAACATTCACATACAACAACCACCAACAAAATAGCCTTAATCCCAAATTAGTTTGGGTCGGCTGCATGGATCAAATTTTTTCATTGCACTCGATTCCTACTTGTTTCTAGTAACAATCGACAAAACTATAATGGAGCACAGCAAAAGTTGAACATGCAAATTTTGGTCAAAAATGGTAATTTGTTTTTAACTGCATGTCTTTATTTTATGTCAAAATGAACAGAGGAAATTTAAGACAAAACGATCGAGCTCACTTCCGTGTAAGATAAATCATGGGATATGGTGTGTCAACTCTCTATAAACAAGCACATGAGTACTTTTAAAAGTTCTCAATTAATTGGCATAGGGCATTTCATTTTACCTGTCCATCAAGAGCAGCAATTGCATCATCCATCTCTGCCTGTGAGGCCATAGTTACAAAGCCGAAACCGCGGGAACGCCCACTCTCTCGGTCATAAACAACCCTGGCTTCCACGACTTTTCCGTGCTCACTAAATACTTGCTCCAAGCGAGCATTATCCACCTGCCACGGGAGGTTTCCAACGTAGATTCTGAAAGAAGACTCAAACACCCGGGGGGATCTCTCTGGCCTTGCACCTCTAGGAGCAGCCTTGTTTACAGTTAGAAGCCTTCCACCCAAATCCTGTTTCAAACAGAGTTAACACTTGAGCACAATCAATAAACATAAACATTACAAGAGTAACCAAATGCAAGACCAAGCATGATTTGCAAAAATACATCTAAAATGAACAGCATAGCAATATCAGTGTCTCGGAAATCCAATTTTTACTGAACAAAGAAAAGACCAGCCACAATTTGTGAAGTACCTTCCTGAAGAGGTAACTAGAGAAAAACAGAACCATATCCAGCAGAGCAGCTTCTACTAAATACATTACATAACGCTCTAAGCCTCTAACACATTACAAGTTGATGTAGTCCCAGAGTTGATAACTTGAAAAGTATCACTGTATGAACTCATAATGGAGCATATACAAGACTAGACAATCTAAAAATTAATGCATTTCAGTAATTGAGACAACATTACTTTGGCAATTGTATACATGTCCTACAATGCCAAAAGAGGTCTCACATTGGCTTGAACTCAAAGAAAAGGGTAGTCCCACATTAGTCAACGGGCATTTGTTCACTTAAATTATCCTACTTTCAAAATGATAGCCTCTACATTTATGATACAAAGTTTTTTTTTTATCATAGAAATCAATAAAATATTGAATTATCTATTCATATGCTTCCAATACTTAAGAGTGTCATTTGTTTTAGCCATCCATATATACTTCTCAAAATGATATCTACTTAGATCAAACTGCATAAGAAATTTTTTATTAATCACAAACACGATGTATTTTATTTCATCCACGAGGAAAGATTAACATTTCCTCCGCGTGCATTTGGAGAAAACACATAATGTGAGATAAAATACATATAATATAGAAAATCTCCTCGCTCAATATCAGCATTGCTGCTCCCCTGTACGATTTCAAACAGAACATGACACAAGCCAAACAAAAGTCACAAACTCTAAGCATGTGCAGGAGACAACAAAGGATCTAGGTCCAATTCACCCTGCACATCTCAAGCCCACACTTTTCTCCCACAATGTGTATACCCCTTCGAAAGACAAACATAACGAGACTCCCATTCCCCGATTAGGGCTCAGGTCTGGTTCAAAAGGCAAGTGGTGAAGTGGTTCCGCTCGGGTACTTTCTTAGGAGCTAGGTAAAATAGTCATGCCTGTAGCTCTCAAAATAGCAAACTACAGATTTGGAGACAACCAACTAATGTAAAGCAAGACAAGTTCAAGTATTCGTGCCATACCATCAAAAACATAATTTGCCAAATAACAACACAAGAAGAAAAAAGAAAAACAGGTCTGCTGCAAATGTAGAGAGATCATCCAATATCACTATAGGTAAATACTAAGTTGACCCAAAGTTAGTCATACGAAATTGACACGCACTCGTGGGTGCTCATTAAATGCACGTCTATGTGTGTGCACATCTAATGAACACCCCGAAGTGAGTGTCCATTGCGTGTCCCCACTTTGGGTCATCCTGGCATTTCCAATCACTATAACATATCAAAGAAACCAAAGCATTATCACCAATGACACTTAAGATTCAATAACCAAATATATAATTGATTAGCAAATACCAACACATGATGATAAACCACAACAAACTCACGTAGCGGTTAAAAGTGTCCACAGCTTTCTCAGCCTCTTCAACAGTGCTCATAGTGACAAACCCAAATCCACGACTCTGATCAGTATCTCTGTTGTAGATAACCTAAAAAAAAATAAAACCAACGAACACCATAAAAATCAAAACTTTCTGAAAACCCAACACAAATCACACCAAAACAAACAAATCCAATACCTCAGCAACCTCAACAACCCCAGCTTGATCGAACAACTGCGCCAATTTCTCACTGTCCACATCGTAGGGCAAGTTCCCCACAAAAAGCTTGGCGTCCTCATTGAGCGGCTCATCGAAAAACCCTTGGCCGTCGCCCTCGCCCTCGCCCTCGGCCTCTTCATCTCCGCTTCCAACAACCTCGCCGTCGGCGTCGGCGTCGGCGTTGGTTCCCCCAACTTCCTCTCCGCTCTCCCAATTGACGCGGTCGTCGATCTGCTGGTTCTCCCAGCCGAACTCTCCTTCTTCTTGGGGTTCTTCGAGTCGGCTCTCTTCTTCTTCCTCCTCTTGTTGAGCCCAGTCGGAAGTGGAGGCGACGAGAGGGGATGAAATTGGGGGAAAAGAAGGACTTTTTGAGGGGAATCCATGGAGAGTGGGAGTGGGAGATGTGGAGGGTTTTGGAGGGTTTAGAGGGGATGGAGAGGAGGAATGGGTGGTGGAGGGCGTTGGGGGCGCCGAAGAGGGTAGTGAGAGTGGTTAGGGTTTTGGTGGCGTCCGCCATTGATAGGGGCTTGAAGAGCGCCAGCGTTGTTGCTAGAGAAGCCATGGCGACTGAATGAATGAATGAATGAATGGATTGCAGAGAGAGAGAGAGAGAGAGATAAGGAGAGAGAGAGAGCGGTGCGTGTGTGTGGAACGATGAGCGGCAACCAACACTTTTAATAGCCCAACTCTCGTGCTGGGCTTCAACGCAGAGGCCCAATAATAGCCCATCTCACAGCCCGCAGCACCTCCTTTTTTAAAGTGTTTTTTTCTTTTTTTCTTTTTTCTTTTCTTATTGGGTTCTACTAGGGTGCCTTAAGCATATACAAGCACTTATCGGTATCCGTGTTGCATGTCTAGGGTTAGGAGGTGGCAATTTAGTGTTCGGATTTGGCCTAAAAAAAAAAAAAGTTCAAACAATATCTTAACTAATCTAGGCCGAGTCTAGACAAAGTCCTTTTGTCCGAATTTCAAATCGGACCGAGTCTAGACAAGGCCTAGGAACTCCAAACTCAGCCCAAACTCGATTCAAATTTTAAATAGAGTTAAAATATCTTTGAATTAATATATATATATATATATATATATATATATATTTATATGTATATGACGCTTAGGGTGTGTTTGATACGAAAGAAAATTTTCAATGAGATAAAATTATTTTCTATAACAAGTCTTCTTCTAAGAATTTTTTCAAACAAAAAAATTTGATTGTTGTTTGATTGAAGGTAATAAAATTCCTTTTTTTTAACTAAATAAAGTGGGACCACACCCTCTTCTATAAAATTATTCAATTCTTTCCCTCCAAAACTAGAACTCGCCAATCGCTGCTCCTCCTGCTTCCACCGCCCTCTCCCGCCCCACCACTACCTCCCCGGCTATTGCTCCTCCTTCTATTATGCCACCGACCTTTCCCCTCCGCCACTCCCCCACCGAGCACCACCTCCTCCGCTCCCCTCCTCCCCCTCCCTTCCTACGATCTCCGCGTCACCCTCCTCAACTACTCCCCCTCGTCCTACCAAAAACCACATATTCCTATATATGGCTTGTTATTTGTTCTTCATTGCAGGGTTTTCGGAGGAGGATTCTGGTGGTGTCGATGCAAATTATTGCTTCTAGTGACAAAACTAATGTGATGAAGAGATGATGGTGGCGACAGTGATAATAATTTAATGGGGCTGGCAATGGTGGGCGTCGGATGGTCGGATTTGAGGTGCGAGTTTGGATCAATAAGTTATTTGTTGAAGGAGTCGAGTTTGGGTGGATACGGAGTCTCTCAAAGAGAAAATCTAGAATTTTCATCCTAAAATAAGAGAAAATAAACGAGAAAAATTAGGAAGTTGATTTTTTTTCTCTGGGCAGTTACACGTGTATCAAACACCAAAAAAAAAAAATTATACTAAAAAATAAAACAACTTACATTTTTTTTCATTTTATTTCCTATCAAACACACCCTTAGTATTTATAAAACAGGTAAGCAAACATCAATCTATTCTAATACACACATAGAAATTAATGTACCAAATATATATTTGATTTTAAAATGAATTAAATTTTAGTTTTATTTTATACATGAACGTTTGTTTTTTTAAAGTGTTTAATTACATGAATTATTTGCAATGTTACAATGATTTTATACAATTCCCAAATTGAACGTTTGATCAAACTTTTTTCGAGATAAACCATTCAAATCTTAATTAATGCATCCCATGTTAATTATTTGCAATTTTCTAGTTGGCGCATTTGTAGGCCGTCTTTGCGAGGTGACCAAACCATCGCAACCGCCTCTTCCCTAATCTTTATATCAATTGGTGTTACTTCTACTTGTCTTTGAATTTCTATATTTCTTATTCTATCTTTACGAGTTTTACCACACATCCACCTAAGTATCCTCATTTCTCGCTACGTTCACTTTATGTAATTGTTGTTGCTTTACCGCCCAACATTCACTTCCATAGAGCATAGCGGCCTAATTGCGGTCCTATAAAATTTTCCTTTTAACTTAGTAGGAACATGTCGATCACAAATCACCCCTGTTGCACTCGCCACTTCTTCCATCCAAGCTTGAATTCTATGTGTGACATCATTTTCAATGTTACCATCATTTTGTATGATTGATCATAAGTATCTAAAGTGGTTTACCCTAGGAACTTCTACTTCCCCTAATTTTACCACTCCGTCATCTCGATGTCTAGTGTTTCCAAACTCACAGTGCATGTATTCGATTATACTCAACTTAAAGTCTTTAGATTCTAATGTATTCCTCCATAGTTCTAATTTCCTATTCACTCCATCTTTAGTTTCATCCACTAAGACAATACCATCTGCAAATAGCATACACCATGGTATATCCTCTTGAATATGTCTAGTTAATTCATCCATAACTAAAGTAAATAGATATGGGCTTAAAGTCGATCCTTGATGTAGTCCTATCGTAATGGAAAATTCTTTTGTAGCTCTTCCAAATGTCTTTATACTCGTTACAATGATTTATAGTTTACAATATTTGTTAAGATTTTGTAGATACTTTTTCAAATTACATCATACGATATTATAATATATGCATATTTCAACATTTGAAGAGACTTTTAAAATAAGAAGTTAGTTTTAAGATTTAGGCAAATTTTGACAATAAGACAACCTAAATTTTAAGCAATGGATATGAAAAAGTTAGTTTTGTCCGAGTTTAAAACCGAACACGGTCCGAAAAATGAATATATTTCTTTATAATAAAATTTGTCCAAACTCAGATCCGTCCGGACTTGAGTTCTTGCCACCCCTATCTATGTTGAGGTTACCAAATCACTTTACTCTTTTGAAAGGCACTCATTTTTTAAATTTGAGTAATTACTTTTGTTACTCCAACTAAACTATTTTTTTTTCTTGCATCTAGATTTTGAAAGTCGCTGTTTTTTTTTTAGTAAATACTATTATTAGTCCAGCTATACTATTTTTTCTTGTGTCTCTCAGATAATCTGAAAAATTGTCTTTCAGTTTGGTATTACGTCTTTGTATTATTATTATTTTTTTTGTTTTTTGTTAAGAAAGAAACAATGTCTCTAGAGTTTGATGCTAAAGTTTTTTACTTTTAAACGTCATACTAAACTATTGAGCTACCGAATTGGTTGGCTAAGTTGGCCAGTCGGTGTACGTGCATTAATTTTGGGCATACAACTGTACATGTGGTTTACAACTGCTTCTCTATGTAGGCTTCAATGGGCTATTATATTGGGCTCCAGTGAGATCGATGAACCCAAAATCGCAAACGTCGTCATAAAAGCCCACAGCTTACTGGATGAGCTTTAACGGTCCACATGGTGAAGCTGAGTAAACTAGCAATACATTTTTTTTTTCTTGACTTTAACGGAGTCGAACCAATAAGTCCAAGACTTCTTTTCATAACTTTATCTTTTAACAAACTATGTCTAATCTATCTTGTTGAAGGTGGTTAAGATGAGGACATTATCGATACTAGCAAAGGAGATTCAGTACTGGCTCTCAAGCGCTTGTGCGGCGCGGCCGTGAAAATTTTTACATGATATCAGAGCTCATGATTCGGATGGAACCCAAGATAAAAAGTCACATGGATCATGTGACTTTCAATCCATGAAGGAGTGTTGAAGATGCGTTGGACCAAAAGTTAGTCTCATATCGATTAAATGAAACTTCATGAAGAAATATATAAGTAATGATCTCCCTCAATTACTACTAAGATCTTTTGAATTAAAACCTTATCCACGGACTCGTGTACTATTTTGTTTAGGTTATGTTTTGCATGATCGTTTTAAGCAAAAAAAAAAAAAAAAAAAAAAGCTACATTTTTCTTCCTTTGTCGCTGTGGGTCAGCTGTTAATAATTTGTTGAAACACAAAGATGTAAGTTCGAGCAGAATGATTAAAGGTGAAAATATGAAAGGGGGACTGCTCCAACGTGCGGCACTCGTGGTGTCTGGATTCAATACAAATTGAATTAAACCAAACTCTTGTCTTGCATGCAATCATGAATATTACTTTTTTTTGTTTTGGCCAAAGAAAATTGCATGTTCAGATCTTAACTGCAACTATTTTAATTTGCACTCCCACTTACTCCTATATGTTTGCATAAATCTTCGTTACATTTTTGTATTGTGTGCAGGAGTATGAAAAAGAAAATTCTCGTTTGAACAATTCAAATGTTTCAGTAAGAAAATTTAACTCAATAAAAATGAATATTAATTAAGAAATCCGATATATATATTAATGTAAACTTAAGATAAATTATTAAGATACATTGATTATCGAGGATTTTAAAAGTACGCCATTAATGGCATGCATTAATTAAACAAATCACGTTGTTGTTGTAATGTGATAGATGCTTTTAAAAAAAAGGCTCCAAGTTGCAATCGATAGAATTTTTTTTTTTTTTTAATAAGAAAGAAATCACGTGCAACTTGCCCACCATAAGGCTTTGAACTCCTAACCTCCATTGAGGCTTGTACAGGGCTGTTGTTGTAGGACATGTGATAGATATATATATATTATAAAAAAAGGCTCCAAGTTGCAATCGATAGAATTTTTTTTTTTTTAATAAAAAAAATTACGTGCTTTTTTAGCTTATCAATATTCTCTAATGTGATTAAGATAAGATGTGAATGCTTAGAACTACTACACCTGGATTGAGAATGAGCATGAGATTTGGAGATAAAGAAAAAAATGTAGTGAATTGATAAGGAGCTAGAGTTTGATTTGGATACAAAAGAAAACGCTGATTTGATAAAAAAAAGCTATGGGGGCATCGATCCCTATACATGACCCCCCCTTATATAAATATATTTGTTAGTTTTAGTGTTAGTGTATCAATAAACAAATGGACTTATTTGTTTTTCATATATTTTTTTTTTTATCAATTTATTGTTTAGTTGGAGACAAAATATATAGGAAACTACACAACGTAAGTAATAAATTTTTTTTTTTAAAGAAAGTATAGAAATCAGTTTTTATACTCGTTTTGTATATATGTGATGTACAACAACCCTTGTATACTAAGTGCAATAAGTATTTTACTCTAATAATTTTACGATATTTTACAGTTAGTTAGGTTGTGGGGTCTTGGAGACAGTTGAAGACAAGTCATTCTTATTAATAACTATTTTCTATCAAAATTGTCTCTATCCTTTTGCATGTTGTCACAGATAGTCTAAAAAATGAATGATTCTTTCAAGGTCTTTGTGTTTCTATACATACATACATACATCATATATATATATATATATATATATATATATATATATATATTGTAGGGAAAATATATCTTAAACATGAATCAATCATCATCAACCCATGTTTTAGTCATGGCCTAGCCCAGGGAAGACAAAATCCTAGCTCCGCCCCTGCTCCCCTCTTGCCCAAGGAACTCCGATCTCTACCATATAAGTGAGACATTCACTTGGTTGGTGCATGCAATTGATATACATTGTGCAATGGACGTGGTATTTTTTTTTATATGACGTATTCACTCATGTATTAAAATACTGATTGAATTGCTACTGATTAACAATCTACATCGATGGATGGACGGTATTTTTTTAATTATACTTAGTAAAATATACAAACAAGCATGATTGTGTTCTAAAGACCCATAATTTAATTTATCGAACTTACCCTTATAGAGGTGTCGGTTGAAGAGAGAGTAGCTAGACAGAGGGGTCCCATACTACTGATCCAACCATATATATATATATATATATATGGATCGATGAAAGCAATTCATTCAAGTGAATTAACATAGAAATTAATCAATTGTTCTAAACAAAAAAAAAAAAAAACATGGAAATCAATTAAAAGATCGACCAACAAAGCAATTAACATGCACGTCCTCCATGATTGTGTTCGATTGGTTTGAGTTTTATTTCTTCCAATCCATTTGTGTTTTGTCTGCTCCGTCCCCACAACACCCCAAAATTCATGGCTTTATTTCCACACAAAAGACGAGCACACTTAATCCCAATTGGAGTTAATTCCATGGCAAACGTGCACTGGACTTTCTAATTGAGTGTTCACTTTGCTTTTTACCTCAAAAGGCTACTTATATATATGTGCATGGATTATTACATGCACTCCAAATTTATTGCTTTCCAGACCATGCATATGTCACGTCCTATCGATCGGTTTTCCGATGGGTATTGCTCACGTCCTATCGATCGGTTTTGCTTTCCAGACCATGCACACTTAATCTTTATACATGTATATATATATAGGCGGAGAAAGGTTTTTTTTTTTTAACTCTGGGGTTAAAATTAATGTATTTGTTTTGGTCTCTAGCAATTGAAACATGTTTTGGTGCGTCAATTACCCTTAATTATCATGTGCGCACATTTGCCTTAATTCTCATACATGCACGTACACATTTTGATGTGTCGAAGACCGAACAACGAGTTCATCTCGGGCCCGCATGTCCGCGCTAAGGTAGTCTGACACTTTCCTTAACAATTAAGCATGTTTATACATTACAATCAACTAAGTATTATTTAATTAATGCACAATTTATATATATATAGTTTTAAAATTAAACACTATACGACTTATAACCGCAATTCGTATCTAAGCAAATATTAATGACTTTAAGACCGCAATCGGCAACAACTAGAATAAATCAAACTAAATTTTAATTAAAATGCGTTTTTTTTTAATTAAGTTATAACAATAAAACATTAATCCATGATGTGCTTTCACAAAAAAAAAAAAAATAATAGTACCATTAAGTAGTACAGTTATGCAGCATGTTCTTTCTTAACTTTTTTTTTTTTTAATCTTCATAGACTTCCTCAAAAATAAAAAAAAAAAAAAACCTCACGAGAGGCACTTAATTGAAACTTAAGTATTTTCTTTTTTTTTTTTTTTTTTTTTTTATCAATTGAGCTTGGCTAAGGAAAAAAAAAAAAAAAAAAAAACAAAAACTTAAGGTTGGCCTAAAGTAAGATGAATATTAGTAGGTTTTTTTTTTTTGGTGGCTGCCATGGGTCGTAACATGGCTCCGCCGCACTGTGTGTATTATATATATATATACACATTGTAACGGCCCAGCCGCCCCACCCTTAGCCTTCGAGCCCTAATGGGTACTTTTAGACTGACACCGAAACCAGCAGTGCACATCTTTATGCTGTGCACCATCTGCGTCCCCCCCTCACGTGTAGCACGTGACTTGCACGTGAGGCACAGTCTTTCGCCCCCCCGAGTCTCGAACACGCCCCTGGAGGCTTAAGTAGCGTATTCTTAGAGAGACCGGTACCATTGAGCCAATGTAACGGCCCGACCCTGCCCTCGAGCCTTATCGAGACCGCACAGGCAGTGTGACGCTTAACTAGGGAAACCCCGCACACCTCCGCACCATCCACAGTCCCCGTGGTTTTCCGCCCCCCCCAGGGTTCGAACTCGCATTAAGGGGCTTTAATGCGAACCCTGAGTACCATTGAGCTGCTCGCGGGGTTTCCCTAGTAAAGCTCCACACTGCCTGTGCGGTCTCGATAAGGCTCGAGGGCAGGGTCGGAAGCAGCTCGATGGTACCAGTCTCTCTAAGAATACGCTACTTAAGCCTCCACGGGCGTGTTCGAGACTCGGGGGGGCGAAAGACTGTGCCTCACGTGCAAGTCACGTGCTACACGTGAGGGGGGGACGCAGATGGTACACAGCATAAAGATGTGCACTGCTGGTTTCGGTGCCAGTCTAAAAGTACCCATTAGGGCTCGAGGGCTAAGGGTGGGGCGGCTGGGCCGTTACATAAAAAAGGCGCCTTTTTATGTAACGGCCCAGCCGACGACAGGTCCCCGTAGGGCCCGAAACCTCCGGACTGGCACCGCACAGGCGGTGTGGCGCTTAACTCGGGGAAACCCCGCGCACCTCCACACCATCCACGGTCCCCGTGGTTTTTCGCCCCCCCCCCCCTCCCGGGGTTCGAACTCGCATTAAGGGGCTTTAATGCGAACCCTGAGTACCATTGAGCTCTGCCTGTGCGGTGCCAGTCCGGAGGTTTCGGGCCCTACGGGGACCTGTCGCCGGCTGGGCCGTTACACACATGATGGGCTTTAGCACACCCTTAAGTCGCTATATTTGTGTGTATATATATACTAGTTTCGTTATGTGCTTCGCACGAATAAGCCCTCGAGCGTAGCGAATGAATCTAATTAAAAAAATATTTTTTATTTATAAAATTAAGATTCCAATTTCTTAATATACATAAAAATATACACCAAATTTTATCGTTAAAAAATCTACATCAATTCTTACAAATTTATATAAATCTTGATATGAATAATCAAAATAATGAAGACAAATCCCAAAGTCCCTACCAATAACTAATAATTAAAATTGAGACATTCAATGACCAAACGAAATGTTGATTGAACAAGATAAATTCATAGTAAAATTATATTAATATTAATAAATAAAGTTAATCAAGATGTTTTTCGTACCAATGCCAACAAAAGAAAATAAAAGTTGTATATGAAATTAAGTCATAGAACATGCAATTATTTCTTTCTTGAAATATACCTAAGTCTACCAACTATGATATAAAATTAGTAAACCAATCCAAACATGTCAAAAAAACTTCATAATTGATTACTTATTCAATTGGGCAAAGCTAATTGTATACAATTTAAAAAAACAAAAGAGCTTGAATAGTTGAACTGTAATATTCTAGGTAACATTTTTACGTATTAGAGTAGAGATGAGTACACTTGCATCTAATATGTATGAGATCTCACCTTATCCAACTGAACTTGTACATGCCTTAACATTCAACTAATAAATGAAAAAGACAAAGATAAATTTTGAATTCAATATCTTTTCATACAGGGGCAACAATTCTAGCACCATGTGCCTTGTATCATCTATGAAGCAAATCACCGCAATTCCTTTGTTAATCCTTCCACGAAAGCTAATTTAATCAAGAACTACTACAAAGTAATGGTAATAAATAATCTCAATAGTCATGATTGTGGTGATTAATCTTAAAAGTAGATCGGTTTCGAGCCAAAAAATATGAGATTTATTTAGTTGCAATTTTCTTTGTGGGCTTTAATTATCTAGTACCTACCATTTTCCACAAATAACTTGCACACATTAAATATATGAAGCTAAGAATAGAGTGCAATGAGTTCAATGCATTCTTGCAAATCTATGAAAACAGAATTTAAAAACAAATAAGACTTTAAGAACAAGATCAAGAAATGACACTTCCTTTTCTCTTCTCGTGCACGAGATAAGAAATGACACTTCAAAAGCAAGAGTTTCTATTGCAAATTTCTCATTGAAAAAAAAAAAAACTAGACAGATCAAGTGACCGATGCCATATAGATTACTCAATAATTGACAATATAATGTCCAAAAAGCAAAACTACTAAAAAATTTCACTCAAAATAAAACATCAATAGGTACAAATTGAATATTCATAGCGAGCGAACACATTGAAGCATAATTCATGGGCTCTAAGCTCTTATATATCCTTGAAGGAGGACCGTCAACATGTAGAGTTTAAACATATCTCACCAAATTTATAATTAGCTAAAGTGAAATAGGATAAAAAAAGAAGAAGGGATAAACTATAAACAAGTGAAATTCAAAATGAGAAACGAAAAATGCTCTTACATAAATAATAAGAAGATAGATTAACCATTAAATTAAGTTGTACTCTATGAATGAGTATCTTCAAAAAATAACTGAAAAAATTAGTGCACCAGTTTATATATGATTTTCTAATTCTTTCAAAGCCTTGATTTGATTGCTCAAATTATAGAGTAATTCCACAAAGCATCAGAAAATTAGCGCAACAATATTATTACTAAATCAATGTACAAACTCATAAAAGAAGAATTGAAATATATTATAAATTGAATTGAAATTTGTCTTTCTCAATATGATTTGAAGCAAATATATATTATCTATTGATAAGATTGAGATGTGTACGAATTGGCTCCTTTATTTTTATTTTTACTTTTATCTAAAATACTTAAACAAGTTTTTAATTGTAAATAAAATTCTTATTTGACCGATTTTAAGGAATTGTGAATTAGAGATCATTACCTGCATCTTGTGATATTGCAGTACTAATATTTTAACATGTCCAAGCTAAATCGAGTCCTGCTCCTATAGCCTTGATTAATGCCTCCAAACAAACACCTATATCTACAACGAAAGTTTCAATATTAATCCTTAATAATTTGAAAATACTTGTTAGTTTGAATACATAATTATCCATTATGAATCTTCCAACGGAAAAAGTAGAAGACCCCCCAAGCTAACCCCTCTCTTTAATGTAAAGTACTTGATGTATCAATTTTGGAGTATGACCAGGTAGGAACTCCCTCAACTTTTATCTCCCATTCTATTTGTCTACTCGATCAAATTTCACCAAAAATCAAATTTTGGAGTAAACAAGATGATCTACTTGTTTGAGACGCGATGGAGAGCGATTCGAGATTGAAAGAAAAGATAAGGAATGCAAACATATAGATTAACGCGAAAGAAAAGATAAATAATGCGATAGAAAAGAGAGAGAGAGGGAATGAGAAAAGGGATAGGGAGAGGAAATGGGAAAATGGAGGGTTAAAACGTAAAAGCAAGTAACGAAGGAAATTTTTACTATTTGTACTTTTAATATATATATATATATATATACACACACACACATACATACTCGCCAATATTATCTCGTGTTAGGCAACTATACAAGTTGCTATATTTGTGTATTACGGTAATTATTATATTTGTTTGATTCGGTATTTACTGTATTATTATATTTATATCGGTATTACTTTTCTTATTTGTGCGTTGTAAGCTCTATAAATAAGAGCATTTTATTATATTCAATTTGTTCTCATTTGCCTTAATTTGTTTTTATTAATCATTTTCAATTACATTGAAATCTTGTATAATAGAAAACACATGAGAAGAACATGTATATGCATGTTTATATATATTGATTAAAAATTGATGAGACTGCCAGAAATGGTCTGATCATGCCGTGCACAATTTTATTACAATAAACTTATATTCATGTATTTAGACACTGAAAAAAAAGTGTTTGCCATCCATGTTTGAATTTTACATATAAGAAGCAACAGTTAAAAACTCACTAAGCATGTTGTGCTCGTGTTGTACTGTGAGGAACCAAAATTCAATATCTTACAGAGTAATTAAAGTATGCGAGCGCACGCATAGGCAGCACTCGCCACATATAAGAGTCGGAGATATGATTCCAAGTCAATAAAGTCACTGTGCCATTGAATACAGTGTGCCCTGCTTTTCTCATATTAAGTCTTTTTGGTGGCGACCTTTGATGCATAATTGTCTTAGACGCTTAAAGCATTTTTGGGCTTGACATTGTGCGTCACGAAGTGCATCACAAGTCTTATGATTGGATTTGGTGTCCAAAGTCGGTGCCCAAATGTGAGTTATTCAATCATTCTCCTTTAATTAGTACTAACGCTCTCTGTAGAACGTGCTTGTGACGATACTCTGTAACTGTAAAACTTAGAGCGCAAACTCGGGGCGGAGCCGCTGAGCTTCCTTTGGTGCAAATCTTGATAGCAGTAGCAAATATTTTTTTAAAATTAAGGCAAAACCCATAATTTGTTTCCTGAACTTTGTGTTTTTTATGCTTTTGATCCCTAAATTATTATTACTACATATTTGGTCCTTGAACTTTCACAAATATCTACATTTAGCTTAAAATTAGTGTGATTAGTGAAGAAGAGTAAATCTTGATACTACTAGTAGCCAAAGCAAATCAATTTTTAAAAAATTAATAGCATTTCTAAGTGCTCATATATCATTGAAATAACAAAGTTCAAGGTACGTTTTGCCAAAAATTAAGCATTTCTAAGTGCTCATATATCATTGAAATAACAGGTAGATGGGCAAACAAAAAAGTTTTGAAGGGTCAAAAGTAGATTAACTCTTGCAAACTACCGACTTTGACTAATTCAAATCGAACATCCTTCACTACATGTTTAGTTAAAACAGTAAGGATCAATACTCTCAACCATTTTTTTTTTTTTTTGGCAAGTCTCTCAACCACTTAACTTAGTCATTACCCCATCAAAAATTTTTGATACAACAAAATTTACCTTTTAATTGGTACTGCTAATTAACATTAACCGATGATAGCACACCTACTACTATATGCTAAAGCCCACATATTTATGAGGTACGGGCTTGTGTTTGGCAAACTAATGGGCCTAGTTTGACTGGTCCATACAAAAATGCTAGTATTTGTTAATTATATTGGTAACAGAGGTTATAGAGTACTAATGAAGATTAAAACTTTATAAGATGTGTTCTGTGTTTCTTGTGACTTATACATTTTTTTTTTAAAAAAAAAAATTAAAAATACGAGGGATTTATGTAATTTACTTTTCGTATAATTATATAGTAACTATTTCATTTTTAGATTATTATATAAAACACAGTAGTAACCAGTTTTATTGAGTAATTACATTACTTAATTTGATAAAATCATGACAAAGAGATTGAAAATTTTGTTGGTTGACTTGTATGAAGTATGAACATCACTGGAAAAAAAAAGCTCATACTATGTTTTGCATATAATTTTGTTAATTTGGTCTTGGGACCATGTACCCCAAGGCCCCCAAAAAAAGAAAAAGAAAGAAAAGCTTGTATGTATTATGTCACATAAAAATGATTCATATACAATGAATCGATAGTAGATATCTCCATCTCTACACCAAATTAAAAATCTCAGTCATAGATGATGGTACAGGGTCTTAGACAGTTAATTTCCTATTTATTCCCAATATGTATAAGCAATTCCAGAATAAGAATAAATGAGAACCAACATAACACTGATCACAGTGAACAGTGTTGAAAAACTGTACCTTTTGAGTTTCCAAAAGAGAGCCTTTATAAGTACTTGTTAGGAGCCAAGTTCATGTACATGTTTATAGTATAGAATTCTTCTATATCTAGTCGTTTTAAGGAGAGGAGCTAGATATGGGTGATCTAGTTTTGGCTCTCTTGTCTGGTGTCCTACTAGCTTTAATCCTACTGTTGTCGAATTTCGTGCCTGCGAGGCCGAAACACTCCAATAACATACCTTATGGAAGCATGGGCTATTGGCCTTTCTTAGGAGAAACTCTTAGTTTCCTCAAGCCACACCAATCAAATTCTATAGGGAGTTTCTTGGAGAGCCACTGCTCTAGGTGAAGACATCGAGTAGTCTAATTAATTTTGTTTTCGATTCATTCTTTCGAACATATACTTTCGATGTTATGTGATTTCATGTGGTGTTATGCTGTCTGCAGGTATGGAAAGGTGTTCAAGTCTCATCTATTCGGTTCTCCGACCATTGTCTCCTGCGACCACGAAATGAACATGTTCATATTACAAAATGAGGAGAAGCTATTCCAGTGTAGCTATCCGAAGCCAATCCACGGAATACTCGGAAACCTATCTCTCCTTGTGGTGGTGGGAGATGTTCATAAAAAGCTGAGAAATGTAGCACTTAGTTTCACCAACACATGTAAGTCGAAGCCCGAGTATTTACATGACATAGAGAAGCTCACAGTCTCATGTATTCAGTCTTGGAAGAACAAAAATGAAGTCGTCTTCTGCGACGAAGCAAAGAAGGCAAGTGAAGTACTAGAAAAATCTCACTTCAGCTTAATTAACTTGTTTGTCTCAATTTTTTTTTTCTGCTTGTCAAACAGTTCACTTTCAATCTCATGGTGAAGCAAATACTAAGCATGGAGCCAGATGACCCTTTGTGCTCAAATATACTACAAGACTTCCAGACATTCATGAAAGGCTTGGTGTCGATACCGCTATACATTCCGGGAACTCCATATGGCAGGGCTGTCAAGGTACGATCGATATACGACGACTATTCCTACTAATCCTAGCTAGCTACTATACAATTTTCTTACATAGAGAATTGATCAATTCACCAACTCCACTGCTTGAAAGATACTTATTGTTTCCACTTAAAATTTAATAGTAGTGATGGTGCTATCTTTTTTGACTACGGATTTCGAATTGAATGGAATGCGCAGGCCAGAGCGAGGATTTGTTCTACTGTAAGGGCTATAATGAGAGAGAGGGGCAAAGGGAATGTGGGGCTTGAAAAAAGGGACTTTCTAGATGTGCTTTTGTCCAATACAAGCATAAGCAGTGAAGGAAAAGTAAGCATTGTGTTGGACCTTCTGCTTGGAGGCTATGAAACAACTTCTACACTAATGTCCACAACTGTCTACTTCCTTGGACAATATTCACAACATGCTCTTGACAAGCTAAAGGTCTTCTTCTCATCATCACCTGTCTGTCTCACAATTGCTTATAACATATGCAATTAACACAACCTCTTCAAAAGAAAATATTAACAAGGAAGGACAAGTGTACTAATATTGATTCTGTTTTTCAATGAATCTATGCAGTCGGAACATCGAGTAATAAGGGAGAGAAAAAAAGGAGGAGAAACCTTGGACTGGGAAGATTACAAGCAAATGCAATTCACACACTACGTACTAAAACTAGTCATCGATCATGACTCTCTTCGACATTTTATTTTTACGCTACTAATTATAATTCGATATTAATTTTTGTTTGTTTTTCGTTATCATCTATGAGTAGGTTATTAATGAAGCTCTTAGATGTGGGAATGTGGTCAAGTTTGTGCATAGGAAGGCTCTTAAAGATGTGAACTTCAAAGGTGGTGGCCTAATCCTGTTTTTTTTTTGTTCTTAACATCCATCTTATATTATATATTCATAACTATAATGTTAATAATGTGAAATGTATTGTTCTAGGGTACCACATTCCTTGTGGATGGAGGGTCCTCCCTGTTTTCAGTGCAGTGCATTTAGACCCTTCTCTTCATGAACATGCTTCACAGTTTGATCCATGGAGATGGGCAGTAAGTACATATATAGTTAGTTACATATCCTATGACACATACAGAGAAATGAAAAATGTGCCGATTAAGTTTGCTTAATTTGTGCTAATTATGTATTCTCACCTCTAGCTCATCATTTCAGGTAGAAGAACCAGTTAAGAACGTCGCACCCTTCGGCGGAGGACCTAGGCTATGCCCCGGTGCTGAACTCGCGAAAATAGAGACTGCATTCTTTCTTCATCACCTTGTGCTTTCCTACAGGTTTGCTTATATGTATTCCCAACCAATTAACATATTCATTCTTTGAGTTTATATCATGCTTGACTTGCAATACTAACCATAACTTAAAAATTTGTTCTGGTTTAATACAACTAATAAGGTGCACTTCATGCTATGGTTGCAGATGGATTATAAAGGAAACTGACCATCCATTGGCTTACCCTTATGTGGAATTCAAAAAGGGTTTGCCAATTGAGATAGAACTACAAGATTTAAGCTCATGATGAGAAGTTTTTTTTTTTTTTTTTTTTTTTTTTTTTTTCTTTTTTCTTTGTCTTGATGAATATTTTTTTTTTGAATTTTGTACAATGATAAGAAGGGGATGTATTTTACTTCATTACTAAGTTACTTGAATCAAATAATTCAAAACATGAATGTACTTTGTTGCTAGCTAGTAGAAAAAAATGATGTGAGATGGCAGTATTTGTAGAAGTCTCTTAAGTCAATAAAATCATTTTCACATATAAGCAAACATTAGACTAGCCAATGTACACATTTCATGACTGTAAGAGTTGCATATATTAATTATATTTTTGGCGAGATGTTTTTATTTTTATGAATAATTGCAAGCCTTGAAAAAGATGAAGAGTTGTAAAATTTTTTCGCAAACACAATAAAATATCATTTCTCCACATAATTTACTATTTTGTTGAAATATTTTTTTTTTATCCAATCAAACAAGGCTTATAGTAGTTTTACAAAACTTACATAGAAAATTTACCAAATTAAAATTGAATTCCTATAAAGAGCTCGTGTAACTTTTAGATACAGATGGACAAAGTAATTTTTTTTTTAGTAAATTAAAGTTTTATTTCTCTTCATTTTCAAGATTACTTTTGTGACATTGAGTCATCTTGCGGCTTTCGGCCATGAAAACAAAAGTAGTATTTACTATAGGAAAATAATTGAGTGACCCATTTGAACACTTGAACACCCACTTATTCATGTCGATCAATTTGTGCCAACACAAATTGATGTGTATTTAAGGGACATCAAAAACTATATGTCTATTTCTAGTATCCACAATGGATCACCCTAACACTATCTTTTAAGAAATGTGATAATCTAACATTTTAAAATACATACATTTGCTACACAATAACATAAATTCGATTGAGACGTGTGTTGCACGAATTTCAAAAAAATTATACTATTTACTTACAAAATGTATGTATCAAAAAAATGTCAAAAAATCATTTTATCAAAATAATTTTTTTGGAGCCTACTAGCATGCTCCAACACGGAGACGCACACATCATCCGCCCTCGATACATCTCAAGATACGTACGCACCTCGATAATGAAGAGTGGATGATGCGGCGACAACATTTTCTTTTTCATTTTTTTTTTATGAAAAATATTAAAATGACAATAATAATATCACACCATACAAAACATTGACTCACAAAAGCTTTTAATGCTATCTTACCTCAACCCAATATATCATGGTTAGATGAGTATTGAAATTTTAACCAAACAAGACCCTGAAATAGGTACCGTGCCGGGGTTTTCTTCAATCCCAAGTCACTCCCAGTCCCAACCCTTTTTAACCAGTCTCTCTCCCCTTCTCGGCATCATCAGGTCGGAATTTTAAGGTTTTCGCTTCGATTCGCTCTTTTTCGTAGGCTCGTTCGATCTGTACAAGTAAAATGTCGAAATCGGCGATTGAACTCCCTCCGAAAGGCGGATTCAGTTTCGATCTCTGCAGAAGGAATGCGATGCTGTCGACGAAAGGCGGCGTTCACCCTCCGTCGTATCGCAAGACTGGAACCACCATCGTCGGTTTGGTTTTCAAGGTTCGGTTTTCATTTCTCGTTGTGCTAGGGCATCGTTGATCGTTCGTTCTTCGCTTGTGATATGTAGTAGATCCGTGTTTCGTCGTTAGGTTTGGTTTTGTTTCGGTAGTGATGAACAGACGTGTAGAGTAGAGAGATTGTCGATGATTGATTCTCGTTCTTGCGTGAAAGGATTGTAGAAGCTAGGTCGTCGGAACGTCGATGAAGGCGGTGTCATTACTGTTAGGGTTTCGACGTTTCGCCTACATTTAGTTCTATAATGCCTTGAAGCTAGTTCTTGTTAAATGAGAAGTTTCATAATATGCGCGGCGCAATTTCTGTTTTATAGAAGCCTATGTCACTCACTGTGATTACTTACTCATCACTCACTTTACCTAACAAACATAGCCTCAGTGCCAAGTTAATTGGGGTCGGCTATATGGATCAAACTCTTTCATTGTGCTCGATTAAGTGCAATTGGTGGTGAGCTTTCCAAACCATTCAAATCCCTTTTAATTAATGAGTCCCAAGTTAACTTTGGTTTACCGATACCTTGATCGAATTTCTTCAGTTTCCGTTGAGTCAAGTTTTCTAGTGGAGGCATTTGTAGGCCGTCTGCCATTTCCTAATCTTTGTGTCAATTGGCGCTACTCCTACTTGTCTTTGAATTTCTATATTTTTTATCCTATCTTTACGAGTTTTACCATACATCTACCTAAGCATCCTCAAATATGATACGTTCATTTTATGTAGTTATTGTTGCTTTACCGCCCAACATCACTTCCATATAGCATAGCTAGATTTCAGTGGTTCAGCGTAGCTTGATGCTTGAGTCTATAGCTTTTTAGCTACTGCAAATTGGGCCAGTTTAGTTAGCGTGCTCAATTGTTGCTGAAATTTATGGATTGTTTTGTTAACTTGATTTTTATATGTTCCGCCTTTCTTGCAAGGAAAAATAGTATTTTTAATGCTACAACTTTCCCTTTGATTGATTCAAAAGTTGTTTTGCAACTAATTTATTTTGTTTGTCTTTGTCAATTATCTTTTTTAGGATGGTGTTATTCTTGGAGCTGATACAAGAGCTACTGAGGGACCAATAGTTTGCGATAAGAATTGTGAGAAGATCCACTACATGGCTCCTAATATTTACTGTTGTGGTGCTGGAACTGCTGCTGATACTGAGGCTGTGACTGGTATGTTCTTTTGTTTTTATATTTTAACTTGTATGTTCGTTGCAGTTTAACCAAAAGTCTCTATGCACGACTTGGTATCCATTAGAAAGACAAATCACTTTGCTTCTTCCAATGGACCAATAGAGTTGATAACAAACTTAAACCTTAGGGATAGGGTTTTGTATGCTTTTCCTTACCATGCGAAACCGTTTTGATTGGTGTATAAAGATTCTTCTATTTCATTTGGATCATACAGACCCCAGAATAGCAAGATGGCAGAACTCCTTATTCTATTTTAAGTAGAGGCAAGGTGAGATTAAGTAGTGTTGTTTGGTGTTTGGATTAAATCAAGCAGAGTGTAAGTCTTTGGTCCATGTAGCCAACCCCAACTAGTTTGGGGTTGAGGCTTGGCGACGTTGTTGTTACTATGTGGATTCTCATTTTTTAAGAATGTTGTTGTGTTGAATGGACGCCTGTAATTTTTGCTAGTTGCATGTACTGTCCATTTTTTGAATTTATGGAACGACATCCTTATGTTGTAGTCCTTGGAAATTCATTTTGTCCTCTCATCATACGTTTCTTTATTCCTTGGGGTAGCTCATGTAATGAGAATAAGTTATTGGGCCTTCACCTACATTGGAATCCTTTTGTCCTGATTTGAATGTCTTGGCCACTTTCTTGCAAACTACTAACTAGTTGAGAGTTGAGGAAGAAGAAGAGGGTTTTAGGCTCTGGTCCTTGATAAAAATGTCCATTATCAGTAATCTTTCTTCCATAACCTCATTGTGGTTCCAACTTTTCATCACTTTTCTTGTTGCCTTGAAAGCTAATATTCCAGATAGAGTCAGAGTCTTTATTGAATCTTGTGAAAAGGTTCTATTTGCGAAAGCTCACTGCTAACTCATTGTGGTGGTTCGTATGGTTATTGGTTGGAGAGAAAGCATGAAATTCTCTTAGATGGTCAGGGGAGTGATGAATCTGTTGGAAGTCTTGTAGCATTGAAATAACACTCTGGTTGTCTTTTGATAGGTCATGCAATGACTTCTCGGTGGTTGACTCAGTTTGTCTATCATTTGTGGCAGAACTCTTTTGAGAATTCCTATGTAGTTTTCTAGTTTTCTGTTGTTTTTCTGCTTTTTTGGCCTTTCATGGAAAAAAGAAAGAATTGATGTAGGATAACAATATATGAAGAGCTTGCCTTTTATTCTTTTTTTGAGAGAAAGCTTGCATTTTTATTCTCAATATATAATATTTAGTTAAACAAATAGATGCATACATACATATTTATATATGCTTAGAAGAGCTCCAAATGTGCTTTTTCCTGCAGATATGGTCAGCTCCCAGCTCCAGCTTCACCGATATGCAACTGGTCGTGAATCAAGGGTTGTCACTGCTCTTACCCTTTTGAAGTCTCACCTTTTCAGGTTAATTCTTTTCTCCCAATTAAGTATCATTTGGCAAGTCAGATCTCAATGTGCTAAGTTCATTATAACTTGAGTTTTGCTGAATGTTGTTTTCCAGTTACCAAGGTTATGTTAGTGCAGCTTTGGTCCTTGGGGGAGTTGACATTACTGGACCGCATTTACATACTGTGAGTTCAATCATTCAACATCATTGAAATAGATAGCTGTATGATCTCTTTCCCCAGTTGTTTTGGAAAGTTGAATTTTTTGTGACTGAAAGTCTGTTTCCTATAGATCTATCCACATGGGTCTACTGATACTCTTCCATTTGCGACAATGGGTTCTGGATCTCTTGCTGCTATGGCTATATTTGAGTCAAAGTATAAGGAAGGCCTTACTGTAAGTTGCTGTATTGCATACTAGTTCTGTTTATGCCTTCTTGTTGTTTTTAGTATTCTATTATCTTATCTTTGATCATGCATTCGGAAGCGCTAAGTCGCCTGGTCATGATTGAAGCTTATGTTTCATATCCGAAATGAAAAGATACTTGGTTAAAAAGAAATGTTGAGACTAGTGTTAGTGTCGTGGTCAGGTTAATGAATATGAATATTTATAACATTTTTTTTTCTTTACATACTTCAATTCACATGACTTGTGAGGATACTGCACTAAGTTAAATCTCAAGTTGGAATTTCAGAGCATTAAACTCTTTATTGCTATCTGTTGCTTGAATATACTCTTTTTGTGGCTTTTGATGTGTTTTCCCTCATAAGAGGCTTTGTGGTTTTGTGTGTTCATAATTTCTAATGGTCCAATTTTTGTTCAACATTTATTAGTTATATGCTTGCAACACCTAAATGATTGTTAGTTTTGATTTTTCAACAATGCAATAAAATAGGTTTCTTATTTTAAACCCAAGCCTGGAAGAACGTTAACAATGTATACAAAGAACCAGCTCAACTCAGTTTCAATATTCCTCATGCTTAATGGTTGCATGGCTAGGTGGAATCATACTTTTATTGACAAAATCCTCATGGCAGTTATTTTTTTCAATCTTCTCTTCGTGAACTCTGCCTGCCTAGCACACTGGTCTTGCACTCAATTGGTGCAAGTTAGCCAGATGGTTCCACCTTCAGTAGTTACTTTTATTGAGCAAAATTTTAGAAATGTAGTTGTGGTGCTGAAAACTTTGTTGATAGTTTTTTCTCTAATTGATCGGCTTGGTTTGTGAGAGGAACCATGATGCAATATGTTCTGGCATTTTTCTATTTGATTACATGTCTACTGGTACATTGAGTGGTTAATCGATGGATGTTAATTTTGTCCCACTGTCTCTAGAGAGAGGAAGGCATTCAGCTTGTTGCAGAGGCTATATGTTCTGGCATTTTTAATGATTTGGGAAGTGGCAGCAACGTCGATGTCTGCGTGATAACTAAGGTTCGATGATCGCCTCACGGGTCATTGAGATCTGCCATATTCATGTAGATTTTTATGTTATTAATGCTTTTTCAACAGGGACACAAAGAGTACTTGAGAAACTATCAGTTACCAAATCCACGTACCTATGTTAGTTCCAGAGGCTATTCATTCGCGAAGGGTCAGACTGGTATGTGGCAATTCCTTATATGTTCATGCAGTTTGGCATCACTTGTCAATCATTGACAGTAATTTCCATTGCAAAAAAAAAAAAAAAAAAAAGAAGAAAATATTTTTCGTGTTTTGCCTTACTCTTCAAAGTTCCATCCATATAACCGCATCTATATATTGGCTAATGAAATTGTAAAACGTGTCTAGGTTTTGTACTGGTAACTTGGTTGGTGGCTTCTAAAAAAAATTATTTTTTCTATAAATGATTGATGTAGAAATTGGAACATGATTGTTGGATGAGAATGTCTCCATAGTCTAGGTCTTTTTAATCTTGATCTGTCCTCCCATTTGTAATTGTAAACTCTTATTACTAATAAAAAGCTTTTCCGCTAAAAGAAGTTTTTTTTTTTTGAAGCCAAAAAGGTTTTTTACTGGTAAATGTAGGTTGAAATTTTGGTTTTTGGGCGTGCACCATTTTCTTTTCTTGTAGATCAGGATGGAAAACAGTCTCACCCTAACGCAACCGGACATATTTTTGAGAATTGATATTTCCTCTTTTGGGTTTTTTGATTTTGATTTCCTTAATCATCTTATCACGAAGAAATCACTTATTTTATACTCTAGCGTTAGGTAGCGATCGTCTAATTCTTGTATGTAGTTGACAGATCCTACAAAAAGGTGTTCTTAAAATGCTATTATGGGTGTTGTAAACTCCTATGGATGCCCATTTTATCTTCAACCAATATAAGACCTGAAACCGAGCAGATGTAAGCTTATTTGCTAACTTTTGCTATTTGTGGCCGCAGAGGTCCTGACGACAAAGATTGTCCCCTTGAAAGAGAAAGAGGAAGCTGCCGAAGTAGGCGATGCAATGGAGGAGTGAATGAAAGCAGAAAAAAAGTGACCACTTCTTTTGTAACTGATTATGGTGCTCTTGTAATTTGAGTTTCAATGAATCAATCTGTTCTTCCTTCTGCTTTTTCTACATGATGCGATATATTGTTGAACTTAAGTGACACAACTATGGGAATGTCAGTGTCTGTTAGGTGCTTACATTTTCATCTTTCAAGTCCCTCCCTCCTTTGCATTCTCCTTGAAAAATTGATCATTTTTTCCTTTTGATGATTAAGATAAAGACATTCTAATTGTTATCTCCAGAGGTTTGATGTCACAGCTTCAAATCTTCTTACTTTCCAAGCCATGTTTTTAATTATCTTTCTGGCGGGCGAGATGTGCTTATCGTGGAATAGTCGTGGTAATCTTGGACACTTTAACGTTAAAGGAACCTATTGGTGACAAGATGGTAGTCTTGCTCCCAAATCTCCATGTTGCAATGTAAGAACAACTTAACTGAAGCACAAATGCATGCGTGGTTGAAGGATGGGACACCATTTAAGTGTTTTTGTTTTCTCAATTGCCAGTAATGGTTTCCTTAACTCCTAAGCAGTACGAACTGACATATTATATCCCATTATAAATTATTTAGCGGATTCCAGAATGTTCACCGCCCTTGAACCGCCCCGTATAAAAAAATTGTAAGCATAATGTCATCTCTTGTTAATAATTTACACTATTAAACTAATAAAACATTATTATTCTCTTCTTGATAACAGGCACAGGTGGGTATGTATCCATTAGATCTAATTATCTGAAGGATGAGTCCAACTAAATCACTTTGTGTATATCAACAACAACAATAATAATAAAGCTTCAATCTCTAAATTACTTGGAGTTAGTGTTATCAACGATAATAATAACAAATCTCAGTTTCAAAATAAATTAGAGTCATTTATATGTGTCTGTTAGTCTAATTGATTTAATGCAACCTAATAGTAGTTTGCTTTCCATTTTTTTAATATTTTTCTCAAATAAATGTTTTTCAAGTTAATTCATGTCCATTTCTATATTCTTTATTTTTTATTTTTATTTTACTAAGTCGAGCTTTTTAATTAGATAAGTGCTAGAATGACAAAGAGAAGTTAAAACCTAACATACATTGACTCACTAGAGCCATTCATACTCAATTCGGGATGTTGACAAACACAAATCCCCGTACATTACACGCGAGTCGAGGCCACGCGAACGACTCTTTGTGGGCCAATGTGTATTAGGGTGTAACTTATCCATTGTCATTTTAGTATTTTCCTTTTAACTAAGGCATAGACTCTTCTATGTATAAAAAAAAAAAAAGAAAAAGAAAATGTTAACGTAACTTAAGTTGGGCATGCAATTGTGCTCGTCCCTCGAAGTACTTAAAGAATGCGACAAACACATTGGGCACCGCATCCTTCTACTTTTGCCGATATTTGTGCCCATCGAAGGACGCACAAAATCATGCAAAGAAAAAGATAACGCTCGGGATACCCACTTTAAACACCGACATTTGATACCTAGCGGTCGTGCGCCGCTTAGCACATCTTGAACCCGTATCCCAAAGTATATCAACTATGTACAATCGCTAAGTTCTCAAAGTAGGACGTAAAGTGTGTATCCCTCCCAAAATAAAATTCCAAATATTGTTGTGAGTTGTGTATGGTAGGTGGTGACTGGTGTGGCGTGCAGAGGACGTTAGAAAGCACGGGTAGTAAAAGCTGGCGCGTTGTGGTGTGCAAAAAAACCCCCAAACGCCGCGAAGGAGCGCACGCACGAAACCACGAACGAATAAACAAACAAACAAACAAACAAAGAAAGGAAGTGTTGCAGTTTCTAGTAGCTGCGTGGGTCGCTCGATTTCTCGTGAAAATCAATCTCTGAAGTGGTGTTGTTCGTCGCTGCGAATCATGTCTTACGATTACCTCTTCAAGTTCATCATCATCGGCGACACAGGTATTGTGTAGCCCCAGCAAAATCCACTCCCTCCACCAACAAACCCTAGTTTCCGATTTTGAATTGCTTGTGTTTCTTGGTCGATTGTGTTGGGTAGGTGTGGGGAAATCGTGCCTGTTGTTGCAATTCACGGACCAGAGATTCCAGCCCGTCCACGACCTCACTATCGGTGTCGAATTCGGCGCCAAGATGGTCACCATTGACGGCCGTCCGATCAAGCTCCAGATTTGGGACACTGTGAGTTTTCGATTTCTTCGTTACTCTATTTGTTGTGCTTGTTTGCTTAATTAAGTTTTTTGGTTTAATTGTTGAATTTGCGTTAGAAAAGATGAACCTTTTTTAGGAAGATTGATTAGAGATGTGACCTAGTTTGTTGGGACTAGATTGTGTTGTAGTTAGAACTTAGGGCATCACCTGAGTTGGCCAGTTATTAGAACTGGGTGATCGCCCCGGGACCCCTATAGTACCCCTACGTATCGTCCTTCTTGCCCCCTTATGGTCTACACACACTCCCTATATAACAAGCGTAGCATTGTAAAAAAAAAAAAGTTTTTCATACTAACATATTTTTTGCTTGGAAAAAAAAAAGGTCCGCCACTGTCGGCGATATCGCGGGCGTTTTTTTAATGCAGAAAGGGCTTTATTCCATTACTACTTGATGAGGTTTCTGTCAATTGAATGAATCTTGTTTTTTTTTTTTTCCAAACAAAGGAGAAGAAAATGGAGGAGAAAAGTAGCTAACTTGTTGTTTTAGTAAAAAGGGAATAAAGAGAGAGATATGCAATGCATAACGGTATAATGGAGTAATGGCCCCATAGAGGTCAAAAAATAACCATCTATTGGGTCCGAAGAGGATTTTGCTTTGTGGTTTGCCCATGAAGTGATAACTTGTGCTGAATTGCTACTTAAAACTGGTGCGGGCCCTTGCTTCGATTTTTTTTAATCTTTTGCTAGCCCCCCCTTGAGTTTTTAATCTGGACTTCCTTGTGAGCGTCAATTTCGATTTCACTTGGTGATTTATCCTTTTGGATTAAAGGGCGAAAATTTGGGCAATGATAGTTTTACAAACTACCTCCATGCAGTACCCTGTAGCTGTCATTCTTCATTTCATAGTGGACTTGATTTGAAGGATGATTCCATCTTTCTTCATGGGTCTTTCTCATACTGCACTTTTTAACGTGCTCTTAGTGAATTCATGATTTTTCATTAGGGTCAATCCAGACCATCTCTAACCATTTACCTCGGTGCTCTAGATAAACTATTAAAAAAAACGCATACTTAGTTTCTTAATTTGTGTTTCACTATCAATTCCAGCAATAGTTGCTTCTATAGTTGGTATTGTTATTTCAATTATGATTATTCAGGCAAGTCATTCACTTTTGCTCTTCTTTACTTGGTACTGTTTACCCACACTACTAATTTTGGCTCCAATATGTAGTTACTCTTCTATATAGATGAATATTAGAACTTTAGTGAAAACCAGTTTCTGAACCACATTGTTTCCATCACCATTGAGTACAAGGAAAACGAATTGAATGACGCTGCTTCTTGATGAGGATTTTGCTTTTTTCCCTCAAGATGAATTATTTAGTGACTACAAACTTCAACATCCTATTGGCTCAACTTTTTTATTGTATATCCTAACTGCTTATCCTCCGGTGAGTAGAAGCTTAGGTACTTAACATTTGAAGTGAGTGCCAACTCTTTATTCAATCAACATTAGGTGTTTTTTTTTTTTTTTTTTAAAATAAGGAGCCTTTTCTGGTGAATGTTTATGAGAAACTGTTGGGTAAAATGAGAGGTTAATTCTGATATGACTGAAAACTCAAGGTGTAATAAAACTGCTGCAATACCTAGAATAATTCTCCCATTTGAAAATCTTCATGTTGAACACTGCCTAGGACCCAATCTAAGATTATGACGGCGTGCCCAATTGTGAGGTGCATGATTTTTTTGAGTAATTAGTTCTTGTAACCACACGCATTTTGTGTTTGGTGGTACTCAGTATATATTACTCTCAAAACTTACATCCAAGATATTCAGTCTATGAGGTTTGGAGGGTCCCAATTGCAATATGCTGATGTTGATCATTTATGCATACTACTAATGTAGACCATATGCATAGTTTATAAATGTTATAAATTTCTGGGTTATTTGCAACCTTATTCATGCATTAAATTTCTAAACCTGAACCTAGGATTGTCACAGGCTGGTCAAGAAGCTTTCAGATCCATCACCAGGTCTTACTACAGAGGAGCAGCTGGAGCACTTCTTGTGTATGATATAACAAGGTCCGTGTTTGCATGTTTGCGTGTATATGTGGAGGTGTGCGGCTATTCTGAAACCTCAATTTTTCAATTTTCAGGAGAGAGACATTTAATCACCTAGCAAGCTGGCTTGAAGATGCTAGGCAGCACGCAAACCCTAACATGGCAATCACGCTTATTGGAAACAAGAGTGATCTTTCACATCGAAGAGCTGTTACCAGAGAGGAAGGAGAGCAATTTGCTAAAGAGAACGGACTCCTATTCATGGAAGCTTCTGCAAGGACTTCCCAAAATGTCAACGAGGTAATACACTATGACATTTTATTGATTATGTTTTGACTCTTGCCAGTATTTACAATTCTTGTTCTGATATTTACTAAAGTGAGAAGTTAATACTAATGCATTGGAATAAAATGCAGGCTTTTACGAGCACTGCTGCAAGGATCCTTCAAAAAATCCAGGAAGGTGTCTTTGATGTTTCTAATGAGGTAAGGCGGAGTACAATCTTGAATGTTATGGTCTTTATATAAAAAAAAAAGAAACCTTCAATTTGAAACTATTTCCCTTCTCATTTTTTTCTCGACTCTCTACTTCATTTAGTTATTTTGTTTCTGTATTTTAGAGCTGCTTTAGTCTGTAATATACAATGTAAAGCTCCTAGCACAAACCTTGAAGATTGTTTTCTAAGACAAGGGATTGTGATCTCTTTAATTGATGTTGATGCATGGAAAGTCAATAAATAGTTACACTTCTATTACTGATGTGTTGTGTTAATTGATGTTCAAGTGAATAATAAAGGCAATAGGGACTAAGTTTTTCCTAGTCTATGTTTCTCTTAGTATCTGAGTTTTCGATATGTTCATGGTTTTATTCAGGCATCCGGTATAAAGGTCGGACATGGGCGCTCCCAAGGACCACCTGGGGCAAGAGACGGAGCCATTGCTCAGAGAGCGGGATGCTGCAGCAGCTAATCGTCCGCTAGAGGGAAAAAAACTGAAGGGTGGATAAACACACACAGCTAATCTTACATGCATTCATGTATGTCTATTGCAATGTGTGAAACTAATATTAACTTTGTTCAGCTCTTATATGCAATGGTATTTAGAACTTTTTTGTACAGTTCTTTGGTGGGATGCAGTACATCTGTGTTAACCATAAAGCCATTCTTGCAATTATTCTTCAATGGCGCAGCTTCGAATTGATCGATCATTCTAAAACTTCCATTAACACCACATATTGCCTTCAGGTCTCATCGAAATCGAAAGGACCCAGAGACTTGAATTTTGCAAGATACCTGAGCCATATTAAAAGATTGGCAAAGTAATACTGCATAACTTGGAAATGTGAATACAGGTTACTATGGATCTCAATTACTAGTTTGATATGGCACCAAGTGCTTAAATCATCATTTTTGTTTTTGTTTTAACTTTCCTGAAATGAAGGAACTCCACTATGTAGAACACCTATGTGCGATATATAACCGGTCTTAAGTTGGATAAAGAGAATTCTGACGCTCATTTTTTATATCAAAAAATGGGTAAGAGAGGTTTCAAATTCATTTTTCATACTCGAAAAGTAGGAGAGGGATTAGGAGACTTTAATCTCATTTTTTATTTTTAGAAAATAGATGAAGGTTACGATAAGTTAACAACCTACATAAAACTTTTGACACTCTTCATAAAATAGATCAAACACGTATAAACATTAGGGTGTTTTCGATTGTGTTAAATCAGTGCAATGAAAGAGTTTGATCCATCTAATCAATTTTAATTAATTTGAGATTGAGACTATGTTCTATAGCGTGGAATGAAGGCACTAGTTGAAATTTCAATGGGATGACGTAGCTAGTAGAAGCGCTGAATTGATCTATAAGACTAACAACAATTTCCTGGATGTGCAAGGCAGTTGAGTGAACGCAAAAACCACGATGGAGGGCGGTTGCGTTGGGAATGAGGAACTGCTAACGTCATGTAATGTCCAGACCAATACCAACAATTCAATGCTTACCATTATTTTTGGAATGTGTGAGAGACCCAACCAACATATAAGACATCAAAAACGTACAAAGAGGCCTAACTCACATTTGTCAAAGCATATCTTTGTAATAACAGATGCATCACTTAAAAATAAAATAATATTTTGAGAATGTCGTAAGTTTTACATTTTTAATTGGATAAAAAATTTATATTTAAACTATTGAAAATAAAAAAATCGATTAAAATTTAAAATATAAGTGTCACATTATCGCAATCAACAACTGGTTGATAAGAGTGACAAATAAAACCTGACGCAAATTATTCAGTGTGATCGCGCAAATTTATATTTAAACCATTAAAAATAACAAATTAATTAAAATTTAAAATCAAAAAAGTTATTTGGACCCAAAAAGTCCAGACTCAAAGGACTTTTACATGATTTTTAACATTTTTAAGGGCTACAAAATAATTTAAAATAAAAAGTGGGTCACATTAAATAATGAAGGATAAAATGGTCATCTAACTACTCACCCAGCATTAAATGTGACTTTGATTCTCTCAAAGCATTCAATGAACACTCTATCTCTCTCTTTCTACGTGCCCTCTCTACTTGCATTAATTATCTCTCTCTTTAACTATTTCGATTTTTTGTTCTTATTATTATATTTTTCTGTCTCTTTAATTATCT
Organism: Stephania yunnanensis; assembly: GCA_039657365.1. Lineage (NCBI taxonomy): Eukaryota > Viridiplantae > Streptophyta > Magnoliopsida > Ranunculales > Menispermaceae > Stephania > Stephania yunnanensis. The sequence goes on along the minus strand of CM077589.1, from coordinate 53,237,699 downwards.
CTCTATATTTTTCACTATCTATGCATAAATGCTCTATAAATTCTCGAGATTGGTACTTACATGTTTTTAAATTCTCCAGATTCATTAATTCTTTAGATTCGTGCATACGTGCCATTTAATTTTCAAGACCCTACATACGTAGATATGTGATTAAATTTTTCTCGAGATCTATGCATACATGGAAATGATATTGAGTTGGATACTATTATTTGGACTCATGAATCTGGACTCAAAACTTTTTTTTTATTTCAAATATATCCTCGAGCAATTAATGAAGCAACCGTAGTCACTTGTAAAATTCTTTTAATACCTTTTAAATACTTACAAAAATTTAAAAAATCTCCTTATGAGTCTGGACTCATGAGTTCAAGTAGAATTATTGGATTGAATTAAGGTGATCAAGGCGTATATGGGGAGGGCCCATGGCATGGCTCGGCCTTTGCATTGTTGTGCCGAACGCTTTGTCAAGGTTTGCCTAAGGCGTGCCTATAAAGGACTGAAACGAGCGTAGATCTCGCTTAGAGGCATGAAGAGTCATATAGAAGTACTCTCGCCTCTTGAGGGCGCATCCTTGGCTTCTCCAAAACATTTCTTGACGTACGCGCCAAGTATTTGCAGACCCGAATTTGAAAAATATGCTATGAATAGCACTAATGTTGATCTTGAAGGAGCGAATATAAGACGAACATCATAATTGATTATTGTTCGAGCACAGAGATGACCAAGATGATGTATTTATCTACGCTACTAGTCTTTTCACCTTCATCCGTATCCCATGATATAATAGTAATAATAATAATAATAATATTATTATTATTATAAATGTTATTATTAGTATAATTATAATATTACTAATAGTAATAATAAAATTAATATCAATAATAATATTATTAAAAATTTAAAATATTAATGGTTATAATAATAATAATTAATACAATTCCAAAAAAATTGAAAATACAGTACAAAAAACATTCAATATAACAATAAAAGTTTAATTATTATTTTTTATTGCATCTTAAAATACTTGGAGGTTTGAAAGTAGTATTTGTAACTCAGGGGTGGCAAAAGTTGCCCGGTCCCGTTTGTCCGGTTTTATCCGGACCCGTTTTAAACGGGTTCGGACATTATTTTTGTAAAAAACATACGATCCCGATCCAGAGTATGTATGCTCCTATCCACTGATTAAAGAAATGACTATAAGGAACGAAGTAATCCATTACTTATACTTATATTTATGAACTTTAGTTATTATATTCATTTTTTTATTTCTATCAATAAAATCAATAATTAAATTGAAATAAAATATTTCGATATTTAGAATATAATTGTTTTTTTAATTTTTCTATGCATATTAATATTAATAGAATAAGAATTCCATGCTGATTCGTAAACTAATATTAATACTAATATAATTAAGTAGAATGTCGAATTCTTTTGATTAAGAAAAAGATATGAATCGAAATTTATTGATACAACGAGTGTTTTATTGAATTAAAAGATTCAGTTATTACCGAACAAAGAAAAATGAAAATTTTGAAGGATGAGATCAATTCGGAGGGACTAGGCAATTTTTTTTTATGTTCGTTTAAAAATACGGGATCGGATTCGGAAAAAAAATTCAAAAAAATTGGTACTCGTTATTGATTAATTCGAAGGGCATATAGGTAATTTCAGAATGTATTTTAAGTTTTTAACTTTTTATCTCATCTCCCTCCAGTCCCTCCCCGCTCTCTGACTCCGTTCTCCCTCAACAAACCCTACACTCCGCCTCTCACCGCCTCACTCCGCCTCTCACCGTCTCTCACCGTCTCGACTCTCGACTCTCACCACCTCACTCCGCCTCACGGTCGTCTCTCATCGCCTCACGTTTCACGGCCACGCACCGCGGCCACGGCCACGCACGACGCGCCTCCGTCCGCCTCCGTCGCCTCCGTCCGCCTCTCACTCTCTCTCGCCTCACGCTTCACGGTCGTCTCGCCTCTCACTCCCGAGTCTCACTCTCTCGCCTCCGTCCGCCTCTCACTCTCTACGCTCACGCACGGCTCCGCTCTCGCTCCGCCTCTCACTCTCCCGGCTCGCCTCTCACTCCCGAAGTCCCAACTCTCACGGCTCTCCTCTCTGGTACCGATGGAAACAAGACGAAGACACCTGGTCCTGATGCACAGTCTGCATTGGGTGATTTACACCCACTCTTCCACATTTGCCCTAACCATATTTGGGGTGTTTGATTAATATAGGTATCATTAGAAGAATGATTTATAAATATTAAAAAATTAAAAGTCTGCACTACCCATTTAAAATATAGTATCACGTTGTCGCGATTAATAATTGGTTGATCGAAATGACAAAAAAGACCTGACGCGAATTATTCTGTGTGGTCGGCACCGAATGCTATGAGCAAAACCAAAATATAGGTGTGGCAAAAACCTGAATTTTCTAATCAAGCCCACGTGGACTCTCATAATTAAGGCTTCTCCACGTGTGGACAAGTGGCTTTTAGTGTTGACATTGAATTGGTTCCGGAAGATGTGAACTATCAAGGCACCAATCAGCTGACGTGTGTTTTACACCAAAAGACAGAACCAAAGTTTATATTTAGCATTCGTTAATTTTGGAGGATTACTGTTAAACAAAACTTTATTTGCGTTGTAATAACATCTATAATAACTTCATCCACCTAAATCTAAAAAACTTTGAATTTGCGATTTTCTAAATTACTCACCCCTCTCGCCTTCCTCATACACACCGCCCACTAGCTCTAATAATTTATTTTCATCTCTAGTTGTCTTTACTATTGCTGCTTCCACGTCAAGTCTATCACTAGCATCACCATCTCGTCCCTTTCGTTATGACATTGTTTTTGTTATCTTCAGAGTCGTTGATGATGTTGTAGGTCGTCCCCAAACTCAAGCGTTGAGGTATTTTAAGAAGATTGCTTTATAAAAAATAGGTAGGTAAACTTATTAGGCGTTGTTACAACATAAAGTTTGATTTAACCTGACTCATTTTGGAATAGCATTAACTTCTCTCTTGAATCTTGATTTAAATGTCCTAAAGCTCGTACAATTTAATTGTAATCCATGCTCCATCAAACAAAGCAAAACTAAAGGAGTTGTCGATTTTTACACTTATTAAAGACAAAGGTACATCATAGTAGTAATCAAAGAAAAAAATGATATATTTGCCATACTTTGATTATCCCACACTACATATCAACATTGGAGAACAATAAAAAACAAAGAACAAAGACCTGAGAAACTTTTTAAAATCAAAATACCCATGATAGAACTTTTCTTAATTATGGTTTTTTTTAGAAGAGTTTGTTAGTAAAAACCTGTTTTGGAAATGTTTTCTCACAAAAATTATAAGAGTGCTCGATATGCATAGAAATGTGCGCAACACACATCTCGATGCCTTGCGCAACAATGGGCTCATGAAAAGTGTGATATTAGCATTTTTACCCCAGACAACATGAAAGAGGTCATTATTCAGGACATTCAAAACTGTTAAGGAAATTATAGTAGTTGTTATATTTTGTAGTTTAAGTATTTATGAAATTTCTATATTTTGATATCTAGGTAGTTTTGGTAATTTTCTTATTTTATTATTTGTTTAGCTCTATAAATAAGAACACTTTATTATACTCAATTCGCACACGTTAATACAATTCTTAATCTCTTCTTTGAAATCTATCATGGTATCAGAGCTTGGTTTCTAGTACTAGGTCTCTTCTTTGAAATCTATCATGGTATCAGAGCTTGGTTTCTAGTACTAGGTCGGTCGACATTCGAGTCGACGACTGATTCGTGGTATTTTGCTTTTATGCTTCCGTTCATGTTCACTTGTTGTTGCTTCCATTTATGCTCGTTTCGGTATTTTTTTTGTCTTTGATCTCTTCTCCTTTGTTATTTCTTTGTGATGTCCACTGTTTTGCTTGCTCTGTTTGTCTGCTATCGACTAAATCGACTTCGATGCCTGCCTAGGGCTGGCAAAATGTGTCCAGTCCCGTTTGGCCCGTTTTGTCCGGTCCCGTTTTAAACGGGACCGGACAATATTTTTTTGACAAACATATGGGACTGGACATTTTTTTGTGTCCGTTTAAAAATACGGGACCGGGTTCGGGCAGAAATTTCAAAAAAACCGGTACCCGTTTGTGATTAATTTGAAGGGCATATAAGTAATTTCACAATGTATTTAAAGTTTTTAACTTTTATATGATAAAGATTTATAATTTAATATTTATCATTTTATCTCATATGTCATCATCTCCCAAATCTCCCTGCTCGTCCCGATCTCCTTTCCTCACTCAACAAACAAACCCTAACGCCTCCGCCTCTCACCGTCTCTCACCGCCTCACGGTCGTCTCTCACCGCCTCGCGGTCGTCTCTCATCGCCTCGCTTTTCACGACCACGCACTGCTCCGGCTTTGCCTCCGTCCGCCTCTCACTCTCTCTCGCTCACGCACGGCTCGTCGCCGTCGTCTCGCCTCGCACATAGTCGGGTCCTCGGCCTCTCTCGCGCGTCTCACTCTCTCCCTCTCGGGCCTCTCTCGCTCTCGGGCCTCTCTCGAGCCTCACTCTCTCCCTCTCGGGCGGTCAGGCCTCTCTCGCGCGTCTCACTCTCTCTGCCTCTCCCTCTCTCGCGCGTCTCACTCGCGGCTCTCTCTCGCCTCTCGCGCATCTCTCTCTCTCTCGCTCTCGCACGTCTCTGCCTCTCGCGGCTCTCTCTCTGCCTCTCGCGCAGCTCTCTCTGCTCTCGCACGTCTCTGCAAAATGGGCAAAACGGGTCCCGTATGTTTTACAAACATACGGGACTGGACGAAAACTAGTGCCCGTTTTAAAAACGGGACCGGGACCGAACACCAAATTTTAACATTTTCGCAATGGGCGTCCAGTCCCGTTTTCGTCTGTTCCCGTATTTTTGCCCGTATTTTTGCCAGCCCCAGCCTGCCTGCTGACTACTATGTCGACTTCGTTGTCTGTCGTCGTCGACTACGTCGCCTTCGCTATCTGTCCGTTGTTGACTCCGTCGACTCTGATATCCGCTATTCTACAGTTCCGTTGTTCTGACTCTGCCACATCAGAATCTGTTTCTTGCCGTCTTAGGTGGTCGTTGATCTGCTCCGTAACGAACCTTAGATTTGTCGTCTTCAGTGGTGTTCCGCAACGAACCTTAAATTTGTCATCTTTGGTGGTCGTTGATCTGCTCCGCAATGAACCTTAGATTTGTCAAGTTTACTGATTCGATTGACAACCTCAAGTTGAACCAACTTGAGTTTGAGAGGGAGGGTGTTAAGGAAATTATAATAGTTGCTATATTTCGTAGTTTAAGTATTTATGAAGTTTCTATATTTTGATATCTAGATAGTTTTGATAACTTTCATTATTTTATGATTTGTTTAGCTCTATAAATAAGAGCACTCTATTGTATTCAATTTGCACACATTAATACAATTCTTAGTCTCTTCTTTGAAATCTATCATGTTAAGGAAATTGGTCAGTTAAGGAAACTATCAGTTATGGCAACTCAATTGTAGGACAATTGACAAACGAATGTCCCGTTTTTTTGCAGTTTTTACAAGGGTGGGGGGCAGATTTAGGCCATGATTGAGTAGTTGCGAGGGCCACTTCTGATGAGGGGGCAAAGTTGACTAAGCCAAGCCGAGTTTCCTCAAACAAAATATCTTTAGCAGCTGTGTCAAGAGAAGGTAGTGGATCATGAGGCGGGAGGGCCGCACGGACTGATTCATATTCAGGGCGAAAAGCCATGAGAACTTAGATGAGATGAAGGTGGTCTTTGCTGATTTCGTCCTGTTGTAACTGGTTCCATATTGGTTGAATGAGTGCTAAAAATTCATTGATAAGTTGATCAGCTTCTTGGTCCAAACTGTTCAAAATGGTGAACAATTGATAATATTGTGCCAAACCAGATGTTTTGTATCTAACGGAAAAAAATCCCAAATTTCTTTAGCCGTCTCAAAATTAATAAACTGAATATGAATAGAGGGAGTAGATGTGTTACAGAACCAGGTGATGATATGATGATTCTTACTGTCCCAGTCGTCAAGTTGGTCAAGAAACTTGGCTTGTGTCTCCGTGGCATCCTTTTCTGGTTTAGGGTTGTCTCCCGTAACGATTCTCCAAAGTTTACGACCAATTAAAAAACTTTTAATTCGTTGGGACCAAAGTGATTAATTTGTACCATCAAGAATCATGGAGATAGGCTGCGAGACTTCAATTTTCTCCATCAAATAAGAAATTTGTCCGATTGTCGGATGACAGATTTGGTGCGCGGGCGACGACGGCGTGTCGGTCTGAAAAGTTTGTGCCCGTAGTCCCTGATGAAGAAACTTTACGGTAACAGAGCCTTTTTTCAACCCAAATTTCAATTTTCTCCAATTCTCGAGCAAGCCAAATTTAAGATTTCAAGACAAACTGTTTGGGGTGCAGGGCGAAACGGCGGCGCGAAGGATGATTTCGCGCTACGTCACGACAACAAGAGCAGAGTGCTGACTGCTGAGCGAGGAAGATAGTGCAGCGGTGGCGGTGAACAGATCTTTGCGGCGGCAGCGGCAGCAACAGAGGTGGCAACGTGTGTCTCAATGGCAGAACAGAGGCGAAGGAATAGAGGCGGCAGCGGTGGAACAGAGGCGATCAAACTGGTGGCGGTGGCTGTAGCTGGTGTGTAGAGGCTTGACAGTGTTGTGTCTCACACAACCAAAGAGGTCAGAGTCGTGTGTCTCGCACAACAAAAGAAACCCATCATTAGAGCTCTGATACCATATTAGTTTCTAAATGAAATACGTTTATTGTGTAATGATCTTGTGTACAAAGTAATCTATTATACATGTACAAGGCGTAGAAACTATTAATTACACGAGATACTACTTTCCATAACTGTTGAATATATTATTAAGTTTCCTTACCTGGCTAGTTACCTTAACAAATACTAGAGTCCTCAATCTCTTAATAAAAGCACCAACCAGCTTTGCTCTCATGTTTCAGTCTCTCCAGCCCAACAAAAAAGAAGAATGGAGAGGCAGGAGCTCAGTCCAGAGGAGGAGAAAACAAGCAGGCCTGAATCAGTTTTCAGTGTCGAATCATCGACAGTTCAAGTGAATGGCCATCAAAACACCAATGAAACAGTTGTTGCCTCTGCTCATACTATAGATCATGGTAAGTGATCAATTTGTCTCTTTAGCAAGGCCTCTCTCTTCTTCAATTATTTGTGGTTACAATTTACAACCAACATACTCGGATAGTTTTTCTGAATCATGTAAACTAAGGTATCTAGCAAGCTAGCTTGCGAGTTATTTTATTTGTCCTTGCCTTCTTGGTCCTCGAGTACCCGACGTTGTCTTCTGTTTTCAAAAGACTCGAACTAAAGATCTTGCTTAATGGACTTCAAGCTCATATTTATGCTTGCCGCTTTTTGATTCATCTCTTTCAGTGGTATTTAAGGCCTAAGATCTTCATGAGCCTTGTTAGTTTGAATTTGAGTTTTTTTTTTTATTGACTTGTCTAAAGCTGTGGTTGAATAACTCACTTAAAAAAATCTGCAGATTCATGGAGACAAGTTGGTGTTCTACTGGTGATAAGCTTCAACAATGGATACATTCTAACCTTCTCAAACCTCATTTTGGCCCCTTTAGGATGGGCTTGGGGTTCAGTTTGCTTGGTTGTATTTGGTGGATTCACTGCATATGCCAATTGGCTCTTGGCAGGATTTCACATTTTGGATGGTCAAAGGTTCATAAGATACAGAGATCTAATGGGATATGTATTTGGTGAGCCAATTTGGATAAGCTGTTCTTGTTGAGCCTAGTCATACATGCGAATCGAGACACCTTTTATTTTGTTTTTTGTGGTTTCTCAGTTGAATCTATTTTGCAGGAAAACAAATGTATTACATCACTTGGATTCTACAATATCTCTCTCTCGTCCTCTCCAACATGGGCTTCATACTAATTGGGGGGAGAGCATTAAAGGTATGCACATGCATGCATATGACATATACATCGTATGATAACAACAAAGCCTCAATTCCAAATTAATTAGAAATTGACTAAATAGATCAAATTTTTCCACTGCGCTCGAGATTTTAGACAAAAAAAATAAATAAATAAAAATTCAAGGAGTGGCTCTAAATCATATAGCAAAATTTTGAGTAAACAACAACAAAGCCTCAATCCAAAATTAGTTGGAATCGACTATATGGATCAAACTTTTCATTCCGATCAATTTACTGCACATAGACAAATGGAGTGAACAAAAAATAAATAAGCACACATATACACGCAGACACAGAGTTATTAATTCTTAAAGTGGTTTAATTTTTAATTTGCAGGAGATAGACTCTGAGTTGAGTGGCTCTACAATGAGGCTTCAATATTTCATCATAATAGCGGGCGTGGCGTACTTTGTGTTTTCATTTCTGGTGCCAAACATATCAGCAATGAGAGGGTGGCTAGGTTTATCAACTGTTGCAACTATAATTTATGTTGTTGGCTCAATGGTGATTCTAGGAAAAGATGGTAAGTAATCTTAAGAACCCTTTTTTTTTTTTTGGTGTACATTAAGAACCCTTTTTACTCTTCAGCATAGTTGAGTGAATACCACTATAAACATTTCCTGCATTATGTTAATAACTTCAAAACTACAATTTTGTCAGGGACATCAAACAAAAATAAAGACTACACTATTCAAGGAAAAAGTGAAGTAGACAAGGTTTTCAATGCATTTAGTAGCATTGCAACAATAGTTGTCTGCAACAGTTCTGGGTTGCTGCCAGAAATACAGGTAAAATTAAACACATGCTGTTAATTTAGAATGAACAAGAAAGAAAGCAAGAGACTGTAAATAAAGTGGAAGCTAGTCTTCTTGAATATTATTGATATCATCTGCAAAATTATTTCCATGGAAAACACAGTCGACTCTTCGCAGACCAGCAGTGAAGAACATGAAGAAAGCCTTGAGTTTGCAGTACACAGCCGGTCTTGCAGTATACTATGGAGTGACCATAACTGGATATTGGGCTCATGGTTCATCTGCTTCAGATTATATTCCCAAAGAGTTAAGTGGACCTAAATGGGCAAAGATTCTCATCAACTCTATGGTATTCCTACAGATTATTGTGTCGCAACATGTAAGCTTCTCTCATCTTATTCTCGATGTATATAAAGTTTATCTCTAACGAAGGGCCGATGCAAATTTCAATTAGCCTTTCATAGGAGATTTCATGATATAGGAATAGGACTCATACTTAACTAGCACGTCAAAGATCTAAAAACCTGAATAGTATCTTGAATCTTGCTTATTGATATCCTTACGACTCATTTGATCCAACAATAAACCACCCCTGCAATTTATTTCTATCTGTTTTTATCTTTCATTTATCGTAGAGTACTTTGCTCATAAGGATGTCAATGAACAAAATTTTGACGACCATTCCAAATCATATACTTCTCTGGTGAATCCTATAACAATCGAAAAGCTTGCATAACAAGATAAAAAAAAAGCAGGTAAGATTTTACTTACATGTGTTATGCTTGGAATCAGTTGTTTATCGCACCAGTACATGAAAATTTGGACACCAACTTCCTAAAAGTAGATGAGAGTACAATGGAGAATCTGCTTCGCCGTTGCATCCTGCGTGCACTGGTTTTCATAGTCAACACATTTGCAGCAGCTGCATTTCCTTTCATAGGGGACTTTGTCAGCTTACCCGGATCATTTGCACTCTTCCCCCTTACCTTTGTGTTCCCAAGCATGATTTTCATAAAGGTACACCATTGCAACGATAGAGTCTGCAGTTCAATGCATAAATATAGTTATAGCTATTAGAATAATCAGAACCTAAACTTCAATACCTTCTCCTTCAGGTGAGAGACAAAACAGCCAGAAAAGAGCAGAAGGTGTGGCACTGGGCCAACATTGTTGTGTTCTCCATACTGACTTTGGCAACTACAGTATCTGCACTCAGACTAATTGTCAAAAATGCCAGGACTTACCGTTTCTTTGCAGATACATGAATCTGTTGTGATTCGTCATCACTAAAGAATCATAGAAGTATAAAACAACAAATAAACATGATTGGTACACAAGATTTTCCATTTTTGATGGAAAGAATATTTCAAATCATTCTCCTTGCTGAACACCTAAAACAAGTGTAATTTAGTCTCAAAATTTCTACACTTCAACTTAAATAAACATAACCAATAGACCCTATCTAGTAATCATTCTTACTCGCTTGAATCCTCTGGATTTCATAAAACATGAAAGAGCCATAAGATCGCGCATTGGAAAACTAAAACAGAATTATATATACGAAGTAACATATCTAACATGCGCATGTTATAACCTAGCCTTCAAAACTTCCCACCTTGCACTCACATACTGGTTTCAAAGAGCTATTGTTCATTGTTGTGTTCTCCACACTGGCTTTGGCAACAACAGCATCTGCAGTCAGACTAATGGTCGAAAATGCCGGGACTTACCATTTCTTTGCAGATAAATGAGTCTCTATCTCAAGATAAAGAAAGAAACAAATAATTGACAAAAAATATGTACAATATGATGCAAATTTTGGTTTAGATCTTTATCGCATGTCATCACTGCTCATGTAGAAGTTTTTCATCTATTCATGTAAAATTAGTTCCTAAGCTTTACTCTGCAACCTACACAAGCATAATTGATAGATTTATTTCTTTTTTTGCGATTCATTCCTCTCCCTGTGAACCATCGCAGTTTTTTTGTGTGTGTGTGTGTGTGTGTGTGTGTGTGTGTGTAAGATCGTTACAGTTTCATTATGCATAGAAGTGCCATCAAATTGATAGGTAACAGTTGTACCTGCCTATAGCATTTATTTATTGGGAGGCAGATTGCATATCACAATAAACTATTCATGGGTTTCAATAATATAGGCCCCTTAAGGAGAACTCAGCATGATAATAGAAAGATATAAACAAATAAACAACTAATCCAATCAATTAAACTTCAAAAATCTGATAAATACTCCCTTCTCACATCAAGCAAACATGAGATGATTTTTTGAAAAAATGTCATTTACATTCGGCACTGCAAAGTTTTTAATAATAAAACTAGAGTTTAGTTGATGAAGGACCAGAAGAAGCAGTCCACCCTAGAGGAGTTTTTGCATTAGAAGACAAAAAAACTGAGTTTGATAGATGTTTTCATGCCTAAGTTGCTAGATCTAGGACAGCTCTTGGTCAAATTGTCATTGTGTTGAACATTATGACATGATGATGAGGATCACGATGACATCGATGCACCAAATACCTGCATGGTGTACAATGAGGTCCTTATTAAGTAAAATTAGAAACAAGATGATTTTTTTTTTTTTTTTTTTGGTTGGAAGTTCGTAAATAAACAACTGCAACTTACTCCGGCCAAGATGTCTTTCGAAAGTCGAGGTTTATTCATGGCCGATACGTCTGCAACCGGTTGCTTTTGTAGGAATTGGCGAACCACCTTTGATTGATGTTCCTCTATCTGTGTGTCAGAAGTCATGCCTGCTACTTCATTATTGATTTTCTGCTTCTGCATAATATTGCAGCATAAAACAAAACATATTCAGCAGGAGCATAATTAGCATCTCTTACTGAATGGCCTATAAAATGCCTACAACCTATAGGAGTTCAGATTATGAGGCACTAAGAAAGAGATTCTAGTTGTGAGACTTGAACCTCTTTGCTTTAAATTGAGCCGTGAATTACATTTTAAGGATTTAAGCAAAGGTCTTAATAGTTATGAGTCACAGTATGGTTTTATGAAACCATGAAACCAATTCAAACCTAATTGAGAGTGGTCAATTTTTATGCTTATACTAATATCTTGACATAACTTTTCTCAGTTACATAAACCTGGCATGAGGCGTAAAAGCAGGTTGAATGGCACATTTCATTTCATTGCAATGCAATATGGTTAATTGGTTATATTGTTAAATGCATTGCAATATTGATATTATTATATTGATATAGTCTAATTAAACCAAACATAAAAGAGTTGAAACCAATATATTAGTTTTTTCTTCTCTTAACCTAAATAGGTTAAGTGTTGCTCTAAACTAAATGCAGTTAGGTTTAGTTTTGATTTGAGTCAATATCCTAACTGTACCATGCACGCCTCAATCCCATTAGTCAGGGTTGATTATATGGAACAAAATTTTCCACCCCACTCGATTTAATGCAATTGATTTCATACTTTCATAATCTTTTAAATCATTCTCAATTAATACATCACATGTTATCTTGTCTAACTCTATACCGTTGAATTTCTTTAATTTCTAACGCGCGTCAAAGTTTTCGAATAGGGGCATTTGCAGGCAGTCTATAGATATGCCCAAACCACCGCAACCACCTTATTCCCTAATTTTTGCATCCATTGGTGCTACTCCAATTTTTCTTTGAATTTCGAGTTTCTTTTACTAGTATGTTCACAAGTTTTTATCATACATGCATCTAAGCATCCTCACTTTATACATGTGTTGTTTCTTTAGCGCCCAAGCGTTCACTTTCATTCATTAAGAAACATCTTCACTTACATAGCCAAAATACCTTAAGTCTAAACAACTATAACAATAAACACAAAATCAAGATGTCAAGTGAAGACGACACCTCAGGTTTCCAGAAGAATTATAGGTAAGTAGGTAACTTACTTTCTTTCGCTTTTTTTCTATATTAGTCAAAGCACGAGACTTGTCAACTTTAGAGAGGTAAAAATCCCGTTCCCTCTTAGCAGCAGATATTTCCAAAGCCAGCTTTTGGTCCCTAATAGCCTTCTTGTAAGCTGCAAGTCATACCAAGTAACTAACCAGTTAACACACAATCTTGACCATTAAATGCCTCAATATGTTTCATATAGCTCGTACCAAGTTCTTCCGTGAGATTATCCCATTTGAATTTACTCAAGTACTTAATGTTCCAAAGATCATAGTAAAACGACGATCTCTTCCTCCCACCTAACATGAATAAAAGCAATAAATTAATGAAAAAACAGATAAAATTAAACAGGTAAATAAGTTTTAGCCAAGAAAGTTCATTGTCCGCATAAAAAAGAAGAATACCAAACAAAGTTAGAATATGAAAATTATTCATATACTAAAACAGTTAATGGGTATTAAAATCAAACGCTATCTATATCTCCTTCATGAAGCAGAACTCGAGAATCTAATGACCAAAAACAGTTCAAAAGATATCCTAACAAAACAAACTGAGGAATATAGATAGCATAGCAGAAAAGAACAACAAAAAGTTATAGATCATGTTGTGAACAGAAATATATTATATACCTATCTGCTCTCCATTTAGCATGTTAGCAACTTTCTTTGCAACACTTTTCTTAGCAAATTCAACCCACCTATACGCCACAAAAAACACAAATCAAATGCTTTAAGACAATTAAAACAACCTCCAAAGAAAGCATTTGAATCATAGGAATAAGCGCAAAACTTAGGAAAGGAGACATTTTGGATTTTATAAAAGAATTTCCAGAATCACGAGCCGCTTAGTAGGGCACCAAGAAATCACAATGCTTGGAATCAGAATATACACACCCTTCTGAAAATTCTTGACCTCGAAATTTACCAGCTTGTTTACGATGAGCTTGGGCAACAGGATCTATCAGTAAAAATAAAATAGTTACAATTTCATGTTCAATTTCTATAAAATAATAAATAACAACAACAACAACAACAACAACAAGCCTCAGTCCCAAATTAATTGAAGTCGGCTACATGGATCAAGCTCTTCCATTGTGCTCGATTAAGTGCAATTCGCTAGGTGGGAATGCCCCAACGTTTATATGTGTTCGATCCATTATATGTGTCAACCCATCACACCCCTCCTCCATTTTTCAAGAGTGGAAGATGGGCTTGGGGCCTCCCTCCCCCATTTTTCAGTAAGAATAATGTGTTTGGGACCTCCATTACCCATTTTCTGAAATAGAAAATGGGCATAAGAGTCCTCCTCCTTTATTTGGACTTGGGACTAACCATGTAGTGCATAGTGTTCTGCATAGGTGGAGTTCATAAAATAATAAACGAGGAAGAAAAAAAGGACCAAGTAAGCGAGCCTGACTATTCCCATAAACCCGTGTGACCCGAATGAAACTAGAAAAGGCAGAGAAAACTAATTACTTTCAGGAGTGAGATAGATTCGTTGTATTTCTCCGTACTGAGAAAGTATCTGTTGAAGCTTAAGGGGATTCATGTGTGGAGGAACCCGACTCAAATAACAGACTCCGCGCTTGTCGGCGACGGCGGCCTCCTTCAACAAAAGACTCTTCCTTTTATTTCTTCCTTGTGATTTCGCAACGTCGGCTTCTACATTTAGTGTGGCTTCGTCCATGGAAGGACCGGGTTCATCTAACTCTTTCTCCGTCATTGTAGGAACAATGACAAATCAAACGCAACACTGAAACGAAATTAGAACAAAATTTTACAGCCATCACATGAACATACACGCGAAGACACCAAACCCTAGAAGTACAATTGAATTGGGGGTTTTGTGAGAGACAGAGTGACGACGGTGTTCGAAACTTCGAATTGACGAGCAAACAATCAGATTAAGACTTGGTAGCAGCTCTTAAACAGAAGATTTGAAGGAAGAACTCACCGATCGAAGACGTCGAGTCGGTCGGCAGGTTCCCGCGTAAACTGAGACGAGCGACTGAGAAAGCGAGATGGGTTTCAGCCTTTCAGGGTTTTAGATGGAACACCTATAACTGACGCATTCAAATTATAGTGAAATGTCTGAACTGCCCCCAATTTAGGTTTTTGTGACGAACCAGTTGTGTCACCAGAAGGTGCCATTTAAGTTTTGGTATGGTAATGATAATCTAACATTCAAAGTGACGAAGACTTGCTACGGAATGACATAAATTTGATTCTATAGGACTCTATACCTAGTCTTATATCATTGTGTAACAAATGTATGTACCCAAAAAATGTTAAAAATCATTATATATATATATATATATATTATCTTTATAAAAAAAAAAGCTTTATTTTTAACGTCAACGCTCACTATGTGAAATTCACGTGTTAATTGATTGAGTTTTTCTTTCACTAGGCTAATCAAATAAGTTGTTTCGATTCATTATTCTTGCCATATCTCTTTCTATGCCCTCCCCTCCTCTTTCTCTTCGTCTTCACTCTCTCAACTAACATCAAAGTCTAAATTGTAAATTAGTCGGGTCTTTCTCTTTATATATATATATATACGATGCCTCCATCAATTCAGATTTAAGCTTTCACTCGGCTTGATTTAACCTATTTTAAAAAAAAAATAAAGTAAGAAACAAATTAATTAAATTAAATTGAGACTGAAGAAAAAAAAAGGAAAAAACTAATTAAATAAAAGAGAGTTTTTTTTAAGGGGAGAGCAAATTAAAGAACAAATATGGAGGTATCCATATCATTTCATTTATTCAAATCGAGTTATACACATTGACTTTGGAATTGTAACATTCGTAATTAGTTCTGGTGGGCTAAAACACCATCACTCTTAATTACAACTTCTTGTGCTTTGGTATGGCCGCGTCATATATACTAGTACCTTGCAATGGATGTTGAATAGCTTGGAGCCTCTGGAGGAAAGTCTGGTTTCGAACACCGGACCAATCGAAACTCAACACGCCGAAGGGTTCGTCCACGTCAGCTTTTCCCTGTCTCAAATAATAACTCCCTTGAAGCCCCCATACAGCCCAGTCCAAGTCCAGTTTAGCCATCAAACCGAACAAGCATTCGGAGTACCTATTGTCATTCTCATTACTGCCTGTCTCATCGATCCCAAACTCACTAACAAACAATGGCCACCCTTGACTCAACAAGAAGAGTGCTCTGCTCTTCAACCTGTTCACCACATTTCTACACACTCGGTTTGGGTTTCCATATGGCCAAGCATTCCCATCTGAGAACTTGTACCAGTGTAGCTCAAACACTAGTTTTCCATTATATGTTAGGCTCACTGGTCTGCTGCCTAGAAAGCTAAGATCGTTATCGAAGTTCAGCCCCGAAAGTATCGTGAGCACGTGTGGGTTCGCCGCGTGCACCCTTTCGGCTCCTTCTTGCATGTACCTACGTACACAGTTCAATTGTTTTGCAAGATATAGTTATATGATTAGTCTATTTTGACAAATGCTAAATATGTTAGTTTATGAGGTAGGATATATTTTTAGGCCAATGTTATGTTAAAGAATTAATTATAATACACCCAGTTTTTTCTTTTAATTAGATACGCTTATTATATTCTCATATATTCCGTGACAGAACCGAAAAATCAAATTAGTAACGCAATTTATTAACTATAAGAGGTCCCGACCATCAGGCGGAAATGTAGTGAAGAGTGAAGAGTGTGAAGTGTGAACTAGTTGTGCCGTGTGTATGTGCACATACACTTGCTTGTACCAAGTGGTGACGTCCTGGCCATGCCCTCTGAGCTCATTCCTAAGGCTCATGCCTACCACATTTTGTGTGTTGTTGAACAATGTTGCCATCTTTGCTAACCCTTCGAGCCACTGCTCTGGATTGAAGTACTCGTCCCCGAAGAAACCATTCCCATCCCTCCCACTGCAGCACCAACCAGGCACGCTTATGTGGTTGTCCAGTATCACCATCAAATTGTTCTCTCCGAGCTTCCTCACCACCCACTACAAAAACAAAAACAACAACAACAACATAGTCTCAGTCCCAACTTAATTCGGGTCGGCTAACTCACTACAAAAACATTCATTTATAATCATCAATGAGATTTTGTGCTACACATAATTAGTCCCCCAAAGAAATTTATAAATCAAACCTAATTAATCAGGAATATATGCATGCCCCGATTAAGTACTTGTGGAATTAATTAGTCAAATCTATTAAGGAGGGGCCGCAAAAGAATGACAATGACATGGTTGTTAAAAAAGTAGATCAAATAAATGCACGCTGACTCTTGTAAGATTAGTCGAACCTAGCTAGGAGTCTCTCAAACTAACATATATACATGAAAAACTCATAAATATCATGACATGAGATCCATCCACATAAATAGTACCTGAAAAGCTTGGATGAGGCTTAAATTGATGATGGAAGGGTTGTTGTCGGCAATGCCGGTTAAGGAGTCACTCAAGCCAAGGTTACAAAAGGATTGTTGAACGGTGAGAGATGAGATTGAGTCGTTGGTGGCCAAGTAGAGAGGCCATGTGAGGCGAACGCAGTTAAATCCCATCTCCACAATCTCCTTCGCAATAGCATCGAAGGGTCTCTTGTTCAGTCCCTCTGCGAGCACAGGTTCAAGGTGAGAAGGCCAGTTCACACAAGCCAGCTTCACTCGGTCTCCTCTATCGTTCACAATCCATCTAGAGTTGGTGTGAAGACTCATGATCATAGGCTGAGTTTGTGTTACAATCATCATTAATAGGAGTAGTGATGAAGACAAGAGAGTGGTGTTCTTCTTGGTGATGATCATCATTTTTTATTTTGATGTGATGAGTATGAGTTGATGAGAGCATTATTAATATATAAGAGAGTGTATGAAAAGAGGGAATAAGTTTTTGGGTGCAGTAATGCAATGTAATTAATAAGGGAAATCTTTTTGTAGTTGCATTGTTGCTCATCTCGATCAGTCTAGCTACTAGATCATCCCCTGAGGAAAGGGAAATCCACGGATATTGTTAACAATAGTAGTCATGAATATTAATAATAGGCTATCAACTTAGCCTTCATGATCCATTAATGTCGAGTCTCAAGTTGGTCAATGTCCCGATGAACTTGAGTTGTCGGAGGATCTAATTAATTTAACTTGGACTTGAGGGGAGTGTTAATATTAGTCCTACACTTGTTTAATTTATTATATATTAAAAACTGTTTAATTTAAATTACATAATTAAATATATATAATATATATAAATGGGTGGGTCCGGGTCAAACCCGACCCGGTCCAACCGGATCCGGTTCGACCCGACCCGGTCCAGCTGGACTCGGGTCGGTTTGACCCGATCCTCAACGGGTCAGGGTCGGTTCGACCCGACCTTCATGGGTTCGGGTCGACCCGACCCGTTGTCCCCTTCTTCTTCTTCGCGGAGCTTCTGCTTCTGCATAAATTTTTTTTTTTTTTTTTTTTCTTTGCCAGGCGTTCGGACTTTGGCGTCCATCCCCAAACCATCAGAAGTTGATGGTAGGGGAGACCCCCTGCCATCTTCTTCCTCACGCCTTTCGGCCATGGAGGCCGAGCCTTCCATGGCCGAACATGGCGGCCAACAACGACAACCCAAACAACAACAACAACAGCAACGACAGTAGCAACAACAACGCGAGATCAACTCACCTTCGACTGTCGATCTCTTTCTCTCTCCCGATCTCTCTCTCACCGCCAATCTCTTCTTCTCGGCTCTTCTTTCTTTCCTTCTCTTCTCTGCGTTTCTTCTCTCTGTTGCGTTTTTGTTTGGTCTTTTTGTCTTTTTGTCTCTATATATATATATATTGAAGATCAAAATGACCCATCATGTATATATAGATATGTGGTGTATATAGTAGGTGATGTGGCCTCTTAGGGTCCACATCCCCTTATGATTTTTTTTTTTCAAATGCAATTCGCTAAACTTACCCCAAATTTCTGCTACCCTCGCCCACGTACACACGATTCGAGCTGTGCGATTAGCTCGCGTCAGATTCAAATACTGTAAACATCTTAAGTAAGCCTACACATATACAAGACTCTAAGCAAACAACACAACAAATATAACATTTACCTCGCCACCGCGCGTCGCCGGTAATGACACGTATCGCGTTGCGGGCCCCGCGTCACGGGTCATTGTGTCATAATTAACGAATTAAATGTGCATTAATTATTGGGCCGTGACAATATATATATATATATATCTATATATATATCTATTATCTTTATAAAAAAAAGGTTTAAACGGTTGCTTTCAACGTCAATGCTCACCACGTGATTACGTTAATTGAGTTTTTCTTTCACTAGCCTAATCAAATAAGTTGTTTCGGTTAATTATTCTTGCCCTATCTCTCTCTCTGCCCTCACCTCCTCTTTCTTTTCGTCTTCACTCTCTCAACTATAACATCAAAGTCTAAATTCTGAATTAGTCGAGTCTCTCTATATATATATATATCTGACGTCTCCATCAATTCAAATTTAAACTTTCACTTGGCTTGATTTAACCTTTTTTTTAAAAAAAAAATATAAAGTAAGAAACAAATTAATTAAATTAAATTGAGACTGACGAAAAAAAAAAAACTAATTAAATAAAAGAGAGTTTTTTTTAAGGGGAGAGCAAATTAAAGAACAAATATGGAGGTATCCATATCATTTCATTTATTCAAATCGAGTTATACACATTGACTTTGGAATTGTAACATTCGTAATTAGTTCTGGTGGGCTAAAACACCATCACTCTTAATTACAACTTCTTGTGCTTTGGTATGGCCGCGTCATATATACTAGTACCTTGCAATGGATGTTGAATAGCTTGGAGCCTCTGGAGGAAAGTCTGGTTTCGAACACCGGACCAATCGAAACTCAACACGCCGAAGGGTTCGTCCACGTCAGCTTTTCCCTGTCTCAAATAATAACTCCCTTGAAGCCCCCATACAGCCCAGTCCAAGTCCAGTTTAGCCATCAAACCGAACAAGCATTCGGAGTACCTATTGTCATTCTCATTACTGCCTGTCTCATCGATCCCAAACTCACTAACAAACAATGGCCACCCTTGACTCAACAAGAAGAGTGCTCTGCTCTTCAACCTGTTCACCACATTTCTACACACTCGGTTTGGGTTTCCATATGCCCAAGCATTCCCATCTGAGAACTTGTACCAGTGTAGCTCAAACACTAGTTTTCCATTATATGTTAGGCTCACTGGTCTGCTGCCTAGAAAGCTAAGATCGTTATCGAAGTTCAGCCCCGAAAGTATCGTGAGCACGTGTGGGTTCGCCGCGTGCACCCTTTCGGCTCCTTCTTGCATGTACCTACGTACACAGTTCAATTGTTTTGCAAGATATAGTTATATGATTAGTCTATTTTGACAAATGCTAAATATGTTAGTTTATGAGGTAGGATATATTTTTAGGCCAAT
Source organism: Stephania yunnanensis (assembly GCA_039657365.1). Taxonomy (NCBI): domain Eukaryota; kingdom Viridiplantae; phylum Streptophyta; class Magnoliopsida; order Ranunculales; family Menispermaceae; genus Stephania; species Stephania yunnanensis. The sequence continues at coordinate 53,217,602 of CM077589.1, read as the reverse complement.
GTTATGTTAAAGAATTAATTATAATACACCCAGTTTTTTCTTTTAATTAGATACGCTTATTATATTCTCATATATTCCGTGACAGAACCGAAAAATCAAATTAGTAACGCAATTTATTAACTATAAGAGGTCCCGACCATCAGGCGGAAATGTAGTGAAGAGTGAAGAGTGTGAAGTGTGAACTAGTTGTGCCGTGTGTATGTGCACATACACTTGCTTGTACCAAGTGGTGACGTCCTGGCCATGCCCTCTGAGCTCATTCCTAAGGCTCATGCCTACCACATTTTGTGTGTTGTTGAACAATGTTGCCATCTTTGCTAACCCTTCGAGCCACTGCTCTGGATTGAAGTACTCGTCCCCGAAGAAACCATTCCCATCCCTCCCACTGCAGCACCAACCAGGCACGCTTATGTGGTTGTCCAGTATCACCATCAAATTGTTCTCTCCGAGCTTCCTCACCACCCACTACAAAAACAAAAACAACAACAACAACATAGTCTCAGTCCCAACTTAATTCGGGTCGGCTAACTCACTACAAAAACATTCATTTATAATCATCAATGAGATTTTGTGCTACACATAATTAGTCCCCCAAAGAAATTTATAAATCAAACCTAATTAATCAGGAATATATGCATGCCCCGATTAAGTACTTGTGGAATTAATTAGTCAAATCTATTAAGGAGGGGCCGCAAAAGAATGACAATGACATGGTTGTTAAAAAAGTAGATCAAATAAATGCACGCTGACTCTTGTAAGATTAGTCGAACCTAGCTAGGAGTCTCTCAAACTAACATATATACATGAAAAACTCATAAATATCATGACATGAGATCCATCCACATAAATAGTACCTGAAAAGCTTGGATGAGGCTTAAATTGATGATGGAAGGGTTGTTGTCGGCAATGCCGGTTAAGGAGTCACTCAAGCCAAGGTTACAAAAGGATTGTTGAACGGTGAGAGATGAGATTGAGTCGTTGGTGGCCAAGTAGAGAGGCCATGTGAGGCGAACGCAGTTAAATCCCATCTCCACAATCTCCTTCGCAATAGCATCGAAGGGTCTCTTGTTCAGTCCCTCTGCGAGCACAGGTTCAAGGTGAGAAGGCCAGTTCACACAAGCCAGCTTCACTCGGTCTCCTCTATCGTTCACAATCCATCTAGAGTTGGTGTGAAGACTCATGATCATAGGCTGAGTTTGTGTTACAATCATCATTAATAGGAGTAGTGATGAAGACAAGAGAGTGGTGTTCTTCTTGGTGATGATCATCATTTTTTATTTTGATGTGATGAGTATGAGTTGATGAGAGCATTATTAATATATAAGAGAGTGTATGAAAAGAGGGAATAAGTTTTTGGGTGCAGTAATGCAATGTAATTAATAAGGGAAATCTTTTTGTAGTTGCATTGTTGCTCATCTCGATCAGTCTAGCTACTAGATCATCCCCTGAGGAAAGGGAAATCCACGGATATTGTTAACAATAGTAGTCATGAATATTAATAATAGGCTATCAACTTAGCCTTCATGATCCATTAATGTCGAGTCTCAAGTTGGTCAATGTCCCGATGAACTTGAGTTGTCGGAGGATCTAATTAATTTAACTTGGACTTGAGGGGGAGTGTTAATATTAGTCCTACACTTGTTTAATTTATTATATATTAAAAACTGTTTAATTTAAATTACATAATTAAATATATATAATATATATAAATGGGTGGGTCCGGGTCAAACCCGACCCGGTCCAACCGGATCCGGTTCGACCCGACCCGGTCCAGCTGGACTCGGGTCGGTTTGACCCGATCCTCAACGGGTCAGGGTCGGTTCGACCCGACCTTCATGGGTTCGGGTCGACCCGACCCGTTGTCCCCTTCTTCTTCTTCGCGGAGCTTCTGCTTCTGCATAAATTTTTTTTTTTTTTTTCTTTGCGAGGCGTTCGGACTTTGGCGTCCATCCCCAAACCATCAGAAGTTGATGGCAGGGGAGACCCCTGCCATCTTCTTCCTCACGCCTTTCGGCCATGGAGGCCGAGCCTTCCATGGCCGAACATGGCGGCCAACAACGACAACCCAAACAACAACAACAACAGCAACGACAGTAGCAACAACAACGCGAGATCAACTCACCTTCGACTGTCGATCTCTTTCTCTCTCCCGATCTCTCTCTCACCGCCAATCTCTTCTTCTCGGCTCTTCTTTCTTTCCTTCTCTTCTCTGCGTTTCTTCTCTCTGTTGCGTTTTTGTTTGGTCTTTTTGTCTTTTTGTCTCTATATATATATATATTGAAGATCAAAATGACCCATCATGTATATATAGATATGTGGTGTATATAGTAGGTGATGTGGCCTCTTAGGGTCCACATCCCCTTATGATTTTTTTTTTTCAAATGCAATTCGCTAAACTTACCCCACGAGCTGCTACCTCGGGCCCACGTCGGCACACGATTCGAAGCGCGTCCCCGCTCGTCTCTGCAGTATCTCGCATACTCGTAAACGACTTAGTAGCTTCTACACATATACAAGACACACTCAAGCAAACAACACAACAAATATAACATTTACCTCGCCACCGCGCTCGCCGGTAATGACACGTATCGCATCGTGGAGTCCCACGTCACGGTCATTCGTTATTGCCATAATTAACGAATTAAACGCATTAATTATGGGGTAAGTGACAATATATATATATATATATCTATATATATATCTATTATCTTTATAAAAAAAAGGTTTAAACGGTTGCTTTCAACGTCAATGCTCACCACGTGATTACGTTAATTGAGTTTTTCTTTCACTAGCCTAATCAAATAAGTTGTTTCGGTTAATTATTCTTGCCCTATCTCTCTCTCTGCCCTCACCTCCTCTTTCTTTTCGTCTTCACTCTCTCAACTATAACATCAAAGTCTAAATTCTGAATTAGTCGAGTTATATATATATATATCTGACGTCTCCATCAATTCAGATTTAAACTTTCACTCGGCTTGATTTAACCTATTTTTTTTTTTAAAAATATAAAGTAAGAAACAAATTAATTAAATTAAATTGAGACTGAAGAAAAAAAAAAAACTAATTAAATAAAAGAGTTTTTTTTAAGGGGAGAGCAAATTAAAGAACAAATATGGAGGTATCCATATCATTTCATTTATTCAAATCGAGTTATACATATTGACTTTGGAATTGTAACATTCGTAATTAGTTCTGGTGGGCTAAAACACCATCACTCTTAATTACAACTTCTTGTGCTTTGGTATGGCCGCGTCATATATACTAGTACCTTGCAATGGATGTTGAATAGCTTGGAGCCTCTGGAGGAAAGTCTGGTTTCGAACACCGGACCAATCGAAACTCAACACGCCGAAGGGTTCGTCCACGTCAGCTTTTCCCTGTCTCAAATAATAACTCCCTTGAAGCCCCCATACAGCCCAGTCCAAGTCCAGTTTAGCCATCAAACCGAACAAGCATTCGGAGTACCTATTGTCATTCTCATTACTGCCTGTCTCATCCATCCCAAACTCACTAACAAACAATGGCCACCCTTGACTTAACAAGAAGAGTGCTCTGCTCTTCAACCTGTTCACCACATTTCTACACACTCGGTTTGGGTTTCCATATGCCCAAGCATTCCCATCTGAGAACTTGTACCAGTGTAGCTCAAACACTAGTTTTCCATTATATGTTAGGCTCACTGGTCTGCTGCCTAGAAAGCTAAGATCGTTATCGAAGTTCAGCCCCGAAAGTATCGTTAGCACGTGTGGGTTCGCCGCGTGCACCCTTTCGGCTCCTTCTTGCATGTACCTACGTACACAGTTCAATTGTTTTGCAAGATATAGTTATGTGATTAGTCTATTTTGACAAATGCTAAATATGTTAGTTTATGAGGTAGGATATATTTTTAGGCCAATGTTATGTTAAAGAATTAATTATAATACACCCAGCTTTTTGTTTTAATTAGATATGCTTATTATATTCTCATATATTCCATGACAGAACCAGAAAATCAAATTAGTAACACAATTTATTAACTATAAGAGGTCCCGACATCGGGCAGAAATGTAGTGAAGAGTGAAGAGTGTGAAGTGTGAACTAGTTGTGCCGTGTGTATGTGCACACACACTTACTTGTACCAAGTGGTGACGTCCTGGCCATGCCCTCTGAGTTCATTCCTAAGGCTCATGCCTACCACATTTTGTGTGTTGTTGAACAATGTTGCCATCTTTGCTAACCCTTCGAGCCACTGCTCTGGATTGAAGTACTCGTCCCCGAAGAAACCGTTCCCATCCCTCCCACTGCAGCACCAACCAGGCACGCTTATGTGGTTGTCCAGTATCACCATCAAATTGTTCTCTCCGAGCTTCCTCACCACCCACTACAAAAACAAAAACAACAACAACAACATAGCCTCGGTCCCAACTTAATTCGGGTCGGCTAACCCACTACAAAAACATTCATTTATAATCATCATTCATCAATGAGATTTTGTGCTACACATAATTAGTCCCCCGAAGAAATTTATAAATCAAACCTAATTAATCAGGAATATATGGCCCGATTAAGTACTTGTGGAATTAATTAGTCAAATCTATTAAGGAGGGGCCGCAAAAGAATGACAATGACATGGTTGTTAAAAGAGTAGATCAAATAAATGCACGTGGTAGGGTTTGACTGACTCTTGTAAGATTAGTCAAACCTAGCTAGGAGTCTCTCATACTAATATATGTACATGAAAAATTCATAAATATCATGACATGAAATCCATCCATATAAATAGTACCTGAAAAGCTTGGATGAGGCTTAAATTGATGATGGAAGGGTTGTTGTCGGCAATGCCGGTTAAGGAGTCACTCAAGCCAAGGTTACGAAAGGATTGTTGAACGGTGAGAGATGAGATTGAGTCGTTGGTGGCCAAGTAGAGAGGCCATGTGAGGCGAACGCAGTTAAATCCCATCTCCACAATCTCCTTCGCAATAGCATCGAAGGGTCTCTTGTTCAGTCCCTCTGCGAGCACAGGTTCAAGGTGAGAAGGCCAGTTCACACAAGCCAGCTTCACTCGGTCTCCTCTATCGTTCACAATCCATCTAGAGTTGGTGTGAAGACTCATGATCATAGGCTGAGTTTGTGTTACAATCATCGTTAATAGGAGCAGTGATGAAGACAAGAGAGTGGTGTTCTTCTTGGTGATGATCATCATTTTTTATTTTGATGTGATGAGTATGACTTGATGAGAGCATTATTAATCTATAAGAGAGTGTATGAAAAGAGGGAATAAGTTTTGGGGTGCAGTAATGCAATGTAATTAATAAGGGAAATCTTTTTGTAGTTGCATTGTTGCTCATCTCGATCAGTCTAGCTACTAAATCATCCCCTGAGGAAAGGGAAATCCACGGATATTGTTAACAATAGTAGTCATGAATATTAATAATAGGCTATCAACTTAGCCTTCATGATCCATTAATGTCGAGTCTCAAGTTGGTCAATGTCCCGATATGAACTTGAGTTGTCGGAGGATCTGATTAATTTAACTTGGACTTGAGGGGGAGTGTTAATATTAGTCCTACACTCGTATTCAAATGAGTATTGAGTGCGTTAAAAATTGGGATGCGTGACACTATCTGGCTTTGACATTTTGGTGTGTACTGCTTACTCCAACTTAAGCCCCGCTCAAACTCAATGCTCGCCTCCGTCACTTGAATTTGGACATTCCATCTTACAAAATCTAATAGATGTCATTAAGTGCCTTGTAGGTCTCCCATCTTACAAAATCATATTGAGTGTTTTATTGAAATGCATGTGTCTTGTGGTGTGACATGCATTGTTATTGTCATTCTAGTATTTTTCCAGTGATATCTTCCAGATTCCAACAGATTTAGCATTCATTCTTAAATGGATCTATGTAATATGGAGGTATATATGCATATCATTTAATTTATTGAAACCAAGTTATACACAATTGAAATTGGATTTGTATGATCGCAATATTTTAGAATGGTCACCCTACATTAATTCTTGCAGGATCTCCTCTCTCCTTTTGAAAACACTAGCACTCTTAGAACTTCTTGTGCTGTTAACCATTTTGAACCACTGATTTGCTGGATCGCAGGTATGATCGTCGTCGTCATTCGGGCATTCGCATGGCTTAGCGACGATTGCAGCATTGGCTCCGACATCCAAGCACACCGAAGTGCTATCGGCGAGTCTAGAAGATAACTGCATTCGAGACATGGATACGATCTCCCAACTTGCACTAGAGCTGCTGCAAACCTTGCTTAGTGTGACTGGCTCCCCTGGCCCTTGTGCTTGAACACACAACTCCGTGTTGATGGATGTTAGAGTGCTCGTTTGTTGTGATTTGTTGTACGCCCATGCCTCGGCGTCTAAGCACGAACCCAGCACTAGTTGTGGTTGTGCCTCACTTGTTGTGATTACACAAAGTCCGCTTAATGGATGGAACATTATGTCATATGGATTCACCTTGGTTACACCAGGCCCTGCATGCATATATAGTCGTTGTGCACTTCTTCATTATAACTAGTTAGGTTGCACTCAACAATTATAGCTTAATTTGTTTGGCACGATTAGCAAGTAATCTATCTGGAAGCTGCTGAAAAATTAGTAGTTTATAATCTAGAAATTGAACGCTATCTACCTCCTATATCATTTAAAGTTTTAGGATTAATTAATTAATCTAGATTGCTTAAAAACAATTTACTTAGATAAACACAACCATTTGATATCAAAGAAGCTTATACTAAAAGTTATGCATATATACCTTGAAATGGGGGTTGAATAGCTTGGAGCCTCTGGAGGAAGGTCTTGTTTCGAGGTCGGGACCAATCGAAACTCAACACGCCGAACGTTTCATCCAACTCAACTGTCCCCTGTCTAAGGTAATAACTCCCTTGAAGGCCCCAAACAGCCCAGTCCAAGTCCAGTTCAGCCATCAAACCAAACATGCAGTTGGAGTACCTATTGTCATTCTCATTACTGCCTGTCTCATCAATCCCAAACTCACTAACAAACAATGGCCACCCATGACTTAGCAAGAAGAGTGCTCTGCCCTTCAAGCTGTTCACCACATTTCTACACACTTGGTTTGGGTTTCCAGATGCCCATGCACTCCCATCTGAGAACCCATACCAGTGTAGCTCAAACACTAGTTTTCCATTATATGTTAGGCTCACTGGTCGGTTGCCTAGAAAGCCAAGATCATTGTCAAAGCTCAGGCCGGAGAGTATGGTGAGCACGTTTGGGTTCGCCGAGTGCACCCTTTCGGCTCCTTCTTGCATGTACCTATGGTTCAATGAAAAGGCACCAGAGTTAAATAAGTATCATATATTACACTGGTAGAGTTTTTTTTCTCTCTTTGTTTAAAGTTGCGTTTAAAATTGCTACGGATTGCATAACTAACATGAACTAATTTAGAACCGTATTGAAGAGGTTCTGCAAAAGTTGAAGCAATTACAAAATTAAAGCGTGAAATAAATGTGAATTAATGAATGAAGAGTGTCATGCATGAACTAGCTAGCTAGTACCACACACTTACTTAAACCAAGTGGGGACGTTTTGGCCGGGGCCTCTCAGTTCATTCCTAAGGCTCATGCCTACCACGTTTTGTGTGTTGTTGAACAATGTCGCCATCTTCGCTAGCCCTTCGAGCCACTGCTCTGGATCGAAGTACTCGTCCCCGAAGAAACCATTCCCATCACTCCCACTGCAGCACCAACCAGGCACGCTTAGGTGGTTGTCCAATATCACCATCACATTGTTCTCTCCAAGCTTCCTCACCACCCACTACGTACATTCATTAATAATCATCATCAAAATTAGTTCCCAGAGAAATTTTGTCTCCAAAGGATAAAAAGTGTAACTACTATATATACATTGTCACAAAATAAAATAAAAATGTACTCACTCAAACATATATATATATAATTACCAAGCAAATCATGACATAAATTTACAAAAGATGTATACATACTTATAGTTAATTAATCACCTGATAAGCTTGGATGAGAGTTAGATTAGTGATGGAAGGGTTGTTGAGGGCAATGCCGGCTAAGGAGTCATTCAAGCCTAAGTTGTGAAAAGACTGTTGAACAGTGAGAGATGAGAATGAGTCGTTGGTGGCCAAGTAGAGAGGCCACGTGAGGCGAACGCAGTTAAATCCCATCTCCACAATCTCCTTCGCGATGCCATCTAAGGGTCTCTTGTTTAGTCCCTCTGCGAGCACTGGTTGAAGGTGCGACGGCCAGTTCACGCAAGCTAGCTTCACTCGGTTGCCACTCTCGTCGACAATCCATCTAGAGTCGGTGTGAAGACGCATTGGCCGAGTTTGTGTTACAAACATCATTAACATGAGTAGCACTAGTACTAGTAGTGAACAAGACATCTTAATTAATTTTTTGATTTTGATGTGATGAATGAATTAACAAGTTGTTCACTGGCTGGCCGGGCATATATAGGAGTAGTACACATGGAAGAGAGAGCATGAAAAGAGGGAAAGAGTTAGGTGAGCATTAGTGGTGCAATTAATGTCATTACAATGAGAGGAGTGAGAGAGAGAGAGAGACCAATTTAAGTTTGCTGGTTTTCTTTTTTAAGATGGTGTGCTGATCTAGCTAAGGAGGTGTTTTTAGGAAAGGAAAATCCAGGAATATTGATTGTAATGAATGCTGCGCGTGTGGGAAATGCTGAAACTTGAAACGTAACGCATGTACATATTTCAAATGGGTAATGCTATTTGGACTCGTGAGTCCGGACTCAAAACTTTTTTTAATTTCAAATACATCCTCCAACAATTAATGAAGCAATCATAATCACTTGTAAAATTTCTTTGATAGCCCTTAAATATTTACAAAAATTTTAAACACCTCCCTATGAGTTCGGACTCGTGAGTCCAAGTAGATTTATTGATTTCAAATAGCTTTACCAAAAATTAGTAAATTTACTTGAACTCATGAGTCCGGACTCATAGAGTGGTTTTTAAAATTTTTGTAAATATTTAAGAGGTATAATAGAAATTTTACAAGTGATTATGGTTGTTTCATTAATTGCTCAATGATGTATTTGAAATTAAAAAAAATTTTGAGTCCGGACTCACGAGTCCAAATAGCATTACCCACCAAAAATATATTTATATCATCCACGCTGATACACCGAGCCAAATTTTGTACAAGATAACTAACCATTATCTTGGCATGATGGTTGAGAACGACACTACAAAAAAATAGCAAATCAGAAACGGAATTAGAAACGGAAATAAGTTCCGTTTCTAAATCAGAAACGGAATTAGAAACGGAATAAGTTCCGTTTCTAAATTAAAAAATTAGCGACGGAATTGAGACGGAAACATTCAGAGACGGATTTGAGACGGATCAGAGACGGAATTAGAGACGGAATTAGAGACGGATTTAAATTCGTCTCTTGAAAAATGGCGCCAACATTCCCACCAAATTTTTCATTTCTTATGACCGTTCATCATTCCTCGAGATTTGTATGTGCTTGGATCATGGCACCCCCTCCTCTTTCCCCCCCCAACAAAACACCCGAAATCCCTAAATCAGTCTCACGAAAAAACCCCAAATACCTAAATCTGTCTCTCCGTCTCGTCCAAAATCATTCGATCGTCTCGTCCCCAAACGTCCATCCCGTTCGATCGTCTCGTCTCTCCGTCGGTCGTGCTACCTGGTCTCTCTGCTGTCTCTGGTCTCGCCGTCTCTCTGGTCTCTCCGTCTCGTCGCGCCGGTCTCCGTCATCGGCCCTCAACTCTCGCTCTCTCTGGTCTCTGATTTCGTTTCTATTCGCATTTGTAGTTTTGGAGTCTTACTACATTCTGATATAATCTCTTTCTTTTTGATTGTTCTTCATAATGCAGCCAACACTCATGATCAAGAGGTCTTCAGCTTTCATAGAGATCATTCACCTTGTGACGGTTTTGAGGAAGTACTGAACTGCTACAAACAAATTGCTCAAAATGTGCGTCTGTCAGGTTGGCATTCTAGTCCCCTTGTTTATCTATTTTAAAAAATTTATGGAAAACCAAGGGTGACATGAGAATTATTTAAGTTTCCGCTATGGTTCATTTGATAGTTCGATCTTCTAGTAAAGATCGGAGTTGAAGGCAAGAAGCTTTTTTTATCTTGAAAGATTTTCCAATTTAAATTAAGCGTACAGACTTCATAAATTTCCATCTATCAATAAATATTTGGGGTGTCCGGTGTTCCTACGTACGTTATCTGCGGCATCCAGAAATATTAAAGTCGTAATACTTGTTAGCATTGCAAATATTATGCTCATGAATGAAATATGTTATAGTTTTTCACTTGAACTGAAGCTATTTCTGCTAGGCAAGGCAGTCATATATATGCCTTGATGTTCAAACATAGGAAATGAACATAATGTGGCTGACCATTGTGTATACTAGGTTTTCTTAGCGGCAAACTATACTAGTCTACTAAATGGATAAAAAAAAAAATTATTTTCTTGAAAGGTCTTAGCTATTCGCTTTCATGGAATTTTTTTTTTTTTTTTTTAAATTGTCTTGGCAATGGGCGGTGTTATAGTACTACCTTATTGTCTATGAATGTGAAGGAACAAACTCTTGATCGGTGACATATTTAAAGAGTTCGGTTCTTTTAATTGTTATTACTTTTTGAGGTTTTATTTTAACTGTTCTTGAGTGATTTGATTTGTTACGTGGTTGATTGTGCAATGAATGAATGCACATCGTTCTGATTCTTTTTGATTTTCGATCTTGAATCTCTGTCTCTTTCATTGCTCTCTGCTCTCTGGTCGCTCTCTGCTTACCGCTCCGCTCTCTGCTCGTCAAGGTAACAAAAAAAAAAAAATTTTAACACCCGAATTCTCTTCACATTGTATCTGCTCACATTTTCCCCGGATTGGCTTTCATGTGCATTAGTTGGTGTTCTTCACTTGATCTATTAAGTTAATGTTGTGTCTTTTGTTTGGTTTAGAAGTTCTTGTTTTGCTCTTCTCTTACATGCATAGTGTTTTGTGGTTATGCTTGTTCTATTTTTAGGTTTATTAATATGTAATATTTCATTTCAACCTTTTAATTGAGCAATTCAAGATTTATATTGATTCCGTATTTGGTTGTTATTCCATGTTTATTTTATCGGTAAAGCATGTCATGATCAACATTATAATACATTAGAATCATGTACTTAGGTAATTTAGACTTAATTTCTAATTTTTGTATGCCCTCCTTCTCTGATGTTTTATTGGTATTTTGTTAGGTATCATGGCCGGAGGTGGTCATAGGGGATGTCGAGGTTTGCCATTAGGAGGCCATCGTCCAGGCGGAATAGGTGCAGCACCGACATCTGGCGGTGAAATACCAACTGGCCCTCGTGGTCAGGCCACACGAGGGGTCCATAGAGGTCGTGGCGGTCGAGGTCGTGGGTCGATACCTGCATTATCGATTCCGACTTCTCGGTCTCTCGAGCACGATACAGCCGCAGCGTCACCTTCCCCTTCCATACCGTCGGGGTCGTCTGTACCATCATCGTCGTCATCAAGGACTATGCCAAATATACACTTCCCCACACCATCTCCGACATCAAGGACTCCTTTACCCACGAGGCCTGCACCCCCAGCCACAGCATCACCGGCAGCATCCCCACAAGAAGACGTAAGAGCAGGGTTGGAGGTGACAGCCCTCCGCGCCACCTCGAGAGGACAGGATGGAGCCCCTCGCGTGCGTGGGTATCCCTATCACACCGATTGCCAATGATACGTAAGTTTGTGTTTGACTTTTATATGTCGTTTCCAATATGGATGTCAATTATTGAATAAGTAGTTAAGGTGATATGCATGTTCATGAAACACAGGAGTTGCATCCTTCGCATTTTTGTGCACGGAGGATGACAAAAGTTTTCAAACGATGGATGATTCTGAAGGTATTGTTGGAAGTCGGTGCATCGCTCTCATCATAAAGACCAATATCGGCGCCAATGGAAGGTAAACAAGACTACCATATGCCTTATGATTTATACTATTTTCTCAATGCGAGGTAACAATAGCAATCGCCAATTTGTAGGTATTTTTTAGATGGGATGATGCGATTCCCGAGGATCTCGTGCGGCGGCGTACGACAAGCTTGCGCAGCACAAGGTACACCGCATTGATGCACAAGTTGAAGAAGAATCGTGTGCAGCCTGTTTTTGTTACGGATGAGGCATGGAGGAGATACTTGCAGTACTGGGAGAGCGAGGACTTCCAGGCCAGGTCTAGGCAAGCGACGGAGAATAGGAACACTGAGGTCGAAGGCCCTGGGACTGGACCCTCGAAGCACGGTGGTGGTTCCGTGTCTTTTGCCACTACCCAAGAAAGATTGGTAAGTTTTTTGTAACATCTTGGATATTTTGTACATTTATACACTTGTTCACTATGCTTGATCCTGCACGCAGGCTGATTCATCCGAGACGCCACCCACTGTGAATGACTTGTATTTGCATCTCCACACCGTTAATCACGACAGGATGACATTCATCGATACTAGATCAAAGCGGTTCTATGTAAGTATAGAAATGATATGTAAAATATTATTAAGTATACTTTAACCCATATCATGTATTTTGTTTCTTGTGCATATATGCAGGATAGGCTCAAAAGCAGACGTCAGGAGCTGACCCAGCTACACCGGAGCAATCGGTGGATGATGAGGCGGTGTACCTCAATGTGGCGGGTGAGTCTTCCAAAGGACGTGTCTACGGACTCGGGTCCGTAGGGAGAAAGAAGAGGAGATACGGAGCTCCTGGTGCTAGCACGTCGGAGACGCCGGATGTGGTGCCGCGGGCAGAGTTCAATGTCGTTGCGGAGCAATTACGAAAGGTTATGGAGTTCATGCAGCAGCATCTCGGGATGAACATGGACGAAGTAGGCCTAGCTCAGCAACAACCACCACCACCGCCACCACCACCGCCATCTCATGACCAGCAACAGCCGCCGCAAATAGATCCGGTCGATCCACCACAACAAGGGGACAATGTTGAGCGTGAGACGTAAGCGTGGCTCTCGAGAGATGAGTAGGTTGGTGATACATAGGTACTTCACTTGTTGTTTGCGTAAATTCTTAGATTAAACGTTTTATAGTGTAGACAACTTTAGCAATTCTTCGAATTACTTAATGATTCACACTTCTTTTTGTGCATTTTTAGGTCGATGTTCCATATTTTATCGTGGATTTTAATTTTTTTCCCTTTTGCTCCCCCAATTTTTTTTTTTGTTTTTAAGTAAAATATACTATAAGTACAGAGTGTTTGCATAATCCATGGGAGAAGAAAACATGTTGGGTGTTGTGTGCAAGTCTTATGGCGGTGCAGGTTATCTCGAGTGTTATGACGAAGAAAGTGGTAGAATTGACAGGGAGCAACATCTTCATGCAATAGCAAATGAATTTGGGAAGTCGATAAAGGCTCGTTTTTTTCGTTCATCGTGTTGAGCACATGTAGGCTCTTGTTCTTCTATTATCACATGCCCCTAGAAGAAGAATAGCCTACATGTTCTCAACACGATGATGACCTAAAACGACCCTTTATCGATTTCCCAAATTCATTTGTTATGGCATGAAGATGTTGCTCCCTCGTCAATTCTACCACTTTCTTCATCATAGCACTCGAGAGAGAACCGCAACGCATAAGATTTGCACACAACAAACAAAGATGTTTTCTTCTCCCATGGATTAATTCTCGCAAACAATGTACTTATAGTATATTTTACTTAAACCGAGGTTAAAAAATTTATTTTGGGGAGGATAATGTATAAAAAATAAAATCCATGATAACTTATGCATGAATTTGGGCGTCCAAGGCAACTAAGATATACATAGGATAAATGGACAATGAATGTACCTGCAATTCATGGTGGTTTGTTGAAGCCTGATGTAGTGGAGGGTACTGATGATGAAGTTCCTTATTTCGTTTTTTGCAGTTTTCAACATGTTGCTATTTGTTAGTTGTTGAAGTACTTATACACTTGTTGTAACAGAAAGTTTGGAGATTGCCTTGCTGGGAGCTCACTGAGACAAGCAAGAGAGACGATGGCATTGATCTTTTGAAAGACAATCAAGCACTTCAGCGCCTTACTGGGACTGATGACAACGCTAAGATGGACCTTTCATCTTTGACTCAAACCAACATTAGGTATTCAACGTGGGTCTTTTATGGAATTTTAATCACTTTATATCCCATTGATGTACTAAAATTCAAAATATTAATCAAAACTATGCATGTCACAGTCACACACAATGCATTATTTTTTACTAAATGATTGTGTAGTTGCCTAATGAGGTTCTTGGGCTCCAAAACAATAGGGAATAGAAAGTAGTTATAAAAATGGAAAAATGGGTTTTGTCCCTTTGTGTGATTTGATCAATCCAGGTTATTCTTGGGTTTTGTAAATCTGATTCTGAACTCATCAAGAATCATCTTTGCATTTCATTGTCTTGGTTTTCTTTTGTACTTGGTGGGAGGTTTAATTTGGGTTTGCTGGCAATGTCACTTAGTTTCCAAAATTGGTTTGTTTTGCTCTTACTTTTGAATCTTGAAATTGCTCTTTTAAGTTACAATTGATTTTGGTCGTTCTAATTAAGCTGCTTGTTTGAACTTTTGCTTCAAATTCTCATATATTGATATTGTTTTGAATGTTCTTTTTTTTTGTATTGATGTATGTGTTTGTCACTTGAATTAATGTTGAAATCAATTAGTTGGTTGAGTATTTGTTTACAAGAACTCATTTGGTGGAGTGTTTGAATTCAATTACTGGCCAATTGGTCCTTTAGATTGTCATGCTATCAAATCTTTGGTTTATGAAATTAAGCTCTTGTTTGCGTTTTCGAATTTGGTGGCTACTGTTGTCATTATAGGCTATACATAGAGTCTGTTCAGATAAGAAATATGACAGTTGGCCTCAGATGTGTCAAACAAACCAGTTCAAGTTGTTACATGTCTTTCCAAGTATCACAGCAGTTCCTACAGATAGTGAGTGATTCTTCTCTTGTCATTTCATATATATATATAGAATGGCTAAAGCACTAATTTTAAGTGACATTACCAAAGAAACCAAATTTGGTTTTTTTTTTTTTTTTTTTAGTAGGAACACATGGCTAAAGCACTAATTTTAACACTCTTATTTGCTTTAGGTGTTCTTTGGTGAAATGGTTGGATGGTGGAAGTGATCTGGTGAGCTTTTGGTGTTCTTTGGTGATCTGCTTGCTGTTGGTGAGCTTTTTATTTTAAGCTTTCTTATTCTATTTGTGAGTTTTTTTCTTTTTCTTCACCGCAAGAGAGGACATCAGCTGGTTTTTTTTTTTTGGGAGTAGGAACACATGGCCGATTTGTTTTGGAGCACACAGCAGTGTTGGTGGATGAGATGATGACTTCCTATCAAGATTGATGGGAAAATAGAGAGGCTGGGAAAATAGAGAGGTTGGTGGATGAGATGATGACTTCGTATAGATACATTGTTCTCTTTTTTTTCTTTTCTTCTCTGCATTTCTTGAATCCCAGCTGTTTTTTTTTTTTTTTTTTTTTTGAGTAGGAACACATGGCTAAAGCACTAATTTTAACACTCTTATTTGCTTTTGGTGTTCTTTGGTGAAATGGTTGGATGGTGGAAGTGATCTGGTGAGCTTTTGGTGTTCTTTGGTGATGAAATGTTTTTTTCGGATGTGCTTTAATGAGGCTGAATGATTGTGAGGTTTTGTCCAAAATGTTTAGTCTAACTTGAAATCTCTTGTGATTCTTTTTGAGTAGTTTGTCTACTTAAGAACTCTATATATCAAATGCTTGTTGACATGTTAATCTTTTGCAATGGTAGGTAAAGTGATTTAGTAAGCTAATTAATCAAACTTGTCATCCATGAAGAGAAGGAAATCTAATCTGGTTTTCTTTCGTGTTTAAATTATAGACAATCAACAGCTTCAATCAGAACTTAATGGCATAAGAGGATCGTGTACCGCAGCCTTCCTCTTCCTTTAACCATTCTCGATTGCCGTCAATGGAAGCGCGAGAACTTCGTATGCTGTGATTTGGGCTCTGCAGAGGTTTTCTAAGGAAAGGATTTTGTTCAAGTTGTTACATGTCTTTCCTAGTATCACAGCAGTTCCTACATATAGTGAGTGATTCTTCTCTTGTCATTTCATATATATATAGAATGGCTAAAGCACTAATTTTAAGTGACATTACCAGCAAACCCAGCTGGTTTTTTTTTTTTTTTTTTTGAGTAGGAACACATGGCTAAAGCACTAATTTTAACACTCTTATTTGCTTTTGGTGTTCTTTGGTGAAATGGTTGGATGGTGGAAGTGATCTGGTGAGCTTTTGGTGTTCTTTGGTGATCTGCTTGCTGCTGGTGAGCTTTTTTTTTAAGCTTTCTTATTCTATTTGTGAGTTTTTTTCTTTTTCTTCACCGCAAGAGAGGACATCACTGGTTTTTTTTTTTTTTTTTTGGGGGGAGGAGGAACACATGGTGATTTGTTTTGGAGCACACAAACAGTGTTGGTGGATGAGATGATGACTTCCTATCAAGATTGATGGGAAAATAGAGAGGTGGGAAAATAGAGAGGTTGGTGGATGAGATGATGACTTCTTATAAATACATTGTTCTTTTTTTTCTTTTCTTCTCTGCATTTCTTGAATCCCAGCTGGTTTGTTTTTTTTTTTTTGAGTAGGAACACATGGTTGGTCACCTTTGGAGCACATAGCAGTTTTAGAAGGGATGAGAGGATGAGTTTAGGATCATACTTACATGATAGGTTTGTGCTTAACTTTCAGTTTTTAAATTCTTAGCATTCTTGCACTTCACCATTACTTATCATATGCATGTTGAAATGCAAGCCTTTCAAAGCTTGATAAATAATCCAACTCAACTTACATGATAGGTCCATCTTATAGATACATTGTTCGCCATCTCCTATGCGTAGGAAAATAGCAACAGTGACACCCCAAACTCACAACAACAACAAAACTTCAGTCCACTGCATTTGCTTGATGTTCATGTTTTTTTTTGGAAGCTTTCTTATTCAACATTGTATGGTTTTTTTCTTTTCTTCACTGCTTTTCTTGAATCCCAGCTGGTTTTTTTTTTTTTTTTTTTTTTTTAGAGTAGGAACACATGGCTGGTCACCTTTGGAGCACACAACAGTTTTAGATGGGGTGAGAGGATGAGTTCTAGGATCATACTTACATGATAGGTTTGTGCTTAACTTTTAGTTCTTCCCTTTTAGCATTCTTGCACTTCACCATTACTTATCATATGCATGTTGAAATGCAAGCCTTTCAAAGCTTGATAAATAATCCAACTCAACTTACATGATAGGTCCATCTTATAGATACATTGTTCCCCATCTCCTATGCGTAGGAAAGTAGCAACATTGACACCCCAAACTCACAACAACAACAAAACTTCGGTCCTCGACTGCATTTGCTTGATGTTCATGTATATTTTGGAAGCTTTCTTATTCCTCATTGTATGGTTTAGTTCTTTTCTTCACTGCATTTCTTGAATGTCAGCTGGATTTATTTTTTTTTAGTAGGAACACATGGCTGGTTTGTTTTGGAGCACACAACATTTTTAGATGGGATGAAATATGAGTTTAGGATCAAATTTGATGCATGTGAATGTTGCATTGATGGGAGTTTGTGCTTAACTTTTAGTTTTTTCCTTTTAGCATTCTTGCACTTCACCATTATCCTCTTTCATGTTCCTTATTAGCTCTAGTACTCCTCTCTACCTACATATGTGTTGAATTGACAAAAGACCAAAGCAAACTCAATCGTAAAGAAATTAAAAAATAGGTTGAAGCCGACTTTTTATGTATGATTATTATTAATTTCTATGTTTCTTCAAATCCACCATTTTTCTCATTCGCTTCCAATGTACATCCTTAGTTCAATAATAATCTCCTTTGCCTACTTTTTCAGTGCATACTCACTGGTTGTTGCCCTCAGATGGAGAATCAGAAATGCTTCAAAGCTGCGTTATAGTTATTATATGAAGTCCTTTTTGTGTATACTTCCAAATTTTGGAGCTTTTGTGAGTGTTCTTTTTTTTTTGGTTGTTGAACGATAGGATTGGTGGTTTTTGTGTATACTTCCAAATTTTTGAGCTTTTGTAATACATGACAATTTTCCGTGGATATATAAATTTTTTGGCTAATTTTGAGTTTCACATTTTTTTCTTTCTCTTTTGAATTTTTGTTGATATATATTGTCGATGTATGGATGTGCAATTTGGCTTTTTTGTGGGATGTTAGCACCCCTAAGGAGTTGTTGGAGGGGGTGCAGGCGATGGAGTAGGTCATATCGGGTTGTAATTTGAATTTTTAGGTTGGAGAACCAATTGGATTATGTTTGTGTCATAATTAAACAAAACAGAAAATTAGAGACGGATTAGCAACGGAATTCAAATATTCCGTTGCTATTTCGTCTCTAATTTTCCAGAAATATTTGTATCAATCAGAAACGGATCAGAGACGGAAATAAGAATTCCGTCTCTGATTCCGTCGCTAATTAGACACGGATATAGAGACGGAATCAGAAACGGAATAATCCGTCTCTGATTCCGTTTCTAATTAGAGACGGAATCGAGACGAACCATTTGCATTCGTCTCGATTCGTCTCGATTCGTTGTTGATTAGAAACGGAATCGAGACGAATTCATAAATTTATTAATTCCGTCTCTGATTCCGTTTCTAATTAGCAACGGAATCAGAGACGGAATGCACTTACAAATGTACCATTTCGAAATAAATTCCATTTATGTTCCGTCTCTGTTCCGTTTCTAATTTCGTCTCTAAATCCGTCTCTAATCAGAAACGGATATTTTCCGTCTCTATTCCGTCTCTAATCAGAAACGGAATCCATTTTCCGTTTCTGATCCTATCAGCGACGACGTTTTCAGAGACGGAACGCATTCCGTCTCTGTTCCGTTTCTGATTCCAATCAGAGACGGAATTTTTGCAAATCAGAAACGGAAAATTCCGTTTCTGATTTGCTGTTTTTTTGTAGTGAACTACTTGTTGTTCAAGTGGATTTTTTATGACATCGATGTTTGAATTTCTTAATTTTTTGAGTTATATCTCATGTAAATTGTAAGGTGAGGTGTGTCTTCAATAAAATAATTAAAAGTAATCTTGAATACTGCAATATAAAAAAAATAAAAACTTTGTACAATAGATGTTGCAGATTTGAATTAATCTGTATCATTTAATCACGCCCATGGTTTGTAACAATTTGATTGAAAAGGAGGAAACTCTCTTATAATGACAAAAAACTAACACCTGAGTATATATTTAAAATTAATTCCATACATTTTTTGTGTTAAAGATTTTTTTTTTTAATTCTAAATGCTACAAGGGGAGCTACTAATAAAAGTTATAGCAACCACATTTTACATTGCAAAAAAAAAAGTTTTTGCAATAAAATTAAAACTTTTCCACCAAAAAATTAAGAATTTTGAAGCAAAATTAGTTTTATTAATTATGAAACAAAAGTTTTTGCAATAAAATTAAAATCTTTCCACACCAAAATAATATTTCACCATCCTGGTGTTTGCCGCCAAAATATTTAAATATTAAGAAAACATGAACCAATCCCCACCATACGATGCATATTTCCCAAGATCGACGGTCAGAAAGACTTTCCCCAATATATACTCCTCCCGCCTTCCCGCGTCTCCGTCTCTCAAATTCCCTCCAAGAACGCACGAAACCGATCTCGCTCTGGCTTTTGATGATGGTAAGAATTCTTCGCACGGAAGCTCTTCTTCTTTTGTGTTCTGTTGATTCTCCAATGCTTGTATTTAACAAAATGAATGTCCATTTCAATATGCTTGGTACGTTGATGTTGTACCGGATTTCCGAGATAAATAAATGGCACTCACATTGTCACAATAGACCAAAGTTGCTTTACGAATAGGAAATTGATTTCAAGCAACGATTACGAATCCAACAAGATTCAGAAACTACATTTGCAACCCCTCTATACTCACTTCAAGACTAGACTTAGATAGAGTAGGTTGGCGCTTGACGACCAAGAAATCAAGTTATCCCCAAAATATACACAATAACCCGATGTGGAGCGTCGAGTAAACGGACATCCTCCCCAATCCGCATCTCGTATATGATAGTAGTGATTGTAGAGAGGTTTTGTATAAATGTGTACCAAAATCAATCGTACCTCGAATGTAACGCAAAATGCGTTTTAATGCTTCCATATGCTTGACTTTGGGATCATGCATAAACAAGCAAACTTGTTGCATCTGCGTACGATATGTCCGGCCGAGTAAATGTCAAGTATTGCAAAGCACCCGCCAGACGACGATACTTCGTAGATCCTCATATTCGGCGCTTGAAGTAGCGCTGAGTTTGCCCTCAGATCAATCGGTGTGGAGCAAGGATTACAATGTGACATGCCCGCCCCGCCAAGAATATCTCTCGCATAAGAACTCGAGACATGAATAGGCTATTTTTGTCCCGGAGACGCAATCCCCAAAAAATAGCTCAACGGACCCAAATCTTTCATTGCAAATTTCGTAGCTAACTTGGACATAATACCGAGTCCGAGATAATCTCAAGATGCGTTAGAATAATATCATCCACATATAGCAAAATGTAAGCGTATCTTTTCCATGACAAGAAAGGAAAGAGAGTTATCGGATGTACTATGCGAGAAACCAATGGTTGCCACATATTCAGAAGAAACGCCGATACCACGCTCGTGGTGCACCGCTTCAAGCCATAAAGAGATTTACGCAAGAGACAAACATGATCGGGAAGAGTCGGATCCGGAATCCCAAAGGTTGATACATATAGACGGCCTCATTCAAGTTGCCATGTAAGAAAGCATTCTTTACATCAAGTTGGTGAATGGGCCAAGAGTGAGATAAAGCAATAGTAAGAACCACACGGATAGTTGCTTCGGTTTGACAACCGGACTGAAAGTCTCGTCACAATCAACACCTTCCCGCTGAGACCTGCCATCTCCTACAAGACGGGCTTTATGCCTCTCAAAAGAACCATTGTGGTGGGGTAGGGACACGGTGGGGTGGCCCATGACTGTGGCCCCCAAGAAGCCCAAGGAGGGAAAAACCAAGTGCGAAGCTCCTTGGTCTTTGCGACATGGCGGCGATCGTTCGGTGGTTGTTCCGGTTGCCCCCGCCACTGTTCTGGCCATTCCCAGCACTACCGCGGTTGTTGTTGCGGTTTCCACCGCCACGACCACGGTTGTATTTCTTTCCACGATTGTGGGAATTTCCTCGATTATTGTAGGTATTTTCGTAATTGTTGGCCGCCCATTAACAAGGGAAATGATGAGGATTAATATTGTGAGAAATGAGAAGCGGCATTCGAACCCGATTCATGAATGACGTCTCGCCATTCTTTGTCTTCCTCAAGATCGAGCATTGACCGCACAACTTCAAAAGATGGGAGAGAGTACGGTCTTTGCACCGTTGTTCGAAAAATGCTTGTATTCTTCGATAACCCACGCAGAAGACGGAGCACCAGACGTTCGTCGTCAGAGACTTTGCGACCGACGTTGGCGAGGTTGTCCGCAAGAACCTCGAGCCTGGTACAAGATATGCTTTCACGTTTGGGAAATCCACCAATTTGGTGTTCGTGAATTTTGCATCAATGGCAAGAGCCCTAGCCGATTTGTTGTCCTGGAAGAGATGAACAAGGCGATTCCATGCCTCACTGCGGTGTCCTCTTGATCAATGATTGTGTTGAGAAGATCATTGGATATCGTACCATATATCCATTGTCGTACGATGTCATCTAGCCGTTCCCATAGAACCTTTGATCTCGACGTGCTGTTGTTCTTCTTTTGCCTCTTTAAGAACTTCTAGGGTTTTCAATGGCGTCGGTCTTCTGGTCCCAAATTTTGCAAATCGTCTGATTTGTGCTGATTTTGTTGACAGAGAGGAGACAGGATTGGAAGGCTCGTGAGAGCGCGTAAAGCCGTGACCGGATAAGGTCGTCGAAGAGACGGTATGGTCTTGTTGGTTATTCATCTTTGATTCATATTTATGAGATTTGCTTGTGGTTTTGTTGATGGTTGGTTGGTTTTTTCGATGCGAATCGAGAATCGGTTGAATTTGATTAGTCTAGTTTTAGGTTCACTATTTGTTTTTGGTTTGATAGGTTTACTAGGGTTTGATTGATCGGGTTAATTCACTATTTGTCAGTTTTCATCTTCTTCAATTCTCAATTGCACTAAATTTAGCGAAGTGGAAGAGTTTGATCCGTATAGCGGACCTAACTAACTTGGTATCGAGGATTTGTTGTTGTTTGTAAAGATGCTTCAACGGCTAAAGACATCAGCTTCTCATCAAACACTTAGAAATTTTGAAAAAAAAATCCCTCTAACAAGCAAAGTCGAAATGTATAAGCTTTAGAGACTCTAAGAATGGCCAAAATGTGTTAATGCTCTAAAGGAGACAAACTGACAAACAGTGAAAGATAAACAAGAAAGTCCAAGTGGGTTGGGGACTACATGGGGACTTGTTGTCGTTGTTTTAAAAACAAAGGGAATTGTCTATGCCAAAGCATTTTTAGTGAGACAGTAGAGGCATCACTTGTCAAAAGGTAAGATTTTGAGAGATCGTGAGTTCGACTCCAACTCAAGTTAAAAAAAAAAGGAATGATCTTATAAATACGTTTATGCAATTATGCATCATCAAATAGTTACCATAAGAACCTGGAGCAAGCACGCCCTAAACATAAGGGCTTTGTCTCTATTTGCCGACCCAAATGATTATTATATGTCAAAAGTCATTTAAACGCCCGATTGAGCTCATTATGTCACTGACTAGTAGAAAAAATTTTCTTCAGTCTATCGATTATTCTTACCAAAGTGACTTCATGTCCATGTAAACTGGTACAGTATAGTTCACTTCTCTTTTATCATATTAGCATTGTTTCAAGTTTTCTTCTGCAGAACCAAAAAATTCAAGTTCTTTTCATCTTAATCTACCACTCCCTTTGATTCTCAGTTTCATGAAACTCACATCAACCCATCGCTGAAAATCCTTATCCAAACACTTGACACCAAAAACCCATCAATGACAATGCAAGAATCCACAAAACCACATGAAAAAAAAACTCGATTACAACCAAACCCATCAAATACCCATCACTCAAAACAACCAATTAATCCACAAAATTCAAAGATAAAACACAGAACTCACATTAGCCGTAAGGATGATCACAAACTTGGATTGTCATCATCTTCAAACTCGGGCAAAGTAGGGGATGAATATCACAAACTTGGGTGGACGGTAGTTTTTTTCAGTTTTTGATTCACAAGTTTTTCACGCTTTCAGCTCTCACTCTCTTTCAAGTGAGTATCCACATAATTATTAGTGCAAGGTATATACAGGAATAATCCTCAAATCACCAGATGCATATAGTCAGGTGTCTAAATAATTATTATTGGTATGAAACTAACTGTAAACATGTTTCAATTGGGGATTTGAGAAATCATTGCTTCACTATAATTTACAAATTAGTGTTGAATCGATGTAACATTTGCTATTGAAGAATGATGGCAAGGATGGATCTTTTGAAGTAGAATGAGCATACATCAATTCCACTTCATTTTGTTCTTATTCTGGAGTTTCCTTGTTGGTTGCAGTTGAGGCTTCTCCTACATGAAAAGGGGTCTTACATATTTTGAATACTCAACTGTTCTCCTGATTGACAAAGATAACCCTCTGGAAGCAGCCCAATTGTTTGTGCAGGAGTTTTGATGCATGGAGTTCTTGTGACATTAACAATCTTGAACCATTGGCTTCCAGGATCGCACTGGTTATCTCGTTTTAGGCATGCACACGGATTTGTAACAATAGTCTTTGTGGAGTGATCGACATCCAAGCACACTGTGTTCCCATTTTCAAGACTCGTTGAAAGATGCATCTTGGAGTCTGAAGTCTCCACCCATTTTGAATTTGAGCCTGTGCATATGACTCCAAGCTTAGCCGGCTTACCAACATCATTTGCCTGGAGACACAAATATGTGCCTTTTATCACTAAATTCTCTTGGGGAGTGTAACTCCAGTGATCAGACTCAGTGCAAGATCCTAGTTGCAGAGGTTCAAACAGGGATTTCCTCACAACACAAAGGCCTGTAGCTGGATGGAAGATTATCTTAAATGGCCGAGATTCTGATATACCAGGCCCTGGATACAAATGAAGCAGAGATTCTCACTTCCAATGGACAAAAGTGGCCTCATATGAAGAGAAAGAGGTTAAGAGTTTGGTTGGGTTGGGATCCTTACCTTGCAACGGAGATTGGAGAACTGAGATCTTCTGTAGGAAGCTTGAATTTCGAGCATCACACCAGTCCCAATTCAGTATTCCGTAGGTTTCATCCATTCCTATCACTCCTTCCCTCAAGTAGTAATTTCCAGTTAGAGTCCACAGTGCCCAGTCCAAGTCAAATTCAGCTGCAACACCAATCATGCAGTTCAGAAACCTGTTGTCATTTACATTGGCGCCTCTTTGATCTACTCCCCATTCGCTGAGAAATAATGGATACCCTTTGTCCAGCAGAAACCCAGCAGTTCTCATTAAGTTGCCTGCCACGGTTCCGCATACCTGGTTTGGATTACCAGTTGCCCAAGATTGCCCATCAGAGAATGCATACCAGTGTGCCTCAAATACTAGTTTACCAGTGAACGTCAAGCTTATCGGTTGATTTAAGAGGAAGGTGAAGTCTTTGTCGAAGCTCAACCCCGAAAGGATAACAAGAATGTTTGGGTTGGCTGAGTGCACTGCTTCAGCTCCTCTCTGCATATACCTATTGTAATAAACCTCATCATTTCACAAATCTACTATTATGCCTACTTTCCTAACAAACCTCCATCTTCAACATCCCTTGATGCGTTTCAATTGTACCGCATAGGATTTAACATTGCTAGTACTCTTCCTTAATTAGCTCTAATGGGGAAATTGAAAAGCTTTGGCATTACAAGAAATCAGGTACTCCTCAAGCATCAATCCTAAAATTATATATAGTTGACAAGGAGGGTGTGAGCTTGTGTACCTGTACCAAGCACTGACAGTCTGCTTGGGTCCTCTTAGTTCATTCCTAAGGCTCATCCCTACCACAGCGCTGGTGCCATTGAACAGAGTAGCCATCCGAGTAAGCCCTTTGATCCACAATTCTGGATCGAAATACCGGTCGCCGAAGAAGCCATTTTCGTCATTGCGACTGCAACACCATCCTGGTTTGCTTATATGATTGTCCAGTATCACCATCACATTATTATCACCCAGGTTAGATACCACAACCTGGAATCACAAACAACCGCAACAATGCCAATCGTAAAATGGGAATTTGTTGATGCTTTCAACAAGACATAATCTCATTACTTTATGAAAAGTTAAATTGACACAATTACTATTAGTTTCCTAAAAGTAACATTGAGTGTAAAGAAATTGGTCTGCCTTACCTGGAAAGCTTGGATGAGAGAAAGATCAAGAACAGATGGGTTGTTCACTTGAATTCCTGCAATTGCCTCAACAAGGCCCAATCTCTGAAATGACTGCCTAACAGTAAGAGATGCCAAGGAGTTATTAGTAGCCAAAAATAGCGGCCATGTGAACCTAACACAATTGAATCCCATAGAAACTATCTTGTTTGAAATGGAGTTCAAAGGCTGCTTGCTCAGCCCCTCGGCGACAACCGGCTCGAGGTGCGACGGCCAATTCACACATGCTAGCTTCACTCGGTTACCGTCCTCGTCAACGATCCACCTAGAATTGGTGTATAGAGGCAGACCCATGGCAGGGCCTTGTGAGAATACATAGATGGCACTGAAGATAAGAAAAGAGAGAGTAGTGGGAAGGGAGCATCTGTTATGGCCCATGTTGGGATTGCACTTTGCAGTGCTTAGATTGGAGAAGATCAAGATATATAACCCACGGTAGCTTGGCTTGTTGGAGTATCAATTTTTAAGGGCAAGTAAGTTGTTGAGTAGTGCCTAAATTATCTAATCAAAGACAATGGATGAGGCTTTGCCATTGATTGTTTGATGACGACGACTTGGGGTTTGTCCGTGTCTTATTTTGAGCGTTAGATGGATCTTGAGATTTCAATCGTCTTAAAGTCTTATGGGGCAAGCCATTACCCATGGAAATATGAGAGCTATTTAGCGGAGCACCCAATTTTTTATTTTTTGTTTTTTTGATGTAAAATCTTTATATTTTATATTGAGTGTAAGGCAAAGATTTGTTCTTTTTGGCTTTAAGATTAGTAGAGATGACAATACGAAACAAGTTTTATTTTTCAAAAAAAAAAAAGATACAAGACGAAATATTACAACAACAATAACATAATTTGAATTTTAAATTAGTTGGTGCAATTATATAGATCAAACATTTTTATTGCGCTTGATTTAGTGAACGCGAAACCAAATCGTCTATTTTTCGACCTCAAATGCATTGTAATTTACAAAGGTTGACAATCTCTGCTAACCACACCGTCTTTATGATGTCCGATGCATCTCAACTCATGTGAATAGACAAAGTTGAGTCACATCCGATAACACAAGCAACTTAATTGCCCTCATTATATATCGCTTTAGTACAATTCGAACAAAATCGTATTTTTAATTAGAAAATGATTTTTTTAATTTTGGAATACCCACTATGTATTATATGATCATGAGGATCCATATCTTTGATTGCATGTTGTACGTCGGTCAGAGCAACTGATTGACTGTTATGTTCAAACTTATTTATTTTATATATTGTATGAGACGCGTAAACCTACGTCTCGAGATGTGCATTGAAAGTGTTATTATAATTTTTTTATTTTTGATTGACTGGTGGCAAACTAAGTACGCAAAAGAAGAGCAACACCTTGGAGTCAAGAGTCCCCGTGGCACACATCAACTCGGTGCTCCGTCTAGTTTAAAGTGAGTTATTTAGGAGCTTCCGTTCTAATTCTCTCACCAACGGTAATAGTATACTTCCTTTGGACAGCAATCTGGTACAGCCACGTGGCATAGCCTACATCGTGATACGCACTCCTCCGCGTTAAGCTTACGAGCTCCGCCGCAGTGGTTCTGCGCTGCCTTTCCCTATTTAAACCCAACGGCCCCTACATTTCCCTCCCATCCCCAACACATACTGATTCCGATTCAACACTCTGGGGTTTAGGGTTTCGTGAATTCGAATCGCATTGTACGTGCAATTGTTGAAATCGTTCGTTGTTTCTCGTTCTCTATCAGTGAATTTGTTCTTCGTTAGCGAAAGAATTCGTGATTTCAATTTGTTTTGATTGGATTGATTGATCAGGGGAGCCATGAAACTGGAGCTTCGTTGCCCTAACAAGATTCATGGAATCACTGTGGATCCAAGCCCTGATTGGACGGTCGAGTCTCTCGTTCTGGAGTTGAACTCTCTGGAACTCAACATCAATGTTTCTTCAACTGGTCGGGTCTTCACCAAGACCCAAAACCGGTGAGAAAAGCATTTTCTTCGTCTCTATTGCTTGTTTGATTGCAATATATGGGATTGTATTTGGTTCTGTGGCGTTGATTGGGTTCAATTGTGATTGTTGTTGAAAATTTGTCAGGGGAATTTCGAAAAGGAAGGGTTTTGGTGGGAATGACAAGGCTTTTGTCATGAGAGTGACTGATGAAGGCGTGGAGAGTGATGAAAGTGACAATGAGGATGTTCGACGTCGGAGTTCAGTTGCGGAGAAGCGATTTTCTTTTAATGATCTTGATGTGAGGTATGCGAAAATTTCGGTTTTTTCGTTCACTTGCTGTCTGATTTTGGTAGAAAGAATTTGGATTATGGATTTGATACGTGCTTAACTGTGTTGCAATTGAAAAATTAAAAGATACTAATTCATTGATGGGTATTGGCATTAATTTAGGATAGGGTTTGAGCCTGTTTACTGATGCATTAAATCTTCTGGACAATTTTTTGGTTTTCAATGGATATGGTTTGAACCTTATAGTTCTTTTTAGCTGAACTGAAAGCTAGGTTGGGCACCCACTATCTTTTGGCTCTGCTTCCTGGTTTGCAAACCATTCCCGTTCCCTCCTCCTCTTCAATAAAAAAAATGTCTATGCAGTTTCAAACTTTCAATTTTGTTGCTGTTCTTTGCAACATTGTTTTGTAATGATGTGTGCCTTTATTGTGGATGACTAGTATTTACAAACTTTGCAACGATGGCAGAAATTGCATGGTCTGTTGAGTATATTTTGGCATCTGATATTATTCCATTCTATTGTATTATTGCATTCTTTTTCATGCATTTATAATTTTATAGACTTTATTGGAGTTGGACGTTGTTAACTTATATAAATGAAAGTATTATTTCGAATACATTTCACAATTTATTGTTAGTTTTGTTTTTGATATCTCTTGTCACTTGTTCATTTCAGTGACTCGGAGAGTTTAGAGGATGAGAGAGAATTTAAAGAAGCTCCATTAATGGTTCAAGCAGGGATATTTGGAGGGCTTTTAATTGAACAAGAACATGAACTCCAGCAAGTGCTTAAGGTTTGGACTGACAATCTATGTATATTTTGAATGGCATTGTATTTCATTGTAACGAACTTTACTTTTGGTCATGGATGACAACCTTCCCATGTTTCAACTGGTCTGTTGATGATATAGTGTTGGCAACCATGGAAAGTGGTGATTAGATTTTTATTTTGTTGTTGTGGGATGTCTACGTATTAATACTTAAAGTCAATAAGTAATAATATATGTATAGGGTATTACTGAAGAAGGGAACCCAAAAACTTTCTGTTACTTTCCATGCCATGGAAACAATCTTTATCACCACAGGATCTTCATCCAGTGGTCAATAGACTCAATACTATTGTCCGTTTATTGCTATATGTATTATGGATCATTAAAGCACTACAATATTGAAAGCACAATACTACTAATTATTGGAACTTCACTCACCATGGCATGGGGGGACTTTTTGTTGGCTACTTAAAATTATTCATTTATATCTTTCTACATTAAGGTGGTCTTGTTGTCTCAATAGGTCAATTTGGGCTATGCAGGGATACCGGTGTTCCACTCTGTTCATTGGCTATGATTCCATGTCCTGTTTAGTTTTTAACATAGTTTTCGTAACCTTCTTGCAACCACCTGCTTACTTCTTTGTTATATAATGTCAGATTGTCCAATAAGTGTCTTCATGTATATAAACAGACTTCTGTTGATGCATTGATTATTCTTGCTTCTCTCCATATCAACCAAAATTTTCTTTTTTTATATGGTCTTTTTTATTTGGTAATGAACAGGAAGAGGTCAGAAACAAAATCTCTGCATTGGAGATGAAGATGGTGAATGAAAATACAAGGTCAACTGCTGCTCTTAGTCAAGTCGAGAAACAGAGACAAGCTAGAAGGGACCTGGATAAAAAGCTTGATGCACAATTTCGCCGCAAAGTGTATGATCACTTCCTGTTTTCTTTATGTTTGAATTTTGGCCTATAGATTTATCTGGAAAGCCTGATTGCCCCATTCTATGTTTGGTAGCCTCTCTCTTTACATTATTCAAATCCTTTCATATTTTATGTAATTAAACTTACGCATATTGTGATAGTGGTGATGAGAACTTCCAACGGTTGTTGATGCTTGGACAATTCAAGTGAAAAAGCAAAAATAAAAACCTAGACTTTCAATGTAATCTATGATGAGAAAACCCCTGGTTCCTAACAAAGTTACATCTTGCTGTATGTTTTTGTTGGTGCGAATCTGCACAATGTCAAATGGGTCGTGGCTTTATGTTGTTTATGCATTATCAATCTTATTTATTTTTAATTTTACTATTTCTTTAAAGGTTACTTTATTTTATTATGCTGCTAACATAGGTCAAACATCTCTCCTTTTGTCTTCTACTAAAACTGGCTGTGCTTTTTTAATATCAGTGCAGAAGCACTTGACAACCACTTAACTGCAGTTCAAAGGGATCATGAGCATAGATCTCAAATAGAAGAGCGGAAGATTCAAAATGATGCCTCTATTGAAGAGGCAAAGAGAAAGGAAAGAGCTCTAGCAGAAGAAAGGGCACGCCAACTAAAAGCTAAAGCAGAAGCAGAGGTGAGCTATCTCTGATACACATACTCACCCACATATGTAGATACACATGACTAAGTATGGTGGAATTATTGTTGATGCATTTTATAGAACCCTTGCGAAGTTATATTTGTTTTGGGGCTAATCAACATTATTATGATAATATCTAGTAGATCCATGCTTTCCATGCAAAAAACTGTGGTAATGTCAAAGAAGTACTTTATTACATTTCGATAAAGTTAGGTTTAGATAAATTTTCTCAATGCACAACAACAACAACGACAACAACAACAACATAGCCTCAATCCCAAAGTAATTGGGGTCAGCTACATGGATCAAACTTTTCCATTGTGCTCGATTTAGTGCAATTAATGGTGAGCTTTCCAAACAATTTAAATTCCTCCTAATTAATGTGTCTCAAGTTAACTTCGGTCTGCCCCTACTCGTCGAATTTCTTCAATTTCTATTGAGTCAAGTTTTCTAGTGGATAGCAATGTGAAACACACCCTTGCTCATTTTTCTAGGTGGGAAGTTTATATATGTTTGATCTATTTCATGAAGAGTGACAAATTTTATGTTGGTTGTCAACCTATTGCAACTCTCTCTCATTTTCATTTGGAAAACGAACTTGGGGCCTCCCTCCCCCATTTTCCATCGGAAAATGGGCTTCGGTGTCCTCCTTTATCCGGGCTTTGAACTGGCTTTGTAGCAAATATAATGTTCTACATAGTTGGGGCTAAGTTTTCTCAATGCATTATCAATAATTTTATTTCAAAATGCAGGCTGCTAAGCAAAAGGCAGAAGAGGCACGGAAAGAAGCTCTGGAAGCTGAGAGGAGAGCCAAAGAAATTGCAGAGAATCAAGCAACTGAAACTTCACAAAGGATCGAGAAGGAGAAGAGAGTGGATGTCAATATTCAGGCCCCCAAAGAAGTAAATGAAAGAGGTCTTCAGTTCAACAAAGATGAGTCCAATGAAAAGCAACTAGGAGGTATTGCCAAGTGAATGCACCTTTGTTTATAATTTGTAAAGCCACTTCATGTGTGTGGAGTTCCAAATATAAGTTGATTTTTTCTTATTACTCCAGCTTTTCCGGATTTCCTACTAAATCCCGTTTGATTATGCAGTATAGTTTGGTTCTATTTTCATTATTCTAGTTGTAAATCAGGCCATCACATTTCATTTGAGGTGGGAAACCATAATATATCTACAGGTTCCTTGATTAAGGCTTCGGAGAGGGCCTTGAAACTAGAAGCAGAAAGACTAAAAAATACCAAGAATTAGAAGAAAAGTACCAGTCTCTGGAATCAAGTGTCAACAAGGTATAATTGTCAATTTGCTTATATAAGCTCTTGTATTCTGGTGCAAAAACACTGATTGAGAATAATTAGTTGATGACCTTATCCATGCTATTTAGATTGATCCATTGTTGTTGTCACATATGAATTGTGTTCATTTTGTAGAATTTCAGATGATATTTTGGTTTAATGCTTTCATTTTGGGGCAGAATTTACATAAGCATGAGCTGCAGATTGGTAAGCGGATTAAGCAAATTACGGGGACCAAAGATAGTGTCAGGTGAGGTTACTTATGCATCACAAGTGATAGATCAATTCAGTATGCTCTTTCTATTACCTTGATTCATTTGATATCTTTATTTAACAATGGCTGAACTTGAACTAGTGCTTTAAAATATTTCTTGGGCCATTCATTCTCAATCGGCTATGAGACTTGAAAGCATGAAAAAGTAAAGTGGTACATTTCAACACTTTCTGAACGCCCTGTGATACCAATCATGGTAGGAGGAATCTCCTCACTTAATTTTTTTCTCAAGTCCTTCTCACTTAATTAGACTCAGTAAATGTTGCCGAATTCAGTAGTGAGCCTAGAATCTTGAATCAAGACATCGTAATACTACTCTTTCACGATCTTGTTTTGTAGGCCTCAATTGTGCCATAACGATTTGTCTGTCAAATGTTAAAAATATACTTGTAAATCATCTCTTTGTTCACCTATGCATTTGACATTTGCTCAATAGTCTGAAAATGATATTTGAATGGACTTATCTTATAATTTATTTATGGAGTTGCTGGGAAATGACATCCAACAAAGCAGTTTTCTCTATTTGTTCCATCTTGCCTGTGCCTTATTTGAATAGAAGAGTTTCTTGGCTCATTTCCAAAGGCAATTCTTCGATGTTGACGATCTTTTTTCAATGAATCATTTCAAGATGGTATCAGTATACATGTCAGTGTCTCTGTGTATGTAAAAAAGAACTCTTTCAAGATGAAATATCACTGAAGCCAAGTTATTCTGGTTTTGCGCTTGTGTATAAGGTGCACAACTGGAATGTCGTTATGGTCTTAGTCTTAGATGATGAACAATTTGAGAATAAGATTTTGATTTGTAAAAGAAAATCAGTCATTGCTGCCGCTTCCTTCTAATGTTCACGATTATCATATTTTTGATGTCAAGCTGCTATGTTTTGTTGGTCATTTTCAATGTTATTATTAATGACTTATGTTTTGTTGATCTGCTGAATTGTTGTAGATCCGTTTCTAAGTTCTTTTATGCCATAACACCTATAGTTTCAATTGTAAGTTTGTAACTGAATTTCTATTTAAATTAAATAGAGTGGTAGTTTTTTAATAAAAAGCATTTCCTTTCAATGTATCTTGTCATTAACTCAACAAATAGTCATGGAGGTGATATCATTGAGCAGAAGAAGAAAGTATGTTCTAAATTTATGATGGATTTGAGGATGAATATGGTATATGATAGCTGTAGCATTATAAAGAATACATGGTATCAATGAGTGCAGTTATTGACATTTACTTTTGAATCTGCATTTCCAGGGTAAAGGCAGCTGAACTTGTCGAGATTATGAAGGATCCTCTTTGTCCGCAGTCAATCAGTATCGCTATGTTTGCCAAGAAGGTAAAATACATATTACTTTTGGAAATCTTTAAGTGTTTGCTGACTTGGGTTAAGGCTGTTTTAATCTATCCCGTGATTAGTTTTATCAATTCCTTCATTTGGAAAACATGAAAAGAGGAATCATCCAATATGAAGTGTAATTTTGGTGCAAATTATATGCCTAGTGCCTATCATTAATCCTTAGCAATGTTCATAGAATTTGTTATTTCTTCTTCTTGGTATCTCCAGCAGGAGCCTTCTCACTTGCTAAGTTATAGTTAGGTAATGTTTATTGTACCAAAAAAAAGTAATGTTTCAGTTTTTCAGTTTTTGGCCGATCTCCTGAGTCTATCAGAACTGACTTTTTTTTTAACACAATCATTCATGTTTTAGGTATATAGGAAATCCAGATTATATATGTTTATCAGTTGAGCCTAAAACTTTTTAAGTAATATTGCAAACTGAGATATGAAGCTGAAAACTCATGGCATATTGGAACTGGAAATTCACTTCCTTTGGGCTTCTGGATTCTTTATTCTTATATGACTGATGCTATTGATGTTGAAGAGTAATGTTTCAGTGCCACCATAAAACTTCTTGTTGAAGGATATGAGCCATTTGAAAAAGATCTTTTGCTCAGAGTGAAATACAGAGATTGAATGAAATAATGCGTATAAGAAGAGTCTTGAGTCAAAGAGTTTTTGTATAAATCATTTGATTCGTGTTGCAATATTATGGGTCCGGTTAAAACATTATATTATTGATCTAGACGACCTAAAAGCTTTCCTTTAGGTTTACCGTTATGTTGGACTTTATAATCTCAGTTCTTCCAAAAAAGGCCCCATTTTGTACTAAATAAAAAGTTGTGGTTCATTTCCTCAATTTGGTATTACAGGTGGTCGCTCATTTCCAAAACACAAGCACGAACTTTGGTGGAACTGTTTTTGCTTGTGGGCAGGTCATAGTCCATGTGGCATCACAGGTATTGTTTTTGTTGTTTTAATTGATGATACTTTTCGATCAGCTAGGTTGCCTCAGATTATCCATACTATTAAGCCTTGTAAGTTGTAACCACAAGGTAGGGATGTTTACACTGTACAATCAGCCCAAATACCTTGCTGATGTGGTAACATCTTAACTTTATCTCTTTGCAAATTCAGGTTTCATTATGCTTTTAATATCTGTGAATTAGGTCCCACTTGTAATGGATATTCTTCTCGCGGAGCTACATAGAGCATGTATCTACACTGTTCCGAAGCATGTGGTTTTCAATAAGGTACAGTTTTTTTATTTGTTGGTGTCTGATTGCCTATTTTAGTGATGCACGTCGCCTCAAGATTCTTTATGTCGTATCTCGGCATACAAAGTTGCATAGAGCACCTGTGTATGCTGTTTAAAGAATTTAGTTTACTGTAGGGTCAGTCTAGTTTTGTTTCTCAGTGATAGATTCGTGTTTTTGACTTGTGTAGTTCAGCTTCTTTTTCTTTATTTATAGTAAACAAAGCTTTTATTTCATGGAAAGGAATAACAAAACTGTGACAGGACCGGCAGTCCTCATTTACATCGAAACACCATGACATCCTTCTCTACCCTACAGACAGACATATTTTTCCAACAAAAAGCTACTACATAAGTGCCCGAAAAAAAGTTTACGAAGAATGAAAAGTACGAAAAATTATCTTCATGGAATGATCCATTGTCATTAGTGGTACCAGTATGAGAAATTGTTGATTTTATTGAACTTGATTCACATTCTGTTTGTGATACCTTAGATTCTTAGCATTCTGTTTTTCTTTTTTTCTTTGTCGGGGGATTTATTTGAGACTTTCAACTGGAAAATATATTGTCAGCATTTTGTTGGATGAGCAGAATGCCTAGGATCCAGCCCTTAATTGTTCTAGTGTGGTTGGGCATCAGGATTCAGGGCCAAACCAAAACGTGTAGGGTTTGTTCCCTTCCACCCTAATTGACCTTGTTGGAAAAAAAAAAAAAAAAAATGTGCTGAACAGTTGCTTGACTTAAGTTCCTTAAGTTGGCCTTCAATTAGAAAACCCTGTAAAACTCCTTGAAATTGAAATTCAATTTTATGATTCATATAATTGTTTAACATTTGGATTTGAATGGTTTGCAAAGCTCCTGTAAAACACCCACTGAAGTCCTTGAAATTCAAATTCAATTTTATGATTCATGTAATTGTTTAACATTTCCTAGGAAAGAAATTGTCTGACATAGCTTTGGTCATTGATGCAAGTTCTTGATACTTTGTTTTGTATTGATTGTATACTGAGTAAAACTTGAATGTCCATCCTTCAAACTAGTGCCATAAAGAATGATTGTTTCGGCAATCTTTTTTTTTTTTTACTCGAGCTACTTGTGGTTTGATTTCATAGATTATGATTTTGTTTTATGCCTTTGCAGTCGACTTTAAGCAGTGAAGCTTACCGAAAAGTGGTGGGTTTTCGTGAAGAAGATGGAAAGCTTGAAAGTATTGATCAATATTTGGAACGCGTAGAATGTTGCATGAAACTCTACGGTGCAATTGTTCAGGTTAGTACCAGTACCGATGCTCTGAAACCTTCTGGAGCTAAATTTTAGTTACCGCCACCTGTTTTCCGTCTCTGTCAATCCAACTGTAATACGGATATTCTTTCAAATTCTTCTATAAATGAGGGATAAAATCAATGGCTTATTTCGCAGACTGAAGTTGTTGGAATCCCAAATCCGCATGGCCTAAAGGAAGGGTGGGCTTGGCTTGCAAGATTGTTGAATGCTCTCCCCGTCAACAGATGCACTGCAGTGGCATTGGATGCCTTCCTCAAAGTAAGTTAAAACAAATTTCTCATTCTCCTTCAATTTCCATCCATCATCAACTGAAAATCCAATCTCGTATTTCCCCAGATGGCCGGATACGCGCTCTTCAGGAAATACAAGTGGCAGTTCGAGAAGATACTCGACGTCATCTCACGAGACTTTGTTGGGGCGCTTGAATCACGAAACGATCCGAAGATTAATCCTGTTATTCTTAGTATAAAGAATTATTTTGAAAGAAAGCAGTTTCTCAAGCAACCTGAAGGATGGAATCTCTTAGGAGGCTTGTCATCTCAACAATTGATGCCGGAAGCCGAAACTGGTCTAGGTGGTGGTCAGAACTATCACAGGAGTAACAGATGGGGATACTAATGTTATACAAAGAAATCGTTGCTCATTCTAGATGGGGAAAGGACTCGCTTTTCTCCAGTCTTGTGCCGGATTGAGAAGTGTTATAATTAGTTGTTTGAGAATGTATGTTTTGGCATTTCAGATTTGAGAGGAGCTATATCCATTCTCCTTTCTACATTTGTAACTACTGTAAATTATAACAATATTAATACAATATAGTTTTCACTCGAAAGAAATCATTGATTTACAAAAAAAAAAAGTTAACATCTTTCTTCTTCCTTATTAGGTCACCTGCAGTGCAGTATCTGCTCTTATTCGAGAGGGGGGAACCTCCACCCAACTGCATCCAGGAAGCTTATTCACCCTCTTCTCCTTCATCACAACCCTGACTCTCGCCGCGTCATCCCATCGCCCTCTTGAAGCGTAGATATCAGCGAGGAGTGAGTAATTCCCGGTGTTATCAGGCTCCAACTCTAGAAGTTTCAATGCAACATTCTCTGCAATCTCAACATTGCCATATGTTCTACAAGCTGCAAGAAGAGCACCCAATGCTTCCGGGCGAGGCCCCATCGGCATGCTCTTAACCATTTCAAATGCTTCGTCCAGCCTGCCCGACCGCCCCAACATATCGACCATGCAGGCGTAGTGATCCTTCACAGGTTCGATCTTGTAATCCTTTACCATGATTTCCCAATACCGTAGTCCTTCGTCGACAATCCCTGCGTGGCTGCAGGCACTCAAAACTCCAATAAATGTAATGCAATCTGGCTCGACGCCTTCACCTCGCATTCTGCTGAATACTTCCAGTGCTTTCGAACCATGCCCATGAGAAGCTAGACCTACAATGAGTGCACTGTAGGAGAACACATCAGGGTGAGGAATCTCTCGAAACAACCGGCAAGCACCTTCGATATTCCCGCATTTCGCGTGCATATCAACCAATGCAGTAAGCACCCTCTCATTCCTCTCAATCATTTCCTTATCCACATATGACTCGATAAAATTCGCCATCTCCGGACCTCCAAGCTGTGCTGTTGCAGAGATTACACTAGTCATTGTAACGGCATCCGGTTTCATCCCCAACTCCTCCATCCTCCGAAACATCCTCAAAGCTTCCCCCGGCCGTCCGTTCTGCGCGTACCCGGTTATCATCGCCGTCCAAGAAACCAAATTCCTCTCCGGCATTGTATCAAACACAACCCTCCCCAACTCCAAACACCCACTCTTGGTATACCCAACGAGCATCGTCGTCCACGAAACCACATTCCTCTCAGGCATTCTATCAAACAAATACCTCGCCAACTCCAACTCCCCGCCATTGACATACCCAACCAG
Source organism: Stephania yunnanensis (assembly GCA_039657365.1). Taxonomy (NCBI): domain Eukaryota; kingdom Viridiplantae; phylum Streptophyta; class Magnoliopsida; order Ranunculales; family Menispermaceae; genus Stephania; species Stephania yunnanensis. The sequence continues at coordinate 53,180,124 of CM077589.1, read as the reverse complement.
CATTGCATTCCAAGATATCACATTTCTCTCCGGCATTTCATCAAACACTCTCCGGGCACTCTCCATATCCACTCCCGCCTTCGCGTGCGCCCCTAAAATCGCGTTATAAGACACAACATCTCTCACAGGCATTTCATCAAACACCTTCCAGGCCAAACCCAACAACCCACACTTCCCATACATATCAATCAAAGCATTGCAAACCGGCAAGTACCCACAAAACCCAGTTCTCAAAATGCGTCCGTGAACCTCAGACCCGTGTTTCGGGCACGAGAGAGCGGCGCACGAGTTGAGAACAAATGGGTAGGTGAAATTGTCTGGTCTGATTCGATTCCGGAGCATTTGAGAGTAGAGTTTGATGGGATTGGATGGGAAAGATGGGGTTTTGGAGAATGCCCTGATGGCGCGGTTGAAGAGGGAGAGGGCCGGGGCGGGGACGGAGGAGAAGACGCGGTGGGCGTGGCGAGGGGAGCGGAGGGAGGCGTAGAGAGTGACGAGTGTGGATGCTAAGGAGTTGTTCGTGTGGAGGGATAAGCGGAGGATCTGGGCGTGGGTTTGGGTGAGGTTTGTGAGGTTTGTGCATTGTTTGAGAAGAGCAGCAAATGCGTCGACTTTTTTGTTGCGGTTTCTTTGCATTCCAAATGAGGCTTTTCGATGTGTTTGCGATCTGCTAACGTTTTTAAATTTTTTTTTACGTGAGAAATTCAGAATAGTTGTTGGAGTCCATGGATTAGATTAACTTCGAGATACGAGATACGTGTAAGCACATATTTTACGTAAAAAAAAAAAAAATTGATATACTTGAGTAAGAAATTGAGGGTTTGAGACTTAATGGAGGCAAGTTGATATGGTAGCGGAGGATCTCGGAATGGAAGATACGTGATACGTGTAAGCACATATTTTACGTAAAAAAAAAAAATAAGTAGCTTATTGATTTGGTACGAGGCTACTTGAGTAAAGTTGCGGGTTTGAGTCTTAATGGAGGCAAGTTGATATGGTAGCAGAGGATCTCGTATGTAGAATGGAAGAATAGTTTGTTAAAATCACCAAAAAAAAAAAAAAAAAAAAAAAAAAAAAAAAAAAAAAAAAACTGGGTTGTGTAATTTGTGTTTGGTTTGACTCATATTTATAACTTTATATGCCTTGTTTAGGAAGATTTAATGACTTCTTTTCATTCTATAATAACTCTATATAAAGAACTTAAGAACACTATAGAATACAGTGGCTAAGATCTAGCTTTCATATATCTTGGAAAGATTATTAGACATGTATAATAAAATATTTTACAATTAATTCGTTCTTATTGGTTGGTAATATTTGACTAATTTATTGAAGAAAAGACCCTATACCTAACAAGAATAAATGAGATGTTTACAGTAGACCAAGTAATTAAGATGATGTCGACATGAAGATCTGATAAGCTCCAGCAATAATGCTGGCTAGACATCTAATAGTGAACACATTGAAATAGTTTGATATTTGTCTCCTAAAAATTATAGAAGATGTAAGTAATTGTGAATATATTGATTATATATTGAAATAGCTTGAAATTTCAATTTTGTCTTCTAAATGAGACTCATTGTAATGAAAAGATCATGAAATAGCTTGATATTGAATCGTGTCCTATTACTTCAAACATGAAAACATGAAACCAAAACTTGATATATATTAGTTTTTTCCGCATTTGTTTTTTCTTACTTTAACGGGATCAAGTCAAACCACATGTGGCGGCCCTCGCCGCCCCGGGGTGACGTGTCTCCATGTACTCTTTGCCTGCTGGCCCAACTACACGCGTACGGCACCTGCCCGTCCTTACTTTGTCTCGAAATGTATCCACTTGTGTGTACAATGTGTAAATAACATAATCAACGGAAGATGTATTTAAATGCAAAAATTTTCATGAATCAATTAAACATATCCTAGTGTGAAAAAAAAACCCTGAAAAGTACAAGGTAAACAACTGTACCATATAAAACTAAGCATGTACAAGGTCATGTCGCTCCCAATTCCCAAAAGAATCAAAATATCAAAATAATCACACGTACAATAGTCTGTGACAATAGGAAATCAGAGATAGTCGCCTAAGATTCTCTTGCCTTTACTGGTACTCGGATATGCACTCAATCATCACAAAAGAAAATGGATGACAAGTCCAGTTAGTAAATCCCAAGGAACTCCTCCGAGCATTCACATAAACAAGTGGAAGTCAATAAATATTGTTAAATAAACATGCGAAATGTAAACAAACAACTATAAGTAGGGTATCGCATGCATAGATAACAATAAAGCGCAAATGTGTGTGCCTGTTCCAGTCAGACTAAACCATACTTCGGGATTCCCTTCCAGGATCCCACTAGTGGGCGCACCCAACTAGCTATCACCTAATCCCTCTCGGTGGCGGCGTAAACCTACGACGCACCGACACATGTATCAGTTCAACAACTCGGGTTGTTATCCACCGAGAACTCCTGATACACATGCTATGGTTTAGACTGCATAGACACACAATGGAACATCCGGTGGGAGTAACTCAACCAACCGTCCAAAAGATGACAAGATATGAATGTAATAAAAAGCACAAGGAATACTAGAAATGAATGGAAATACGAAACAAAATAAATACTCGAGTTTTCCCTTTAGGTTTTACAAACCTCACAATGCGCTCCACTACCCCGTAATCAATCCCCAGGTCCAAGTCCACTGAGTCCTTGGTCGCCAATTGATCACCGTGTCAACCTATGTCCATTGAGGCCGAACCCCACTCTCGGCCACCCCACCGCCAACCACTCGAAACCCACAACCACAACGAGGACTCACCGCGCTTTTGACGTCTCCTTTCCTTCCCGGCGCGTCCCTTGCTTCTCCTCCTCCTCCTCTCCTCTTCTTCTTCTTCGCTCTCGGCCTCCCTGTGTCTTTGTGTCACAGTGTGTGCGTGAGTGTGTTTGTGTGTGTGTGGTGTTAGTGGGTAGGTGGGGTGGTGGCCACGCGGTATGGGTTTTGACAAGTGTTACTTAGGTTGGGACAAGTGTGATGGGGTTTGTGACACCTAACTATGACACAACTACGACACTCACACGTGTTTTCGAGCGTTTCGACGCTCGGTTTTGCGTCCGAACCGTGATATCCGCGTACCGCCGCGTCACTAGTCACTCAATATATATATTCCATATTATTTACTTGACAAATTTTTATTCAATTTGTGTGCTTTTGTTTCCCCAACCTAATGTTCGGTCCGTCGACTACCCGATACAAGTCGACACGTATATCGAGCGAATGCAGTTCACACAATCTCGATGTGTGTTAGTTTCCCCTGTCCTAATATTCGATCCCGTCAACTACCCGGCACCCGCGTTGACACGCATATCGAGGCGAATACCGTTCACACACCCTCACACGTATTATTTTGCAACATATACACATGCGATGTATTTAAATAAATTACACCGCAAATAAGCAACCAACATACACCATAAACATCCATACATAAGTTCTCGTGTGTCATAGCCTACCGCAGCGTCCACGTAGATCCAAGCTGGCGTCCACATCTGTAAATTTAATATAGGCCGTTTCACCACAACTTTTCCAAATCTTGCGTTTTCATAAGCGATATTGTCTCATCCATCTCAGCAGAGATGTTTTGACTTGATATATCTTTTTAAATATGTTAATTTCTTCTTAATTATTAGGTTGAAGCGACTAACTGATTGTGTTGATTTTTTTTTAAATTATAAGGATGAAGCGCCTAACTAGCTCTTGTGCGATTATTGAATCTAAGTAGAGTGGGTCTAAAAAGATATAGACAGCGATGATTATCAAAATAAACTTACAAAGAAACAGTATAATATACGATCATAATCATTGAAGCTCAAGAAGAAGATATAATTCACATTTTACAGGCCACTTAATTTGGCCAAACTGGTCACACATGCTCCATAGCAAAAAAAAAAAAAAAAGTGATAAAATTAGAAGAAATTATACTACTAATTAATTTGATGATTAGTATCAACTCTCAAGCAATCTTTGCAAATGACACCTAGAATTTGGTTGCACCCCATGCATATTGATGAAGGTCAGCATGAGCATGAGCATGAGCATGAGTTACATAAGTTCTGAGATGACACTTCATTGGTGCAGGAGAAATCTGCATGAACATGTAATTCCCAGCAAAGATGTCTCCCAAATAAGGCCTGCTCTCCATCAACCTCTTCACAACCTTCCTCACTGACCCTCTCACTGCAGATGCCAACCTCACTGATTTCTTCCTCAAAAACCTCCTCAGCCCTGGAATCCTAAGCCTAAATCTCAACAACCTTGATGATCTCCTGCTCCCCAACCTCCTAACTCTGCACCAGCTCCTTGTCCTCTTTACTGATGATGATCCATATCTCTCAAACCCCTCTTCATCTTCAAAAAACCCACCTTCATTTCTCAGTCTTTGGTAAGAAACTTTGGTTATTGAGGCCATTTCAGTTGCAGGCATGATGGGTTTTTTTATCAAGTTTTGGAAGATGTATGTGTTATGTGATGCCCACTAGTTTGTGTTGCTTTATGGTTTATTATCTGCACATGAAAGAGATAGTACTATAGTCTATAGTAGCGTGTGTGAAGGGTAGGTTCGGGCAATGAAGAGGCTGTTGGGGAGGTGCATTTAATGTGGGGGAAGAGCTGGAAATTTGTTAATTTTTATTTTGGTGTCAATGTCTTAAGTTAAGTTGTTGATTTGGCTTTGGACAAGCATCTATGTGCCAGAGATCTGAGAGGTGTGGTAGTAAATTAGTAAGTCCATCATGGACACCACTGCTGCTGCTGAGACATCTGAATGTTCATTTGTGATTAATATGGAATCTACTGAGTTGGGAGAAGTTTCTAAAAGAGTACTATATAATAATTTATAAAAGTTATAAATATAAATATTTTTTTTAATATATACCCTCAACTATTCAATAGGAGACACCATCGCTATATGAGAGATGTGTCGAAAAATTAGAAAATTCAAGCATGTGACCTCCGGCAAATACCAACTACTTTATAGTAAGACTCAACTATTGGAAAGGGAGCAATGGATGGTTAAAAATGTAGATGTTGAAAGGAAAGAAGTGGTGGGACTAAGCATTTATGGAAGATAGATCCCGTGACATACCTATATGGTCCATAGCTTTCACATACAATTTATTCGGAAAATATTAGATTTTCTAAAGATAAATATAAAAAAAAAAAAAAAAAAAAAAAAAAAAAAAAACTATGACAAGTAGTTGAAAGTTTACAGATCACATTAGCATTTGTTGAAAAAACATGAATGAATAAACAAAGAAAACAGCGGGAGTCAGATTCTCAATTGAGTTATCCAATGCCCTTAAGCCTTAACTATCTTAACTGTCTGTTCCATTTAGTGCAGTTGATAACATATTTTTATAATTCTTCAAATTCCTTTTATCAATGTATAAAAGTATGGAGAAACCGTGAATTGTGGAACTAATGGAATCCTAAATTAATTTTCGAAAGAACAGTAATCAAATTGTTTAATAGACGATTTGGATATACCAGTACTTATTTTTTCTTTCAATATCCACTACATAGTCCATGGAGAGTGATGCATGAACCTAATCCATTGAGAAGTACTAGGAATCCCTTCATTCACCACTGTGAGCATGTAGTACCCGGAAGGCGCGACGTTAGAAGACGATGGAGCTTCAATGACAGCTCTCATAAAACCCCCCTTTTCTCTCTTCAAACTGTTGCATTTGAGCCTCAACATTCTTTGATTCATTGAATTCGAGTGCGTCGTAAACGGAGGAGAGTATGCAGTAAACTCAATCTCATTGCTTGGTCTGCTTGCAAGCCAAAACCGAACGTTAAATTCTTCGCCGTAAAGTACGCCGTAGGGGTTCTTCGAGTAGTGTGTGGACACATTAAGAGGTCTGCTATTGTGGTAATATGGTCCCATGTAGTGTGGAACAAAGGCCTGGAGTCTTAGTTCAGTAGGGTAAGTGACGTTGTCGTAAGTGTATCGCCTGTTCGGGTTGCTTCCGGCCACCAAGACCCTTCCGTCGGGGAGAAGAATAGCTGAAGAATGATACAATCTGGCTACTTTGGTGGACTTGAGCACTGAAAATCTGTTGTGCAGTCTGTCTTTTGGCTTATACAGGTATGGTTGCAGAGAAGGATTGTGAGCATTGTTCCATCCTGCAGAGCCTTGCCTTGCTCCATTGATCATCAGAATGTGACCTGTGGGGAGTATTACCATGTCTTGCATTAGTCGAGGTCCTGGCATTTCCTCCATTGCCCACTCGTTTCTATCGCCTGTAATCACTAGTCTTCCACAAGAGCTCAAGCCCTCTAGGAAGTTCCCTTGCCTCGCAGAATGATAAGCGCCGGAACTTGCACCTCCACACACCATGACCTCCGTCTTTTGGAAATCATCGGTGTGGTCTAACGGGAGGATCACTGATGAACCTGAACCGGGATAGTTCCTAGACCCTCCTCCAGGCATTCTAGGGAAGTTCTTCACCACCCTATTTCGCTTATAGTTGAAGAGGATAGAGTCTCGGTTTGCAAAGATGAAGAGATGGCCGTCGGATGATAGATGTATGAAGGGATAGAGGTTGTTCTCTGCTTGCCTTCGGTTGAACGTCTGCTGCAAGAATGGAAGATCATAGGACCCTGCATTCGCGGTCAGTTTAGGCACAAACTCATACGTGAAAGTCCCTCTTCCACCAACAACTATAACCCTGTCCTTCTCTGGAAGAACTTGATTTGTAGCGTACCAACGATTTTCAACCAAGTGAGATTTCAATTCCCTCCAGTTGCAGACCATGTTCGTGCAAGGTTCGAGCTGGCGAATCCTCCGGTAACCTCTGCCGTGACCGCCCGTCTGGAGAAGAGTACCATTGCTCAAGAAGGAACCTGAGGAACACCAAGTATCAGATTGAAGCCACAAAGGCTTAATGGAGTTGTTACCAATGTGGTACTCAACAGAGTGAGCCCAGCAAGAGGAGTCCTCAGATCCTCTTGGGATACCTAAACAGCGTCGCCCGTCATGGCTTCTTCGCATTGCATAGCCGGAATGTCCAGCTTCAGTTTGATCAAACATGACCACCGTGTTGCGGTGTGTCAATGCCATGTGCATGGCTACCACCCCAGTGTTGTTCAGGAGGAGTTGCCATCTCCCCTGCTTCCCAGCCGCAACAGTGGTACCTGCAAATTGGATCATAAGATAGACAAACACCAGGAGACATTTTAGAATTGTTGAAGAGAAAATCTCCTTCATTGCCATATTTAGCTTGATTTGAATGGCGTACTCTAAAGGGTATTATACTGAAACAATGCTTATAAAGGGAAAAAATAGTGTATAAAGAATCTCCCCCGTAGAAGGAGCTCATGCATTTGAGAATGTTCTATTATTCTAGTATATAATAGGAGGTGCCAAGCAGGTTCCCCTTTGAGACATATATCTTAATTCATGGAAACGCACTTTAGCTTTGAAAAACTTAGTCCTTTTGAGGACTTCTTCTAATAATTTTCCATTTTTTTTTAAAAAGACGTATCACAAGATTGATCCTATGGCAGGAGTTCTCATACAGAGCCTCGGTTCCAAATTAATTGATCAAACTTTTATGGCAGGAGTTCTCATACAGATATAGCCAAGACAATATCATATTAACACATCAGAAACAAATTTAGCATTTCAAAAGCTTAAATAGATGGAAGTAATAAGTACCTTAAGCTATTGTCCAGTACTTAGCTGTGAAAGGGTGGCTTTGGGACGCTAAGCTCCGCGATAATGTCACCAGTTTCGCTCTTATTTGCCTCATCCAAACTCCCCTTTTTCGTTCTCAAAGACCTGATCAGCATGTTAGTGGTAATACAAAATGCGAAACGAGTTGCAATGTAAGCGAACAAGTACTTGGCAAGTAAGCAAATTCGAGCAAATGGAGCACAATGGATGAGTAACTGAAAGTAACTACAAAAATAAGCCAAGATAAAAAGGGATTTCAAATATCAAACAGCAGGCAAATGTTTTATTTAGATTCCGAATGCATAAATCCAGTTCAATCAAAAGCAAGGGGAGCCAATGTAATTTATGAGGACAATTACATACGAAAGGGAAACCTCTAACGTGATGTATATACAGAAGAATGTACAAAGTGCAGTTCTTCAGATTTGCTGAATGTTCTACCATGATCAAGAGCTTCTAATGCAGTCAAGATGAATGCTGAAATCTACATCTGTTGGAAAGACTGCAAAAATGTCAAACGCCTTCCAGGCAGGCGGCTCCATGCAACTTAGGAGCCATTCAATATAGCTTTATCCGAGTAACGATAGAGACTCGGCATATAGGGCAAAACTGAAGACTTTCACCACAGCCGCAACAAGTCTGCATTAAATCATAAATCAACATATAAGAGTTGATATAGTTCTTTCACAAGAGTGTTTATTCGGAAGATATTATACACTATTATAAAAACAAAAATAAAAATAAAAATAAAAATAAAAAATAAAGCTGCACTATCCACCTGATGTCCGCATCCAAAAGCCATATTCTTCGGATTGGTAAGGCAAATGGGACAAACCTATTCATATGCCAGAAAAGAGCTGTAAGAACAACAAATCGCCCACTTTTGACCTTCACCACTAAAAGCATTCAAAAGATACAATTTATTCATACACTTGCCAAACATTTACATGTGAGGGTGATTTGGTGAAATGAGACTCCTAAAATAATCAAGGCCACAAAAATAGCCTTGCCGAAATCCATATATTTTTCTTCGTCTAAAAGTTGCTTCTTACCTTGTTATCAAAAGGGGCATTTGGTTGGCCAACCGTGCTCATGAATGGTTCCTGACTGGGATATAGATTCGATGTCTGTTGGAAACTTCTGGAACTGGAGGGTTTCTTCATGTTGAAAGAAGTCGAACCATAAAAAGGTGGCGGAAGTGCAACCCTACCAGGAGCTTTAGCATTCTTTGAGCTGCTTAAATGCAGATAAAAGAATCAGCACTACGAAAGCTTTCATGCATAAATAGTCCAAAGAAACTTTGAGCTAGAGGAAGGAGATAGAACTCCCAAACATGCAAGACGAGATAAGCTCCATTATCACCCTAATAGTTTTTGTTCCAATGTTGCTTTATATTGAGACGGAATTTCCATCAACGCTGCCAGAGCGAATTCTGCCTCTTTTCTAGATGGCGGTATATTCTTTGACATAATTTCTGTAAAATTCACAAACTGGAAAAAAAATGCATCGATTTCAAGATAAATTCATTGAATCTTTCACTTTGATACAAGTCACAACTTGGAAATGCCAGCTTATCAAACCAAAAGATTCTAGTGAGAAGCACAAACCTGGAAGTTATCAAAGGCCCGGGCAGGAATATTATCATCAAATTCCCGCATCATGTCCCAAGGGCCATCCCCAACTCCAACAACAACAATTGATAGAGGGTACTCACTGCATCATAATAATCGTATCAGTGATCGTCTTGACTAACCATGGCTTGACATAAATGAAAAAAGGGCATTCCCTTGTGCATAGGCTCCCTAATTTGCCAGGAGTAGTTGAAGAAAAAAATAATTATGACCTTGCATTTACGATTGCATCAACGGTGTTCTGCTCCTGTGGGCTAAACTGACCGCGTATAGTATCTATACTCCTGGTTACCTGAGATAATGAGGTTCCCATTTTAATAGAGTAGCAATACATATGGAAATGAGCAAATGATCAACACTCAATTACTTTGGTATAGACATCTTAAGGGTAAATTCTTCGTAAGAGTACAGCTATGATGTACATCTTACATAATATCCATAGCCTAGACCATAAAGTATATAATATCCATAGCCTAGCTCATACAGTGTTAGATTATCCTTCTAATTTGGTGGAGGTAACACTGTTTTAAAGACCATAATCCTGTCGATGGTCATTTTAACTACATTTTTTATATGATAATTATCAATGGCCATAGTCCTTTACAAATTGAAATTCATCACTAACCTATGAGAAACCTGGATAAACAAATTCAGACAAAGTACCTGTCCATCAGCAATAATCAACAAAACATGGTACTGTCCATGGCTTTGATCGACAATAGTCATAGCCATTTCAATTATTGGAGCAAATGATGTTGGGCCTGCCAAAAAACCACCAACTTGGTAAACCTCAATAAGTGCTTCAAACAAATAACATGAGAAGAGAATGAACCACAACTAAAACCTGCTAATTTTAGGTGCGGGACTATTTCTCTGTAACGGGACAAGGCTTCTCCAAATCCGTTACACATGCTGTCGTCAGGATAGAAACTAAAGACATCTTGATCATGTGTCGAAGCTGTCATTACATAACGAAGATACAAATTAAAACCACTAAAAAAGGGGAAATATCCACCGAAAAACTTCAATGATTTAAAATTTTGCACAAAAGACTACCGTCGCCGAATCCAAAGCAAGGAATCAAGTTATCTTCATCGAAAGCAGACAATGTTTTCCCAATAATAGATATTGCTTGTTCATAAGGATTTTGGTGTTCTCCTAGGTGATGCAAGCTTCTTCGGTTGAATGATCGAGCACCTAACCAATGTGAAGCATGTTTCAGTGTACAGACTTGCATGAAAAGTAATTTTACGAATGTGGTCGAGACCAGACCTGTCCATTCATTACTTTTGGTGAAATCAATACCGACAATGAGATTGGAAGACTCAAGACCAGCTTGTGAAAGGGCAGCAGTGACCTGTGTAAACAAATTGCACATTTTTACAGGAGCATTTGTCAAGCGAATATTAAATTGAGAATTCATATATCTGCAAATTAAAAAACCGTAAATATAGCAATAACTGAAAAAAATCAGAAAGTTCTATTCTCCATATTTGAAAAATGACCACATAAAGAAGTATAGCCAGAAGTCTGTAGCCCAATATCAAATTCCGTAACCTATGGTTCTCTATGTATCATGGGTATACTTTCATGAGCAGGTCGCCAGTGACACTTGCAAGGAAAAAACTGCAGACTAGCACAATTATTGTTTTGAAAATCTACACAAGCATCATTATAGTTATCAAAATACTACATCCGGATAACCAGATTGGGGATTCTCAATCAATGAGATAAGCTACCAATTCATCATTTTCGAAACTTACCAGAATTTTTAAGAACATGCAATCACAAACAAGATGGGTGGATGGCCCATCCATATGGGTAGGAGGTGGTAGGCCAGAGTAGCCCGGAAGCATTCAAATACAGTGAAGTATGGACTCAAGCACAACAAACAATAGAAACTAGTGACTAAAGGTGCAAGTAGATATTTGTAATCACTGAACGATGGTTTGATTTTGATATGCAACAGCGAGAGTTGTAATGGTCTCACCTGTTCCAGCGAACTGTAATCATCATTTATCCTCAAATACCGACTCCCAACATTCCTTTGTGGCTCATGACCCTGAGAACCAGAACCGTAGTAAAGTGGCGAAGGAGCATAACCCTGAGACGGAGCATAACTCGGAGCTCCATAATTCTGGTTCTGTGGAGGAGGGTATCCCCCTTGATAATTCTGCGACGAAGAAGAGTGTCTGTAACTCGACTGCTTCGAACTTCTACCCCCCATAATTGCAAATTCACCAACCACCCTCTATCGACTCAATTTCTGTACGCCAAAATAACAACAGTAAAACGACAATCGTAAAACAAGAAGAATAAACCCCAACAATTTTACAGCAGTGATGAATCAAATACTTGAAAATTCACTTCATTGCATATAAAAAACATCTGATTTCAGTAAAACTCAACAATTACCACGTCGAAGAACAAAAGATCTCACCTTTGAAACTTGAAATGATTTTTTCACTCTCGCCTAACACTGATCAAATCCAATAAATACACTTGACATGAAAAACTCAAACTCTCAATCGATGCGATCACAGAATTCGATGCGGAATAGGAATCGCACAGTAGCGTACAACACCAAAACGCAAGAAAGTTCAGTTAACCAATCAATCAATCCCTACAAAGTCGTCGTCGTGGTCGCCGCCGCTTTGGTTTTTTAAAAACACGGCGAAACTACCAATCTAGTTCACCAAACCCTAGCTACATTAATTCGAAACCCTAGTTCACCAAATCAAGCCACATTTACTGAGATTGTTAAAATCAAGAAGAGAGAAACCGAAATGGAGCGAAGAATTCGAACGAACCTGATCGACGAACAGTGATTCAGTGATTCGGCGAAGCTTGTGAGGGATCGATTTTTGTGTCGATATGGCTGTGTTGTGTGGTCAAATTGGGGGATTTCATTCGCGATTGAACCAAATTTCAATGACTGATTCGACTGTATTTTTTATTTAGTTTTGATTTGATAAGCTACGAAGATGTTTGAGAGGCGTTAGAGAGATTGTGGGGGCAGAATGGTAATTATAAGGAGGATTTTCAGCCTTTTCAGGGCGCGGTTGGTTCGGTGAAGGTCGTTTTTGTGCAGAGTTGGCAAAAATGGATATTGTAGGGAAGACACGTTACACGTTAGAGTTGATTTGGATTTATTTTTATTATTTTTTTATTATTTTGGTCTCACATGTTTTTATCCTAAACAATCGCAAATTTGTTCGTTAATCTTATTTGTTCCAAGAATATTTATCTATAATAAATTTAATTATAAATGCGATTATTACATTGAAACAGTATGACAATTATAAATTAATCTACAAATATTTAACAAATGAAAATTTACAATCGTTACTAGTTAAAACCACGTAATGAGAAATAAAACTTTCAACAATGAAAAAAATTTAAGACTTTCAATAAGGAAATGCAAAATCAAGACTTTCTACATATTAAATAGAAAAGCCTAAAAAAATTACTAATCCAATAGTCACATAAATCTACTAATTACGATTGTTCAGAGAAGTGTATTGTAGTAAGAATGTCAATGACCAACTTGACAACATGAAATAAAAGTCACACCCTAAAGTTAAGGTTATAAATAAAATTAAAAACAATTATGATTTGTAACTGTTAAAGGAAGCAAATACCATAATTTGGTACGGTAACTTGTGTACTAGGAAATGTGTGTATGAACCTTTTGTTTTTTTGTTTTTGTTTTTGTTTTTGTTTTTGTTTTTTTTTTTTTTTTTTTTTGAGGAAGATTTATGAAGTGCAGTTCTTCAAATTTACGAGGACAATATGACGTATGTAGTAATACAGTGTCCTCATGAATTGCAGTAGCAAGGAGAGGCACTGTAATTTACGAGGACAATTGACATAAGGGAAACTTGTGACGGGATATATGTGCAGAGCAGCAGAAAAATGTAGAGATTTGCTGAATGTTCTACCAGGATCAAGAGCTTCTGATGCAATCAAGATGAATACTGAAATCTGCATCTGTAATGCCTTCCAGGCGGGAGGCTCCGTGCAACTTAGGAGCCATTCAATGTAGCTATATCCTAGCAACGATAGAGACTCGGCATACGGGGCAAAATTCAAGACTTTCGCCACAGCCGCAACACGTCTGCATTTAGTCACAAATCAACATATAAGAGTCGGTATGGTTCTTTCACTAGTGTTTATTTGGAAGAAATTATGTACTATTAAAAAAAAAAAAAAAAAAAAAAAAAAAGCTGCACTATCCACCTGATGTCCGCATCCGAAAGCCATATTCTTCGGATTGGTAACGCAAACGGGACAAACCTACTCACATGCCAGAAAAAGAGCTGTAAGAACAACAAATCACCTAATTTTTTTACCTTCACCACTAAAAGCATTCAAAAGATACAATTCACTCATATGCCAGAAGTGCAACCCTACCAGGAGCTTTAGCATTCTTTGAGCTGAATGGAGATAAAAGAATGAGCACTACAAAAGCTTTCATGCAAAAATAGACCAAAGAAACTTTGAGCTAGAGGACAGAGATAGAACTCTCAAAACATGTAAGACGAGATAAGCTCCATTATTACCCTGATAGTTTTTGTTCCAATGTTGCTTTATATTGAGCCGGAATTTCCATCAAAGCAGCCAGAGCGAATTCTGCCTCTTTTCTAGATGGCGGTATATTCTTTGACATAATTTCTGTAAAATTCACAAACTGGAAAAAAATGCGTCAATTTCAATATAAATTCATTGAAGCTTTCACTTTGAGTCTTTGATTCAACTTGGAAATGCCAGCTTATCAAACCAACAGATTCTAGTGGGGAGCACAAACCTGGAAGTTATCAAAGGCTCGGGCAGGAACATTACCATCAAATTCCGGCATCATGTCCCAAGGGCCATCCCCAAGTCCAACCACAACAATTGATAGAGGGTACTCATAGCATCATAATAATCATATCAGTGATCGTCTCGACTAACCATGACAAAAATGAAAAAAAGCATTCTCTAGTGCATAGGGTTCCCCAATTTGCCAGGAGTTGTTGAAAAAAAATTACAACCATGCTTTTACGATTGCTTCAATGGTTTTCTGCTCCCGTACAGTACCTACGCTCCTGGTTACCTGAGACAATGAGGTTCCCATGTTAATAGAGTAGCAATACAAATGGAAATGAGCAAACGATCAACACTCGATTATTTTGGTATAGACATCTTAAGAGTAAACTCTTCCTAAGAGTACATCTATGATGTGCATATTACATAATATCCATAGCCTAGCTCATACAATGTCAGTTTATCCTTCTATTTTGGTGGAGGTAACACGGTTGTGAGGACCATAATCCTGTCGATGGTTGTTTTAACTATAATTTTGATATGATAATTAGCAATGGCCAACAGTTTATCCTTAACAAATTGAAATTCCTCACTAAGCTATGAGAAACCTGGACAAATGAACTCAGACGAAGTACCTGTCCATCAGCAATAATCAACAAAATGGCTTTGGTCAACAATAGTCATCAATTATTGGAGCAAATGATGTCGAGCCTACCAAAAAACAAGAAATTTGGTAAATCTAAATAAGTGATTCAAACAGATAATTAACAATTGAAGTGGATGAACCACTACTAAAACCTGCTAATTTTAGGTGCGGGACTATTTCTCTGTAATGGGACAAGGCTTCTCCAAATCCATTAAACGTGCTGTCATCAGGATAGAAACTAAAGACAGCTTGATCACGTGTCAATGCTGTCAATACACAACGAATATACAAATTAAACTCACAAAAAAGAGGAAATATCCACTAAAAAACTCCAATGATTAAATTTTGCACAAAAGACTACCATCGCCGAATCCAAAGCAAGGAATTAAGTTATCTTCATCAAAAGCAGACAACGTTTTCCCAATAATAGATATTGCTTGTTCATAAGGATTTTGCTCTTTTCCTAGGTGATGCAAGCTTCTTTCATTGAATGATCGAGCACCTAACTGATGTAATGTTTCAGTGTACAGACTTGCATGAGAGTAATTGTACAGATGTGATTGAGAACATACCTGCCCATTCATTACTTTGGGTGAAATCAATACCGACAATGAGATTGGAAGACTCAAGACCAGCTTGTGAAAGGGCAGCAGTGACCTGTGTAAACAAATTGCACATTTTCACAGGAGCATTTGTCGAGTGAATATTAAATTGAGAATTCTTACATTTGCACATTAAAAAATCGTAAATATAGCAATAACTAAAAATAATCAGAAAGTTCTATATCAAATTCCATAACTTATGATTCTCCATGTATCATGGGTAGTACACATCAGCAGGTCGCCAATGGCACTAGCAGGGAAAAAAACTACAGAATAGCAGTACTAATGTTTTGAAAATCTACATGGCCGTCATTATAATCTACGCGGTAACACAGTGCAGGCTGCGCAGCATTAAATACAGTGAAGTACTGGATCAAGCACAACACGAGTGAAAGACCAGCAGTGGCTAAAGGTGCAAATAGATATTTGTAACCACTTCAAATTTCACTTCCTTTCTCATTGGCTTTCAAATATGAGCGTACTATCGTCAATAAAAAAAAAAAACATTGAATGATAGTTTGATTTCGATTTAAAATAGCAAGAATTGTAATAGTCTCGCCTGTTCTAACGAACTGTAATCATCATTTATCCTTAAGTAGTGACTCCGGACCTGATCAGAAGAGTGTCTGTAACTTGACCTCTTCGAACTTCCACCCACCATAAGTGCAAATTCACCAACTAACTCTCTATCAACTCAATTTCTGTACTCCAAAATAACAACCGTAAACGACAGTGATTAGAAGAATCATAAAACAAGAAAAAGAAACCCTAACAATTTTTTTTGATAGGAACTATAGCCAAAAAAATAGTTATGTACATGGCAAGAAAGGATGTCCCTGTAAAATAAAATCGAAAAAACCCCTACCAATGCAGTAGTGGAAACCCTAACAATTTTACAGCAGTAATAAATCAAGTACTTGAAAACTCACTTCAATGCATGTAAAAAACATCTGATTTAAGTGAAACCTAAAAATTAATACATCGAAGAGCAAAAGATTTCACCTTTGAAACTTGAAATTACGTTTTGACACGCCTATATAACACTGACCAAATCCAATCAATATACACACTTGACAACGAAAACACAAACTCTCGATTGATGCGATCTCAGAATTCAATGTGGACTAGGAATGGCACAGTAGCGTGGAACACTAATCATCAAAGACTCGTTAATCAATCAACCAATCATCAAAGACTCATCAATTACCAATCTACGTCAATTCGAAACCCTAGTTTACCAAATCAAGCCACATTTACAGAGATTGTTAAAATCAAGAACAGAGAAACCGAAATCGAGCAAGGAATTCGAACGAACCTGATCGAAGAACAGTGATTCTGCGAAGCTTCTGAGGGACTGGTTTGTGTCGATTTCGTTGTGGGGGCAGAATCGTAATTATACGGAGGATTTCAATTGAAGGCGCGGTTTTTGGGTTGAAGGCGGTTTTTTTGTGCAGAGTTGGCAAAAATGGATGTTGTACAGTTGTAGAGAAGACACGTCACGCGCGAAGAGTTTATTTGGATTTTTGTTTGTATGGAAGTTCATGTGACTTCTTTTAAAAAAAAAAAATATGGGTTTCAAAGGTTTTATCTAAAATTCACCTTTGGTACGGTCAAGCTGGATATGAGAAACTCAATTACAAGACTTTGCGTAAGAGGATATGAGTCTTTTACTATTTAGTACGTCCAACTCATTATTAAAATTGTTATTTTTAACTTATTTAATCTTAATATAGTTCTATGAAATAATTATTTGAAGAAAAAATAGAGAGAAATTTAATCGAGTTGGCAATGTTATTTAAGGGCTGGTTTTGTTTTAAATAAAATGATTTGTATTGTTTGAATTTTGTCTAAATTTGGTTTTTTGACATCAACAGTGGAAAAAATCTCAAAGTAGTTTTTACGTACCAACCAAATGAATTCTAAAAATTCTAACTTACTGTGAAAGTTGCTTATAGATTACAAAGGCTTATCATGATAATTGATCTTTACTAGATGCCTTTTTAAAAAAAAAAAAAAAAAACTTGTTAGATAAGCTTTTAATTACTCCCTTCGATTAAAAATATAGTCTTTCTCTTAATCTAAAAAAAAATATGAAGTTTTTTTAGCAAAAACTTATGGGTGAAAATTATACTAAGTCGTTTTCGGAATTCAATAGTTTATTTATTTATTTATATATTTTACCAATTATATCTTTATACAATTCAAATTTATGATTATTCCATTCTTCAATTCATTTAATGTCAAATGATGTAAATGTAAATTATAATTGTAATTAAAGTTGTTTTAATTCTCGTGTCATTATCTTAAATGACATATATTTGTGATCAGATGAAGTATTTGATAATAGTCAATTTTCAATATTGATTTAAGGCTAGTTAATTGAACTAATTAATACTTATATCTTGCTATCATTTTATCGATTTCCTTAATTAATTTGTTCAGATCTTCTGGTAGGTCTGCGATCTTTACGTAAAATAAAAGAGTTTGGTTAAACCAAGCCTCATTTACGTAATATAAAAAAATAAATTTGCAAATTTTCTAAATTACCCACCTCTAACGTCTTCATCACATATGGTAATAATGTAGGAAGATTACATTATTTTAAAGATATTATATTAGTTTTTAAAAAAAAATTGGCAAGGTAAACTTATCAATAGGAGGTCCTTGCAACATAAATAAAGTCTTAACCAAACTCAATGTAAAAATGAAAGTTGAAACGAAGTTTTTGAAACCCTTGTTCGAATCATCTTAAAATCTCGCAAAACCATTCTTAGTGTGCGACCCAATAGGCTCATACAACGTTGGCGGTGTACCAAAACATATTTTGGTATACAAGTCATAAGCGCCTCAAGCAAGACATTATGACTACCCAAGTTCGCACGAATATCAAATCGACACAACCTAATTAATAGTGTATATAACATCATTTTGTCACACGATATCATTTTGATCAAACATAAGGCATGGAATTGTCATCCAACATGTTCAATCGTACTAGTCTCGATCTCTAGGTAGATGAAAACATCCAAGTGACATTGATCAATATCAATTCACTCAAACTAGGCCTTTTAATGATCTAACACATCGAGGGATCCACTGGATATCTCTCTTTATATGAGAGGGACAAATTCTATCTTGATTACACAACTTCATCACATTGCTCACTGTAACCAATCACAACCTTTATAATCGTCCTAAGGTTAAAGACAACGTTTGATTGTGTCAAATCAATGTGTATCTTATAATAATGTAAACATGCAAATTAATTATAATAAAGCGCCAAATGAAACTCTATAAAAAAAGTATTCATCGGTTAATGGTTGCCTAGGGCACATGCCCCAGCCATTTTTCATAAAAAGGACTTGGTCTTGGAGAAAACTTGGTCTTGGAGAAAAAGACAGCGAGTTAGGGCTTGGGTCCTCCACAATCGGTGAAGTCATCCAACAATATAAAAAATGGACTAATTGGTAGCGAGGAGCAAGCGGTCAGTGGTGGCGATTCTCAATGGCATAGTGGTGACCTTATTGATGTGGCACATTCCAGTCAATTTCCATATATTCTTTATTTGGGTCAAGATTCTAGTGTTTTTGTTATGTATTTCTACCTAAGCACGGTTCGTTGTCCTCGTCGTCGGGGTAGTTGTCCTCGCCTTAATGTTGGGGTTGGGGTCGCACTTTAGTATTCGTGTTTATGAAATTTGTTTCGTATTTTACCGTTGTAAAATCTATTTGTTATAGATGCTCATCTAATTGGACTACAAATACCTCAATACAAATTATTTTGAACAAAAAAATAAAATAAAATGTAAAAATGGAAAGCAATTGGGGTGGATCAGATGAGAAAGCCCATCTTCACGCAATCAAGATAAACAAATGAAATTACCTTTACCTTTCATGCTCCAATTACACTCTTCCATCAACCTCATATATTATTATTACCCCATATAGCTAAATGTGCTAAGGTATGTGAAGGTACTTAAATAGATCTACGGCTGGAGTCGCTCCGAGATGCATAATCTCATCGATCAAAGACATCAGAAGACCCATACGTTACATGTCGATTATCACCACAATACACGAGTCAGGCATCTTGGATGCATAATGCTAGGCAAGCGACTTTGAGTGAGTTCACAAAGTACGGCATTTAACATTTTTGAGAAGAAAAAAAAAAGAGTAAAGAGATAAACAAGCATGGCGCACGGTTAAAAAAAAGTAAGAAGGAATAAAAATAATTAATTAAACAAATAAGGCAAAATCTTATTTGTGTTTTTTTTTTCTAATTAGCGAAAAGCCATTTTTATCTTTTTCTTTCTTGTCCATTTATCTCTACGTTATGGCTGTTGTAATCAGAGGTAAATCTGGGGCAGGGCGGTCGCCCCCCAACCCTCGGACCCTATAGTATCCTTACTTATTCGTATTTTTCTGCCTCTATATATGATCGACACACACTTTTTATATAACAAGTGTAGAATTGTAAAAAAAATGATGTATTTGAAGTATCCTGAGTATAACATTGTTAATTTTTTTTTGTTAAACTTAGTTTTTTTTATATTAATATACTTTTTTGTTTGAAAAAAAAAACTAAAATTAAAGTTCGCTCTTCTTAACAAAACTTTTTAGTTTCGCATTGCATGGAACTATCAACTTCTCTCGTCAAGAAACAGAGCAACTTAATTAATTGGAATGTTAAGAAAACTTTAATAATTGATATATTTCTATAGTTTAGATATTTAAAAAGTTTCTATATTTCGGTATTTAATTAGTTTAGGTAACTTTCATTATTTTATGACTAGTCAATGGGCACGCGCTATGCGCGTGAGGCATAAACAATAAATGTATTAATAAACATTTGTGAAAGTTAATATTAAAATATTATCTTAATGACAAAAAGTCACAAATATAAATAGAATGTAACTTCTTATATTATCTAAAAAGAACAAAAAAAAGATAAGTCCTAAGAATCGACTGATTTCATATTGCTATTAAATAGAACCGTTGCAATTAAATATCTATTAAATAGGTGTCTATCTAAATCAAAACTATAAACAAAGAGAAAACTGTGGTACTAAATAGCTATTAAATAGCTATCTAAATAAAATTATTTCCAAATACATCCGGCGTATTAAGTACCTAAATATAACTTTTCATCAAATTAGAATCGATTCTAAAAAAAAAGAAATAGAGTCCTAACAAACATTGTTTTCATATTGCTATTAAATATCTATTAAATAGAATCGATGCAATTTAACATATATTAAATAGCTATCTAAATCAAAACTTTATACAAATAGAAAAACGGTACTACTAAATAGCTATCTAGTCAATGGGCACGCGCTATGTGCGTGAAGCATAAACAATAAATATATTAATAAACATTTGTGAAAGTTAAATTATGCATGGTAGTCAAAGTAGGAACCCAATAAATTATGTATTGCAAAAAGTGAAAACTCTATTATTGAACTTTGAAGACGAATTAAGTTGAAGTTTTTTTTAATTATTAAGAAAAAGAATATTTTCATAACATAAAGTATTACCATAAAATTTATGAAAAATACAATGGCACCGCATGGCATCACTTTGCATCAATAAGATTGAAGTTACGTACCTTCCCAGTTTTCGAAGCAAATTAAAATATAATATTTCACAAAGATCCTCAAGAGCAACATGGCGAAAGTGAGTGCGCACTCTCCAATCGAAAGATTTGTATCTCTGCCATTTTTTTTCATAGGGGTCTTCATGGAGGCGTGAAGAATAATAGACTTGAAGGTGATGCGAAAATGGTAGCGATTAATGGAACTCATTAAAACGACATCTCAATGGTTAAAATCATCATTTTTTATTTTAGGAAACCATACGTAAATAAAAGCGTGAATAGAGAAAAAGTAAAGACCGCTCGAGGAGAGAAGTGGAGGGGAGAGAGAGAAAACCGTGGAAGAGAGAGAGAGAGAAAGTGGAGGGGAGAGAGAGAGAGAGAAAAAAAAACGTGGAAAGTGGAGAGAGAGAGAAAAACGTGGAAAGTGGAGAGAGAGAGAAGTGGAGGGAGAGAGAGAGAGAAACGTGGATGTGTGTGTGTGAGAAGTAAATCTTTAAATCCTATTGTTAGGAATTGGGGTACTTTTAGAAAGTAATTCAATTTCGGTTTGCACATTTAAATTCAAAATCGCCTATTAATTTGGAGTTATCGATTAAATTACTAATTTATCCCAAATTTTAAATATTTGGATCAAAGTACTTAGGGGCATTATCGAGACTTTTAGCCAAAAAGGCTTCACGGTTAACCGTTTTGTGATTGCTATTATAATAGTATAGATTTTAGTCAAAAAGGCTTCACGGTTAACCGTTTTGGGATTGTTATTATAATAGTATAGATTTATTCATTTCTATAAATAAAAACACTACATTGCACTAAATTTATCCGCATTAATACAATTTTTAGAATTTTCTTATAAATCTATGGTCGACGAAGTTTGTTTCAATATCAATCATTGTCGACATGAAACACGTGGATGCGCATGCCATCAAGTCGATCAGGCCCAACGCGAAAGCGTAAGTATTTTTGCTTGCTAGTACTAGTAGTAGTCCGCATCGATCATTTATAATACAATGTCGAGTGCACATGTCATTATTAAAAATAATAGAATGACATCAGGTATACCACGTGATTTTGATGTGTTAATTCAGGCACTTCTCAATCATCATAAAAATAGAATTATAACCTGAAGTACTGCCTTTGGGAGTGGTTGATATCTTAAATTATGATGCAGGAATTCGATGTTAAAGGTTTAAATCAAATTGACGGTAGTCTTCTCTATAAATAAAAGGCCAAAATTCTTCTTACTTCGCTCATCATAGTCTAATTAACCAAATTAATGGCACTGCCTATGCTTCTTTTTTCTCTCTTTGCCCTCATCACATCATTTCTTCTTCTAATCACCAAAAGAAATAAGAACAACATTAAATCTAGCCATCTCAATTTCCCTCCGGGGCCTCCTAAGCTGCCTATAGTAGGCAACTTGCACCAACTAGGCAAACTCCCTCACCGTTCACTCTCACAACTCTCAAACCAACATGGCCCGGTCATGCTCTTGCAACTCGGCCGCGTGCCAACACTAGTCATTTCCTCCCCAGACGCAGCGAGACAGGTCTTGAAGACACTCGACCATGAATTTTGTACCAGGCCTTCCTTGCGCGGCCCCAAACGCCTCTCCTACAACCACCTAGACATCGCCTTTGCGCCCTACGGGGTCTACTGGAGGGACATGAAAAAAATGTGCATCTCCCATGTCTTTAGTGCTAAAAGGGTCCGTGCAACTTGTAAAACTAGAAGTGTTGAGGTAGCTAACATGATAAAATCCATTAGTAGTAGTATTGCTACTAATACTAGTAGTACTACTACTTCACTAGGTGTGAATTTAACTAAGGAGTTGATGTCCCTCACTTATAGAATAACGTGCAGAGTTGCGTTTGGTGAGAGTAGTTATCATTATGGGGGCACTGTGGATGGCAAGTTTGAAGAGAATGTTTACGAGGCCATGGCACTTTTGGGTGCATTTGCGGGGTCGGACTTTTTTCCGGATTATTGCGTTGGGAGAGTCTTGGACGTGCTTAAGGGATGGAATGCAAGGCTTGAGAATTGCTTTAGGGGCCTCGACGCCTTTTATAAGAAAATTATTGACCGGCACGAAGCCGCGGCGAGTATGAGGAGATCGTCGACTTTGCTAGAAGAAAAAGAAGAAGAAGAAGATATCACGGATGTGTTGCTCCGGCTAAGGAAGGATCAAAGTATTGGTGGTGGACCTGGTGGTGCTGCTTTCACTGATGACAACATCAAGGCGATTTTCATGGTAGGTACAGTATATTTTTCATTTTTTTTTTTTTAAAGGCCTTGGTAGGTACGAGTTTGCCTTTTGAAAATGATATATAGTATTATCTTACAAGAAAAACGCTATGCTATTATGACATACATTTGCTGCAAATTTGATGTGGCAGCACCATGTCACCTATAAAATTGTTAATTTGGTCATAAAAGAGTCATTGTTAAGTCAAAATAAAAGGTCATTGTTTGATCTGCCCCCTCTCACCCGTTTCTCTCCACCCCTCCTTTTCTTCCTCTTTTTTTTGGCAACACTAGGCGGTTGTTGTCCCCGTTATTGGGGTGGTTGTATTATTTTTCCCTACTTAGAGTTGGGGTCACACTATAGTGTGCGTGATTTAGAATTAGTTCCATGCATGCTTCATTGTTGTAGTGTCTATTTGTAATAGATGATTATACTTTGGACTAGGAACACATCAATACAATCTCTAGTTCTGAGATTTTGACAAAAAAAAAAAAAAACAATATTGAGGTGCCCTTATACAAGCTAGGTTGGGTGCTTGTAGCGCAAAACTACGTTTCAGATCACAAAGGTTGTTGTATCAATTGATGATAATCGACACTATTTTTTAGGTTTCGGTGGGGGAATGACTGAACCTATAAGGTCTCGGATACACGAGATCGAGACATAGGCTATTGTATTGGTTAGTGTCAACCGAGACATACACATACATGTCTCGACACAAGGCCACTGAGACCACTTGTATAGTCTTAGTAGCCACCATCGAATTGGATGTCTAACCACCTTATTTGGGTGTTGGTTGATATAGACTGACACCTAAATACGGGTCTCTCGGCAAGACCTGATCGAGAAATTCATATTTATGCGTTTTGGGCAGTGGGACTGTGGGATGCGTTGGTTGACATCAAGGATATTTTGGTAAAAAGTCGTGGTGCCCTTGGAGATTTGATGGATGTCAAAATAAATGGGGGCGCCCCCACATCTTTTTTGGAGGCAACTTCAAATTTTGAAAGAGCAAAAGCTCATTTTGTTGTTGTTCTTTCAAATTTTTATTTTGTTTATTTTCTTCATTAATCTATGTACTTTTGTCAATCTAAATTTAGCTCAAAAACTAAGTACTAATTAAGATGGTTTTATTAGAATTTATTTGTCGGTGGAATGGGCGCCCCTGCCGTGACCGTGACTTGGGCAATGGCAGAACTAATCAGAAAGCCAGAAAAAATGAAAAAACTTCAACAACAAATCAGAAACTGTGTAGGAAACAAAGGCAAAGTTGAAGAAGCAGATCTTGATCAACTTCATTATCTAAAGATGGTAACGAAAGAGACTCTAAGACTGCACCCTCCGGAGGCCCTACTAGTTCCGAGAGAGAGCATGTCTCATTGTAAAATCAATGGCTACGACATAAGGCCTAAAACAAGAGTTATAGTGAATGCATGGGCAATTGGGAGGAACCCCGAATATTGGGACGACCCGGAAGAGTTCTTGCCGGAGAGGTTCGAGGACAATTTAATCCATTACAAAGGCCAACATTTCGAGTTTGTGCCGTTCGGTGCGGGGCGGAGAATATGTCCGGGGATGGCCATGGGTGTTGCTATGGCAGAGCTTGCACTTGCTAATCTTTTGTATTGTTTTGACTGGGAATTGCCCAGTGAAATGGAGGAGGAAGCTATAAACATGGATGAGACGGTTGGGCTTACTGTGCACAAAAAATACGACCTTCGGCTTGTGCCCGTCGAGTACGTCCCACCATGAGTATATTATTATTGGGTGTTACTTCGTAACGCACTTTTTGTGGATCATACCACATGTTTAATTTTCCATGTGTCGTACCACGTTTAATTTTCTACGTTTAATTATTAATCACTGTATCATGACGATGATAGAAAATATTCGTACCTTTGTCTCTTGTTTTTTTTGTTGTTCTTGAAGTACAATTTATAGGAATTTCAATAATCTATGATTTATCAATGACTTGATATATAATCAAACGTATAATCAATCATCATAATAAAAACATATTGATTTTTTAATACTATTAGTCCAAAAAGAAATTTAACTATCATGAATTTCGTTTTAAATGTGACTGAAATATTAAAATAGTATGAAAATTGACAATTCTTTGCAAAAATATAGAAACAACAATAAATAAACACTGTTAGAACTATATAGCGAAAAACAAAACATCTAAAAAAAAAGAGAAAATCGAAAACATTCGAATAAGAGAAGACAATATCAATAATATCAAATTTTGTGAATTTATGTAGTAAAAACTCTTAAACGAAACTATATTTCAACACTTATTGTGCATATCATTTTACTAATCTCTTCTCTTACAAATGACTCAACATAGATCTTAACTTGATCAAAAATCTTAACCATGCACAATTAAATCTCCCATTGGAATTGCAATGATATAAATCGAAACAAGAAACAGTATTAAACCCACTTAAAAAAATTACTTCCTCTTATACGCATCTCGAGGTGTACTCGGCTCACCTATCGAGAGACCAATTATGGGAAACCACATTAGAGATGACATGATAGACAATGAAGAATTATTTCCACCTCCTCCATTTGGTCATAGGTAATGTTTATTTTTAAACATTACAATTTCTGGAGACCACAGAACATCGATGCACGTGTCGACGAAATACTGAGAGAAATGATTGACATGCAAGGACCGGATGAAGTAATAAATATACTTAATCATTCTCTCCAACAAGCACTTATGTCGACATCTTGTTGATGACACCGTTTTATTCAATTAATGTTATTTTCCATGCTACAAAGTTGTTTGGGAACCGTATCAGGAAACATTGATAAGTGACATGCCAAAGCATATTGTAGCAAAGTGGTCGAGCAATTTGGCGAACGAGGGCACCTTTGCTTTTCTTCTGCGTTGTCGAATCTGTACAATCCGGATAGAGTAAGTAATGCGACAATTCGGTATGAAACAAAGGATACCTAATTTACATAGCACAAGTATGGAACTACATAAGATTGACTTGAGAGGAAAACATAAAAAGGATTGGAGTGCAAAACATAGTGCTTATGTTTGCTTGTGGAACGAACGTGCTTCCAACTTAGCAATCGATGAAATATTAGACGAGCCTTTGGACTTTTACGACCGTATATGCAATGGTACGTCGTGGAGCTATTATTCTTGAGGCATTGGTAAGTGCAATTTCATTTTTTCCCTCCACGAAGTTTCATATTGTTGTTTTCATTTTACTTTCACATACAAGTTCTTACATAGTTTATATGTAGGCACATGGAATGACATCGATCCATCGATTGACATTGGGTGATGACGTGTCGATTGCACGCATTAGAGATGTTTGCATCGACTTTGATCGCAGATTTGAAGACGAGCAGATTATCGCATGCATAATGTGCCCACATCATTTGAAGCCTCTCATCATACTTCTCACGATGATACGCGTTCGAGGCATGGCACTCCGGTGTATACGTCTTCGTACCTCTCAATGAGCGTGACACTCCACATACTCCATCCGTTCCTCCCTACATGGCATTTGAGCTGCGGAAGTCGTTCCATCTTCGCGCCATTTCAATACAACTCCAATAATGATGAATTTCTCTGAGAGTACAAGTACACATGAAGGTGGAATACGTGATATCAGTGATATGGGCCGGTCGAATGTCCCATTAGCGTTGCGCTTTAAACACTCCAAACTTATTTTTCCAATTAACATTTCATTGATTGTTTAGTTATTAACTTGGCCTTTGATTTTTATGATGTTAAGTCATTTTAAATAGCCATTATCATTCTTTGAATGGATTATGTCCAACTCTTTTCGGGTTTTCTGGTGTATAGAGGTTCCAGTCTCTCTTTTTTTTAACCCTCATAGTGGAAGTCGTGACTGCATGACTGGAAGTCACGACTTCCACTCTGGGGAAATCGTGAGTGGAAATCACGACTTCCCTTAAAACGTGATTTCCACTCACGTTTTCCCCACACCCAGTCACCTGCTCAGTCCCATGTGGCATCCTACGTGGCACTAAGTGTGTTATATTGGGAATTATTTAAGCAGATGTGTTTTTTTGGGAATTTTTTCTCTAAATTCTATTAATCAGGCAAAAACTCCTAATGTTACTAATCTTAATTAATTAGCTTCTCTTACTAATGACTCAACATAGATCTTAACTTGATCAAAAATCTTGACCATGCACAATTAAATCTCCCATTGGAATTGCAATGATATAAATCGAAACAAGAAACAGTATTGAACCCACTTAAAAAAATTATTTCCTTTAATACGCATCTCGGGGTGTATCGACCGCTCACGACGCGGCCAGCGTTATCCATTTGGGAACTCTAACAGACTCTCTCGCTCTGTTCTTCCATCGATCGAATTTCAGTAACAATGGAGGCTTTAGGGATTCCAAATCTCAACACTCTGAGTTCTTCAAATCTGAGACAATGCAGAGCGACATTTATTGGCAAACACTGCTTGGAATCTTCCGCGCCTTCTCCTCTCACATTCAAGCTCAATTTCACTGAATCTCGCCGAGTAAGTTCAAATCTTTTGATGTTTTTAGGTTTCGTGTCAGTTTTTTGGGTGAATTTGATCTCCTGAGTGGGTTTCAGCGTTGTTCGATGACTCGAATGAGCGCGGTGGAGGACGATGATCCGGCGAGGCAGATGAAGGCGATGGCCGAGGCCAGGAAGAGATGGGAAGCTCTGGTATTTGATACTTTGTCAAGTTAAGAAAGTTGGTTTCTTTTGATCTGCGTTTGCGTTTCTTTGTATGTGTTTTCTGTTGAGAATCGTATGTTTGTTCAATCCGGGGTTTAGTTTGGATAAGATTCACATTTTAGTTCAATTGGGGGTTGAATTGATCTTATGAAAGTTTATATCTTGGCGCGATTAGTTGGAGTTAGGTACATGGATCAAACTCTTCCACTCCGCTTGATTTAATGCTATTGGTGCCGCGCTTTCGAAATACTTTAAATCTTTCCCAATCAATGTGTCTCAAGTTATCTAATTGGAGCATTTGCGGACGTCTTTGGAATGTTGGAACAACAACAACGTAGCCTCAGTCCCAAATTGATTGGGGCCGGCTACATGGATCAGACTCTATTTAGTGCAATTGATGGAAATAGGAAACAAGCACAGTTTGCATGTTTAAGACTCTATATCACTTCAATTGGATGAGCTAGTTACTATTTCAATACGTTGTTGATTTTGTATTGTATATGAGTAAAATCTTTGCTCTAGATATTTTCTTTTGATTTAGATCTCATTTGCATTTGTCCCTAATTCTTGTAGCTTAGAGAGGGAAAGGTAAAGGCGCTCAGTCCAAGGGAAGCTGGGTATGCAATTCAACTGTCTAACAAGCCACTTCTTGATGTTCGTCCATCCGCGGAACACCAAAAGGTCATCCATTTACGTTCAAATATTTTGTGATTGAGCCCATAATTCTTAGCTCAGTGCATTACGGATTTTTAGGGCTTAGCAATTGAGCTATTCTATGAATGTTTGGGTGTTTTTCTTACTTTTACATGATTTATATTCAATTTTGATCATTAAAATAATTTTGGTATCTTCATGCGTTCCTGCAGGCATGGGTTAAAGGCTCAGAATGGATACCTATATTTGAAGTTGATAATAGGTTCGATCCCGGAACCATTTCCAGAAAGATAACAAATTTCATGATGGGTATAGTTCTACTTTGCCATTAAATAAAATGAGTTCGATTTTCATTTTTCTTAGATACGTTTATCACTTGTTCTTATCTTATTCCATTGACTTATATTTATGTATCGTAATAAAAATTGTAAACATTGTAGAATTCATCTTCAGATATTAGAAAATATTGCTTCTTGCAACTTTTGTAGGCGGTTGGTGGAGTGGTGTACCTACACTTTCTTACAATAGGTACGTTGTACATTCCAATATCTTGCCATTTGCTTCAGTTTCTTTCTTTTTTTTTTCATTGCCTTTTCTAATTTATGTATTTTCTAGTCATGCAACAGCCAGTTCTTACCAAAGGTTGAAGAGAAGTTTCCTAAAGATATCGATCTCATTGTCGCCTGTCAAAAGGGATTGAGGTCATGCAGCATATTTTTCTTGTTTTCTCTTCATTTTTTTAATTTGGCTGTACAAAAGTATATGTATTGCCTGCTGTTCTTAAGACTTTTTTGATTAGAAGTGTCACAACATCGTGGACAGTTTTAGCCTGTAAGCTTCCAAATTAAGTGAATTAGTCACATTCGTGGCTTGGAATGATGGAAAACCAAATTGCGACAAGTGAGTTTGTTTAAGTTTTCAGGGAACATTATAAGTTAAGTTCAGTTCAGTACAATATCATTAATTATTTTTTGTAGCTTAATGTTATTCGCATACTGTGGGACTATAGTTTTTTCATCTTTTGGCATTTTCTTAATGCTTATCAAGCATCGTACTAAATGACATGCACTCAACAGATCTCTTGCTGCATGCGAGCAACTATACAATGCGGGATACAAGAATCTATTTTGGGTTCAAGGAGGTCTTGAAGCTGCAGAAGAAGAAGTAATGCTTGATTCTAACAAATTTCTACTCTTGTCTTCCCATTATTTTTTTTTTTTTTGACTACAAGTTTTCCTGTGATTCAGTTTAAGTAATCACTTACAGTTGTCTCATTTTTGTTTTGCTGCTGGGTTTTCAAGTAGGATCTAGAGAGGGAAGGACCTGTGCCATTCAAGTTTGCCGGAATTGGTGGTGTTTCTGAGTTTCTTGGGTAAAACTATCTCATGCCATTCTACGCACTTTCTTGTCCTCTCTCTTTTCCTCTTTCTTTTTATCCATTTACCTCCAAACTGCAATATCAGCAGTACAAGGATCTATATAATTTTGCATAGCTGCATGATGACCATGAAAAAAATTGATATTGTAATGTAAAAGCTAGGTGCCATTCTTTAATTAAAGTTAGTGAATTGATTGGGTGAGTAGTTAAAGCTTGGTAAGTGATTGGTTGATGCACAATTTAATGCACTGATTTGCTTCATGGTTGTTGAAGTCAATTGGATGCACGTAGAGATGCGGACGCATACCCCTTGATGCATAATCCTACAGATTTCAACTACTGTGTTGCAAAAGCATGTCACCCAATCTTTTCCATTCAAGTTAGTCGCTTTTTGCTCTTTGTTGTTTGCAAAGGTTGACATTGAAATGTCTGCATTTGTTGTTTACAATATAAATCATGGACTGATGATTCTAATTGTCATGTTCATGGGTCATTATTTCTTGATACTACTCTGGTTAGATGCATTGATTTAGTCAAATTCTGATATGTGGGATAAGGTTATGTTCTTGTTGTGCAGTTCCGTCAGTGTTATAGTTTTGATTCTACTTTTGAAGGACCTCTAATTTACTTAGATTTTCATTATCAACTTTGTTCTTCCTTTATGATCCCTTGCTAAACTTTTGACAGTTGGACTGATCAACAACGTGTTGCAGCTGCTAAGGAAGGATGGCAGTACCGATTAGTTTTTTCTGCTCGTCTGGTATGGATCTGTCAAATGACGAACATAAATCAGATAACAATTCTATGTTATTGATTTATTTACCGACCTGTTTGTGCAGATTGGACTTTTTATCTTAGCAGATGCCTTGTTCATCGGAGCCCAACAAGGGGCGCGTTATCTTCAAGAAC
Organism: Stephania yunnanensis; assembly: GCA_039657365.1. Lineage (NCBI taxonomy): Eukaryota > Viridiplantae > Streptophyta > Magnoliopsida > Ranunculales > Menispermaceae > Stephania > Stephania yunnanensis. The sequence goes on along the minus strand of CM077589.1, from coordinate 53,149,209 downwards.
TGAGGTCTCACTGAAACAAGAAGGCTAGTTGCTATAGGTATCTCTGTTGTTACTCAAGTTCTGATTTCATTTACTGGATGACCCGAAACCTTTTGTGATGTGAGCACCAATTTTGGAACTGAGTCTACTAGAAAAGCTGTTCAGTTAGTTGCTAAGGAATCCGGAGATCTATTTCCCTTCATGATGGTTTCTGTAAGGAAATTATACAGTTTCTCCCCCTCATTATCTTTTTCGTTCTTTTATCTGTACTTGTGCTTCACTTAATTTATGTTTGAAGTTTTGTCGTTGTTGTATCTTCTGTGTAGGCTCCAAATAATTTATGATTGATGCTTAGTTGTTGTTGTTGTTGTTGTTGCTGTTAGTGGTCATGCAATTGTTGCTATGAGCTTGGATACACACTCACTCTTTACGTTGAGTGCTAGGGTGCTCCGACACGGACTTGTACTTGTTGTCTACACTTCTACATAACTCGAGATGCATGGATGCCTGAGAACTCATGTCTTTCTTTGATGTAGCCTAGGGTATGAAAGCATTTTTTTTTTTTTTTTTTTTTAAATCTTTAAAGATAAATTCAAAGTTGCTCAAACTACCGGGGAATTAAACTTACGAGTCACACTATGAAACTGTGGGAGAGAACAATTGACAATAGGCTAAGGAGAGAAACAACAATATCAGAGAACCAATTTGGTTTCATGCTTGGGAGGTCAACTATGGAGGCGATTTTTCTTGTAAGACGATTGTTAGAAAAATACAGAAAAAAAGAAAAAAGATCTTCATATAGTATTCGTAGATTTAGAAAAAACATATAATAGGGTCCATAGAGATGTTATTTGGTGGGTTTTAGAAAGAAAAAGAGTGAATGTTAGATACATAGACACTATTAAGGATATATATGATGGAGTAGTAACGAGTATAAAGACATTTGGAGGAGTTACAAACGAATTTTTCATTACGATAGAACTACATCAAGGATCGGCTTTAAGCCCATATTTATTTACTTTAGTTATGGATAAACTAATTATACATATTCAAGAGGATATACCATGGTGTATGCTATTTGCAGATGATATTGTCTTAGTGGATGAAACTAAAGATGAAGTGAATAGGAAATTAGAACTCTGGAGGAATACATTAGAATCTAAAGACTTTAAGTAGAGTAGGACGAAAACTGAATACATGCACTGTGAGTTTGGAAACACTAGATATCGAGATGACGGAGTGGTAAAATTACGGGAAGTAGAAGTTCCTAGGGTAAACCACTTTAGATACCTAGGATCAATCATACAAAATGATGGTAACATTGAAAATGATGTCACACATAGAATTCAAGCAGGATGGAAGAAGTGGCGGAGTGCAACAAGGGTGATTTGTGATCGACATGTTCCTACTAAGTTAAAAGGAAAATTCTATAGGACCGCAATTAGGCCAGCTATGCTCTATGGAAGTGAATGTTGGGCGGTAAAGCAACAACAATTACATAAAGTGAACGTAACAGAAATGAGGATGCTTAGGTGGATGTGTGGTAAAACTCGTAAAGATAGAATAAGAAATATAGAAATTCAAAGACAAGTAGGAGTAGCACCAATTGATACAAAGATTAGGGAAGAGGCGGTTGCGATGGTTTGGTCACGCAAAGACGGCCTACAAATGCCCAACTAGAAAACTTGACTCAATAGAAATGTCGTAGAAATTCGACGGGGTAGGGGCAGACCAAAGTTAACATGGGATGCATTAATTAAAAGGGATTTGAATGGTTTGCAAAGCTCACCATCAATTGCACTTAATCGAGCACAATGAAAAAGTTTGATCTATGTAGCCGATCTCAGTTAATTTGGGACTGAGGTTATGTTGTTGTTGTTGTTGTTGTAAATCTTTAAAGATAAAGATGCAATGGTCATTTATTTAGGAGATTCTATTAGTAGTGAGATGTTCACTTTTTTTTATGGTTGAATGGCTGGAAAAATGTAATTCATGCCGTCAATGCTAACTAATTCAAGACGATGGACTCTTCATTGATTCGAAAATAAAGCTTCTTTACTGTTTTATTTTTTATCACTGTTAAAACTATTTCGGTTCCTCTCTATTAATGTCTCACTAATTTCATAAGTTAAATGGGCGCTATTATCACTTACTAAAATATTAAAGAAAAGAGATAAGGAGAGCTCTCTCATCACTAACTTAAACGTCGAAAAAAAATGACGCAGTTGTTGATTATTGTTAATATTATTTTGATGAGGAAGCTGTTAAGGTTTATTCATTTTAGACACCAATTTTAGACATTTAGTGGCCATCGTTATGTTTTGACATATGCATTTGAGGTTAATCATGCACCATCTAAGTGTCCAAAGTCGACGTTGGTGTACCAATCATTTTACTTTCTCCAAAAGAAATTTTCTAATGATTGGAAAAACCTGTATAAAAAAAAAAAAGAGTGTTTAGTGTGTTGCGCGCACGACACGAGTCGGTCAAATCACGCGCAAAGCCGGTGGAACAAACAGCAACAGGAGTTGAACCGAACCACGGTTATTTAATGCTCTAACTATGGTTCGCAAGGGATAAGGGTTAAGTTAAGAAAAGTTGTCAATAATATTAGGGTTGGAAACGAATACCGACATACGAATCATACGATCGCCTCCACGCCATAGCCTTCTCTTCTTCGTCTCTGGTTAGGGTTTCGTCTTCGTGTTCTTCGTAATCCGATCGATCTCTGTGGATCCTCTTCATCTACGTAGTCTCTGCTCTTCATCGGTCATGGAGATGGAGTGTTTGACCGAGTTTCCTCACAATCACATGGACCGCCGCCCCCGAAAGAGGCCGAGGTTAGGTTGGGATGTTGCCCAGCCACCTAAGGTAATCCTTTCTTTCTTCAGATCTTCATAGATCTGTTCTTTTCATGTCCGTTTCTGTTAGATCTGGTTGAATTCCTGGTTTTATTCTGTCTGATAAGGTGCTTTTCATGATTTTGATGCTTTTCTTCCGTTTTTGTTCAAGTTATTGCCCGATCTGGTGGTTTTTACATATTTTATTTGTGGTTCGTTGTGAAGATCGTGTGTTTTGATCCAGATCTGGTCGTGTTATCTATTTTCGTCGATTTTGTGATTTCTTCTTCTGATTTCTTGCAGATCTACTGCTTATGTTTGATGAAACTTGGTTTTCCTATTGCTTGATCTATCTGATCTTTGAATTCCGGAAAAAAATATTTTTTTGGGTTATTTCTTGATGGTTATTCGTTCAATTTTTTTTTTTTTTTTTATATCAGTGATTAACCATCCTCTTCAACGATTATCGATTTCGCCGTGTGATTATACGGAATCTCTTCTTTTCTATTGAACAATTCAAAGAAACTTGTTTAGGGTTTACATGTTTTGTGCTTCTTGTTGATGTTATAACACTCATCTATTTTGTTTGATATCCGTGCCATCTTAAGTAAAATTGATGAAGTGTTGACCTTTATAACTTTATGATTGAATGATGAAAGTTTGGTAGGAGATTATTAGGATGTGGATGAGCGTATAAGATTTGATTATGTTTGTTGAGCGGTATGAATGAATGGCTGTGTGTAGGCTCAGCCAGGAATGTTATGTGGGCAAGAGGTTGGGAATGTGACGAGCTATGCACCCTCAAACCACACTACTAGTTCTCTATTTGTAAAGGGAGTGGCTCGAAATGGTTCTCCCCCGTGGCGAGATGATGACAAGGATGGGCATTACATGTTTGCGCTTGGAGAAAATTTAACTTCTCGCTGTAATTACACTTAATCACAATTGGTGGTCTTTACTTCTTTTGATAAGTTTGGTTGATGGGTCTTGGGAGGCTGTAGTTCTGTTGCAGTATCTACTGTTATTTAAGTTGCATTAGTTGTCATTTGCTAGAATCTTAGATGCATTCTGCCAATTGTCGTAGTTGCACAGTCGTCTAAAAAAACATAGGAATTGCAGTCTATTGCTTGTTTCTATGTAGTTCTGTGTCGTTTTCATCCGTTGGCTGGCCCTTGGGATGGATGACACTTGTATAAGTTTGAATATGTCCCAAAGAATTTTCACAATTTATTTTGGGTGAGCTGTCATCGTGTAGCATCTATACGATGAGCTTTGAGTGGACTTAATTGGTGGCATTTAGTGATAGGATTCATGCATTATTTGTGATTGGTATGGCTAGCCGTTCTTATTTATTTTGTTCTGCTATTTTTCAGATCGGATCAACAGCAAAATGGGCGAAGGTCAGTATTTTATCCCAGCTTTTGCTATAGGAGTCTTAAGTTGGAATTCTTGCTTTCTATTTATTGTTTATGTAATATATATGCATGTAATTAAATGTTTTCTGTTTCAGGAACTTTTGGGCAGGTGTTGGAATGTTGGGATAGAGAAAGAAAAGAAATGGTCGCCATAAAAATTGTCCGCAGTATCAAGAAATATCGGGAAGCGGCAATGATTGAAATTGATGTGCTCCAGCAGTTGGCAAAGAATGACAGAAATGGCGCCCGGTAAGTGTCAAATGGTGATGCTATGCTCTCTTGCCTAATAAATTACTTAAGTTTATTGTGTTCTGGTAGTTGTAGCGTTGCTCTTTTTCTTCGAGAAGTTAAGCGGGTTATTCCTTGCAGTTGTGTGCAAATACGGAACTGGTTTGACTATCGTAACCATATCTGTATTGTAAGTATTTAATCAATTCATAATGGACTAATTTCCCCAACCTCTAAAATATTTTGGGGATTAAGACTCTTGTGGGTGGATTTAAATGATTTCAACAGGTATTTGAGAAGCTTGGACCAAGTTTATACGATTTTCTTCGCAAAAACAATTATCGCTCATTTCCCATTGATCTAGTCCGCGAGCTTGCCAGACAACTATTGGATTGTGTAGCATGTGTGTAGTCATTTTCTGCCATTTATTTTCTTTAACTTGAACAGTTGAACTGTTTAGATATTTGGACTTTTGTAGCAATTTTCCTGTTAGTTGTCATTACTTGCTAATATCATATGTTATGTGGTTTTCTGTTTATGTGCTTGTTCTGGCTTCTTATGCAATTGTATATATACATGTAGTTATGCATGATTTGCACCTGATACACACTGATTTGAAGCCGGAGAACATCTTGCTGGTTTCACCAGAATATGTTAAAGTTCCTGACTACAAGGTATGCGTGTCCTTTAGTTCCACTAGGGTTGACTTGATCCCATCCCCTCTCTTTTTTAATTTGTTCTTATGAGTTTTGTTATATATTTGTTAGCTTCTGTTTTGAGAGAGTTTCTTCTTGGGTTCGCAGGGTTCGTCCCGGTTCTCTAGTGAGAGCTCATATTTTAAGAGGTTGCCAAAATCTAGTGCTATCAAGGTTATAGATTTTGGTAGCACAACTTATGAGAATCAGGATCATAGTTATATTGTGTCGACAAGGCATTACCGAGCACCTGAGGTTATTCTCGGTGAGTAAGCTCAGAACCTCGTCTTCGCCCCAGGAACCCTTTTTTGATGATTTTGCTAGCTTTGTTAGTTTACCTATTCTCTTACTGTCATTATAGGTCTTGGATGGAGCTATCCTTGCGACATATGGAGTGTTGGATGCATTCTGGTCGAGTTGTGTTCTGTAAGTATCAAATTATGCATTGTGCTATTGGCAGGACTTTGTTTGTTATCTTGGAAGGAGGCATAATTGAGTTACTTTTCAGGGCGAAGCATTGTTTCAGACTCATGAAAACTTGGAGCATCTAGCAATGATGGAGAGGGTCCTTGGCCCTTTACCTCAGCACATGCTGAAGAGAGCAGAGTACGTATTACACAATGGTTATAATCTCTTTTTGATGAGCATTTGTGTAAGAGATTTTTCATTAAATGTGAAGTAACAAGTGTACCATTTTTCAGTCGGCACGCCGAGAAATATATTCGAAGAGGTAGATTGGACTGGCCCGAGGGTGCCACCTCTAGGGACAGTATAAAAGCAGTGACTAAACTTCCTCGTCTGCAGGTTTGGCAATTAACTCCCGAAAGCTAATTTTTTGTGTTTGCTACTAGTTTATGCTGGTCATCTGAACTTTCCATTTGGTGTCTACCATTGCCAGAATCTAGTAATGCAGCATGTCGACCACTCGGCAGGAGATTTCATTGATCTGTTGCAAGGCCTCCTCAAGTATGATCCGACCGATAGATTAACAGCTCGAGAGGCGCTACGGCATACTTTCTTTACTAGAGATCGCAGACCTTGAGCGGGTATGCCATCGATGGTTAATTTAATTGCCGCCTCAGATGATTGGGTTGTCTTTTGGTTTCAGTTTCCAAATTTGTATAGAAATCTGTTGCCATGCTTTTGTTCTGCTGTCCACTCCCAGTCGTTGAAACTAGGGGCTCAACATGATCCCCCACATAATTGATGTTTTAATGCAATTGCCATGTACATATCTGTACTGCTGAGGATGACAAGCTTGTTGGCCTTTTTGTTTTCTTGAACGAGTTCTTTTTCCCTTTGTGTTGCCGTGTTTTACAAATTAGAATTTGTACTGCTGTATTTGTGACATTGTGCGGATCAAATGTTCTTTTGTTAATCTTATTAGCTACAATCAGTTCGAAATTCAATATTTTATCTTAAATAATAATGAATGAGAACAACTGTTAGCCTACATGCGTAAGTTGCACCAAAGAATCGAACTTACTACAAAGTTGGCAAGTGAAAAAAAATTGGAAAACATTCGATCTGCACAACACAACTTCAACGTTTAGTGCTGCATTTCCGGGACAGGAGCACTCCACTAGGAGAGCCGGTCATGTTGAGCATGCACGTCGCATGCAGCCAATACGAGTAACGAAGTATACTCCCCAGACTGGACCTCGTCCTGAACCTCCCCCTCACCTCCAATGTCACCATGTTCTGATCCACCTGTTTCCTCAGCCTCATAACATCAATGTCCGGGAGACGCACCTCGCTGGTCACCATGTGTATGCTCTGCAGCCTCGACTCCGTCTTTGCAGCGGAGAACGGATAGGAAGCGCTGCTTGCAATGAGATTGTTGTGATAGTAGAGACCAAACACAATGTAACTATACTCCACCTTCACTTTGTGGTTCGGATTGCTGAAGTTGGCCAAGAATGTGACGTCTGCGTTTAGGAGCACTCCCATGTCGAGGTAGACTGCATTGAGACTTGCTGCTGGGATGTCGAAGCGAGGGCTCTTCGGGCGAAAGAGGAGGTAGATTATGAGAATTGTGAGGCCACCGACTATGATTAAGAACCATAGTATGGCACAGAATATGCCTAAGAGCCATGCAAATGGACTTGTCCTGCCTGATCTTCGTATCTTCTCGGGATCAAAATGGCGAGCCTCGGCTGGTGATCCATGTGGTGGTGGTGGTGGTGGTGGTAGTGGTAGTAGCGGTGTTGGCTTTGGTCGATGTGGTCCTTGCGGCTGCGTTGGTTTTGGTTGATGAGGCTTTTGGAGTGGAGGGGTTGTTGAGATATGAGGTGGTACTGGTGGTTGTGTTGGTGGTGTGATACTACTTGGTTGTGGTTGTTGTGGTGAAAGAAGTGATGCTGGTAGCAGTAGTTCTTGTGGAAATGATGGTGCTCGTGATGGCTGCGGCGGGGGTACTGCTGCTGGAGCTGGCAATGGAGGTTGAGCACGACGAGGTCGCCGCCCATAATGTCGGCGAAGTGGTGGTACTCCTTCCTCCTCCTCCTCTTCTTCTTCTTCCTGTCCAAGTTGTTGTTGCTGTGTTATTGTTGGTGGTGGTCTTTGTTGAGGTTGCTGAGGCCTCGAATGTGTTTGCGCCGGAGGAGACTCTTGTGGGCGAAAGTGAGGATTGAATTCGTCCCGTCTACGCATGATTTTTGAGATGAAATGATAGAGTTCAATCAATGCAGAGAAAGACTTAAGATTGATGAGTTTTGAGAAAGTTTGAAGAAGTGGAGGGGAAGGAAGGAATGGAACAATGTTTGGTTAATTTGGTAGTCCAAGTTTGGAATCACCAAGTCATCTACCAAGACATGTTCTCAATTAAAAAAAAGAGGGAAAATATTATTGGAGATCATCTAAGTTGGGAGGTTTGTGTGTTTTCATTAATTTAATTGACTCACACAAGTCTTGAAGTAAAGTACGTAATTATTCTATGTTAATTAAGGTCTGATTCTCTGTTTGAAATATGGGATGGCTATATTAGGAGAGTCAATTTCAAGTAATCTTTTGATTTTTCATCATCATCATCATTAACATAACAACACTTGATCATCGATGTTCTCATTCAACTTCAAATATGTTAATTTCTTTTGAGCATTAGAGTTGAGTTGCCAAACTAACTCTAATCGGATTAATCAAGTCTAAGTAGAAAGGTGCAAAAAATATGTTCTAGAAGATTAGCATGCCTCTTTTTGGGAAAAAAAAGTTATAAACATACTTTTATTTGATTAAAGGTTAAACAAATTAATAAAAAAAAAAAAGAAAATCCTATGTTCTTTTTGTTAAATTGATAATTTACATTTTTACATAAAATTTACTTCACAATCTTAAACAATTATTCCTCCTGTTCCTAAATATATGTCGCATTTTAGCTTGCGCAAAAAAAAATTAAGGAGAATATATAGGAATGAGAATTCCATCAAAAAACTTCACATAAATGACTTAATATATTATAGAAGTGAAAAATGTTATTGTTAACTAAATTGAGTAGGGTTAAAATTGAAAATAAAGCAATTAATTGTCTCTTGCCCACTGCGCGCATACCCTTGCGCAGCTCGTGAATCTCCATTAGTATCGATATTGTCTTCGACTTAACCACTTTCAACATTAAGTGTAAGATTTTATTACAAAATGCTTCCATACTATTTAATGGAGATCAACAATTGTCTTATGTTTCTTAAAGAAGCCATAGATGACAAAATATGAGACTAAATATTTCGGTTCATACATTTCAATAGTTTTTTTTTTTTTTTTAATTAAGTGAGAGTCAAACTTATAACCTCTTTAAACTTTACTTTTTTGACAAGCGATGTCTCTATCATCATCACCTGAATCTAAGATGTTTTGGCCAAATCTCAACAATTTGTTGCCATTTTTTTTTTAAATGTGATAGACATTGGGAGAAACCCTTGTTTTCACCCTAGGTGCGCCTTGAATTATGCTAATAAACACATGATTACACTAACACCACAAATAAAAAAAAAGAATTCCTAAATTTAAATCACAACATCTCACAAAATCCATCAAGATACATCTCGACTTACTCTAACACCAATCTCTAGATGAAAAAATTACAATGCCAATACAGAAGTGAAAAACTTGTGCGAGACCCGTTAGGCGGCACAGTGACATAATGGCCATCAAAACTCAAAAAGCACTCCAACCCCACCACTCCCCCATCCGCCTCCCTCTGCATCTCCACCACACGAGGCATTGGAGAATTCCGTTAGGCGGCAGGGTTTTGGGTGGCAAGTTGAGTTTGGTCTGTCAATTTCTTGTTAATGCTTTGATGTGAATGTTTGATCTCTTGTTGTTGTTGTTGTTGGTATCTGATGCTACCTTTGGAATGTTTGAAAGAAAGCGAATGAGACGCATGTCGATTTTTCGTCATCCAATGAGCCCAGATTGTGTTTCAATCAAGCATTTTTGTTCTTGGATAGATTATTAGTAGACTAAGCATTAGTGGTTGTAGTGCTCTTGTAGGAGCTGCCAAGGTGGGTTTTTGCCTTTTTGTTATGATTGAAGCTTCTTAGGATGGTTGGATGTTGTAACAAGGTTAGTCAGAAGGCTAAAGAAGAATAACTGCCCGTGAATTGTTGCAATCATTTATAGTGCTCGATTTAGTGAGTTATTTGCACTAATGTTGTAATGATTTATAGTTTGCAATATTTTGTTGAGACTTTGACTTAAATTTTCAAATTATATCAAACGAGATTATATTTTGTGTATGTTTTAACATTCGAAGTAAATTTAGTATAAAAGGTTGGTTTTTAATTTTGCGACAAATTCAGGCAATTGAATAGTCCGAATTTAAAATTGGACTGGGTCTAGACAATTCATACTCTTTTTTATTGTTGGAGTTGTTCAGATCCAGACTCGTTTGAACCCGGATTTTCGCCACCCCTATCTATACGGATTGAATCAAATTGTGCTTGATCTACAGATTTTAATGTGCGCGTGTCTGGGTGCATTTACATCCCTTTTTTCATAATTGAGATTGTGAGAAGATCACAAGTAATTGGTAATTCTTCATTCCAATCTCTAATACTTGTCTTATATCGTCCTAATTCTCCGTCCTCAGCAGATCGTGAGACAGTATCTTATTTAATCTGTGTCTCTATTCTCTTTCTTCTTTTGAAATTAATGTGTCAATGCTCTTGGTCTAATATATTTAAAGAAGCATTTGGGTTCTTATGTAGTAGCACATACAATGGATCCAGTAGCCATGATCCTTCAATGGTTGGACTCCCAACAGTTGACACCCTTTAGTCCCTTGTTACTTTGTTTTGTCTTCCTCTTTCGGCTCTTCCTGTTTGGATACAGAAGAGTCTCAAACTCACAACAGTTTAATTGTGACGGCCCCAAATTTCGAGGTAAACCGGGCACCGCCACGTCGCCGGACACGTCACCAAGCCATGCCACGTCACCTGCACGCCTGTCTATGACGGCCCGCGAACTTACCACCTAATACTCCAACTTAATAAATTTTGATGTTTAAATGATTATTTTAGCAAAATGTAATAAGTTGTAAAGTTTTATAATTTAATTCATTTGTTTTGATTTATTTAAGTTATTTTAGTAGCGGAAGTCTTAATAACATGCATATAATTAATGTAAACAAGTTATGCAATATTCAACAAACTATGGGGTGAAAACCCAGCAAAAAGGGATACCATGTATATTAGTTAAGGCGACAAAAATGTATAATATGCGTCGATATACATGTATCAGGTGAAAGGTCTCCCAAAATGATCCCAAAAATATGGGATTTTTTCCTTGATTAGTACGATTGGGAGTAAAAATTATCAACCCAACACACCCACCAAACTATTTCCCCATCTAACACACCTCTAGCCACGTAAGCGCCACGTATTTTTTTTTTTTTACCGTCAAAGTGAAGTCGTGAGATCGGGTCACGATTTCGCTTTAATGGAAATCGTGACCCGATCTCACGACTTCACTTCGAAGTCCAAAGAGCACAAATTAGATCCAGATGTAGATACAACCTTCTATTCTCACTTGCTTTCCTTCTTCCTTCTTCCTTCAACTCCCACGATTGATCCGAAGTTCTTCAACTCCCCCAACGAACAACTCCCTCAACTCTGTAAGATCTATTTGGTTGGAGTTTTTTTGTGTTTATGATTCATGTGGTTCTTCTTATGTTGTATGTTAAAATTTTTGTTTTTTTTGTTGTCTCCGGAAATTTGTTTTTATGAATGTATAGACGGATTTGTGTTTAATAACAGCCCATACTTGATTTGTATGGGTGAGATTTCGATTAGATGAATTTTTTGTTGTCTTTTCTCTTTCTAGTGCCCATACTTGATTTGTTCTTCTTTTGGCGGAGTTTTTTTTTTTTTTCAATTTGTGTATGATATATCATTCTTACTTGATGCATTTCATATATATTCTTATCGATGCATTGCATATTTAAGTAAATAGCAAGAAAGTTTGATTTTAATATAGTACAATGTATACATTAATTAGTGTGGATATATGTCATTGACCCATATTGAGATGTAGAACATGTGGGGTACCGAGGGGAGTAGAAATTGTTTGATTTGGGGTGTAGGGGTGTATGGTATTAATCAAGCAAAAATCCCATATACATGTCAATACTTTAGTAGAAAAATTTGGAAGAACATTAGGCGTGCGCTTAGGAGATGAGACATTGGCGGTGATAACTTTCTAAGGTTGGTTTAGGGGTTGTTATATTATAAGCTAGCTAGGGAAGTTGTTTATAATATATAATAGTAATTTGCATATAATAGTTTCTTTGTTGCGAATAAGGTACTTAATTTGATCACTAGGCTATTTAGTTACCATATATATAGTTAGTACAAAGGTTATTTCTACTTCTCATATCAATTGCTTATATGCACATTGCTTGCATTTGCAACTACAAATCTTGCATTATATGCACATTGCTTGCATTTGCAACTACAAATCTTAAAATGTTTTATTGCATTTTTGCTTATTGTATTAATCCCTCTCTTTATAGTTAGTACAAAGGTTATTTCTACTTCTCATATCAATTGCACAATGGAATTAATGACAACATTGGTAATGATTTTGGGTTTCAGCGCGATATTGATCCTGGCCCTATAGATGACTCGGTTTTGACTATGCAAGCTCTCCATAGATCTACCCGCGTTTGGAATGGCCCGGTAATACTTCTTTTCGCATGTTTCTCTACTTTTTTTTGCATAGCCACGTTGTAACTAATTTCACTTAAATCTCATATTTTCATAGGAGCCTGGTATATTGACTATCGTGCAGAATTCCGCACTTCACTTCAGGTTGGTCCAACTGGATCCACGCATAGTTGGTTATCTTCATGAAATTTGGATTTTACGGGATCTTGCGAGTAGGCTTCATTTCAATTGATTGGCATCTCATAAGCGCCCTTGTAGAGAGGTGGAGGCCATAAACTCACACGTTCCATTTCCCGTCGGCGAGATGACTATAACCCTCCAAGATGTACAAATCATCTTGGGGTTGCTTGGATCGATGGATTATCAATTCTTGCGGCGCGTCGACCAAGATTACGAGGCCTTGTGCTTGACACAACTCGGATTCCCTTTCCCGAAAGGCGGAGGGCGGATTCAAATCCGCAACTTTCAAGGTGGTTTCCAAACCTCCCGAGAGAATGCTAATGATGTGGAAGTGCAACGCTATGCGAGAGCATACATCCTGCAACTTCTATGGGGAACACTTTGTTTGCGAGACAAGTCGAACAACCTCGTTCACATCACATATTTGCAATTTTTGGAAGATTTCGAGGCGGCAGGACAATACAGTTGGGGTAGTGCAACTCGGCTCACCTATACGAGACAATTATGTCTTGCGTAGACATTGATGGAGCTGAGATAGCAGGTCCAATCATCTTATTGCAATTATGGGCATGGGATAGGTTGCCGTTTCTTGCACCAATAATGGGTAACGTTCTTCGAGACCCGGTATTAGAAAACGAAGAATTATTTCCACCTCCTCCATTTGGTCATAGGTAATTACTATTTTCTCACATTATAATTTCAATTTCTTCATATCTACGTACATGTGCCGACATACATGCATTGCGTTTTTCTTTTTCATTTGTGAAGGTGGAAACATGCTTTGGAGACAACGGGAGCATCAATGCACGTCCTAATAAACTACAGGTTCATGATTGACATGCAAGCACCCCATGAAGTAAGAGATATACATAATTGTTTCTCCACGTAGTGCTTATGTCGACATCATGGAAAATGCATTTTTTATTCATTTCATGTTCTTTTTATTGACTACAGGTAATATGGGAACCGTATCCTGAGGAAGTGATAATGGACCTACTGCGCATCTTGTAGCAGTGGTCGTGCAATTTGGCGAACGAGGGCACCTTTAATTTTCTTCTGTGTAGTCGAAATGTATCATCCCGATAGAGTCATGCGACAATTCGGTCTCAGACAAATGATACCACTTTCACAGAGCACAAACATGCAGCTACATAAGATTGACTTGAGAGGGAAGACGGATAAGGATTGGAGCGCAGAACATAGTGCCTATGTCTGCATGTGGAACAGCGTGCCTCCAATATTGCAACTGATGAAAGCTTAGAGGAGCCAATGGACTTTTACAACCCGTATATGATATGGTATCGTAACATTACACGACGATTCATGTCTCCCCGTGGAGCTATTGCTGATGTCTTGGTAAGTTCAATTTCATTTCTTTCAGTTATGAAGCCTTGCCAAATAGTTGTTCTCCTTGTACTTTCGCTTATAACTTCATAAATATTTCATATGTAGGCACATGGAATTACTTCAATTCATCGATTGACTTTGGGTGATGATGTATCTATTGCACGTATTCGAGATGTATTTGCTGCATCGACTTTGACTGCAGTACACTCAGATTATCGGATGCAAAATATGCCCAGTGCTTTTCATCATTCTTCCCATGCTGATACACCTTCGAGGCATGATACTCCAGTGTATGCTCCATCAGTGCCTCTCAACGAGTTTGGGACTCCACATACTCCATCAGTTCCTCCCAACATGACATTCGAGGCTATGGAATCATTTCCATTGGACGAGGCATTGCATCTTCTCGCCATTTTCATGCCAGTCCAGTAATGATGAATTTCTCTGGGAGTACAAGTACTCATGATGGCGGAATGCATGACAACGATGATATTCAAAGAGAGGATGCTCAAAATCCGGCAGATGTGGGCCATTCGGATATTCCACTAGCTTTAAACCGTAATGTCCGAGTCGTCAAGAGAACACGGTGTGGGACTGGAAGTCATTATTTGGGGTCAGACTAGGACTTTCTATACTTTTATAAGACATTTTCTGCTTATTCATTTTTACTTTGTAGTTGATCACCTACCAATTTCATCATTTATATCAATTCAACTTTCAAGTTCTTCATTTTTAATGACTTTAACTTATTTTCTCTTGATGTGTTCAACCTCTTGTCTTGGAAAGTTGTGTATGCTATTATGTGTATGAAAAAGGTACTAAATTATTTGGATTCTCAATGCTGTCATCTCATGAATCATAAATAGCTTTGTCATCATATTTCATGAATTAGTAGAGTGGGAGCACAAGAGCAAATTGGAGTGCTTTAACCTTTAATTTTTTTTTCTTCTTAAAAGGTAGAATGCTTTAACCTTTCATTTTATTTTCTTCGTAATGGATCATAACATATATAAAAGCATAGGAGATGCTTTTACATTGGTTGTAAGCAAAGAATCTGTCAATTAATTATGCTTTTAACCACACATTTACAAGTTTAAGCCAACATTTGTGCTTGAGAATCAAAAATGCAATAGTGCTTGTAACTTTGTTTTCCTTTCAAACACATTTTTTTCCATGAACTAAGTCATGACTTATAGAGTATACATATTTATGTATAGTACATACATGTCCTCATGCATCGCGCTCACTGATCATATATAGCATATATAATTATATGATAAGGGTACTAATCAATTACCATGATCACTTACTAAATTATTTGGATATTAGCTACATATATATAGATGGCTTGCAATAGTGAGAACCAAACATATTGAACGAAGTCGTGAGACTTCCATTGCACTGGAAAACGTGACTTGCAAATAAAAATTTTCCAGTGACCAAAAAAATAAAAAACGTGGCGGGTGATTTGGCGCTGACGTGGCTATAGGTGTGTTAGATGGGGAAATAGTTTGGTGGGTGTGCTGGGTTGGTAATTTTTACTCCAAATCGTACTAATCAAGGAAAAGGTCCCAAAAATATGTATACGTAAATACAAACATCTACGAATAAGCTAGTGGAGGCGCTCCAAATCAGAGGTAGTCGCCAATCACCGCTTTCCCCCGGCTCGTCGTAGGATCTACAACTTGTCACCAACAAACAATGACAAGTTTTAGGTGAGTAAATCCCAGAGAAATTCAGTTAGTATTCACAAGAAATCCAAGAAAACGGCTACAATTCATGCATATAAAGTAAATGAACAGGAATATAAAGCATGAATATAAGTCGTGAGATAATCAAGAATGTGGAACGCGAGTGTGTTGTATAGCTGTCGAGCCCAGGGACAAAAACTAAACCGAGAAGGCCCTGAAGGTGAGGAAATCCACACCCCCTATTCACGGTCGAAATGAGGAACTCTGTTGGTCGGAAGGTAGACTTCTGCCCAACGCCTCAAAAGAGAGGAAATCTGTGACGGAGGTGGGCCTCACGTCAACTCGCTCTCGAGATCATCGACTCGCTGAAAAATCTCACGCGTAGTCTAGGGTATGACCAACACCGTAGCAACAATCAGATCGTCATCAACGAGAGAGCCGGGAAGGGGTCACATCGTCCCTTCGACCATACACAGACACGCGAGAATATAGTAAACATGAAAACTGAACTGGCGAAAAGTAATGTGAAGTAAATAATTTACAAGGAAAATAAGTAAATTCTAAACTGACTTTCTCGTGGGTTTACTTACCTTAAACGCTTTCAAACGTCCCGCACATGCCTCGAGATACGTGCTCGATACTCGACTATAGTCTCCTAAATTTTTGGTATCCAATTATACCACTGTTATTATTTTAAAGTCACATTAAAAAAAATTATAATGTGTGACTAAAAACTTGAGCTTTTGTTTCTAAAAAGTTTAATTTCGGCACACTTTTCGAGTTGTGCCGGAGTGCCGATGCCCCAAAAGTCCTCAAAACTATTTTTTTTATATTCTTTTTCACTTTCTTATATTTTTCTTAATTTTTCTGATTTTTTTCATAATTTTCTAGCTATTTTTCCTATTTTTATGATATTTATTTGATTTAAAAATGTATTCAAATTATATTTTAATATAGGGGTGGCCCCCCTGGACCGGGTTTGACCCGATCCAACCGGGTCGGGCTGACCCGGTCCGGCCCACCCGGGTCGGGCCCAGACCGGCTCGGCCCGGCTCGGTTCGGCCCAACTGGGTTGGGCCCAAACTGACCGGGCCCGGGTCCAGGGGTTGCACGCGCGCTGCACCCCTCCCCCACCCTATCGTCTTTTTCTTCAGAGACGCAGGTCTCTGGTTTTTTTTTTTTTTTTTTTTTTTTTTTTGTCTGGTTTGGGTTGGGGTTGCTCTCCACCCCAACCCTGGTGGACTCGATGGCAGGGGGAGACACCCCTGCCATCTCCACCCCCGACCTCGGTTCGACCACCATGGCTGAACTCCCTTCTCGGCCACCATGGTCGACGCACCAACAACAACCTAAAACAATGACTCACCTCGACCGTGACGTCTCCACCTCCCGTTCTTCTTCGCGCTCCTCTTCTCGTCCTCCTCCTCTCTGTTTCTTATTCTCCCTCTCGGCCTCCCGAACTTGTGACTGTGTGTGTGTGGGTGTGAGTGTGAGAGGGTGATGTGTAGGCGTGGGAGAGTGACGTGAGGGAGAGGAGAACATGATGAGGGAGTGAGGTGGAATGTACATGAGGGATAAGTTGTTGACTGTGTCTTTAACATCACAGTGTGGCACCGCTGGGACTCTCGCCTGTGTTTGCGGCCGTTTCGACGCCCGAATTTCGTGTCCAAATCGTGATATACACGTACCGGCGCGTCACTAACCACCCAATATATATTTCATAGTGGTTATTTGACCAATTTTTTTATTTAATTTGTGTGTTTTAGTTTCCTCGATCTAGTGTACCCACAATTGGCTTTTCAGCACACGTCTCGACACGTTTTTCGAGGCAAACACCCGTTACACTATCTCGCTCGATTCAATGATAGAAATACACATGCGATGCTAAGTAATTAACTTGATATACAACATCGCAAATAGGCAAACAATCACACAAAACTACTATTTAACTAGTCAACGTTCCTAACTTATCTGCGGCGTCCACGTGAGTCTGAGCTTAGGGTCTTAACCTGTAATTTGTTAATTAATTGTGATTAATTAGAACGGGGCTACCGCCATCTCCACACAGTTTACCAATAATTGGAAATCTTCACCAGCTAGGTCGATGTACTCACCGCTATTTCCAAGATCTCTCTCAAAAGTATGGCCCTGTCATGCTCTTGTACTTTGGCAGTGCTCCAGTTATTTTTGTCTCTTCGAGAGAAATAGCCAGAGAAGTCATGAAGAATAATGACACAATTTTCGCGGCATGCTCAACGGGAACACCAGTTAATATGGCTGAATTGGCATTGAATTGAATATGTCCCAAGACATTAGAAGTAGATGTATTCTAGGCAAGGATTATGGAGAAGATAATGAGAAGAGGCTCCATGAGATAGCAAGAAATGTGTCGGTTCTCTTGGGAGCTTTTAGTTTCCAAGACTTTTATCCTGGATTTGGATGGTTGGATTATGTTACTGGCCTTGTTAGTAGGCTGAATAAAACTGCCAATGAACTGGACGCTCACATTGATGAAGTTGTTGAACAACACATTGAAACGAAGAAACTTGGCGAGACGGACAGACAGAGATGATGACTTTGTTTATCTTTTGCTTCAAGATCACCGCGAAGAGAAATTAGACCTCCAACTCACCCGAGAAAATATGAAAGCAGTGATAGTGGTAAGTTTTTATTACTAGCTCGTGTATGTATTGGACTGCATGATGTTGCTTAAATCTGTAACATTTTCTGTGATGATCTTGAAGGACTTATTCATTGCTGGAATAGATGCATCATGATCAACCACCATAGAATGGACCTTGACTGAGCTCATGAAGAATCTGCGTGCAATGAAGAAACTCCAAGAAGAGGTTCGTAGAGTGGTTGGAAAGAAACACAGGGTTTAAGAAGTGGACCTCCCTCAAATGGAGTATTTAACTTGTGCAATCAAAGAAACACTAAGATTGAGCATGCTCTTGCCATCATCTTATATTGGTTTGATTGGAAGCTACCCGATGAAGCGGAAGCAGAGACTCTAGACATGCATGAAACTTCAGGGGTACACTAAGAAGATACCTCTTGAGCTTGTTCTTAGCCTTCATTTAGAGCTTTCGCCACGAATAATTGCAAACTAGTTTGTTGATTAATAAATTAAGGGTTGACAACTTAGTTTAGAATTTTGACAAGTTCTTGCATGTACTGCGCTCAAGCCATAACTGCCATGCTAGGCAAGAAATTGTGTTGCATTGGAAGCAGTTTTGAAGTCTACATGTGATGATCTTTGTATGCCTCTTCTTTTCAGCTGTACATCTTCCCAGCAGTACACCATCACATGCATGAACAACTCTAAAATTCCTAAACGTTGATCTCTGAACTCCTTAATTGGGAATATAGGCAATTAATAAATAAATTAATCATCGATAATCTCGCCATTGTTTTAATACGGACATGCACTAACTAGGAAGTAGAAACATATATGAAATATAATGTCGCTGTCAAGAATTAAACATGTCTCTTTATTTATTCAATTGTCACAATCTTGGGTTGGAGAAGGAAAACATAGACTTGGCTCTTGAGATTAAGACAGGTGAGGTATGGGAAAAAGCTCAAGAGGAATTTTCTTAGCAACGCTAAGCCCAAAAGCTTCTGTCATGTCTAGATCCTCTTTAATGCCACCGTTAGGCAACTCCCAATTAAACAAGTATAATAAGTTGGCTATGGCTAATTCAACAATGGAGATGGCAAATGCACTCCCTGGGCACATCCGTCGACCTGATCCAAATGGAATAAAATCATAATCTTGGCCCTTAAAGTCAGTAGTGTTGTCCATGAACCTCTCTGGAATGAATTCCTCTGCGTTGCTCCATACTTTCGGGTCCCTTTGAATTGCCCATGCATTGATCATGACTCTCGTGTTAGCTGGAATATGGTACCCCCCCACGGTACTATCTTTCAATGACTGGTGAGGAAGCAAAGTAGGAAGGGCAGGATGCAGTCTGAGTGTCTCTTTGATAATACACTTAAAGTAGTCCATTTGTTGAATATCTTCTTGTTCCACCTTGGTTTTGTTATTATGACCAACCACTCTTCGTACCTCTTCTTGTGCTTTCTTCATTATATCTGGATGCCTTACAAGCTCTGCCATAGTCCATTCTAAGGTGGTGGTTGTTGTATCATTTCCAGCTAAAAACAAGTCCTGTGAAGTAGAGAGACAATTGATTAATTATTAATCTGCTTTTGCAATATTAAGAATCAAATGAGAGAGAGAGAGAGAGAGAGAGAGAGAGAGAGAGAGAGAGAGAGAGAGAAAGGAGTAGTACTCACTTGTATCAGTGCTTTGATGTTTTCTCTTGTGAGGTTTATGTCTTGATTATTGTTTTGGACTTTGAGCAGCAGATCCACGCAGTCATTCTTTTTGTTCAAGTACTCGTTCTTGTGCTTTCTTTCCTGGATATGCTCTTCTATCACTTGCTCGAAGAAAGCATCTAGTCCATGTGAAGTTGTCTTCAACCTTCCAACCAGACCAGTGAGAACGTCCACCCTTTTTAAAGATGGGAAAAAGTCTCCAAAACTAAATGCTTGCAAGAGCTCAGACACCTGCTTCGTCAACTCCATGAACTTGTCTTTCTCGTCGTATTTCTTACCGAGAGCACACCTAGTAATGATGTTGTTGGACAGTGCAAAAAACTGTTTGCTTAAATTAACTGGAGATTTCTTCATACCTGCGGCTTTGATCTTTTCTAGCAAACACAAAATTTCTTCTTCCCTGACAAACTTGAAGGACTGCACTCTCTTGGTGCTCAAGAGATCTATAACGCAGATCTTCCTCAGTTTCCTCCAGTGCTCTCCTTAGGGTGAAAACCCAACATCAGTGCAACCATATAGAAGCTCATTAGCAGCGGTAGTAAATGGCCTATTTGCAAAGTTCACATCCTGGTCCTTCAATATCTCCCTAGCAATGTCTCCAGATGAGACTACAACCACCGGCACCCCGCCCAAGTGTAAGAGCATAATTGGGCCATACTTGTGAGACAGATCTCTGAGAGACCTGTGAATAAGTGTGCCTAATTGGTGAATGTTTCCAATGACAGGGAACTTTGGAGGAGAGGGTGGGAGATTAGATTTCGAGGAGTTTGGTCCGATGAGTCTTGGAAGAAAGAAAAGAGTGAATAATAGAAGAAGGGAGAGTGGTAGCATCCACTGTTGCTTTTCCAACCATTGCAAAACAAATGATAGCAGAGCCATTTTTTCTCTCTGAACGTGGAATTCGGAGTCCACAAAGCATCTATCTCATACTTGCACGTATATTGATATTAGTAATTTTATATCTTGTGTCATAGTAATAGCTGGGAAGCCTGGGATGTGTGTTTGTTTTTTTTGGATATCTGCCGGCATGTGCGCGCATTTAAGAAATAGAGAAAATAGATTTCGTATCTCGATTGCTTGCATAACATTTAAAATTAATGGTCGGCATTAAAATAATGAAATTTAAAAAGTATTCTTATGCAGTTCTTTGTTTTAATGGTTGAGATTATCGGAAAAATTACAAATGTATTGTCAAAATTACTATAAATGAGTAAGATAATTTAGGTTTTTTTTTTTTTTTTTTTTTTTTTTTTTTTTTTTTTAATTCCAAAAGTAAGGTAAAACGCATTTTGAAAATGCATCATTAGTTAGAAAAAAATTAGTCAACTCAAAATACAAATGCACCATTCGTGTATATTGTAGTCCTACGTGTCACTGGTGGAAATACACGAATGACACATTCGTGTATCGTGGAACAATCCACGCGCCCACTTGGATGTTACCTAACATGAATGCGCCAAATTGATGTTTTCTGAACACTCCATGTGTGCGCCATGTGGATGCCAATGTGACGGCCCCAATTTCCCACAAACTGGGGCACCGCCCGGCCTAAGCCCACGTAGACCCCCGAGCCAGTCTCGCAAGGTCAACGCAGACCTAGTCAGCCTTCCAATCCATCATTACAAGTAAATTCAAAAGTTTTAAGTTGAGTTATTAGTATTTTTCAAGATTTACAATTTAGCGAAAGCAATTTCTAAATGAATTACGTAACTCAACAATAATGTAAAAAGTTAGGCAACCTAATTGTGGAACCCAATAAAAATGTTATCATAAGAGGAGAGTAAATACAAGATATACAAAAAATATTCACCTAACTATGAAGCTTTCCCTCTGCTATTCGTCTGCGGCTCTGCACTCAGTCAAACACGAGATTGACGAGCCCAGGTAAGTAAAATCCAGTAGAATATAAACAGTAATTCAAGATAAAATACAACAGTCCAAAAGTCATGCAGATAAAAAGAAAACTGTACGGAATGCATGATAATGAGACTGTAAAACAATGAACGTACAACGAGAATGAGTGTCAAAGGAAACAATATAGAGAGGTGCCCAAGTAGTCTAAGACCACCGAATGCGGGTGCCACCTGGGTCGTGGTCGCGCAACGCCAAGCAGACTCGATCATCGGATGCGGCATCGCCGTACCTAAAATGTCGCGAATGAGGGATATCAACGGCACCCCAGATAAAGCACATCTCATTCCGACCAAATACTGTGACTCGAGGTCATGGCCCCGGTTGCGAGCCGGCAACCACTCCAATCAGAGACACGAGTACACTCACTTGGCCCTCGGACACTCATAAGAGTGAGAATTTCAAGAAAATGACATGATTCAACATCAATCAAACATGCAAGCTCAATGAGCTACTGTGCATTTTCTAACTGGTTTACTTACCTCGAAATCCATAATTCGTCCTCAAGACGTCCCGCTCACGCCTCGATATGCGCACCCGACACCCGACTCCTACGTCCCAGGTGTCTATTTGTACCAATTAAAACTTTAGGGTCGCATTACGTGCAAGTATAGTATGTGATTATAAATTTGTCATTTTTATTCTCATAAAAATTAAGTTTTTAGCACATTTTTTCGAATTATACCGGGGTGTCAAATGCCTGAAAAGCCTCGAACTCATTTTTTTCTAGCTTTCCCCAATTTTTCATATTTTTCGAGGATTTTTCAAAATTTTTCCATATTTTTTTTTTATCTATTTTAATCTATTTTCTGTAATTTAGAGTTTATAAAAAAATCAGTTTAATTTTATTTAATAATTAAATATATTATTTTATTGGGGTGGGTCCGGGTTGACTCGACCCGGTCCAGCTGGACCCTAATTGACCTGAACCAGTCCACGCGGACCCGGGTTGGCTCGACCCGGTCCACGCGGACCCAGGTCGACCCGACCCACCGGGCCCGACCCGACCCGCGGGTCATCTTCCTCACCAGAGCACTTCGTGCTCTGGTTCGATTTTTTTTTTTTTTTGTTTTTGTTTTTTTCTGTTGGGGTTGGGCTTCCATCCCCAACCCCAGGTGGGCTCACATGCAGGGGAGACCACTCCCCTGCCTTCCTCGAGCTCGTCCGAGTTCGCCAGCTACCCGAACCCAACAACGACTCACACATCGACAACGACAATCGACACGACAATAAGGAAATCCACTCACCTTGCTCGAGCTAGATCTCTCCCTCTCACCCCCGGCCTCTCTCGGTCTCTTCTTCTTCTCCTTCCTCTCCTCTCCATCGTCTCTGTTTTTCTTTCTCTCTAGTTCACTGTTTCTTTTTTTTTTTTTTACCGACTTGAAAGCAAAGGGGATAAGATATTTATTGTCCTCGAGATTCGTGCAACATGAATCTCGAGGCAATCCAATCCTTATCCTCTATGCCCACCGCCTTTGACCAAATAGTCCTCGAGTTTCGTGACATGCGCATCTCGATGAAATCCAATGCATCTTGATTTATTTTGCAAACTATAGGCCCTTGCTTTTTTGATTTAATGTGACCACATTACAACTACTACAGCCACTTATTAAATAAATCATTAAATTACTTTTAATGTAAATTAATTAATCTTACCCCCGAGCTGCTACCTAGGGCACACATCGACACGCGACTCGAGGCGCGTCCCGGTTCGTCTTTTGGCTCACCACATTTCCCGTATATATTTTTTTCAACAAGTAGCATTAAAATCTTAAATTGAACATTCTCAGTGTCTCCACTCAAGATTCAGACATACGTATTCGACGAGTGGATCCCACATACGACCTTGACTTGACACGTGACACAAGTCAAATTTTCGGGCCGTTACAATGCCAAAATGTGAGATTGTCCACCTCGAGATACGTGCGTGACGTTTACATGGTTTACTTCGATTGCACGAGATTATATAGGTTGCCCACCTCGAAATACGTGCATGACCTTTGCACGGTTTGAATTGATTGGACAAGATTGTATGAGTTGTCCACATTGAGATACGTGTGCGACGTTTGCATGAATTGCACGAGGTTGCATGAGTTGCACACCTTACGATACGTGTGTCACGTTTGCATGAATTGCACGAGGTTGCATGGGTCGGCTACCTCAACATACGCGCGTGTCGTTTGCATGACTTCTCCACCGCGAGATACATGCGTGGCGTTTGCATGAGTTGTCCACGTCCATATACGTGCGTGTCCTTTACATCAGTTGTTTACCTCGAGATAGGTGTGTGATGCAGGTTGTCCATCTCGAGATATGTATGTGATGCGGCTTGTCCATTTCGATACGTACATGACGTTTGCATGGGTTCACCGCTTCAAGTTGAACAAAGTACTCATTTTGAGGAGTAAATAATAGGTTTTGTATTTTGTATAGATGATTTCTTTTGAAAATGTGTCATTCATTCCACCTTATTAGCTGTATAGATGACTCATTTTCAAAATGAGTCACTCACTCTACCTCATCAACACACATCGCCACATGGAGTCACATCATCATCAATGACTCATTTTCAAAAGGAGACATACTTTAATTTTGTAAATAAAAAGTATCCATCCTTTCATGAATTAAAAGGTAAGGTTATTTTACTTTATTAAAAACCCCCACATGACACGTGTTTATATATATATATAGTTTCAAGAAGTTCTTGAGATGGTTAAAGTTTAGTGTCGCATGTCTACTTTGATTCAGTTGTCCTTCTGTATTTCTTATTTTTCTACAATTCATGGTGCTGTATACTTCAGTGAATTGTCTGGTCCAAGCTGGTGTTTCATTTTCAGATTTTGCAGTCTATTGTAGCAAGATCTAATCCTTAATTAGTTGGAGCCGGAATTAGAATTTTATTTTATTTTTCATTCCCATCTTGTTTCTCCTGGAATTAATTGAAGAATATAATTAAGAAAAACTCAATCTAAAACTTTTTCCTCCAAATTACTTTGACATCCATTATTTAATGTGCTAGCTAGCCATCAGATTTGAATTCTAATCCTATATAGAATAAGGGCAACTAAAATAGCACTTATAATTAATGTGTGTGTGTGATTTAATGAGAAGGGCTTGATTGATGCCAAGGGGGACAACACCAAGTCCATGGTCAAAATATGAGACATTTTTTAAGCTCATAGCTAGAATTTCATAGTTATTACTCCTACTTTGCCAAATTATTGTTGTGTTAATTATATTTATATTGGTTCAATTGTAGATGTTTTGTGCAATGGATCAACTGTTCTTCCACCTACTCTTACAATGGATGGAAAACCAGCTAAGGATACTGGTCTTAAGTCCCTCATCACTTTCTCTGCTTCTCTTCTTCTTCTTTCTTTTCTATATTTTGACAAGATACTATTATAAGGGTACATCTTTGCAGACATCTAACCTCCCTCCATCCCCTCCCAAGTTTCCATTGTTAGGAAATGTTCACCAAATTGGTACACTTGCCCATCGCTCCCTTCGAGATCTCTCTAAAAAATATGGTCCTATCATGCTCTTGCATTTCGGTCGTACTCCAGTCGTTGTAGTTTCATCAAGAGATATGGTGAGAGATATCATCAAGAATTATGATATAATTTTCGCGAATAGACCCTTTCGGAGGGGAGCTACAACTCTCCTTTACAATTGCAATGACATTGCTTTTGCGCCATACGGAGAATATTGGAGAAACATGAGGAAGATTTGTATTATGAAGCTATTTACTGCGAAGAAGGTCCAATCCTTCAAGTTTGTGAGAGAAGAGGAGGTTGGGATTATGGTCGAAAAGATATCTCACTCAAGTTTATCAGGAACACCTATAAATCTAAGTGAGACGGTGCTCACCCTTGCGAAGAATGTGATAAGCAGATGCTCTCTGGGAAAGAAGTATGGCGAAGATGGGGATACGAGATTAGAGGAGTTGACGAGGGAGGTGTCGGTGCTCATGGGAGCTTTCAGTTTTCAAGACTTCTTCCCAGCTTTAGGATGGATGGATGTTGTGACTGGCTTGGTTGCAAGGATGAAGAGGACTGCACAAAACTTGGATACTTTACTTGATCTAGTCATTGAAAAACATATTGCCACGCGTGATGAGAGTTTAAGAGAAGATGATTTTGTTGAACTTCTGCTTCAAGGACAGGAGGAGCAAAAGTTGGATATCTACCTCACCCGAGATGGGATCAAAGCAATAATACTAGTAAGCAACCCTCTCTCTCTCTCCTAGCTAGTCATGCATATGCATTATTATTACATGTTGGTATCTCTATGGCACTGATATGTTTTAACCGTGAGAACTCGGGACTCTTTCCAAAAGTTTTATGTTTATGATAGGAATTTAAGTCCTAAGTGCCTAATTAAACTTTATAAAGAATGGGATCGGAAAATAGAATGGGATCGGAGATTGCAGAGTTTATAAAGAATTGAACTGCGGTGAAGAAATTAAGCCTAATAAGAGTTGTTGGAAATAAAAGGAAAGTCAATGAAGAGGACATTAAGCAAATATATGAATTACTTAATGTGTGTCATCAAAGTGACGCTTAGACTACATCCGGACGTCCCTACTTCGCTTCCTAAGAAATCCTGTGCAAGCACCAATGTTGGAGGTTAGCCAGATTCTAAGACCCTGAATTATGGACACAACCTGAAGAGTTCATACCCGAGACATTCATGGGCAAGACTATCGATTCTAAAGGCCAAGATTTCAAGTTCATTCCTTTTGGGTGTGGTTGAAGAATTCGCCTAGGAATGTCTCTTGGTGTGATCACTATGGTTGAGTATGCTATGACCGACCTTTTGTATTGATTCGATTGGGAATTGCCTCGCAACATTGCTAGTAAAGATGGAGAGCTTGACATGAGAGAAGATTATGGTCTTTCACTAAGAAAGAGAACACGTACTAATTCATGTTGTTCCAACTCTTCACTTTCCTCAATTCATCCCTATGTCTTCATGTGGACCAAAGTTTGTGAAGAAAGTAATGTTGCGTAGCGCCCCCCCGTACAAATGAATTATCTCAATAAGTTTTTCTTCATGCCACCCTCAAATTAAAGATCTTTCACTGAGTCTCATCTATCCAACCAAGCTTTGTAGGCAGAAGTATTTCATTTCCCAGTCAAAAACTCACTTCAGAATTTTGTGTTTGAAACTAGTCTAAACTCACTTGTCTCAGTCATTACAAAATCTACAAAATCTACAATGACAACAAACTTTTAATTATGACCTTCCTCTGACCTATTTACATGTTTCATGTCATATTTTTTGGTAGTTTATGTGTTAAGTTATTTTTATGGTTTTTGCATGACTTCAAAACTTGCTTCCTTGATCTTCTTAATTTTCTTTTCACCTTGTACGGTCCTCTTTGGTCCTTCCTTTGCCTTTTCTCACTCCTATCTTGCTTCTCACGTAGAATGAAGAATATATCTAAGAAAAACTCAATCTAAAACCTTTTCCTCCAAAACTTTCAAGATTCACACAGCTCAACTCAATTCATCTTTGTTCATTTCAAGCAGTTCATATATATATATATATATATTATAGCTGTTCACACCTAAAAACACTCCAACTCTAAGAACCATTAATTTAATTTCTAGGAGAAGCCTTTTTTTATTAATTACTATCTATTTTTACCAATTAGTATCAGTTAGACTGCACAAAGTGGTTTAGTAGGGTGGTTGATTGATGCATGTGATCTATGCAAAAGAGACTTACATGATTAACCACTTTAAACATGTTTCTTGACATAAGCTGAAATATTGGACACAACTTTTAGGAACAATTTCTCCATTCATAATTAGTTCAGCCATTAGTATTTCAGCATTTATAATTAGGTATCAAAATCATAGGGACTTCACTATATTAAGCCAATACCACCTTCTCCTCCAATACTTTATATATATACTGATGTCTCTCTTCTTTGCGGGATGTACTCATTGCGGGTATCGAAACTACAGCGACCACAATTGAATGGGGGATGGCGGAGCTTTTAAAGAATCCAATGGTGATGAAGAAAGCCCAAGATGAGGTGAGAAGAGTTGTTGGAAATAATAGGAAAATCATTGAAGAGGACATTAAGCAAATGGACTACTTAATGTGTGTCATCAAAGAGACACTAAGACTACATCCAGTAGTCCCTACTTTGCTTCCAAGGCAATCCTATGCAAGCACCAATGTGGGAGGTTTCGAAATCCCAAGTAGAACATGGTTGTTGATCAACGTATGGGCAATTCAAAGGGACCCTGAATTATGGACGCAACCGGAAGAGTTCATACCAGAGAGATTCATGGGCAAAAGTATTGATTTTAAAGGCCAAGATTTCGAGTTCATTCCTTTCGGGTGCGGTCGAAGAATTTGCCTTGGAATGTCTCTTGGCGTCGCTACGGTTGAGTATGCTATGGCCAACCTTTTGTATTGGTTCGACTGGGAACTGCCTCGCAACATTGCTAGTAAAGATGGAGAGGTTGACATGATAGAAGAATATGGTCTTTCACTAAGGAAGAAAACACCAGTTCATGTTGTTCCAACTCTTCACTTTCCTTAATTCACCTAGTGATGAAGTCCAAGAATTAGCTTGCAAATTCTTGATAGGATAATGAAGCCCAATAATTAGTTTGCAATTCTTGATAGGATAATGATGAAGTCCAAGAATTAGTTGCAAATTCTTGGAAAAATAGGAAAAGATATGACTCGCAGCGATCCGGGGTATGGGTTTATTGGAAACGACGTGGAGATCACGGCCTTACACTATCTTTGTGATTAAGACGTTTTTCGGCGAAATTCCATCGTTTCGCCCTCCGAAACGGCAATTTTGCTATTTTAGGAAACTTTTGTTTCACTTATAACTTTCATTAGGAATTTCCGTTTTTATTGCCGTTTGCTTCTATTTTTCGTCTAGTTTTCAGTTTAGGGCTTTTTAGACTTTTTACTATTTTTGGCAAATTTTAGGGTTTCGCTATTTAAGCGATCTATTGGGTGTAATTCTTAGTTTTTTTCTGAAATAAAAGAATTTTTGAACTTTGGGTTAAGTTCTGACCTAGATTGAGTTGTTCGTGGATTCGTTCAACTGGTTTAGAAGATCTCCGCTGCGTCACCTAGTCTATGTGGAGAAAAGTAATGTTGCGTTTTGTTGGCAGAGGCGTGAAGTATTGCATTTTCCCATTCAAGAATTAACTTTAGAATTTGTATTTGAAACTAGTCTAGACTGATCACTTGTCTCAGTCATTACAAAATCTATAGCGGCAACCAACTTTTAATTATAATCTTTCTTTTATATATTGAGAAAAAAAGAAGAAGGAAAAATTATAACACCAACCTTTGTATTTGTAAGGTAATAAAAATAAAATATAAAAAAGCACGAACTTTATGATTATTTTTTCAAAGAATGAGTTTTAACACCAACCTTTAATATTTTTTAGTTTTAGCACGTGAGTTGGAAAGGAAGACGTTAATATTTTGTTTTATTTAACTCTAAATCGTCAAAAAGCATAGGTGAATGACAGTTTTTATTGAACAACAACAAAGAATGGATTATTTTTTAAATTTTGAAAGAGTTTATTTTTCCATAAAAGACAAACTGACCCTAGTTCCGACTAAACCGAAATTAAACATTCATGATGCAAATAGAAAATAAAGAAATTAAACAATGCAGGGCGGACCGAAGCTAACTCGAGACACATTGATGATGAAGTGGAGGGATTTAAAAGACTTAGAAATCACACCAACGATTACATTATGAACCTCTCTGGAATGAACTCCGTCGACCCGATCCAAATGTAGATCATCCTGGGCACATCCGTCGACCCGATCCAAATGGAATAAAATTGTAATGTTGGCCTTTAATTAAAATCAGTAGTGCTGTTTAATTATGAACCTCTCTGGAATGAACTCCGTAACTTTCGGGTCCCTTTGAATTGCCCATGCATTGATCACGACTCTTGTCTTAATTAATTCGCCGCAACATGGTAGCTGTCACGGGGCCAATTGAAGAGGGTTTTTCACTAAGAAATTTTTCTCACTCAATCGAACCTGTGGTGCCTAAGGACCACCTTAGTTCAGCACAACCAATAAACAAAACGAAGGAACAACAAGCAATGGCAGCAATGAAATGTTTTACTTGCTCAATGGGGTTTACAACTCTTGGTACTCTATTCATGCCACTCTTACATGAATTCCCGAGTTCTTCTCAAGCTTTCCTACCCCTGGTTTTATAGCACAACCAGTAGGCAGTTACAAAACCGAACTAGGACACCTGTCCTGTCTTTAATGACGTAAGTAAAACGCCACTCCCTTAGTGATCAAGGTAGTTCCGTAACCGCCTTGCTCCCATGCTGCCACTTGGTCCCAGCCGCCTACAAACTCGGGACGTGCCTTGATCATGCCCATGACCAAGGTAGTTAATGAGCTATTCGTAACCGCTAGCACTTAACTGTTCGTAACCGCTTGCACTTGGTCTCCCCACGCCTCAAGGGACGTGGTGCATGTTTCTCGATCGAGTACCACCGGCTCGGGGTAGTCTTAGCATGGGCTCGAGGGATTTGCCTTGACATGGTGCCCAAGGCATGTTCGAGGGACCACCTTGCTACCGTGCACACACCACCCCTAGGAGAGACCACCTCCCCTTATAGTAAATGTTAAGCCGTTTCCTCCGCTCCAATAGAAAACATCCCAAAATGAGACCAAGCGTACTTTGACCAGGGTCAACGCCCAGGTCAAGATTTGTCAACTCTGGCTAAGGCATGCCTTGCCCGAGTCAAACGAAGCCTTGCTCGTGCTTAAGGCATGACTGTGTCCGTGCCCGTGCCCGTGCCAAGGAATTCACCAAGGTGTATACTTAAGTCCGCCCGTGCCTCCACTACAAAAAAACAGCAAATCAGAAACGGAAAATTTCGTCTCTAATTGCAATCAGAAACGGAACAGAGACGGAATCGATTCCGTCTCTAAAAACGTCGTCGCTGATTCGATCAGTAACGGAAAATTGATTCCGTTGCTGATTAGAGACAAAATAGAGACGGAATAATTCCGTTTCTGATTAGAGACGGATTTAGAGACGAAAATTAGAAACGGAACAGAGACGGAACAGAAATGAAATTTTTACCGAAATAGTACATTTGTAATTGCAATCCGTCTCTGATTCCGTTGCTAATCAGAAACGGAAACAGAGACGGAATGCAAAAAGTCCGTCTCTGATTCCGTTGCTAATCAGCAACGGAATTAGAGACGGATAATTCCGTTTCTGATTCCGTCTCTGATTTCGTTTCTGATTAGCAACGGAGTCAGAGACGGAATTCTTATTTCCGTCTCTGATTCCATTTGTGATTAGCGCATATATTCCTGGAAAATTAGAGACGGAATAGCAACGGAATGTTTGAATTCCGTCGCTAATCCGTCTCTAATTTTTCTTTTCGTTTAATTTTCAAACATAAACATAATCCAATTGGTTCTCCAACCTATAACTTGAAATTACAACCATAAGACCTACTCCATAGCCTGCACCCCCTCCAACAACTCCTTGGGGGTGCTAACATCCCACAAAAAAACCAAATTTGACATTCATACATCGACAATATATATCAACAAATACTCAAAAGAGAAAAAAAAATGTAAAAATCAAAATTTGAAAAAGATTTATATATCCACGGAAAATTGTCTTGTATTACAAAAGCTCCAAAGTTGTAAGTATTCACAAAAACCACCAATCCTATTGTTCAACAACCACAAAAAAAAAAGAAAACTTACAATCCTATAAATATGCACAAAAAGAATTAAACTTAATAAGCATTAAGGTTTTAAGTTATGAGCTAATAAAATATTTGACTAGAAATTATCCCATGTTTATTGAAATAGAAGTTCCATAGTAACGAGTCACGATAAGACTTAGAATATTAATCAATAAGAATGATATAATGTGATATATTTTCACAAATGTCTGACGAGATAAAATAAAACTCTAATAGTTTAAAACTTTTAACCATCAATTATATGAACTGTTTTGATGGATATATAGTATGTTGGTCCAAACTATAACACTACATCATGTGCTTAGGTAATGATACAATTAATAAGCATTAAGGTTTTAAGTTATGAGCTAATAAAAGATTTTTTTTTGGGCAATGAAGATATGAATGAAAATGAAAAAAAAAAATGTTTGGCAAGTGGTAAGTGATTTAAGGCACTTTGGTGATGTGAAAATGTGGAAATCCCTATATTTATCAAGGCGAATCAGTGTTCTATAAACACATGAGTTCAAAACATCATGGAACCAAACATCTTGATGCTTACCAAAAGCGTCAAAAATAATAAAACCCTTATTAGGATACCATTTTCCATACTAATAATGAAAGTTAAGGGACTTAACCACATGGAATTTTGTTAGTTTAGGAGACAAATATATGAAAAATCCGATTTTAATGGAGGATGTGTGAGACTAAACTATTGTATACAACTTAAACACACACACAAGCAAAAAAAACAAGCAGATATGAACACTAATAAATGAATGTTAATAGAGCAATGCAATCAATTATAAGAAACTAACAAATGCCACGGTGATGCACAAGATCAACTCAACACTTAGACCTAAGAATCATCAACTTTCACATAAAAAACGCATTCCAAATCAATTCTTAGGTTAGTTATAAGGTTCAATATTGTGTATAAACCCATGCATTCCTTAGTTATGCCAAACAAAGTATGACAATTGTTTCACTTCCTAGCAAATGTATAACACCTAGGTGAAGCACACTATAATTCAACACAATTGTTGCAATAAAGTCGATGGAGTCAATAACGCTAGACAATTAACACGCCAAGCACAATTACTTGAACCTAGACATGTTAGTTGTATGATTTCCCCTAAAAGGCCAACCAATTAAAGTAATTACTTACCACTCGTTATTGAGGATTCCATACAATTACATATGCAAAATTCCCTAAGTAGAATATAACCCATATCTAATAGAGTGCATTTGGAACTATACAAATCAATCAACAACTATTTCCTAAGAAAAGCAATCAGCCACAATCATTATCTGATAATCCATGCACCAAATATCGATCAACACAAAAAAAGTTGAGAAATTCAAGAAATTGTAATGCTTGTGCATGAAGGAAAAAATATTTCACAAAGTTAAAGAAAATAATATTGTATTGTTTGTTCATGAAAGAAAATACAAAACTAAACTAAAAAAAAGAAAGGAAAAATACATACGGGCAGTGCTGATCTTACCAATGAAAGACGGAGATCCGTCACCAACCAAGAGACGGAGAGACCAGAGAGAGAGAGTTGAGAGCCGATGACGGAGACCACCGCGACGAGACGGAGAGACCCGAGAGTGACGGCGAGACCAGAGATACCAGCGAGACCAGTGGAATCAGAGACGGAGAGACGAGAGTTGAGAGCAAAGAAGGAGATCGATTTGGGGGTTTTGGACGGGACGATCGAACGGAATTTGGGGATTTTTTGGGACGATCGAACGAGACGAATTTTGGGGAGGGACGATCGCTAGGGTTTTTTGGGTGATTTTAGACGATAAGTGTTTGGGGGTTTTTTGTTGTTCGCGGGGGGGGGGGGGGGATGGGGGAACCTCGAACCAAGCATATACAAATCCCGAGATTTGATGAACGGTCATAAGAAATGAAATTTTTGGCGGGAATGTTCGCGCCATTTTTTAGAGACGGAATTAATTCCGTCTCTATTTCCGTCTCTATTTTCGTCTCTGATTCGTCTCAATTCCGTCTCTAAATCAGTCCGTCTCAATTCCGTTTCTAACTTATTTTTTTAGCAACGTAAATTATTTCCCTTTCTAATTCCGTTTCTAAATTTCATTTTCCTTGCAGTGCTCGCGCCAAGGCGCGTACCTAAGTCCGCCCGTGCTTCGCGCCAAGACGTGCCAAGGCGTCGTGCCAAGAAAAAACACGCTCCCGCTCGTCCATGCACGCGCGCCCATCCGCTTGTCTATGCACGCGCGCCCATCCGCTTGTCCATGCGCGTCCATGCGCGCTCGTCCAAGCGCGCACCCATGCGTCTGTCCACGCGCGTCCCTGCGCACTCGCCCGTGCGCGCGCTCCGCGCTAATGCCCGCATCCCACGCTCGTGCCCATGCTCCGCGCTAATGCACCTCGCGCTAAGGCACGACCGCGTCACGCCTCGGTACTGCTTGGGCGCTGCGCCTAGGCCCGCGCCTAGGCGCGCACCACACACTTCCTTACTCACGCGCATCACCCTGCAGCATGCAATTTTCCAACTGCACGCGCGCGTCACCGCATTCCATGCTGCTACCCTCCGAGATCCAGCATCTAACCTTCATGGAACCACCCGAGTCCTCCGGAATTCGGTCATTTCCTAGGTTACCAGCTGCCCAGCCCAGCCTATTCGGGTCTCGTTATTGGGGGTGTGACAGTAGCCTCCCACTGTGCAACCTTCGTCTGAGGATTGGTGCGGAAGCAAAGTAGGAATCGCGGGATGTAGTCTTAGTGTCTCATTTATTATACGTACACTTCAAGTAGTCCATTAATTTGTTGCATGTATATCTTCTTCTTCTTCTTCCACCTTGCTGGAGTATTAATTTGTTGTGGCCAACCACTACTCTTCTCACCTCTAATTCTTGTGCTTTCTTCATTATGTGTGCATGGATTCTTTATAAACAAAGTCCTGTACATATCAGTGCTCTTCTAACACTTTCTCAAAGAAAGCGTCTACTTCTTGTGAAGTTGTCTTCAATCTTCTAACCAAACCAGTGAGAACGTACATCCATCCATTTTAAGTATGGGAATTAAGAAGTCTCCGAAACTAAACGCAGACACCTGCTTTCATAACTCCCTGATGAACTTGTCTTTCTCTTCATGCTTTCTACCAACGGCGCACCTAGCAATCTCTCCGGATGAGACTACGACGACAGGCGCCCCGCCCAAGTGTAAGAGCATAATTGGGCCGTACTTGAGAGAGAGAGAGAGAGAGAGAGAGATCTGAAAGACCTGTGAATTAGTTGGCCTAATTGATGAATGTTTCCAATCATAGGAAACTTTGGAGGAGAGGGTGGGGAGTGGGAGATTGGGTTTTGAGGAGTTTGGTCCATTATTGCTAATGAGTCTTAGAAGAAAGAAAAAAGTGATGAATAACATTAGAAGGGAGAGTAGTAGGGGATGTTGTAGTAGCATCCATTGTTGCTTTTCCAACCATTGCAAAAGAAATGATATCACCGGAGCCATTCTCTCTTCCTCTCTCTATTTCTCTCTCTCTGATCGTCGAATTTGGTGTACACTTACGTAGCTTATCTATCTTATACTTGCACGTCTTTCAACTCTCCTCGGCTGATTACTGATATTATTAGTAATTATATATCATGTGCCATTGTCATGGCTGGCATTTATGTGCAAGGAACAGATCGAAAAAAATTAGCTTTCATATCTCGATAACTCACTCTTGGTATGCATAACATTTCAAATCAATGGTCGGCATTAACTCCGACAGGTGTGGCCTAGTGGTAAGGGCAAGGACGAGGTTGTGTGGGTTAGGTGCACCATCTCGGGTTCGATTCCCCACGACATCCAAACGTCCGGCCACTGATAGTCACTTTCCGCAATCCCATGGCCTGTGGGACTAGTCAAATACCCTCGGCTACTCAAAAAAAAAAAAAAAGGTCGGCAATAAAAAACTATCATGTTATAGAAGACATGTCTATATATGTATAGATTTTGAAGAAGTCTCTAAGATGATTAAACTGCAGTGCCGCATGCCTAGTTTGATTCATTTTTCTTTCTGCAATGTTATTTCTTTGTTTCTGCTGTTAGTTTAGTAGTATGTTTCAGTGAACTTTTGCTCCTAGCTGAAACATATACTACTAAAAGATGAATACATTTTCGGCATGGCAAGATAATTTTAAAATTTCATGGTTATGCCTGGGGATGTACTAAATGTGTCTTTGTCAATTTAAGTCTTAAGGAGACTAGTATCATTTTTATTTTATTTTATTTTTTTTTATAGGAAAGGAAGTAGGTATTAAAACTAAAAATTAAAGGTGATGACCAGTAGTCTTCTAGTACAATTGAGTAACCATGTGGTATACATTATCGACTGTCGAGGATGGACTTGTCGTCTTTAAGACTGAAATAAATATTTCAGGACTAGAAATTGATAGGCTTTCTATATCTTTTTTTTTTTCCTTTTTCCTATTGTTTTTCTTGTCTTCTGCCGACGATCAATTAATGTTAATTTCTTAGAAATTAAAACTGAAGCTAAGACCTTTTCCTCTAAACTTTTCAAGAGTACTGCACCAGTTAAGTACTCTCTTGGCTCCATTGCATGTAAAAATCACCTGATATATGGGGTCAGAACCTCTTTTAATTATAGAACCTGTTTCATGACATAAGTTGAAATGGACCCAACTTTTAAGAACATTTGTACATTCATAATTAGTTCAGCCATATTTTAATGTATATCAGTTAGTATTAGGTATCAGTATAATAGGGTCTTTGATGTTAGTTTGAAAAGGAAATGTTTAATTAGTCCACATTGGTTAGATACTTCCACTTTACTACATTAAGTAGTGTAAAACAAAAATCATAAGTACAACTTTACTACATTGAGTAGTGTAAAACAAAAATAATAAGTACCATGCAAAGTGAGCATCACGCACATTTTATATATATAGGCGCACTTTGCATCATGAGGATTAATTTTTACCTTAAGGTTCTGTTTTAGCAATCAATGGCAATAGAGCTAATTATACTCTTGGTCATTTTTCTCGGTCTTTTCTTTCTCCTAATTAGGCTTATAATAATTGGATCAACGTCAAAACGTTCCGATTTGCCACCTTCTCCTCCGACGCTTCCTCTGATTGGAAATCTTCACCAAT
Organism: Stephania yunnanensis; assembly: GCA_039657365.1. Taxonomy (NCBI): domain Eukaryota; kingdom Viridiplantae; phylum Streptophyta; class Magnoliopsida; order Ranunculales; family Menispermaceae; genus Stephania; species Stephania yunnanensis. The sequence continues at coordinate 53,112,549 of CM077589.1, read as the reverse complement.
TAAGCAAGCGTCTTCATCACTCCTTCAAAGATCTATGTCAAAGGTACGGCGACGGCGATATCATGCTCTTGCATTTTGGCCAAGTTCCTGTCGTTGTGGTCTCGTCCACAGCCATGGCCGAGGAGATCTTGAAAACACATGATGCTGTCTTTGCAAATAAACCTATCATGACTACTGCAAAGATTCTTCTGTATGGATGTGCCGAGATAGGCTTTGCGCCCTACAGTGAATACTGGAGGCAGATGAGGAAGATTTGTGTCACGGAGCTTTTGAGCGTGAGAAGAGTGAAGCTTTTTAAGCGCGTGCGAGAGGAAGAAGTGGCATGTTTGATCGAGAGCATATCTCGCTCGTCGTCTTCAGTAGGAGCTTCATCAGTCGTTGATCTCACCTCAATCTTCCATACTCTTTCCACAGACATACTTTGTAGATGTGCTTTTGGCAGGAAGTATAGATATATACATGGCAAAGATGGAAACAACAGATTTGCAGATTTGCCCAAGGAGCTAGTATCACATTTGTTATCTTTTAGTTTTGCAGATCTCATTCCCTCATTAGGATGGCTGGATACTGTCACAGGTCTAGTTAGACGGCTAAAGAGAACTGCTCGAGAACTTGACTCTTTCTTAGAGCAAGTCATCGAGGAGCATGTAATTCAAAGAAGCAGCCGCAATGACTACTTGGACCAAGAAAATGATTTTGTTGATCTTTTACTCCGAATTCGAGAGGACAAAGACGAGAAAATAAGCATCAACCTCACACGGGACAACATCAAAGCGTTGATATTGGTTAGTTAATTTCACCATGTTCTTTCTAAATGCATGCATATATGTACGTATTCCTTCACATTTACCATATATTCATGCATATATATAGTTGGTATCTTTAATTAGATGACCACCATATATATATGTATAGCGTTTGGGCCTATATATAATTTCTTTGTTGGTGGCAGGACATGTTTGTTGCCGGAGCTGAAACATCTGCTACCGTGGCAGAATGGGCGATGTCAGAGCTGATCAGGAATCCAAAAATTATGAAGAAAGCGCAACAAGAGGTGCGAAGAGTGGTAAGAGGGAAAGGCAAGTCGAGAATAGACGAGGAGGACATTCAAGAGATGGACTACATGAAGTTTGTGATCAAAGAGAGTATGAGATTACATCCACCAGGCCCAACACTCATGCCAAGAGAGTCTTCTGAAAGTGTTAGCATCAAAGGGTACCTCCTCTCCCCTAAAACAAGAGTTATTATAAATGCTTGGGCAATTCAAAGGGATCCTGATATTTGGAGCTGCCCCGAGGAGTTCATTCCGGAGAGGTTTATGGGCACGAAGTTCGACTTCAAAGGCCTACATTTCGAGTACCTTCCATTCGGTGCAGGAAGAAGGATGTGTCCCGGGATTTCATTTGGCTTGGCAGTGGTGGAGTTGAACCTTGCCAACTTATTATACTGGTTTGATTGGCAAATGCCTGGTGGCGCCGATGAAAAGGGATTAGACATGACTGAGACTTTTGGGATTCTTGGCGCGAGGGAGTTTCCTCTTCAACTTGTTGCAGTTCCCCACTTCAATCAGATCTAACCACGACCGACTCCAACTTTAACCTATGGTGGCAAATGTAATAAATGAACTCTAAGCACTGCATGTTATAGGTTCTTGGAGCAACTAATTGTATCAGATTTTTTGGATTTTTATTCCATCTCATGATCTAGATCATATGTATGTATAATTCCTGGATTTTTGTGCGTGATCCAGGAAAGGTATCCTAGCACGGTTTTCAACAAGGAATCCTAGCAAGTTGGCTGCAGAAACAAAGGCGTTGACTAGTTTATTGATAATTATAACATTGGCGTGACTTAATGCATAACGTGCACAAACAATTATTTCTGGACTATATATTATGTAGAGTCTTCTGCCCTGACAAAAGAAAAAAAAATTCAGTCACGTGGATATAACTTTTTTTTTATTATCGTTAAAGTATTTAAAGCATTGCCTAACTAATCCTAAACTTAAAAGGTACATTACTGTAGGCGAGAAATATAACCAATCTCCATTGTTGTAGATTGTATCAATGGGAATCAATAAGACATTAAATAGGATGTAACATAGCTAGGATAGGGTACCAAGAAAATGATATAAAGGTAATTGAAAAACTAAAATTTAGACTATCAAAAGATTATATGAGAACATGAAAGTGACATATACTACACTTAAATTTTTTTTTTTAATATGTTCAATCCTCACATTTTTCCAACCACCCGCCTCCCTGCTCCATTTCCTGCGGATGCCGTTTTAGGTGAGACTTTCTAATAATGACTTTCCCCTTATTCTGAGTATATAAATTTTTTTTTTCTCTAATTTTTTTTTCTCTAATTTTTTTTCTCATCATGTCTCTTTTCTAAAGACTTCAAGTCTAAGACTAGTTTCCAACTAGGTAAAGAAATATATTAGACTATGTCTATAAGTTTAACATTAGGTATTAAAGAATTAAAAGTTGGGTTGGCTCAAAATGGGTCAACTAGGGAAATTACTTTAGATAGACTTAAAGCCTTAAGGGTTTTCATTCAAAAATGGTCAAAATCATTTTCTCAAAAGTGGTCTAGTCATAGGAATTCCACCTCAAGTGGGTTACAACCTCATTCTAGCACCCTAGAAATTTGACTTGTCCAGTTCTAAACGTTTGGCCCATTTGGTATCTAGCACAAAACTTAACCATCATATTAAGTCCATAATATGAAATCATAAGAATTTTGGGTTGCGAGCCAAAGCGAGTGTTTTTTCCAATTTTTTATAAGTTTCAAGTCAAAAAGGCAACCATAATTTACTCATCCACAACCAAAGACATAAAATAAAGTTTTAGGCGACTCTAAACAATAATAATAATGAAAACTATACTAAATACATGCATGAAAGTGAATCAACTCCTAATGAAATGAGAAAGATAAGTACAAAGGGAAAAGAAATGAAAGAAATGAGAGAATCAAATATTAAACACCACCATTACTATCCTTCAACCGCATATAACCACATTTATTTGAAAATTTTAAATGATCTCACCCGCGGTCTTTCATAAAGCAATCCATCCAACTCAATCCCCGAATCCTAAAGTACCATCAAACTTATTCTGAACCTTATCCTCAAGGTTTAAAACAAGTCAATAAATTCACACAACAAATAGAAAAAAAATAGTGGTGAAAAAGAACAACTTGGATTAATACATAAGAAGATGCATACAAAGGCATGCATAATAAAAGTCTTAAAAAACTAGCGAATGAACAAAATCTCTCATGTCAAGGTGATTAAGGAAACTAGGGAAGAAAATCATCATAATAAGAGCAAGAACTAATATGCATAGAAGTTAACTTAAATAATTCTCACCAAATCTTGTGAGTCCGAAGTCTTTCAACTATATAAGGGTGAAATCATCAAGATGATGAAATGAATTCTAGAATCTTGGGTCTACTCAAAGACGCGCCACTGCTGTGGTGACTTAAGTTGGTTTATGTCCCAACCAAGTCTAAAAACACCTAAAATCCTAGTAATATGTTACCTCCTTAAAAAATGCTCAAATTACTCCAAAAAAATGTAATCCGAAGCCAAACCTAGCAAAACTCGAGTGGTGCGTCAGTGCCTCTTGTGCTCATCAAACATTCATAGCACCTGCACAAATCTAAGAAACCAAGTTAGGGTTTTATTGAACATAAGAAAAACTAAGAACTAAACTAAAACTGAAATAAATGCAAGAAGTAAAAATGATGAAAAAAAATAAAAATAAAGTTGGGCTACCTTCCAACAAGCGTCTTTCTTTTAAGTCATTGTCTAGACTTGGCTTAATTTATCACATGATACCCTATCATTTCGAGATATCAACAACGAATGATGCACTTATAGCTTTGGGCAATGCAACATGCACGCCCTCCTTTATAGTTAAGAGCTCATTCGGGACCTCTAACACAAAAGATTATGTCACATCATGATCATCCAACACAAATATGTCAAAAATCTGCGAACGCTCCTTTACTTCAACCCCCTTGTAAGGTTTAACAAATATGCATGGGAAGGTGGGTGGTTTCACCAACACCAGATGTTGGTCTTCCTAGCTCTCTTTTTATAGCTCCTCCGACCTTTCTGAAATGACTTCAATTTGCATGCCATTTTCCTCATCTTCATCATCTTGTGCAATGATAATTTATGGCTCAGTTTGAAAGACTTCAAGTTCTTCCGCTATTTTACTCCAATAGTCCACCTTTGTATCTTCATTCTCCTCAACACTTTTCAGTGTATCAACAATCATATTCTCCTCTTGGTAAAAAAACTGGTTGTGTACTACACGATTCTCTCGTCAATCAAATTCTAAAATGTGATATTCACTTGAATAAGTTAAGTTTCCAAATTTTGCAACCTAAGACTCACATGCTGAAATTGTGAAGCTCTTTATGAAAGTGTTGTTGACCAACTATTAATTGTTTCATCATATCTTCCAAAGAGGTGCTTTGTTGAAATTGTTGGTTATTTTCGTGACACTGTTGATGAACTTGTTGAAAAGGTAGTTATCTGAAGATCAAGTCATTCATTATGTCTTGTATATACCTCTCCTCATGTTGAGGAACCTGTGGACTTGGCATGAGCTCAAAGAAGGCAGGTTGTGGTGATGCATAGCTAAAACAGTGATGCTTCACATACTTTGGATAGTAAAGACGAGCATATGTCGAATGAGAGTAATCTACACAAATTTTATAAACTTCGATATGTTGCACAAAAGAATACATGTTAGAAAATTGATGTATGTTATGTGACATTCCTACCCTATTCACATTGTAATAATGAGTCTTCAAATCGATTATAGTTGTGGTAGTATGAGGCTATCGCAGAGTTGCCCGCATACATGTTAAGAACAAATGAGGGACTAGATAGACAAAATAAAATAAACAAATAAATAAAAGAACACCAAAGAAAGTAAAAAAACAAATCCTCGGCGATGCGTAAAATTGACCTGCGGCGAGGACAATCTGGTGGCTGTTGGGAGTTTGTTGCAGGTTTCGGACACAAGTCGGGCTCCTATTGGACGTGCTTCTGTACAGATGATGTGGCAGCATATGATTGGAGGAGAAGATGCTGCTGATGACGTTTTAGACGAGTGAGGGCGCGACACCTGGCAGAATGCTGGGACGAAAAGTCGTGGAATGCTCGTGCGAATAACTGGGAGAACACATTGATACGTATCTCGAGGTGAATCAACAGCTACTGATTCGACGAGAAAACACGCATGGAGAAGGCGAAAATATGGGAGTCTGTGCTTCCGCAGATCCCGAAGCAGGTCAAATCAATTCTTCTTACTGACGCAACTTGTGTCGAATCAGGAGGCTAGATCAAAGGCTGTGAGGGCGTTGTGTCTGACGTGTGTCCGTAAGCTGTATCACTCGATTTTTTTTCCAAACGTACAATAGATTTTACTTTTTTTACTTAAAATGAGGGCGTGTTTTTTTTTTTTCCTACACTAAGCAGATGTGGCGCCATGTGGCGCCAATAGCGACTTTTTTTGCTGACGTGGACACATAGATATCGCCTTTTGAAAAGACGCTATCTACGTGTCATGTCCACGTGGGCGTACAAGCTGAGGTGGTATGAGGTTGTATGGATAGCGCCTTTTCAAAAGGCGCTATCCATACAACTTCACTGCCACCTCAGCCGCCACCTCACTGCCACCTCACAAATTTTCAATATTAGTTGTTTTTGAAGTTTGTGAGTTGGCGGTGAGTTGGCTATCCATGTGTCATATCCACGTGGGCACATCCACCCCCATTAATAAAATAATAATTAAAATTAAATTAAATTAAACTGATTTATATAAACTATAAATTACATAAAATAGATTAAAATAGATAAAGATTATGGAGAAATTCTCGAAAAATATGAAAAATAGGAAAAATTCATTTCTAACTGGTTTACTTACCTCGAAATTTTTAATTCGTCTTCAAGACGTCCCGCTCACGCCTCGATTTGCGCACCTGACACCCGACTCCTACGTTCCTGGTGTCCGTTTATACCAATTAAAATTTTAGGGTCGCATTAAATGCAATTATAGTATGTGATTATAGATTTGTCTTTTTTATTTTCATAAAAATTAAGTTTTTAGCACCCTTTTTCGAATTATACCGGGGTCGCTAAACGCCCGAAAAACCTCGAACTCATTTTTTTCTAGCTTTCCCTATTTTTCATATTTTTCAAGAATTTTTCAGAATTTTTCCATAATTTTTATCTATTTTAATTTATTTTCTGTAATTTACAGTTTATATAAATCAATTTTAATTTTTTCATAATTTAAATTATTTTAATTATTATTTGTGAGGTGGCGCTGACGTGGCGTCGATTTGTATAGATAGCGCCTTTTCAAAAGGCGCTATCTATACATGTGGCTTGTCACGGTGAGGTGGCGATGATGTGGCTGGCCACATGTACAGATAGCGCCTTTTGAAAATGCGATATCTATACAAATCGACGCCACGTCAGCGCCACGTCAGCGCCAATCAAACCAAACACACAATAACGCCTTTTGAAAAGGCGTTATTGCCTACTTCGGTAATAAAAAAAAAACCTCCCTATTTTGTGAATTAAATTGTATACCCACCCTAATTTTAGAAAAACCCCGTATCACTCGGCTGCTCTTCATTTCTTCATCATCTCTGCAGCAAGCGTCTCGAGGCAGATCCTTTCGTAAATGTTCACATTGCATGTAAACGCTTTATTTCGCTATAATTACATAATTAACGACTTATTAAGTCACATGAATATACCTTTTTTTTATTATCGTCAAGGTATTTAGAGCGTTGCCTTGACTAATTATGAACTTAAGAAGAGAAAAACCACAAAGGCCATGGCCTTTAGCCAAAAGTTATAAAGTTTTTTTTTCTTCCATCATAAGACTTGCACTCTAGTTAAGCGAAGAGGAATCTATATCATCCCACCACAATCCTCTTAGTTTACACAGATTTAATGTTTGTTGTTTTATTTTGTCTTCTCTTTCTGTAAGATTCACTTGTAATTGAAATTGCACAAATTAAAATTCCACAAATTAAGGACACCGTACCCGCACAATCTCTTTTAAGTAGAGTTGCAATATGCTCCGTTACAAATTTTATTTTTATTTTTTATCAACATGCTCCGTCGCATTTCATCTTATACATAACCAATTCAGAATATATATAAATATTTATGTATTTTTGGTATTTAGATACTGCTATATTTGTGTTTAAGTTACTTTTCCTTATTCGAACATTGTTAAGTGAGGTCTCAAATTTGAGTTTCATCAATAAATTAAATTGGATTGAGACTTGTGAGGACCTTCAAGTGGAGCCTTCATACGAGCCTCAAAGTGTTGAAGCGTAGAATGGATATACATGTGAAGCCTACACGCGGGTACTGCAAATGAGAGATGCTAGGGTGACCCGATTTGATGATGTTTATCCATTCACGTATTAAGATTTGTGTGCACACACACTTTGATGTACGAATGTATGAACATCACCACAGGTGCCTCCAAAAAGGGTCATTTTAGTATTTTTTTTTAACGTGGAATAACAAAAGTTACAGTCTGTTATAGTTTAACGGATTAAAGCACTCAGTAGTTCCACTGTTGACGACCGCGAGAGGGGTTGTTCAGTTCAGTAAACCAACTTCCATACGCTGGTATTTCTCGAACTTCATCCATTACAATTTTTAGTTGTTCAGAATCCGTGCTTTAATTTCACTTTATTTCTAGGTCATTGAACGATGAGTTTCAACCATTTCCATGATTTAGGTGTTTGTTTATGCTCTTTTTCTAATTGTTGATTTCGTACACAATTTTAAAATTTCCATACATGGATCATCAATTGCTTTAAATTGAGCTAAATTGTGGTGAATGAAAGAGTTTGATTCGTGTAGTCAACCCCGACTAATTTGGGATTGAGACCTTTCTGAGTTCTGGGACCAATATTTATTTAGTTTGGTGAAGTTATATGGAAGACATGTCCATGTGAGGATTTTGAAGAAATCACTTTGTTATTGTAAACATCTAAGAACAGAACATTAGAACAGCAAGATCATAAGAACAGAACTGTAGAACAACAAGATCATCTCATCTTCTCTCAATCAATGAATGAGGAAGAGAGTGATCACTCTATTTATACTTCAAAGAATCAGTTACAACTGTTTCTATTACATGTCGTTTACACTGTTAATACTACTAACAGACTTAACAACTATAACTGTCTTAACTAATTCCTTAACTGCTATAACAGACCACAACTAACTTCTTATAAAACTTTCCTCCTATTACATATACATGTCAATGGTTTATGCTAACATCCCCCCTCAAACGAAGGGGGAGTATCACTACACCAAGTTTGTCTCGCAAGTAACAAAACCTTGAAGATGATAGAGCCTTGGTAAAACAATCCGCTACTTGATCATGAGAAGGAACATATTGAACATTTAATGAGGCCTTTAATCACTTGATCACGAATGTAATGAACATCAATCTCAATATGCTTTGTTCTTGAATGAAAAAGCTGGATTCCTAGCCAATCTTTGTTGCACTCATATTGTCACACCAAACCAATGGAGTTTGTTGAATAGGAAGGTGAAGTTCCGAGAGTAGAGACTTAATCCAAGTGATCTCAGATGCAACATGAGCAAGAGCTCTATACTCTGACTCTGTACTAGATCTTGCTACTACTCCTTGCTTTTTAGATCGCCATGACACTAGATTGCATCCAAAATAGACAACATATCCAAGCAATTGATTTACGATCTTCTTTGGAAGATGCCCAATCAACATCTCGAGTAACCGAGTAAGCATAAAAGAAGAACCTGGTTTGAAACACAAACCCCATTTGAATAGTCCCTTTCAAGTACCTTAAGACTCTTTTTAATGCTTGCCAATGTGAATTGTAAGGAGATTGTTGATATTGACTAAGCTTGTTGACAATGTAAGCTATATCAGGTCTAGTATTAACCACATATTGAAGTCCTCCTAATATGCTTCGATAAAGAGAAGGATCGTGAACAATGTAGCGAGTCATCGGTGCATTTTTGTGAACAGTGTATCAACAGGTTTGGTATTGATCATACCTGCTTTCTTCAGTAACTCAGACACATAACTTGATTGTGTAAGATAGAGACCAGATGTAACGGCCCGCTTTAATTAGTCCCGATTAACTGATAAATTACAGATTTGAGATCTTAAGCTCGGACCAACGTGGACGTCGCGGAAAAATTTAGGGCACGCCTAACGAGTTACGAGAGTGCGCGACGCCGCGGTGCGTGCGTAACGCGGGTGTACGGGGTAGTCTAAGATTCAGTCATCACGACATACATCACATGCCGACTGATCCTCACCTACTCCACCCATACCACCCTTATCTTTCCCTCGCCTACTTTCTTATCATGTCAACTGATCCTCACCTTATCCACCCCATACCACCCCTCACCTTTCCCTCTCCTACCTGTCTCTTAAATAAATCGACTCTCACATCCTCTTCATTCCTCACACCCGCGCGAGAGAGAAGAAGAGGAAGGAAAGAAGGAGAGGAGGAAGAAAAGAGCCAGAGACTCAATTGAGGTGAGTTTTACAGTTGATTGTTTGTTGTTCGGAACCAAGCATGGAGGAGGGGGGGGTTCGGCCATGGTGGTGATGGCAGGGGCCTCCCCTGCCATCAATCCACCGGGGGTTGGGGTGGAGAACCACTCCACCCCAACCCCTCACCATCGGAGGAGAAACGAAAAAAAAAAAAAAAAAAAAAAAATTTTCTCTTCCTCCCGATCGAAACGGTCGATCGGGAGGGAAGGAGGTGCACACGCGCACCTCGCGCGCGTGTGCGCCCTTGCTCGGGCGGGCCGGGCTCGGCCCATTGGGCCGAGCCGGGCCTGTACGCCCAGCCGGGTCGGGTTCGACCCCGTTTGGGTCGACCCGACCCACATAGTTTATATATATATATATATATATATATATATATAAAAACAGAAAAAGGAGAGAAAATGAAAGAAAAATTATGAAAAAAATTCTGAAAAATCAGAAAAAATATAATAAAATGGGAAAAATATAAAAAGGGCAGTTTCGAGGACATTTGGGACATGGACACCTCGGTATAACGCGAAAAGTATACCGAAATGAACTTTTTGGACTAAAAATTCTACAAATATTGGTCTCACACTATAAAATTATTTAATGAGACTCTAAAATAATAAGACTTATATAATTGGACACCAGGGACTTAAGCTACCATATTCGGGTGTTGGGTACGTATCTCGAGGCGAGTGCGGGACATTTTGAAGGCATTTTTGCGACTTTGTTTGAGGTAAGTAAACCCACGAGAAAGTCAGCTTAGAATTTATTTATTTTCCTTGTAAATTATTTATTTCACCTTACTTTTCGCCAGTTCAGTTTTCATGTTTACTCTATTCCCGTGTGTGTTTGTGTATGGTCGACGGGACGGTGATCTCGAGATATGGGTTGGACGGGGTCTACCGTTCAACAGATTCCTCTCATTTGAGGCGTTGGGCGGAAGTCTAACTTCCGAACAACAGGTTTCCTCTTTCGACCGTGAAGAGGGGGTGTTGATTTTCTCACCCCCAGGGCCTTCTCGGTTCAGTTTTTGTCCCATGTTCGAGAGCTGTACACCACACTCGCGTTCCGTATTGTTGATTATCTCACGACTTATATTCATGCTTTACATTTCCGTTCATTTACTTTATATGCATGAATTGTAGCCGTTTTCTTGGAATTCTTGTGAATACTAGCTGAATTTCTCTCGGGATTTACTTACCTGGGATTTGTCATTGTTTTTGGTGACAAATCGCAGATTCCTGACAATGAGGAAAGACGGTGATTGGCGACTACCTTTGATTTGGAACGCTTCCACTAGTTTACTCGTAGGTGTTTGAATATATATATATATATATATATATATATATATATATATATATATATATATATATATATATATATATTTTGGGAACAATTTGGGAGACTTTTCACCCAATACATGTATATTAAGGCATATTATACATCTTGTCGCCTTAAATAATATATGTGGTAACATGTACTGGGTTTCCACCCCATAGGTTGTTAATTAATGCATAACATATCTACATTAATTATATGCATGTTTTAAGGCTTAAATTTATTCAAAATAACTTAAATAATCAAAATTAATGAATTAAGTTATAAAACATTATAACTTAGTATATTTTGCTAAAATAATCATTTAAATATCAAAATTTACTAAGTTGGAGTATTAGGTGGTAAGTTCGCGGGCCGTTATAAACAAGCGTGCAGGTGACGTGGCATGACTTGGTGACGTGTCCGGCGACGTGGCGGTGCCCGGTTTGTCTCGGAATTTGGGGCCGTCACAGTTGGTATCAGAGCGAGAGTTCGAGGAACCTCGAGAAATTAACCGAAAGAGAATAAAACTTAACAACAAACATTAGATGTGGAAACCCAATGATCCTAACTTAGAACTTTAGTTGGGAAGCAAATTAAGCGGGTAGTGCCAGGACTTATATATGTATATATTGCTTGTAATACTTATGTACACGTATTAGGACGCTTATTTGCGGCACGTTCTCGATTCGCAGTTTCGACATGGAGGGACGTCCAGTTCTTCATCCGGATGATGGAGGCCAGACGAGCGGCTCGACACCTGCCGACTCGGATCAGACTTTGCGCGACACGGTCGCACTTCATAGTTTGCAACTCGAGGAGATTCTTCGATTACTTCGAGCGCAGCACCGGCCACACCGGCCCCTGCCGCACGCCGCCGCCACTACTATAGAGCAGACGGTTGTCGCCCCGACTGTTCCGACTGCCCCGCTCACGACCACTACCACCGAGATACTGCCAGCAATCACTGCACCATTGACTACACCGGTCGTGGCACCTACGCTGATCCCACCCCAGGAGATCACATTCGAGACCCTCTTATCAGCTGAGGCGAAGTTAATTAAGGAGTTCGTTCGTTTTCCGCCAGGCTACTATCATGGAGGCGGAGACCCGGAGGTAGCTGGGAAGTGGATCCTTTCACACGAGAAACTTCACGGACTTTTAAAGATTCATGATAGCATACGAGCTAGGATTTTCGGATTTATGCTCAAGGGAGATGCTGCAGTATGGTGGACCGCCCACACAGCCGCTCACGGAGAGCCGAGTACTTGGGTAGAGTTCAAGAAATTCTTCTATGATCAGTATATCCCGATCGAGATTCAGCTGAGACTAAGGGAGGAGTTCTTGACACTGAGGCAGGTAACCGGACGGTGTCGCAGTACATGGAGAGATTCACATACCTGCTTACTTTTGCAATGGACGTAGCTGGAACCGAGCGACTTCAGGTCCATTACTTTATTCGAGGACTCCGACCAGAGATCGGGAGCGCGATTGTGTCGACTGGAGCCAGGACTGTACGGGAAGTTTACGAGAGGGCCTTGGCCCACGAGACATTTTTGATGTGGAACGTCGCCGCCCCCACTCATGTGCATCGCGACAGCCATAGAGGCCAGGAGAGTTCAGACAGCAAAGGCAAGAGGAATCTCGTTCAGAGAGATCAGGGGGGACAGAGGCGTAGATATGATGACGGTCAGACGATAAGTGCACATGCAGTTGTAGCGGCACAGCCACAGCGGGTTATGGTAGTCCAGCAGCTGCAAAGACAGACTCAGGGTCAGGTCCAGAGATGGGAGTCAGGGCCATAGGTCTGGCAAACAACAGGGTCAGGACTCTGAACATAAGCAGAATGTTACGTGCTACAGATGTAGACAGAAGGGGCACTACATGAATGAATGTACCAGGGAGCCAGCACCACCACTAGCAGCTCAGCCAGTGCAGGCAAGGGAGCAGGTGCATGCAGTTGTCGCACCAGACCGCGACGCGTCTCGACAGCTCGTCGAGGGTACGTTGATTATTTTTGTCGCCCTATGCATACATTGAAAAAGTTTGGTAGTACGTTATCATTTATTTCGGGACGAATGATAGGAGAGTTGGGCTTGATACCTGAGAGCGTTAGCACCCATCTTATCCTCAGCACGGCCGCTAGAGATAAGATATGTCCTAATCGGATTTGTAGAGATTGTTTCAGTCGAGGTTGATAGTCATCAGTTACCCATAGATCTCCGAGTACGTCAGTACCTATAGTTTGATATACTCTTAGGCATGGATTGGTTGGCGGCAAAACACGCGCGTGGGGAGTATGGATGGAGTGGGTAGCCTTGACCCACTCTAGCTGGGCATTCACAAAAAAATTAATCTACCAGAGGTTCCAGTGACCTGCGAGGTCGGAATGAGACCTGCGAGGTGGGATTAGACCCACGAGGTAGGAGACCGGCGAGGTAGGACTGGGGGGTTCCAGCGACCTGCGAGGTCGGAGTGAGACCTGCGAGGTGGGATTAGACCCACGAGGTAGGAGACCGGCGGGGTAGGACTGGGCTTAATAAAAATTTTAATGGCAAAATTATTAAATTTTGTCATTAATAATTAAATTTTGTGCAGGTTCCAGCGACTTGCGAGGTCGGAGTGAGACCTACGAGGTGGGATTAGACCCACGAGGTAGGAGACCAGGAGAGGTGGGACTGGGCCTTCACAAAATTCAATTATTAATGGCAACCTAATGCGAAGTTATAGAACCAAATATTATCGCACATTGGTGTCTTGTCGAGAAGATTTTGACAATTTCTTTAGGCATACAGAGGGTTGTGACTCAAAATATCTTATTAGTTTAAACGTTTTGGGGAACTGATAAATGGAAGAGGAGTGATTTATTTCTGAGTTGACACGTATAAACAGTTGACATGTTACCCTCAACTATTATGAAATTTTAGGTTACAGTTAAATTTCGGGACGAAATTTCTTTTAGTCGGGAAGATTGTAACGACCCGCTTTAATTAGTCCCGATTAACTGATAAATTACAGATTTGAGATCTTAAGCTCGGACCAACGTGGACGTCGCGGAAAAATTTAGGGCACGCTTAACGAGTTACGAGAGTGCGCGACGCCGCGGTGCGTGCGTAACGCGGGTGTACGGGGTAGTCTAAGATTCAGTCATCACGACATACATCACATGCCGACTGATCCTCACCTACTCCACCCATACCACCCTTATCTTTCCCTCGCCTACTTTCTTATCATGTCAACTGATCCTCACCTTATCCACCCCATACCACCCCTCACCTTTCCCTCTCCTACCTGTCTCTTAAATAAACCGACTCTCACATCCTCTTCATTCCTCACACCCGCGCGAGAGAGAAGAAGAGGAAGGAAAGAAGGAGAGGAGGAAGAACAGAGCCAGAGACTCAATTGAGGTGAGTTTTACAGTTGATTGTTTGTTGTTCGAAACCAAGCATGGAGGAGGGGGGGGTTCGGCCTCCATGGCCGAACCCCAAGCTCACGGTGGTGATGGCAGGGGCCTCCCCTGCCATCAATCCACCGGGGGTTGGGGTGGAGAACCACCCCAACCCCTCACCATCGGAGGAGAAACGAAAAAAAAAAAAAAAAAAAAAAAAAATTTCTCTTCCTCCCGATTGAACCGGTCGATCGGGAGGAAGGAGGCACACGCGCGCACCTCGCCGCGTGTGCACCCCCTGCTGGGCGGGCCCGAGAACGGGCCGAGCTCGGCCCATTGGGCGAGCCCGGGCCTGTTCAGCCCGAGCCGGTCGGGTTCGACCGTTTGGGTCGACCCGACCCACATAGTTTATATATATATATAAAAAAAAACAGAAAAAGGAGAGAAAATGAAAGAAAAATTATGAAAAAAATTCTGAAAAATCAGAAAAAATATAATAAAATGGGAAAAATATAAAAAGGGCAGTTTTGAGGACATTTGGGACATGGACACCTCGGTATAACGCGAAAAGTATACCGAAATGAACTTTTTGGACTAAAAATTATACAAATATTGGTCTCACACTATAAAATTATTTAATGAGACTCTAAAATAATAAGACTTATATAATTGGACACCAGGGACTTAAGCTACCATATTCGGGTGTTGGGTACGTATCTCGAGGCGAGTGCGGGACATTTTGAAGGCATTTTTGCGACTTTGTTTGAGGTAAGTAAACCCACGAGAAAGTCAGCTTAGAATTTATTTATTTTCCTTGTAAATTATTTATTTCACCTTACTTTTCGCCAGTTCAATTTTCATGTTTACTCTATTCCCATGTGTGTTTGTGTATGGTCGACGGGACGGTGATCTCGAGAGATGGGTTGGACGGGGTCTACCGTTCAACAGATTCCTCTCATTTGAGGCGTTGGGCGGAAGTCTAACTTCAGAACAACAGGTTTCCTCTTTCGACCGTGAAGAGGGGGTGTTGATTTTCTCACCCCCAGGGCCTTCTCGGTTCAGTTTTTGTCCCATGTTCGAGAGCTGTACACCACACTCGCGTTCCGTATTGTTGATTATCTCACGACTTATATTCATGCTTTACATTTCCGTTCATTTACTTTATATGCATGAATTGTAGCCGTTTTCTTGGAATTCTTGTGAATACTAACTGAATTTCTCTGGGATTTACTTACCTGGGATTTGTCATTGTTTTTGGTGACAAATCGCAGATTCCACGACGAGCCGAGGAAAGACGGTGATTGGCGACTACCTTTGATATGGAACGCTTCCACTAGTTTACTCGTAGGTGTTTGAATATATATATATATATATATATATTTTGGGAACAATTTGGGAGACTTTTCACCCAATACATGTATATTAAGGCATATTATACATCTTGTCGCCTTAAATAATATATGTGGTAACATGTACTGGGTTTCCACCCCATAGGTTGTTAATTAATGCATAACATATCTACATTAATTATATGCATGTTTTAAGGCTTCCGCTATTCAAAATAACTTAAATAATCAAAATTAATGAATTAAGTTATAAAACATTATAACTTAGTATATTTTGCTAAAATAATCATTTAAATATCAAAATTTACTAAGTTGGAGTATTAGGTGGTAAGTTCGCGGGCCGTTATAGACAAGCGTGCAGGTGACGTGGCATGACTTGGTGACGTGTCCGGCGACGTGGCGGTGCCCGGTTTGTCTCGGAATTTGGGGCCGTCACACCAGAGTTATCTCTATGAACTTCAAATCCCAGAAACATATTTAAGTTATCAATGTCTTTCAAGGCAAATTTCTGATTCAATTTATCAATAAAAGACAGAATCAGATCATTGTTATTGCCAGTGATGATGATATCATCCACATATACTAGAACATATAGAGTAGTACTACGATGATGTAAAATGAACAATGAAGAATCGAATCTTGCATTGTTGAAACCCCAAGAGATTAAGCGAGACTTTAACTTGTCAAACCAAGCTCTTGGTGCCTGTCTCAAACCATACAATGCCTTGTGAAGATGACAGACCATATTAGGATAATTTGGATTCACAAAACCTTCAGGTTGATTGGTGAATACTTGTTCACTGAGTTGTCCATTCAAAAATGCATTATTGATGTCAATTTGTCTCAAATTCCAGCCACAAGTAACAGCAATGGAGAAAATTACTCTTAGTGTAGAGGCTTTAACCACTGGATTTGTAAGTCTCCGAGAAATCAATACCAGGGACTTGTTTGAATCCTTTTGCTACCAATCTAGCTTTGTATCTATTCACTGAACCATCTAAATTCTTCTTGATTGTAAATATCCACTTGTTTCCTATTATATTTTGATGTGTAGTAGGTTGAACAAGTGACCAAGTTCCATTCTTTACCAAAGCTTGATACTCATGTTCCATTGCTTCTTTCCAATGAGGAATAGACATAGCATGTTTAACTGATTTAGGAACTTCTTCATCTATCTTAGAAGAAGTAGTAGAAACAAACACCTTCTTCTGAATAATTCCAGCTTTAGCTCTTGTGATCATTGAATGTTTATTGACAGGACCATTATTTGTGGTATGAGTTGGAGCAGAGGAAATAGGAGTAACATCTGGTGGAGTAATATTTGTAGACACAGCTTCTGTTTCTGATGAAGAGCATATAGGTAAAGATATTGATGGACCATTAGAGCAATTAGTTGAAGGTAATTGCTTAGGAGAAAACATCATCTGATATGGAAACTCATCTTCATTGAAAATGACATGTCTTGTAACATATATTCTACCAGCAGAATTCATACACTTATAACCCTTATGAATAGAGCTATATCCCAAGAATATACACCTTTAAGATCTATATTGATATTTATGAGCATTGTATGGTCTTGTATATGGATAGCAAGTACATCCAAACACCTTCAAAATCATGTAATCAGGAGGGACATGATAAAGTAACTGATATGGAGAAGATCCTTGCAATACTCTTGTAGGTAATCTATTTACCAAAAATGTAGCAGCTTCACAAGCATCATACCAAAATTTATAAGGCAAACCAGCTTGAGCAAGTAGAGTTAAACTTGTTTCAACTATTTGTCTATGTTTTCTTTCAACTCTACCATTATGTTCATGTGTATAGGGGCATGGATGTTGAAAGAAAATACCTTGTTCTTCCAAAAACAATCTGAAACTTCGAAATTCACCTCCCCAATCAGATTGTAAACATTTAATATTTGCATTAAACTGATTTTCAACTCTTGATTTGAACACTTTGAAAGCTTGCAGTGCATCTGATTTATTCTTTAAAGGAAAAATCCATGTAAATCTTGACCAATCATCGACAAATACAATGTAGTAATTGAAACCATCATGAGAAGTAACTGGAGAAGGACCCCAAACATCTGTATGAATGAGATCTAGTACATGTTTACATCTTGAACTTGAGTTTGAGAATGGTAAAACATGATGTTTTCCCAATGGACAGACATGACAAAACTCAGTAGATAAGCATGGTAGATGAAGATTTGATTGCATCACTTGTTGTAAAGTTTGAACTGCAGGATGTCCTAGCCTAAAACGCCATAGAGAAGACAATGATTTTCTGGATGCCTAGTAAGCTTGTGTAGAATTTGATTTGTTTTTTTTTGTGATGAGACTTGGAGAACTGGCAAACTTGTAAAGTCCATCTTGAAGAACTCCTTTAAGTAAGATCTCCTTAGTTGAAGAATCCTTCACCAAACAATCCTTATTAGTAAACTCAATAACAACATTGTTGTCCTTAACCAGTTGAGATATACTAATAAGATTCTTCCTTATGTTTGGTACACATAGAGTATTTGAAAATTTAAGTCTATGATCAGCAGATGAGACTTTTGCATTGCCTATATACTTAATAGGAATATAATTACCATTACCAACTATCAAAGAATCATTACCTTGATAACCATTGAACTGATTTCCATTCGAATTACTAACTTGTGTACCCATGTAATTCATATCTGCCCTATAATAGCAGAATGCAGCTGAATGTCCAACCTTATTACATATTTGACATGTTGGCCTACTATTGTTTGGAAATCGAAAGCCTCCTCTTCCTCTAACACGACCACCACGACCTCTATTGTTGTTATTAAAATTCCTTCCACCATTTCCTCCTTGTCTCTGAAAATTATTCCAACCATTGTTTGATCCTCCTTGTTTCATTTCAGCTGAATTCACTTGGTTTGATCCTTGAAGAGCCATAGAATTTATTCAGAAATCATTTGTAACTGACCAAGTTTGGCTTCAAAACTGAGTAAACATGACTGTAATTCATTCCATTTCAGATCTCCTTGTCTTTCCAATACAGTTGTAATTGGAAGATATTCTCCATCTAAACCAGACAGTATACAAGATATGAGTTACGCAGAATCGATAATTGTTCTCCAGTGAGTAGCTATATTATCAGCAAATTCTTTCATCTTTCTAAGGTAATCACTCATCTTGGTAGATCCTTTTCTTGTAGTTCTTATTGCAGTTCTATTGAACTGAATCTGTGCTCGATTGTGTGCACCACAGAATTCTTCAATGGATTTCCACAGTTCATTAGGCGTGTAGGTACTTCCATCCTTGGCAACCTTCTTTGTTGCAATGTGTGGTTCCAATGTACACAAAAGCCAAGCATATAACATCCTATCACGAGAATGCCAAACTTGATGTTCAAGATTTGGTTCTCCTTGATCATTCAACAGTGAAGGAACTTCAATTGTTCCAAACAAGATTCCATCTAACCTACATCCTTCTATTGCAGGTACTATGATGGATTTCCACAACAAGAAATTATTATCATTCAACTTGATCGACACAATCTGGTTAAGAGAGTTACCGAATGGTGTGATCATGGTTTGTTGAATTGCAGAGGAGCTAGAAACATATGGAGAAGAAAGACTTGAAGCATCCATGGTGATGATGATCCCTTAAGAACCACAGATTATCCCTTAAGAACCACAGATCACTCTCCCAAGAAAAACAAAGCAATACAGTGATGATGATGATCCCTTAAGAACCACAAATCACTCTCATAGCTCTGATACCATGTAAACATCTAAGAACAGAACATTAGAACAGCAAGATCATAAGAACAGAACTGTAGAACAACAAGATCATCTCATCTTCTCTCAATCAATGAATGAGGAAGAAAGTGATCACTCTATTTATACTTCAAAGAATCAGTTACAACTGTTTCTATTACATGTCGTTTACACTGTTAATACTACTAACAGACTTAACAACTATAACTGTCTTAACTAATTCCTTAATGCTATAACAGACCACAACTAACTTCTTATAAAACTTTCCTCCTATTACATATACATGTCAATGGTTTATGCTAACAGTTATCTATGTGAGAAGGTTAAATTAGAATTGCGCCGCATGTCTTAGTTTGATTCACTTGTCTTCCTCTGCAATGTTATTTCCCAACAAGTTGCTATCTTCTTTTGATAGTGCATCCTCTCGCCACGAAGTAATAACGCGATGAGGGTTACTTGTAATTAACCTTCACTTGTTGTCAGTAAAACCGCCAATGAGTTTTTTTACCACAGTTTCTAGGTTTGAACCCTTAGCTTGTCTAGCCTTTCTGGCTTTGTAAGGCCTTGATCATTTTCCACTTGCTGGGAATGGCGAAGTCTTTTTGGCTTTGGCTAAACCTATTTCAACCCGATAATATGCCCACTAGGAATAGACGAAGTCACATTGATGTCTGGCGGTGTCTTTCGCCTTGATGATCTTCTTTACGAAGTTGTTGATGGCTTTTTTGAATTCTCCTGGAAAGAGATTAAATACTTGCAGATTGGGACGAAGATAAATGTTTATAACTAGTCCTGCTTGAAAGGCCATGTACACGACCTCTGGATCTGCTCCTTGTAAGAAGAGTTATAATAACTTGTCGTCTTCTTATATCTTCTGTGAAGATTTTGTCAGTCACAAAGCGCTTCTGGAGTGATGGCTCGTGCTTTGCTCCATAGGACGTACAACTCCTCTTGTCTAAGTCCAGAGAACTGATCTTCTACTAGAAGTTTGACTTCAAAGTTGGTCTTGATTGTGCTTTTTCCTTCTGGGGGCTTAAGCACTGTTGGTTTGACTGCTGCCTTCATAGTGATAGTGATAGTGATAGTGATAGTGATAGGAGAACCACCATGAACCACCATGAACCACCATGAACCGCCGTGAATTTTTTTCTTTAAGCCTTATTAGGCTTTTAAGATCAGATCTTCCGTCAGACTGGAAGTCTTTCCTTTCTTCACTCCAAGGAGTTTTTATTGCTCCCTCAATTTTCGAGCAAGAGAATTTGGAAAAATCCCAAACCCTCCCCCTTCTTAAAAGTTGGAAGACCGCTTCCTGAATGAAGAATGAAGAATGAAAGAAATCATACCTCTAATTTATAGCTGAGAACGAAAATCGTTCGTCGTTGGATTGGCATCTTTAGCTTTTGATCCTGCGAACAAGAATTAAAGCATAAAATCTCGAGTGAGACTGTCAGCCAATACATTTTTCTCACCGGATAAGTGTTCCCTCTCGAAAGAGTATCTCGAGAACCATGCTTGCCATCGAACAAGTCGACCCTGCTTACTGTCACCAGAGATGTTAATACTGAAGACCAGGATGTCATCAACATAAACTAAAGAGAAATTTTCTGGTCCTCTCAGGGCATTCTGCATATGTCTTTGATATATGCTAGGTGCCTGTTTAAGACCAAATGGAACAACATTCCATTCAAAGTGTCCGTCTGGACAAGTAAAAGCTGTTAAGCATTTACTCTCTTCACCTAGCAATACTTGCCAGAATCCATACTTTTTACAGTCGAAACTGCATGCTGAAGTAGTTTTTTCCTCTAATTAGAGTTAAAAGTTCTCTCATATTGACGCAGCGGAGATCTTCTAAACCAGTTGAACGAATCCACGAACAACTCGATCTAGGTCAGAACTTAAGCCAAAGTTCAAAAATTCTTTTATTTCAGTCAAAAACTACGAATTACACCCAATAGATCGCTTAAATAGCGAAACCCTAAAATTTGCCAAAAATAGTAAAAAGTCCAAAAAACCCTAAACTGAAAACTAGACGAAAAATAGAAACAAACGCCGCAAACGGCAATAAAAACGGAAATTCCTAATGAAAGTTATAAGCGAAACAAAAGTTTCCTAAAATAGCAAAATTACCGTTTCGGAGGGCGAAACGATGAAATTTCGCCGAAAAACGTCTTAGTCACAGCATAGCTGTGAGTCGTGATCTCCACGTCGTTTCCAATAAACCCATACCCCCGGATCGCTGCGAGTCATATCTTTTCCTATTTTTCCAAGAATTTGCAACTAATTCTTGGACTTCATCATTATCCTATCAATAATTTGCAAACTAATTATTGGGCTTCATTATCCTATCAAAAATTTGCAAGCTAATTCTTGGACTTCATCATTCTCCCCAGGGTGGACAGAATTCGCCCTCGAATTGTCATCATCAGACGTATCCCCATAATAGGGAACAAGATGCTTGACATTAATTTTCACACCTGACTGAATCCTTGTACTTGTCAGCAGCCTTCTGCAAGTTAACTTTGATAAATTGGTGAATCTCTTGCGACCCACGAACAAAGTCTTACGCCTTGCCATCGTATATCGGATTCCTTCTTGTTACCATGCCTTGATTCAGTTTGAATTGCAGCAAGCAAAATCTCCTCTGAATTTGTAATGGCAGCATACACTTGCCCAAGGACCGCTCTAGCAGTGTCAACCTCACCTGCGAGCCACTTCTCTTTGGCACCCCTCAGCCAAAGAACCTCAGCCTACAGATTATAAGATACTGCTTTGCCAAGCAAAATATCAAGAGACTCTCTAGTTCCGTGGCCCTTCTCAAGCTGTGGCGCATCCCCAATAAAGCCTTCGTTGTCACTGTCGTACCGGTCAGCCGGATCCACTCCAGTATCATCTATGAAGTTATCGTCATCCATAGTCATAACACCTTCTTGGTCATCCTCAGAATCCGCCCCGGCAACCGTATCCCAGAGCTCATTCATCTCGCGATCGCGGCCAGGATAAATCGCCGACAAGCTCCCACCCTTCGAGCTCATCTTCTCTCCCTTATCAAACTTCTTATCCCCCTTCAATTTCTTCTCTTTCTTTCTAAACCCATCTTCCTTCGACCCCTTCCGCTTCTGCGACGATGGAGGCTCGCTCGCAAACTCATCTTTCATGAATGCTGGTTCTTCATCTGCAATCCCAAAATCAGGCGCCCTCTCTCTGTCCCCACTCTTCTTCACCAATCTCTTCCTCGGTGTCGCCTTCGAACCCGAATCATCGAACTCGTGAACTGGCGTCTGAACAATCACATCATGTTGGCGTCCTTGCTCCGAACCGTGCCCTCCTCTCCAGTCTCTCTGGCTGAAAGACCCTTTGGTTGCACGCCCGCCCGCCACGGGCATAATACTTCCCGTCGCCTCCCCGTAACGCGGAGGGCCTAAAACCGCTCTCCTCTTCTGCGCTCCTCTTCCCGACACGAGACGGCGCAAACCCCCAACTGGACTCCTCAGAAGATAACTGGTAACCGCCATGCTTACTATGACCTGAAGGTCTGCGCAAGTCCTTCGAACCCCAACGCACGAACTCTCTCGATCCGTGATGGGATTCCCTCCATCTCCCCGCAGAACCTACAGAATCCGTCCTCTCGAAGGGGAGGATACGATCCATATGCCGATCCAACAACTGATCGATTCTGGCAGTTAATTGTTCTACCACCGCGACTATGCGTTGGTCAATTAATGGGCCAATTTGTCGATTCGGATTGTTACGATCATACACCTCCTCGATACGCTGCTGGTTCCTCTTTGGCGGCATGATTTCTCCAATCACGCTGAAAGCGAGTGCTCGATACCAACCGACCTTAGCGTGGAGATCTTCTAAATCAGTTGAACGAATCCACGAACAACTCGATCTAGGTCAGAACTTAAGCCAAAGTTCAAAAATTCTTTTATTTCAGCCAAAAACTACGAATTACACCCAATAGATCGTTTAAATAGCGAAACCCTAAAATTTGCCAAAAATAGTAAAAAGTCCAAAAAGCCCTAAACTGAAAACTAGACGAAAAATAGAAACAAACGCCGCAAACGGCAATAAAAACGGAAATTCCTAATGAAAGTTATAAGCGAAAGAAAAGTTTCCAAAAATAGCAAAATTGCCGTTTCGGAGGGCGAAACGATGAAATTTCGCCGAAAAACGTCGTAGTCACATCATAGCTGTGAGTCGTGATCTCCACGTCGTTTCCAATAAACCCATACCCCCGGATCGCTGCGAGTCATATCTTTTCATATTTTTCAAAGAATTTGCAACTAATTCTTGGACTTCATCATTATCCTATCAATAATTTGCAAACTAATTATTGGGCTTCATTATCCTATCAAGAATTTGCAAGCTAATTCTTGGACTTCATCGCATATTCGGGAGATGATGAGAATCACCATTCTTTTCTTACCACGTCGCCGCTCTGCTTCATTTTCAACAAGGAATGCAGGTGACGTATGTGGCGATTTACTAGGCCTGATTAACTTCATTTCAACAAGTTCATTAATCTGCTTAGTAAATTCTTCTCTGTCTTGAGGAGAATACTTCATTGGTTTAACTTTTACCACTGCTCGCGGGTCAAGTAACTCAATTTTTGCTTTCATCCATTGTTTAGACTTTTCAGGGTCTATAGGATTCTCTGAGCAAACTTTATCAAGTAATTCTTCAATTGCTTGATATTGCTGTTGTGAGATAATAAATGCATTATCAGGTGAAAACCTATCAATACATTCATCTTCCACAATTCTCCTAGGTACAATGTTTATACCTCTAGGAGGATCATTTTTAGAGTCTATTTTCATAGATTCTAAAAATCCTTCTTTACCGAACCGTTAAGCTTTCGTAACCTTTTTGATGATTACTGCTTCACCTGTCTCGTAAATGAAAAACAACTCTATCAATAAATTGGGTAAATGGCCCGTAGAATTGACAGAAATTATTTCCTAACAGGATGTCAATAATACCTGTTTCTTGCTGATAAAGTGTTGGAACGAGAAATACTTCTCCTGCAAACTTTATCTTCAAATTTCTAGTTACCCTAGAAATTCTTACTTGCTCTTGATTGGCAATAATTATGTTGAACTCTTGTGGAGAGTTTTCCCATAAGTGTTCAGGGACAACATATTAAGACTTGCTCCTGTATCAATAAAACAATGTAAATTGAATTTTTGATATCCAGGAAACTTAACAGATCCTTTCAAGTAAATACTATTAGGATTTGTCATGTTTAAATGTACTGTTTCTGTACATTTGTTCACAGAGTGATTAGAAGCTTTTCTAATTACTTCTGTTTGTTGAAGGTTACACCGGTGTGGTGTTTTTTCAACTAAATCTTCCCCCCAAATAAAAGATTTGAGATCCATTATTTGTTTACAGAAAGATTTCAGAAATGAAGTCATTCAGACTCCGAATCGGTGACTTCAGAGGATGACTCAAATTCTGTGTCCGATGAAGAACTGGATTCTTCTTGGACTTGTAAGAAAACACAGTTTGTTTTTCTTCATTGGGTATTTCAATGGGCTCAAAGCCGTGGGCTTGGGCTTCTTGAATTAACCTATTTTTCTCAGGAAATTGCTTCCTGTGTGGACATTCATTTGCATAATGCCCTTCTTCACATGCAGATCCAACATCTCCATTTCTTTTTTCCCTTAGGACAAAACTTACTTTCGTCTTTTAACCTAGGGTCATATTTTTTCTTCTGGAAATATTTTCCAGGCTTGAATGGTTTTTTCTTTGTGTTGTGGATTGGAAACGCCAATATCAAGTCAGGTCCCTATAAGAAAAATTGTCTCTGATATCAATTGGTATCAAAGACATCAATCATCAAAAGCTACTGTAAGTATCCTTACCATAACCATTATTCATTTTTGTTATATATTTGATCTCAATCAAACATTCTTAGCTTGCTTAGCCAGTATTTTCTGATTTTATCCTTTTTCTATTTTATTAGTTTTCCTCGATTTTACTCGTTTTAAGTTTCATTTGGTTTTTCGTGATTTTGACAAGTGGTTTTTCAAAACACTTTAATTTCTAGTCGTGTCGTAAGTCTAGCAGAAGAGCATAAGTCTAGCAGCAAATCGTTGACCAAGTGTGTGTAAAACCTAGTGCAAAATTATGAGTAATCTTATTAAAACTGTAACACGAGTTCTATCCAGGAAATCTACACCAATAAAGTTTGAACCAGGATCTACATCAGATTTCATCAGGCAAACCTCCTCCTAAACCAATGACTAAACTCGATTTAAAAAATATTCATGAAGTTTCATTCTCTCAAATTGATCAATCTCTTCGTAATTGGTCTCTTCCTAAAATAAAACCTACATCTGTGTATAATAAAGGTTCTTTTTCTAAAAAACAAGATTTTATTATCAAATTAGAAGAAGATACAAAATCAATTGATGAAGAAGGTCAAGAATTAATCCTTATTTCTCCTGAAAAAATTCAAAAATATAAAGAAACTCATAAATATTTGCATATCGGTCTTATACAAGTTGCTATCAAGCCCTTAATAACATTAGGTCTCAATACATCTGTGTTAGTCTCTGTCAGAGATAAACGCCATCAAGAATTCAATGATTCATTATTAGGCATGATTGAAGGAAGTCTAGTTGACGGTCCAATTCATTTTAACTGTTTTCCTAATTTCACAATAAGTTTACATGATGACTGGGCACATGAAGCTGCAGTTTTAGGCATTTACACTCAAGGATTTAAAATGAAAGGAATAACCTCAAATGTTGCGGCTGTCTACCGTATTTATTATAAATTAATGTATACAATTATTCCTGATGTAGCTTATACTAATTTGCATACAGGAACATCCACTCTTTTCCTAACCAATATTTGTAATAATACAATTGAACGAAAACAATTAAAATGGAATGAAGTTCAAGTTCCACATCAATGGACCATAAAAGATACTAATAAAGAAGAATGTCAAAAACGACAAGTTACAAATGAAATTCATCAAATTATAACTCATGATGATGGTAAAGTTGACATCTTATTTGCTCATCGAGCCTCTACGTCAAAACGATATGAAACATCTTTTCCTCCTTCTTCCACTTTCGCTTCTCGAAACACAAGCTCTCCACTTGTTTCTAAACCTCCTCACTCTATTGGTATCGCTTATCCTGTTTATTCTTCTTCTCCTAAAGATGATAATGTAAGTATAAATGATTTTGCTGAATATCATATTAATATCTTATCTATTGCTGATGACACTAATGAAATAACTGACACTGAATTTATTCTTGATTATGCTTTATTAAAACAACAATTTTTACATCATCCTTTCAAACCAATATTTTGTAAACTAGTTACTTTCAATCAACAAGCTATTTTTCACGAAAAATATTTCACTTATGTTAAACAAATACAACAAAATATCCCATTTTTTGACTGGTTATCTCAACAATTTCCACGAATTACTCATCAAATCAACACAGTTTAGGAAAGTACATCCGGCGAGACATATGTACAAACTCATCCCCCATTAGCACCTATAAAATTAAAAGAAAATCTTAAAGCTGCTCCATTCAAAACTTCTATTGCGGACGATGGGTTGGCAACCCGTAAAGATATCAATCACCTTATCGAACAAAATAATTATACAAATTTGTATCTTTCCACTTTATCCTCATCCTCCCTAAAAACTAATAAACCATTGACCTCGTCCGAACAACCATTATTTCGTTCTTCGACTACTTCCTCGTCATATATTATACCGGCTATTACAACAAAATCTTTTTTTCCTTCCACATCCTCCTCCTTCCCTTTACCTTCCTTTGTACCAAAATATTCTGATGAATTTCTTGATAAATTAACTGCTTAGCTGTCTCAGCTGAATCTTTCCTCGACCAGATCAACTGTACCTCCGCCTTCTCCATCTACGGACCCTCCTCAATCCAAAAGAGAAACTACGGCTACTAGAAAAGATAAAGCTCCTGTTATAGCAAACCTTGATCAACTACCAAGTTCTGACCATTCAGCATCAAGTTCAGTTGCTAATAAAATCATCACTATGCCGTCCGATTCTGCTTCTTCATCTTCTTCTGCATCACTTTCCAATGATATTGATCACCTCGCTATTCACAAAGTATTTCGTCGTAAAAGATCCTCCTACCCTACTCGTTATCCAAAACAAAAACAATTTTATTCAAAACCTTCTCCTGCCGATATTATTCTTGAAGAAAAAAACAAAACGACATCAAAAATTCGATGGGAATGTCATTTATGACTGGAATATTGATGGTTTATCTGAATATCAAATTATGAAAGTTCTGTTACAAATGCAAATCTACGCCAAAGCTTGCCTCATACAAAAACATAATGACGCCACCATAGCCACTGCTATCTCTGTGGGATTCACTGGCCAGCTATTTGGTTGGTGGAATTATGCGTTTAATCAAGCTGCTCGGACAGAAATTATAACTTCTATCATACGTGATGATAATGGAAATCCGATTCCCGATGATCAAGGAAAAATTCAGCCTAATGGTGTTAATACCCTCTTATCCAATATAATATGGTATTTTGTAGGACGACTATCTTCTCTTGATGAAAAAATAAGTGATCAACTACAGAGTTTAAGATGCAAAACTATGAATGATTACCTCTGGTATAAAGATACATTCCTCACAAAACTTTATCAATTAACTAATCATGATAGTCAATTTTGGAAAGAACGGTTTATTGCTGGTTTGCATCCTTATTTTAGTGCTAAAGTTAAAGAATACATCAAAGCTCAAAATGATGGGTCCATGAACTAGATCAATCTATCTTATGGCGATCTTATTCAATATGTTAAAACCCGCGGAATCTCAATCTGTAATGATATGCGTATTAAACGCCAACTCACAAAAGAAAAGAATACATTAAAACACGACCTTGGAGAATTTTGTTAAGATTTTGGTCATGATTTAGATATTACACCACTAGTTACTCATTCACGTAAACGCCTAAAACGCTATTATCGTTTTCCTAAAAATAAGTTTTATACTAAATCGTGTGCGAAACGTCAATCGAATCGATATCAGAAATCTATTAAACAGCCAGTCTATGAGGAAAATGTTATCATTGTGGAAAACATAGTCATTATGCAAATAAATGTCATCTCAAAAATCACAAACGAAAAATTCAGCAACTACAACTAGATGAATCAGACAATTCTTCTGATATTTGTTAGTGCACTACTAATATGTTGAATACATCTTCATTCTCCTCCTCTGAAACATAAATTAATGTTTTAACTGCCTATGAAGAACTTATTTTTGCCATTGGTGAACAGATTACTGATCCAACTTTAAAATACAAATGTTTTACGGAACTTATCCCTAAACCTCAAGATACTGAGCCTCTTGCTGATTTAGACCGATTTTCTAATAAAAAACATAATAAATTCAAAAAACAATTAGATATTGATCCCAATAAATATTCCTTTCCTAGTCTTATGCAAACTGTAAATAAAAAACCTCATTAAGTTACAATACAGACATTGCAAACTGAAATTAATAACTTGAAATCAGAAATTAAAATTTTAACCAAACGTGTTAACAACTTAGAAACAATAAATACAGAATCCCTAAATGAATTTGATCCCGATAATGTTTTCATATAATCCCTCACTCGATATACATATCAAAGATGGTTTACCCCAATCACTATTACAATAAAGGATTTTTCGTATAAATGTTCTGCCTTAAATGATTCAGGTACTGATTTAAATTGTATTCGCGAAAGTCTCATTCCTTTACGCTATTGTGAATCAATTACAAGTAAAATTTCAACTGCCAATGATACTAAATCCTCCATTAAATATAAAGTTCATGTTGCCCACATTTGTCATCAATGTATCTGCATCACTACATCATTTATAATAGTTAAAGATCTTCAACATGATATCCTGCTTGGAACTCCGTTCCTACAACATTTACAACCATTCACAGTTTCCTTAAAAGGCATATCTACCAATCTCTATAATCGACATATTCTATTTTCTTTTAATCAACCACCTACAGAGAAATACTTAAATCAACTTATAAATCAGATTTATCAGAAACAAAGTCACATAAACTTTTTACATTCTGAAATCAATTTTCTCAAAATAGATCAATATCTACAAACTCCATCCTTTCGAGCCAAATTAAAGACTTTTCAAACAAGTTTACATAAACAATGTTGTTCAAATGAATTCTCGATTACGTGATCTCTATCACAATGAAATCAAAGATTTACTTATCAAAAAACTAATCGCCTATTCACAATCTCCATGGAGTTGTACTGCTTTTTATGTAGAAAATGCCCCCGAACTTGAACGAGGTGTTCCTCGCCTTGTCATAAATTACAAGCCTCTTAATAAAGTTCTTAAAACCATTCGTTATCCGTTACCCAATAAATACGATTTAATAAAAGCTACTACCTCTGCATTTGTCTTCTCTAAATTTGATCTTAAATCTGATTTTTGGCAAATTCAAGTACATCCTAATGATCGGTATAAAACTGCATTTAACACTCCATTTGGTCAATACCAATGGAATGTCATGCCTTTTGGCCTAAAAAATGCTCCTTCTGAATTTCAAAAAATAATGAATGATATTTTTAACCCTTATCATGATTTTATACTAGTCTATATAGATGATATTTTGGTCTTCTCTAAAACAATCGATCAACATTGGAAACATCTCTATACATTTCAGGCAATTATCATTAAAAATGGCCTTTTCCTTTCACAGAAGAAAATGCATTTATTTCAAACATCTACTATCTTTTTAGGCTTCAAAATATTTACTCAAACTATTACTCCAGTTAATCGTGTCATCAACTTTGCTGATAAATTTTCCGGTCAACTCACTGATAAAATCAATTACAACGCTTTCTTGGTTGTCTCAATTATTTATCTGACTTCTATCAAAATGCCGCTCTAGATAGAAAACCATTACAAGATCTTCTCAAGAAAGATGCAAAATTTTTATGGACCTCGGTTCATACATACTATATTCAGAATATAAAGCAAAAAATTAAATCTCTTCCTCGTCTTCATCTAGCAAATACATATTATCCAAAAATTATACAAACAGATGCATCAGACCTTGGTTACGGTGGTATCTTTTTGCAAAAAACTCATTCTCACAAAAAAAAATTAGTGTGTTATACCTCAAAACTTTGGAATGATACTCAACAAAACTATGCTACTGTCAAAAAGGAAGTTTTAGCAATTGTTTTATTAGTTCAAAAATTTCAATCAGATGTTTTGAATCAAAAGTTTTTAATACGTGTTGATTGCAAAGCTGCTAAAGAAATTCTTTTAAAAGATGTTAAAAATCTGGTTTCCAAACAGATTTTCGCTCGATGGCAAGCAATATTAAGTGTTTTTTATTTTGATATTGAATATATTAAAGGTAAAGATAATTCTCGTCCTGACTTTTTATCTCGAGAATTTCTTACTTCTCCGCAAATTCATTGCCTACAGATCGTTATGACTGATAAAGGCAAGTCTCCAGTTACAGCCAATAAATTCTCTCCTTTATTCAATTCATACAATCAAGCTGATGTCAATAAATCCATTTATAAATACAGTAATCGTCATCTCGTCATCATTCTTGATTCTTGCCTACTTGATAAATCTTTAGATGCTCGAATCAAGTTTGTCATGCCTCATTCTCTTCACTTTTTACCAAATCGTCCTAATGTGACCATTAAATTCTATGAAACCATCTTGCTTACAACTGGATCCGTTGTTATTGAACATTTTACAAGATTTAACTCCGATGAGATTGCTTATTCGAAATTAAAAAGTCAAAAGGTTCTCTCAAGTGTTGAATGGTCTCAACAGCTCTATGTTCAACAGAGTCCATTCATTTATCAATCTATGATTCTCGTTAAAGATCGACATCCAGCTCAAATCAACTATCAAGATTATATTAATGCCTGGCGTAACATATTATTTTATAAAAATCCCTCATCTGGATATTCTTGGTACATAACCCTAAAAAAATCACTGAAGGTTAATCTGCCAAATTGGTTCATCGCTGAATGGTGGACAAAGTTTGGCCCTCACATGGGAATCTTTCATCCTGAAGTTTTCAAGAAATATGAAGCTGAAAAATTAACCATGTTCCAATTCCTGCATAAACATTTAATCCCTTGGATACTTAAATGGCACTATGAAACTCATACCATTAACACTGTTTATAACTAAGCCTTCACCTATTTATCTCAAGAAATCCAATGCAAATGGTGGGATAAGTTTGATGTTGACTCTATTGACATCACTATTCCTTCCACACCATCCAAACATACAGAAATTAATCAATCCAAACACCCTGCTGAATTTAGTCCGCCTCAAGAATTCCCTTCGCTTCCCAAAACTTATAAATAAGCAAGCTTAACTTCTCTATTACAAAAGGCTTTAGCAGAATCCAGTGCCGCTAGTCATTCTGACCTTGCGCAAACAATCATTCAACAATTACATGAAAGTTTTCATCAGAATTTTCAACAAATGCAAGATCATTTTGTGAAGGCCCCAACTACAAATAAGGGCAACGCCGGGCCTAATCCCTTACTTAAGCCCTAATCTCCTCTATAGGACCTAACAATGAATTAGTCAGCCTTAGTTAAATACCTACACACCTACCATTTATGATACCACCTACGGTTAACTTAATTGTTCTAGTGACTAACCTATGGTTGTCTATAAATCAGAGTTACTATTTTTTTTAACAAATTATTCAGCGAAAGTCTTATTTAGTTACTAGTGGAAATGAAATCCTAAGACCTAACCTATTGTGGAAAAATCAAGAAATAGTGATCACATGCATATATAAACAAAAATGGTGATCTATATAACATGTGTCCAGTTCTATATTCCTATCACTCAACCCAAAAGGCAAACTAACATGTACATAAAAATGTAATACAAAAGAATACAAAACGTACAAAAGTATGTCGTAGCAGGCCTTCACCGGCTCAGAGGTATTCACCAATCTTCTTTTTGCCTGGTTTGCTACTCGGCTGATCTGCACCCACCGTCACAAACTAGACGGTGAGTACATGAAATTATTTAAGTAATACTGAGAGACATCGATCCACATTCCCACTTAGGCAACAAGTATCAAATTGCATAATTTAAATAGAAATTATGCTGAAAGAAACATCATGCAAAGAGATACTTGAGTTAACAAAATATGAAACTGACTCAAGGCTAAGCGGTAATGGATTAGGGTCGGTCGGCCGTGATCTTCATCACATCAGCCTGTCCACTATAGTTTGAGCTCCGCTCTATATCATTTCATTTTAAATCGAGCTCTATATCATAATGTCAAAAGGTCGTACTTACGATTATGCCTTTTCTATTCCAAGTGAATTAGTCGTCTCCGGAATGTATACTTGCTGACATACCCGAGTTTTAAAACTTGTCATGTCACCCAAGTTATTCTTGCGCCAACAAACCCCGAGGTCCGGTTACCCCGTTCGAGGCACGTTACCCCGTGTGTCATGCAAGGTAGTGGAGAAATCCCCTGACATCCCGGCAAGTCTAGTGACCCCCGTATGAAAGCTGAATTTCTATCATCAAGTGACCCTAACCACATGAACCACTTTCATATTAAAAAATGACACAATATTGAAATCCAATAAATGTAGCAGCATACTAATGCCCAAAGGATTAGAGTCAAATAAACACGCTAACCTAATAGCATGCTATATCACTGACTTTCATACACAACAATAAATATGACAAAGTATAGGAATTAGAATCAATGATATACAAAAATAGAGTATGCTATGAATATCATAAAATGAGCAACTGAACAAGTCATAACATATGGATTTCAAAGACAATTCAGTTCGAATAACTGAGAAGAAGTAAATAAATGGAATTAAATGTAAATAAATGTCTCAAATCAATTTACTTATATACACACAACAATTCCTAAGTTATCCGGCTTCAGTCGCGTCGATGTACGCACCCAAACCCCGTAATAGCTCATCTATTGTCCTAACATTTGAGAATTTATCAATTTAGTGTTATTATTACTTATTCGCAATTTATAAGTTGGTCGAAATTGGTCGAAATTAAGTTCGAGACCAATTTACCGATTTCTGTTTTATGAGGTACCCGGTATAACGCCTCGACAGACTCCCAAATTTTTCACTTTTTATAGAAATATGGAAGTTTTATTGATTTGGGTCAAAAATATATTTTTTCCCATTTTCCTGGAATTTTCCTGGAATTTTCCTGAATTTTCTATAATTTTTATCTATTTTCAGGAATTTATTATATATTAAAAACTGCTAAATTAATTAAATAATAAAATATTATATATATATATATATAAATGGGTGGGTCCGGGTCAAACCCGACCCGGTCCAACCGAATCTGGGTCGATCTGACCCGGTCTTCATCGGGTCAGGGCCGGTCAGACCCACATGGGTTCGGGTCGACCCAACCCGATCCCATCTTCATCTTCTTCGCAAAGACAGAGCAGCGGCTCTATTCTGCCTTTTTTTTTTTTTTTTTTGCGATGTGTTGGGGTTGGCTCCTAACCCCAACTTCTAACGGGTTTTAATTGCAAGGGAGATCCCCTTGCCATTTCTCCCATTTCACTCGGTCGGCCATCACTACAAGAAAAAAAGTAAACAACAACAAACTAATCTGTTGTTGAATTGGTACGGATTTGTTGCTAAGGGACTCAGCAACAGATCAACAACAGATCAGAGGTGTTGCTAAACTCTTTGTCGCAGATTGAAGTTAGCGGCAGATTTTGTTCGTTATTCTTTGTTCAAAGCCAACAGATTTGTGACAATGAAATCTGTTTTTTGAACATCAACAGAAAAAAATCTGTTGCAGATTGAAAAAGAAGGTTCTGTTGCAAATCTGTTGCAAATCAGCGACATACCAAGTCTGTCGCTAATTTGCACAATCAGCAAAACCACATTATGTTGTTGATCTGTTGCAAAACAGCGACATATCAGCAACAGACTTGGTCTGTTGCTGATTTGAAATGGTAATTTTTTAAAAAAATTACAGTTCACTGTAAATAGTAAATGGAATTCCTGCAACAGTAAAATTTGAAAAAAAACTAATTTTTCATGTTGCAATTAAAACTAAAATTGAAAAATTGTTTATATATTATCAAAATTTGACAAAAAATATCTACAAAATGTGGAGATTAACATTTCATAATTAACTAGTAGTATACTATATACTACTAGATAAATATTATCCAACAAAATATAAAATACTACACAAATTAAGATAGCAACACAAATTAATTTACATATATATATATATATATCTACAATTTCTGGGGCTAGGAGTGCGTGTCCCATCCAAATCCTGAAAATGAAAAGGAATAACTTGAACAATATTCGAAATGCAATCAAAATATTCAAACACAAATGCAAAAATCATAAAATTAAGCCTTGCTCATCGACCTCATACATAAAAGATCGTCCACAGAGACACACACAAAAATTTCCAACTCAAAAGGGAATGAAAGAACTTCCATACATGACATTCCATGCATTTTTTCAATTTCTTTCCTCTTGTACATTCATTCATATATATAAGAAGTTAAAAACATAAAAGAAGACACCATGCAACCCACAAATGAACCATTCTAAAAACTCAAAACAGTAAAAAATACAAAAATTCAATGACATGAGAACAAAAAGATAATTGAGTAAATCTCAAAATATGTAACTATTAATTGAAAAAAGTCAATGAAAAGAAAAAATTCATATTCTTCTGTTATAATACAATTCAAAAAGTTTTTTAAGTGTTATAAATTATGTTGTGCTTGATCCACTTGTTTCTTCTTGATATATACAGTACAAGTGAATTGTACCAGTGCTGTGAAATAAAGAACAATCTTAAGCAGAGTGTAGAAATATTGGCGGTGATGATTAAGAAAGATATAACCCGTTTGTGCATGCGATAATGCGCTGATCTGTAGCAGATCTGTCACAGATTTAGCTACAGATCAGCGACAAACTAGGTTCTGTAGCTGATCTGTCACAAAATAGGCGAGAAAATATTGGAGGGAGAAATCAGCAACAGATCAATGACAAAATAAAATTTGTCACAATTTTTGTCACAAATCTATCACTGATTTGTTGCTTTTTGGTCAACCAAGTCAAACGCTCTATCTGATGCAAAATTGTTGTTGATTTGTTGTTGTTTAGCAACAGATTCAATCTTTTGCAATGTTTTGATGCTATTCCACATTTTTCTTGTAGTGCATGGAGGTTCGGCCTCCTTGGCCACCACACTGACAGTAACAACAACAACCAACACACAACAATGAAAAATTCACCTTCGACTGTCGATCTCTTTCTCTCTCCTGATCTCTCTCTCTCTCACCGCGTCTTTTCTTCTTCTTCTTCTCTCCTTCCTCGGTTTTTCTCTGTTGCTGTTGCAGTTGCTGTTGTTTTGTTTGTTTTTTTGTTTTAAATGAGATCAAAGTGACATATGTATATATATAGATGTATATATGTGGTATATAAGTGAGGTGATGTGGCCTCACCACCACCACTCACTTCTACACATTTTATTTTTTTTGAAATAATTTAAACTAGTCATACTTACCCCACGAGCTGCTACCTCGGGCCCACCTCAGCACGTGACTCGAGGCGCGTCCCCGCTCGTCTCGGTATCTGCATACCCGTAAATGATTTAGTAGTCTACACAAATACAATACACTAGGCATACAACACACAAATATAACATTTACCTCGGCCACCGTGCCTCGGTAGTGATACATATCGCACTGCGGGTCCCACAGCACGGGTCATTGTGTCCTAATTAACGAATTAAATGTATATTAATTATTGGGCCGTGACAATTTTGATGAACGCTTCAAGCAGTTTGAAGCAAAATATTCAACTCCATCAAGAACACATTCAAACACTTATTCAGCTCATTCTGCAGATTCCATTGATTTATAAATGAGGACGTTAGCTCGTGCCTTAAGAGATCCAGCAATACAACAACCCTTAATTGATCACATTTATCAAGACTTATTCCTTAATGGCGTTGAGATTGTATGTAACTCAAACTTTACTTAACCATCACTATATATTTTTGCATGCCAATCTATCTTTTGGTCCTATGAAGATGTCAATCTGCTCATGGCGTTATGAAATTTACTTCAAAAGCCTTCCATCCATATTTTCATCCAACATCCAGATCTATATCGGTATCCTGATTATGTTCACTATTACTTATGGCGACTGCTCCGTTCTATACCACTTCGCTCCTATTGCTCTTATCACAGTCATTAATTTCAGGCTCATGCCATACTGTATTATCTAGCCCATGCTTCCTGGACGTGTCCAGCCTTCTGGCCCATGCCTTATGTCTTATCAAACGCATGCTTCCTGCCAATTTTTGCCAGCCGTCTTATCCATTCAGTTGTTCATCTCCGTATCAAGAATCTTTTCTCAAAGCTTATCTATCCAGTTGTTCTTCATAAAGTGCTACATGATAAAGTCATCCACAGTTTGAAGTTGTCTCCTTTTGATAAAGTGCTATAGGAAAAAACATCCACAGTTTAAATTTTTCTCCTTTTGATAAAGCAAAGTCTTTTGCTTTTATTAAAGGGATATGCTTTAGTTACATCAAGTATTGTAGTTTGTCGTTTGTAGGACTACCTTTCCACGGTAGTACATTTGTTAATTATTAGTGTGTTTTGTTTCTGTCTATAAATAGATGTGTGTGAAGGATGCAAGGAGATAGAAAAAATATCGAGTAAACATTCCTTCAGTATTTAATCTTGTCTTTTGTTCTTTGCAATATTCTATTGTAATCAAGTGTGTTTTCTTTAGTTGACATAATAGATCCATATTCATATTATTATCCCTATCATTCAGATCTTCTTTTCCTTGATTCTCGTTACAATCCGTAGCGAAGATTTAATTTCACTTACAATCTTGTGTTTGGAAGACCTAAACACAAAAGGAATGCTTACTCGATATTTTTTTCTATCTCCTTGCATCCTTCACACACATCTATTTATAGACAGAAACAAAACACACTAATAATTAACAGACGCACTACCGTGGAAAGATAGTCTTACAAACGACAAACTGCAATACTTGATGTAACTAAAGCATACCCCTTTAATAAAAGCAAAAGACTTTGCTTTATTAAAAGGAAAAAACTTTAAACTGTGGATGCTTTTTCCTATAGCACTTTATCAAAAGGAGACGACTTCAAACTGTGGATGACTTTATCATGTAACACTTTATGAAGAACAGCTTTATAGATAAGCTTTTAGATAAGATTATTGATACGGAGATGAACAGCTGAATGGATAAGATGGCTGGCAAAAATTGCCAAGAAGCATGCGCTTGATAAGACATAAAGGCTGGACACGTCCATAAAGCATGGGCTGGAAAATACAGTATGGCATGGGCCTGAAATTAATGACTGTGATAGGAGCAATAAGAGCGAAGTTGTGGCGGCCCCAAATCTTGAGGTCTCCACGTGGGGAGGCGCGGGCCCAGCGGTCCCGTCTGATCCTTGATCCACTGGGTCCCACGCGCCACTGACGTCCTTTGCTACATCACAACTCATCAATATTCGTGTTAACTCCTTTCGTTATTCATTTTGATTTAACAGTTGAATCATTAAAACAACAGCGGAAGTCTTAAATTTAAAAACAAGTAAAACAATTAAATTTATCATCGTAATAAGCATCATTTTAAGAGCAACACCTATTGTGGAAAACCCGGGGAAAGTACTCTGTATATAGACGACTATACTAAGCAGTAATATATACAAGTAAAGTGTCTATCCAGTCTCCCAACACCCAAAAGTAAAACAAAATATCAAAATCGCACGTACTAGTACGTCCTTAATCGCGGGCAATCAGATAAAGTCGCCCAAAATCCCTTTGCCCCTACTAACACTAGGATCTGCACTCGACCATCACAAAAAGCAAGATGGAGAGTATAGTTAGTAAAATTCCAACAAAGTACACCGAGCATTTACAAGAAAATAAAAAGATACTAATAAACATGTCAAATAATTATGCGGAAACTAAACATGCAACTGTGCTAAGATCATCACATGAATAAATAACACGAGAGAAACAAAGTGTGAACTCGTCCCGGTCAGACTAAACTGTACTTCGGACCCCCAGGATTCTTTCGATGGGTGCCCCCACTTCCTTTCACCTGGTTCCTCGCGGGGTTTGCCCGACACGTGCACCCTTACAACTCGGGTTGCAATTCACCGAATGCCTGATCACACGTGCTACAGCATAGTGTGCCATAAGTACACAACGAATATCAGGTGGGAGTAACTCGACCACCAACCCAAATGTATCACGGAATAAAGTACAATAACAAGGAATAGGAAATCAACGATGGAAAAGTAAACCCTCAGTGACTTTCAGATGAAATCTTACGTACCTAAAAAACGCACTCAAAAGTCCCACTCACGTCTCGAGATATGTTTCCGACTCCCGATTGTGGTCTCTTAAGTTCATGGTGTCCCATTAAACCATTTTAACTAGTTTAGAGTCAAATTAAGTGAATTTATAATGTGCGGTCAAAATATGAAAATTTTTATTTCAAAAAGTTTGATTTGACCCACTTTTCGAGTTATACTGGGGTGTCAACTCCCGAAAAATTCTCAATTATTATTTTTCTATCTATTCTCATTTTTTTTCAAAATTTTCCTGATTTTCTGGAATTTTTCCATAATTTTCCACCTATTTTTCTTATTTTTCTGTAATTTAATAAATTTTAAACAATTTTTTAAAATTAAATACTGTATTATTTTAATATATGGGTGGGTCCCTGGACCGAGTCAAACCTGGTCCACCTGGGTCGGTCTGACCCCGTCCAACCGGGTCGGCCTGACCCGGTTTGGACCCACCCGGGTCGGGTCCGGTTGGGCCGGACCGACCCAACCGTTCCACCCCCACCCCATTTTCTTCTTTTTCTTCTTCTTCTTCTTAACAGAGACTCCATGTCTATGGTTTTTTTTTTTTTTTTTTTTTTTTTCTTTTCTTCGGTTGGTTCTTCCTCTCTGGTTTGGGTTGGGGTTGCTATCCACCCCAACCCCAGTGGACTCGATGGCAGGGGGAGACGCCCCTGCCATCTCCACCTCGACTAGTTAGGCCTCCATGGCCGAACCCCTTTGTGGCCACCATGGCCGACACCGAAATCACAACAAAAAACAATGACTTACCTCATACCCGGCTTCTCCGCCCTCTCTGCTCTCCTTCCCGCTTCTTCTTCTCCTCCTCCTCCTCTCTGTTTCTTCTTCTCCCTCTCGGCCTCCCGAACTGTGTGACCGTGTGTGTCCGTGGGAAGCAAAGTGAGAGAGAGATGTAGGTGAGGTGAGAGAGTGACGTGAGGGAGAGGAGAAAATGATGAGAGAGTGAGGTGGAGTGTAAATGAGTGTAAGCTAATTGACTTTGTGTCATTGACTCTCAAGTGTGACACATCTGAGACACTCGCCTGTGTTTTCGGGCGTTTCGACGCCCGAGTTTCGCGTTCGAATCGCGATATACGCGTACCGCCGCTTCACTAACCACCCAATATTTATTTCATAGTATTTATTTGGCCAGTTTTTTTATTAAATTTGTGTTTTAGTTTCCCTGACCTAGTGTACCCACAGTTCGCT
This sequence comes from Stephania yunnanensis, assembly GCA_039657365.1. NCBI lineage: Eukaryota > Viridiplantae > Streptophyta > Magnoliopsida > Ranunculales > Menispermaceae > Stephania > Stephania yunnanensis. The sequence continues at coordinate 53,072,483 of CM077589.1, read as the reverse complement.
CCTCAATACCCGTCTCGACACATTTTTCAAGGCGAACACCCGTTACACTATCCCGCTCGATTCAATGATATAAATACACACACGCGATGCTAGGTAAATAACTTGATATACAACATCGCAAATAGGCAAACAATCACATAAAATCTCTATTTACCTAGTCATGTGTGCCTTGACCTATCTGCGGCATCCACGTGGATCTGAGCTGTCGTTCAGGTCTGAAAATAATTAATAATAACGGCGTAATTAAAATTTGGGCCGTTACAACTCTTCCCAACTAGAAAAGAAATTTTGTCCCGGAATTTTAAATAACTCAAAGTTTCGTACCATGGAATAGTTGAGGGTAACGCTCCCGCATAGTAGATTCTAGCTCCCAAGTGAGTCCCTCTGTACCATGATGCTGCCAACGAACCAACACCTTAGGGATCTCCCTGTTCCTAAGAGTCTGAATTGTGTGATCTACAATTCCTATTTGTCGCTCCTCATATGTTACATCAGGCTGAACCTCGATTTGTCTAAAGTCAACCATCGGTCTCGGTCCTAACCTAACAAGTCTTAACATTGAGATGTGAAACGTAGGATGAACCCCAGCCAACTCTGCTGACAAGTCCAATTTGTAAGCCACACTGCTAACTCGTGCTGCGACTCTAAACGGTCCTTTGTATCTCGGCGCCAATTTCCCTTTAATTCCAAATCTCTTCTGGCCTTTCCATGGGGAAACCTTTAGATAAACCATGTCGCCCTCTTCATAGCTCAGACCCTCGTGATACTTATCCACATATTTCTTCTGTCTGTCTTGTGCTGGTCGAAGTCTCTGTCGAATCTGCTTGATTTTCTCTGTGTGATCAACAACTATCTCTGGTCCAATCGCCATTGTATCCTCAGGTGCTGCCCAACACGCAAGTGATCTGCAGGGCCTGCCATACATCGCTTCAAAGGGAGGCATCTTGATACTCGCCTGATAGTTGTTATTGTAAGCAAACTCACGCAGCTGTAAATAATCCTCCCACGAACCTCCAAACTGTAAAATACAAGCCCTGAGCATATCTTCCAGAATCTGTATCAGTCTCTCAGACTGTCCGTCTGTCTGAGGATGGTAAGCTGTACTAAATTGCAACCTGGTGCCAAACTGCTCCTGCATCGCCTCCCAGAATTTTGAAGTTAACCTAGGATCTCGGTCAGATACAATAGAGACTGGCACCCCATGCAATCTAACGATATATCTCTCGAAGATAATGCTCAGCTGTGAAAACAAATATCTCAAAGAAATTGGAATGAAATGCGTCGATTTCGTTAATCTGTCGATCAGAACCCAAACCGCATCGTGTTTCCTCGTAGTCTGCGGTAACCCACTGACAAAATCCATAGTGACGCGCTCCCATTTCCACTGTGGAATTGGTAGTGGCTATAGTAAACCGCCTGGTCTCCTGTGCTCAGCCTTAACTTGCTGGCAGATATGACAATTCCTGACGTACTTGCCAACGTCAGCCTTCATCCATGGCCACCAGAACAATCGCCTCAAATCATGATACATCTTGGTTCGACCAGGATGAACCGTGTAGCAAGACCAGTGTGCGTCCTCCAAAATTTCGTCCCATATCTCTGGAGCTGCAGGTTTCCATAACCTCCCCCGGTGTCTCAAACACTGATCTATCGACTCTACCCAATTCGTACACTCCGAATCTCGAACCATACCACTGAACCGCTCATAGAGCCCATCGGTCCTCTGCCACTCGGCCACTTGCTCAATAGATACAGTCGGAACTCTTATCTGACAACAAATGTGTGGCTCGGTCGTAGTAAAAATATCGGTCATGCACATAATTGACTCCGCCTGTAATAAACTATGCTCGTGTGTCATATGTCGCACTACCGTCTGACTGTCAATACCACTTCTGCTCAATGCTTCTGCTACGACGTTCGCTTTCCCTGGGTGATACTCAATAGTGAAGTCGTAGTCTTTTAGTAACTCAAGCCATCTCCTCTGACGCATGTTTAAATCTCTCTAGGTGAAAATGTATTTCAGACTCTGATGATCAGTGTAGGGTACGAACCGCTCTCCATAGAGATAATGTAACGGCCTGAAAAAGTTGACTTGTGCCACGTGTCAAGTCAAGGTCGTATGTGGGACCCACTCGTCGAAATACGTATATCCGAATCCAGTTTGGGATGATAATGTTAACTATGCGAGGAATTCGAGAAAATGAAACACGAACGAGGACGCGTCTCGAGTCGCGTGCCGACTTGGGATCGAGATGTTGATTTTACGTGGATTTAAAATGTACATTGGATATGCCTCGTCATGCGTGTAGCACGAGTATTGAGATTTTAAAATGAGGTGGGTTGGTGCCTCGAGATGCGTGTTGCACAAATCTCGAGGAAAATGAAAGAGATAAGGATAAAGAGAAAAGAAATAATATATATATATATATTATATTATATATATATATATATATATTATTATATATAAAGTGAAGAAGATAAGAACGATCGAGAAAGAAAAATAAAATAAAAAAAGAGAAACCGAGAGGAAGAAAGAGACGATCGGGGGAGAAGAGGAGAGGAGGAGGCTGCGGATGGCGGACCACCAGCGGCGATCGGACGATTTCGGCATGGCGGCGATGAAAGCGATCATGAGGTGGCGATGATCGCGCGCAGCAGCAGCAGCAGCAACGCGAGCGACGCAATGGGCGGGCAGCCAGCGCAGACGGCTTCGTCGCGGCGGTGGGCGTGCAACGACGACGACGCGCGAGCGAGCTGCGCCGGTGAGGCGATGGCGGCGACGAAAAAAGGCGGATCGGCAACGAGGCGTGCGAACGCGGCGATGCGACGCAAAGCGGAGAGAGTTTGAGGGCCGGCAGCGACGGCGCCGGCGAGGCAACAGCAGAGGCGCGGCGAGGTTGAACGGTGCGGTGACGCGTTATCGACCGGTCGAATGCGCGATTTCGACGAAATCGCGACAACGCGGTGGAGGTGAGATTTGTTTCACCAACTTTCAGTTTGATGTGAATAATTTGAAATAAAATTATTTAATTGGTAGAAATGGACACCAGGGACTTAGGAGTCGGGTGTCGGGTGCGCAAATCGAGACGCGAGAGAATTCGCGATTTCTCGAGGTAAGTAAACCAGTTAGGAATTTATACAGTATTTCATATTTCTCCATTGACTATTGGTTATTGTTGTGATAGCTTTATTGTTGTTCATTGCTTGTGATGATAGCTATCGTTAAATTGTTGTCGATTGAGGGGGTCCAATGGCAAGCGAGTCATGGTTACTGTTTATCTGCGAATATGAGCTCTTATCTGTACGCCGTCGATATCTCCCAATTGAGTGTAAGTTGGGGGCACTTATCCGGGTCCGTAGATATCTCATAGTCGGCGGGGGTTAGGGTTGGGAGGCAGAGGGCTCGCCCTAACCCGAGTCTCGAGCTTTGTCGCGACTCAACGACTTTTTGGTCGGGACTCCTTGTTATTTGGCATCACTCATCGATGGATTGTTTACAGTCTGGTATATTCATGCGTTCTTTATTCCTTTCGATATATTTGCATGAATTTGACTGCTTTGGATATCGTGAATTGTTGTTTTGGATATTGTGAAATGTTGTGTATATGTCCTACTAGATTTACTTACCTGGGCTCGTCATTTTTATATTTGACTGAGTGCAGAGCCGAGGACGAGTAGCAGAGGAAAGAGTTCATAGCTAGGTGAAACTTTTGTATATTTTATAATTACTCTCATCTGATGATATTTACTAGGTTCCACAATTAGGTTGCCTAACTCCCTGATTTTTATTTTTGTTGAGTTATTTAATTTATTAGTTATTTTCCGCTAAAATTGTAAAACTCGAAAAATATTAATAACTCAACTGTACAACTGTAAATGTTGAATGTACTGATAATGATGGATTGGAAGGTTGACTAGGCCTGCGTTGACCTTGCGAGACTGGCTCGGGGGTCCACGTAGGCTTAGGCCGGGCGGGGCCCAATTTGTGAAAAATTGGGGCCATCACAGATAATGTCTCAAAGCCTTGGGTGCAAAAATGACTGCTGCAAGCTCCAAGTCATGCACTGGATAGTTAACCTCGTGGGGTCTCAATCGTCGAGACAAGTAAGCTACTGGTCTACCCTCCTGCATCAAAACGCATCCAAGTCCAATGCCAGATGCATCCGTATACACAGATAAACTTTCGCCCGGCTCTGACAATGTCAACACTGGTGCAGAAGTCAATCTCCTATTCAACTCCCAGAAAGCTTTCTCACACTCCTCTGACCAATCAAATCTGACATCCTTGTTGGTTAGTCTAGTCATTGGTGCCGCAATCGAGGAAAAGTCATGTATGAAGCTGCGATAGTACCCTACTAGTCCCAAGAAACTTCGAATGTCAGAAGCAGACTCGGGCGTCCTCCAGTCAATAATTGCCCGAATCTTCTCTGAATCCAAAGAGATACCCTGATCGCTAATGACGTGTCCCAAAAATCTTAATGCATTCAGCCAGAAATCACACTTGCTAAATTTTGCGTACAGTCTATGCTCTCTCAATGTCGTCAAAACCGCTCTGAGATGACTCGCATGCTCCTCATGAGTCTTGCTGCAAATCAAGATGTCATCAATAAAGACGATGACATATCTGTCCAAGTATGGTCTCAAGACCCTATGCATCAAGTCCATGAAGATCGCTGGGGCATTAGTAAGCCCAAAAGGCATAATTGTAAACTCAAACAACCGATATCTTGTACTGAAAGGGTGAATATAACCCTTCTCCAGTAAGTCATCCAATTGCCTCCTGACCTCCTCATGCTTTGACGGTGACATCCGGTAAGGTCTGCTAGAGATCGGCTGATTCCTGGTATCAGCTCAATGATGAACCAATCGCTCGTGGCGGTGGCAATCCTGGTAAATCATCTGGAAATATGTCAACAAAGTCTCGGACTACTGGAACATCTTCAATCCTGACTTCAGTCTTAACCTCCGGCTCGACTATCGCTGCAAATGCCTTCATCTCTTGAGTCGTAGCTAGTCGGCCTCTAGTAATGGGTAGTGTTGTAGCGACTCCGGTAAACGTGAACTCTGGAATCCCCGGAACTCAAAACATGACGGTCTTATGGAAACATTCTAGCTGCGCATGATATGCCGCTCACCAGTCCATCCATGTCAAATGAGTAAACTGCGAACGTATCGCATGTCAGTGCCGTACTACGTGTATATAAGTATTACAATCAAAATATACACATATAAATCCTAGTACTACCCGCTAACTTTGCTTCCCAACTAAAGTTCTAAGGCAAGTACATCGGGTTTCTACATCTAAAATTTTAAATTTTTAAGTCTTATGCTCTTTCAGTTAATTTCCCGAGGTTCCCCGAACTCTCGCTCTGATACCACTTGTGACATGGTATCAGTTTAAGGACACCTACGTTTCCTCCGACAGAGTCGACCATGCTCTGATACCACTTGTGGTGGCCCCAAATCCCGAGGTTGCCACGTGGGAAGGCGCGGGCCCAACAATCCCATCTGATCCTTTACCCATTGGGTCCCACGCGCCACTGACGCCCTTTGTTACATCACGACTCATCAATATGCGTGTTAACTCCTTTCGTTATTCATTTTGATTTAACAGTTGAATCATTAAAACAACAGCGGAAGTCTTAAATTTAAAAACAAGTAAAATAATTAAATTTATCATCGTAATAAGCATCATTTTAATAGCAACACCTATTGTGGAAAACCCGGGGAAAGTACTCTGTATATAGACTATTATACTAAACAGTAATATATACAAGTACAATGTCTATCCAGTCTCCCAATACCCAAAAGTAAAACAAAATATCAAAATCGCACGTACTAGTAGGTCCTCGACCACGGGCAATCAGATAAAGTCGTCCAAAATCCCTTTGCCCCTATTAGCACTAGGATCTGCACTCGACCATCACAAAAAGCAAGATGGAGAGTACAGTTAGTAAAATTTCAACGAAGTACACCGAGCATTTACAAGAAAATAAACAGATACCAATAAAAATGTCAAATAATCATGCGAAAACTAAACATGCAACTGTACTAAGATCATCACATGAATAAATAACACGAGAGAAACAAAGTGTGTACTCGTCCCGGTCAGACTAAACTGTACTTAAGACCCCCAGGATCCTTTCGGTGGGTGCCCCCACTTCCTTTCACCTGGTTCCTCGCGGGGCTTGCCCGACACGTGCACCCTTACAACTCCAGTTGCAATTCACCGAATGTCTGATCACACGTGCTACACCATAGTGTGCCATAAGTACACAACGAATATCAGGTGGGAGTAACTCGACCACCAACCCAAATGTATGACGGAATAGAGTACAATAACAAGGAATAGGAAATCAACGATGGAAAAGTAAACCCTCAGTGACTTTCAGATGAAATCTTACGTACCTAAAAAACGCACTTCAAAGTTTCACTCACGTCTCGAGATACGTGCCCGACTCCCGATTGTGGTCTCTTAAGTTCCTGGTGTCCCATTAAACCATTTTAACTAGTTTAGAGTCAAATTAAGTGAATTTATAATGTGCGGTCAAAATATGAAAATTTTTATTTCAAAAAGTTTGATTTGTCCCACTTTTCGAGTTATACCGGGGTGTCAACGCCCGAAAAATTTTCAATTATCATTTTTCTATCTTTTCTCATTTTTTTTCATTTTTTTCCTGATTTTCTGGATTTTCCCCGTAATTTTCCACCTATTTTTCTTATTTTTTTGTAATTTAATAAATTTTAAACTATTTTTTTAAAATTAAATATTGTATTATTTTAATATATGGGTGGGTTGTGACGGCCCCAAATTCTAAGGCAAACCGGGCACCGCCACGTCGCCGGACACGTCACCAAGCCATGCCACATCGCCTGCACGCCTGCTTATGACGACCCGCGAACTTACCACCTAATACCCCAACTTAGTAAAATTTGATGCTTAAATGATTATTTTAGCAAAATATATTATAAAGTTTTATAACTTAATTTAATTATTTTGATTCTCTTCATGTTATTTTTAATAGCGGAAGTCTTAATAACTTGCATATATCTAATTTAAACAAATTATGCATTAATTAACAACCTATGGGGTGGAAACCTAGCAAAAAGATACCATGTATATCAGTTAAGTCGACAAAAATGTATAATAGATATCGATATACATGTATCAGGTAAAAAGTCTTCCAACATTATCCCAAAAAGTATATATACGTAAATACAATCACCTACGAGTAAGCTAGTGGAGACGCTCCAAATTAGAGGTAATCGCCAATCACCACCTTCCCCCGGCTCGCCGTAGGAACTGCAACTTGCCACAAAAAATAATGACAAGTTCCAGGTGAGTAAATCCCAGAGAAATTCAGTTAGTATTCACAAGAAATCCAAGAAAAACGGCTACAATTCATGCATATAAAATAAATGAACATAAATGTAAAGCATGAATATAAGTCGTGAGATAATCAAGAATGTGAAACGCGAGTATGGTGTATAGCTGTCGAGCCCTGGGACAAAAACTAAACCGAGAAGGCCCTGGGGGTGAGGAAATCAACACCCCTCTTCACGGTCGAAATGAGGAACTCTGTGAGTCGGAAGGTAGACTTCCGCCCAACGCCTCAAAAGAGAGGAAATTTGTGACGGAGGTGGGCCTCACGTCAACTCGCTCTCGAGATCATCGACTCGCTGAGAGAAATCTCACGCGTAGTCTAAGGTATGACCAACACCGTAGCAACAATCGGATCGTCATCAACGAGAGAGCCGAAAAATGGTCACACCGTCCCTTCGACCATACAAAGACACACGCGGGAATAGAGTAACAATGCAAACTGAACTGGCGAAAAGTAATGTGAAATAAATAATTTACAAGGAAAATAAGTAAATTCTGAACTGACTTTCTCGTGGGTTTACTTACCTCAAGCAATAGCAATTGCCTCTCCGAAATATCCCGCACAAGCCTCGAGATACGTACACGACACCCGACTAAAGTAGCCTAAATTCTTTGTGTTTAATTATACAATTTTTATCATTTAGGGCTACGTTACCTAAATTATTCAAATCACATTTAATTTAGGTTAAATAAATTACAAACATCACCTCCATCTCGTCGTCGAACTTCGTCGAATTTGCGCCTCATCGAAGATCGATCAGTCCGACAACGCGTCGCCGCGTGCTGCTCCACGTCTTTCGTCGCGCATTGCCGGCGTCGCTACCGCCTCGCCATCATTGCGCCGCGCGCTGCGTCGCTGCGATGCGGTCGTCGTCGCGCATTGTCGGCGTCGCTACGCGCCTCGCCATCATCGTTGCGCGCGCGGCGTCGCTGCCGATGCGGTCGTCGCTGCTGTCTCGCCAAACGCGGCGCCGCGCGTATGCGCCATTGCCAATCTCTTTTTCCTTCTTTTTTTTTTCTCTCTCTCGCCGTTGGTGTAGTCGCTGTCCGCGAAGCTGCGCCGCTGCCGCCGCGCCAGCCGTCTTCTTGTCATTGCGCTGCCGTTGTCAGCTACTGCTTCTCCGTCTGGCGGCTAACGCCCTCCGTCGGTGTAGGAGTAGCATTCTGCGTGAGCCGCTACCGCCGGTCCACCTCGTTGAGCCTCGCGACGCGCCGTCGCTCCTCGCGCTCATGAGCCGCTTCTGGCCGAGCTTCCGCTGCAGCTCGCCATTGGTCGTCTCGCCGAAGTTCCCTCTACCTCTCTCTTGCTGCCTCTTTCTCCGCTCGTTTTTTTTTTTCTCTCCTCTCCTCACTCTCTTATCCGTTTTTTTTTTAAGAAAAGAAAAGAATTTTATTTAAATTTAAATTTGGGAGAAAAAGACAAAATAGCATGATGAAGGATGGGTTGATTTGATGTGTGATATGATGTGTGATTGATGTGACGACTCAAACTCATACTACCCCGTACACCCGCGTTACGCGCACTCCGCGACGTCGAACACTCTCGTTACTACACGCGCACAATGCGACTAAGCGAAACTCTCAATTAACGCGGCGCGAACTATTAAATAATAGTAAAATAATTATACAATCGCCACACAAAAATAACATATTTCACCCATTAGGCTTGTCGTAGACTATTCTGCGACGTCCACATGGGTCTGAGCTTAGGATCTTAATCCGTAATTTATCAATTAATTGAGATTAATTAAAGCGGGCCGTTACATGGGTCCCTGGACCGAGTCTAACTCGGTCCACCCGGTCTCGGCCCAACCGGTCCAACACAGTCGGCGACCGGTCGGACCCACCTGGGTCGGGTCCGGTTGGGCCCGGCCCGGCCCAACCGAGTTGGGCCCGGACCGGCCCAACCGAGTTGGGCCCGGACCGGCCCAACCGTTCCACCCCCACCCCATTTTCTTTTTCTTCTTCTTCACAGAGACTCCATGTCTCTGGTTTTTTTTTCTTTTCTTCTGGTTGATTCTTCCTCTCTGGTTTGGGTTGGGGTTGCTATCCACCCCAACCCCAATGGACTCGATGGCAGGGGGAGACGCCCCTGCCATCTCCACCTCGACTAGTTCAGCCTCCATGGCCGAACCCCTTTGTGGCCACCTGGCCGACAGCGAAATCACAACCAAAAACTATGACTTACCTCATACCCGGCTTCTCCGCCCTCTCTTCTCTCTTTACCGCTTCTTCTTCTCCTCCTCCTCCTCTCTGTTTCTTCTTCTCCCTTTCGGCCTCCCGAACTGTGTGACCGTGTGTGTGCGTGGGAAGCAAAATGAGAGAGTGAGATGTAGGTGAGGCGAGAGAGTGACGTGAGGGAGAGGAGAAAATGATGAAGGAGTGAGGTGGAGTGTAAATGAGTGTAAGCTAATTGACTTTGTGTCATTGACTCTCAAGTGTGGCACAGCTGAGACACTCGCATGTGTTTTCGAGCGTTTCGCCGCCCGAGTTTCGCGTCCGAATCGCGATATACGCGTACCGCCGCGTCACTAACCACCCAATATTTATTTCATGGTATTTATTTGGCCGTTTTTTATTAAATTTGTGTTTTAGTTTCCCCGACCTAGTGTACCCAGCGATTCGCTCCTCGCACTGTCTCGACACGTTTTCGAGGCGAACACCGTTACACTATCTCGCTCGATTCAATGATATAAATACACACACGCGATGTTAGGTAAATAACTTGATATACAGCATCGCAAATAGGCAAACAATCACATAAAATCACTATTTACCTAGTCGGGTGTGCCACGACCTATCTCATGCAGCATCCACGTGGATCGAAATTTGTCGTCCAAGTCTCGAAAATAATTAATAATAACAAAGCGTAATTAAAATTTGGGCCGTTACAGAAGTGGTATAGAACGGAGCAGTCGCTATAAGTAATAGTGAACATAATCAGGGTACCGATAAAGATCTGGATATTGGATGAAAATATGGATGGAGGGCTTTTGAAGTAAATTCCATAACGCCATGAAGCTTGATTGACATCTTCATAGGACCAAAAGATAGATTGGCATGCAAAAATATATAATGATGGTTGAGTAAAGTTTGAGTTCCATACAATCTCAACGTCATTAAGGAATAAGTCTTGATATATGTGATCAATTAAGGGTTCTTTGTATTCTTTGGATCTCTTAAGGCACGAGCTAACGTCCTCATTTATAAATCAATGGAATATGCACGAATGAAATTTGAATAAGTGTCGAATGTGTTCTTGATGGAGTTGAATATTTTGCTTCAAACTGCTTGAAACGTTCATCAAAATGATCTTGCATTTGTTGAAAATTCTGATGAAAACTTTCATGTAATTGTTGAATGATTGTTTGCGCAAGGTCAGAATGACTAGCGGCACTGGATTTTGCTGAAGCCTTTTGTAATTGAGAAGTTAAGCTTGCTTCTTTATAAGTTTTGGGAAGCGGAGGAAATTCTTGAGGCGGACTAAATTCAGCAGGGTGTTTGGATTGATTAATTTCTGTATGATTGGATGGTGTGGAAGGAATAGTGATGTCAATAGAGTCAACATCAAACTTATCCCACCATTTGCATTGGATTTCTTGAGATAAATAGGTGAAGGCTTGGTTATGAACAGTGTTAATGGTATGAGTTCCATAGTGCCATTTAAGTATCCAAGGGATTGAATGTTTATGCAGGAATTGGAACATGGTTAATTTTTCAGCCTCATATTTCTTGAAAACTTCAGGATGAAAGATTCCCACGTGAGGGCCAAACTTTGTCCACCATTTAGCGATGAACCAATTTGGCAGATTAACCTTCGGTGATTTTTTTAGGGTTATGTACCAAGAATGTCGAGATGAGGGATCTTTATAAAATAATATGTTACGCTAGACATCAATATAATCTTTATAGCTGACTTGAGCTGGATGTCGAACTTTAACGAGAGTCATAGATTGATAAATGAATGGACTATGTTGAACAGAGAGCTGTTGAGACCATTCAGCACATGAGAAAACCTTTTGAGTTTTTCATTTCGAATAAGCAATCTCATCGGAGTTAGATCTTGTAAAATGTCCAATAACAACGGATCCAGTTGTAAGCAAGATGGTTTCATAGAATTTAATGGTCACATTAGGACGATTTGGTAAAAAGTGAAGAGAATGAGGCATGACAAGCTTGATTTGAGCATCTAAAGATTTATCAAGGAGGTAAGAATCAAGAATGATGACGAGATGACGATTACTGTATTTATAAAGAGATTTATTGACATCAGCTTGATTGTATGAACTGAATAAATGAGAGAATTTATTGGCTGTAGCAGGAGACTTGCCTTTATCAGTCATAACGATCTGTAGGCAATGAATTTGCGGAGAAGTAAGAAATTCTTGAAATAAAAAGTCAAGAAGAGAATTATATTTACCTTTAATATATTCAATATCAAAATCAAAAACACTTAATATAGCTTGCCATCGAGCGAAAATCTGTTTGGAAACCAAATTTTTAACATCTTTTAAAAGAATTTCTTTAGCAGCTTTTCAATCAACACGTATTAAAAACTTTTGATTCAAAACATCTGATTGAAAATTTTGAACTAATAAAACAATTGCTAAAACTTTCTTTTTGACAGTAGCATAGTTTTGTTGAGAAGGAGTTTTTTGCAAAAGGATACCACCGTAACCAAGGTCTGATGCATCTGTTTGTATAATTTTTGGATAATCTGTATTTGCTAGATGAAGACAAGGAAGAGATTTAATTTGTTGCTTTATATTCTGAATAAAGGATGTGTGAACCGAGGTCCATAAAATTTTTGCATCATTCTTGATATAGATGTGAGGAGATCCAAAGAGATCACTCATCCTTCAGTAAGACGTTCAAGTTGTCTCTAATTTGTTGTTTAGGCCTGTCACCTAAATAACGTTTGTTCTTAGCAATATTTATTGCCCAAGTATTATCCATTGGAGTTAAGTCAGCAAACTGACCTTCCTCAACTTTACCAATATCCGAGAAGACATCGTCTAGCTCAATGTTGGTTTTGTGTTTATAGTCAATCGAATGATGACTATTGGATAATGCATAATCAACTAAATATGTTACGCTAAATATTTTGTCACCCTCATTCATGAGGTTGAACCTTTCAAACTCGTGAACAAAGCTCATAATTTGATCTAAGTTCTGAGTTTTTAAGCTTACACCAAATTTGGGGTAAACGGTAAACATAAATTTACCATAAGCCAAATTTCCTTGTGCAGCTCCTAGGATACAATCTCTGCGATCGTTGATCCTGTTATCAATTAAAGCCATTTTTAAGCAAAACGCTCTGATACCATCTAGCGGAACAACCTTTTGTTATTCTTTCAAAACTCATTTTGAAATTCATTTTGACTTTCTAATGTGAGAAATTCTTTTCAGAGAAACTCTGTTTTTGGACTTCAGAAATTGAAATCCTTTGAACTTGTCTAACGTAAATCAGATTTGTAACATTGTTATGTTTTTGTTCAGTCATGTCTTGCAACATGCAAACAGTTTCTCCAAAGTCGTTTTCTATTAGATAGAATGGAAGATATCTAAGTATTCGTAGTACTACGTAAAATAAACATATTTCTAAAATAAAGATAACTTAAAGCGCTCTTCGTCTGTCCTTTACCTTAATCCCCATCATGTACACTGAAACCATCAACACCATCAAACGGCACTTCTTTCCCTACAACGGCCACCTGCCTACAAACGGTACTCGCTCGGCCTCTGGTGCTATTCAGACCACTAACATCAGCCAGATGAATGAAGAAGGAAACTCGGACGAAGAGAAATTGATAATCTTTATTTATTAGAAATATGTCGCCAATGGGACTTTACTATTCAATTTAGATTTTAATAAACTTTTTATTACTTTTATAAGTGAACGATTATTATGAAGTTTTAAATTTTGTTAAACTTTCAAAGACTTTGATAAACTTTTATATAGATTTCATTATGATGATTTTTATCAACATTTAAGATTTTTAGTGACTTTTGTGAACTTCTTAAACATGATTTTGATGATACTAATAGATTATTGTAATTTTTAAATTGAAACAAATATTTTTGACTTTATTATAAAAAAATAAATAATTATGTTTTTTCTTAAAAATTATTACTAATTTTTAAAAAGTATTTTTATATTTTAGTAAAAAAATATATAGGCATATTAATGAATTACTTTCTTAAGGTAGTAAGCATAACAAATAAGTAAATAACTATCAACATAATAAATAGGTAAATAAATCATCCTTTAGTTGTAGAAAAGAATCAAGTAAGATCATTGGAAATATATTTTTTTTGAAAAAAGATCATTAGAAATATTAGTGTAAAAAATTTACACTTTATTTTTTTGTTTGATTTGAGGAAAAAAAAAGTATATTTTTTTCTTAATAATGATAGTTTAAATTCTAAAAAATGCACTTCTTACATTTTAAAAAAAATATACAATTTTTTCTTCAAAAATAATAATAATATATTTTTTGATATTATAATAATACACTAAATAAATAAAACTTTTTTGTCAAAAAAAAAAAAAACCTTAAAAAATGTATAGTGATACGAGAATGAGATTTTGTTAATAATGACATCAATCTATTTTCATCAACATAGATATTAGAGTATAATTGGTGAGCAGTGAAATCCAAAAGTGGAGAAGTTGATAAAAACAATTGATTAAAAAAAAACCTCTTGTGAACAACGAAGTCTTTATTGAAAAATGTAACCAACAAAAATTAGAAGTCTCTAAAAGTTTCTGGGTTGATGTGAGGAGAAGTTGAAAACTTCTTTATGTGTATTTTTATATAAAAAGTCTACAAAAGTCAAGATTTGTAATCAATTTACAAAAGCCACCAAAAAATTAAATACGCTTTACTTTTATGAACTCTCTAAAAGTTTAAATTGAATACCCCAAAACTTTGGTAGACTTTTTAAAAGTCTATAAAAATTGACATTGAATACACTTTACTTTTATAAATTCTCTAAAAAATTTAAATGAATACTTTTAAACTTTTTTAATTATTTAAAATAATCAAAAATTTATTAAAATCTCAATTAAATACACTGTATATAAACTTACTACTTACTTAAATATCTCCCTAAGAAGTTACTCTTCCATGGGAGATAAAAACTATAAACAAGGAGTGGATGAATTGGGGTAAGCAGTTGATGATCCTCAAAGGAAATGCTCAATCCTATAGATGGGAGGAGCTTACAAAAGTCCTCGAAGGACAATAATTCAAGCGAAGAGATAAGATAGGGAATGTTATCATCTTTGTCTTCTTTTGTTGACGCGTCTTCCACTTAAGGTGGTGCATTATCATCATTGTCCTTAGCATGTTCTTTTCGTGATGCTTTTCAGAGGTGGGACCATCTTCACGTAATCTCTTTGTTAGTTTCGTCACTTTCTGATGGTGACGTTTTGTCTTCTTGGCCCACGCCCACGCACCATGTGCATTGATGCTCTTTGAAGATATTTTTGGCTCTGCGACAGAAGAGCTGATGTGTTGTGGGATCCACAGCGACTGTGTTGTCCAAGAATTGGCTCAATAATAATAATAATAATAATAATAATAATAGTAACTTGTAGGAGTATTATTAGTACCATTAATTGACGCAGCGACTTAAGCTAAAGTTCAAAAATTCTTTTATTTCAGCAAAAATTATGAATTACACCCAAAAGATCGCTTAAATAGCTAAACCCTAAAATTTATCAAAAATAGTAAAAAGTTCAAAAAGCCCTAAACCGAAAACTAGATGAAAAATAGAAACAAATGCCATGCAAACGGCAATGATAAAAACTAAATTCCTAATGAAAGTTATAAGCAAAACAAAAGTTTCCTAAAATAGTAAAATTGCCGTTTCGGAGGTCGAAACGATGGAATTTCGCCGAAAAACGTCGTAGTCAAGGCAAAGCGGTGAGTTGTGATCTCCACGCCGTTTCCAATAAACCCATACCCTCGAAACGCCAAAATTCAAACACCCAAACTTCGTCATTTGCGGAAATTACTAAAATGCCATCCTTTCAAATCTTTCTATCATATTTTTCCAAGAATTTACAAGCTAATTCTTGGACTTCATCATTCTCCCCATGGTGGACAAAATTCGCCATCGAATTGTCATCATCAGACGTATCCTCATAATATGGAACAAGATGCTTGACATTAAATACATCAGCCGTGCGAATGTGACTTTGCAACTTCAATCTGTAAGATTTAGGATTAATTTTCTCAAGAACCTCCACAGGACCAATCTTCAAAACTGACAATTTGTTGTAATCACCCACAGAGAACCGATCTTTAGTGAGAACTGCCCACACAAAGTCACCCACTTCAAACTCCACGTGACGCTTCTTCCGATCTGCATATTGTTTGTACTTGTCATCAGCCTTCGGCAAGTTATCTTTGACAGATTGATGAATCTCTTGCAGCCCACTAACAAAGTCTTCTGCCTTGCCATGCCATCTAGTCTTACTTGACAGTAACAGATCAAGAGGACCCCGAGGTAATCTTGAATACACGACACGAAAAGGACTAAACCCGGTACTTCGATTAACACCATGGTTGTGTGCAAATTCTGCCTGGCTCAACTTGATACTAACTGACGCAGCGGAGATCTTCTAAACCAGTTGAACGAATCCACGAACAACTCGATCTAGGTCAGAACTTAAGCCAAAGTTCAAAAATTCTTTTATTTCAGCAAAAACTACGAATTACACCCAAAAGATCGCTTAAATAGCGAAAACTTAAAATTTAACGAAAATAGTAAAAAGTCCAAAAAACCCTAAACTCAAAATTAGATGAAAAATAGAAACAAACGCCGCAAACGACAATAAAAACGAAAATTCCTAATGAAAGTTATAAGCAAAACAAAAGTTTCCTAAAATAGCAAAATTGCCGTTTCGGAGGTCGAAACGACGGAATTTCGCCGAAAAACGTCGTAGTCACAGCAAAGCGGCGAGTTGTGATCTCCATGCCGTTTCCAATAAACCCATACCCTCGGAACGCCAAAATTCAAACGCCCAAACTTCGTCATTTGCGGAAATTACTAAAATGCCATCCTCTCAAATCTTTCCATCATATTTTTCCAAGAATTTACAAGCTAATTCTTGGACTTCATCATTCTCCCCGTGGTGGACAAAATTCGCCCTCGAATTGTCATCATCAAACGTATCCCCATAATATGGAACAAGATGCTTGACATTAAATACATCAATCGTGCGAATGTGACTTGGCAACTTCAATCTTTAAGCATTAGGATTAATTTTCTCAAGAACCTCCACAGGACCAATCTTCCGAACTGACAATTTGTTGTAATCACCCACAGAGAACCGATCTTTAGTGAGAAGTGCCCACACAAAGTCACCCACTTCAAACTCCACGCGACGCTTCTTCCGATCTGCATATTGTTTGTACTTGTCAGCAACCATCTGCAGGTTATCTTTGACAGATTGATGAATCTCTTGCAGCCCACTAACAAAGTCTTCTGTCTTGCCATGCCATCTAGTCTTACTTGGCACCGGTAGTCAGATCAAGAGGACCCAGAGGTAGTATCTTGAATACACGACACGAAAATGACTAAACCCGTACTTCGATTAAAAGCATGGTTGTGTGCAAATTCGCACTGGCTCAACTTGATACCAACTGACGCAGCGGAGATCTTCTAAACCAGTTGAACGAATCCACGAACAACTCGATTTAGGTCGGAACTTAAACCAAAGTTCAAAAATTCTTTTATTTCAGAAAAAACTACGAATTACACCCAAAAGATCGCTTAAATAGCGAAAACTTAAAATTTAACGAAAATAGTAAAAAGTCCAAAAAGCCCTAAACTGAAAATTAGATGAAAAATAGAAACAAACGCCGCAAACGGCAATAAAAACGAAAATTCCTAATGAAAGTTATAAGCAAAACAAAAGTTTCCTAAAATAGCAAAATTGCCGTTTCGGAGGTCGAAACGACGGAATTTCGCCGAAAAACGTCGTAGTCACAGCAAAGCGGTGAGTTGTGATCTCCATGCCGTTTCCAATAAACCCATACCCTCGGAACGCCAAAATTCAAACGCCCAAACTTCGTCATTAGCGGAAATTACTAAAATGCCATCCTCTCAAATCTTTCCATCATATTTTTCCAAGAATTTACAAGCTAATTCTTGGACTTCATCATTCTCCCCATAGTGGACAAAATTCGCCCTCGAATTGTCATCATCAGACGTATCCCCATAATATGGAACAAGATGCTTGACATTAAATACATCAGTCGTGCGGATGTGACTTGGCAATTTCAATCTGTAAGCATTAGGATTAATTTTCTCAAGAACCTCCACAGTACCAATCTTCCGAACTGACAATTTGTTGTAATCACCCACAGAGAACCGATCTTTAGTGAGAACTGCGCACACAAAGTCACTTACTTCAAACTCCGCGTGACGCTTCTTCCGATCTACATATTGTTTGTACTTGAAAGAAGCCTTCTGCATGTTATCTTTGACTGATTGATGAATCTCTTGCAGCCCACTAACAAAGTCTTCTGCCTTGCCATGCCATCTAGTCTTACTTGCCAATGGTAACGGATCAAATGGACCCCGAGGTAGTACTGAATACACGACCCGAAAAGGACTAAACCCGGTACTTCGATTAACAGCATAGTTGTGTGCAAATTCTGGCTGGCTCAACTTGATACCAACTGACGCAGCGGAGATCTTCTATACCAGTTGAACGAATCCACGAACAACTCGATCTAAGTTAGAACTTAAGCCAAAGTTCAAAAATTCTTTTATTTCAGCAAAAACTACGAATTACACCCAAAAGATCGCTTAAATAGCGAAACCCTAAAATTTATCGAAAATAGTAAAAAGTCCAAAAAGCCCTAAACTGAAAACTTGATGAAAAATAGAAACAAACGCCGCAAACGGCAATAAAAATGGAAATTCGTAATGAAAGTTATAAGCAAAACAAAAGTTTCCTAAAATAGCAAAATTGCCGTTTCGGAGGTCGAAACGATGGAATTTCGCCGAAAAACGTCGTAGTCACGGCGAAGCCGTGAGTTGTGATCTCTACGCCGTTTCCAAAAAACCCATACCCTCGGAACGCCAAAATTCAAACGCCCAAACTTCGTCATTTGCGGAAATTACTAAAATGCCATCCTCTCAAATCTTTCCATCATATTTTTCCAATAATTTACAAGCTAATTCTTGGACTTCATCATTCTCCCCATAGTGGACAAAATTCGCCTTCGAATTGTCATCATCAAACGTATCCCCATAATATGGAACAAGATATTTGACATTAAATACATCAGTCGTGCGAATGTGACTTGGCAACTTCAATCTGTAAGCATTAGTATTAATTTTCTCAAGAACCTCCACAGGACCAATCTTCCGAACTGACAATTTGTTGTAATCACCCACAGAGAACCGATCTATATTGAGAACTGCCCACACAAAGTCACCCACTTTAAACTCCACGTGACGCATCTTCCGATCTGCATATTGTTTGTACTTGTCAGCAGCCTTCCGCAAGTTATCTTTGACAGATTGATGAATCTCTTGCAGCCGACTAACAAAGTCTTCTGCCTTGCCAAGCCATCTAGTCTTACTTGGCACTGGTAACAGATCAAGAGGACCCGGAGGTAGTACTGAATAGACGACCTGAAAAGGACTAAACCCATGTACTTCGATTAACAACATGGTTGTGTGCAAATTCTCCCTGGCTCAACTTGATACCAACTGACGCAGCGGAGATCTTCTATACCAATTGAACGAATCCACGAACAACTCGATCTAGGTCAGAACTTAAGCCAAAGTTCAAAAATTCTTTTATTTCAGCAAAAACTTCGAATTACACCCAAAAGATCGCTTAAATAGCGAAACCCTAAAATTTACCGAAAATAGTAAAAAGTCCAAAAAGCCCTAAACTGAAAACTTGATGAAAAATAGAAACAAACGCCGCAAACGGCAATAAAAATGGAAATTCCTAATATAAGTTATAAGCAAAACAAAAGTTTCCTAAAATAGCAAAATTGCCGTTTCGGAGGACGAAACGATGGAATTTCGCCGAAAAACGTCGTAGTCACGGCGAAGCCGTGAGTTGTGATCTCTACGCCGTTTCCAAAAAACCTATACCCTCGGAAAGCCAAAATTCAACCGCCCAAACTTCGTCATTTGCGGAAATTACAAAAATGTCATCCTCTCAAATCTTTCCATTATATTTTTTCAAGAATTTACAAGCTAATTCTTGGACTTCATCATTCTCCCCATGGTGGAAAAAATTCGCCCTCGAATTGTCATCATCAGACGTATCCCCAGAATATCGAACAAGATGCTTGACATTAAATACATCAGCCGTGCGAATGTGACTTGGCAACTTCAATCTGTAAGCATTAGGATTAATTTTCTCAAGAACCTCCACAGGACCAATCTTCTGAACTGACAATTTGTTGTAATCACCCAAAGAGAACCGATCTTTAGTGAGAACTGCCCACACAAAGTCACCAACTTCAAACTCCGCGTGACGCTTCTTCCGATCTACATATTGTTTGTACTTGTTAGCAGCCTTCTGCAAGTTATCTTTGACAGATTGATGAATCTCTTCCAGCCCACTAACAAAGTCTTCTGCCTTGCCATGCCATCTAGTCTTACTTGGCACTGGTAACGGATCAAGTGGACCCCGAGGTAGTACTGAATACACGACCCGAAAAGGACTAAACCCGGTACTTCGATTAACAGCATGGTTGTGTGCAAATTCTGGCTGGCTCAACTTGATACCAACTGACGCAGCGGAGATCTTCTATACCAGTTGAACGAATCCACGAACAACTCGATCTAAGTTAGAACTTAAGCCAAAGTTCAAAAATTCTTTTATTTCAGCAAAAACTACGAATTACACCCAAAAGATCGCTTAAATAGCGAAACCGTAAAATTTACCGAAAGTAGTAAAAAGTCCAAAAAGCCCTAAAATGAAACCTAGATGAAAAATAGAAACAAACGCCGCAAACGGCAATAAAAACGGAAATTCCTAATGAAAGTTATGAGCAAAACAAATTTTTCCTAAAATAGCAAAATTGCCGTTTCTGAGGTCGAAACGATGGAATTTCGCCGAAAAACATCGTAGTCACGGCGAAGCGGTGAGTTGTGATCTCTACGCCGTTTCCAAAAAACCCATACCCTCTGAATGCCAAAATTCAAACGCCCAAACTTCGTCATTTGCGGAAATTACTAAAATGCTATCCTCTCAAATCTTTCCATCATATTTTTCCAATGATTAAAAGCTAATTCTTGGACTTCATCATTCTCCCCATGGTGGACAAAATTCGCCATCGAATTGTCATCATCAGACGTATCCTCATAATATGGAACAAGATGCTTGACATTAAATACATCAGCCGTGCGAATGTGACTTGGTAACTTCAATCTGTAAGCATTAGGATTAATTTTCTCAAGAACCTCCACAGGACCAATCTTCTGAACTGACAATTTGTTGTAATCACCCAAAGAGAACCGATCTTTAGTGAGAACTGCCCACACAAAGTCACCAACTTCAAACTCCGCGTGACGCTTCTTAGATCTACATATTGTTTGTACTTGTTAGCGACCTTACGCAAGTTATCTTTAATGATTGATGAATCTCTTCCGCCCACTAACAAAGTCTTCTGCCTTGCCATGCCATCTAGTCTTACTTGACACTGGTAACAGATCAAGAGGACCCCGAGGTAGTACTGAATACACGACCTGAAAAGGACTAAACCCGGTACTTCGATTAACACCATGGTTGTGTGCAAATTCTGCCTGGCTCAACTTGATACTAACTGACGCAGCGGAGATCTTCTAAACCAGTTGAACGAATCCACGAACAACTCGATCTAGGTCAGAACTTAAGCCAAAGTTCAAAAATTCTTTTATTTCAGCAAAAACTACGAATTACACCCAAAAGATCGCTTAAATAGCGAAAACTTAAAATTTAACGAAAATAGTAAAAAGTCCAAAAAGCCATAAACTGAAAATTAGATAAAAAATAGAAACAAACGCCGCAAACGACAATAAAAACGAAAATTCCTAAAGAAAGTTATAAGCAAAACAAAAGTTTCCTAAAATAGCAAAATTGCCGTTTCGGAGGTCGAAACGACGGAATTTCGCCGAAAAACGTCGTAGTCACAGCAAAGCGGTGAGTTGTGATCTCCATGCCGTTTCCAATAAACCCATACCCTCGGAACGCAAAAATTCAAACGCCCAAACTTCGTCATTTGCGGAAATTACTAAAATGCCATCCTCTCAAATCTTTCCATCATATTTTTCCAAGAATTTACAAGCTAATTCTTGGATTTCATCATTCTCCCCATGGTGGACAAAATTCGCCCTCGAATTGTCATCATCAGACGTATCCCCATAATATGGAACAAGATGCTTGACATTAAATACATCAATCGTGCGAATGTGACTTGGCAACTTCAATCTTTAAGCATTAGGATTAATTTTCTCAAGAACCTCCACAGGACCAATCTTCCGAACTGACAATTTGTTGTAATCACCCACAGAGAACCGATCTTTAGTGAGAAGTGCCCACACAAAGTCACCCACTTCAAACACCACGTGACGCTTCTTCCGATCTGCATATTGTTTGTACTTGTCGTGACCTCTTGCGAGTTATCTTTGATGATTGATGAATCTCTTTGCCCACTAACAAAGTCTTCTGCCTTGCCATGCCATCTAGTCTTACTTGGCACTGGTAACAGATCAAGAGGACCCCGAGGTAGTACTGAATACACGACCTGAAAATGACTAAACCCGGTACTTCGATTAAAAGCATGGTTGTGTGCAAATTCTGCCTGCCTCAACTTGATACCAACTGACGCAGCGGAGATCTTCTAAACCAGTTGAACGAATCCACGAACAACTCGATTTAGGTCGGAACTTAAGCCAAAGTTCAAAAATTCTTTTATTTCAGAAAAAACTACGAATTACACCCAAAAGATCGCTTAAATAGCGAAAACTTAAAATTTAACGAAAATAGTAAAAAGTCCAAAAAGCCATAAACTGAAAATTAGATGAAAAATAGAAACAAACGCCGCAAACGGCAATAAAAACGAAAATTCCTAATGAAAGTTATAAGCAAAACAAAAGTTTCCTAAAATAGCAAAATTGCCGTTTTGAGGTCGAAACGACGGAATTTCGCCGAAAAACGTCGTAGTCACAGAAAAGCGGTGAGTTGTGATCTCCATGCCGTTTCCAAAAAACCCATACCCTCGGAACGCCAAAATTCAAACGCCCAAACTTCGTCATTTGCGGAAATTACTAAAATGCCATCCTCTCAAATCTTTCCATCATATTTTCCAATAATTTACAAGCTAATTCTTGGACTTCATCATTCTCCCCATGGTGGAAAAAATTCGCCTTCGAATTGTCATCATCAAACGTATCCCCATAATATGGAACAAGATGTTTGACATTAAATACATCAGTCGTGCGAATGTGACTTGGCAACTTCAATCTGTAAGCATTAGTATTAATTTTCTCAAGAACCTCCACAGGACCAATCTTCCGAACTGACAATTTGTTGTAATCACCCACAGAGAACCTGATCTATAGTGAGAACTGCCCACACAAAGTCACCCACTTTAAACTCCACGTGACGCATCTTCCGATATGCATATTGTTTGTACTTGTCAGGAGCCTTCCGCAAGTTATCTTTGACTGATTGATGAATCTCTTGCAGCCGACTAACAAAGTCTTCTGCCTTGCCAAGCCATCTAGTCTTACTTGGCACTGGTAACAGATCAAGAGGACCCGGAGGTAGTACTGAATAGACGACCTGAAAAGGACTAAACCCATGTACTTCGATTAACAACATGGTTGTGTGCAAATTCTCCCTGGCTCAACTTGATACCAACTGACGCAGCGGAGATCTTCTATACCAATTGAACGAATCCACGAACAACTCGATCTAGGTCAGAACTTAAGCCAAAGTTCAAAAATTCTTTTATTTCAGCAAAAACTTCGAATTACACCCAAAAGATCGCTTAAATAGCGAAACCCTAAAATTTACCGAAAATAGTAAAAAGTCCAAAAAGCCCTAAACTGAAAACTTGATGAAAAATAGAAACAAACGCCGCAAACGGCAATAAAAATGGAAATTCCTAATGAAAGTTATAAGCAAAACAAAAGTTTCCTAAAATAGCAAAATTGCCGTTTCGGAGGTCGAAACGATGGAATTTCGCCGAAAAACGTCGTAGTCACGGCAGAGCCGTGAGTTGTGATCTCTACGCCGTTTCCAAAAAACCCATACCCTCGAAGAGCCAAAATTCAAACGCCCAAACTTCGTCATTTGCGGAAATTACAAAAATGTCATCCTCTCAAATCTTTCCATTATATTTTTTCAAGAATTTACAAGCTAATTCTTGGACTTCATCATTCTCCCCATGGTGGAAAAAATTAAGCCCTCGAATTGTCATCATCGAGACGTATCCCCAGAATATCGAACAAGATGCTTGACATTAAATACATCGGCCCGTGCGAATGTGACTTGGCAACTTCAATCTGTAAGCATTAGGATTAATTTTCTCAAGAACCTCCACAGGACCAATCTTCTGAACTGACAATTTGTTGTAATCACCCAAAGAGAACCGATCTTTAGTGAGAAGCGCCCACACAAAGTCACCAACTTCAAACTCGCGTGGACGCTTCTTCCGATCTACATATTGTTTGTACTTGTTAGCGACCTTACGCAAGTTATCTTTGACAGATTGATGAATCTCTTCCCGACCCACTAACAAAGTCTTCGCCTTGCCATGCCATCTAGTCTTACTTGGCACCTTTGGTAACGGATCAAGTGGACCCAGAGGTAGTCGAATACACGACCGAAAAGGACTAAACCCGGTGACTTCGATTAACAGCATGGTTGTGTGCAAATTCTGCCTGGCTCAACTTGATACCAACTGACGCAGCGGAGATCTTCTATACCAGTTGAACGAATCCACGAACAACTCGATCTAAGTTAGAACTTAAGCCAAAGTTCAAAAATTCTTTTATTTCAGCAAAAACTACGAATTACACCCAAAAGATCGCTTAAATAGCGAAACCCTAAAATTTACCGAAAATAGTAAAAAGTCCAAAAAGCCCTAAACTGAAAACTTGATGAAAAATAGAAACAAACGCCGCAAACGGCAATAAAAATGGAAATTCCTAATGAAAGTTATAAGCAAAACAAAAGTTTCCTAAAATAGCAAAATTGCCGTTTCGGAGGTCGAAACGATGGAATTTCGCCGAAAAACGTCGTAGTCACGGCAAAGCCGTGAGTTGTGATCTCTACGCCGTTTCCAAAAAACCCATACCCTCGGAAAGCCAAAATTCAAACGCCCAAACTTCGTCATTTGCGGAAATTACAAAAATGTCATCCTCTCAAATCTTTCCATTATATTTTTTCAAGAATTTACAAGCTAATTCTTGGACTTCATCATTCTCCCCATGGTGGAAAAAATTCGCCCTCGAATTGTCATCATCAGACGTATCCCCAGAATATCGAACAAGATGCTTGACATTAAATACATCAGCCGTGCGAATGTGACTTGGCAACTTCAATCTGAAAGCATTAGGATTAATTTTCTCAAGAACCTCCACAGGACCAATCTTCCGAACTCACAATTTGTTGTAATCACCCACAGAGAACCGATCTTTAGTGAGAACTACCCACACGAAGTCACCAACTTCAAACTCCGCGTGACGCTTCTTCAGATCTACATATTGTTTGTACTTGTTAGCAGCCTTCTGCAAGTTATCTTTGACAGATTGATGAATCTCTTCCAGCCCACTAACAAAGTCTTCTGCCTTGCCATGCCATCTAGTCTTACTTGGCACTGGTAACGGATCAAGTGGACCCAGAGGTAGTACTGAATACACGACCCGAAAAGGACTAAACCCGTACTTCGATTAACAGCATGGTTGTGTGCAAATTCTGGCTGGCTCAACTTGATACCAACTGACGCAGCGGAGATCTTCTATACCAGTTGAACGAATCCACGAACAACTCGATCTAAGTTAGAACTTAAGCCAAAGTTCAAAAATTCTTTTATTTCGGCAAAAACTACGAATTACACCCAAGAGATCGCTTAAATAGCGAAACCGTAAAATTTACCGAAAGTAGTAAAAAGTCCAAAAAGCCCTAAAATGAAACCTAGATGAAAAATAGAAACAAACGCCGCAAACGGCAATAAAAACGGAAATTCCGAATAAAAGTTACGAGCAAAACAAATTTTTCCTAAAATAGCAAAATTGCCGTTTCGGAGGTCGAAACGATGGAATTTCGCCGAAAAACGTCGTAGTCACGGCGAAGCGGTGAGTTGTGATCTCTACGCCGTTTCCAAAAAACCCATACCCTCTGAACGCCAAAATTCAAACGCCCAAACTTCGTCATTTGCGGAAATTAGTAAGATGCCATCCTCTCAAATCTTTCCATCAAATTTTTCTAATGATTAAAAGCTAATTCTTGGACTTCATCATTCTCCCCATGGTGGACAAAATTCGCCCTCGAATTGTCATCATCAGACGTATCCCCATAATATGGAACAAGATGCTTGACATTAAATACATCAGCCGTGCGAATGTGACTTGGCAACTTCAATCTGTAAGCATTAGGATTAATTTTCTCAAGAACCTCAACAGGACCAATCTTCCGAACTGACAATTTGTTGTAATCACCCACGGAGAACCGATCTTTAGTGAGAACTGCCCACACAAAGTCACCCACTTCAAACTCCACGTGACGCTTCTTCCGATCTGCATATTGTTTGTACTTGTCAGCAGACTTCAGCAAGTTATCTTTGACAGATTGATAAATCTCTTGCAGCCCACTAACAAAGTCTTCTGCCTTTCCATGCCATCTAGTCTTACTTGGCACTGGTAACAGATCAAGAGGACCCCGAGGTAGTACTGAATACACGACCTGAAAAGGACTAAACCCTGTACTTCGATTAAAAGCATGGTTGTGTGCAAATTCTGCCTGGCTCAACTTGATACCAACTGACGCAGTGGAGATCTTCTAAACCAGTTGAACGAATCCACAAACAACTCGATTTAGGTCAGAATTTAAGCCAAAGTTCAAAAATTCTTTTATTTCAGCAAAAACTACGAATTATACCCAAAAGATCGCTTAAATAGCGAAACCCTAAAATTTGCCAAAAATAGTAAAAAGTCCAAAAATCTCTAAACTGAAAACTAGATGAAAAATAGAAACAAACGCCGCAAACGGCAATAAAAACGGAAATTCCTAATGAAAGTTATAAGCAAAACAAAAGTTTTCTAAAATAGCAAAATTGCCGTTTCGGAGGTCGAAACGATGGAATTTCGCCGAAAAACTTCGTAGTCACGGCGAAGCGTACCCACGGAACGCCAAAATTCAAACGCCCAAACTTCGTCATTTGCGGAAATTACTAAAATGCCATCCTCTCAAATCTTTCCATCACATTTTTCCAAGAATTTACAAGCTAATTCTTGGACTTCATCATTCTCCCCATGGTGGACAAAATTCGCCCTCGAATTGTAATCATCAAACGTATCCCCATAATATGGAACAAGATGCTTGACATTAAATACATCAGCCGTGCGAATGTGACTTAGCAACTTCAATCTGTAAGCATTAGGATTAATTTTCTCAAGAACCTCCATAGGACCAATCTTCCGAATTAACAATTTGTTGTAATCACCCACAGAGAACCGATCTTTAGTGACAACTGCCCACACAAAGTCACCCACTTCAAACTCCACGTGACGCTTCTTCCGATCTGCATATTGTTTGTACATGTCAGCAGCATTCTGCAAGTTATCTATGATAGATTGATGAATCTCTTGCAGCCCACTAACAAAGTCTTCTGCCTTGCCATGCCATCTAGTCTTACTTGGCACTGGTAACGGATCAGGAGGACCCCGAGGTAGTACTGAATACACGACCTGAAAAGGACTAAACCCGGTACTTCGATTAACGGCATGGTTGTGTGCAAATTCTCCCTGACTCAACTTGATACCAACTGACGCAGCGGAGATCTTCTAAACCAGTTGAACGAATCCACGAACAACTCGATCTAGGCCAGAACTTAAGCCAAAGTTCAAAAATTCTTTTATTTCAGTAAAAACTACAATTTACACCCAAAAGATCGCTTAAATAGCGAAACCCTAAAATTTACCAAAAATAGTAAAAAGTTCAAAAAGC
Organism: Stephania yunnanensis; assembly: GCA_039657365.1. NCBI lineage: Eukaryota > Viridiplantae > Streptophyta > Magnoliopsida > Ranunculales > Menispermaceae > Stephania > Stephania yunnanensis. Next base: position 53,044,893 of record CM077589.1, on the reverse strand, counting down.
CATAAACTGAAAACTAGATGAAAAATAGAAACAAACGCCGCAAACGGCAATAAAAACGGAAATTCCTAATTAAAGTTATAAGCAAAACAAAAGTTTCCTAAAATAGCAAAATTACCGTTTCGGAGGTCGAAACGATAGAATTTCGCCGAAAAACGTCTTAGTCACAGCACAAGGTGAGTTGTGATCTCCACGCCGTTTCCAATAAACCCATACCCACGTAACGCCAAAATTCAAACGCCCAAACTTCGTCATTTGCGGAAATTACTAAAATTCCATCCTCTCAAATCTTTTCATCATATTTTTCCAAGAATTTACAAGCTATTTTTTGGACTTCATCATTCTCCCCATGGTGGACAAAATTCGCCCTCGAATTGTCATCATCAGACGTATCCCCATAATATGGAACAAGATGCTTGACATTAAATACATCAGCCATGCGAATGTGACTTGACAACTTCAATCTGTAACCATTAGGATTACTTTTCTCAAGAACTTCCACAGAACCAATCTTCCGAACTGACAATTTGTTGTAATCACCCACAGAGAACCGATCTTTAGTTAGAACTGCCCACACAAAGTCACCCACTTAAACTCCACGTGATGCTTCTTCCGATCTGCATATTGTTTGTACTTGTCGTGACCTTACGCAAGTTATCTTTGACAGATCGATGAATCTCTTATGACCCCACTAACAAAGTCTTACGCCTTGCCATGCCATCTAGTCTTACTTGGGCACTGGTAACGGATCAAGAGGACCCCGAGGTAATACTGAATACACGACCTGAAAATGATTAAACCCGGTACTTCGATTAACAGCATTGTTGTGTGCAAATTCTGCCTGGCTCAACTTGATAACAACTGACGCAGCGGAGATCTTCTAAACCAGTTGAACGAATCCACGAACAACTCGATCTAGGTCAGAACTTAAGCCAAAGTACAAAAATTCTTTTATTTCAGCAAAAACTACGAATTACACCGAAAAGATCGCTTAAATAGCGAAACCCTAAAATTTACCAAAAATAGTAAAAAGTCCAAAAGCCCTAAACTGAAAACTAGATGAAAAATAGAAACAAACGCCTCAAACGGAAATTAAAACGGAAACTCATAATGAAAGTTATAAGCAAAACAAAAGTTTCCTAAAATAGCAAAATTGCCGTTTCTGAGGTCGAAACGATGGAATTTCGCCGAAAAACGTCGAAGTCACGGCGAAGCGGTGAGTTGTGATCTCCACGCCGTTTCCAATAACCCCATACCCTCGGAACGCCAAAATTCAAACGCCCAATCTTCGTTATTTGCGGAAATTACTAAAATGCCATCCTCTCAAATCTTTCCATCATATTTTTCCAAGAATTTACAAGCTAATTCTTGGACTTCATCATTCTCCCAATGGTGGACAAAATTCGCCATCGAATTGTTATCATCAGACGTATCCCCATAATATGGAACAAGATGCTTGACATTAAATACATCAGCCGTGCGAATGTGACTTGGCAACTTCAATCTATAAGCATTAGGATTAATTTTCTCAAGAACCTCCACAGGACCAATCTTCCGAACTAACAATTTGTTGTAATCACCTACAGAGAACCGATCTTTAGTGAGAACTGCCCACACAAAGTCACCCATTTCAAACTCCACGTGACGCTTCTTCCGATCTGCATATTGTTTGTACTTGTCAGTAGCCTTCTGCAAGTTATCTTTGACAGATTGATGAATCTCTTGCAGCCCACTAACAAAGTCTTATGCCTTGCCATGCCATCTAGTCTTACTTGGCACTGGTAACGGATCAAGAGGACCCCGAGGTAGTACTGAATACACGACCTGAAAAGGACTAAACCCGGTACTTCGATTAACAGCTTGGTTGTGTGCAAATTCTGCCTGATTCAACTTGATACCAACTGACGCAGCGGAGATCTTCTAAACCAGTTGAACGAATCCACGAACAACTCGATCTATGTCAGAACTTAAGCCAAAGTTCAAAAATTCTTTTATTTCAGCAAAAACTACGAATTACACCCAAAAGATCGCTTAAATAGCGAAACCCTAAAATTTACCAAAAATAGTAAAAAGTCCAAAAAGCCCTAAACTGAAAACTAGATGAAAAATAGAAACAAATGCCGCAAACGGCAATAAAAATGGAAATTCCTAATTAAAGTTATAAGCAAAACAAAAGTTTCCTAAAATAGCAAAATTGCCGTTTCGGAGGTCGAAACGATGGAATTTCGCCGAAAAACGTCGTAATCCTAGCGAAGCAGTGAGTTGTGATCTCCACGCCGTTTCCAATAAACCCATACCCTCGGAACGCCAAAATTCAAACGCCCAAATTTAGTCATTTGTGGAAATTACTAAAATGCCATCCTCTCAAATCTTTCCATCATATTTTTCCAAGAATTTACAAGCTAATTCTTGGACTTCATCATTCTCCCCATGGTGGACAAAATTTGCCCTCGAATTGTCATCATTAGACGTATCCCCATAATATGGAACAAGATTCTTGATATTAAATACATCAGCCGTGCGAATGTGACTTGGCAACTTCAATCTGTAAGCATTAGGATTAATTTTCTAAAGAACCTCCACAGGAGCAATCTTCCGAACTGACAATTTGTTGTAATCACCCACAGAGAACCGATCTTTAGTGAGAACTGCCCACACAAAGTCACCCACTTCAAACTCCACATGACGCTTCTTAGATCTGCATATTATTTGTACTTTTCAATGACCTTACGCAAGTTATCTTTCGATGATTGATGAATCTCTCTTGACCCACTAACAAAGTCTTCTGCCTTGCCATGCCATCTAGTCTTACTTGGCACTGGTAACGGATCAATGGGACCCCGAGGTAGTACTGAATACACGACCTGAAAAGGACTAAACCCGGTACTTAGATTAACAGCATGGTTGTGTGCAAATTCTGCCTGGCTCAACTTGATACCAACTGACGCAGTGGAGATTTTCTAAACCAGTTGAACGAATCCACGAACAACTCGATCTAGGTCAGAACTTAAGCCAAAGTTCAAAAATTCTTTTATTTCAGCAAAAACTACGAATTACACCCAAAAGATCGCTTAAATAGCGAAACCCTAAAATTTACCAAAAGTAGTAAAAAGTCCAAAAAGCCCTAAACTGAAAATTAGATGAAAAATTGAAACAAACGCCGCAAACGGCAATAAAAACGGAAATTTCTAATGAAAGTTATAAGCAAAACAAAAGTTTCCTAAAATAGCAAAATTGCCGTTCCGGAGGTCGAAACGATGGAATTTCGCCGAAAAACGTCGTAGTCACGGCGAAGCGGTGAGTTGTGATCTCCACGCCGTTTCCAATAAGCACATACCCTCCGAACGCCAAAATTCAAACGCCCAAACTTCGTCATTTGCAGAAATTACTAAAATGCCATCCTCTCAAATCTTTCCATCATATTTTTCCAAGAATTTACAACTTAATTCTTGGACTTCATCATTCTCCCCATGGTGGACAAAATTCGCCCTCGAATTGTCATCATCAGACGTATCCCAATAATATGGAACAAGATGCTTGACATTAAATACATCAGCCGTGCGAATGTGATTTGGCAACTTCAATCTGTAAGCATTAGGATTAATTTTCTCAAGAACCACCACAGGACCAATCTTCCGAACTGACAATTTGTTGTAATCACCCACAGAGAAGCGATCTTTAGTGAGAACTGCCCACACAAAGTCACCCACTTCAAACTCCACGTGACGCTTCTTCCGATCTGCATATTGTTTGTACTTGTAAGCAGCCTTCTGCAAGTTATCTTTGACAGATTGATGAATCTCTTGAAGCCCACTAACAAAATCTTCTGCCTTGCCATACCATCTAGTCTTACTTGGCACTGGTAACGGATCAAGAGGGCCCCGAGGTAGTACTGAATACACGACCTTAAAAGAACTAAACCCGGTATTTCGATTAAAAGCATGGTTGTGTGCAAATTGTGCCTGGCTCAACTTGATACCAACTAACGCAGCGGAGATCTTCTAAACCAATTGAACGAATCCACGAACAACTCGATCTAGGTCAGAACTTAAGCCAAAGTTCAAAAATTCTTTTATTTCAGCAAAAACTACAAATTACACCCAAAAGATCGCTTAAATAGCGAAACCCTAAAATTTAGCAAAAATAGTAAAAAATCCAAAAAGCCCTAAACTGAAAACTAGATGAAAAATAGAAACAAACACCGCAAACGGCAATAAAAACGGAAATTCCTAATGAAAGTTATAAGCAAAACAAAAGTTTCCTAATATAGCAAAATTGCCGTTTCGGAGGTCGAAACGATGGAATTTCGCCGAAAAACGTCGTAATCACGGCGAAGCGGTGAGTTGTGATCTCCACGCAGTTTCCAATAAACCCATACCCTCTGAACGCCAAAATTCAAACGCCCAAACTTCGTCATTTGCGGAAATTATTAAAATGTCATCCTCTCAAATCTTTCCATCATATTTTTCCAAGAATTTACAAACTATTTCTTGGACTTTATCATTCTCCCCATGGTGGACAAAATTCGCCCTCGAATTGTCATAATCAGACGTATCCCCATAATATGGAACAAGATGCTTGACATTAAATACATCAGCCGTGCGAATGTGACTTGGCAACTTCAATCTGTAAGCATTAGGATTAATTTTCTCAAGAACCTCACGGGACCAATCTTCGAGCCCGACAATTTGTTGTAATCACCCGAGAGAACCGATCTTTAGTGAGAGCTGGCCACACAAAGTCACCCACTTCAAACTCCACGTGACGCTTCTTCGATCTGCATATTGTTTGTACTTTTTCGTGACCTTACGCGGGTTATCTTTGACATGATTGATGAATCTCTAGCGACCCACTAACAAAGTCTTACGCCTTGCCATGCCATCTAGTCTTACTTGGCACAGTAACGGATCAAGAGGACCCGAGGTAATCGAATACACGACACGAAAAGGACTAAACCGTGTACTTCGATTAACAGCATGGTTGTGTGCAAATTCTGCCTGGCTCAACTTGATAACAACTAACGCGGCGGAGATCTTCTAAACCAGTTGAACGAATCCACGAACAACTCGATCTAGGTCAGAACTTAAGCCAAAGTTCAAAAATTCTTTTATTTCAGCAAAAACTACGAATTACACCCAAAAGATCGCTTAAATAGCGAAACCCTAAAATTTACCAAAAATAGTAAAAAGTTCAAAAAGCCCTAAACTGAAAACTAGATGAAAAATAGAAACGAAAGCCGCAAACGGAAATAAAAACGGAAACTCATAATGAAAGTTATAAGCAAAACAAAAGTTTCCTAAAATAGCAATATTGCCGTTTCGGAGGTCGAAACGATTGAATTTGGCCGAAAAACGTCATAGTCACAGCAAAGCGGTGAGTCGTGATCTCCAAGCCGTTTCCAATAAACCCATACCCTCTGAACGCCAAAATTCAAATGCCCAAACTTCGTCATTTGCGGAAATTACTAAAATGTCATCCTATCAAATCTTTCCATCATATTTTTCCAAGAATTTACCAGCTAATTCTTGGACTTCATCATTCTCCCCATGGTGGACAAAATTCGCCCTCGAATTGTCATCATCAAACGTATCCCCATAATATGGAACAAGATGCTTGACATTAAATACATCAGCCGTGCGAATGTGACTTGGCAACTTCAATTTGTAAGCATTAGGATTAATTTTCTCTAGAACCTCCACAGGACCAATCTTCCGAACTGACAATTTGTTGTAATCACCTATGAGAGAACCGATCTTTAGTGAGAGCGCCCACACAAAGTCACCCATTTCAAACTCTACGTGATGCTTCTTAGATCTGCATATTGTTTGTACTTGTCAGCAGCCTTCAGCAAGTTATCTTTGACAGATTGATGAATCTCTTGCAGCCCACTAACAAAGTCATATGCCTTGCCATGCCATCTAGTCTTACTTGGAACTGGTAATGGATCAAGAGGACCCCGAGGTAGTATTGAATACACGACCTGATAAGGACTAAACCCGGTACTTCGATTAACAACATGGTTGTGTGCATATTTTGCCTGGCTCAACTTGATACCAACTGACGCAGCGGAGATCTTCTAAACCAGTTGAACGAATCCACGAACAACTCGATTTAGGTCAGAACTTAAGCCAAAATTCAAAAATTATTTTATTTCAGCAAAAACTACGAATTACGGCCAAAAGATCGCTTAAATAGTGAAACCCTAAAATTTACCAATAATTGTAAAAAGTCCAAAAAGCCCTAAACTGAAAATTAGATGAAAAATAGAAACAAACGCCGCAAACGTAAATAAAAATGGAAACTCCAAATGAAAGTTATAGGCAAAACAAAAGTTTCCTAAAATAGCAAAATTGCCGTTTCGGAGGTCGAAACGATGGAATTTCGCCGAAAAACGTCGTAGTCATGGCGAAGCAGTTAGTTGTGATCTCCACGCCGTTTCCAATAAACCCATACCCTCGGAACGCCAAAATTCAAACGCCCAAACTTCGTATTTTGCGGAAATTACTAAAATGCCATCCTCTCAAATCTTTCTATCATATTTTTTCAAGAATTTACAAGCTAATTCTTGGACTTCATCATTCTCCCCATGGTGGACAAAATTCGCCCTCGAATTGTCATCATCAGACGTATCCCCATAATATGGAACAAGATGCTTGACATTAAATACATCAGCCGTGCGAATGTGACTTGGCAACTTCAATCTGTAAGCATTATGATTAATTTTCTCATGAACCTCCACAGGACCAATCTTAGATCGACAATTTGTTGTAATCACCCACAGAGAACCGATCTTTAGTGAGCGCCCACACAAAGTCACCCACTTCAAACTCCACGTGACGCTTCTTCGATCCGCATATTGTTTTTACTTGTTAGCAGCCTTCTGCTAGTTATCTTTGACAGATTGATTAATCTCTTGCAGCCCACTAACAAAGTCTTCTGCCTTGCCATGCAATCTAGTCTTACTTGGCATTGGTATTGGATTAAGAGGACCCCGAGGTAGTACTGAATACTCGACCTGAAAAGGACTAAACCCGGTACTTCGATTAACTGCAAGGTTGTGTGCAAATTGCTCGCTGGCTCAACTTGATACCAAGCGACGCGCAGCGGAGATCTTCTAAACCAGATGAACGAATCCACGAACAACTCGATCTGGGTCAGAACTTAAGCCAAAGTTCAAAAATTCTTTTATTTCAGCAAAAACTACGAATTACACCCAAAAGATAACTTAAATAGCGAAACCCTAAAATTTACCAAAAATAGTAAAAAGTCCTAAAAGCCCTAAACTGAAAACTAGATGAAAAATAGAAACAAACGCCGCAAACGGCAATAAAAACGGAAATTCCTAATGAAAGTTATAAGCAAAACAAAAGTTTCCTAAATTAGCAAAATTGCCGTTACGGAGGTCGAAAAGATGGAATTTCACCGAAAAACGTCGTAGTCACGGCAAAGCGGTGAGTTGTGATCTCCACGCCGTTTCCAATAAACCCATACCCTCGGAACGCCAAAATTCAAACGCCCAAACTTCGTCATTTGTGGAAATTACTAAAATGCCATCCTCTTAAATCTTTCGGTCATATTTTTCCTAGAATTTATAATCTAATTCTTGGACTTCATCATTCTCCCCATGGTGGACAAAATTCGCCCTCGAATTGTCATCATCAGACGTATCCCCATAATATGGAACAAGATGCTTGACATTAAATACATCAGCCGTGCGAATGTGACTTGACAACTTCAATCTGTAAGCATTACGATTAATTTTCTCAAGAACCTCCACAGTACCAATCTACCGAACTGACAATTCGTTGTAATCACCCACAGAGAACCGATCTTTAGTGAGAACTGCCCACACAAAGTCACCCACTTCAAACTCCACGTGACGCATCTTCGATCTGCATATTGTTTGTACTTGTCGTGACCATCTGCAAGTTATCTTTGACAGATTGATGAATCTCTTGCGACCACTTACAAAGTCTTCTTGCCTTGCCATGCCATCTAGTCTTACTTGGCAGTAGCAGAGATCAAGAGGACCCAGAGGTAGTCTTGAATACACGACTGAAAAGGACTAAACCGTGCACTTCGATTAACGACATGGTTGTGTGCAAATCTACGCACTGGCTCAACTTGATACCAAGCGACGCATCGGAGATCTTCTAAACCGGTTGAACGAATCCACGAACAACTCGATCTAGGTCAGAACTTAAGCCAAAGTTCAAAAATTCTTTTATATCAGCAAAAACTACGAATTACACCCAAAAGATTGCTTAAATAGCGAAACCCTAAAATTTACCGAAAATAGTAAAAAGTCCAAAAAGCCATAAACTGAAAACTAGATGAAAAATAGAAACAAACGCCGCAAACGGCAATAAAAATGGAAATTCCTAATGAAAGTTATAAGCAAAACAAAGGTTTCCTAAAATAGCAAAATTGCCGTTTCGGAGGTCGAAACGATAGAATTTCGCCGAAAAACGTCGTAGTCACAGCCTAGCGGTGAGTCGTGATTTCCACGCCGTTTCCAATAAACCCATACCCTCGGAACACCAAAATTCAAACGCCCAAACTTCGTCATTTGCGGAAATTACTAAAATGCCATCCTCTCAAATCTTTCCATCATATTTTTCCAAGAATTTACAAGCTAATTCTTGGACTTCATCATTCTCCCCATGGTGGACAAAATTCGCCCTCATATTGTCATCATCAGACGTATCCCCAAAATATGGAACAAGATGCTTGACATTAAATACATCAGCCGTGCGAATGTGACTTGGCAACTTCAATCTGTAAGCATTATGATTAATTTTCTCAAGAACCTCCCCAGGACCAATCTTCAGAACTGACAATTTGTTGCAATCACCCAGAGAGAACCGATCCTTAGTGAGAACTGCCCACACAAAGTCACACACTTCAATCTCCACGTGACGCTTCTTCCGATCTGCATATTGTTTGTATTTGTCTGTTGACCTTACGCAAGTTATATTTGAATGATTGATGAATCTCTTGCGACCCACTAACAAAGTCTTACGCCTTGCAATGCCATCTAGTCTTACTTGGCAGTAGCAGAGATCAAGAGGACCCCTAGGTAGTACTGAATACATGACCTGAAGAGGACTAAACCCGCTACTTCGATTAACAGCATGGTTGTGTGCAAATCTGCCTTGCTCGACTTGATACCAGCGAGCGCGGCGGAGATCTTCTAAACCGGTTGAACGAATCCACGAACAACTCGATCTAGGTCGAGAACTTAAGCCAAAGTTCAAAAATTCTTTTATTTCAGCAAAAACTACGAATTACACCCAAAATATCGCTTAAATAGCGAAACCCTAAAATTTACCAAAAATAGTAAAAAGTCCAAAAAGCCATAAACTGAAAATTAGATGAAAAATTGAAACAAACGCCGCAAACGGCAATAAAAACTGAAATTCCTAATGAAAGTTATAAGCAAAACAAAAGTTTCCTAAAATAGCAAAACTGCCGTTTCGGAGGTCGAAACGATGGAATTTCGCCGAAAAATGTCGTAGTCACAGCAAAGCGGTGTGTTGTGATCTCCACGCCGTTTCCAATAAACCCATACCCTCGGAACGCCAAAATTCAAACGCCCAAACTTCGTCATTTGCGGAAATTACTAAAATGCCATCCTCTCAAATCTTTCCATCATATTTTTCCAAGAATTTACAAGTTAATTCTTGGACTTCATCATTCTCCCCATGGTGGATAAAATTCGCCCTTGAATTGTCATTATCAGACGTATCCCCATAATATGGAACAAGATGCTTGACATTAAATACATCAGCCGTGCAAATGTGACTTGGCAACTTCAATCTGTAAGCATTAGGATTAATTTTCTCAAGAACCTCCACAGGACCAATCTTCCGAACTGACAATTCGTTGTAATCACCTACAGAGAACCAATCTTTAGTGAGAACTGCCCACACAAAGTCACCCACTTCAAACTCCACGTGACGCTTCTTCAGATCTGCATATTGTTTGTACTTGTCGCAGCCATCTACAAGTTATCTTTGACAGATTGATGAATCTCTTGCAGCCCACTTACAAAGTCTTCTGCCTTGCCATGCCATCTAGTCTTACTTGGCAGTGGTAACAGATCAAGAGGACCTCGAGGTAGTACTGAATACAAGACCTGAAAAGGACTAAACCCGATACTTCGATTAACAGCATGGTTGTGTGCAAATTCTGCCTGGCTACACTTGATACCAACTGACGCATCGGAGATCTTTTAAACCAGTTGAACGAATCCACGAACAACTCGATCTAGGTCAGAACTTAAGCCAAAGTTCAAAAATTCTTTTATATCAGCAAAAACTACGAATTATACCCAAAAGATTGCTTAAATAGCGAAACCCTAAAATTTACCGAAAATAGTAAAAAGTCCAAAAAGCCATAAACTGAAAACTAGATGAAAAATAGAAACAAACGCCGCAAACGGCAATAAAAACGGAAATTCCTAATGAAAGTTTTAAGCAAAACGCAAGTTTCCTAAAATAGCAAAATTGCTGTTTCGGAGGTCGAAACGATAGAATTTCGCCGAAAAACGTCGTAGTCACAGCAAAGCGGTGAGTTGTGATCTCCACGCCGTTTCCAATAAACCAATACCCTCGGAACACCAAAATTAAAAATGCCCAAACTTCGTCATTTGCGGAAATTACTAAAATGCCATCCTCTCAAATCTTTCCATCATATTTTTTCAAGAATTTACAAGTTAATTCTTGGACTTCATCATTCTCCCCATGGTGGACAAAATTCGCCCTCGAATTGTCATCATTAGACGTATCCCTATAATATGGAACAAGATGCTTGACATTAAATACATCAGCCGTGCGAATGTGACTTGGCAACTTCAATCTGTAAGCATTAGGATTAATTTTCTCAAGAACCTCAACGGGACCAATCTTCCGAACTGACAATTTGTTGTAATCACCCACAAGAACCGATCCTTAGTGAGAACCGCCCACACAAAGTCACCCACTTCAAACTCCACGTGACGCTTCTTCCGAGATCTGCATATTGTTTGTACTTGTCGACTACGCAAGTTATCTTTACATGATTGATGAATCTCTTGCGACCGCTAACAAAGTCTTCTGCCTCGCCATGCCATCTAGTCTTACTTGACACTGGTAACAGATCAAGAGGACCCCGAGGTAGTACTGAATACACGACCTGAAGAGGACTAAACCCGCTACTTCGATTAACAAAATGGTTGTTTGCAAATTCTGCCTGGCTCAACTTTATACCAACTGACGCAGCGGAGATCTTCTAAACCAGTTGAACGAATCCACGAACAACTCGATCTAGGTCAGAACTTAAGCCAAAGTTTAAAAATTCTTTTATTTCAGCAAAAACTACGAATTACACCCAAAAGATCGCTTAAATAGCGAAACCCTAAAATTTACCGAAAATAGTAAAAAGTCCAAAAAGCCATAAACCGAAAATTAGATGAAAAATAGAAACAAACGCCGCAAACGACATTAAAAACGGAAATTCCTAATGAAAGTTATAAGCAAAACAAAAGTTTCCTAAAATAGCAAAATTGCCGTTTCGGAGGTCGAAACGATAGAATTTCGCCGAAAAACGTCGTAGTCACGGCGAAGCGGTGAGTTGTGATCTCCACGCCGTTTCCAAAAAACCCATACCCTCGGAACGCCAAAATTCAAACGGCCAAACTTCGTCATTTGCGGAAATTACTAAAATGCCATCCTCTCAAATCTTTCCATAATATTTTTCCAAGAATTTACAAGCTAATTCTTGGACTTCATCATTCTACCCGTGGTGGACAAAATTCGCCCTCGAATTGTCATCATCAGACGTATCCCCATAATATGGAACAAGATGCTTGACATTAAATACATCGGTAGATGCGAATGTGACTTGGCAACTTCAATTTGTAAGCATTAGGATTAATTTTCTCAAGAACCTCCACGGGACCAATCTTCGGACCGACAATTCGTTGTAATCACCCATGAGAGAACCGATCTTTAGTGAAGCGCCCACACAAAGTCACCCATTTCAAACTCCACTTGACGCTTCTTCTTCCGATCTGCATATTGTTTGTACTTGTCAGCAGCCATCTCCAAGTTATCTTTGACAGATTGATGAATCTCTTGCAGCCCACTTACAAAGTCTTCAGCCTTGCCATGCCATCTAGTCTTACTTGGCACTGGTAACAGATCAAGAGGACCCCGTGGTAGTACTGAATACACGACCTGAAAAGGACTAAACCCGGTACTTTGATTAACAGCATGGTTGTGTGCAAATTCTGCCTGGCTCAACTTGATACCAACTGACGCATCGGAGATCTTCTAAACCAGTTGAACGAATCCAAGAACAACTCGATCTAGGTCAGAACTTAAGCCAAAGTTCAAAAATTCTTTTATATCAGCAAAAACTACGAATTACACCAAAAAGATTGCTTAAATAGCGAAACCCTAAAATTTACTGAAAATAGTAAAAAGTCCACAAAGCCATAAACTGAAAACTAGATGAAAAATAGAAACAAACGCCGCAAACGGCAATAAAAACGGAAATTCCTAATGAAAGTTATAAGCAAAACAAAAGTTTCCTAAAATAGCAAAATTGCCGTTTAGGAGGTCGAAACGAAAGAATTTCGCATAAAAACGTCGTAGCCACAGCAGAGCGGTGAGTTGTGATCTCCACGCCGTTTCCAATAAACCCATACCCTCGGAACACCAAAATTAAAACGCCCAAACTTCATCATTTGCGAAAATTACTAAAATGCCATCCTCTCAAATCTTTCCATCATATTTTTCCAAGAATTTACAAACTAATTCTTGGACTTCATCATTCTGCCCATGGTGGACAAAATTCGCCCTCGAATTGTCATCATCAGACGTATCTCCATAATATGGAACAAGATGCTTGACATTAAATACATCAGCCGTGCGAATGTGACTTGGCAACTTCAATCTGTAAGTATTAGGATTAATTTTCTCAAGAACCTCAGAGGACCAATCTTCCAACCGACGATTTGTTGTAATCACCACGAAGAGAACCGATCGTTAGAGAAGCGCCCACACAAAGTCACCCACTTCAAACTCCATGTGACGCTTCTTAGATCTGCATATTGTTTGTACTTGTCGTGACCTTACGCAAGTTATCTTTAATGATTGATGAATCTCTTGCGACCCACTAACAAAGTCTTCTGCCTTTCCATGCCATCTAGTATTACTTGGCACTGGTAACAGATCTAGAGGACCCCGAGGTAGCACTGAATACACGACCTGAAAAGGACTAAATCGGTAACTTCGATTAAAAGCACGGTTGTGTGCAAATTCTGCATGGCTCAACTTGATACCAACTGGCGCAGCAGAGATCTTCTAAACCAGTTGAACGAATCCACGAACAACTCGATCTAGGTCAGAACTTAAGCCAAAGTTCAAAAATTCTTTTATTTCAGCAAAAACTAAATTTTAGGGTTTCGCTATTTAAGCGATCTTTTGGGTGTAATTCGTAGTTTTTGCTGAAATAAAAGAATTTTTTAACTTTGGCTTAAGTTCGAGCTATATCGAGTTGTTCGTGGATTCGTTCAACCTGGTTTAGAAGATCTCCGCAAGGCTGGGCATTGGTATCAAGTTGAGCCAGCAGTAATTTGCACACAACCATGCCGTTAATCGAAGTACGGGTTTAGTCCTTTTCTGGGTCGTGTATTCCGTACTACCTCGGGGTCCTCTTGATCTGCATTACGGTGCCAAGTAAGACTAGATGGCATGGCAAGGCGAAGACTTTGTTAGTGGGCTGCAAGAGATTCATCAATCTGTCAAAGATAACTTGCGAAAGCTCCGACAAGTACAAACAATATGCGAGATCTAAGAAGAAGCGTCACGTGGAGTTTGAAGTGGGTGACTTTGTGTGGGCACTTCTCACTAAAGATCGGTTCTCGTGGGTGATTACAACAAATTGTCGGATTCGGAAGATTGGTCCTGTGGAGGTTCTTGAGAAAATTAATCCTAATGCTTACAGATTGAAGTTGCCAAGTCACATTCGCACGGCCGATGTATTTAATGTCAAGCATCTTGTTCCATATTATTGGGATACGTCTGATGATGACAATTCGAGGGCGAATTTTGTCCACCATTGGGAGAATGATGAAGTCCAAGAATTAGCTTGTAAATTCTTTGGAAAAATATGATGGAAAGATTTGAGAGGATGGCATTTTAGTAATTTTCTCAAATGACGAAGTTTGGGCGTTTGAATTTTGGCGTTCGAGGGTATGGGTTTATTGGAAACGGCGTGGAGATCACAACTCACCGCTTCGCCGTGACTATGACGTTTTTCGGCGAAATTCCATCGTTTCGACCTCCGAAACGACAATTTTGCTATTTAAGGGAACTTTTGTTTTGCTTATAACTTTCATTCGGAATTTCCGTTTTTATTGCCGTTTGTGGCGTTTGTTTCTATTTTTCATCTAGTTTTCAGTTTAGGGCTTTTTGAACTTTTTACTATTTTTGCTAAATTTTAGGGTTTCGCTATTTAAGCGATCTTTTGGGTGTAATTCGTAGTTTTTGTTGAAATAAAAGAATTTTTGAACTTTGGCTTAAGTTCTGACCTAGATCGAGTTTTTCGTGGATTCGTTCAACTGGTTTAGAAGATCTAAGCTGCGTCAGTTGGTATCAAGTTGAGCCAGGCAGAATTTGCACACAAGCATGCAGTTAATCGAAGTACCGGGTTTAGTCCTCTTCAGGTCGTGTATTCAGTACTACCTCGGGGTCCTCTTGATCTGTTACCAGTGCCAATTAAGACTAGATGGCATGGCAAGGCATAAGACTTTGTTAGTGGGCTGCAAGAGATTCATCAATCTGTCAAAGATAACTTGCAGAAGGCTGCTGACAAGTACAAACATTATGCAGATCGAAAGAAGCGTCACGTGGAGTTTGAAGTGGGTGACTTTGTGTGGGCACTTCTCACTAAAGATCGGTTCTTTGTGGGTGATTACAACAAATTGTCAGTTCGGAAGATTGGTCCTGTGGAGGTTCTTGAGAAAATTAATCCAAATGCTTACAGATTGAAGTTGCCAAGTCACATTCGCACGGCTGATGTATTTAATGTAAAACATCTTGTTCCATATTATTGGGATACGTCTGATGATGACAATTCGAGGGCGAATTTTGTCCACCATTGGGAGAATGATGAAGTCCAAGAATTAGCTTGTAAATTCTTTGGAAAAATATGATGGAAAGATTTGAGAGGATGGCATTTTAGTAATTTTCTCAAATGACGAAGTTTGGGCGTTTGAATTTTGGCGTTCCGAGGGTATGGGTTTATTGGAAACGGCGTGGAGATCACAACTCACCGCTTCGCCGTGACTATGACGTTTTTCGGCGAAATTCCATCGTTTCGACCTCCGAAACGACAATTTTGCTATTTAAGGGAACTTTTGTTTTGCTTATAACTTTCATTCGGAATTTCCGTTTTTATTGCCGTTTGTGGCGTTTGTTTCTATTTTTCATCTAGTTTTCAGTTTAGGGCTTTTTGAACTTTTTACTATTTTTGCTAAATTTTAGGGTTTCGCTATTTAAGCGATCTTTTGGGTGTAATTCGTAGTTTTTGCTGAAATAAAAGAATTTTTGAACTTTGGCTTAAGTTCTGACCTAGATCGAGTTTTTCGTGGATTCGTTCAACTGGTTTAGAAGATCTAAGCTGCGTCAGTTGGTATCAAGTTGAGCAGCGGAATTTGCACACAAGCATGCGATTAATCGAAGCATCCGGTTTAGTCCTCTTCAGTCGTGTATTCGCACTACCTCTGGGTCCTCTTGATCTGTTACCGGTGCCAATTAAGACTAGATGGCATGGCAAGGCATAAGACTTTGTTAGTGGGTGCAAGAGATTCATCAATCTGTCAAAGATAACTGCGAAGAAGAGTCTGGCGACAAGTACAAACATTATGCAGATCGAAAGAAGCGTCACGTGGAGTTTGAAGTGGGTGACTTTGTGTGGGCACTTCTCACTAAAGATCGGTTCTTTGTGGGTGATTACAACAAATTGTCAGTTCGGAAGATTGGTCCTGTGGAGGTTCTTGAGAAAATTAATCCAAATGCTTACAGATTGAAGTTGCCAAGTCACATTCGCACGGCTGATGTATTTAATGTAAAACATCTTGTTCCATATTATAGGGATACGTCTAATAATGACAATTCGAGGGCTAATTTTGTCCACCATGGGGAGAATGATGAAGTCCAAGAATTAGCTTGTAAATTCTTGGAAAAATATGATGGAAAGATTTGAGAGGATGGCTTTTTAGTAATTTCCGCAAATGACGAAGTTTGGGCGTTTGAATTTTGGCGTTCAGAGGGTATGGGTTTATTGGAAACGGCGTGGAGATCACAACTCACCGCTTGGCTGTGACTACGACGTTTTTCGGCGAAATTCCATCGTTTCGACCTCCTAAAAGGCAATTTTGCTATTTTAGGAAACTTTTGTTTTGCTTATAACTTTCATTAGGAATTTCCGTTTTTATTGCCGTTTGTGGCGTTTGTTTCTATTTTTCATCTAGTTTTCAGTTTAGGGCTTTTTGAACTTTTTACTATTTTTGGTAAATTTTAGGGTTTCGCTATTTAAGCGATCTTTTGGGTGTAATTCGTAGTTTTTTTTGAAATAAAAGAATTTTTGAACTTTGGCTTAAGTTCGACCTAGATCGAGTTGTTCGTGGATTCGCTTCAACCTGGTTTAGAAGATCTCTCCGCGTCGTTGGTATCAAGTTGAGCCAGCGTAATTTGCACACAACCATGTGTTAATTGAAGTACCGGGTTTAGTCCTTTTCAGGTCGTGTATTCAGTACTACCTCGGGGTCCTCTTGATCTGTTACCAGTGCCAAGTAAGACTAGATGGCATGGCAAGGCAGAAAACTTTGTTAGTGGGCTGCAAGAGATTCATCAATCTGTCAAAGATAACTTTGCAGAAGGCTGCTGACAAGTACAAACAATATGCAGATCGGAAGAAGCGTCATGTGGAGTTTTAAGTGGGTGACTTTGCGTGGGCACTTCTCACTAAAGATCAGTTCTCTGTGGGTGATTACAACAAATTGTCAGTTCGGAAGATTGGTCCTGTGGAGGTTCTTGAGAAAATTAATCCTAATGCTTACAAATTGAAGTTGCCAAGTCACATTCGCACGACCGATGTATTTAATGTCAAGCATCTTGTTCCATATTATGGGGATACGTCTGATGATGACAATTCGAGGGCGAATTTTGTTCACCATGGGGAGAATGATGAAGTCCAAGAATTAGCTTGTAAATTCTTGGAAAAATATGATGGAAAGATTTGAGAGGATGGCATTTTAGTAATTTCCTCAAATGACGAAGTTTGGGCGTTTGAATTTTGGCGTTCCGAGGGTATGAGTTTATTGGAAACGGCGTGGAGATCACAACTCACCGCTTCGCCGTGACTACGACGTTTTTCGGCGAAATTCCATCGTTTCGACCTCCGAAACGGCAATTTTGCTATTTATGGAAACTTTTTTTTTGCTTATAACTTTCATTAGGAATTTCCGTTTTTATTGCCGTTTGCGGCGTTTGTTTCTATTTTTTATCTAGTTTTCAGTTTAGGACTTTTTGAACTTTTTACTATTTTTGGTAAATTTTAGGGTTTCGCAATTTAAGCGATCTTTTGGGTGTAATTCGTAGTTTTTGCTGAAATAAAACAATTTTTGAACTTTGGCTTAAGTTCTGACCTAGATCGAGTTGTTCGTGGATTCGTTCAACTGGTTTAGAAGATCTCGGCTGCGTCAGTTGGTATCAAGTTGAGCCAGGCAGAATTTGCACACAACCATGATGTTAATCGAAGTACCGGGTTTAGTCCTTTTCAGGTCGTGTATTCAGTACTACCTCGGGGTCCTCTTGATCTGTTACCAGTGCCAAGTAAGACTAGATGGCATGGCAAGGCATAAGACTTTGTTAGTGGGCTGCAAGAGATTCATCAATCTGTCAAAGATAACTTGCAGAAGGGCTGCGACAAGTACAAACAATATGCAGATCGGAAGAAGCGTCACGTGGAGTTTGAAGTGGGTGACTTTGTGTGGGCACTTCTCACTAAAGATCGGTTCTTTGTGGGTGATTACAACAAATTGTCAGTTCGGAAGATTGGTCCTGTGGAGGTTCTTGAGAAAATTAATTCTAATGCTTTCAGATTGAAGTTGCCAAGTCACATTCGCACGGCTGATGTATTTAATGTCAAGCATCTTGTTCCATATTATAGGGATACGTCTGATGATGACAATTCGAGAGCGAATTTTGTCCACCATGGGGAGAGTGATGAAGTCCAAGAATTAGCATGTAAATTCTTGGAAAAATATGGTGGAAAGATTTGAGAGGATTGCATTTTAGTAATTTCCGCGAATGACGAAGTTTGGGCGTTTCAATTTTGGCGTTCAGAGGGTATGGGTTTATTGGAAACGGCGTGGAGATCACAACTCACCGCTTCGCCGTGACTACGACGTTTTTCGGCGGAATTCCATAGTTTCGACCTCCTTAACTGCAATTTTGCTATTTTAGGAAACTTTTGTTTTTGATTATAACTTTCATTAGGAATTTCCGTTTTTATTGCCGTTTGTGGCGTTTGTTTCTATTTTTCATTTAGTTTTCAGTTTAGGGCTTTTTGAACTTTTTACTTTTTTTGGTAAATTTTAGGGTTTCGCTATTTAAGCGATGTTTTGGGTGTAATTCGTAGTTTTTGCTGAAATAAAACAATTTTTGAACTTTGGCTTAAGTTCTGACCTAGATTGAGTTGTTCGTGGATTCGTTCAACTGGTTTAGAAGATCTCCGTTGCGTCAGTTGGTATCAAGTTGAGCCAGGCAGAATTTGCACACAACCATGCTGTTAATCGAAGTACCGGGTTTAGTCCTTTTCAGGTCGTGTATTCAGTACTACCTCGGGGTCCTCTTGATCTGTTACCAGTGCCAAGTAAGACTAGATGGCATGGCAAGGCAGAAAACTTTGTTAGTGGGCTGCAAGAGATTCATCAATCTGTCAAAGATAACTTTGCAGAAGGCTGCTGACAAGTACAAACAATATGCAGATCGGAAGAAGCGTCACGTGGAGTTTTAAGTGGGTGACTTTGTGTGGGCACTTCTCACTAAAGATCGGTTCTCTGTGGGTGATTACAACAAATTGTCAGTTCGGAAGATTGGTCCTGTGGAGGTTCTTGAGAAAATTAATCCTAATGCTTACAGATTGAAGTTGCCAAGTCACATTCGCACGGCTGATTTATTTAATGTCAAGCATCTTGTTCCATATTATAGGGATACGTCTGATGATGACAATTCGAGGGCGAATTTTGTCCACTATGGGGAGAATGATGAAGTCCAAGAATTAGCTTGTAAATTCTTGGAAAAATATGACGGAAAGATTTGAGAGGATGACATTTTAGTAATTTCCGCAAATGACGAAGTTTAGGCGTTTGAATTTTGGCGTTCCGAGGGTATGGGTTTATTGGAAACGGCGTGGAGATCACAACTCACCGCTTTGCTGTGACTACGACGTTTTTCGGCGAAATTCCATCGTTTCGACATCCGAAACGGCAATTTTGCTATTTTAGGAAACTTTTGTTTTGCTTATAACTTTCATTAGGAATTTCCGTTTTTATTGCCGTTTGCGGCGTTTGTTTCTATTTTTCATCTAGTTTTCAGTTTAGGGCTTTTTGAACTTTTTACTATTTTTGGTAAATTTTAGGGTTTCGCTATTTAAGCGAACTTTTGGGTGTAATTCATAGTTTTTGCTGAAATAAAAGAATTTTTGAACTTTGGCTTAAGTTCTGACCTAGATCGAGTTGTTCGTGGATTCGTTCAACTGGTTTAGAAGATCTCCGCTGCATCAGTTGATATCAAGTTGAGCCAGGCAGAATTTGCACACAACCATGCTGTTAATCGAAGTACCGGGTTTAGTCCTTTTCAAGTCGTATATTCAGTACTACCTCGGGGTCCTCTTGATCTGTTACCAGTGCCAAGTAAGACTAGATGGCATGGCAAGGCAGAAGACTTTGTTAGTGGGCTGCAAGAGATTCATCAATCTGTCAAAGTTAACTTGCAGAAGGCTGCTGACAAGTACAAACAATATGCAGATCGGAAGAAGCGTCACGTGGAGTTTGAAGTGGTTTACTTTGTGTGGGCGGTTCTCACTAAAGATCGGTTCTCTATGGGTGATTACAACAAATTGTCAATTCGGAAGATTGGTCCTTTGGAGGTTCTTGAGAAAATTAATCCTAATGCTTACAGATTGAAGTTGCCAAGTCACATTCGCACGGCCGATGTATTTAATGTCAAGCATCTTGTTCCATATTATAGGGATACATCTGATGATGACAATTCGAGGGTGAATTTTGTCCACCATGGGGAGAATGATGAAGTCCAAGAATTAGCTTGTAAATTTTTGGAAAAATATGATGGAAAGATTTGAGAGGATGGCATTTTAGTAATTTCCGCAAATGACGAAGTTTGGGCGTTTGAATTTTGGCGTTCCGAGGGTATGGGTTTATTAGAAATGACGTGGAGATCACAACTCACCGCTTCGCCGTGACTACGACGTTTTTCGGCGAAATTCCATCGTTTCGACCTCCTAAACGGCAATTTTGCTAATTTATGAAACTTTTGTTTTGCTTATAACTTTCATTAGGAATTTCCGTTTTTATTGTCGTTTGCAGCGTTTGTTTCTATTTTTCATCTAGTTTTCAGTTTAGGGCTTTTTGAACTTTTTACTATTTTTGGTAAATTTTAGGGTTTCGCTATTTAAGCGATCTTTTGGGTGTAATTCATAGTTTTTCTTTGAAATAAAAGAATTTTTGAACTTTGGCTTAAGTTCGACCTAGATCGAGTTGTTCGTGGATTCGTTCAATTTGGTTTAGAAGATCTCATTGCGTCGAGTTGATATCAAGTTGAGCCGGGCAGAATTTGCACACAACCATCTTGTTAATCGAAATCTGGGTTTAGTCCTTTTCAGTCGTATATTCAATACTACCTCGGGTCCTCTTGATCATTACTAGTGCCAAGTAAGACTAGATGGCATGGCAAGGCGTAAGACTTTGTTAGTGGGTCGCAAGAGATTCATCAATCTGTCAAAGTTAACTTGCAGAAGGCTGCTGACAAGTACAAACAATATGCAGATCGGAAGAAGCGTCACGTGGAGTTTGAAGTGGTTTACTTTGTGTGGGCGGTTCTCACTAAAGATCGGTTCTCTGTGGGTGATTACAACAAATTGTCAATTCGGAAGATTGGTCCTTTGGAGGTTCTTGAGAAAATTAATCCTAATGCTTACAGATTGAAGTTGCCAAGTCACATTCGCACGGCCGATGTATTTAATGTCAAGCATCTTGTTCCATATTATAGGGATACATCTGATGATGACAATTCGAGGGCGAATTTTGTCCACCATGGGGAGAATGATGAAGTCCAAGAATTAGCTTGTAAATTTTTGGAAAAATATGATGGAAAGATTTGAGAGGATGACATTTTAGTAATTTCCGCAAATGACGAAGTTTGGGCGTTTGAATTTTGGCGTTCCGAGGGTATGGGTTTATTGGAAACGACGTGGAGATCACAACTCACCGCTTCGTCGTGACTACGACGTTTTTCGGCAAAATTCCATCGTTTCGACCTCCTAAACGGCAATTTTGCTAATTTAGGAAACTTTTGTTTTGCTTATAACTTTCATTAGGAATTTCCGTTTTTATTGCCGTTTGCAGCGTTTGTTTCTATTTTTCATCTAGTTTTCAGTTTAGGGCTTTTTGAACTTTTTACTATTTTTGGTAAATTTTAGGGTTTCGCTATTTAAGCGATCTTTTGGGTGTAATTCGTAGTTTTTGCTGAAATAAAAGAATTTTTGAACTTTGGCTTAAGTTCTGACCTAGATCGAGTTGTTCGTGGATTCGTTCAACTGGTTTAGAAGATCTCGCTGCGTCAGTTGGTATCAAGTTGAGCAGACAGAATTTGCACACAACCATGCTTTGTTAATCGAAGCACGGGTTTAGTACTTTTCAGTGTCGTGTATTCGCATACTACCTCGGGGTCCTCTTGATACGTTACCGGTGCCAAGTAAGACTAGATGGCATGGCAAGGCGAGAAGACTTTGTTAGTGGGCGCAAGAGATTCATCAATCGTTAAAGATAACTTGCAGAAGGCTGCTGACAAGTACAAACAATATGCAGATCGGAAGAAGCGTCACGTGGAGTTTGAAGTGGGTGACTTTGTGTGGGCACTTCTCACTAAAGATCGGTTCTCTATGGGTGATTACAACAAATTGTCAGTTCGGAAGATTGGTCCTGTGGAGGTTCTTGAGAAAATTAATCCTAATGCTTACAGATTGAAGTTGCCAAGTCACATTCGCACGGCCGATGTATTTAATGTCAAACATCTTGTTCCATATTATGGGGATACGTCTGATGATGACAATTCGAGGGCGAATTTTGTCCACCATGGGGAGAATGATGAAGTCCAAGAATTATCTTGTAAATTCTTGGAAAAATATGATGGAAAGATTTGAGAGGATGGCATTTTAGTAATTTCCGCAAATGACGAAGTTTGGGCGTTTGAATTTTGGCGTTCCGAGGGTATGAGTTTATTGGAAACGGCGTAGAGATCACAACTCACCGCTTCGATGTGACTACGACGTTTTTCGGCGAAATTCCATCGTTTCGACCTCCGAAACGGCAATTTTGCTATTTTAGGAAACTTTTGTTTTGCTTATAACTTTCATTAGGAATTTCCGTTTTTATTGCCGTTTGCGGCGTTTGTTTCTATTTTTTATCTAGTTTTCAGTTTAGGGCTTTTTGGACTTTTTATTATTTTTGGCAAATTTTAGGGTTTCGCTATTTAAGCGATCTTTTGGGTGTAATTCGTAGTTTTTACTGAAATAAAAGATTATTTGAACTTTGGCTTAAGTCGCTGCGTCAATTAATGGTACTAATAATACTCCTACTAGTTACTATTATTATTATTATTATTATTATTATTATACAGTGTATTTAATTGAGATTTTAATAAATTTTTGATTATTTTAAATAATTAAAAAAGTTTAAAAGTATTCATTTAAATTTTTTAGAGAATTTATAAAAGTAAAGTGTATTCAATGTCAATTTTTATAGACTTTTAAAAAGTCTATCAAAGTTTTGGGGTATTCAATTTAAACTTTTAGAGAGTTCATAAAAGTAAAGTGTATTTAATTTTTTGGTGACTTTTGTAAATTGATTACAAATCTTGACTTTTGTAGACTTTTTATATAAAAATAAACATAAAGAAGTTTTCAACTTCTCCTCACATCAACCGAGAAACTTTTAGAGACTTCTAATTTTTGTTGGTTACATTTTTCAATAAGGACTTCGTTGTTCACAAGAGGTTTTTTTTTTATCAATTGTTTTTATCAACTTCTCCACTTTTGGATTTCACTGCTCGCCAATTATACTCTAATATCTATGTTGATGAAAATAGATTGATGTCATTATTAACAAAATCTCATTCTCGTATCACTATACATTTTTTATAGTTTTTTTTTTTTTGACAAAAAAGTTTCATTTATTTAGTGTATTATTATAATATCAAAAAATATATTATTATTATTTTTGAAGAAAAAATTGTATATTTTTTTTAAAATGTAAGAAGTGCATTTTTTAGAATTTAAACTATCATTATTAAGAAAAAAATATACTTTTTTTTTCCTCAAATCAAACAAAAAAATAAAGTGTAAATTTTTTACACTAATATTTCTAATGATCTTTTTTCAAAAAAAATATATTTCCAATGATCTTACTTGATTCTTTTCTACAACTAAAGGATGATTTATTTACCTATTTATTATGTTGATAGTTATTTACTTATTTGTTATGCTACTACCTTAAGAGTAATTCATTAATATGTCTATATATTTTTTTTTACTAAAATATAAAAATACTTTTTAAAAAATTAGTAATAATTTTTAAGAAAAAAACATAATTATTTATTTTTTTATAATAAAGTGCAAAATATTTGTTTCAATTTAAAAATTACAATAATCTATTAGTATCATCAAAATCATGTTTAAGAAGTTCACAAAAGTCACTAAAAATCTTAAATGTTGATAAAAATCATCATAATGAAATCTATATAAAAGTTTATCAAAGTCTTTGAAAGTTTAACAAAATTTAAAACTTCATAATAGTCATTCACTTATAAAAGTAATAAAAAGTTTATTAAAATCTAAATTGAATAGTAAAGTCCCATTGGCGACATATTTCTAATAAATAAAGATTATCAATTTCTCTTCGTCCGAGTTTCCTTCTTCATTCATCTGGCTGATGTTAGTGGTCTGAATAGCACCAGAGGCCGAGCGAGTACCGTTTGTAGGCAGGTGGCCGTTGTAGGGAAAGAAGTGCCGTTTGATGGTGTTGATGGTTTCAGTGTACATGATGGGGATTAAGGTAAAGGACAGACGAAGAGCGCTTTAAGTTATCTTTATTTTAGAAATATGTTTATTTTACGTAGTACTACGAATACTTAGATATCTTCCATTCTATCTAATAGAAAACGACTTTGGAGAAACTGTTTGCATGTTGCAAGACATGACTGAACAAAAACATAACAATGTTACAAATCTGATTTACGTTAGACAAGTTCAAAGGATTTCAATTTCTGAAGTCCAAAAACAGAGTTTCTCTGAAAAGAATTTCTCACATTAGAAAGTCAAAATGAATTTCAAAATGAGTTTTGAAAGAATAACAAAAGGTTGTTCCGCTAGATGGTATCAGAGCGTTTTGCTTAAAAATGGCTTTAATTGATAACAGGATCAACGATCGCAGAGATTGTATCCTAGGAGCTGCACAAGGAAATTTGGCTTATGGTAAATTTATGTTTACCGTTTACCCCAAATTTGGTGTAAGCTTAAAAACTCAGAACTTAGATCAAATTATGAGCTTTGTTCACGAGTTTGAAAGGTTCAACCTCATGAATGAGGGTGACAAAATATTTAGCGTAACATATTTAGTTGATTATGCATTATCCAATAGTCATCATTCGATTGACTATAAACACAAAACCAACATTGAGCTAGACGATGTCTTCTCGGATATTGGTAAAGTTGAGGAAGGTCAGTTTGCTGACTTAACTCCAATGGATAATACTTGGGCAATAAATATTGCTAAGAACAAACGTTATTTAGGTGACAGGCCTAAACAACAAATTAGAGACAACTTGAACGTCTTACTGAAGGATGAGTGATCTCTTTGGATCTCCTCACATCTATATCAAGAATGATGCAAAAATTTTATGGACCTCGGTTCACACATCCTTTATTCAGAATATAAAGCAACAAATTAAATCTCTTCCTTGTCTTCATCTAGCAAATACAGATTATCCAAAAATTATACAAACAGATGCATCAGACCTTGGTTACGGTGGTATCCTTTTGCAAAAAACTCCTTCTCAACAAAACTATGCTACTTTGTCAAAAAGAAAGTTTTAGCAATTGTTTTATTAGTTCAAAATTTTCAATCGAGATGTTTTGAATCAAAAGTTTTTAATACGTGTTGATTGCAAAGTGCTAAAGAAATTCTTTTAAAAGATGTTAAAAATTTGGTTTCCAAAACGATTTTCGCTCGATGGCAAGCTATATTAAGTGTTTTTGATTTTGATATTGAATATATTAAAGGTAAATATAATTCTCTTCTTGACTTTTTATTTCAAGAATTTCTTACTTCTCGCAAATTCATTGCCTACGAGATCGTTATGATTGATAAAGGCAAGTCTCCTGCTCTGACCAATAAATTCTCTCATTTATTCGAGTTCATACAATCAAGTGATGTCAATAAATCTCTTTATAAATACAAGATGTCGTCATCTCGTCATCATTCTTGATTCTTACCTCCTTGATAAATCTTTAGATGCTCAAATCAAGCTTGTCATGCCTCATTCTCTTCACTTTTTACCAAATCGTCCTAATGTGACCATTAAATTCTATGAAACCATCTTGCTTACAACTGGATCCGTTGTTATTGGACATTTTACAAGATCTAACTCCGATGAGATTGCTTATTCGAAATGAAAAACTCAAAAGGTTTTCTCATGTGCTGAATGGTCTCAACAGCTCTCTGTTCAACATAGTCCATTCATTTATCAATCTATGACTCTCGTTAAAGTTCGACATCCAGCTCAAGTCAGCTATAAAGATTATATTGATGTCTAGCGTAACATATTATTTTATAAAGATCCCTCATCTGGACATTCTTGGTACATAACCCTAAAAAAATCACTGAAGGTTAATCTGCCAAATTGGTTCATCGCTAAATGGTGGACAAAGTTTGGCCCTCACGTGGGAATCTTTCATCCTGAAGTTTTCAAGAAATATGAGGCTGAAAAATTAACCATGTTCCAATTCCTGCATAAACATTCAATCCCTTGGATACTTAAATGGCACTATGGAACTCATACCATTAACACTGTTCATAACCAAGCCTTCACCTATTTATCTCAAGAAATCCAATGCAAATGGTGGGATAAGTTTGATGTTGACTCTATTGACATCACTATTCCTTCCACACCATCCAAACATACAGAAATTAATCAATCCAAACACCCTGCTGAATTTAGTCCGCCTCAAGAATTTCCTCCGCTTCCCAAAACTTATAAAGAAGCAAGCTTAACTTCTCAATTACAAAAGGCTTCAGCAAAATCCAGTGCCGCTAGTCATTTTGACCTTGCGCAAACAATCATTCAACAATTACATGAAAGTTTTCATCAGAATTTTCAACAAATGCAAGATCATTTTGATGAACGTTTCAAGCAGTTTGAAGCAAAATATTCAACTCCATCAAGAACACATTCAGACACTTATTCAGCTCATTCTGCATATTCCATTGATTTATAAATGAGGACGTTAGCTCGTGCCTTAAGAGATCCAGCAATACAGCAACCCTTAATTGATCACATTTATCAAGACTTATTCCTTAATGACGTTGAGATTGTATGGAACTCAAACTTTACTCAACCATCATTATATATTTTTGCATGCCAATCTATCTTTTGGTCCTATGAAGATGTCAATCTGCTCATGGCGTTATGGAATTTACTTCAAAAGCCCTCCATCCATATTTTCATCCAATATCCAGATCTTTATCGGTATCCTGATTATGTTCACTATTACTTATAGCGACTGCTTCGTTTTATACCACTTCTGTAAAGGTCCAAATTTTAATTACGCTGTTATTATTAATTATTTTCAGACTTGGACGACAGCTCAGATCCACGTGGATGCCGCAGATAGGTCAGGGCACACCTGACTAGGTAAATAGTGATTTTATGTGATTGTTTGCCTATTTGCGATGTTGTATATCAAGTAATTTACCTAGCATCAGGTGTGTGTATTTATATCATTGAATCGAGCGAGATAGGGTAACAGGTGTTCGCCTCGAAAAACGTGTCGAGACAGTACTGAGGAGCGAACTGTGGGTACACTAGGTCAGGGAAACTAAAACACAAATTTAATAAAAAAACTGGCCAAATAAATACTATGAAATAAATATTGGGTGGTTAGTGACGCGGCGGTACGCGTATATCGCGATTCGGACGCGAAACTCGGGCGTCGAAACGCTCGAAAACACAGGCGAGTGTCTCAGCTGTGCCACACTTGAGATTCAATGACACAAAGTCAATTAGCTTACACTCATTTACACTCCACCTCACTCCTTCATCATTTTCTCCTCTCCCTCACGTCACTCTCTCGCCTCACCTACATCTCACTCTCTCACTTTGCTTCCCACGTACACACACGGTCACACAGTTCGGGAGGCCGAAAGGGAGAAGAAGAAACAGAGAGGAGGAGGAGGAGAAGAAGAAGCGGTAAAGAGAGAAGAGTGGGCGGAGAAGCCGGGTATGAGGTAAGTCATTGTTTTTGGTTGTGATTTCGGTGTCGGCCATGGTGGCCACAAAGGGGTTCGACCATGGAGGCCGAACTAGTCGAGGTGGAGATAGCAGGGGTGTCTCCCCCTGCCATCGAGTCCATTGGGGTTGGGGTGGATAGCAACCCCAACCCAAACCAGAGAGGAAGAATCAACCGAGAAGAAAAAAAAAAAAAAAAAAAACCAGAGACATGGAGTCTCTGTGAAGAAGAAGAAGAAGAAGAAAATGGGGTGGGGGTGGAACGGTTGGGCCGGCCCGGGCCCAACTGGACCCGACCCGGGTGGGTCGGACCGGTCAGGCGACAGTTGGGACCGGTTAGACCGACCCGGGTGGACCGAGTTTGACCCGGTCCAGGGACCCATGTAACTGCCCGCTTTAATTAATCTCAATTAATTGATAAATTACGGATTAAGATAATAAGCTCAGACCCATGTGGACGTCGCAGAATAGTCTACGACAAGTCTAATGGGTGAAATATGTTATTTTTGTGTGACCCATGTGGACGTCGCTGAATAGTCTACGACAAGCCTAATGGGTGAAATATGCAATTTTTGTGTGGCGATTGTATAATTATTTTACTATTATTTAATAGTTCGCGCCGCGTTAATTGAGAGTTTCGCTTAGTCGCATTGTGCGCGTGTAGTAACGAGAGTGTGCGACGTCGCGGAGTGCGCGTAACGCGGGTGTACGGGGTAGTATGAGCTTGAGTCGTCACATCAATCACACATCACATCACACATCAAATCAACCCATCCTTCATCATGCTATTTTGTCTTTTTCTCCCAAATTTAAATTTAAATAAAATTCTTTTCTTTTCTTAAAAAAACGGATAAGAGAGTGAGGAGAGGAGAGAAAAAAAAAAAGGAGCGGAGAAAGAGGCAGCAAGAGAGAGGTAGAGGGAACTTCGGCGAGACGACCAGCGGCGGCGCGGAAGCTCGGCCAGGAAGCGGCTCGCGAGCGCGAGGAGCGTCGCGGAGGCTCCAACGAGGTGGACCGGCGGTAGCGGCTCGCGCAGTTGCTCCTACACCGGTGGAGTGCGGCAGAAGACGAGCAATGCGCCGGCCGACAACAAGACGGCGAAGCGCGCGGCGGCGCGGCTTCGCGGACCAGCGACGACACCGGCGAGAGAGGAAAAAAAAAAGAAAAGAAGGAAAAAGAGAAAAAGCGCAGCAGCGCGGCGCGCGCGTCGGCGAGACGTAGCAATGCGACGGCGCATCGGCGGCAGCGACGCCCGCGCGGCAACCATGATGGCGAGGCGGTAGCGACGCCGGCAATGCGCGACGAAAGACGTGGAGCAGCACGCGGCGACGCTTTGTCGGACTGATCGATCTTCGACGAGAGGCGCAAATTCGACGAAGTTCGACGACGAGATGGAGGTGATGTTTGTAATTTATTTAACCTAAATTAAATGTGATTTGAATAATTTAGGTAACGTAGCCCTAAATGATAAAAATTGTATAATTAAACACAAAGAATTTAGGCTACTTTAGTCGGGTGTCGTGTACGTATCTCGAGGCTTGTGCGGGATATTTCGGAGAGGCAATTGCTATTGCTTGAGGTAAGTAAACCCATGAGAAAGTCAGTTCAGAATTTACTTATTTTCCTTGTAAATTATTTATTTCACATTACTTTTCGCCAGTTCAGTTTGCATTGTTACTCTATTCCCGCGTGTGTCTTTGTATGGTCGAAGGGACGGTGTGACCATTTTTCGGCTCTCTCATTGATGACGATCCGATTGTTGCTACGGTGTTGGTCATACCTTAGACTACGCGTGAGATTTCTCTCAGCGAGTCGATGATCTCGAGAGCGAGTTGACGTGAGGCCCACCTCCGTCACAGATTTCCTCTCTTTTGAGGCATTGGGCGGAAGTCTACCTTCCGACTCACAGAGTTCCTCATTTCGACCGTGAAGAGGGGTGTTGATTTCCTCACCCCCAGGGCCTTCTCGGTTTAGTTTTTGTCCCAGGGATCGACAGCTATACACCACATTCGCGTTCCACATTCTTGATTATCTTACGACTTATATTCACGCTTTACATTTATGTTCATTTATTTTATATGCACGAATTGTAGCCGTTTTTCTTGGATTTCTTGTGAATACTAACTGAATTTCTCTGGGATTTACTCACCTGGAACTTGTAATTATTTTTTGTGGCAAGTTGCACTTCCTATGGCGAGCCGGGGGAAGGTGGTGATTGGCGATTACCTCTAATTTGGAGCGTCTCCACTAGCTTACTCGTAGGTGATTGTATTTACGTATATATACTTTTTGGGATAATGTTGGGAGACTTTTTACCTGATACATGTATATCGATATCTATTATACATTTTTGTCGACTTAACTGATATACATGGTATCTTTTTGCTGGGTTTCCACCCCAAAGGTTGTTAATTAATGCATAACTTGTTTAAATTAGATATATGCAAGTTATTAAGCGATCTTTTGGGTTTAATTCGTAGTTTTTGTTGAAATAAAAGAATTTTTGAACTTTGGCTTAAGTTCTGACCTAGATCGAGTTGTTCGTGGATTCGTTCAACTGGTTTAGAAGATCTCTGCTGCGTCAGTTGGTATCAAGTTGAGCCAGGCAGAATTTGCACACAACCGTGCTGTTAATCGAAGTATCGGGTTTAGTCCTTTTCAGGTCGTGTATTCAGTGCTACCTTGGGGTCCTCTTGATCTGTTACCTGTGCCAAGTAAGACTAGATGGCATGGCAAGGCAGAAGACTTTGTTAGTGGGCTGCAAGAGAATCATCAATCTGTCAAAGATAACTTGCAGAAGGCTGCTGACAAGTAAAAACAATATGCAGATCGGAAGAAGCGTCGCGTGGAGCTTGAAGTGGGTGACTTTGTGTGGGCAGTTCTCACTAAAGATCG
Organism: Stephania yunnanensis; assembly: GCA_039657365.1. Taxonomy (NCBI): domain Eukaryota; kingdom Viridiplantae; phylum Streptophyta; class Magnoliopsida; order Ranunculales; family Menispermaceae; genus Stephania; species Stephania yunnanensis. Next base: position 53,014,144 of record CM077589.1, on the reverse strand, counting down.
GTTCTCTGTGGGTGATTACAACAAATTGTCAGTTCGGAAGATTGGTCCTGTGGAGGTTCTTGAGAAAATTAATCCTAATGCTTACAGATAGAAGTTGCCAAGTCACATTCGCACGGCTGATGTATTTAATGTCAAGCATCTTGTTCCATATTATGGGGATACGTCTGATGATGACAATTCGAGGGTGAATTTTGTCCACCATGGGGAGAATGATGAAGTCCGAGAATTAGCTTGTAAATTCTTGGAAAAATATGATGGAAAGATTTGAAAGGATGACATTTTAGTAATTTCCGCAAATGACGAAGTTTGGGCGTTTGAATTTTGGCGTTTCGAGGGTATGAGTTTATTGGAAACGGCGTGGAGATCACAACTCACCGCTTTGCTGTGACTACGACGTTCTTCGGTGAAATTCCATCGTTTCGACCTCCGAAACGGCAATTTTGCTATTTTAGGAAACTTTTGTTTTGCTTATAACTTTCATTAGGAATTTTCGTTTTTATTGCCGTTTGAGGCGTTTGTTTCTATTTTTCATCTAGTTTTCAGTTTAGGGCTTTTTGGACTTTTTACTATTTTTGGTAAATTTTAAGGTTTCGCTATTTAAGCGATCTTTTGGGTGCAATTCGTAGTTTTTGTTGAAATAAAAGAATTTTTGAACTTTGGCTTAAGTTCTGACCTAGATCGAGTTGTTCGTGGATTCGTTCAACTGGTTTAAAAGATCTCCGCTGCGTCAGTTGGTATCAAGTTGAGCCAGGCAGAATTTGAACACAACCATACTGTTAATCGAAGTACTGGGTTTAGTCCTTTTCAGGTCGTGTATTTAGTACTACCTCGGGGTCCTATTGATCCGTTACCAGTGCCAAGTAAGACTAGATGGCATGGCAAGGCAGAAGACTTTGTTAGTGGGCTGCGAGAGATTCATCAATCTGTCAAAGATAACTTGCAGAAGGCTGCTGACAAATACAAACAATATGCAGATCGTAAGAAGCGTCACGAGGAGTTTGAAGTGGGTGACTTTGTGTGGGCAGTTCTCACTAAAGATCGGTTCTCTGTGGGTGATTACAACAAATTGTCAGTTCGGAAGATTGGTCATGTGGAGGTTCTTGAGAAAATTAATCCTAATGCTTACAGATTGAAGTTGCCAAGTCACATTCGCACGGCTGATGTATTTAATGTCAAGCATCTCGTTCCATATTATGGGGATATGTCTGATGATGACAATTCGAGGGCGAACTTTGTCCACCATGGGGAGAATGATGAAGCCCAAGAATTAGCTTGTAAATTCTTGGAAAAATATGATGGAAAGATTTGAGAGGATGACATTTTAGTAATTTCCGCAAATGACGAAGTTTGAGCATTTGAATTTTGGCGTTCTGAGGGTATGGGTTTATTGGAAACGACGTAGAGATCACAACTCACCGCTTCGCCGTGACTACGACGTTTTTCGGCAAAATTCCATCGTTTCGACCTCTAAAACGGTAATTTTGCTATTTTATGAAACTTTTGTTTTGCTTATAACTTTCATTAGGAATTTCCGTTTTTATTGCCGTTTGCGGCGTTTGTTTCTATTTTTCATCTAGTTTTCAGTTTAGGGCTTTTTGGACTTTTTACTATTTTTGGTAAATTTTAGGGTTTCGCTATTTAAGCGATCTTTTGGGTATAATTCGTAGTTTTTGCTGAAATAAAAGAATTTTTGAACTTTGGCTTAAGTTCTGACCTAGATCAGGTTGTTCGTGGATTCGTTCAACTGGTTTAGAAAATCTCCGCTGCGTCAGTTGGTATCAAGTTGAGCCAGACCGATTTTGCACACAACCATGCTGTTAATCGAAGTACCGGGTTTAGTCCTTTTCAGGTCGTGTATTCAGTACTACATCGGGGTCCTCTTGATCTGTTTCCAGTGCCAAGTAAGACTAGATGGCATGGCAAGGCATAAGACTTTGTTAGTGGGCTGCAAGAGATTCATCAATCTGTCAAAGATAACTTGCGTAAGAAGTCACGACAAGTACAAACAATATACAGATTGGAAGAAGCGTCACGTGGAGTTTGAAGTTGGTGACTTTGTGTGGGCAGTTCTCACTAAAGATCGGTTCTCTGTGGGTGATTACAACAAATTGTCAGTTCGGAAGATTGGTCCTGTGGAGGTTCATGAGAAAATTAATCCTAATGCTTACAGATTGAAGTTGCAAAGTCACATTCGCACGGCTGACGTATTTAATGTCAAGCATCTTGTTCTATATTATGTGGATACTTCTGATGATGACAATTCGAGGGTGAATTTTGTCCACCATGGGGAGAATGATGAAGCCCAAGAATTAGCTTGTAAATTCTTGGAAAAATATGATGGAAAGATTTGAGAGGATGAAATTTTAGTAATTTTCGCAAATGACGAAGTTTGGGTGTTTGAATTTTGGCGTTCTAAGGGTATGGGTTTATTGGAAACGACGTGGAGATCACAACTCACCGCTTCGCCGTAACTACGACGTTTTTTCAGCGAAATTCCATCGTTTCGACCTCCGAAACGGTAATTTTGCTATTTTAGGAAACTTTTGTTTTGCTTATAACTTTCATTAAGAATTTCCGTTTTTATTGCCGTTTGCGGCGTTTGTTTCTATTTTTCATCTAGTTTTCAGTTTAGGGTTTTTTGGACTTTTTACTATTTTTGGTAAATTTTAGGGTTTTGCTATTTAAGCGATCTTTTGGGTGTAATTCGTAGTTTTTGCTGAAATAAAAGAATTTTTGAACTTTGGCTTAAGTTCTGACCTAGATCGAGTTGTTCGTGGATTCGTTCAACTGGTTTAAAAAATCTTCGCTGCTTCAGTTGGTATCAAGTTGAGCCAGGCAGAATTTGCACACAACCATCTTCGTTAATCGAAGGGTTTAGTCCTTTTCAGGTCGTGTATTCAGTACTACCTCGGGGACCTCTTGATCTGTTACCAGCGCCAAGTAAGACTAGATGGCATGGCAAGGCATAAGACTTTGTTAGTGGGCTGCAAGAGATTCATCAATCTATCAAAGATAAGTTGCAGAAGGCTGCTGACAAGTACAAACAATATGCAGAACGGAAGAAGCGTCACGTGGAGTTTGAAGTGGGTGACTTTGTGTGGGCAGTTCTCTCTAAAGATCGGTCCTCTGTGGGTGATTACAACAAATTGTCAGTTCGGAAGATTGGTCCTGTGGAGGTTCTTGAGAAAATTAATCCTAATGCTTACAGATGCCAAGTCACATTCGCACGGCTGATGTATTTAATGTCAAGCATCTTGTTCCATATTATGGGGATACGTCCGATGATGACAATTCGAGGGCGAATTTTTTTCACCATGGGGAGAATGATGAAGTCCAAGAATTAGCTTGTAAATTCTTTGAAAAATATAATGGAAAGATTTGAGAGGATGGCATTTTAGTAATTTCCGCAAATGACGAAGTTTGGGCGTTTGAATTTTGGCTTTCCGAGGGTATGGGTTTATTGGAAACGACGTGGAGATTACAACTCACCGCTTCGCCTTGACTACGACGTTTTTCGGCGAAATTCCATCGTTTCGACCTCCGAAACAGCAATTTTGCTATTTTAGGAAACGTTTGTTTTGCTTATAACTTTCATTAGGAATTTTCGTTTTTCTTGCCGTTTGCGGCGTTTGTTTCTATTTTTCATCTAGTTTTCAGTTTAGGGCTTTTTGAACTTTTTACTATTTTTGGTAAATTTTGGGGTTTCGCTATTTAAGCGATCTTTTGGGTGTAATTCGTAGTTTTTGCTGAAATAAAAGAATTTTTGAACTTTGGCTTAAGTTCTGACCTAGATCGAGTTGCTCGTGGATTCGTTCAACTGGTTTAGAAGATCTCCGCTGCGTTAGTTGGTATCAAGTTGAGCCAGGCACATTTTGCACACAACCATGCTGTAAATTGAAGTACCGGGTTTAGTCCTTTTCAGGTCGTGTATTCAGTACTACCTCGGGGTCCTCTTGATCGGTTACCAGTGCCAAGTAAGACTAGATGGCATGGCAAGGCGAAGACTTTGTTAGTGGGGTGCAAGAGATTCATCAATCTGTCAAAGATAACTTGCAGAAGGCTGCCGACAAGTACAAACAATATGCAGATCGGAAGAAGCGTCACGTGGAGTTTGAAGTGGGTGACTTTGTGTGGGCAGTTCTCACTAAAGATCGGTTCTCTGTGGGTGATTACAACAAATTGTCAGTTCGGAAGATTGATCCTGTGGAGGTTCTTGAGAAAATTAATCCTAATGCTTACAGAATGAAGTTGCCAAGTCACATTCGCAAGGCTGATGTATTTAATGTCAAGCATCTTGTTCCATATTATGGGGATACGTCTGATGATGACAATTCGAGGGCGAATTTTGTCCACCATGGAGAGAATGATGAAGTCCAAGAATTAGCTTGTAAATTTTTGGAAAAATATGATGGAAAGATTTGAGAGGATGACATTTTAGTAATTTCCGCAAATGACGAAGTTTGGGCGTTTGAATTTTGGCGTTCCGAGGGTATGGGTTTATTGGAAACGGCGTGGAGATCACAACTCACCGCTTTGCTGTGACTACGACGTTTTTCGGCGAAATTCAATCGTTTCGATCTCCAAAACGGCAATTTTGCTATTTTAGGAAACTTTTGTTTTGCTTATAACTTTCATTAGGAATTTCCGTTTTTATTGCCGTTTGCGGCATTTGTTTCTACTTTTCATCTAGTTTTCAGTTTAGGACTTTTTTGAATTTTTACTATTTTTGGTAAATTTTAGGTTTTCGCTATTTAAGCGATCTTTTATGTGTAATTTGTAGTTTTTGCTGAAATAAAAGAATTTTTGAACTTTGGCTTAAGTTATGACCTAAATCGAGTTGTTCCCGGATTCGTTCAATTAGTATAGAAGATCTCCGCTGCGTCAGTTGGTATCAAGTTTAGCCAGGCAGAATTTGCACACAACCATGCTGTTAATCGAAGTACCGGGTTTAGTCCTTTTCAGGTCGTGTATTTAGTACTACCTCGGGGTCCTCTTGATCTGTTACCAGTGCCAAGTAAGACTAGATGGCATGGCAAGGCAGAAGACTTTGTTAGTGGGCTGCAAGAGATTCATCAATCTATCAAAGATAACTTGCAGAAGGCTGCGGACAAGTACAAACAATATGCAGATCGGAAGAAGCGTCACGTGGAGTTTGAAGTGGGTGACTTTGTGTGGGCAGTTCTCTCTAAAGATCGTATCTCTGTGGGTGATTACAACAAATTGTCAGTTCGGAAGATTGGTTCTGTGGAGGTTCTTGAGAAAATTAATCCTAATGCTTACAGATTGAAGTTGCCAATTCACATTCGCACGGCTGATGTATTTAATGTCAAGAATCTTGTTCCATATTATGGGGATACGTCTGATGATGACAATTCGAAGGCGAATTTTTTCCACCATGGGGAGATTGATAAAGTCCAAGAATTAGCTTGTAAATTCTTGGAAAAATATGATGGAAAGATTTGAGAGGATGACATTTTAGTAATTTCCGCAAATGATGAAGTTTGGGCGTTTGAATTTTGGCGTTCCGAGGGTATGGGTTTATTGAAAACGGCGTGGAGATCACAACTCACCGCTTCGCCGTGACTAAGACGTTTTTCGGCGAAATTCCATCGTTTCGACCTCCGAAACGGCAATTTTGCTATTTTAGGAAACTTATGTTTTGCTTATAACTTTCATTAGGAATTTCCGTTTTTATTGCCGTTTGCGGAATTTGTTTCTATTTTTCATCTAATTTTAAGTTTAGGACTTTTTGAACTTTTTACTATTTTCGGTAAATTTTAGGGTTTCGCTATTTAAGCGATCTTTTGGGTGTAATTCGTAGTTTTTTATGAGATAAAAGAATTTTTGAACTTTGGCTTAAGTTCTGACCTAGATCGAGTTGTTCGTGGATTCGTTCAACTGGTTTAGAAGATCTCCGATGCGTCAGTTGGTATCAAGTTGAGCCAGGCAGAATTTGCACACAACCATGCTGTTAATCGAAGTACCGGGTTTAGTCCTTTTCAGGTCGTGTATTCAGTACTACCTCGGGGTCCTCTTGATCTGTTACCAGTGCCAAGTAAGACTAGATGGCATGGCAAGGCAGAAGACTTTGTTAGTGGGCTGCAAGAGATTCATCAATCCGTCAAAGATAACTTGCAGATGGCTACTGACAAGTACAAACAATATGCAGATCGGAAGAAGCGTCACGTGGAGTTTGAAGTGGGTGACTTTGTGTGGGCAGTTCTCACTAAAGATCGGTTCTCTGTGGGTGATTACAACGAATTGTCGGTTCGGAAGATTGGTCCTGTGGAGGTTCTTGAGAAAATTAATCCTAATGCTTACATATTGAAGTTGTCAAGTCACATTCGCACGGCTGATGTATTTAATGTCAAGCATCTTGTTCCATATTATGGGGATACATCTGATGATGAAAAGTCGAGGGCGAATTTTGTCCAACATGGGGAGAATGATGAAGTCCAAGAATTAGTTTGTAAATTCTTGGAAAAATATGATGGAAAGATTTGAGAGGATGCCATTTTATTAATTTCCGCAAATGACGAAGTTTGGGCGTTTGAATTTTGGCGTTTCGAGGGTATGGGTTTATTGGAAACGGCGTGGAGATTACAACTCACCTCTTCGCCGTGACTACGACGTTTTTCGCCGAAATTCTATCGTTTCGACCTTCGGACGACAATTTTGCTAATTTAGGAAACTTTTGTTTTGCTTATAACTTTCATTAGGAATTTCCGTTTTTATTGCCGTTTGCGGCGTTTGTTTCAATTTTTCATCTAGTTTTCAGTTTACGGCTTTTTGAACTTTTTACTATTTTCGGTAAATTTTAGGGTTTCGCTATTTAAGCGATCTTTTGGGTGTAATTCATAGTTTTTGCTGAAATAAAAGAATTTTTTAAACTTTGGCTAAAGTTCTGACCTAGATCGAGTTGTTCGTGGATTCGTTCAACTGGTATAGAAGATCTCCGTTGCGTTAGTTGGTATCAAGTTTAGCCAGGCAGAATTTGCACACAACCATGCCTTTAATCGAAGTACCGGGTTTAGTCCTTTTCAGGTCATGTATTTAGTACTACCTCGGGGTCCTCTTGATCTGTTACCAGTGCCAAGTAAGACTAGATGGCATGGCAAGGCAGAAGACTTTGTTAGTGGGCTGCAAGAGATTCATCAATCTGTCAAAGATAACTTGCAGAAGGCTGCTGACAAGTACAAACAATATGCAGATCGGTGGAAGCGTCACGTGGAGTTTGAAGTGGGTGACTTTGTGTGGGCAGTTCTCACTAAAGATCGGTTCTCTGTGGGTGATTACAACAAATTGTCAGTTCGGAAGATTGGTCCTGTGGAGGTTCTTAAGAAAATTAATCCTAATGCTTACAGATTGAAGTTGCCAAGTCACATTCGCACGGCTGATGTATTTAATGTCAAGCATCTTGTTCCATATTATGGGGATACGTCTGATGATGACAATTCGAGGGCGAATTTTGTCCACCATGGGGAGATTGATAAAGTCCAAGAATTAGCTTGTAAATTCTTGGAAAAATATGATGGAAAGATTTGAGAGGATGGCATTTTAGTAATTTCCGCAAATGACGAAGTTTCGGCGTTTGAATTTTGGCGTTCCGAGGGTATGGGTTTATTGGAAACGGCGTGGAGATCACAACTCACCGCTTCGACGTGACTACGACGTTTTTCGGCGAAATTCCATCGTTTCGACCTCCGAAACGGCAATTTTGCTATTTTAGGAAACTTTTGTTTTACTTATAACTTTCATTAGGAATTTCCGTTTTTATTGCCGTTTGCGGCGTTTGTTTCTATTTTTTATCTAGTTTTCAGTTTAGGGCTTTTTGGACTTTTTACTATTTTCGGTAAATTTTAGGGTTTCGCTATTTAAGCGATCTTTTGGGTGTAATTCATAGTTTTTGCTGAGATAAAAGAATTTTTGAACTTTGGCTTAATTTCTGACCTAGATCGAGTTGTTTGTGGATTCGTTCAACTTGTTTAGAAGATCTCCGCTGCGTGAGTTGGTATCAAGTTGAGCCAGGCAGAATTTGCACACAACCATGTTGTTAATCGAAGTACCGGGTTTAGTCCTTTTCAGGTCGACTATTCAGTACTACCTCAGGGTCCTCTTGATCTGTTACCAGTGCCAAGTAAGACTAGATGGCATGGCAAGGCAGAAGACTTTGTTAGTGGGCTGCAAGAGATTCATCAATCTGTCAAAGATAACTTGCAGATGGCTGCTGACATGTACAAACAATATGCAGATCGGAAGAAGCGTCACGTGGAGTTTGAAGTGGGTGACATTGTGTGGGCAGTTCTCACTAAAGATCGGTTCTATGTGGGTGATTAAAACGAATTGTCAGTTTGGTAGATTGGTCCTGTGTAGGTTCTTGAGAAAATTAATCCTAATGCTTACAGATTGAAGTTGTCAAGTCACATTCGCACGGCTGATGTATTTAATGTCAAGCATCTTGTTCCATATTATGGGGATACGTCTGATGATGACAAGTCGAGGGCGAATTTTGTCCACCATGGGGAGAATGATGAAGTTCAAGAATTAGCTTATAAATTCTTGGAAAAATATGATGGAAAGATTTTAGAGGATGGCATTTTAGTAATTTCCGCAAATGACGAAGTTTGGGCGTTTGAATTTTGGCGTTCCGAGGGTATGGGTTTATTGGAAACGGCGTGGAGATCACAACTCACCGCTTCGCCGTGACTACGACGTTTTTCGGCGAAATTCCATCGTTTCGACCTCCGGAACGGCAATTTTGCTATTTTAGGAAACTTTCGTTTTGCTTATAACTTTAATCAGGAATTTCCGTTTTTATTGCCGTTTGCGGCGTTTGTTTCAATTTTTCATCTAGTTTTCAGTTTAGGGCTTTTTGGAATTTTTAATATTTTCGGTAAATTTTAGGTTTCGCTATTTAAGCGATCTTTTGGGTGTAATTCGTAGTTTTTGCTGAAATAAAAGAATTTTTGAACTTTGGCTTAAGTTCTGACCTAGATCGAGTTGTTCGTGGATTCGTTCAACTGGTTTAGAAGATCTCCGCTGCGTCAGTTGGTATCAAGTTGAGCCAGGCAGAATTTGCACACAACCATGCTTTTAATCGAAGTAGCGGGTTTAGTCCTTTTCAGGTTGTGTATTCAGTACTACCTCAAGGTCCTCTTGATCTGTTCCCAGTGCCAAGTAAGACTAGATGGCACGGCAAGGCAGAAGACTTAGTTAGTGGGCTGCAAGAGATTCATTAATCATGTCAAAGATAACTTGCATAAGGTCATGTGACAAGTACAAACAAAATGCGAGATCGGAAGAAGCGTCACGTGGAGTTTGAAGAGGGTGACTATGTGTGGGGCGTTCTCACTAAAGATCGGTTCTCTCGTGGGTGATTACAACAAATTGTCGGTTTGGAAGATTGGTCCCTGTGGAGGTTCTTGAGAAAATTAATCCTAATGCTTCTGATTGAAGTTGCCAAGTCACATTCGCACGGTGATGTATTTAATGTCAAGCATCTTGTTCCATATTATAGGGATACGTCTGATGATGACAACTCGAGGGCGAATTTTGTCCACCATGGGGAGAATGATGAAGTCCAAGAATTAGCTTGTAAATTCTTGGAAAAATATGATGGAAACTTTGAGAGGATGGCATTTTAGTAATTTCCGCAAATGACGAAGTTTGGGCGTTTGAATTTTGGCGTTCCGAGGGTATGGGTTTATTGGAAACGGCGTGGAGATCACAACTCACCGCTTCGCCGTGACTACGACGTTTTTCGGCGAAATTCAATTGTTTCGACCTCCGAAACGGCAATTTTTCTATTTTAGGAAACTTTTGTTTTGCTTATAACTTTCATTAGGAATTTCCGTTTTTATTGCCGTTTGCGGCGTTTGTTTCTATTTTTCATCTAGTTTTCAGTTTAGGACTTTTTGGACTTTTTACTATTTTCGGTAAATTTTAGGGTTTCGCTATTTTATCGATCTTTTGGGTGTAATTCGTAGTTTTTGCTGAGATAAAAGAATTTTTGAACTTTGGCTTAAGTTCTGACCTAGATCGAGTTGTTCGTGGATTCGTTCAACTGGTTTAGAAGATCTCCGATGCGTCGGTTGGTATCAAGTTGAGCCGAGCAGAATTTGCACACAACCATGCTTTTAATCGAATCACGGGTTTAGTCTTTTTCAGTCGTGTATTCAAGTACTACCTTGGGGTCCTCTTGATACGTTACCGGTGCCAAGTAAGACTAGATGGCATGGCAAGGCGAAGACTTTGTTAGTGGGTGCAAGAGATTCATCAATCTGTCAAAGATAACTTGAGATGGCTGCGACAAGTACAAACAATATGCGAGATCGGAAGAAGCGTCACGTGGAGTTTGAAGTGGGTGACTTTGTGTGGGCGTTCTCACTAAAGATCGGTTCTCGTGGGTGATTACAACGAATTGTCGGTTCGGAAGATTGGTCATGTGGAGGTTCTTGAGAAAATTAATCCTAATGCTTACTGATTGAAGTTGTCAAGTCACATTCGCACGGGTGATGTATTTAATGTCAAGCATCTTGTTCCATATTATGGGGATACGTCGATGATGACAAGTCGAGGCGAATTTTGTCCACCATGGGGAGAATGATGAAGTCCAAGAATTAGCTTGTAAATTCTTGGAAAAATATGATAGAAAGATTTGGGAGGATGGCATTTTAGTAATTTCCGCAAATGACGAAGTTTGGGCGTTTGAATTTTGGCGTTCCGAGGGTATGGGTTTATTGGAAACGGCGTGGAGATCACAACTCACCGCTTCGCCGTGACTACGACGTTTTTCGGCGAAATTCCATCGTTTCGACCTCCGAAGCAGCAATTTTGCTATTTTAGGAAACTTTCGTTTGCTTATAACTTTAATCGGGAATTTCCGTTTTTATTGCCGTTTGCGGCGTTTGTTTCAATTTTTCATCTAGTTTTCGGTTTAGGGCTTTTTGGAATTTTTAATATTTTCGGTAAATTTTAGGTTTCGCTATTTAAGCGATCTTTTGGGTGTAATTCGTAGTTTTTTCTTTGAAATAAAAGAATTTTTGAACTTTGGCTTAAGTTCGACCTAGATCGAGTTGTTCGTGGATTCGTTCAATTTGGTTTAGAAGATCTCCATTGCGTCGAGTTGGTATCAAGTTGAGCAGCAGAATTTGCACACAACCATGCTTTTAATCGAAGTAGCGGGTTTAGTCCTTTTCGGGTTGTGTATTCGGTACTACCTCAAGGTCCTCTTGATACGTACCGGTGCCAAGTAAGACTAGATGGCACGGCAAGGCAGAAGACTTAGTTAGTGGGCTGCAAGAGATTCATTAATCTGTCAAAGATAACTTGCATAAGGCTGCTGACAAGTACAAACAAAATGCAGATCGGAAGAAGCGTCACGTGGAGTTTGAAGAGGGTGACTATGTGTGGGCAGTTCTCACTAAAGATCGGTTCTCTGTGGGTGATTACAACAAATTGTCAGTTTGGAAGATTGGTCCTGTGGAGGTTCTTGAGAAAATTAATCCTAATGCTTACAGATTGAAGTTGCCAAGTCACATTCGCACGGCTGATGTATTTAATGTCAAGCATCTTGTTCCATATTATAGGGATACGTCTGATGATGACAACTCGAGGGCGAATTTTGTCCACCATGGGGAGAATGATGAAGTCCAAGAATTAGCTTGTAAATTCTTGGAAAAATATGATGGAAACTTTGAGAGGATGGCATTTTAGTAATTTCCGCAAATGACGAAGTTTGTGCGTTTGATTTTTGGCGTTCCGAGGGTATGGGTTTATTGGAAACGGCGTGGAGATCACAACTCACCGCTTCGCCGTGACTACGACGTTTTTCGGCGAAATTCAATTGTTTCGACCTCCGAAACGGCAATTTTTCTATTTTAGGAAACTTTTGTTTTGCTTATAACTTTCATTAGGAATTTCCGTTTTTATTGCCGTTTGCGGCGTTTGTTTCTATTTTTCATCTAGTTTTCAGTTTAGGACTTTTTGGACTTTTTACTATTTTCGGTAAATTTTAGGGTTTCGCTATTTTATCGATCTTTTGGGTGTAATTCGTAGTTTTTGCTGAGATAAAAGAATTTTTGAACTTTGGCTTAAGTTCTGACCTAGATCGAGTTGTTCGTGGATTCGTTCAACTGGTTTAGAAGATCTCCGATGCGTCAGTTGGTATCAAGTTGAGCCAGGCAGAATTTGCACACAACCATGCTTTTAATCGAAGTACCGGGTTTAGTCTTTTTCAGGTCGTGTATTCAGTACTACCTTGGGGTCCTCTTGATCTGTTACCAGTGCCAAGTAAGACTAGATGGCATGGCAAGGCAGAAGACTTTGTTAGTGGGCTGCAAGAGATTCATCAATCTGTCAAAGATAACTTGCAGATGGCTGCTGACAAGTACAAACAATATGCAGATCGGAAGAAGCGTCACGTGGAGTTTGAAGTGGGTGACTTTGTGTGGGCAGTTCTCACTAAAGATCGGTTCTCTGTGGGTGATTACAACGAATTGTCAGTTCGGAAGATTGGTCATGTGGAGGTTCTTGAGAAAATTAATCCTAATGCTTACAGATTGAAGTTGTCAAGTCACATTCGCACGGCTGATGTATTTAATGTCAAGCATCTTGTTCCATATTATGGGGATACGTCTGATGATGACAAGTCGAGGGCGAATTTTGTCCACCATGGGGAGAATGATGAAGTCCAAGAATTAGCTTGTAAATTCTTGGAAAAATATGATAGAAAGATTTGGGAGGATGGCATTTTAGTAATTTCCGCAAATGACGAAGTTTGGGCGTTTGAATTTTGGCGTTCCGAGGGTATGGGTTTATTGGAAACGGCGTGGAGATCACAACTCACCGCTTCGCCGTGACTACGACGTTTTTCGGCGAAATTCCATCGTTTCGACCTCCGGAACGGCAATTTTGCTATTTTAGGAAACTTTCGTTTTGCTTATAACTTTAATCAGAATTTCGTTTTTATTGCCGTTTGCGGCGTTTGTTTCAATTTTTCATCTAGTTTTCGAGTTTAGGGCTTTTTGGAATTTTTAATATTTTCGGTAAATTTTAGGTTTCGCTATTTAAGCGATCTTTTGGGTGTAATTCGTAGTTTTTGTTGAAATAAAAGAATTTTTGAACTTTGGCTTAAGTTCTGACCTAGATCGAGTTGTTCGTGGATTCGTTCAACTGGTTTAGAAGATCTCCGCTGCGTCAGTTGGTATCAAGTTGAGCCAGGCAGAATTTGCACACAACCATGCTTTTAATCGAAGTAGCGGGTTTAGTCCTTTTCAGGTTGTGTATTCAGTACTACCTCAAGGTCCTCTTGATCTGTTACCAGTGCCAAGTAAGACTAGATGGCACGGCAAGGCAGAAGACTTAGTTAGTGGGCTGCAAGAGATTCATTAATCTGTCAAAGATAACTTGCATAAGGCTGCTGACAAGTACAAACAAAATGCAGATCGGAAGAAGCGTCACGTGGAGTTTGAAGAGGGTGACTATGTGTGGGCAGTTCTCACTAAAGATCGGTTCTCTGTGGGTGATTACAACAAATTGTCAGTTTGGAAGATTGGTCCTGTGGAGGTTCTTGAGAAAATTAATCCTAATGCTTACAGATTGAAGTTGCCAAGTCACATTCGCACGGCTGATGTATTTAATGTCAAGCATCTTGTTCCATATTATAGGGATACGTCTGATGATGACAACTCGAGGGCGAATTTTGTCCACCATGGGGAGAATGATGAAGTCCAAGAATTAGCTTGTAAATTCTTGGAAAAATATGATGGAAACTTTGAGAGGATGGCATTTTAGTAATTTCCGCAAATGACGAAGTTTGTGCGTTTGATTTTTGGCGTTCCGAGGGTATGGGTTTATTGGAAACGGCGTGGAGATCACAACTCACCGCTACGCCGTGACTACGACGTTTTTCGGCGAAATTCAATTGTTTCGACCTCCGAAACGGCAATTTTTCTATTTTAGGAAACTTTTGTTTTGCTTATAACTTTCATTAGGAATTTCCGTTTTTATTGCCGTTTGCGGCGTTTGTTTCTATTTTTCATCTAGTTTTCAGTTTAGGACTTTTTGGACTTTTTACTATTTTCGGTAAATTTTAGGGTTTCGCTATTTTATCGATCTTTTGGGTGTAATTCGTAGTTTTTGTTGAGATAAAAGAATTTTTGAACTTTGGCTTAAGTTCGACCTAGATCGAGTTGTTCGTGGATTCGTTCAACCTGGTTTAGAAGATCTCCGATGCGTCGTTGGTATCAAGTTGAGCCAGGCTGAATTTGCACACAACCATGCTTTTAATCGAAGTACCGGGTTTAGTCTTTTTCAGGTCGTGTATTCAGTACTACCTTGGGGTCCTCTTGATCTGTTACCAGTGCCAAGTAAGACTAGATGGCATGGCAAGGCGAAGACTTTGTTAGTGGGTCGCAAGAGATTCATCAATCATTCAAAGATAACTTGAGATGGTCACGACAAGTACAAACAATATGCAGATCGGAAGAAGCGTCACGTGGAGTTTGAAGTGGGTGACTTTGTGTGGGCAGTTCTCACTAAAGATCGGTTCTCTGTGGGTGATTACAACGAATTGTCAGTTCGGAAGATTGGTCATGTGGAGGTTCTTGAGAAAATTAATCCTAATGCTTACAGATTGAAGTTGTCAAGTCACATTCGCACGGCTGATGTATTTAATGTCAAGCATCTTGTTCCATATTATGGGGATACGTCTGATGATGACAAGTCGAGGGCGAATTTTGTCCACCATGGGGAGAATGATGAAGTCCAAGAATTAGCTTGTAAATTCTTGGAAAAATATGATAGAAAGATTTGGGAGGATGGCATTTTAGTAATTTCCGCAAATGACGAAGTTTGGGCGTTTGAATTTTGGCGTTGCCCGAGGGTATGGGTTTATTGGAAACGGCGTGGAGATCACAACTCACCGCTTCGCCGTGACTACGACGTTTTTCGGCGAAATTCCATCGTTTCGACCTCGGAACGGCAATTTTGCTATTTTAGGAAACTTTCGTTTTGCTTATAACTTTAATCAGAATTTCGTTTTTATTGCCGTTTGCGGCGTTTGTTTCAATTTTTCATCTAGTTTTCAGTTTAGGGCTTTTTGGAATTTTTAATATTTTCGGTAAATTTTAGGTTTCGCTATTTAAGCGATCTTTTGGGTGTAATTCGTAGTTTTTGCTGAAATAAAAGAATTTTTGAACTTTGGCTTAAGTTCTGACCTAGATCGAGTTGTTCGTGGATTCGTTCAACTGGTTTAGAAGATCTCCGCTGCGTCAGTTGGTATCAAGTTGAGCCAGGCAGAATTTGCACACAACCATGCTTTTAATCGAAGTAGCGGGTTTAGTCCTTTTCAGGTTGTGTATTCAGTACTACCTCAAGGTCCTCTTGATCTGTTACCAGTGCCAAGTAAGACTAGATGACACGGCAAGGCAGAAGACTTAGTTAGTGGGCTGCAAGAGATTCATCAATCTGTCAAAGATAACTTGCAGAAGGCTGCTGACAAGTACAAACAATATGCAGATCGGAAGAAGCGTCACGTGGAGTTTGAAGTGGTTGACTTTGTGTGGGAAGTTCTCACTAAAGATCGGTTCTCTGTTGGTGATTACAACAAATTGTCAGTTCGGAAGATTGGTCCTGTGGAGGTTCTTGAGAAAATTAATCCTAATGCTTACAGATTGAAGTTGCCAAGTCACATTCGCACGGCAGATGTATTTAATGTCAAGCATCTTGTTCTATATTATGGGGATACGTCTGATGATGACAATTCGAGGGCGAATTTTGTCCACCATGGGGAGAATGATGAAGTCCAAGAATTAGCTTGTAAATTCTTGGAAAAATATGATGGAAAGATTTGAGAAGATGGCATTTTAGTAATTTCCGCAAATGACGAAGTTTGGGCGTTTGAATTTTGGCGTTCAGAGGGTATGGGTTTATTGAAAATGGCGTGGAGATCACAACTCACCGCTTCGCCATGACTACGACGTTTTCGGCGAAATTCCATCGTTTCGACCTCCGAAACGGCAATTTTGCTAATTTAGGAAACTTTTGTTTTGCTTATAACTTTCATTAGGAATTTTCGTTTTTATTGCCGTTTGCGGCGTTTGTTTCTATTTTTCATCTAGTTTTCAGTTTAGGACTTTTTGGACTTTTTACTATTTTCGGTAAATTTTAGGGTTTCGCTATTTAAGCGATCTTTTGGGTGTAATTCATAGTTTTTGCTGAGATAAAAGAATTTTTTGAACTTTGGCTTAAGTTCTTATCTAGATCGAGTTGTTCGTGGATTCATTCAACTTGTTTAGAAGATCTCCGATGCGTCAGTTGGTATCAAGTTGAGCCAGGCAGAATTTGCACACAACCATGCTGTTAATCGAAGTATCGGGTTTAGTCCTTTTAAGGTCGTGTATTCAGTACTACCTCGGGGTCCTCTTGATCTGTTACCGGTGCCAAGTAAGACTAGATGGCATGGCAAGGCAGAAGACTTCATTAGTGGGCTGCAAGAGATTCATCAATCTGTAAAAGATAACTTGCAGATGGCTGCTGACAAGTACAAACAATATGCAGATCGGAAGAAGCGTCACGTGGAGTTTGAAGTGGGTGACTTTGTGTTGGCAGTTCTCACTAAAGATCGGTTCTCTATGGGTGATTACAACGAATTGTCAGTTCGGAAGATTGGTCCTGTGGAGGTTTTTGAGAAAATTAATCCTAATGCTTACAGATTGAAGTTGTCAAGTCACATTCGCACGGCTGATGTATTTAATGTCAAGCATCTTGTTCCATATTATGGGGATACGTCTGATGATAACACGTCGAGGGCGAATTTTGTCCACCATGGGGAGAATGATGAAGTCCAAGAATTAGCTTGTAAATTCTTGGAAAAATATGATTGAAAGATTTGAGAGGATGGCATTTTAGTAATTTCCGCAAATGACGAAGTTTGGGCGTTTGAATTTTGGCGTTCCGAGGGTATGGGTTTATTGGAAACGGCGTGGAGATCACAACTCACCGCTTCGCCGTGACTACGACGTTTTTCGGCGAAATTCCATAGTTTCGACCTCCGAAACGGCAATTTTGCTATTTTAGGAAACTTTTGTTTTGCTTATAACTTTCATTAGGAATTTCCGTTTTTATTGCCGTTTGCGGCGTTTGTTTCAATTTTTCATCTAGTTTTCAGTTTAGGGCTTTTTGGACTTTTTACTATTTTCGGTAAATTTTAGGGTTTCGCTATTTAAGCGATCTTTTGGGTGTAATTCGTAGTTTTTGCTGAAATAAAAGAATTTTTAAACTTTGGCTTAAGTTCTGACCTATATCGAGTTGTTCGTGGATTCGTTCAATTGGTATAAAAGATCTCCGCTGCGACAGTTGGTATCAAGTTTAGCCAGGCAGAATTTGCACACAACCATGCTGTTAATCGAAGTACCGGGTTTAGTCATTTTCAGGTCGTGTATTCAGTACTACCTCGGGGTCCTCTTGATCTGTTACCAGTGCCAAGTAAGACTAGATGACATGGCAAGGCAGAAGACTTTGTTAGTGGGCCGCAAGAGATTCATCAATCTGTTAAAGATAACTTGCAGATGGCTGATGACAAGTACAAACGATATGCAGATCGGAAGAAGCGTCACGTGGAGTTTGAAGTGGGTGACTTTGTGTGGGCAGTTCTCACTAAAGATCGGTTCTATGTGGGTGATTACAACAAATTGTCAGTTCGGAAGATTGGTCCTGTGGAGGTTCTTGAGAAAATTAATCCTAATTCTTACAGATTGAAGTTGCCAAGTCACATTCGCATGGTGATGTATTTAATGTCAAGCATCTTGTTCCATATTATGGGGATACGTCGATGATGACAATTCGAGGCGAATTTTGTCCACCATGAGGAGAATGATGAAGTCCAAGAATTAGCTTGTAAATTCTTGGAAAAATATGATGGAAAGATTTGAGAGGATGGCATTTTAGTAATTTCCGCAAATGACGAAGTTTGGGCGTTTGAATTTTGGCGTTCGAGGGTATGGGTTTATTGGAAACGGCGTGGAGATCACAACTCACCGCTTCGCCGTGACTACGACGTTTTTCGGCGAAATTCCATCGTTTCGACCTCGAAACGGCAATTTTGCTATTTTAGGAAACTTTTGTTTTGCTTATAACTTTCATTAGGAATTTTCGTTTTTATTGCCGTTTGCGGCGTTTGTTTCTATTTTTCATCTAGTTTTCGTTTAGGACTTTTTGGACTTTTTACTATTTTCGGTAAATTTTAGGGTTTCGCTATTTAAGCGATCTTTTGGGTGTAATTCGTAGTTTTTGCTGAGATAAAAGAATTTTTCAACTTTGGCTTAAGTTCTGACCTAGATCGAGTTGTTCGTGGATCCGTTCAACTGGTTTAGAAGATCTCCGATGCGTCAGTTGGTATCAAGTTGAGCCAGGCAGAATTTGCACACAACCATGCTGTTAATCGAAGTATCGGGTTTAGTCCTTTTAAGGTTGTGTATTCAGTACTACCTCGGGGTCCTCTTGATCTGTTACCGGTGCCAAGTAAGACTAGATGGCATGGCAAGGCAGAAGACTTTGTTAGTGGGCTGCAAGAGATTCATCAATCTGTAAAAGATAACTTGCAGATGGCTGCTGACAAGTACAAACAATATGCAGATCGGAAGAAGCGTCACGTGGAGTTTGAAGTGGGTGACTTTGTGTTGGCAGTTCTCACTAAAGATCGGTTCTCTATGGGTGATTACAACGAATTGTCAGTTCGGAAGATTGGTCCTATGGAGGTTTTTGAGAAAATTAATCCTAATGCTTACAGATTGAAGTTGTCAAGTCACATTCGCACGGCTGATGTATTTAATGTCAAGCATCTTGTTCCATATTATGGGGATACGTCTGATGATAACAAGTCGAGGGCGAATTTTGTCCACCATGGGGAGAATGATGAAGTCCAAGAATTAGCTTGTAAATTCTTGGAAAAATATGATTGAAAGATTTGAGAGGATGGCATTTTAGTAATTTCCGCAAATGACGAAGTTTGGGCGTTTGAATTTTGGCGTTCCGAGGGTATGGGTTTATTGGAAACGGCGTGGAGATCACAACTCACCGCTTCGCCGTGACTACGACGTTTTTCGGCGAAATTCCATCGTTTCGACCTCCGAAACGGCAATTTTGCTATTTTAGGAAACTTTTGTTTTGCTTATAACTTTCATTAGGAATTTCCGTTTTTATTGCCGTTTGCGGCGTTTGTTTCAATTTTTCATCTAGTTTTCAGTTTAGGGCTTTTTGGACTTTTTACTATTTTCGGTAAATTTTAGGGTTTCGCTATTTAAGCTATCTTTTGGGTGTAATTCGTAGTTTTTGCTGAAATAAAAGAATTTTTAAACTTTGGCTTAAGTTCTGACCTATATCGAGTTGTTCGTGGATTCGTTCAATTGGTATAGAAGATCTCCGCTGCGACAGTTGGTATCAAGTTTAGCCATGCAGAATTTGCACACAACCATGCTGTTAATCGAAGTACCGGGTTTAGTCCTTTTCAGGTCGTGTATTCAGTACTACCTCGGGGTCCTCTTGATTTTTTACCAGTGCCAAGTAAGACTAGATGGCATGGCAAGGCATTAGACTTTGTTAGTGGGCTGCAAGAGATTCATCAATCTGTCAAAGATAACCTGCAGAAGGCTGCTGACAAGTACAAACAATATGCAGATCGGAAGAAGCGTCACGTGGAGTTTGAAGTGGGTGACTTTGTGTGGGCAGTTCTCACTAAAGATCGGTTCTATGTGGGTGATTACAACAAATTGTCAGTTTGGAAGATTGGTCCTGTAGAGGTTCTTGAGAAAATTAATCCTAATGCTTACAGATTGAAGTTGCCAAGTCACATTCGCATGGCTGATGTATTTAATGTCAAGCATCTTGTTCCATATTATTGGGATACGTCTGATGATGACAATTCGAGGGCGAATTTTGTCCACCATGAGGAGAATGATGAAGTCCAAGAATTAGCTTGTAAATTCTTGGAAAAATATGATGGAAAGATTTGAGAGGATGGCATTTTAGTAATTTCCGCAAATGACGAAGTTTGGGCGTTTGAATTTTGGCGTTCCGAGGGTATGGGTTTATTGGAAACGGCGTGGAGATCACAACTCACCGCTTCGCCGTGACTACGACGTTTTTCGGCGAAATTCCATCGTTTCGACCTCCGAAACGGCAATTTTGCTATTTTAGGAAACTTTTGTTTTGCTTATAACTTTCATTAGGAATTTTCGTTTTTATTGCCGTTTACGGCGTTTGTTTCTATTTTTCATCTAGTTTTCAGTTTAGGACTTTTTGGACTTTTTACTATTTTCGGTAAATTTTAGGGTTTCGCTATTTAAGCGATCTTTTGGGTGTAATTCGTAGTTTTTGCTGAGATAAAAGAATTTTTCAACTTTGGTTTAAGTTCTGACCTAGATCGAGTTGTTCGTGGATCCGTTCAACTGGTTTAGAAGATCTCCGATGCGTCAGTTGGTATCAAGTTGAGCCAGGCAGAATTTGCACACAACCATGCTGTTAATCGAAGTAGCGGGTTTAGTCCTTTTCAGATCGTGTATTCAGTACTACCTCGGGGTCCTCTTGATCTGTTACCAGTGCCAAGTAAGACTAGATGGCATGGCAAGGCAGAAGACTTTGTTAGTCGGCTGCAAGAGATTCATCAATCTGTCAAAGATAACTTGCAGAAGGCTGCAAACAAGTACAAACAATATGCAGATCGGAAGAAGCGTCACGTGGAGTTTGAAGTGGTTGACTTTGTGTGGGAAGTTCTCACTAAAGATCGGTTCTCTGTTGGTGATTACAACAAATTGTCAGTTCGGAAGATTGGTCCTGTGGAGGTTCTTGAGAAAATTAATCCTAATGCTTACATATTGAAGTTGCCAAGTCACATTCGCACGGCAGATGTATTTAATGTCAAGCATCTTGTTCTATATTATGGTGATACGTCTGATGATAACAATTCGAGGGCGAATTTTGTCCACCATGGGGAGAATGATGAAGTCCAAGAATAATCTTGTAAATTATTGGAAAAATATGATGGAAAGATTTGAGAAGATGGCATTTTAGTAATTTCCGCAAATGACGAAGTTTGGGCGGTTGAATTTTGGCGTTCAGAGGGTATGGGTTTATTGAAAATGGCGTGGAGATCACAACTCACCGCTTCGCCATGACTACGACGTTTTTCGGCGAAATTCCATCGTTTCGACCTCCAAAACGGCAATTTTGCTATTTTGGGAAACTTTTGTTTTGCTTATAACTTTCATTAGGAATTTCCGTTTTTATTGCCGTTTGCGGCGTTTGTTTCAATTTTTATCTAGTTTTCGTTTAGAGCTTTTTGGACTTTTTACTATTTTCGGTAAATTTTAGGGTTTCGCTATTTAAGCGATCTTTTGGGTGTAATTCGTAGTTTTCTTTGAAATAAAAGAATTTTTGAACTTTGGCTTAAGTTCTAACCTAGATCGAGTTGTTCGTGGATTCGTTCATCTGGTTTAGAAGATCTCCGCCGCAATGATTGGTATCAAGTTCGAGGGAGAATTTGCATACAACCTTAACGTTAATCGAAGTAGTGGGTTTAGTCCTTTTCGGTCGTGTATTCAAGTACTACCTCGGGGTCCTCTTGATGCTACCGGTGCCAAGTAAGACTAGATGGCATGGCAAGGCAGAAGACTTTGTTAGTGGGCTTCAAGAGATTCATCAATCTGTCAAAGATAACTTGCAGAAGGCTGCTGACAAGTACAAACAATATGCAGATCGGAAGAAGCGTCACGTGGAGTTTGAAGTGGGTGACTTTGTGTGGGCAGTTCTCACTAAAGATCGGTTCTATGTGGGTGATTACAACAAATTGACAGTTTGGAAGATTGGTCCTGTGGAGGTTCTTGAGAAAATTAATCCTAATGCTTACAGATTGAAGTCGCCAAGTCACATTCGCACGGCTGATGTATTTAATGTCAAGCATCTTGTTCCATATTATGGGGATACGTCTGATGATGACAATTCGAGGACGAATTTTGTCCACCATGGGGAGAATGATGAAGTCCAAGAATTAGCTTGTAAATTCTTGGAAAAATATGATGGAAAGATTTGAGAGGATGACATTTTAGTAATTTCCGCAAATGACGAAGTTTGGGCGTTTGAATTTTGGCGTTCCGAGGGTATGGGTTTATTGGAAACGGCGTGGAGATCACAACTCACCGCTTCGCCGTGACTACGACGTTTTTCGGCGAAATTCCATCGTTTCGACCTCCGAAACGGCAATTTTGCTATTTTAGGAAACTTTTTTTTTGCTTATAACTTTCATTAGGAATTTTCGTTTTTATTGCCGTTTGCGGCGTTTGTTTCTATTTTACATCTAGTTTTCGTTTAGGACTTTTTGGACTTTTTACTATTTTTGGTAAATTTTAGGGTTTCGCTATTTAAGCGATCTTTTGGGTGTAATTCGTAGTTTTTCTTTGAGATAAAAGAATTTTTCAACTTTGGCTTAAGTTCGACCTAGATCGAGTTGTTCGTGGATTCGTTCAACTGGTTTAGAAGATCTCCGATGCGTCGATTGGTATTAAGTTGAGCGGGCGAGAATTTGCACACAACCATGTCGTTAATCGAAGTAGCGGGTTTAGTCCTTTTCGAGATCGTGTATTCAAGTACTACCTCGGGGTCCTCTTGATCTGCTACCGATTGCCAAGTAAGACTAGATGGCATGGCAAGGCGAGAAGACTTTGTTAGTGGGTCTGCAAGAGATTCATCAATCTGTCAAAGATAACTTGCGAGATGGTCACGACAAGTACAAACAATATGCGAGATGGGAAGAAGCGTCACGTGGAGTTTGAAGTGGGTGACTTTTTGTGGGCAGTTCTCACTAAAGATCGGTTCTCTATGGGTGATTACAACGAATTGTCAGTTCGGAAGATTGGTCCTGTGGAGGTTCTTGGGAAAATTAATCCTAATGCTTACAGATTGAAGTTGTCAAGTCACATTCGCACGGCTGATGTATTTAATGTCAAACATCTTGTTCCATATTATGGGGATACGTCTGATGATAACAAGTCGAGGGCGAATTTTGTCCACCATGGGGAGAATGATGAAGTCCAAGAATTAGCTTGTAAATTCTTGGAAAAATATGATTGAAAGATTTGAGAGGATGTCATTTTAGTAATTTCCGCAAATGACGAAGTTTGGGCGTTTGAATTTTGGCGTTCCGAGGGTATGGGTTTATTGGAAACGGCGTGGAGATCACAACTCACCGCTTCGCCGTGACTACGACGTTTTTCGGCGAAATTCCATAGTTTCGACCTCCGAAACGGCAATTTTGCTATTTTAGGAAACTTTTGTTTTGCTTATAACTTTCATTAGGAATTTCCGTTTTTATTGCCGTTTGCGGCGTTTGTTTCAATTTTTCATCTAGTTTTCAGTTTAGGGCTTTTTGGACTTTTTACTATTTTCGGTAAATTTTAGGGTTTCGCTATTTAAGCGATCTTTTGGGTGTAATTCGTAGTTTTTGCTGAAATAAAAGAATTTTTAAACTTTGGCTTAAGTTCTGACCTATATCGAGTTGTTCGTGGATTCGTTCAATTGGTATAAAAGATCTCATTGCGACAGTTGGTATCAAGTTTTGCCAGAGAATTTGCACACAACCATGTCGTTAATCGAAGTACCGGTTTAGTCATTTTCAGTCGTGTATTCAAGTACTACCTCGGGGTCCTCTTGATCTGTTACGGTGCCAAGTAAGACTAGATGACATGGCAAGGCGAAGACTTTGTTAGTGGGCCGCAAGAGATTCATCAATCTGTTAAAGATAACTTGCAGATGGCTGCTGACAAGTACAAACGATATGCAGATCGGAAGAAGCGTCACGTGGAGTTTGAAGTGGGTGACTTTGTGTGGGCGTTCTCACTAAAGATCGGTTCTATGTGGGTGATTACAACAAATTGTCGGATTCGGAAGATTGGTCCTGTGGAGGTTCTTGAGAAAATTAATCCTAATTCTTACAGATTGAAGTTGCCAAGTCACATTCGCATGGTCGATGTATTTAATGTCAAGCATCTTGTTCCATATTATGGGGATACGTCGATGATGACAATTCGAGGGCTAATTTTGTCCACCATGAGGAGAATGATGAAGTCCAAGAATTAGCTTGTAAATTCTTGGAAAAATATGATGGAAAGATTTGAGAGGATGGCATTTTAGTAATTTCGCAAATGACGAAGTTTGGGCGTTTTAATTTTGGCGTTCGAGGGTATGGGTTTATTGGAAACGGCGTGGAGATCACAACTCACCGCTTCGCCGTGACTACGACGTTTTTCGGCGAAATTCCATCGTTTCGACCTCCGAAACTAATTTTGCTATTTTAGGAAACTTTTGTTTTGCTTATAACTTTCATTAGGAATTTTCGTTTTTATTGCCGTTTGCGGCGTTTGTTTCTATTTTTCATCTAGTTTTCGTTTAGGACTTTTTGGACTTTTTACTATTTTCGGTAAATTTTAGGGTTTCGCTATTTAAGCGATCTTTTGGGTGTAATTCGTAGTTTTTGCTGAGATAAAAGAATTTTTCAACTTTGGCTTAAGTTCTGACCTAGATCGAGTTGTTCGTGGATCCGTTCAACTGGTTTAGAAGATCTCCGATGCGTCAGTTGGTATCAAGTTGAGCCAGGCTGAATTTGCACACAACCATGCTGTTAATCGAAGTATCGGGTTTAGTCCTTTTAAGGTTGTGTATTCAGTACTACCTCGGGGTCCTCTTGATCTGTTACCGGTGCCAAGTAAGACTAGATGGCATGGCAAGGCAGAAGACTTTGTTAGTGGGCTGCAAGAGATTCATCAATCTGTAAAAGATAACTTGCAGATGGCTGCTGACAAGTACAAACAATATGCAGATCGGAAGAAGCGTCACGTGGAGTTTGAAGTGGGTGACTTTTTGTTGGCAGTTCTCACTAAAGATCGGTTCTCTATGGGTGATTACAACGAATTGTCAGTTCGGAAGATTGGTCCTATGGAGGTTTTTGTTAAAATTAATCCTAATGCTTACAGATTGAAGTTGTTAAGTCACATTCGCACGGCTGATGTATTTAATGTCAAGCATCTTGTTCCATATTATGGGGATACGTCTGATGATAACAAGTCGAGGGCGAATTTTGTCCACCATGGGGAGAATGATGAAGTCCAAGAATTAGCTTGTAAATTCTTGGAAAAATATGATTGAAAGATTTGAGAGGATGGCATTTTAGTAATTTCCGCAAATGACGAAATTTGGGCGTTTGAATTTTGGCGTTCCGAGGGTATGGGTTTATTGGAAACGGCGTGGAGATCACAACTCACCGCTTCGCCGTGACTACGACGTTTTTCGGCGAAATTCCATCGTTTCGACCTCCGAAACGGCAATTTTGCTATTTTAGGAAACTTTTGTTTTGCTTATAACTTTCATTAGGAATTTCGTTTTTTTATTGCCGTTTGCGGCGTTTGTTTCAATTTTTCATCTAGTTTTCAGTTTAGGGCTATTTGGACTTTTTACTATTTTCGGTAAATTTTAGGGTTTCGCTATTTAAGCTATCTTTTGGGTGTAATTCGTAGTTTTTGCTGAAATAAAAGAATTTTTAAACTTTGGCTTAAGTTCTGACCTATATCGAGTTGTTCGTGGATTCGTTCAATTGGTATAGAAGATCTCCGCTGCGACAGCTTGGTATCAAGTTTAGCCATGCGTAATTTGCACACAACCATCTTCGTTAATCGAAGCATCTCGGGTTTAGTCCTTTTCAGGTCGTGTATTCAGTACTACCTCGGGGTCCTCTTGATTTTTTACCAGTGCCAAGTAAGACTAGATGGCATGGCAAGGCATTAGACTTTGTTAGTGGGCTGCAAGAGATTCATCAATCATTAAAGATAACTCGTGTAAGGTCGCGACAAGTACAAACAATATGCGAGATCGGAAGAAGCGTCACGTGGAGTTTGAAGTGGGTGACTTTGTGTGGGCGTTCTCACTAAAGATCGGTTCTATGTGGGTGATTACAACAAATTGTCAGTTTGGAAGATTGGTCCTGTAGAGGTTCTTGAGAAAATTAATCCTAATGCTTACAGATTGAAGTTGCCAAGTCACATTCGCATGGCCGATGTATTTAATGTCAAGCATCTTGTTCCATATTATTGGGATACGTCTGATGATGACAATTCGAGGGCGAATTTTGTCCACCATGAGGAGAATGATGAAGTCCAAGAATTAGCTTGTAAATTCTTGGAAAAATATGATGGAAAGATTTGAGAGGATGGCATTTTAGTAATTTCCGCAAATGACGAAGTTTGGGCGTTTGAATTTTGGCGTTCCGAGGGTATGGGTTTATTGGAAACGGCGTGGAGATCACAACTCACCGCTTCGCCGTGACTACGACGTTTTTCGGCGAAATTCCATCGTTTCGACCTCCGAAACGGCAATTTTGCTATTTTAGGAAACTTTTGTTTTGCTTATAACTTTCATTAGGAATTTTCGTTTTTATTGCCGTTTACGGCGTTTGTTTCTATTTTTCATCTAGTTTTCAGTTTAGGACTTTTTGGACTTTTTACTATTTTCGGTAAATTTTAGGGTTTCGCTATTTAAGCGATCTTTTGGGTGTAATTCGTAGTTTTTGCTGAGATAAAAGAATTTTTCAACTTTGGTTTAAGTTCTGACCTAGATCGAGTTGTTCGTGGATCCGTTCAACTGGTTTAGAAGATCTCCGATGCGTCAGTTGGTATCAA
Source organism: Stephania yunnanensis (assembly GCA_039657365.1). Classification (NCBI taxonomy): domain Eukaryota; kingdom Viridiplantae; phylum Streptophyta; class Magnoliopsida; order Ranunculales; family Menispermaceae; genus Stephania; species Stephania yunnanensis. Next base: position 52,987,424 of record CM077589.1, on the reverse strand, counting down.
GTTGAGCCAGGCAGAATTTGCACACAACCATGCTGTTAATCGAAGTAGCGGGTTTAGTCCTTTTCAGATCGTGTATTCAGTACTACCTCGGGGTCCTCTTGATGCTACTGCCAAGTAAGACTAGATGGCATGGCAAGGCAGAAGACTTTGTTAGTGGGCTGCAAGAGATTCATCAATCTATCAAAGATAACTTGCAGAAGGCTGCAAACAAGTACAAACAATATGCAGATCGGAAGAAGCGTCACGTGGAGTTTGAAGTGGTTGACTTTGTGTGGGAAGTTCTCACTAAAGATCGGTTCTCTGTTGGTGATTACAACAAATTGTCAGTTCGGAAGATTGGTCCTGTGGAGGTTCTTGAGAAAATTAATCCTAATGCTTACATATTGAAGTTGCCAAGTCACATTCGCACGGCAGATGTATTTAATGTCAAGCATCTTGTTCTATATTATGGTGATACGTCTGATGATAACAATTCGAGGGCGAATTTTGTCCACCATGGGGAGAATGATGAAGTCCAAGAATAATCTTGTAAATTATTGGAAAAATATGATGGAAAGATTTGAGAAGATGGCATTTTAGTAATTTCCGCAAATGACGAAGTTTGGGCGTTTGAATTTTGGCGTTCAGAGGGTATGGGTTTATTGAAAATGGCGTGGAGATCACAACTCACCGCTTCGCCATGACTACGACGTTTTTCGGCGAAATTCCATCGTTTCGACCTCCGAAACGGCAATTTTGCTATTTTGGGAAACTTTTGTTTTGCTTATAACTTTCATTAGGAATTTCCGTTTTTATTGCCGTTTGCGGCGTTTGTTTCAATTTTTATCTAGTTTTCAGTTTAGAGCTTTTTGGACTTTTTACTATTTTCGGTAAATTTTAGGGTTTCGCTATTTAAGCGATCTTTTGGGTGTAATTCGTAGTTTTTGCTGAAATAAAAGAATTTTTGAACTTTGGCTTAAGTTCTAACCTAGATCGAGTTGTTCGTGGATTCGTTCATCTGGTTTAGAAGATCTCCGCTGCAACAGTTGGTATCAAGTTGAGCCGGGCAGAATTTGCATACAACCTTGCTGTTAATCGAAGTAGTGGGTTTAGTCCTTTTCAGGTCGTGTATTCAGTACTACCTCGGGGTCCTCTTGATCTGTTACCAGTGCCAAGTAAGACTAGATGGCATGGCAAGGCAAAAGACTTTGTTAGTGGGCTGCAAGAGATTCATCAATCTTCAAAGATAACTTGCGAAGAAATGTCACGACAAGTACAAACAATATGCAGATCGGAAGAAGCGTCACGTGGAGTTTGAAGTGGGTGACTTTGTGTGGGCAGTTCTCACTAAAGATCGGTTCTATGTGGGTGATTACAACAAATTGACAGTTTGGAAGATTGGTCCTGTGGAGGTTCTTGAGAAAATTAATCCTAATGCTTACAGATTGAAGTCGCCAAGTCACATTCGCACGGCTGATGTATTTAATGTCAAGCATCTTGTTCCATATTATGGGGATACGTCGATGATGACAATTCGAGGACGAATTTTGTCCACCATGGGGAGAATGATGAAGTCCAAGAATTAGCTTGTAAATTCTTGGAAAAATATGATGGAAAGATTTGAGAGGATGACATTTTAGTAATTTCCGCAAATGACGAAGTTTGGGCGTTTGAATTTTGGCGTTCGAGGGTATGGGTTTATTGGAAACGGCGTGGAGATCACAACTCACCGCTTCGCCGTGACTACGACGTTTTTCGGCGAAATTCCATCGTTTCGACCTCCAAACGGCAATTTTGCTATTTTAGGAAACTTTTTTTTTTTGCTTATAACTTTCATTAGGAATTTTCGTTTTTATTGCCGTTTGCGGCGTTTGTTTCTATTTTACATCTAGTTTTCGTTTAGGACTTTTTGGACTTTTTACTATTTTTGGTAAATTTTAGGGTTTCGCTATTTAAGCGATCTTTTGGGTGTAATTCGTAGTTTTTTCTTGAGATAAAAGAATTTTTCAACTTTGGCTTAAGTTCGACCTAGATCGAGTTGTTCGTGGATTCGTTCAACTGGTTTAGAAGATCTCCGATGCGTCAGTTGGTATTAAGTTGAGCCGGGCAGAATTTGCACACAACCATGCTGTTAATCGAAGTAGCGGGTTTAGTCCTTTTCAGATCGTGTATTCAGTACTACCTCGGGGTCCTCTTGATCTGTTACCAGTGCCAAGTAAGACTAGATGGCATGGCAAGGCAGAAGACTTTGTTAGTGGGTCGCAAGAGATTCATCAATGTCAAAGATAACTTGCGATGGTGTGTGACAAGTACAAACATTATGCAGATGGGAAGAAGCGTCACGTGGAGTTTGAAGTGGGTGACTTTGTGTGGGCAGTTCTCACTAAAGATCGGTTCTCTATGGGTGATTACAACGAATTGTCAGTTCGGAAGATTGGTCCTGTGGAGGTTCTTGGGAAAATTAATCCTAATGCTTACAGATTGAAGTTGTCAAGTCACATTCGCACGGCTGATGTATTTAATGTCAAGCATCTTGTTCCATATTATGGGGATACGTCTAATGATGACAAGTCGAGGGCGAATTTTGTCCACCATGGGGAGAATGATGAAGTCCAAGAATTAGCTTGTAAATTCTTGGAAAAATATGATGGAAAGATTTGAGAGGATGACATTTTAGTAATTTCCGCAAATGACGAAGTTTGGGCGTTTGAATTTTGGCGTTCGTAGGGTATGGGTTTATTGAAAATGGCGTGGAGATCACAACTCACCGCTTCGCCATGACTACGACGTTTTTCGCGAAATTCCATCGTTTCGACCTCCGAAACGGAAATTTTGCTATTTTAGGAAACTTTTGTTTTGCTTATAACTTTCATTAGGAATTTCCGTTTTTATTGCCGTTTCCGGCGTTTGTTTCTATTTTTCATCTAGTTTTCAGTTTATGACTTTTTGGACTTTTTACTATTTTCAGTAAATTTTAGGGTTTCGCTATTTAAGCGATCTTTTGGGTGTAATTCATAGTTTTTGCTGAGATAAAAGAATTTTTGAACTTTGGCTTAAGTTCTGACCTAGATCGAGTTGTTCGTGGATTCGTTCAACTGGTTTAGAAGATCTCCGATGCGTCAGTTGGTATTAAGTTGAGCCGGGCAGAATTTGCACACAACCATGCTGTTAATCGAAGTAGCGGGTTTAGTCCTTTTCAGATCGTGTATTCAGTACTACCTCGGGGTCCTCTTGATCTGTTACCAGTGCCAAGTAAGACTAGATGGCATGGCAAGGCAGAAGACTTTGTTAGTGGGCTGCAAGAGATTCATCAATCAGTAAAAGATAACTTGTAGATGGTCACGACAAGTACAAACAATATACAGATCGGAAGAAGCGTCACGTGGAGTTTGAAGTGGGTGACTTTGTGTGGGCAGTTCTCACTAAAGATCAGTTCTCTGGGGGTGATTACAACGAATTGTCAGTTCGGAAGATTGGTCCTGTGGAGGTTCTTGAGAAAATTAATCCTAATGCTTACAGATTGAAGTTGTTAAGTCACATTCGCACGGCTGATGTATTTAATGTCAAGCATCTATTTCCATATTATGGGGATACGTCGATGATGACAAGTCGAGGGCTTAATTTTTTCCACCATGGGGAGAATGATGAAGTCCAAGAATTAGCTTGTAAATTCTTGGAAAAATATGATGGGAAGATTTGAGAGGATGGCATTTTAGTAATTTCCGCAAATGACGAAGTTTGGGCGTTTGAATTTTGGCGTTCCGAGGGTATGGGTTTATTGGAAACGTTGTGGAGATCACAACTCACCGCTTCGCCGTGACTACGACGTTTTTCGGCGAAATTCCATCGTTTCGACCTCCGAAACGGATATTTTGCTATTTTAGGAAACTTTTGTTTTGCTTATAACTTTCGTTAGGAATTTTCGTTTTTATTGCCTTTTGCGGCGTTTGTTTCAATTTTTCATCTAGTTTTCAGTTTAGGGCTTTTTGGACTTTTTACTATTTTCGGTAAATTATAGGGTTTCGCTATTTAAGCGATCTTTGGCTTCAGTTCTGACCTAGATCAAGTTGTTCGTGGATTCGTTCAACTGGTTTAGAAGATCTCCATTTGCGCAGCTTGGTATCAAGTTGAGCCAGGCTGAATTTGCACACAACCTTGCGGTTAATCGAAGTAGCGGGTTTAGTCCTTTTCAGGTCGTGTATTCAGTACTACCTCGGGGTCCTCTTGATCTGTTAGCAGTGCCAAGTAAGACTAGATGGCATGGCAAGGCAGAAGACTTTGTTAGTGGGCTGCAAGAGATTCATCAATCTGTCAAAGATAACTTGCAGAAGGCTGTTGACAAGTACAAACAATATGCAGATCGAAAGAAGCGTCACGTGGAGTTTGAAGTGGGTGACTTTGTGTGGGCAGTTCTCACTAAAGATCGGTTCTATGCGAGTGATTACAACAAATTGTCAGTTCGGAAGATTGGTCCTGTGGAAGTTCTTGAGAAAATTAATCCTAATGCTTACAGATTGAAGTTGCCAAGTCACATTCGCACGGCTGATGTATTTAATGTCAAGCATCTTGTTCCATATTATGGGGATACGTCTGATGATGACAATTCGACGGCGAATTTTGTCCACCATGGGGAGAATGATGAAGTCCAAGAATTAGCTTGTAAATTCTTGTAAAAATATGATGGAAAGATTTGAGAGGATGACATTTTAGTAATTTCCGCAAATGGCGAAGTTTGGGCGTTTGAATTTTGGCGTTCCGAGGGTATGGGTTTATTGAAAACGACGTGGTGATCACAACTCACCGCTTCGTTGTGACTACGACGTTTTTCGGCGAAATTCCATCGTTTCGACCTCCGAAACGGAAATTTTGCTATTTTAGGAAACTTTTGTTTTGCTTATAACTTTCATTAGGAATTTCTGTTTTTATTGACGTTTGCGGCGTTTGTTTCTATTTTTCATCTAGTTTTCAGTTTAGGACTTTTCGGACTTTTTACTATTTTCAGTAAATTTTAGGGTTTCGCTATTTAAGCGATCTTTTGGGTGTAATTCGTAGTTTTTGCTGAAATAAAAGAATTTTTGAACTTTGGCTTAAGTTCTGACCTAGATCGAGTTGTTCGTGGATTCGTTCAGCTGGTTTAGAAGATCTCCGCTGCAATAGTTGGTATCAAGTTGAGCCAGGCAGAATTTGCACACAACATTGCTGTTAATCGAAGTAGCGGGTTTAGTCCTTTTCAGGTCGTGTATTCAAGTACTACCTCGGGGTCCTCTTGATCTGTTACTGCCAAGTAAGACTAGATGGCATGGCAAGGCAGAAGACTTTGTTAGTGGGCTGCAAGAGATTCATCAATCTGTCAAAGATAACTTGCAGAAGGCTGCTGACAAGTACAAACAATTTGCAGATCGGAAGAAGCGTCACGTGGAGTTTGAAGTGGGTGACTTTGTGTGGGCAGTTCTCACTAAATATCGGTTCTATGTGAGTGATTACAACAAATTGTCAGTTCGGAAGATTGGTCCTGTGGATGTTCTTGAGAAAATTAATCCTAATGCTTACAGATTGAAGTTGCCAAGTCACATTCGCACGGCTGATGTATTTAATGTCAAGCATCTTGTTCCATATTATGGGGATACGTCTGATGATGACAATTCGAGGGCGAATTTTGTCCACCATGGGGAGAATGATGAAGTCCAAGAATTAGCTTGTAAATTCTTGGAAAAATATGATGGAAAGATTTGAGAGGATGGCATTTTAGTAATTTCCGCAAATGACGAAGTTTGGGCGTTTGAATTTTGACGTTCCGAGGGTATGGGTTTATTGGAAACGGCGTGGAGATCACAACTCACCGCTTCGCCGTGACTACAACGTTTTTCGGCGAAATTCCATCGTTTCGACCTCCGAAACGGCAATTTTGCTATTTTAGGAAACTTTCGTTTTGCTTATAACTTTCATTAGGAATTTCCGTTTTTATTGCCGTTTGCGGCGTTTGTTTCTATTTTTCATCTAGTTTTCAGTTTAGGACTTTTTGGACTTTTTACTATTTTTGGTAAATTTTAGGGTTTCGCTATTTAAGCGATCTTTTGGGTGTAATTCGTAGTTTTTGCTGAGATAAAAGAATTTTTCAACTTTGGCTTAAGTTCTAACTTAGATCGAGTTGTTCGTGGATTCGTTCAACTGGTTTAGAAGATCTCCGATGCGTGAATTGGTATCAAGTTGAGCCAGGCAGAATTTGCACACGACCATGCCGTTAATCGAAGTACCGGGTTTAGTCATTTTAAGTTCGTGTATTCAGTACTACCTCGGGGTCTTCTTGATCTGTTACCAGTGCCAAGTAAGACTAGATGGCATGGCAAGGCAGAAGACTTTGTTAGTGGGCTGCAAGAGATTCATCAATCTGTTAAAGATAACTTGCAGATGGCTGCTGACAAGTACAAACAATATGCAGATCGGAAGAAGCGTCACGTGGAGTTTGAAGTGGGTGAATTTGTGTGGGCAGTTCTCACTAAAGATCGGTTCTCTGTGGGTGATTACAACGAATTGTCAGTTCGGAAGATTGGTCCTGTGGAGGTTCTTGAGAAAATTAATCCTAATGCTTACAGATTGAAGTTGTCAAGTCACATTCGCACGGCTGATGTATTTAATGTCAAGCATCTTGTTCCATATTATGGGGATACGTCTGATGATGACAATTCGACGGCGAATTTTGTCCACCATGGGGAGAATGATGAAGTCCAAGAATTAGCTTGTAAATTCTTGGAAAAATATGATGGAAAGATTTGAGAGGATGGCATTTTAGTAATTTCCGCAAATGACGAAGTTTGGGCGTTTGAATTTTGGCGTTCCGAGGGTATGGGTTTATTGGAAACGGCGTGGAGATCACAATTTACCGCTTCGCCATGACTACGACGTTTTTCGGCGAAATTCCATCGTTTCGACCTCCGGAACGACAATTTTGCTATTTTGAGAAACTTTTGTTTTGCTGATAACTTTCATTAGGAATTTTCATTTTTATTGCCGTTTGCGGCGTTTGTTTCAATTTTTCATCTAGTTTTCAGTATTAGGCTTTTTGGACTTTTTACTATTTTTGGTAAATTTTAGGGTTTCGCTATTTAAGCGATCTTTTGGGTGTAATTCGTAGTTTTTGCTGAAATAAAAGAATTTTTGAACTTTGGCTTAAGTTCTGACCTAGATCGAGTTGTTCGTGGATTCGTTCAGCTGGTTTAGAAGATCTCCGCTACAATAGTTGGTATCAAGTTGAGCCAAGCAGAATTTGCACACAACCATGCTGTTAATCGAAGTACCGGGTTTAGTCCTTTTCAGGTCGTGTATTCAGTACTACCTCAGGGTCCTCTTGATTTGTTACCAGTGCCAAGTAAGACTAGATGGCATTGCAAGGCAGAAGACTTTGTTAGTGGGCTGCAAGAGATTCATCAATCTGTAAATGATAACTTGCAGAAGGCTTCTGACAAGTACAAACACAAAGCAGATCGGAAGAAGCTTCACGTGGAGTTTGAAGTGGGTGACTTTGTGTGGGCAGTTCTCACTAAAGATCGGTTCTCTGTGGGTGATTACAACAAATTGTTAGTTCGTAAGATTGGTCCTGTGGAGGTTCTTGAGAAAATTAATCCTAATGCTTACAGATTAAAATTGCCAAGTCACATTCGCACGGCTGATGTATTTAATGTCAAGCATCTTGTTGCATATTATGGGGATACGTCTGATGATGACAATTCGAGGGCGAATTTTGTCCACCATGGGGAGAATGATGAAGTCCAAGAATTAGCTTGTAAATTCTTGGAAAAATATGATGGAAAGATTTGAGAGGATGACATTTTAGTAATTTCCGCAAATGACGAAGTTTGGGCGTTTGAATTTTGGCGTTCCGAGGGTATGGGTTTATTGAAAACGGCGTGGTGATCACAACTCACCGCTTCGCGTGACTACGACGTTTTTCGGCGAAATTCCATCGTTTCGACCTCGAAACGAAAATTATGCTATTTTATAAAACTTTTGTTTTGCTTATAACTTTCATTAGGAATTTTGTTTTTATTGTCGTTTGCGGCGTTTGTTTCTATTTTTCATCTAGTTTTCAGTTTAGGACTTTTTGGACTTTTTACTATTTTCAGTAAATTTTAGGGTTTCGCTATTTAAGCGATCTTTTGGGTGTAATTCATAGTTTTTGCTGTGATAAAAGAATTTTTGAACTTTGGCTTAAGTTCTGACATAGATCGAGTTGTTCGTGGATTCGTTCAACTGGTTTAGAATATCTCCGATGCGTCAGTTGGTATCAAGTTGAGCCAGGCAGAATTTGCACACAACCATGCTGTTAATCGAAGTACCGGGTTTAGTCGTTTTCAGGTCGTGTATTCAGTACTACCTCGGGGTCATCTTGATCTGTTACCAGTGCTAAGTAAGACTAGATGGCATGGCAAGGCGAGAAGACTTTGTTAGTGGGTCGCAAGAGATTCATCAATCATCAAAGATAACTTGCGGATGGTGCGACAAGGACAAACAATATGCAGATCGGAAGAAGCGTCACGTGGAGTTTGAAGTGGGTGACTTTGTGTGGGCAGTTCTCACTAAAGATCGGTTTTCTGTGGGTGATTACAACGAATTGTCAGTTCGGAAGATTGGTCCTGTGGAGGTTCTTGAGAAAATTAATCCTAATGCTTACAGATTGAAGTTGTCAAGTCACATTCGCACGGCTGATGTATTTAATGTCAAACATCTTGTTCCATATTATGGGGATACGTCTGATGATGACTAGTCGAGGGCAAATTTTGTCCACCATGGGGAGAATGATGAAGTCCAAGAATTAGCTTGTAAATTCTTGGAAAAATATGATTGAAAGATTTGAGAGGATGGCATTTTAGTAATTTCCGCAAATGACGAAGTTTGGGCGTTTGAATTTTGGCGTTCCGAGGGTATGGGTTTATTGGAAACGGCGTGGAGATCACAACTCACCGCTTCGCCGTGACTACGACGTTTTTCGGCGAAATTCCATCGTTTCGACCTTCGAAACGGCAATTTTGCTATTTTAGGAAACTTTTGTTTTGCTTATAACTTTCATTAGGAATTTCCGTTTTTATTGCCGTTTGCGGCGTTTGTTTCAATTTTTCATCTAGTTTTCAGTTTAGGGCTTTTTGGACTTTTTACTATTTTCGATAAATTTTAGGGTTTCGCTATTTAAGCGATCTTTTGGGTGTAATTCGTAGTTTTTGCTGAAATAAAAGAATTTTTAAACTTTGGCTTAAGTTCTGACCTATATCGAGTTGTTCCTGGATTCGTTCAATTGGTATAGAAGATCTCCACTACGACAGTTGGTATCAAGTTTAGCCAAAGTGCAGTAATTTGCACACAACCTGCATTGTTAATCAAGCACGGGTTCGATCCTTTTCAGGTCGTGTATTTAGTACTACCTCGGGGTCCTCTTGATTTTTTACCAGTGCCAAGTAAGACTAGATGGCATGGCAAGGCAGAAGACTTTGTTAGCGGGCTGCAAGAGATTCATTAATCTGTCAAAGATACCTTGCATAAGGCTGCTGACAAGTACAAACAATATGCAGATTGGAAGAAGCGTCACGTGGAGTTTGAAGTGGGTGACTTTGTGTGGGCAGTTCTCACTAAAGATCGGTTCTATGTGGGTGATTACAACAAATTGTTAGTTCGGAAGATTGGTCCTGTGGAGGTTCTTGAGAAAATTAATCCTAATGCTTACAGATTGAAGTTGCCAAGTCACATTCGCACGGCTGATGTATTTAATGTCAAGCATCTTGTTCCATATTATGGGGATACGTCTGATGATGACAATTCGAGGGCCGAATTTTGTCCACCATGGGGAGAATGATGAAGTCCAAGAATTAGCTTGTAAATTCTTGGAAAAATATGATGGAAAGATTTGAGAGGATGGCATTTTAGTAATTTCCGCAAATGACGAAGTTTGGGCGTTTGAATTTTGACGTTCCGAGGGTATGGGTTTATTGGAAACTGCGTGGAGATCACAACTCACCGCTTCGCCGTGACTACGATGTTTTTCGGCGAAATTCCATCGTTTCGACCTCCGAAACGGCAATTTTGCTATTTTAGGAAACTTTTGTTTTGCTTATAACTTTCATTAGGAATTTCCGTTTTTATTGCCGTTTGCAGCTTTTGTTTCAATTTTTCATCTAGTTTTCAGTTTAGGGCTTTTTGGACTTTTTACTATTTTCGGTAAATTATAGGGTTTCGCTATTTAAGCGATCTTTTGGGTGTAATTCGTAGTCATTGCTGAAATAAAAGAATTTTTGAACTTTGGCTTAAGTTCTGACCTAGATCGAGTTGTTCGTGGATTCGTTCAACTGGTTTAGAAGATCTCCGCCGCAACAGTTGGTATCAAGTTGAGCCAGGCAGAATTTGCACACAACCATGCTGTTAATCGAAGTACCGGGTTTAGTCATTTTGTCGTGTATTCAAGACTACCTCGGGGTCCTCTTGATCTCTGTTACGGTGCCAAGTAAGACTAGATGGCATGGCAAGGCGAAGACTTTGTTAGTGGGCTGCAAGAGATTCATCAATCTGTTAAAGATAACTTGCAGATGGCTGCTGACAAGTACAAACAATATGCAGATCGGAAGAAGCGTCACGTGGAGTTTGAAGTGGGTGACTTTGTGTGGGCAGTTCTCACTAAAGATCGGTTCTCTGCGGGTGATTACAACGAATTGTCAGTTCGGAAGATCGGTCCTGTGGAGGTTCTTGAGAAAATTAATCCTAATGCTTACAGATTGAAGTTGCCAAGTCACATTCGCACGGCTGATGTATTTAATGTCAAGCATCTTGTTCCATATTATGGGGATACGTCACATAATGACAATTCGAGGGCGAATTTTGTCCACCATGGGGAGAATAATGAAGTCCAAGAATTAGCTTGTAAATTCTTGTAAAAATATGAATGAAAGATTTGAGAGGATGGCATTTTAGTAATTTCCGCAAATGACGAAGTTTGGGCGTTTGAATTTTGGCGTTCCGTGGGTATGGGTTTATTGAAAACGACATGGTGATCACAACTCACCGCTTTGCTGTGACTACGACGTTTTTCGGCGAAATTCCATTGTTTCGACCTCCGAAACGGAAATTTTGCTATTTTAGGAAACTTTTGTTTTGCTTATAACTTTCATTAGGAATTTCCGTTTTTATTGCCGTTTGCGGAGTTTATTTCTATTTTTCATCTAGTTTTCAGTTTAGGACTTTTTGGACTTTTTACTATTTTAGGTAAATTTTAGGGTTTCGCTATTTAAGCGATCTTTTGGGTGTAATTCATAGTTTTTGCTGAGATAAAAGAATTTTTGAACTTTGGCTTAAGTTCTGACCTAGATCGAGTTGTTCGTGGATTCGTTCAATCTGGTTTAGAAGATCTCCGATGCGTCAGTTGGTATTAAGTTGAGCCGTGCAGAATTTGCACACAACCATGCTGTTAATCGAAGTAGCGGGTTTAGTCCTTTTCAGATCGTGTATTCAGTACTACCTCGGGGTCCTCTTGATCTGTTACCAGTGCCAAGTAAGACTAGATGGCATGGCAAGGCAGAAGACTTTGTTAGTGGGCTGCAAGAGATTCATCAATGTCAAAGATAACTTGCGATGGTCACGACAAGTACAAACAATATGCAGATGGGAAGAAGCGTCACGTGGAGTTTGAAGTGGGTGACTTTGTGTGGGCAGTTCTCACTAAAGATCGGTTCTCTATAGGTGATTACAACGAATTGTCAGTTCGGAAGATTGGTTTTGTGGAGGTTCTTGAGAAAATTAATCATAATGCTTACAGATTGAAGTTGTCAAGTCACATTCGCACGGTGATGTATTTAATGTCAAGCATCTTGTTCCATATTATGGGGATACGTCTCGATGATGACAAGTCGAGGGCTTAATTTTGTCCACCATGGGGAGAATGATGAAGTCCACGAATTAGCTTGTAAATTCTTGGAAAAATATGATGGAAAGATTTGAGAGGATGACATTTTAGTAATTTCCGCAAATGACGAAGTTTGGGCGTTTGAATTTTGGCGTTCGTAGGGTATGGGTTTATTGAAAATGGCGTGGAGATCACAACTCACCGCTTCGCCATGACTACGACGTTTTTCGGCGAAATTCCATCGATTCGACCTCCGAAACGGAAATTTTGCTATTTTAGGAAACTTTGTTTTGCTTATAACTTTCATTAGGAATTTCCGTTTTTATTGCCGTTTGCGGTGTTTGTTTCTATTTTTCATCTAGTTTTCAGTTTAGGACTTTTGGGACTTTTTACTATTTTCAGTAAATTTTAGGGTTTTCTCTATTTAAGCGATCTTTTGGGTGTAATTCATAGTTTTTGTTGAGATAAATTTTTTTTTGAACTTTGGCTTAAGTTCTGACCTAGATCGAGTTGTTCGTGGATTCGTTCAACTGGTTTAGAAGATCTCCGATGCGTCAGTTGGTATTAAGTTGAGCCGGGCAGGATTTGCACACAACCATGCTGTTAATCGAAGTAGCAGGTTTAGTCCTTTTCAGATCGTGTATTCAGTACTACCTCGGGGTCCTCTTGATCTGTTACCAGTGCCAAGTAAGACTAGATGGCATGGTAAGGCAGAAGACTTTGTTAGTGGGCTGCAAGAGATTCATCAATCTGTAAAAGATAACTTGCAGATGGCTGCTGACAAGTACAAACAATATGCAGATCGGAAGAAGCGTCACGTGGAGTTTGAAGTGGGTGACTTTGTGTGGGCAGTTCTCACTAAAGATCAGTTCTCTGTGGGTGATTACAACGAATTGTCAGTTCGGAAGATTGGTCCTGTGGAGGTTCTTGAGAAAATTAATCCTAATGCTTACAGATTGAAGTTGTTAAGTCACATTCGCACGGCTGATGTATTTAATGTCAAGCATCTATTTCCATATTATGGGGATACGTCAGATGATGACAAGTCGAGGGCGAATTTTGTCCACCATGGGGAGAATGATGAAGTCCAAGAATTAGCTTGTAAATTCTTGGAAAAATATGATGGAAAGATTTGAGAGGATGGCATTTTAGTAATTTTCGCAAATGACGAAGTTTGGGCGTTTGAATTTTGGCGTTCCGAGGGTATGGGTTTATTGGAAACGGCGTGGAGATCACAACTCACCGCTTCGCCGTGACTACGACGTTTTTCGGCGAAATTCCATCGTTTCGACCTCCAGAACGGTAATTTTGCTATTTTAGTAAACTTTTGTTTTGCTTTTAGCTTTCATTTGGAATTTCCGTTTTTATTGCCGTTTGCGGCGTTTGTTTCAATTTTTCATCTAGTTTTCAGTTTAGGGCTTTTTGGACTTTTTACTATTTTCGGTAAATTTTAGGGTTTCGCTATTTAAGCTATCTTTTGGGTGTAATTCGTAGTTTTTGCTGAAATAAAAGAATTTTTAAACTTTGGCTTAAGTTCTGACCTATATCGAGTTGTTCGTGGATTCGTTCAATTGGTATAGAAGATCTCCGCTGCGACAGTTGGTATCAAGTTTAGCCATGCAGAATTTGCACACAACCATGCTGTTAATCGAAGTACCGGGTTTAGTCCTTTTCAGGTCGTGTATTCAGTACTACCTCGGGGTCCTCTTGATTTTTTACCAGTGCCAAGTAAGACTAGATGGCATGGCAAGGCATTAGACTTTGTTAGTGGGCTGCAAGAGATTCATCAATCTGTCAAAGATAACCTGCAGAAGGCTGCTGACAAGTACAAACAATATGCAGATCGGAAGAAGCGTCACGTGGAGTTTGAAGTGGGTGACTTTGTGTGGGCAGTTCTCACTAAAGATCGGTTCTATGTGGGTGATTACAACAAATTGTCAGTTTGGAAGATTGGTCCTGTAGAGGTTCTTGAGAAAATTAATCCTAATGCTTACAGATTGAAGTTGCCAAGTCACATTCGCATGGCTGATGTATTTAATGTCAAGCATCTTGTTCCATATTATTGGGATACGTCTGATGATGACAATTCGAAGGCGAATTTTGTCCACCATGAGGAGAATGATGAAGTCCAAGAATTAGCTTGTAAATTCTTGGAAAAATATGATGGAAAGATTTGAGAGGATGGCATTTTAGTAATTTCCGCAAATGACGAAGTTTGGGCGTTTGAATTTTGGCGTTCCGAGGGTAATGGTTTATTGGAAACGGCGTGGAGATCACAACTCACCGCTTCGCCGTGACTACGACGTTTTTCGGCGAAATTCCATCGTTTCGACCTCCGAAACGGCAATTTTGCTATTTTAGGAAACTTTTGTTTTGCTTATAACTTTCATTAGGAATTTTCGTTTTTATTGCCGTTTACGGCGTTTGTTTCTATTTTTCATCTAGTTTTCGATTTAGGACTTTTTGGACTTTTTACTATTTTCGGTAAATTTTAGGGTTTCGCTATTTAAGCGATCTTTTGGGTGTAATTCGTAGTTTTTGCTTTGAGATAAAAGAATTTTTCAACTTTGGTTTAAGTTCGACCTAGATCGAGTTGTTCGTGGATCCGTTCAACTGGTTTAGAAGATCTCCGATGCGTCGGTTGGTATCAAGTTGAGCTGGCGTAATTTGCACACAACCATGCCGTTAATCGAAGTAGCGGGTTTAGTCCTTTTCAGATCGTGTATTCGTACTACCTCGGGGTCCCTCGATCTGCTACGGTGCCAAGTAAGACTAGATGGCATGGCAAGGCAGAAGACTTTGTTAGTCGGCTGCAAGAGATTCATCAATCTGTCAAAGATAACTTGCAGAAGGCTGCAAACAAGTACAAACAATATGCAGATCGGAAGAAGCGTCACGTGGAGTTTGAAGTGGTTGACTTTGTGTGGGAAGTTCTCACTAAAGATCGGTTCTCTGTTGGTGATTACAACAAATTGTCAGTTCGGAAGATTGGTCCTGTGGAGGTTCTTGAGAAAATTAATCCTAATGCTTACATATTGAAGTTGCCAAGTCACATTCGCACGGCAGATGTATTTAATGTCAAGCATCTTGTTCTATATTATGGTGATACGTCTGATGATAACAATTCGAGGGCGAATTTTGTCCACCATGGGGAGAATGATGAAGTCCAAGAATAATCTTGTAAATTATTGGAAAAATATGATGGAAAGATTTGAGAAGATGGCATTTTAGTAATTTCCGCAAATGACGAAGTTTGGGCGTTTGAATTTTGGCGTTCAGAGGGTATGGGTTTATTGAAAATGGCGTGGAGATCACAACTCACCGCTTCGCCATGACTACGACGTTTTTCGGCGAAATTCCATCGTTTCGACCTCCGAAACGGCAATTTTGCTATTTTGGGAAACTTTTGTTTTGCTTATAACTTTCATTAGGAATTTCCGTTTTTATTGCCGTTTGCGGCGTTTGTTTCAATTTTTATCTAGTTTTCAGTTTAGAGCTTTTTGGACTTTTTACTATTTTCGGTAAATTTTAGGGTTTCGCTATTTAAGCGATCTTTTGGGTGTAATTCGTAGTTTTTTTTGAAATAAAAGAATTTTTGAACTTTGGCTTAAGTTCTAACCTAGATCGAGTTGTTCGTGGATTCGTTCATCTGGTTTAGAAGATCTCCGCCGCAACAGTTGGTATCAAGTTGAGCTGCGTAATTTGCATACAACCTTAGCGTTAATCGAAGTAGTGGGTTTAGTCCTTTTCGTGGTCGTGTATTCAAGTACTACCTCGGGGTCCTCTTGATCTGTTACGGTGCCAAGTAAGACTAGATGGCATGGCAAGGCGAGAAGACTTTGTTAGTGGGGTGCAGAGATTCATCAATCATGTCAAAGATAACTTGCGAAGGTCACGACAAGTACAAACAATATGCAGATCGGAAGAAGCGTCACGTGGAGTTTGAAGTGGGTGACTTTGTGTGGGCAGTTCTCACTAAAGATCGGTTCTATGTGGGTGATTACAACAAATTGACAGTTTGGAAGATTGGTCCTGTGGAGGTTCTTGAGAAAATTAATCCTAATGCTTACGATTGAAGTCGCAAGTCACATTCGCACGGTGATGTATTTAATGTCAAGCATCTTGTTCCATATTATGGGGATACGTCTGATGATGACAATTCGAGGACGAATTTTGTCCACCATGGGGAGAATGATGAAGTCCAAGAATTAGCTTGTAAATTCTTGGAAAAATATGATGGAAAGATTTGAGAGGATGACATTTTAGTAATTTCCGCAAATGACGAAGTTTGGGCGTTTGAATTTTGGCGTTCCGAGGGTATGGGTTTATTGGAAACGGCGTGGAGATCACAACTCACCGCTTCGTCGTGACTACGACGTTTTTCGGCGAAATTCCATCGTTTCGACCTCCGAAACGGCAATTTTGCTATTTTAGGAAACTTTTTTTTTGCTTATAACTTTCATTAGGAATTTTCGTTTTTATTGCCGTTTGCGGCGTTTGTTTCTATTTTACATCTAGTTTTCAGTTTAGGACTTTTTGGACTTTTTACTATTTTTGGTAAATTTTAGGGTTTCGCTATTTAAGCGATCTTTTGGGTGTAATTCGTAGTTTTTGCTGAGATAAAAGAATTTTTCAACTTTGGCTTAAGTTCTGACCTAGATCGAGTTGTTCGTGGATTCGTTCAACTGGTTTAGAAGATCTCCGATGCGTCGAGTTGGTATTAAGTTGAGTAGGCGCGGGTAATTTGCACACAACCATGCTGTTAATCGAAGTAGCGGGTTTAGTCCTTTTCAGATCGTGTATTCAGTACTACCTCGGGGTCCTCTTGATCTGTTACCAGTGCCAAGTAAGACTAGATGGCATGGCAAGGCAGAAGACTTTGTTAGTGGGCTGCAAGAGATTCATCAATCCGTCAAAGATAACTTGCAGATGGCTGATGACAAGTACAAACAATATGCAGATGGGAAGAAGCGTCACGTGGAGTTTGAAGTGGGTGACTTTTTGTGGGCAGTTCTCACTAAAGATCGGTTCTCTATGGGTGATTACAACGAATTGTCAGTTCGGAAGATTGGTCCTGTGGAGGTTCTTGGGAAAATTAATCCTAATGCTTACAGATTGAAGTTGTCAAGTCACATTCGCACGGCTGATGTATTTAATGTCAAACATCTTGTTCCATATTATGGGGATACGTCTGATGATAACAAGTCGAGGGCGAATTTTGTCCACCATGGGGAGAATGATGAAGTCCAAGAATTAGCTTGTAAATTCTTGGAAAAATATGATTGAAAGATTTGAGAGGATGTCATTTTAGTAATTTCCGCAAATGACGAAGTTTGGGCGTTTGAATTTTGGCGTTCCGAGGGTATGGGTTTATTGGAAACGGCGTGGAGATCACAACTCACCGCTTCGCCGTGACTACGACGTTTTTCGGCGAAATTCCATCGTTTCGACCTCCGGAACGGCAATTTTGCTATTTTGGGAAACTTTTGTTTTGCTTATAACTTTCATTAGGAATTTCCGTTTTTATTGCCGTTTGCGGCGTTTGTTTCAATTTTTCATCTAGTTTTCAGTATTAGGTTTTTTGAACTTTTTACTATTTTTGGTAAATTTTAGGGTTTCGCTATTTAAGCGATCTTTTGGGTGTAATTCGTAGTTTTAGCTGAAATAAAAGAATTTTTGAACTTTGGCTTAAGTTCTGACCTAGATCGAGTTGTTCGTGGATTCGTTCAATTGGTATAAAAGATCTCCGCTGCGACAGTTGGTATCAAGTTTAGCCAGGCAGAATTTGCACACAACCATGCTGTTAATCGAAGCACGGGTTTAGTCATTTTCAGGTCGTGTATTCAGTACTACCTCGGGGTCCTCTTGATCTGTTACCAGTGCCAAGTAAGACTAGATGACATGGCAAGGCAGAAGACTTTGTTAGTGGGCCGCAAGAGATTCATCAATCTGTTAAAGATAACTTGCAGATGGCTGCTGACAAGTACAAACGATATGCAGATCGGAAGAAGCGTCACGTGGAGTTTGAAGTGGGTGACTTTGTGTGGGCAGTTCTCACTAAAGATCGGTTCTATGTGGGTGATTACAACAAATTGTCAGTTCGGAAGATTGGTCCTGTGGAGGTTCTTGAGAAAATTAATCCTAATTCTTACAGATTGAAGTTGCCAAGTCACATTCGCATGGCTGATGTATTTAATGTCAAGCATCTTGTTCCATATTATGGGGATACGTCTGATGATGACAATTCGAGGGCGAATTTTGTCCACCATGAGGAGAATGATGAAGTCCAAGAATTAGCTTGTAAATTCTTGGAAAAATATGATGGAAAGATTTGAGAGGATGGCATTTTAGTAATTTCCGCAAATGACGAAGTTTGGGCGTTTTAATTTTGGCGTTCCGAGGGTATGGGTTTATTGGAAACGGCGTGGAGATCACAACTAACCGCTTCGCCGTGACTACGACGTTTTTCGGCGAAATTCCATCGTTTCGACCTCCGAAACGGCAATTTTGCTATTTTAGGAAACTTTTGTTTTGCTTATAACTTTCATTAGGAATTTTCGTTTTTATTGCCGTTTGCGGCGTTTGTTTCTATTTTTCATCTAGTTTTCAGTTTAGGACTTTTTGGACTTTTTACTATTTTCGGTAAATTTTAGGGTTTCGCTATTTAAGCGATCTTTTGGGTGTAATTCGTAGTTTTTGCTGAGATAAAAGAATTTTTCAACTTTGGCTTAAGTTCTGACCTAGATCGAGTTGTTCGTGGATCCGTTCAACTGGTTTAGAAGATCTCCGATGCGTCAGTTGGTATCAAGTTGAGCCAGGCAGAATTTGCACACAACCATGCTGTTAATCGAAGTATCGGGTTTAGTCCTTTTAAGGTTGTGTATTCAAGATACTACCTCTGGGTCCTCTTGATACATTACGGTGCCAAGTAAGACTAGATGGCATGGCAAGGCGAGAAGACTTTGTTAGTGGGTCGCAAGAGATTCATCAATCAGAAAGATAACTGCAGATGCGGATGGTGTGCGACAAGTACAAACAATATGCAGATCGGAAGAAGCGTCACGTGGAGTTTGAAGTGGGTGACTTTGTGTTGGCAGTTCTCACTAAAGATCGGTTCTCATGGGTGATTACAACGAATTGTCAGTTCGGAAGATTGGTCCTATGGAGGTTTTTGTTAAAATTAATCCTAATGCTTACAGATTGAAGTTGTTAAGTCACATTCGCACGGCTGATGTATTTAATGTCAAGCATCTTGTTCCATATTATGGGGATACGTCTCGATGATAACAAGTCGAGGCGCTTAATTTTGTCCACCATGGGGAGAATGATGAAGTCCAAGAATTAGCTTGTAAATTCTTGGAAAAATATGATTGAAAGATTTGAGAGGATGGCATTTTAGTAATTTCCGCAAATGACGAAATTTGGGCGTTTGAATTTTGGCGTTCCGAGGGTATGGGTTTATTGGAAACGGCGTGGAGATCACAACTCACCGCTTCGCCGTGACTACGACGTTTTTCGGCGAAATTCCATCGTTTCGACCTCCGAAACGGCAATTTTGCTATTTTAGGAAACTTTTGTTTTGCTTATAACTTTCATTAGGAATTTTCGTTTTTATTGCCGTTTGCGGCGTTTGTTTCTATTTTTCATCTAGTTTTCGTTTAGGACTTTTTGGACTTTTTACTATTTTCGGTAAATTTTAGGGTTTCGCTATTTAAGCGATCTTTTGGGTGTAATTCGTAGTTTTTTCTTTGAGATAAAAGAATTTTTCAACTTTGGCTTAAGTTCGACCTAGATCGAGTTGTTCGTGGATCCGTTCAAGCTGGTTTAGAAGATCTCCGATGCGTCGATTGGTATCAAGTTGAGCCAGCGGAATTTGCACACAACCATCTTTGTTAATCGAAGTATCGGGTTTAGTCCTTTTAAGGTTGTGTATTCAAGTACTACCTCGGGGTCCTCTTGATTTACACGGTGCCAAGTAAGACTAGATGGCATGGCAAGGCGAAGACTTTGTTAGTGGGTCGCAAGAGATTCATCAATCGTAAAAGATAACTTGCGATGGTGCACGACAAGTACAAACAATATGCAGATCGGAAGAAGCGTCACGTGGAGTTTGAAGTGGGTGACTTTGTGTTGGCAGTTCTCACTAAAGATCGGTTCTCTATGGGTGATTACAACGAATTGTCAGTTCGGAAGATTGGTCCTATGGAGGTTTTTGTTAAAATTAATCCTAATGCTTACAGATTGAAGTTGTTAAGTCACATTCGCACGGCTGATGTATTTAATGTCAAGCATCTTGTTCCATATTATGGGGATACGTCTGATGATAACAAGTCGAGGGCGAATTTTGTCCACCATGGGGAGAATGATGAAGTCCAAGAATTAGCTTGTAAATTCTTGGAAAAATATGATTGAAAGATTTGAGAGGATGGCATTTTAGTAATTTCCGCAAATGACGAAATTTGGGCGTTTGAATTTTGGCGTTCCGAGGGTATGGGTTTATTGGAAACGGCGTGGAGATCACAACTCACCGCTTCGCCGTGACTACGACGTTTTTCGGCGAAATTCCATCGTTTCGACCTCCGAAACGGCAATTTTGCTATTTTAGGAAACTTTTGTTTTGCTTATAACTTTCATTAGGAATTTCCGTTTTTATTGCCGTTTGCGGCGTTTGTTTCAATTTTTCATCTAGTTTTCAGTTTAGGGCTTTTTGGACTTTTTACTTTTTTCGGTAAATTTTAGGGTTTCGCTATTTAAGCTATCTTTTGGGTGTAATTCGTAGTTTTTGCTGAAATAAAAGAATTTTTAAACTTTGGCTTAAGTTCTGACCTATATCGAGTTGTTCGTGGATTCGTTCAATTGGTATAGAAGATCTCCGCTGCGACAGTTGGTATCAAGTTTAGCCATGCGTAATTTGCACACAACCATGTCTTTGTTAATCGAAAGTACGGGTTTAGTCCTTTTCAGTCGTGTATTCAAGTACTACCTCGGGGTCCTCTTGATTTTTTACCAAAGTGCCAAGTAAGACTAGATGGCATGGCAAGGCATTAGACTTTGTTAGTGGGTGCAAGAGATTCATCAATCATGTCAAAGATAACCGAAGTAAGGCGTGGCGACAAGTACAAACAATATGCGAGATCGGAAGAAGCGTCACGTGGAGTTTGAAGTGGGTGACTTTGTGTGGGCAGTTCTCACTAAAGATCGGTTCTATGTGGGTGATTACAACAAATTGTCAGTTTGGAAGATTGGTCCTGTAGAGGTTCTTGAGAAAATTAATCCTAATGCTTACAGATTGAAGTTGCCAAGTCACATTCGCATGGCTGATGTATTTAATGTCAAGCATCTTGTTCCATATTATTGGGATACGTCTGATGATGACAATTCGAGGGCGAATTTTGTCCACCATGAGGAGAATGATGAAGTCCAAGAATTAGCTTGTAAATTCTTGGAAAAATATGATGGAAAGATTTGAGAGGATGGCATTTTAGTAATTTCGCAAATGACGAAGTTTGGGCGTTTGAATTTTGGCGTCCGAGGGTATGGGTTTATTGGAAACGGCGTGGAGATCACAACTCACCGCTTCGCCGTGACTACGACGTTTTTCGGCGAAATTCCATCGTTTCGACCTCCGAAACGGCAATTTTGCTATTTTAGGAAACTTTTGTTTTGCTTATAACTTTCATTAGGAATTTTCGTTTTTATTGCCGTTTACGGCGTTTGTTTCTATTTTTCATCTAGTTTTCAGTTTAGGACTTTTTGGACTTTTTACTATTTTCGGTAAATTTTAGGGTTTCGCTATTTAAGCGATCTTTTGGGTGTAATTCGTAGTTTTTGCTTGAGATAAAAGAATTTTTCAACTTTGGTTTAAGTTCGACCTAGATCGAGTTGTTCGTGGATCCGTTCAATCTGGTTTAGAAGATCTCCGATGCGTCGATTGGTATCAAGTTGAGCCAGCAGAATTTGCACACAACCATGCGTTAATCGAAGTAAGCGGGTTTAGTCCTTTTCGGATCGTGTATTCAAGTACTACCTCGGGGTCCTCTTGATCTCGCTACGGTGCCAAGTAAGACTAGATGGCATGGCAAGGCGAAGACTTTGTTAGTGGGCTGCAAGAGATTCATCAATCTGTCAAAGATAACTTGCAGAAGGCAGCAAACAAGTACAAACAATATGCAGATCGGAAGAAGCGTCACGTGGAGTTTGAAGTGGTTGACTTTGTGTGGGAAGTTCTCACTAAAGATCGGTTCTCTGTTGGTGATTACAACAAATTGTCAGTTCGGAAGATCGGTCCTGTGGAGGTTCTTGAGAAAATTAATCCTAATGCTTACATATTGAAGTTGCCAAGTCACATTCGCACGGCAGATGTATTTAATGTCAAGCATCTTGTTCTATATTATGGTGATACGTCTGATGATAACAATTCGAGGGCGAATTTTGTCCACCATGGGGAGAATGATGAAGTCCAAGAATAATCTTGTAAATTATTGGAAAAATATGATGGAAAGATTTGAGAAGATGGCATTTTAGTAATTTCCGCAAATGACGAAGTTTGGGCGTTTGAATTTTGGCGTTCAGAGGGTATGGGTTTATTGAAAATGGCGTGGAGATCACAACTCACCGCTTCGCCATGACTACGACGTTTTTCGGCGAAATTCCATCGTTTCGACCTCCGAAACGGCAATTTTGCTATTTTGGGAAACTTTTGTTTTGCTTATAACTTTCATTAGGAATTTCCGTTTTTATTGCCGTTTGCGGCGTTTGTTTCAATTTTTATCTAGTTTTCAGTTTAGAGCTTTTTGGACTTTTTACTATTTTCGGTAAATTTTAGGGTTTCGCTATTTAAGCGATCTTTTGGGTGTAATTCGTAGTTTTTGCTAAAATAAAAGAATTTTTGAACTTTGGCTTAAGTTCTAACCTAGATCGAGTTGTTCGTGGATTCGTTCATCTGGTTTAGAAGATCTCCGCCGCAACATGCAGTTGGTATCAAGTTGAGCGAGGCGAGAATTTGCATACAACCTTCACGTTAATCGAAGTAGTGGGTTTAGTCCTTTTCAGGTCGTGTATTCAGTACTACCTCGGGGTCCTCTTGATCTGTTACCAGTGCCAAGTAAGACTAGATGGCATGGCAAGGCAAAAGACTTTGTTAGTGGGCTGCAAGAGATTCATCAATCTGTCAAAGATAACTTGCGGAAAAGGCGTCACGACAAGTACAAACAATATGCAGATCGGAAGAAGCGTCACGTGGAGTTTGAAGTGGGTGACTTTGTGTGGGCAGTTCTCACTAAAGATCGGTTCTATGTGGGTGATTACAACAAATTGACAGTTTGGAAGATTGGTCCTGTGGAGGTTCTTGAGAAAATTAATCCTAATGCTTACAGATTGAAGTCGCCAAGTCACATTCGCACGGCTGATGTATTTAATGTCAAGCATCTTGTTCCATATTATGGGGATACGTCTGATGATGACAATTCGAGGACGAATTTTGTCCACCATGGGGAGAATGATGAAGTCCAAGAATTAGCTTGTAAATTCTTGGAAAAATATGATGGAAAGATTTGAGAGGATGACATTTTAGTAATTTCCGCAAATGACGAAGTTTGGGCGTTTGAATTTTGGCGTTCCGAGGGTATGGGTTTATTGGAAACGGCGTGGAGATCACAACTCACCGCTTCGCCGTGACTACGACGTTTTTCGGCGAAATTCCATCGTTTCGACCTCCGAAACGGCAATTTTGCTATTTTAGGAAACTTTTTTTTTGCTTATAACTTTCATTAGGAATTTTCGTTTTTATTGCCGTTTGCGGCGTTTGTTTCTATTTTACATCTAGTTTTCAGTTTAGGACTTTTTGGACTTTTTACTATTTTTGGTAAATTTTAGGGTTTCGCTATTTAAGCGATCTTTTGGGTGTAATTCGTAGTTTTTGCTGAGATAAAAGAATTTTTCAACTTTGGCTTAAGTTCTGACCTAGATCGAGTTGTTCGTGGATTCGTTCAACTGGTTTAGAAGATCTCCGATGCGTCAGTTGGTATTAAGTTGAGCCGGGCAGAATTTGCACACAACCATGCCGTTAATCGAAGTAGCGGGTTTAGTCCTTTTCAGATCGTGTATTCAAGTACTACCTCGGGGTCCTCTTGATCTGTTACCGGTGCCAAGTAGACTAGATGGCATGGCAAGGCAGAAGACTTTGTTAGTGGGCTGCAAGAGATTCATCAATCTGTCAAAGATAACTTGCAGATGGCTGCTGACAAGTACAAACATTATGCAGATGGGAAGAAGCGTCACGTGGAGTTTGAAGTGGGTGACTTTGTGTGGGCAGTTCTCACTAAAGATCGGTTCTCTATGGGTGATTACAACGAATTGTCAGTTCGGAAGATTGGTCCTGTGGAGGTTCTTGGGAAAATTAATCCTAATGCTTACAGATTGAAGTTGTCAAGTCACATTCGCACGGCTGATGTATTTAATGTCAAGCATCTTGTTCCATATTATGGGGATACGTCTAATGATGACAAGTCGAGGGCGAATTTTGTCCACCATGGGGAGAATGATGAAGTCCAAGAATTAGCTTGTAAATTCTTGGAAAAATATGATGGAAAGATTTGAGAGGATGACATTTTAGTAATTTCCGCAAATGACGAAGTTTGGGCGTTTGAATTTTGGCGTTCAGAGGGTATGGGTTTATTGAAAATGGCGTGGAGATCACAACTCACCGCTTCGCCATGACTACGACGTTTTTCGGCGAAATTCCATCGTTTCGACCTCCGAAACGGAAATTTTGCTATTTTAGGAAACTTTTGTTTTGCTTATAACTTTCATTAGGAATTTCCGTTTTTATTGCCGTTTCCGGCGTTTGTTTCTATTTTTCATCTAGTTTTCAGTTTATGACTTTTTGGACTTTTTACTATTT
Source organism: Stephania yunnanensis (assembly GCA_039657365.1). Classification (NCBI taxonomy): domain Eukaryota; kingdom Viridiplantae; phylum Streptophyta; class Magnoliopsida; order Ranunculales; family Menispermaceae; genus Stephania; species Stephania yunnanensis. The sequence goes on along the minus strand of CM077589.1, from coordinate 52,962,666 downwards.
TCAGTAAATTTTAGGGTTTCGCTATTTAAGCGATCTTTTGGGTGTAATTCATAGTTTTTGCTGAGATAAAAGAATTTTTGAACTTTGGCTTAAGTTCTGACCTAGATCGAGTTGTTCGTGGATTCGTTCAACTGGTTTAGAAGATCTCCGATGCGTCAGTTGGTATTAAGTTGAGCCGGGCAGAATTTGCACACAACCATGCTGTTAATCGAAGTAGCAGGTTTAGTCCTTTTCAGATCGTGTATTCAGTACTACCTCGGGGTCCTCTTGATCTTTTACCAGTGCCAAGTAAGACTCGATGGCATGGCAAGGCAGAAGACTTTGTTAGTGAGCTGCAAGAGATTCATCAATCTGTAAAAGATAACTTGTAGATGGCTGCTGACAAGTACAAACAATATACAGATCGGAAGAAGCGTCACGTGGAGTTTGAAGTGGGTGACTTTGTGTGGGCAGTTCTCACTAAAGATCAGTTCTCTGGGGGTGATTACAACGAATTGTCAGTTCGGAAGATTGGTCCTGTGGAGGTTCTTGAGAAAATTAATCCTAATGCTTACAGATTGAAGTTGTTAAGTCACATTCGCACGGCTGATGTATTTAATGTCAAGCATCTATTTCCATATTATGGGGATACGTCAGATGATGACAAGTCGAGGGCGAATTTTTTCCACCATGGGGAGAATGATGAAGTCCAAGAATTAGCTTGTAAATTCTTGGAAAAATATGATGGGAAGATTTGAGAGGATGGCATTTTAGTAATTTCCGCAAATGACGAAGTTTGGGCGTTTGAATTTTGGCGTTCCGAGGGTATGGGTTTATTGGAAACGTTGTGGAGATCACAACTCACCGCTTCGCCGTGACTACGACGTTTTTCGGCGAAATTCCATCGTTTCGACCTCCGAAACGGATATTTTGCTATTTTAGGAAACTTTTGTTTTGCTTATAACTTTCGTTAGGAATTTTCGTTTTTATTGCCTTTTGCGGCGTTTGTTTCAATTTTTCATCTAGTTTTCAGTTTAGGGCTTTTTGGACTTTTTACTATTTTCGGTAAATTATAGGGTTTCGCTATTTAAGCGATCTTTGGCTTCAGTTCTGACCTAGATCAAGTTGTTCGTGGATTCGTTCAACTGGTTTAGAAGATCTCCGCTGCAACAGTTGGTATCAAGTTGAGCCAGGCTGAATTTGCACACAACCTTGCGGTTAATCGAAGTAGCGGGTTTAGTCCTTTTCAGGTCGTGTATTCAGTACTACTCGGGGTCTCTTGATCTGCTACTAAAGTGCCAAGTAAGACTAGATGGCATGGCAAGGCAGAAGACTTTGTTAGTGGGCTGCAAGAGATTCATCAATCTGTCAAAGATAACTTGCAGAAGGCTGTTGACAAGTACAAACAATATGCAGATCGAAAGAAGCGTCACGTGGAGTTTGAAGTGGGTGACTTTGTGTGGGCAGTTCTCACTAAAGATCGGTTCTATGCGAGTGATTACAACAAATTGTCAGTTCGGAAGATTGGTCCTGTGGAAGTTCTTGAGAAAATTAATCCTAATGCTTACAGATTGAAGTTGCCAAGTCACATTCGCACGGCTGATGTATTTAATGTCAAGCATCTTGTTCCATATTATGGGGATACGTCGATGATGACAATTCGACGGCAATTTTGTCCACCACTGGGGAGAATGATGAAGTCCAAGAATTAGCTTGTAAATTCTTGTAAAAATATGATGGAAAGATTTGAGAGGATGACATTTTAGTAATTTCGCAAATGACGAAGTTTGGGCGTTTGAATTTTGGCGTTCGAGGGTATGGGTTTATTGAAAACGACGTGGTGATCACAACTCGCTCGCGCATTTGTGACTACGACGTTTTTCGGCGAAATTCCATCGTTTCGACCTCCGAAACGGAAATTTTGCTATTTTAGGAAACTTTTGTTTTGCTTATAACTTTCATTAGGAATTTCTGTTTTTATTGACGTTTGCGGCGTTTGTTTCTATTTTTCATCTAGTTTTCAGTTTAGGACTTTTCGGACTTTTTACTATTTTCAGTAAATTTTAGGGTTTCGCTATTTAAGCGATCTTTTGGGTGTAATTCGTAGTTTTTGCTGAAATAAAAGAATTTTTGAACTTTGGCTTAAGTTCTGACCTAGATCGAGTTGTTCGTGGATTCGTTCAGCTGGTTTAGAAGATCTCCGCTGCAATAGTTGGTATCAAGTTGAGCCAGGCAGAATTTGCACACAACATTGCTGTTAATCGAAGTAGCGGGTTTAGTCCTTTTCAGGTCGTGTATTCAGTACTACCTCGGGGTCCTCTTGATCTGTTACCAGTGCCAAGTAAGACTAGATGGCATGGCAAGGCAGAAGACTTTGTTAGTGGGCTGCAAGAGATTCATCAATCTGTCAAAGATAACTTGCGAAAGGTCACGACAAGTACAAACAATTTGCAGATCGGAAGAAGCGTCACGTGGAGTTTGAAGTGGGTGACTTTGTGTGGGCAGTTCTCACTAAATATCGGTTCTATGTGAGTGATTACAACAAATTGTCAGTTCGGAAGATTGGTCCTGTGGATGTTCTTGAGAAAATTAATCCTAATGCTTACAGATTGAAGTTGCCAAGTCACATTCGCACGGCTGATGTATTTAATGTCAAGCATCTTGTTCCATATTATGGGGATACGTCGATGATGAAAACTCGAGGGCTTAATTTTGTCCACCATGGGGAGAATGATGAAGTCCAAGAATTAGCTTGTAAATTCTTGGAAAAATATGATGGAAAGATTTGAGAGGATGGCATTTTAGTAATTTCCGCAAATGACGAAGTTTGGGCGTTTGAATTTTGACGTTCCGAGGGTATGGGTTTATTGGAAACGGCGTGGAGATCACAACTCACCGCTTCGCCGTGACTACAACGTTTTTCGGCGAAATTCCATCGTTTCGACCTCCGAAACGGCAATTTTGCTATTTTAGGAAACTTTCGTTTTGCTTATAACTTTCATTAGGAATTTCCGTTTTTATTGCCGTTTATGGCGTTTGTTTCTATTTTTCATCTAGTTTTCAGTTTAGGACTTTTTGGACTTTTTACTATTTTTGGTAAATTTTAGGGTTTCGCTATTTAAGCGATCTTTTGGGTGTAATTCGTAGTTTTTGCTGAGATAAAAGAATTTTTCAACTTTGGCTTAAGTTCTAACTTAGATCGAGTTGTTCGTGGATTCGTTCAACTGGTTTAGAAGATCTCCGATGCGTGAATTGGTATCAAGTTGAGCCAGGCAGAATTTGCACACGACCATGCTGTTAATCGAAGTACCGGGTTTAGTCATTTTAAGTTCGTGTATTCAGTACTACCTCGGGGTCTTCTTGATCTGTTACCAGTGCCAAGTAAGACTAGATGGCATGGCAAGGCAGAAGACTTTGTTAGTGGGCTGCAAGAGATTCATCAATCTGTTAAAGATAACTTGAGATGGATGGTCTGCCGACAAGTACAAACAATATGCGAGATCGGAAGAAGCGTCACGTGGAGTTTGAAGTGGGTGAATTTGTGTGGGCGTTCTCACTAAAGATCGGTTTCTCGTGGGTGATTACAACGAATTGTCGATTCGGAAGATTGGTCCCTGTGGAGGTTCTTGAGAAAATTAATCCTAATGCTTACAGATTGAAGTTGTCAAGTCACATTCGCACGGGTGATGTATTTAATGTCAAGCATCTATTTCCATATTATGGGGATACGTCGATGATGACAAGTCGAGGGCCGAATTTTGTCCACCATGGGGAGAATGATGAAGTCCAAGAATTAGCTTGTAAATTCTTGGAAAAATATGATGGAAAGATTTGAGAGGATGGCATTTTAGTAATTTCCGCAAATGACGAAGTTTGGGCGTTTGAATTTTGGCGTTCCGAGGGTATGGGTTTATTGGAAACGGCGTGGAGATCACAATTTACCGCTTCGCCATGACTACGACGTTTTTCGGCGAAATTCCATCGTTTCGACCTCCGGAACGACAATTTTGCTATTTTGAGAAACTTTTGTTTTGCTGATAACTTTCATTAGGAATTTTCATTTTTATTGCCGTTTGCGGCGTTTGTTTCAATTTTTCATCTAGTTTTCAGTATTAGGCTTTTTGGACTTTTTACTATTTTTGGTAAATTTTAGGGTTTCGCTATTTAAGCGATCTTTTGGGTGTAATTCGTAGTTTTTGCTGAAATAAAAGAATTTTTGAACTTTGGCTTAAGTTCTGACCTAGATCGAGTTGTTCGTGGATTCGTTCAGCTGGTTTAGAAGATCTCCGCTGCAATAGTTGGTATCAAGTTGAGCCAGGCAGAATTTGCACACAACCATGCTGTTAATCGAAGTACCGGGTTTAGTCCTTTTCAGGTCGTGTATTCAGTACTACCTCAGGGTCCTCTTGATTTGTTACCAGTGCCAAGTAAGACTAGATGGCATTGCAAGGCAGAAGACTTTGTTAGTGGGCTGCAAGAGATTCATCAATCTGTAAATGATAACTTGCAGAAGGCTTCTGACAAGTACAAACACAAAGCAAGATCGGAAGAAGCTTCACGTGGAGTTTGAAGTGGGTGACTTTGTGTGGGCAGTTCTCACTAAAGATCGGTTCTCTGTGGGTGATTACAACAAATTGTTAGTTCGGAAGATTGGTCCTGTGGAGGTTCTTGAGAAAATTAATCCTAATGCTTACAGATTAAAATTGCCAAGTCACATTCGCACGGCTGATGTATTTAATGTCAAGCATCTTGTTCCATATTATGGGGATACGTCTGATGATGACAATTCGAGGGCGAATTTTGTCCACCATGGGGAGAATGATGAAGTCCAAGAATTAGCTTGTAAATTCTTGGAAAAATATGATGGAAAGATTTGAGAGGATGACATTTTAGTAATTTCCGCAAATGACGAAGTTTGGGCGTTTGAATTTTGGCGTTCCGAGGGTATGGGTTTATTGAAAACGGCGTGGTGATCACAACTCACCGCTTCGCCGTGACTACGACGTTTTTCGGCGAAATTCCATCGTTTCGACCTCCGAAACGAAAATTATGCTATTTTATAAAACTTTTGTTTTGCTTATAACTTTCATTAGGAATTTCCGTTTTTATTGTCGTTTGCGGCGTTTGTTTCTATTTTTCATCTAGTTTTCAGTTTAGGACTTTTTGGACTTTTTACTATTTTCAGTAAATTTTAGGGTTTCGCTATTTAAGCGATCTTTTGGGTGTAATTCATAGTTTTTGCTGTGATAAAAGAATTTTTGAACTTTGGCTTAAGTTCTGACATAGATCGAGTTGTTCGTGGATTCGTTCAACTGGTTTAGAAGATCTCCGATGCGTCAGTTGGTATCAAGTTGAGCGCAGGTAATTTGCACACAACCATGCCGTTAATCGAAACGGGTTTAGTCGTTTTCAGGTCGTGTATTCAGTACTACCTCGGGGTCATCTTGATCTGTTACCAGTGCTAAGTAAGACTAGATGGCATGGCAAGGCAGAAGACTTTGTTAGTGGGCTGCAAGAGATTCATCAATCTGTCAAAGATAACTTGCAGATGGCTGCTGACAAGGACAAACAATATGCAGATCGGAAGAAGCGTCACGTGGAGTTTGAAGTGGGTGACTTTGTGTGGGCAGTTCTCACTAAAGATCGGTTTTCTGTGGGTGATTACAACGAATTGTCAGTTCGGAAGATTGGTCCTGTGGAGGTTCTTGAGAAAATTAATCCTAATGCTTACAGATTGAAGTTGTCAAGTCACATTCGCATCACGATGTATTTAATGTCAAACATCTTGTTCCATATTATGGGGATACGTCGATGATGACTAGTCGAGGGCAAATTTTGTCCACCATGGGGAGAATGATGAAGTCCAAGAATTAGCTTGTAAATTCTTGGAAAAATATGATTGAAAGATTTGAGAGGATGGCATTTTAGTAATTTCCGCAAATGACGAAGTTTGGGCGTTTGAATTTTGGCGTTCGAGGGTATGGGTTTATTGGAAACGGCGTGGAGATCACAACTCACCGGCTGCGCCGTGACTACGACGTTTTTCGGCGAAATTCCATCGTTTCGACCTTCGAAACGGCAATTTTGCTATTTTAGGAAACTTTTGTTTTGCTTATAACTTTCATTAGGAATTTCCGTTTTTATTGCCGTTTGCGGCGTTTGTTTCAATTTTTCATCTAGTTTTCAGTTTAGGGCTTTTTGGACTTTTTACTATTTTCGATAAATTTTAGGGTTTCGCTATTTAAGCGATCTTTTGGGTGTAATTCGTAGTTTTTGCTGAAATAAAAGAATTTTTAAACTTTGGCTTAAGTTCTGACCTATATCGAGTTGTTCCTGGATTCGTTCAATTGGTATAGAAGATCTCCACTACGACAGTTGGTATCAAGTTTAGCCAGGCAGAATTTGCACACAACCTTGCTGTTAATCGAAGTACCGGGTTCAGTCCTTTTCAGGTCGTGTATTTAGTACTACCTCGGGGTCCTCTTGATTTTTTACCAGTGCCAAGTAAGACTAGATGGCATGGCAAGGCAGAAGACTTTGTTAGCGGGCTGCAAGAGATTCATTAATCTATCAAAGATACCTTGCATAAGGCTGCTGACAAGTACAAACAATATGCAGATTGGAAGAAGCGTCACGTGGAGTTTGAAGTGGGTGACTTTGTGTGGGCAGTTCTCACTAAAGATCGGTTCTATGTGGGTGATTACAACAAATTGTTAGTTCGAGAAGATTGGTCTGTGGAGGTTCTTGAGAAAATTAATCCTAATGCTTCTGATTGAAGTTGCCAAGTCACATTCGCATGCTACGATGTATTTAATGTCAAGCATCTTGTTCCATATTATGGGGATACGTTCGATGATGACAATTCGAGGGCGAATTTTGTCCACCATGGGGAGAATGATGAAGTCCAAGAATTAGCTTGTAAATTCTTGGAAAAATATGATGGAAAGATTTGAGAGGATGGCATTTTAGTAATTTCCGCAAATGACGAAGTTTGGGCGTTTGAATTTTGACGTTCCGAGGGTATGGGTTTATTGGAAACTGCGTGGAGATCACAACTCACCGCTTCGCCGTGACTACGATGTTTTTCGGCGAAATTCCATCGTTTCGACCTCCGAAACGGCAATTTTGCTATTTTAGGAAAGTTTTGTTTTGCTTATAACTTTCATTAGGAATTTCCGTTTTTATTGCCGTTTGCAGCTTTTGTTTCAATTTTTCATCTAGTTTTCAGTTTAGGGCTTTTTGGACTTTTTACTATTTTCGGTAAATTATAGGGTTTCGCTATTTAAGCGATCTTTTGGGTGTAATTCGTAGTCATTCCTTGAAATAAAAGAATTTTTGAACTTTGGCTTAAGTTCGACCTAGATCGAGTTGTTCGTGGATTCGTTCAACTGGTTTAGAAGATCTCCGCTCAACAAGTTGGTATCAAGTTGAGCCAGGCATAATTTGCACACAACCATGCTGTTAATCGAAGTACCGGGTTTAGTCATTTTCAGGTCGTGTATTCAGTACTACCTCGGGGTCCTCTTGATCTGTTACCAGTGCCAAGTAAGACTAGATGGCATAGCAAGGCAGAAGACTTTGTTAGTGGGCTGCAAGAGATTCATCAATCTGTTAAAGATAACTTGCAGATGGCTGCTGACAAGTACAAACAATATGCAGATCGGAAGAAGCGTCACGTGGAGTTTGAAGTGGGTGACTTTGTGTGGGCAGTTCTCACTAAAGATCGGTTCTCTGCGGGTGATTACAACGAATTGTCAGTTCGGAAGATCGGTCCTGTGGAGGTTCTTGAGAAAATTAATCCTAATGCTTACAGATTGAAGTTGCCAAGTCACATTCGCACGGCTGATGTATTTAATGTCAAGCATCTTGTTCCATATTATGGGGATACGTCACATAATGACAATTCGAGGGCGAATTTTGTCCACCATGGGGAGAATAATGAAGTCCAAGAATTAGCTTGTAAATTCTTGTAAAAATATGAATGAAAGATTTGAGAGGATGGCATTTTAGTAATTTCCGCAAATGACGAAGTTTGGGCGTTTGAATTTTGGCGTTCCGTGGGTATGGGTTTATTGAAAACGACATGGTGATCACAACTCACCGCTTTGCTGTGACTACGACGTTTTTCGGCGAAATTCCATTGTTTCGACCTCCGAAACGGAAATTTTGCTATTTTAGGAAACTTTTGTTTTGCTTATAACTTTCATTAGGAATTTCCGTTTTTATTGCCGTTTGCGGAGTTTATTTCTATTTTTCATCTAGTTTTCAGTTTAGGACTTTTTGGACTTTTTACTATTTTAGGTAAATTTTAGGGTTTCGCTATTTAAGCGATCTTTTGGGTGTAATTCATAGTTTTTGCTGAGATAAAAGAATTTTTGAACTTTGGCTTAAGTTCTGACCTAGATCGAGTTGTTCGTGGATTCGTTCAACTGGTTTAGAAGATCTCCGATGCGTCAGTTGGTATTAAGTTGAGCCGGGCAGAATTTGCACACAACCATGCTGTTAATCGAAGTAGCGGGTTTAGTCCTTTTCAGATCGTGTATTCGGTACTACCTCGGGGTCTCTTGATCGATTACATTGCCGGTGCCAAGTAAGACTAGATGGCATGGCAAGGCGAAGACTTTGTTAGTGGGTCGCAAGAGATTCATCAATCGTCAAAGATAACTTGCAGATGGCTGCTGACAAGTACAAACAATATGCAGATGGGAAGAAGCGTCACGTGGAGTTTGAAGTGGGTGACTTTGTGTGGGCAGTTCTCACTAAAGATCGGTTCTCTATAGGTGATTACAACGAATTGTCAGTTCGGAAGATTGGTTTTGTGGAGGTTCTTGAGAAAATTAATCATAATGCTTACAGATTGAAGTTGTCAAGTCACATTCGCACGGCTGATGTATTTAATGTCAAGCATCTTGTTCCATATTATGGGGATACGTCTGATGATGACAAGTCGAGGGCGAATTTTGTCCACCATGGGGAGAATGATGAAGTCCACGAATTAGCTTGTAAATTCTTGGAAAAATATGATGGAAAGATTTGAGAGGATGACATTTTAGTAATTTCCGCAAATGACGAAGTTTGGGCGTTTGAATTTTGGCGTTCAGAGGGTATGGGTTTATTGAAAATGGCGTGGAGATCACAACTCACCGCTTCGCCATGACTACGACGTTTTTCGGCGAAATTCCATCGATTCGACCTCCGAAACGGAAATTTTGCTATTTTAGGAAACTTTGTTTTGCTTATAACTTTCATTAGGAATTTCCGTTTTTATTGCCGTTTGCGGTGTTTGTTTCTATTTTTCATCTAGTTTTCAGTTTAGGACTTTTGGGACTTTTTACTATTTTCAGTAAATTTTAGGGTTTTCTCTATTTAAGCGATCTTTTGGGTGTAATTCATAGTTTTTGTTGAGATAAATTTTTTTTTTGAACTTTGGCTTAAGTTCGACCTAGATCGAGTTGTTCGTGGATTCGTTCAACTGGTTTAGAAGATCTCCGATGCGTCGATTGGTATTAAGTTGAGCTTCGGCAAGTATTTGCACACAACCATGCTGTTAATCGAAGTAGCAGGTTTAGTCCTTTTCAGATCGTGTATTCAGTACTACCTCGGGGTCCTCTTGATCTGTTACCAGTGCCAAGTAAGACTAGATGGCATGGTAAGGCAGAAGACTTTGTTAGTGGGCTGCAAGAGATTCATCAATCTGTAAAAGATAACTTGCAGATGGCTGCTGACAAGTACAAACAATATGCAGATCGGAAGAAGCGTCACGTGGAGTTTGAAGTGGGTGACTTTGTGTGGGCAGTTCTCACTAAAGATCGGTTCTCTGTGGGTGATTACAACGAATTGTCAGTTCGGAAGATTGGTCCTGTGGAGGTTCTTGAGAAAATTAATCCTAATGCTTACAGATTGAAGTTGTTAAGTCACATTCGCACGGCTGATGTATTTAATGTCAAGCATCTATTTCCATATTATGGGGATACGTCAGATGATGACAAGTCGAGGGCGAATTTTGTCCACCATGGGGAGAATGATGAAGTCCAAGAATTAGCTTGTAAATTCTTGGAAAAATATGATGGAAAGATTTGAGAGGATGGCATTTTAGTAATTTTCGCAAATGACGAAGTTTGGGCGTTTGAATTTTGGCGTTCCGAGGGTATGGGTTTATTGGAAACGGTGTGGAGATCACAACTCACCGCTTCGCCGTGACTACGACGTTTTTCGGCGAAATTCCATCGTTTCGACCTCCAGAACGGTAATTTTGCTATTTTAGTAAACTTTTGTTTTGCTTTTAGCTTTCATTTGGAATTTCCGTTTTTATTGCCGTTTGCGGCGTTTGTTTCAATTTTTTATCTAGTTTTCAGTTTAGGGCTTTTTGGACTTTTTACTATTTTCTGTAAATTTTAGGGTTTCGCTATTTAAGCGATCTTTTGGGTGTAATTCGTAGTTTTTTGAAATAAAAGAATTTTTGAACTTCGGCTTAAGTTCTGACCTAGATCGAGTTGTTCGTGGATTCGTTCATCTGGTTTAGAAGATCTCCGCTGCAACAGTTGGTATCAAGTTGAGCCAGGCAGAATTTGCACACAACCTTGCTGTTAATCGAAGTATCGGGTTTAGTCCTTTTCAGGTCGTGTATTCAAGATACTACCTCTGAGTCCTCTTGATCTGTTACCAGTGCCAAGTAAGACTAGATGGCATGGCAAGGCAGAAGACTTTGTTAGTGGGCTGCAAGAGATTCATCAATCTGTCAAAGATAACTTGCAGAAGGCTGCTGACAAGTACAAACAATATGTAGATCGGAAGAAGCGTCACGTGGAGTTTGAAGTGGGTGACTTTGTGTGGGCAGTTCTCACTAAAGATCGGTTCTCTGTGGGTGATTACAACAAATTGTCAGTTCGGAAGATTGGTCCTGTGGAGGTTCTTGAGAAAATTAATCCTAATGCTTTCAGATTGAAGTTGCCAAGTCACATTCGCACGGTTGATGTATTTAATGTCAAGCATCTATTTCCATATTATGGGGATACGTCAGATGATGACAATTCGAGGGGGAATTTTGTCCACCATGGGGAGAATGATGAAGTCCAAGAATTAGCTTGTAAATTCTTGGAAAAATATGATGGAAAGATTTGAGAGGATGGCATTTTAGTAATTTCCGCAAATGACGAAGTTTGGGCGTTTGAATTTTGGCGTTCCGAGGGTATGGGTTTATTGAAAACGGCGTGGTGATCACAACTCACCGCTTCGCCGTGACTACGACGTTTTTCGGCGAAATTCCATCGTTTCGACCTCCGAAACGGATATTTTGCTATTTTAGGAAACTTTTGTTTTGCTTATAACTTTCATTAGGAATTTTCGTTTTTATTGCCGTTTGCGGCGTTTGTTTCAATTTTTCATCTAGTTTTAAGTTTAGGGCTTTTTGGACTTTTTACTATTTTCGGTAAATTATAGGGTTTCGCTATTTAAGCGATCTTTGGCTTCATTTCGACCTAGATCAAGTTGTTCGTGGATTCGTTCAACCTGGTTTAGAAGATCTCATTTACGCAACAGCTTGGTATCAAGTTGAGCCAGTGAATTTGCACACAACCTTGCGGTTAATCGAAGTAGCGGGTTTAGTCTTTTTCAGGTCGTGTATTCAGTACTACCTCGGGGTCCTCTTGATCTGTTACCAGTGCCAAGTAAGACTAGATGGCATGGCAAGGCAGAAGACTTTGTTAGTGGGCTGCAAGAGATTCATCAATCTGTCAAAGATAACTTGCAGAAGGCTGCTGACAAGTAAAAACAATATGCAGATCGGAAGAAGCGTCACGTGGAGTTTGAAGTGGGTGGCTTTGTGTGGGCAGTTCTCACTAAAGATCGGTTCTATGTGAGTGATTACAACAAATTGTCAGTTCGGAAGATTGGTCCTGTGGAGGTTTTTGAGAAAATTAATCATAATGCTTACAGATTGAAGTTGCCAAGTCAAATTCGCACGGCTGATGTATTTAATGTCAAGCATCTTGTTCCATATTATGGGGATACGTCCGATGATGAAAATTCGAGGGCGAATTTTGTCCACCATGGGGAGAATGATGAATTCCAAGAATTAGCTTGTAAATTCTTGGAAAAATATGATGGAAAGATTTGAGAGGATGGCATTTTAGTAATTTTCGCAAATGACGAAGTTTGGGCGTTTGAATTTTGGCGTCCCGAGGGTATGGGTTTATTGGAAACGGCGTGGAGATCACAACTCACCGCTTCGCCGTGACTACGGCGTTTTTCGGCGAAATTTCATCGTTTCGACCTCCGAAACGGCAATTTTGCTATTTTAGGAAACTTTTGTTTTGCTTATAACTTTCATTAGGAATTTTCGTTTTTATTGCCGTTTGCGGCGTTTGTTTCTATTTTTCATATAGTTTTCAGTTTATGACTTTTTGGACTTTTTACTATTTTCGGTAAATTTTAGGGTTTCGCTATTTAAGCAATCTTTTGGGTGTAATTCGTAGTTTTTGCTGAGATAAAAGAATTTTTCAACTTTGGCTTAAGTTCGACCTAGATCGAGTTGTTCGTGGATTCGTTCAACTGGTTTAGAAGATCTCCGATGCGTCGTTGGTATCAAGTTCGAGCCAGTGCGAATTTGCACACAACCATCGTTAATCGAAGTACCGGGTTTAGTAATTTTCGTGTCGTGTATTCAAGTACTACCTCGGGGTCCTCTTGATACTACCGGTGCCAAGTAAGACTAGATGACATGGCAAGGCAGAAGACTTTGTTAGTGGGCCGCAAGAGATTCATCAATCTGTTAAAGATAACTTGCAGATGGCTGCCGACAAGTACAAACGATATGCAGATCGGAAGAAGCGTCACGTGGAGTTTGAAGTGGGTGACTTTGTGTGGGCAGTTCTCACTAAAGATCGGTTCTCTGTGGGTGATTACAACGAATTGTCAGTTTGGAAGATTGGTCCTGTGGAGGTTCTTGAGAAAATTAATCCTAATGCTTACAGATTGAAGTTGTCAAGTCACATTCGCACGGCTAATGTATTTAATGTCAAGCATCTATTTCCATATTATGGGGATACGTCTGATGATGACAAGTCGAGGGCGAATTTTGTCCACCTTGGGGAGAATGATGAAGTCCAAGAATTAGCTTGTAAATTCTTGGAAAAATATGATGGAAAGATTTGAGAGGATGGCATTTTAGTAATTTCCGCAAATGACGAAGTTTGGGCGTTTGAATTTTGGCGTTCCGAGGGTATGGGTTTATTGGAAACGGCGTGGAGATCACAACTCACCGCTTCGCCGTGACTACGACGTTTTTCGGCGAAATTCCATCGTTTCGACCTCCGGAACGGCAATTTTGCTATTTTGGGAAACTTTTGTTTTGCTTATAACTTTCATTAGGAATTTCCGTTTTTATTGCCGTTTGCGGCGTTTGTTTCAATTTTTCATCTAGTTTTCAGTATTAGGTTTTTTGAACTTTTTACTATTTTTGGTAAATTTTAGGGTTTCGCTATTTAAGCGATCTTTTGGGTGTAATTCGTAGTTTTAGCTGAAATAAAAGAATTTTTGAACTTTGGCTTAAGTTCTGACCTAGATCGAGTTGTTCGTGGATTCGTTCAACTGGTTTAGAAGATCTCCGCTGCGTCAGTTGGTATCAAGCTGAGCCAGGCATAATTTTCACACAACCATGCTGTTAATCGAAGTACCGGGTTTAGTCGTTTTCAGGTCGTGTATTCAGTACTACCTCGCGGTCATCTTGATCTGTTACCAGTGCTAAGTAAGACTAGATGGCATGGCAAGGCAGAAGACTTTGTTAGTGGGCTGCAAGAGATTCATCAATCTGTCAAAGATAACTTGCGGATGGCTGCTGACAAGTACAAACAATATGCAGATCGGAAGAAGCGTCACGTGGAGTTTGAAGTGGGTGACTTTTGTGGGGCGAGTTCTCACTAAAGATCGGTTCTCTGTGGGTGATTACAACGAATTGTCAGTTCGGAAGATTGGTCCTGTGGAGGTTCTTGAGAAAATTAATCCTAATGCTTTCCGATTGAAGTTGCCAAGTCACATTCGCACGGCTGATGTATTTAATGTCAAGCATCTTGTTCCATATTATGGGGATACGTCTGATGATGACTAGTCGAGGGCGAATTTTGTCCACCATGGGGAGAATGATGAAGTCCAAGAATTAGCTTGTAAATTCTTGGAAAAATATGATTGAAAGATTTGAGAGGATGGCATTTTAGTAATTTCCGCAAATGACGAAGTTTGGGCGTTTGAATTTTGGCGCCCGAGGGTATGGGTTTATTGGAAACGGCGTGGAGATCACAACTCACCGCTTCGCCGTGACTACGACGTTTTTCGGCGAAATTCCATCGTTTCGACCTCGAAACGGCAATTTTGCTATTTTAGGAAACTTTTGTTTTGCTTATAACTTTAATTAGGAATTTCCGTTTTTATTGCCGTTTGCGGCGTTTGTTTCAATTTTTCATCTAGTTTTCAGTTTAGGGCTTTTTGGACTTTTTACTATTTTCGATAAATTTTAGGGTTTCGCTATTTAAGCGATCTTTTGGGTGTAATTCATAGTTTTTGCTGAAATAAAAGAATTTTTAAACTTTGGCTTAAGTTCTGACATATATCGAGTTGTTCCTTGATTCGTTCAATTGGTATAGAAGATCTCCACTGCGACAGTTGGTATCAAGTTTAGCCAGGCAGAATTTGCACACAACCTTGCTGTTAATCGAAGTACCGGGTTCAGTCCTTTTCAGGTCGTGTATTTAGTACTACCTCGGGGTCCTCTTGATTTTTTACCAGTGCCAAGTAAGACTAGATGGCATGGCAAGGCAGAAGACTTTGTTAGTGGGCTGCAAGAGATTCATTAATCTGTCAAAGATACCTTGCATAAGGCTGCTGACAAGTACAAACAATATGCAGACCGGAAGAAGCGTCACGTGGAGTTTGAAGTGGATGACTTTGTGTGGGCAGTTCTCACTAAAGATCGGTTCTATGTGGGTGATTACAACAAATTGTTAGTTCAGAAGATTGGTCCTGTGGAGGTTCTTGAGAAAATTAATCCTAATGCTTCTGATTGAAGTTGCCAAGTCACATTCGCACGGTGATGTATTTAATGTCAAGCATCTTGTTCCATATTATGGGGATACGTCAGATGATGACAATTCGAGGGCGAATTTTGTCCACCATGGGGAGAATGATGAAGTCCAAGAATTAGCTTGTAAATTCTTGGAAAAATATGATGGAAAGATTTGAGAGGATGGCATTTTAGTAATTTCCGCAAATGACGAAGTTTGGGCGTTTGAATTTTGACGTTCCGAGGGTATGGGTTTATTGGAAACGGCGTGGAGATCACAACTCACCGCTTTGCTGTGAGTACGATGTTTTTCGGCGAAATTCCATCGTTTCGACCTCCGAAACGGCAATTTTGCTATTTTAGGAAACTTTTGTTTTGCTTATAACTTTCATTAGGAATTTCCGTTTTTATTGCCGTTTGCAGCTTTTGTTTCAATTTTTCATCTAGTTTTCAGTTTAGGGCTTTTGGACTTTTTACTATTTTCGGTAAATTATAGGGTTTCGCTATTTAAGCGATCTTTTGGGTGTAATTCGTAGTTTTAGCTGAAATAAAAGAATTTTTGAACTTTGGCTTAAGTTCTGACCTAGATCGAGTTGTTCGTGGATTCGTTCAACTGGTTTAGAAGATCTCCGCTGCGTCAGTTGGTATCAAGCTGAGCCAGGCATAATTTTCACACAACCATGCTGTTAATCGAAGTACCGGGTTTAGTCGTTTTCAGGTCGTGTATTCAGTACTACCTCGCGGTCATCTTGATCTGTTACCAGTGCTAAGTAAGACTAGATGGCATGGCAAGGCAGAAGACTTTGTTAGTGGGCTGCAAGAGATTCATCAATCTGTCAAAGATAACTTGCGGATGGTCACGACAAGTACAAACAATATGCGAGATCGGAAGAAGCGTCACGTGGAGTTTGAAGTGGGTGACTTTGTGTGGGCGATTCTCACTAAAGATCGGTTCTCGTGGGTGATTACAACGAATTGTCGGTTCGGAAGATTGGTCTGTGGAGGTTCTTGAGAAAATTAATCCTAATGCTTTCCGATTGAAGTTGCCAAGTCACATTCGCACGGCTGATGTATTTAATGTCAAGCATCTTGTTCCATATTATGGGGATACGTCTGATGATGACTAGTCGAGGGCGAATTTTGTCCACCATGGGGAGAATGATGAAGTCCAAGAATTAGCTTGTAAATTCTTGGAAAAATATGATTGAAAGATTTGAGAGGATGGCATTTTAGTAATTTCCGCAAATGACGAAGTTTGGGCGTTTGAATTTTGGCGTTCCGAGGGTATGGGTTTATTGGAAACGGCGTGGAGATCACAACTCACCGCTTCGCCGTGACTACGACGTTTTTCGGCGAAATTCCATCGTTTCGACCTCCGAAACGGCAATTTTGCTATTTTAGGAAACTTTTGTTTTGCTTATAACTTTAATTAGGAATTTCCGTTTTTATTGCCGTTTGCGGCGTTTGTTTCAATTTTTCATCTAGTTTTCAGTTTAGGGCTTTTTGGACTTTTTACTATTTTCGATAAATTTTAGGGTTTCGCTATTTAAGCGATCTTTTGGGTGTAATTCATAGTTTTTGCTGAAATAAAAGAATTTTTAAACTTTGGCTTAAGTTCTGACATATATCGAGTTGTTCCTTGATTCGTTCAATTGGTATAGAAGATCTCCTTTGCGCAGTTGGTATCAAGTTTAGCCAGGCAGAATTTGCACACAACCTTGCTGTTAATCGAAGTACCGGGTTCAGTCCTTTTCAGGTCGTGTATTTAGTACTACCTCGGGGTCCTCTTGATTTTTTACCAGTGCCAAGTAAGACTAGATGGCATGGCAAGGCAGAAGACTTTGTTAGTGGGCTGCAAGAGATTCATTAATCTGTCAAAGATACCTTGCATAAGGCTGCTGACAAGTACAAACAATATGCAGACCGGAAGAAGCGTCACGTGGAGTTTGAAGTGGATGACTTTGTGTGGGCAGTTCTCACTAAAGATCGGTTCTATGTGGGTGATTACAACAAATTGTTAGTTCAGAAGATTGGTCCTGTGGAGGTTCTTGAGAAAATTAATCCTAATGCTTACAGATTGAAGTTGCCAAGTCACATTCGCACGGCTGATGTATTTAATGTCAAGCATCTTGTTCCATATTATGGGGATACGTCAGATGATGACAATTCGAGGGCGAATTTTGTCCACCATGGGGAGAATGATGAAGTCCAAGAATTAGCTTGTAAATTCTTGGAAAAATATGATGGAAAGATTTGAGAGGATGGCATTTTAGTAATTTCCGCAAATGACGAAGTTTGGGCGTTTGAATTTTGACGTTCCGAGGGTATGGGTTTATTGGAAACGGCGTGGAGATCACAACTCACCGCTTTGCTGTGAGTACGATGTTTTTCCGGCGAAATTCCATCGTTTCGACCTCCGAAACGGCAATTTTGCTATTTTAGGAAACTTTTGTTTTGCTTATAACTTTCATTAGGAATTTCCGTTTTTATTGCCGTTTGCAGCTTTTGTTTCAATTTTTCATCTAGTTTTCAGTTTAGGGCTTTTGGACTTTTTACTATTTTCGGTAAATTATAGGGTTTCGCTATTTAAGCGATCTTTTGGGTGTAATTCGTAGTTTTTGCTGAAATAAAAGAATTTTCTAACTTTGGCTTAAGTTCTGACCTAGATCGAGTTGTTCGTGGATTCGTTCAACTGGTTTAGAAGATCTCCGCTGCAACAGTTGGTATCAAGTTGAGCCAGGCTGAATTTGCACACAACCTTGCGGTTAATCGAAGTAGCGGGTTTAGTCCTTTTCAGGTCGTGTATTCAGTACTACCTCGAAGTCCTCTTGATACGCTACGGTGCCAAGTAAGACTAGATGGCATGGAAAGAGAAGACTTTGTTAGTGGGTCGCAAGAGATTCATCAATCATTCAAAGATAACTTGCGAAAGGTCGCCGATAAGTACAAACAATATGCAGATCGGAAGAAGCGTCACGTGGAGTTTGAAGTGGGTGACTTTGTGTGGGCAGTTCTCACTAAAGATCGGTTCTCTGTGGGTGATTACAACAAATTGTCAGTTCGGAAGAGTGGTCCTGTGGAGGTTCTTGAGAAAATTAATCCTAATGCTTTCAGATTGAAGTTGCCAAGTCACATTCGCACGGTTGATGTATTTAATGTCAAACATCTTGTTCCATATTATGGGGATACGTCAGATGATGACAATTCGAGGGCGAATTTTGTCCACCATGGGGATAATGATGAAGTCCAAGAATTAGCTTGTAAATTCTTGGAAAAATATGATGGAAAGATTTGAGAGGATGGCATTTTAGTAATTTTCGCAAATGACGAAGTTTGGGCGTTTGAATTTTGGCGTTCCGAGGGTATGGGTTTATTGAAAACGGCGTGGTGATCACAACTCACCGCTTCGCCGTGACTACGACGTTTTTCGGCGAAATTCCATCGTTTCGACCTCCGAAACGGATATTTTGCTATTTTAGGAAACTTTTGTTTTGCTTATAACTTTTATTAGGAATTTTCGTTTTTATTGCCGTTTGCGGCGTTTGTTTCAATTTTTCATCTAGTTTTCAGTTTAGAGCTTTTTGGACTTTTTACTATTTTCGGTAAATTATAGGGTTTCGCTATTTAAGCGATCTTTGGCTTCAGTTATGACATAGATCAAGTTGTTCGTGGATTCGTTCAACTGGTTTAGAAGATCTCCGCTGCAACAGTTGGTATCAAGTTGAGCCAGGCTGAATTTGCACACAACCTTGCGGTAAATCGAAGTACCGGGTTTAGTCCTTTTCAGGTCGTGTATTCAGTACTACCTCGGGGTCCTCTTGATCTGCTACCGGTGCCAAGTAAGACTAGATGGCATGGCAAGACAGAAGATTTTGTTAGTGGGTCGCAAGAGATTCATCAATCATCAAAGATAACTTGCGAAGGTCATTGTGACAAGTACAAACAATATGCTTGATCGGAAGAAGCGTCACGTGGAGTTTGAAGTGGGTGACTTTGTGTGGGCGGTTCTCACTAAAGATCGGTTCTCGTGGGTGATTACAACAAATTGTCGATTCGGAAGATTGGTCCGTGGAGGTTCTTTAGAAAATTAATCCTAATGCTTTCGGATTGAAGTTGCCAAGTCACATTCGCACGACTGATGTATTTAATGTCAAGCATTTTGTTCCATATTATGGGGATACGTCAGATGATGACAATTCGAGGGCGAATTTTGTCCACCATGGGGAGAATGATGAAGTCCAAGAATTAGCTTGTAAATTCTTGGAAAAATATGATGGAAAGATTTGAGAGGATGGCATTTTAGTAATTTTCGCAAATGACGAAGTTTGGGCGTTTGAATTTTGGCGTTCCGAGGGTATGGGTTTATTGAAAACGGCGTGGTGATCACAACTCACCGCTTCGCCGTGACTACGACGTTTTTCGGCGAAAATCCATCGTTTCGACCTCCGAAACGGATATTTTGCTATTTTAGGAAACTTTTGTTTTGCTTATAACTTTTATTAGGAATTTTCGTTTTTATTGCCGTTTGTGGCGTTTGTTTCAATTTTTCATCTAGTTTTAAGTTTAGGGCTTTTTGGACTTTTTACTATTTTCGGTAAATTATAGGGTTTCGCTATTTAAGCGATCTTTGGCTTCATTTCTGACCTAGATCAAGTTGTTCGTGGATTCGTTCAACTGGTTTAGAAGATCTCCGCTGCAACAGTTGGTATCAAGTTGAGCCAGGCTGAATTTGCACACAACCTTGCGGTTAATCGAAGTAGCGGGTTTAGTCCTTTTCAGGTCGTGTATTCAGTACTACCTCGGGGTCCTCTTGATGCTACGGTGCCAAGTAAGACTAGATGGCATGGCAAGGAGAAGACTTTGTTAGTGGGTCGCAAGAGATTCATCAATCTGTCAAAGATAACTTGCGTAAGAGTCATTTCGACAAGTAAAAACAATATGCGAGATCGGAAGAAGCGTCACGTGGAGTTTGAAGTGGGTGACTTTGTGTGGGCAGTTCTCACTAAAGATCGGTTCTATGTGAGTGATTACAACAAATTGTCAGTTCGGAAGATTGGTCCTGTGGAGGTTCTTGAGAAAATTAATCATAATGCTTACAGATTGAAGTTGCCAAGTCACATTCGCACGGCTGATGTATTTAATGTCAAGCATCTTGTTCCATATTATGGGGATACGTCTGATGATGAAAATTCGAGGGCGAATTTTGTCCACCATGGGGAGAATGATGAATTCCAAGAATTAGCTTGTAAATTCTTGGAAAAATATGATGGAAAGATTTGAGAGGATGGCATTTTAGTAATTTCCGCAAATGACGAAGTTTGGGCGTTTGAATTTTGGCGTTCCGAGGGTATGGGTTTATTGGAAACGGCGTGGAGATCACAACTCACCGCTTCGCCGTGACTACGACGTTTTTCGGCGAAATTTCATCGTTTCGACCTCCGAAACGGCAATTTTGCTATTTTAGGAAACTTTTGTTTTGCTTAAAACTTTCATTAGGAATTTTCGTTTTTATTGCCGTTTGCGGCGTTTGTTTCTATTTTTCATCTAGTTTTCAGTTTAGGACTTTTTGGACTTTTTACTATTTTCGGTAAATTTTAGGGTTTCGCTATTTAAGCGATCTTTTGGGTGTAATTCGTAGTTTTTGCTGAGATAAAAGAATTTTTCAACTTTGGCTTAAGTTCTGACCTAGATCGAGTTGTTAGTGGATTCGTTCAACTGGTTTAGAAGATCTCCGATGCGTCATCTAGTATCAAGTTGAGCCAGGCAGAATTTGCACACAACCATGCTGTTAATCGAAGTACCGGGTTTAGTCATTTTCAGGTCGTGTATTCAGTACTACCTCGGGGTCCTCTTGATCTGTTACCAGTGCCAAGTAAGACTAGATGACATGGCAAGGCAGAAGACTTTGTTAGTGGGCCGCAAGAGATTCATCAATCTGTTAAAGATAACTTGCAGATGGCTGCTGACAAGTACAAACGATATGCAGATCGGAAGAAGCGTCCCGTGGAGTTTGAAGTGGGTGACTTTGTGTGGGCAGTTCTCACTAAAGATCGGTTCTCTGTGGGTGATTACAACGAATTGTCAATTCGGAAGATTGGTCCTGTGGAGGTTCTTGAGAAAATTAATCCTAATGCTTTCAGATTGAAGTTGCCAAGTCACATTCGCACGGTTGATGTATTTAATGTCAAGCATCTTGTTCCATATTATGGGGATACGTCAGATGATGACAATTCGAGGGCGAATTTTGTCCACCATGGGGATAATGATGAAGTCCAAGAATTAGCTTGTAAATTCTTGGAAAAATATGATGGAAAGATTTGAGAGGATGGCATTTTAGTAATTTTCGCAAATGACGAAGTTTGGGTGTTTGAATTTTGGCGTTCCGAGGGTATGGGTTTATTGAAAACGGCGTGGTGATCACAACTCACCGCTTCGCCGTGACTACGACGTTTTTCGGCGAAATTCCATCGTTTCGACCTCCGAAACGGATATTTTTGCTATTTTAGGAAACTTTTGTTTTGCTTATAACTTTTATTAGGAATTTTCGTTTTTATTGCCGTTTGCGGCGTTTGTTTCAATTTTTCATCTAGTTTTCAGTTTAGAGCTTTTTGGACCTTTTACTATTTTCGGTAAATTATAGGGTTTCGCTATTTAAGCGATCTTTGGCTTCAGTTCTGACCTAGATCAAGTTGTTCGTGGATTCGTTCAACTGGTTTAGAAGATCTCTGCTGCAACAGTTGGTATCAAGTTGAGCTAGGCTGAATTTGCACACAACCTTGCGGTTAATCGAAGTAGCGGGTTTAGTCCTTTTCAGGTCGTGTATTCAGTACTACCTCGGGGTCCTCTTGATCTGTTACCAGTGCCAAGTAAGACTAGATGGCATGGCAAGACAGAAGATTTTGTTAGTGGGCTGCAAGAGATTCATCAATCTGTCAAAGATAACTTGCAGAAGGCTGCTGACAAGTACAAACAATATGCTGATCGGAAGAAGCGTCACGTGGAGTTTGAAGTGGGTGACTTTGTGTGGGCAGTTGTCACTAAAGATCGGTTCTCTGTGGGTGATTACAACAAATTGCCAGTTCGGAAGATTGGTCCTGTGGAGGTTCTTGAGAAAATTAATCCTAATGCTTTCCGATTGAAGTTGCCAAGTCACATTCGCACGGCTGATGTATTTAATGTCAAGCATCTTGTTCCATATTATGGGGATACGTCAGATGATGACAATTCGAGGGCGAATTTTGTCCACCATGGGGAGAATGATGAAGTCCAAGAATTAGCTTGTAAATTCTTGGAAAAATATGATGGAAAGATTTGAGAGGATGACATTTTAGTAATTTCCGCAAATGACGAAGTTTGGGCGTTAGAATTTTGACGTTCCGAGGGTATGAGTTTATTGGAAACGGCGTGGAGATCACGACTCACCGCTTCGCCGTGACTACGACGTTTTTCGGCGAAATTCCATCGTTTCGACCTCCGAAACGACAATTTTGCAATTTTAGGAAACTTTTGTTTTGCTTATAACTTTCATTAGGAATTTCCGTTTTTATTGTCGTTTGCGGCGTTTGTTTCAATTTTTCATCTAGTTTTCAGTTTAGGGTTTTTTGGACTTTTTACTATTTTCGGTAAATTTTAGGGTTTCGCTATTTAAGCTATCTTTTGGGTGTAATTCGTAGTTTTTGCTGAAATAAAAGAATTTTTAAACTTTGGCTTAAGTTCTGACCTATATCGAGTTGTTCCTGGATTCGTTCAATTGGTATAGAAGATCTCCACTGCGACAGTTGGTATCAAGTTTAGCCAGGCAGAATTTGCACACAACCTTGCTGTTAATCGAAGTACCGGGTTCAGTCCTTTTCAGGTCGTGTATTTAGTACTACCTCGGGGTCCTCTTGATCTGGTACCAGTGCCAAGTAAGACTAGATGGCATGGCAAGGCGTAAGACTTTGTTAGTGGGTCGCAAGAGATTCATCAATCTGTCAAAGATAACTTGCAGAAGGCTGCTGACAAGTACAAACAATATGCTGATCGGAAGAAGCGTCACGTGGAGTTTGAAGTGGGTGACTTCGTGTGGGTAGTTCTCACTAAAGATCGGTTCTCTGTGGGTGATTACAACAAATTGTGAGTTCGGAAGATTGGTCCTGTGGAGGTTCTTGAGAAAATTAATCCTAATGCTTTCAGATTGAAGTTGCCAAGTCACATTCGCACGGCTGATGTATTTAATGTCAAGCATCTTGTTCCATATTATGGGGATACGTCAGATGATGACAATTTGAGGGCGAATTTTGTCCACCATGGGGAGAATGATGAAGTCCAAGAATTAGCTTGTAAATTCTTGGAAAAATATGATGGAAAGATTTGAGAGGATGGCATTTTAGTAATTTTCGCAAATGACGAAGTTTGGGCGTTTGAATTTTGGCTTTCCGAGGGTATGGGTTTATTGAAAACGGCGTGGTGATCACAACTCACCGCTTCGCCGTGACTACGACGTTTTTCGGCGAAATTCCATCGTTTCGACCTCCGAAACGGCAATTTTGCTATTTTAGGAAACTTTCGGTTTTCTTATTACTTTCATTAGGAATTTTCGTTTTTATTGCCGTTTGCGGCGTTTGTTTCTATTTTTCATCTAGTTTTCAGTTTAGTACTTTTTGGACTTTTTACTATTTTCGGTAAATTTTAGGGTTTTGCTATTTAAGCGATCTTTTGGGTGTAATTCGTAGTTTTTGTTGAGATAAATGAATTTTTGAACTTTGGCTTAAGTTCTGACCTAGATCGAGTTGTTCGTGGATTCGTTTAACTGGTTTAGAAGATCTCCGATGCGTCAGTTGGTATTAAGTTGAGCCAGGCAGAATTTGCACACAACCATGCTGTTAATCGAAGTACCGGGTTTAGTCCTTTTCAGATCGTGTATTCAGTACTACCTCGGGGTCCTCTTGATCTGTTACCAATGCCAAGTAAGACTAGATGGCATGGCAAGGCATAAAACTTTGTTAGTGGGCTGCAAGAGATTCATCAATCTATCAAAGATAACTTGCAGATGGCTGCTAACAAGTACAAACAATATGCAGATCGGAAGAAGCGTCACGTGGAGTTTGAAGTGGGTGACTTTGTGTGGGCAGTTCTCACTAAGGATCGGTTCTCTGTGGGTGATTACAACAACTTGTCAGTTCGGAAGATTGGTCCTGTGGAGGTTCTTGAGAAAATTAATCCTAATGCTTACAGATTGAAGTTGCCAAGTCACATTCGCACGGCTGATGTATTTAATGTCAAGCATCTTGTTCCATATTATGGGGATACGTCTGATGATGACAATTCGAGGGCGAATTTTGTCCACAATGGGGAGAATGATGTAGTCCAAGAATTAGCTTGTAAATTCTTGGAAAAATATGATGGAAAGATTTGAGAGGATGACATTTTAGTAATTTCTGCAAATGACGAAGTTTGGGCGTTTGAATTTTGGCGTTCCGAGGGTATGGGTTTATTGGAAACGGCGTGGAGATCACGACTCACCGCTTTGCTGTGACTACGACGCTTTTCGGCGAAATTCCATCGTTTCGACTTCCGAAACGGCAATTTTGCTATTTTAGGAAACTTTTGTTTTGCTTATAACTTTCATTAGGAATTTTCGTATTTATTGCCGTTTGCGGCGTTTGTTTCAATTTTTCATCTAGTTTTCAGTTTAGGGCTTTTTGGACTTTTTACTATTTTCGGTAAATTTTAGGGTTTCGCTATTTAAGCTATCTTTTAGGTGTAATTCGTAGTTTTTGCTGATATAAAATAATTTTTGAACTTTGGCTTAAGTTTTGACCTAGATCGAGTTGTTCGTGGATTCGTTCAACTGGTTTAGAAGATCTCCGATGCTTCAGTTGGTATCAAGTTGAGCCAGGCAGAATTTGCACACAACCATGCTGTTAATCGAAGTACCGGGTTTAGTCCTTTTCAGGTCATGTATTCAGTACTACCTCGGGGTCCTCTTGATCTGTTACCAGTGCCAAGTAAGACTAGATGGCATGGCAAGGCAGAAGACTTTGTAAGTGGGCTGCAAGAGATTCATCAATCTGTCAAAGATAACTTGCAGATGGCTGCCGACAAGTACAAATAATATGCAGATCGGAAGAAGCGTCACGTGGAGTTTGACGTGGGTGACTTTGTGTGGGCAGTTCTCACTAAAGATCGGTTCTCTGTGGGTGATTACAACGAATTGTCAGTTCAGAAGATTGGTCCTGTGGAGGTTCTTGAGAAAATTAATCCTAATGCTTACAGATTGAAGTTGCCAAGTCACATTCGCACGGCTAATGGATTTAATGTCAAGCATCTTGTTCTATATTATGGGGATACGTCTGATGATGAAAATTCGAGGGCGAATTTTGTCCACCATGGGGAGTATGATGAAGTCCAAGAATTAGCTTGTAAATTCTTGGAAAAATATGATGGAAAGATTTGAGAGGATGGTATTTTAGTAATTTCCGCAAATGACGAAGTTTGGGCGTTTGAATTTTGGCGTTCAGAGGGTATGGGTTTATTGGAAACGGCGTGGAGATCACAACTCACCGCTTCGCCGTTACTACGACGTTTTTCGGAGAAATTCGATCGTTTCGACCTCCGAAAGGGCAATTTTGCTATTTTAGGAAACTTTTGTTTTGCTTGTAACTTTCATTAGGAATTTCCATTTTTATTGCCGTTTGCGGCGTTTGTTTCAATTTTTCATCTAGTTTTCAGTATAGGGCTTTTTGGACTTTTTTCTATTTTCGGTAAATTTTAGGGTTTCGCTATTTAAGCGATCTTTTGGGTGTAATTCGTAGTTTTTGCTGAAATAAAAGAATTTTTGAGCTTTGGCTTTAGTTCTGACCTAGATCGAGTTGTTCTTGGATTCGTTCAACTGGTTTAGAAGATCTCCGATTCGTCAGTTGGTATCAAGTTGAGCCAAGCAGAATTTGCACACAACAATGCTGTTAATCGAAGTACCGGGTTTAGTCCTTTTCAGTCGTGTATTCGCAGTACTACCTCGGGGTCCTCTTGATCTGTACTAAGTGCCAAGTAAGACTAGATGGCAAGGCAAGGCAGAAGACTTTGTAAGTGGGCGCAAGAGATTCATCAATCTGTCAAAGATAACTTGCAGATGGCTGCCGACAAGTACAAACAATATGCAGATCGGAAGAAGCGTCACGTGGGGTTTGAAGTGGGTGACTTTGTGTGGGCAGTTCTCACTAAAGATCGGTTCTCTGTGGGTGATTACAACGAATTGTCAGTTCGGAAGATTGGTCTTGTGGAGGTTCTTGAGAAAATTAATCCTAATGCTTACAGATTGAAGTTGCCAAGTCACATTCGCACGGCTAATGTATTTAATGTCAAGCATCTTGTTCTATATTATGGGGATACGTCTGATGATGAAAATTCGAGGGCGAATTTTCTCCACCATGGGGAGTATGATGAAGTCCAAGAATTAGCTTGTAAATTCTTGGAAAAATATGATGGAAAGATTTGAGATGATGGCATTTTAGTAATTTCCGCAAATGACGATGTTTGGGCGTTTGAATTTTGGCGTTCAGAAGGTATGGGTTTATTGGAAACGGCGTGGAGATCACAACTCACCGCTTCGCCGTTACTACGACGTTTTTCGGAGAAATTCGATCGTTTTCGACCTCCGAAAGGGCAATTTTGCTATTTTAGGAAACTTTTGTTTTGCTTGTAACTTTCATTAGGAATTTCCATTTTTATTGCCGTTTGCGGCGTTTGTTTCAATTTTTCATCTAGTTTTCAGTTTAGGGCTTTTTGGACTTTTTACTATTTTCGGTAAATTTTAGGGTTTCGCTATTTAAGCGATCTTTTGGGTGTAATTCGTAGTTTTTGCTGAAATAAAAGAATTTTTGAGCTTTGGCTTAAGTTCTGACCTAGATCGAGTTGTTCTTGGATTCGTTCAACTGGTTTAGAAGATCTCCGATGCGTCAGTTGGTATCAAGTTGAGCCGTGCAGAATTTGCACACAACAATCTTTGTTAATCGAAGTTCGGGTTTAGTCCTTTTCAGGTCGTGTATTCAGTACTACCTCGGGGTCCTCTTGATCTGTTACCAGTGCCAAGTAAGACTAGATGGCATGGCAAGGCAGAAGACTTTGTAAGTGGGCTGCAAGAGATTCATCAATCTGTCAGAGATAACTTGCAGATTGCTGCTGACAAGTACATACAATATGCAGATCGGAAGAAGCGTCACGTGTAGTTTGAAGTGGGTGACTTTGTGTGGGCAGTTCTCACTAAAGATCGGTTCTCTGTAGGTGATTACAACGAATAGTCAGTTCGGAAGATTGGTCCTGTGGAGGTTCTTGAGAAAATTAATCCTAATGCTTACATTTTGAAGTTGCCAAGTCACATTCGCACGGCTAATGTATTTAATGTCAAGCATCTTGTTCCATATTATGGGGATACGTCTGATTATGAAAATTCGAGGGCGAATTTTGTCCACCATTGGGACAATGATGAAGTCCAAGAATTAGCTTGTAAATTTTTGGAAAAATATGATGGAAAGATTTGAGAGGATGGCATTTTAGTAATTTCCGCAAATGACGAAGTTTGGGCGTTTGAATTTTGGCTTTCCGAGGGTATGGGTTTATTGAAAACGGCGTGGTGATCACAACTCACCGCTTCGCCGTGACTACGACGTTTTTCGGCGAAATTCCATCGTGTCGACCTCTGAAACGGCAATTTTGCTATTTTAGGAAACTTTTGTTTTGCTTATAACTTTCATTAGAAATTTCCATTTTTATTGCCGTTTGCGGCGTTTGTTTCTATTTTCATCTAGTTTTCAGTTTAGGGCTTTTTAGACATTTTACTATTTTTGGTAAATTTTAGGGTTTCGCTATTTAAGCGATCTTTTGGGTGTAATTCGTAGTTTTTGC
Source organism: Stephania yunnanensis (assembly GCA_039657365.1). Taxonomy (NCBI): domain Eukaryota; kingdom Viridiplantae; phylum Streptophyta; class Magnoliopsida; order Ranunculales; family Menispermaceae; genus Stephania; species Stephania yunnanensis. The sequence goes on along the minus strand of CM077589.1, from coordinate 52,934,750 downwards.
TGAGATAAATGAATTTTTGAACTTTGGCTTAAGTTCTGACCTAGATCGAGTTGTTCGTGGATTCGTTTAACTAGTTTAGAAGATCTCCGATGCGTCGGTTGGTATTAAGTTGAGCCAGGCAGAATTTGCACACAACCATGCAGTTAATCGAAGTACCGGGTTTAGTCCTTTTCAGGTCGTGTATTCAGTACTACCTCGGGGTCCTCTTGATCTGTTACCAGTGCCAAGTAAGACTAGATGGCATGGCAAGGCAGAAGACTTTGTAAGTGGGCTGCAAGAGATTCATCAATCTGTCAAAGATAACTTGCAGATGGCTGCCGACAAGTACAAACAATATGCAGATCGGAAGAAGCGTCACGTGGAGTTTGAAGTGGGTGACTTTGTGTGGGCAGTTCTCACTAAAGATCGGTTCTCTGTGGGTGATTACAACGAATTGTCAGTTCGGAAGATTGGTCCTGTGGAGGTTCTTGAGAAAATTAATCCTAATGCTTTCAGATTGAAGTTGCCAAGTCACATTCGCACGGCTGATGTATTTAATGTCAAGCATCTTGTTCCATATTATGGGGATACGTCTGATGATGAAAATTCGAGGGCGAATTTTGTCCACCATGGGGAGAATGATGAAGTCCAAGAATTAGCTTGTAAATTCTTGGAAAAATATGATGGAAAGATTTGAGAGGATGGCATTTTAGTAATTTCCGCAAATGACGAAGTTTAGGCATTTGAATTTTGGCGTTCCGAGGGTATGGGTTTATTGGAAACGGCGTGGAGATCACAACTCACCGCTTCGCCGTGACTACGACGTTTTTCGGAGAAATTTGATCGTTTCGACCTCCGAAAGGGCAATTTTGCTATTTTGTGAAACTTTTGTTTTGCTTAGAACTTTCATTAGGAATTTTCATTTTTATTGCCGTTTGCGGCGTTTGTTTCTATTTTTCATCTAGTTTTCAGTTTATGGCTTTTTGGACTTTTTACTATTTTCGGTAAATTTTAGGGTTTTGATATTTAAGCGATCTTTTGGGTGTAATTGGTAGTTTTTGCTGATATAAAAGAATTTTTGAACTTTGGCTTAAGTTCTGACCTAGATCGAGTTGTTCGTGGATTCGTTCAACTGGTTTAGAAGATCTTCGATGCGTAAGTTGGTATCAAGTTGAGCCAGGCAGAATTTGCACACAACCATGCTGTTAATCGAAGTACCGGGTTTAGTCCTTTTCAGGTTGTGTATTCAGTACTACCTCGGGGTCCACTTGATCTGTTACCGGTGCCAAGTAAGACTAGATGGCATGGCAAGGCAGAAGACTTTGTAAGTGGGCTGCAAGAGATTAATCAATCTGTCAAAGATAACTTGCAGATGGCTGCTGACAAGTACAAACTATATGCATATCGGAAGATGCGTCACGTGGAGTTTGAAGTGGGCGACTTTGTGTGGGCAGTTCTCACTAAAGATCGGTTCTCTTTGGGTGATTACAACGAATTGTCAGTTCGGAAGATCGGTCCTGTGGAGGTTCTTGAGAAAATTAATCCTAATGCTTACAGATTGAAGTTGCCAAGTCACATTCGCACGGCTGATGTATTTAATGTCAAGCATCTTGTTCCATATTATGGGGATACGTCTGATGATGAAAATTCGAGGGCGAATTTTGTCCACCATGGGGAAAATGATGAAGTCCAAGAATTAGCTTGTAAATTCTTGGAAAAATATGAAGGAAAGATTTGAGAGGATGGCATTTTAGTAATTTCCGCAAATGGCGAAGTTTGGGCGTTTGAATTTTGGGGTTCACAGGGTATGGGTTTATTGAAAACGGCGTGGAGATCACAACTCACCGCTTCGCCGTGACTACGACGTTTTTCGGAGAAATTCGATCGTTTCGACCTCCGAAAGGGCAATTTTACTATTTTAGGAAACTTTTGTTTTGCTTATAACTTTCATTAGGAATTTCCATTTTTATTGCCGTTTGCGGCGTTTGTTTCAATTTTTCATCTAGTTTTCAGTTTAGGGCTTTTTGGTCTTTTTACTATTTTCGGTAAATTTTAGGGTTTCGCTATTTAAGCAATCTTTTGGGTGTAATTCGTAGTTTTTGCTGAAATAAAAGAATTTTTGAACTTTGGCTTAAGTTCTGACCTAGATCGAGTTGTTCGTGGATTCGTTCAACTGGTTTAGAAGATCTCCGCTGCGTCGGTTGATATCAAGATGAGCCAGGCAGAATTTGCACACAACCATGCTGTTAATCGAAGTAGCGGGTTTAGTCCTTTTCAGGTCGTGTATTCGGTACTACCTCGGGGTCCTCTTGATCTATTACCAGTGCCAAGTAAGACTAGATGGCATGGCAAGGCAGAAGACTTTGTTAGTGGGCTGCAAGAGATTCATCAATCTGTCAAAGATAACTTGCAGAAGGCTGCTGACAAGTACAAACAATATGCAGATCGGAAGAAGCGTCACGTGGAGTTTGAAGTGGGTGACTTTGTGTGGGCAGTTCTCACAAAGGATCGGTTCTCTGTGGGTGATTACAACAAATTGTCAGTTCGGAAGATTGGTCCTGTGGAGGTTCTTGAGAAAATTAATCCTAATGCTTACAGATTGAAGTTGCCAAGTCACATTCGCACGGCTGATGTATTTAATGTCAAGCATCTTGTTCCATATTATGGGGATACGTCTGATGATGACAATTCGAGGGCGAATTTTGTCCACAATGGGGAGAATGATGAAGTCCAAGAATTAGCTTCTAAATTCTTGGAAAAATATGATGGAAAGATTTGAGAGGATGGCATTTTAGTAATTTCCGCAAATGACGAAGTTTGGGCGTTTGAATTTTGGCGTTCCGAGGGTATAAGTTTATTGGAAACGGCGTGGAGATCACAACTCACCGCTTTGCTGTGACTACGACGTTTTTCGGCGAAATTCTATCGTTTCGACCTCCGAAACAGCAATTTTGCTATTTTAGAAAACTTTTGTTTTGCTTATAACTTTCATTAGGAATTTTCGTTTTTATTGCCGTTTGCGGCGTTTGTTTCTATTTTTCATCTAGTTTTCAGTTTATGGCTTTTTGGACTTTTTACTATTTTTGGTAAATTTTAGGGTTTCGCTATTTAAGCAATCTTTTGGGTGTAATTCGTAGTTTTTGTTGATATAAAAGAATTTTTGAACTTTGGCTTAAGTTCTGACCTAGATCGAGTTGTTCGTGGATTCGTTCAACTGGTTTAGAAGATCTCCGCTGCGTCAGTTGATATCAAGTTGAGCCAGGCAGAATTTGCACACAACCATGCTGTTAATCGAAGTAGCGGGTTTAGTCCTTTTCAGGTCGTGTATTCATTACTACCTCGGGGTCCTCTTGATCTGTTACCAGTGCCAAGTAAGACTAGATGGCATGGCAAGGCAGAAGACTTTGTTAGTGGCCTGCAAGAGATTCATCAATCTATCAAAGGATCGGTTCTGCCTTGCCATGCCATCTAGTCTTACTTGGCACTGGTAATGTATCAAGAGGACCCCGAGGTAGTACCGAATATACGACTGAAAAGGACTAAACCCAGATTTCGATTAACAAAGACGGCTGTGTGCAAATTCGCCTGGCTCAACTTGATAACAACTGACGCAGCGGAGATCTTCTAAACCAGTTGAACGAATCCACGAACAACTTGATCTATGTCACAACTTAAGCCAAAGTTCAAAAATTCTTTTATTTCAGCAAAAACTACCAATTACACCCAAAAGATCGCTTAAATAGCGAAACCCTAAAATTTATCAAAAATAGTAAAAAGTCCAAAAAGCCCTAAACTGAAAACTTGATGAAAAATAGAAACAAACGCAGCAAACGGCAATAAAAACGGAAATTCCTAATGAAAGTTATAAGCAAAACAAAAGTTTCCTAAAATAGCAAAATTGCCATTTAAGAGGTCGAAACGATGGAATTTCGCCGAAAAATGTCGTAGTCACGGCGAAGCGGTGAGTTGTGATCTCCACGCCGTTTCCAGTAAACCCATACCCTCGGAACGCCAAAATTCAAGCGCCCAAACTTCGTCATTTGCAGAAATTACTAAAATGCCATCCTCTCAAATCTTTCCATCATATTTTTCCAAGAATTTACAAGCTAATTTTTGGACTTCATCAATTACACCCAAAAGATCGCTTAAATAGCGAAACCCTAAAATTTATCAAAAATAGTAAAAAGTCCAAAAAGCCCTAAACTGAAAACTTAATGAAAAATAGAAACAAACGCCGCAAACGGCAATAAAAACGGAAATTCCTAATGAAAGTTATAAGCAAAACAAAAGTTTCCTAAAATAGCAAAATTGCCATTTAAGAGGTCGAAACGATGGAATTTCGCCGAAAAATGTCGTAGTCACGGCGAAGCGGTGAGTTGTGATCTCCACGTCGTTTCCAGTAAACCCATACCCTCGTAACGCCAAAATTCAAGCGCCCAAACTTCGTCATTTGCGGAAATTACTAAAATGCCATCCTCTCAAATCTTTCCATCATATTTTTCCAAGAATTTACAAGCTAATTCTTGGACTTCATCATTCTCCCCATGGTGGACAAAATTCGCCCTCGAATTGTAATCATCAGACGTATCCCCATAATATGGAACAAGATGCTTGACATTAAATACATCAGCCGTGCGAATGTGACTTAACAACTTCAATCTGTAAGCATTAGGATTAATTTTCTCAAGAACCTCCACAGGACCAATCTTCCGAACTGACGATTTGTTGTAATCACCCACAGAGAATCGATCTTTAGTGAGAACTGCCCACATAAAGTCACCCACTTCAAACTCCACGTAATGCTTCTTCCGATCTGCATATTGTTTGTACTTGTAAGCAACATTCTGCAAGTTATCTTTCACAGATTGAAGAATCTCTTGCAGCGCACTAACAAAGTCTTCGGCCTTGCCATGCCATCTAGTCTTACTTGGCACTGGTAACAGATCAAGAGGACCCCGAGGTAGTACTGAATATACGACCTGAAAAGGACTAAACCCGGTACATCGATTAACAGCACGGTAGTATGCAAATTCTGCCTGGCTCAACTTAATACCAACTGACGCAGCAGAGATCTTCTAAACCATTTGAACGAATCCACGAACCACTCGATTTTGGTCAGAACTTAAGCCAAAGTTCAAAAATTCTTTTATTTCAGCAAAAACTACGAATTACACCCAAAAGATCGCTTAAATAGCGAAACCCTAAAATTTATCGAAAATAGTAAAAAGTCCAAAAACCCTAAACTGAAAACTTGATGAAAAATAGAAACAAACGCCGCAAACGGCAATAAAAACGGAAATTCCTAATGAAAGTTATAAACAAAACAAAAGTTTTCTAAAATAGCAAAATTTCCGTTTGAGGTCGAAACGATGGAATTTCGCCGAAAAACGTCGTAGTCACAAATGGGGCGATGAGTTGTGATCTCCACGCCGTTTCCAAAAAACCCATACCCTCGTAACGCCAAAATTCAAGCGCCCAAACTTCGTCATTTGCGGAAATTACTAAAATGCCATCCTCTCAAATCTTTCCATCATATTTTTCCAAGAATTTACAAGCTAATTCTTGACTTCATCATTCTCCCCATGGTGGACAAAATTCGCCTCGAATTGTCATCATCGACGTATCCCCATAATATGGAACAAGATGCTTGACATTAAATACATCTACCGTGCGAATGTGACTTGGCAACTTCAATCTGTAAGCATTAGGATTAATTTTCTCAAGAACCTCCACAGGACCAATCTTTCGAACCGACAATTTGTTGTAATCACCCACGAGAATCGATCTTTAGTGAGAATCGCCCACATAAAGTCACCCACTTCAAACTCCACGTGACGCTTCTTCCGATCTGCATATTGTTTGTACTTGTAAGCAGCATTCTGCAAGTTATCTTTCACAGATTGAAGAATCTCTTGCAGCCCGCTAACAAAGTCTTCGGCCTTGCCATGCCATCTAGTCTTACTTGGCACCGGTAACCGATCAAGAGGACCCCGAGGTAGTACCGAATATACGACTCGAAAAGGACTAAACCCAGATTTCGATTAACAAAGACGGTTGTGTGCAAATTCTGCCTGGTTCAACTTGATACCAACTAACGCAGCGGAGATCTTCTAAACCAGTTGAACGAATCCACGAACAACTAGATTTAGGTCAGAACTTAAGCCAAAGTTCAAAAATTCTTTTATTTCAGCAAAAACTACGAATTACACCCAAAAAATCGCTTAAATAGCGAAACCCTAAAATTTATCAAAAAATAGTAAAAAGTCCAAAAAGCCCTAAACTGAAAACTTGATGAAAAATAGAAACAAACGCAGCAAACGACAATAAAAATGGAAATTCGTAATGAAAGTTATAAGCAAAACAAAAGTTTCCTAAAATAGCAAAATTGCCGTTTCGGAGGTCGAATCGATGGAATTTCGACGAAAAACGTCGTAGTCACAGCAAAGCGGTGAGTTGTGATCTCCACGCCGTTTCCAATAAACCCATACCCTCTGAACGCCAAAATACAAACGCCTAAACTTCGTCATTTGCGGAAATTACTAAAATGCCATCCTCTCAAATCTTTCCATCATATTTTTCCAAGAATTTACAAGCTAATTCTTGGACTTCATCATTCTCCCAATGGTGGACAAAATTTGCCCTCGAATTGTCATCATCAGACGTATCACCATAATATGAAACAAGATGCTTGACATTAAATACATCAGCCGTGCGAATGTGACTTGGCAACTTCAATCTGTAAGCATTAGGATTACTTTTCTCAAGAACCTCCATAGGACCAATCTTCCGAACTGACAATTTGTTGTGATCACCCATAGAGAATTGATCTTTAGTGAGAACTGCCCACACAAAGTCACCCACTTCAAACTCCACGTGACGCTTCTTCCGATCTCCATATTGTTTGTACTTGTCAACAGCCCACTAACAAAGTCTTCTGCCTTGCAATGCCATCTAGTCTTACTTGGCACTGGTAACAGATCAAGAGGACCCCGAGGTAGTACTGAATACACGACCTGAAAAGGACTAAACCAGGTACTTCGATTAACAAAGCACAGTTGTGTGCAAATTCTGCCTGGCTCAACTTGATACCAACAGACGCAGCTGAGATCTTCTAAACCAGTTGAACGAATCCACGAACAACTCGATCTAGGTCAGAACTTAAGCCAAAGTTCAAAAATTCTTTTATTTCAGCAAAAACTACGAATTACACCCAAAAGATCGCTTAAATAGCGAAACCCTAAAATTTACCAAAAATAGTAAAATGTCTAAAAAGCCCTAAACTGAAAACTAGATGAAAATAGAAACAAACGCCGCAAACGGCAATAAAAATGGAAATTTCTAATGAAAGTTATAAGCAAAACAAAAGTTTCCTAAAATAGCAAAATTGCCGTTTCAGAGGTCGACACGATGGAATTTCCTTGAAAAACGTCGTAGTCACGGCGAAGCGGTGAGTTGTGATCTCCACGCCGTTTCCAATAAACCCATACCCTCGTAACGCCAAAATTCAAACGCCCAAACTTCGTCATTTGCGGAAATTACTAAAATGCCATCCTCTCAAATCTTTCCATCATATTTTTCCAAGAATTTACAAGCTAATTCTTGGACTTCATCATTCTCCCCATGGTGGACAAAATTCGCCCTCGAATTGTCATCATCAGACGTATCCCCATAATATAGAACAAGATGCTTGACATTAAATACATCAGCCGTGCGAATGTGACTTGGCAACTTCAATCTGTAAGCATTAGGATTAATTTTCCCAAGAACCTCCACATGACCAATCTTCCGAACCGACAATTTGTTGTAATCACCCACAGAGAACCGATCTTTAGTGAGAACTGCCCACACAAAGTCACCCACTTCAAACTCCACGTGACGCTTCTTCCGATCTGTATATTGTTTGTACTTGTCAGCAGCCTTCTCCAAGTTATCTTTGACAGATTTATGAAACTCTTGCAGCCCACTAACAAAGTCTTCTGCCTTGCCATGCCATCTAGTCTTACTTGTCACTGGTAACAGATCAAGAGGACCCCGAGGTAGTACTGAATACACGACCTGAAAAGAACTAAACCCGGTACTTCGATTAACCGCACGGTTGTGTGCAAATTCTGCCTGGCTCAACTTGATACCAACTGACGCAGTGGGGATCTTCTAAACCAGTTGAACGAATCCACGAACAACTCGATCTAGGTTAGAACTTAAGCCAAAGTTCAAAAATTCTTTTATTTCAGCAAAAACAGCGAATTACACCCAAAAGATCGCTTAAATAGCAAAACCTTAAAATTTACCAAAAATAGTAAAAAGTCCAAAAAGCCCTAAACTGAAAACTAGATGAAAAATAGAAACAAACGCCGCAAACGGCAATAAAAACGGAAATTCCTAATGAAAGTTATAAGCAAAACAAAAGTTTCCTAAAATAGCAAAATTGTCGTTTCGGAGGTCGAAACGATGGAATTTCGCCGAAAAACGTCGTAGTCACGGCTAAGCGGTGAGTTGTGATCTCCACGCCGTTTCCAATAAACCCATACCCTCGGAACGCCAAAATTCAAACGCCCAAACTTCGTCATTTGCAGAAATTACTAAAATGCCATCCTCTCAAATCTTTCCATCATATTTTTCCAAGAATTTACAAGCTAATTCTTGGACTTCATCATTCTCCCCATGGTGGACAAAATTCGCCCTCGAATTTTCATCATCAGACGTATCTGAAGGTCACCCAAGAGGGGGGGTGAATTGGCTTACCGAGTAGTTTTTGCCCTTTTAAAAACTTTGTGCGCAATTTACAACTATGATATATATATAAGCAATGCAAGTAAAAGAAATGCTGGAAATATAAAGTGACACAAGATTTATAGTGGTTCGATCCAACGATCTACGTCCACTACCTAACCTCCTCAGTTAGGATTTCAACCCACTTATATTACCAATAAGTGTTACAACCTAAGCATCACCTAGGATTTTCCCACCTAGCCGCAACTAGGATTTTCCCACCTAGATTCCTCTAGGATTTTCCTCACCTAGCCTCAACTAGGATTTTTCCCACCTAGCCGCAACTAGGATTTTCCCACCTAGACTCCTCTAGGATTTTCCTCACCTAGCCGCAACTAGGATTTTCCCCACCTAGCCTCAACTAGGATTTTCCCACCTAGACTCCTCTAGGATTTTACCCACCTAGCCGCAACTAGGATTTTTTCCCACCTAGACTCCACTAGGATTTTTCTCACCTAGCCGCAACTAGGATTTTCCCTTTCGACTTAGATCCCACTAAGTCTTACAATCATTCAATTACAACAATTCTACTGGAAATACAAAGATACACTTTACAACAAAAGTGGTATCAAATTCAAACACAAGCAAGCCACCTAGAGCCTAACTCTTATGCATGCAAGCGTAAGTATGAATGGAATGTGAAAATATATATCACTGATGTTATAGCAAATTCCAGATCTGAAATCGTTTCAAAAACTTAATATATGTGTGAAACCGATTTCGAGTATAAGAACAAAAGTTTAGCAAGAATCAAGTTTAAGTGCAATACTTTTGTTCAAATCAATCTCAGAGTTTGATAAGATAAATTTAAGTACAAAAACTCAGAGAAGATGTTGTTACAAATTCCAAATTTGAAATCGTTTCAAAAACTTAATACATTCGTATGAAAACCGATTTCAAGGCTAAGAACAAAAGTTTGACAAGAATCAAGTTTAGGTGCAACACTTTTGTTCAAATGAATCTCAGAGTTTGAGAGTATAAATCTTAAGTATAAAAACTCAGAGAATATGTTCAAACACACATATCAAAATAATTTTCAGATCAACTACTCAGAATATATAGATTAAGCACAAGTGAGATTTATAGATCTAGAAATTTCTTACAACCAGAAGAATGAAAGAAGAGATCAGCTCTGGAGTGAGTATTGAACTCCTTTTGAAAGCCTCAAAGGTGCTGGATATGTGAGCTAAAGAACAGCCACTGAGATCTCCCTTATTTCTTCACAAAAATATGATTTCTACCTTGTGGATCTATTGATTTTGAGTGTGTTTGTTCTTGATGATTAAAACCAAGTTTGAGGTGTTTATATAGTGGTAGGAATTCCAATATAGCCGTTTATGACCGTTCTAGGAATCCAGAAAATCGAAAATTCAAATTTCAAGCTTGGTTTCCAAAAGTCAGAAATTGCAGGCAGAGAGCAATTAGCGCGCTAATACTGTGGGTTAGCGCGCTAACACTGCTCTTAGCGCGCTAACGACAGTATTAGCGCGCTAACTGCAGGAACCTCAGAATATGTAATTTGTTCCTTTGTGTTAGCAACCCTTAAACTTGTCCGGGACCTAACCAACCCTTATATAACATGTTATTCATGTTTAATATGATTCATTAAGCTTACTTGGGTGGTCGGGATAGTTTTACAAACCCCGAAAATGGAAATTCCAAGTTTCACAACTTATTAGGGGCTATCCTGCAAATTTTCAGTTTTACATTTCAAAAACAAGTTTTTCTTTTTTAAAAACATTTATAATGATCTTTTAATATGTAAACGACCATTCACACATGATTTCACATTGTTTAACTTCATTTACCTATTTAGGTGTTCAAAATCCACTTTTAAACTTTGAAATCAACTTATGACTTTAAGAAATGATTTCGAAAACTTGATGTATGCATGAACTAATGCATTTGGCTTGTGTGAAAGAATTTGTATACCTTACATTGGTTTTACAAATTGCGGCTTGAACTTTTCTTCTTCATTTCTTCATATATGTCGAGGCTTGAACTTGTATTGCTTGAGTGCTCTGAACATGTTGTATTGCATCACTTATTCCAACAAGTTTTCCATATTCCTTGAATACATTTTCACCTTGTTTGTTTGGCTCCATATTTCTTGAATATCCCTGATGTGTTGTATTGCATCCTTTTAACACAAACTGAAATACATGATTAGTACATTTTCACTTTGTTTGTTTCCATCAAAATCTCGGTAGGAATGTGAATGACTAACCACTTAGTCCAACAATCTCCCCCTTTTTGATGATAACAAACAATGTAAACTTTAAAGGTGTGAAAATACAATCTAAATGTATATCACATTCAACACATCAATCTTTTCAAGTTTAATCACATTTAACTTCAAATATGCAAGTTCAAAACCAAACAACCGTTTCAAATATACCAAGATAAAAACCTTTCAAAAACTTTCAAGTTCAACACCACATTTTTCAAACTTTAAACCTTTCAAGTTCACCGCATTTTTCTCCCCCTTTTGATATTATCAAAAAGCGGGATCAAGTATCCACAATTTTTCTCCCCCTATCAAGTATACCAATAAAAACCAATAACTTGTTCAAGTATACCAATATATGCAGGTTAAAATTATCAAGTTGATATCAGTTACAAAAATCAAGAATATTAACGTATCAACCTGATACCAGTAAAAACGAGAATTATGAACTCGATACCAATATATACCAATGAAAAGAACACTATTTCATATCATCCTTTCAAAAATTATCACAATATCATAAGTTCAAGTTCAACCTTTTCTCCCCCGTGCGATACAATAGGGTCAAGTATCTGCAAAGATAGACATGATTTAAACAAATACGAGAGAAATAAACTTCTCCCCCTTACTGTATGCATATCAATAAACAATATACCAAGATAGAAACATTCTCCCCCTTACTTTATGCATATCAATAAAATTTTCAAATTTACTTTATGCATAATAAACAACACAATATACCATGATAAAGATATTCTCCCCCTTACTTTATGCAGATCAATAAAGAACATAGTATACCATGATAAAAACATTCTCCCCCTCACTTTATGCAAATCAATAAAGAACATACGTAAGCGAGACACATGCATAGACTATAAAACATAGTGAAGCACAAAATAGCCATAAAGAAAACTCAGAGATACGCAAAAATCATGATATAAATAGCAAAAGTAATGAGAACATAATTGTGGCTTTAACATGAGATTAACAAATGAGAACACCTAAGACTAACATATGGAGCCTAATGCTCATCTAGGTGTTTCTACATGCTCCTTCCAGACGATGGTGGTGGATGGTCTGAACTAGAAGCGATATCGTCTCGTGCTGGCCGAACTGGAAGACGTTGACTCTCAATGCGTCGAAGTCGATCACCATGATTCCGTAGAGTCGTCTCGACGGCATTAAATGATTGAGTCATATACTCTTGCAAGTTTCTCAGCTGAGCAGACACATACGCCAATGAAGGTGACATGTTAGGAGGAGGTGTTAAGCCGCTGTATGTAGAAGGTTGTGGAGGCGGTGCTGACTCCTCGTGCTGCTGCTCCGGAACCGTAGAAGCTTGAGCTCTTCCCTGATCACCATCATCATCATTGTGACTTGCTGCTCCCTCATCATCAGCCTGGTCATCATCGCCAAGATGATAGCTATACTCCAAATAATCTGGCGCATCAAAAGGATAGTCCGTAGAGATAGGAGACTCGTAACCGCCGTGATGCTGAGTATAAGGAATAGCATCATCTCTAGTCCATTGCTTCCTCTCACGAATATATCTATATTTCATGGCTTTCAAGGTAGCCATGTCAATGGAATCGAATACACTCAGAGGACGACCTCCTAACGCAAGATCTACTTGGGCAGACTCCAAGTAGGAAGTAATGATATGGGCGTAAGGAAGATGACGACCGGCGCTGCAAGTGCTAGTCATATATCCGATGAGAATGTGAGGAAGGCTGAGGGGTAGCATGAGGAATAAATGACCTAGTATGAACATGTCAAGTAGAGTGACATAGTTCTTACTACCTCCTCGTGGAAGAATAACCTTATGGAGTACCTTATGGAGGAGATGAGGTACTAACTTAAAGTCGGTATCCGTGATACCAGTCGGATAGACGGTTAGGTTACTCTTGGACCGTAGAAAAGAATTAAGGACGTCTAAACGGTCGAATGGCCAACTTAAGAACTTGCACACCACCGTGGTCGATGGAGGGTGCAAAGGAAGATTGAACCGTTGAGCGAGATTTTCCGGAGTAATCTCAATTGCTCGGCTACCAACGGAGGAACGAAGGATAAATTGGTTTGTGGTCTCAAGATTGGAATAAAAGACTCTAACCAAAGGAGAATTGTAATTAGCCCGAAAAGTACAAAAATTAGTCCACCCCGCCGCGTCTAGAATTTCCCGAATTGGGAGATAAGCCTTATCAAAGAAGGCAACATCTACAATTGCGGGACGGATAATTTTGGCGTCCGTAAGTCGTGGAGTTACCAATTCTAGGACTGAGGAAGATTCATGAATGGCTTTGGCACGACCCTCACGTGGTGGGGCATTTGCCGGAGGGGAAACATGGTGTGTAGACTCATCACTAGACGAAGATGATTGTACAAGACGACGACTAGTAGGACGTCGTGAGGACGTTCCTTGGGTTGGACGTGATGGATTGGGGGCAGTAGGTGCACCGATTCGAGAAGAAGGACGATTTGAAGGACGACGAGACGACATATTCAAACAAGGAATGGAAGGAATCGACAAAGATTAGGGAAGATTTTTACCTTAAAGGAGTGGAGAGCACGAAGGAGAGTCCCTGGAGAGTGGAGTTGACAAGAGGAGAGGAGTTGCTTTGAGTTTGAGGTAAGTGGTTTATGAAATTTTAGGTTATAAAACCCTGGCCGATCGACATTAGCGCGCTAATGAGGGGTCGTTAGCGCGCTAATTCCTCTCTGGAATTTTTCGGGCGCAGGGCTATTAGCGCGCTAATTTGCGCTATTAGCGCGCTAATTCCTCTCTGGAATTGTTTTGACAAAAATTTTGAATTTTTGCAATTTAGCTCCGATTCTTCTCAAACTTCATGGATACTTCACTAACATCATATAAAAAGGTTTGGAATATTTAGAACATATGTAGAAGGTCCAATTTTCGAGACATGCCTAACTCACGCCGAATTTTAAAAACTTGTTTTCTAAAGGCTTAGTGAGTATATCGGCTAGTTGATCCTATATGGGCACATAGATACGTTTTAACATTTCCCCTTTTTGGATGTGATCACACAAAGAATGGTGTCTAATCTATTTTGCCACAATCATGCATCACAATTACTTTATGCATTCAAACATGAAACATTTTGCATATTTATCTCATCAATGTTAATGGCATAAACGTTTTTATCTATATATGCAAATAAACAAGGTTTCATGCTTCTCATTTCTAACAATGCATTTTGATGATTCAAACATAACATGAAATCGTTTGTCACACAATTTGACTAACACTTAGCAAATTAAGTTTCAAACCATCAACAAGATAAATATTAGAAATAGAAAATAAATTGTTACCGACAGTTCCGAGACCAATAATTCTTCTTTTGTTGTTGTCTCCAACTGTAACCTTTTCACCGTCATGCAGCTTTAGTTCAATAACTTGATGCGCATCTTCGGTCATGTGACTTGAGCACCCACTTTCCAAGTACCATGGGGTGCTTCTCCTCGCATCCTATACTATGGGAAACACACTAGTTTTTGGTACCCAAACACCTTTGGGTCCGAGAGTGTTAGTGTCATAAACATTTTTAGCTACCCAAGCTAGTTTACCCATTTTTACCTTTTGTAATGAACATTTCCCAACCATGTGAGTTTTATTGCATTTATAACATCTATGATCAACATTTAGCAATTTCTTATAGCTTAACAAATTTGCTCCGTAACCTATGCCTCTTTTATTAAGTGCACGTCGTTGTGCTCCTAACATCATATCAAACATTTGTTTACCATTTGTAAACTTGTGCACAGTGCTAGTCAAGTCCTCTACTTCCTTGACTAAAGCATCTCTTTCTTTTATGACTTCATTTAAGTCATTTTGGAGATCATCAATAAACTCATTTTGTGACTCTAATTCACTAATTGCGATGGTCAAACTCTTTTTAAGTTGTTTAGTGTTTTTGACCTCCTTTTTCAATTCTTTTCTAAGCTCATCAACATTTGGAAAATCATTAACATTATCAAAATTGAAAGCATTAGAGTTTACCTCGCCTTGTGCTGTGAGACAAAATATTGCTTTCTCACTTTCTCGATTCGAGTCCGAACTTGATGATGATGAGTCATCCCAAGTTGCTTTGAAGCTCTTCTTTCCTTTGTCAAATACCTTCTTGGCTTTGCACTCCGCTTTGACGTGACCGGTTTGCCGCAACCGTAGCATATTATTTCGTTTCCTTCCTTGCTTCCATTTCGCAGCCTTCTTTTTGTACTTATCTCGTTTGTACACGGCCTTATTCAGCTTTCTTGAGATCATAGCTACTTCCTTCTCAAGATCATTTTCATCACATGATTCTTCATTGATGACTTCAACCGATGCACTAGAGCTGTTTGCCTTCAACGCGATTTCTTTTCTTGAACTTTTAGCACCTCCATTTAGTGCTTCCAATCTTGCTCGATCTTTTAGTTCAAATTCATGAACTGTTAGCTCTCCGCATAATGCATCGAAAGTATAATCTCCAAGATTTTGAGATGATTGGATAGCGTATTTCTTGGCATCCCATTCCTTAGGCAAACCTCTAAGGAATTTATATACTGAGGTCTCTTGATCATAATTCTTGCCTAGATTCTTGATCTCATTTAGTAGCTTTGTGAATCTAGTGATGGCGGTAGCTATGTCTTCATCAGCCCCAACTCGGAAAGTTTCAAAATGTTCCTCAAGTATTCTCAACTTGGTCTTCTTTACTTGCATGGTACCTTCATAATGTACCTCAAGCTTCTCCCATACTTCCCTTGTTGTTTGACATGCACTTACTCTGTTAAATTCATTTTCGCTAAGTGCACAAAATAAGTGATTCATAGCTTGATCATTAGAAAGCTCAAGCTTTATCTCCTCCGTGGTGTATTCTTTCAACGGCTTATCCGGTGGAGTGTAGCCATTTTCAATTGCATCCCATAAATATCTATTTTGTGCTCGAATGTAAAATTTCATTCTTACTTTCCAATGAGCATAATTGGTTCCATCAAAATATGGAGGCCTAATCGAAGAATTACCTTCCCGAAGGCGAGCTGGATCTAAAGTTTGCATCCTTGCACAAAAGCACTCAAAGATACGTTAGTAACACTTTGAGCAATAACCCGCTCTGATACCAATTGAAGGTCACCCAAGAGGGGGGGTGAATTGGGTTACCGAGTAGTTTTTGCCCTTTTAAAAACTTTGTGCGCAATTTACAACTATGATATATATATAAGCAATGCAAGTAAAAGAAATGCTGGAAATATAAAGTGACACAAGATTTATAGTGGTTCGATCCAACGATCTACGTCCACTACCTAACCTCCTCAGTTAGGATTTCAACCCACTTATATTACCAATAAGTGTTACAACCTAAGCATCACCTAGGATTTTCCCACCTAGCCGCAACTAGGATTTTCCCACCTAGACTCCTCTAGATTTTCCTCACCTAGCCTCAACTAGGATTTTTCCCACCTAGCCGCAACTAGGATTTTCCCACCTAGACTCCTCTAGGATTTTCCTCACCTAGCCGCAACTAGGATTTTCCCACCTAGCCTCAACTAGGATTTTCCCACCTAGACTCCTCTAGGATTTTACCCACCTAGCCGCAACTAGGATTTTTTCCCACCTAGACTCCACTAGGATTTTTCTCACCTAGCCGCAACTAGATTTTCCCTTTCGACTTAGATCCCACTAAGTCTTACAATCATTCAATTACAACAATTCTGCTGGAAATACAAAGATACACTTTACAACAAAAGTGGTATCAAATTCAAACACAAGCAAGCCACCTAGAGCCTAACTCTTATGCATGCAAGTGTAAGTATGAATGGAATGTGAAAATATATATCACTGATGTTATAGCAAATTCCAGATCTGAAATCGTTTCAAAAACTTAATATATGTGTGAAACCGATTTCGAGTATAAGAACAAAAGTTTAGCAAGAATCAAGTTTAAGTGCAATACTTTTGTTCAAATCAATCTCAGAGTTTGATAAGATAAATTTAAGTACAAAAACTCAGAGAAGATGTTGTTACAAATTCCAAATTTGAAATCGTTTCAAAAACTTAATACATTCGTATGAAAACCGATTTCAAGGCTAAGAACAAAAGTTTGACAAGAATCAAGTTTAGGTGCAACACTTTTGTTCAAATGAATCTCAGAGTTTGAGAGTATAAATCTTAAGTATAAAAACTCAGAGAATATGTTCAAACACACATATCAAAATAATTTTCGATCAACTACTCGAATATATAGATTAAGCACAAGTGAGATTTATAGATCTAGAAATTTCTTACAACTTGAGAAGAATGAAAGAAGAGATCAGCTCTGGAGTGAGTATTGAACTCCTTTTGAAAGCCTCAAAGGTCTTTGGATATGTGAGCTAAAGAACAAATGACCACCATGAGATCTCCCTTATTTCTTCACAAAAATATGATTTCTACCTTGTGGATCTATTGATTTTGAGTGTGTTTGTTCTTGATGATTAAAACCAAGTTTGAGGTGTTTATATAGTGGTAGGAATTCCAATATAGCCGTTTATGACCGTTCTAGGAATCCAGAAAATCGAAAATTCAAATTTCAAGCTTGGTTTCCAAAAGTCAGAAATTGCAGGCAGAGAGCAATTAGCGCGCTAATACTGTGGGTTAGCGCGCTAACACTGCTCTTAGCGCGCTAACGACAAGATAGCGCGCTAACCTGCAGAACCTCGAGAATATGTAATTTGTTCCTTTGTGTTAGCAACCCTTAAACTTGTCCGGGACCTAACCAACCCTTATATAACATGTTATTCATGTTTAATATGATTCATTAAGCTTACTTGGGTGGTCCGGATAGTTTTACAAACCCCGAAAATGGAAATTCCAAGTTTCACAACTTATTAGGGGCTATCCTGCAAATTTTCAGTTTTACATTTCAAAAACAAGTTTTTCTTTTTTAAAAACATTTATAATGATCTTTTAATATGTAAACGACCATTCACACATGATTTCACATTGTTTAACTTCATTTACCTATTTAGGTGTTCAAAATCCACTTTTAAACTTTGAAATCAACTTATGACTTTAAGAAATGATTTCGAAAACTTGATGTATGCATGAACTAATGCATTTGGCTTGTGTGAAAGAATTTGTATACCTTACATTGGTTTTACAAATTGCGGCTTGAACTTTTCTTCTTCATTTCTTCATATATGTCGAGGCTTGAACTTGTATTGCTTGAGTGCTCTGAACATGTTGTATTGCATCACTTATTCCAACAAGTTTTCCATATTCCTTGAATACATTTTCACCTTGTTTGTTTGGCTCCATATTTCTTGAATATCCCTGATGTGTTGTATTGCATCCTTTTAACACAAACTGAAATACATGATTAGTACATTTTCACTTTGTTTGTTTCCATCAAAATCTCGGTAGGAATGTGAATGACTAACCACTTAGTCCAACAGTATCCCCATAATATGGAACAAGATGCTTGACATTAAATACATCAGCCGTGCGAATGTGACTTGGCAACTTCAATCTGTAAGCATTAGGATTAATTTTCTCAAGAACCTCCACATGACCAATCTTCCGAACTGACAATTTGTTGTAATCACCCACAGAGAACCGATCTTTAATGAGAACTGCCCACACAAAGTCACCCACTTCAAACTCCACGTGACGCTTCTTCCGATCTGCATATTGTTTGTACTTGTCGCCAGCCTCTACGCAAGTTATCTTTGACAGATTGATGAATCTCTTGCAGCCCACTAACAAAGTCTTCTGCCTTGCCATGCCATCTAGTCTTACTTGGCACTGGTAACAGATCAAGAGGACCCCGAGGTAGTACCGAATACACGATCTGAAAAGGACTAAACCCTGTACTTCGATTAATAGCATGGTTGTGTGCAAATTCTGCCTTGCTCAACTTGATACCAACTGACTCAGAGGAGATCTTCTAAACCAGTTGAACGAATCCACGAACAACTCGATTTAGGTCAGAACTTAAGCCAAAGTTCAAAAATTCTTTTATTTCAGCAAAAACTACGAATTACACCCAAAAGATCGCTTAAATAGCGAAACCCTAAAATTTACCAAAAATAGTAAAAAGTCCAAAAAGCCCTAAACTGAAAACTAGATTTAAAATAGAAACAAACGCCGCAAACGGCAATAAAAACGAAAATTCCTAATGAAATTTATAAGCAAAACAAAAGTTTCCTAAAATAGCAAAATTGCCGTTTCGGAGGTCGACACGATGGAATTTCGCCGAAAAACGTCGTAGTCACAACGAAGCGGTGAGTTGTGATCTCCACGCCGTTTCCAATAAACCCATACCCTCGGAACGCCAAAATTCAAACGCCCAAACTTCGTCATTTACGGAAATTACTAAAATGCCATCCTCTCAAATCTTTCCATCATATTTTTCAAAGAATTTACAAGCTAATTCTTGGACTTCATCATTCTCCCCATGGTGGACAAAATTCGCCCTCGAATTGTCATCATCAGACGTATCCCCATAATATGGAACAAGATGCTTGACATTAAATACATAAGCCGTGCGAATGTGACTTGGCAACTTCAATCTGTAAGCATTAGAATTAATTTTCCCAAGAACCTCCACATGACCAATCTTCCGAACTGACAATTTGTTGTGATCACCCACAGAGAACCGATCTTTAGTGAGAACTGCCCACACAAAGTCACCCACTTCAAACTCCACGTGTCGCTTCTTCCGATCTGCATATTGTTTGTACTTGTCAGCAGCATTCTGCAAGTTATCTTTGACAGATTGATGAATCTCTTGCAGCCCACTAACAAAGTCTTCTGCCTTGCCATGCCATCTAGTCTTACTTGGCACTGGTAACAGATCAAGAGGACCCCGAGGTAGTACTGAATATACGACCTGAAAAGGACTAAACCCGGGACTTCGATTAAAAGCACGGTTGTGTGCAAATTCTGGCTGGCTCAACTTGATACCAACTGATGCAGCGGAGATCTTCTAAACCAGTTGAACGAATCCACAAACAACTCGATTTAGGTCAGAACTTAAACCAAAGTTCAAAAATTCTTTTATTTCAGCAAAAACTACGAATTACACCCCAAAAATCGCTTAAATAGCGAAACCCTAAAATTTAAAAAAATAGTAAAAAGTCTAAAAAGCCCTAAACTGAAAACTTTATGAAAAATAGAAACAAACGCCGCAAACGGCAATAAAAACGGAAATTCCTAATGAAAGTTATAAGCAAAACAAAAGTTTCCTAAAATAGCAAAATTGTCGTTTCGGAGGTCGAAACGATGGAATTTCGCCGAAAAACGTCGTAGTCACGGCTAAGCGGTGAGTTGTGATCTCCACGCCGTTTCCAATAAACCCATACCCTCGAAACGCCAAAATTCGAACGCCCAAACTTCGTCATTTGCGGAAATTACTAAAATGCCATCCTCTCAAATCTTTCCATCATATTTTTTCAAGAATTTACAAGCTAATTCTTGGACTTCATCATTCTCCCCTAGGTGGACAAAATTCGCCTTCGAATTGTCATCATCAGACGTATCCCCATAATATGGAACAAGATGCTTGACATTAAATCCATCAGCCGTGCGAATGTGACTTGGCAACTTCAATCTGTAAGCATTAGGATTAATTTTCTCAAGAACCTCCACATGACCAATCTTCCGAACTGACAGTTTGTTGTAATCACCCACAGAGAACCGATCTTTAATGAGAACTGCCAACACAAAGTCACCCACTTCAAACTCCACGTGACGCTTCTTCCGATCTGCATATTGTTTGTACTTGTCAGCAGCCTTCTGCAAGTTATCTTTGACATATTGATGAATCTCTAGCAGCCCACTAATAAAGTCTTCTGCCTTTCCATGCCATCTAGTCTTACTTGGCACTGGTAACAGATCAAGAGGACCCCGAGGTAGTACTGAATACACGATCTGAAAAGGACTAAACCCTGTACTTCGATTAACAGCATGGTTGTGTGCAAATTCTGCCTTGCTCAACTTGATACCAACTGACTCAGCGGAGATCTTCTAAACCAGTTGAACGAATCCACGAACAACTCGATTTAGGTCAGAACTTAAGCCAAAGTTCGAAAATTCTTTTATTTCAGCAAAAACTACGAATTACACCCAAAAGATCGCTTAAATAGCGAAACTCTAAAATTTACCAAAAATAGTAAAAAGTCCAAAAAGCCCTAAACTGAAAACAAGATGAAAATAAAAACAAACGCCGCAAACGGCAATAAAAATGGAAATTCCTATTGAAAGTTATAAGCAAAACAAAAGTTTTCTAAAATAGCAAAATTGTCGTTTCGGAGGTCGAAACGATGGAATTTCGCCGAAAAACGTAGTAGTCACGGCTAAGTGGTGAGTTGTGATCTCCACGCCGTTTCCAATAAACCCATACCCTCGTAACGCCAAAATTCAAACGCCCAAACTTCGTCATTTGCGGAAATTACTAAAATGCCATCCTCTCAAATCTTTCCATCATATTTTTTCAAGAATTTACAAGCTAATTCTTGGACTTCATCATTCTCCCCTAGGTGGACAAAATTCGCCCTCGAATTGTCATCATCAGACGTATCCCCATAATATGGAACAAGATGCTTGACATTAAATACATCAGCCGTGCGAATGTGACTTGGCAACTTCAATCTGTAAGCATTAGGATTAATTTTCCCAAGAACCTCCACATGACCAATCTTCCGAACTGACAATTTGTTGTAATCACCCACAGAGAACCGATCTTTAGTGAGAACTGCCCACACAAAGTCACCCACTTCAAACTCCACGTGACGCTTCTTCCGATCTGCATATTGTTTGTACTTGTCGCAGCCTTCTGCAAGTTATCTTTGACAGATTGATGAATCTCTAGCAGCCCACTAACAAAGTCTTCTGCCTTGCCATGCCATCTAGTCTTACTTGGCACTGGTAACCGATCAAGAGGACCCCGAGGTAGTACTGAATACACGATCTGAAAAGGACTAAACCCTGTACTTCGATTAACAGCATGGTTGTGTGCAAATTCTGCCTTGCTCAACTTGATACCAACTGACTCAGCGGAGATCTTCTAAACCAGTTGAACGAATCAACGAACAACTCGATTTAGGTCAGAACTTAAGCCAAAGTTCAAAAATTCTTTTATTTCAGCAAAAACTACGAATTACACCCAAAAGATCGCTTAAATAGCGAAACCCTAAAATTTACCAAAAATAGTAAAAAGTCCAGAAAGCCCTAAACTGAAAACAAGATGAAAATAGAAACAAACGCCTTCAAACGGCAATAAAAACGGAAATTCCTAATGAAAGTTATAAGCAAAACAAACGTTTCCTAAAATAACAAAATTGCCGTTTCGGAGGTCGACACGATGGAATTTCGCCGAAAAACGTCGTAGTCACGGCGAAGCGGTGAGTTGTGATCTCCACGCCGTTTCCAATAAACCCATACCCTCGGAACGCCAAAATTCAAACGCCCAAACTTCGTCATTTACGGAAATTACTAAAATGTCATCCTCTCAAATCTTTCCATCATATTTTTCCAAGAATTTAAAAGCTAATTCTTGGACTTCATCATTCTCCCCATGGTGGACAAAATTCGCCCTCGAATTGTCATCATCAGACGTATCCCCATAATATAGAACAAGATGCTTGACATTAAATACATCAGCCGTGCGAATGTGACTTAGCAACTTCAATCTGCAAGCATTAGGATTAATTTTCCCAAGAACCTCCACATGACCAATCTTCTGAACTGACAATTTGTTGTAATCACCCACAGAGAACCGATCTTTAGTGAGAACTGCCCACACAAAGTCACCCACTTCAAACTCCACGTGACGCTTCTTCCGATCTGCATATTGTTTGTACTTGTCAGCAGCATTCTGCAAGTTATCTTTGACAGATAGATGAATCTCTTGCAGCCCACTAACAAAGTCTTCTGCCTTGCCATGCCATCTAGTCTTACTTGGCACTGGTAACAGATCAAGAGGACCCCGAGGTAGTACTGAATACACAATCTGAAAAGGACTAAACCCTGTACTTCGATTAATAGCATGGTTGTGTGCAAATTCTGCCTTGCTCAACTTGATACCAACTGACTCAGCGGAGATCTTCTAAACCAGTTGAACGAATCCACGAACAACTCTATCTAAGTCAGAACTTAAGCCAAAGTTCAAAAATTCTTTTATTTCAGCAAAAACTACGAATTACACCCAAAAAATCGCTTAAATAGCGAAACCCTAAAATTTATCAAAAATAGTAAAAAGTCTAAAAAGCCCTAAACTGAAAACTTTATGAAAAATAGAAACAAACGCCGCAAACGGCAATAAAAACGGAAATTCCTAATGAAAGTTATAAGCAAAACAAAAGTTTCCTAAAATAGCAAAATTGTCGTTTCGGAGGTCGAAACGATGGAATTTCGACGAAAAACGTCGTAGTCACGGCTAAGCGGTGAGTTGTGATCTCCACGCCGTTTCCAATAAACCCATACCCTCGTAACGCCAAAATTCAAACGCCCAAACTTCGTCATTTGCGGAAATTACTAAAATGCCATCCTCTCAAATTTATCCATCATATTTTTCCAAGAATTTACAAGCTAATTCTTGGACTTCATCATTCTCCCCATGGTGGACAAAATTCGCCCTCGAATTGTCATCATCAGACGTATCCCCATCATATGGAACAAGATGCTTGACATTAAATACATCAGCCGTGCGAATGTGACTTGGCAACTTCAATCTGTAAGCATCAGGATTAATTTTCTCAAGAACCTCCACATGACCAATCTTCCGAACTGACAGTTTGTTGTAATCACCCACAGAGAACCGATCTTTAATGAGAACTGCCAACACAAAGTCACCCACTTCAAACTCCACGTGACGCTTCTTCCGATCTGCATATTGTTTGTACTTGTCAGCAGCCTTCTGCAAGTTATCTTTGACAGATTGATGAATCTCTAGCAGCCCACTAATAAAGTCTTCTGCCTTGCCATGCCATCTAGTCTTACTTGGCACTGGTAACAGATAAAGAGGACCCCGAGGTAGTACTGAATACACGATCTGAAAAGGACTAAACCCTGTACTTCGATTAACAGCATGGTTGTGTGCAAATTCTGCCTTGCTCAACTTGATACCAACTGACTCAGCGGAGATCTTCTAAACCAGTTGAACGAATCCACGAACAACTCGATTTAGGTCAGAACTTAAGCCAAAGTTCAAAAATTATTTTATTTCAGCAAAAACTACGAATTACACCCAAAAAATCGCTTAAATAGCGAAACCCTAAAATTTACCAAAAATAATAAAAAGTCTAAAAAGCCCTAAACTGAAAACAAGATGAAAATAGAAACAAACGCCGCAAACGGCAATAAAAATGGAAATTCCTAATTAAAGTTATAAGCAAAACAAAAGTTTTCTAAAATAGCAAAATTGTCGTTTCGGAGGTCGAAACGATGGAATTTCGCCGAAAAACGTAGTAGTCACGGCTAAGCGGTGAGTTGTGATCTCCACGCCGTTTCCAATAAACCCATACCCTCGGAACGCCAAAATTCAAATGCCCAAACTTCGTCATTTGCGGAAATTACTAAAATGTCATCCTCTCAAATCTTTCCATCATATTTTTTCAAGAATTTACAAGCTAATTCTTGGACTTCATCATTCTCCCCATGGTGGACAAAATTCGCCCTCGAATTGTCATCATCATACGTATCCCCAATATATGGAACAAGATGCTTGACATTAAATGCATCAGCCGTACGAATGTGACTTGGCAACTTCAATCCGTAAGCATTAGGATTAATTTTCTCAAGAACCTCCTCAGGACCAATCTTCCGAACTGACAATTTGTTGTAATCACCCACAGAGAATCGATCTTTAGTGAGAACTGCCCACACAAAGTCACCCACTTCAAACTCCACGTGACGCTTCTTCCGATCTGCATATTGTTTGTACTTGTCAGCAGCCTTCTGCAAGTTATCTTTGACAGATTGATGAATCTCTTGCAGCCCACTAACAAAGTCTTTTGCCTTGCCATGCTATCTAGTCTTACTTGGCACTAGTAACAGATCAAGAGGACCCCGAGGTAGTACTGAATACACGACCTGAAAAGGACTAAACCAGTTGAACGAATCCACGAACAACTCGATTTAGGTCAGAACTTAAGCCAAAGTTCAAAAATTCTTTTATTTCAGCAAAAACTACGAATTACAGCCAAAAAATCGCTTAAATAGTGAAACCAGAAAATTTATCAAAAATAGTAAAAAGTCTAAAAAGCCCTAAACTGAAAACTTTATGAAAAATAGAAACAAACGATGCAAACGGCAATAAAAATGGAAATTCCTAATGAAAGTTATAAGCAAAACAAACTTTCCTAAAATAGCAAAATTGCCGTTTCGGAGGTCGACACGATGGAATTTCGCCGAAAAACGTAGTAGTAAAGGCGAAGCGGTGAGTTGTGATCTCCACGCCGTTTCCAATAAACCCATACCCTCGGAACGCCAAAATTCAAACGCCCAAACTTCGTCATTTGCGGAAATTACTAAAATGCGATCCTCTCAAATCTATCCATTATATTTTTCCAAGAATTTACAAGCTAATTCTTGGACTTCATCATTCTCCCCATGGTGGACAAAATTCGCCCTCGAATTTTCATCATCAGACGTATCCCCATAATATGGAACAAGATGCTTGACATTAAATACATCAGCCGCGCGTACGTGACTTGGCAACTTCAATCTGTAAGCATTAGGATTAATTTTCTCAAGAACCTCCACAGGACCAATCTTTCGAACTGACAATTTGTTGTAATCACCAACAGAGAACCGATCTTTAGTGAGAACTGCCCACACAAAGTCACCCACTTCAAACTTCACGTGACGCTTCTTCCGATCTGCATATTGTATGTACTTGTCAGCAGCCTTCTGCAAGTTATCTTTGACAGATTGATGAATCTCTTGCAGCCCACTAACAAAGTCTTCTGCCTTGCCATGCCATCTAGTCTAATTTGGCACTGGTAATAGATCAAGAGGACCCCGAGGTAGTACTGAATACACGACCTGAAAAGGACTAAACCAGGTACTTCGATTAACAGCACGGTTGTGTGCAAATTCTACCTGGCTCAACTAGATACCAACTGACGCATCGGAGATCTTATAAACCAGTTGAACGAATCCACGAACAACTCGATCTAGGTCAGAACTTAAGCCAAAGTTCAAAAAAATTTTTATATCAGCAAAAACTATTAATTACACCTAAAAGATCGCTTAAATAGCGAAACCCTAAAATTTACCAAAAATAGTAAAAAGTTCAAAAAGCCCTAAACTGAAAACTAGATCAAAAATAGAAACAAACGCCGCAAACGGCAATAAAAACGGAAATTCATAATGAAAGTTATAAGCAAAACAAAAGTTTCCTAAATAGCAAAATTGCAGTTTCGGAGGTCGAAAAGAAGGAATTTCGCCGAAAAACGTCGTAGTCACGGCTAAGCGGTGAGTTGTGATATCCACGCCGTTTCCAATAAACCCATACCCTCGGAACGCCAAAATTCAAACGCCCAAACTTCGTCATTTGCGGAAATTACTAAAATGCCATCCTCTCAAATCTATCCATCATATTTTTCCAAGAATTTACAAGCTAATTCTTGAACTTCATCATTCTCCCCATGGTGGAAAAAATTCGCCCTCGAATTGTCATCATCAGACGTATCCCCATAATATGGAACAAGATGCTTGACATTAAATGCATCAGCCGTGCGAATGTGACTTGGCAACTTCATTCTGTAAGCACTAGGATTAATTTTCTCAAGAACCTCCACAGGACCAATCTTCCGAACTAACAATTTGTTGTAATCACCCACAGAGAACCGATCTTTAGTGAGAACTGCCCTCACAAAGTCACCCACTTCAAACTCCACTTGACGCTTCTTCCGATCTGCATATTGTTTGTACTTGTCAGCAGCCTTCAGCAAGTTATCTTTGATGATTGATGAATCTTTTGCACCCACTAACAAAGTCTTTCGCCTTGCCATGCCATCTAGTCTTACCTGGCACTGGTAACAGATCAAGAGGACCCCGAGGTAGTACTGAATACACGACCTGAAAAGGACTAAACCCGGTACTTCGATTAACAGCATGGTTGTGTGCAAATTCTGTCTGGCTCAACTTGATACCAACCGACGCAGCGGAGATCTTCTAAACCAGTTGAACGAATCCAAGAACAACTCGATCTAGGTTAGAATTTAAGCCAAAGTTAAAAAATTCTTTTATTTCAGCAAAAACTACGAATTACACACAAAAGATTGCTTAAATAGCGAAACCCTAAAATTTACCAAAAATAGTAAAATGTCCAAAAAGCCCTAAACTGAAAACTAGATGAAAAATAGAAACAAACGCCGCAAACGGCAATAAAAACGGAAATTCCTAATAAAAGTTATAAGCAAAACAAAAGTTTCCTAAAATAGCAAAATTGCAGTTTCGGAGGTCGAAACGATGGAATTTCGCCGAAAAACGTCGTAGTCACGGCGAAGCGGTGAGTTGTGATCTCCACGCCGTTTTCAATAAACCCATACCCTCGGAACGCCAAAATTCAAAAGCCTAAACTTCGTCATTTGCGGAAATGACTAAAATGCCATCCTCTCAAATCTTTCCATCATATTTTTCCAAGAATTTACAAGCTAATTCTTGGACTTCATCATTCTCCCCATGGTGGACAAAATTCGCCCTCGAATTGTCATCATCAGACGTATCCCCATAATATGGAACAAGATGCTTGACATTAAACGCATCAGCCGTGCGAATGTGACTTGGCAACTTCAATCTGTAAGCATTAGGATTAATTTTCTCAAGAACCTCCACAGGACCAATCTTCCGAACTGACAATTTGTTGTAATCACCCACAGAGAACCGATCTTTAGTGATAACTGCCCACACAAAGTCACCCACTTCAAACTCCACGTGACGCTTCTTCCGATCTGCATATTGTTTGTACTTGTCAGCAGCCTTCTGCAAGTTATCTTTGACAGATTGATGAATCTCTTGCAGCCCACTAATAAAGTCTTCTGCCTTGCCATGCCATCTAGTCTTACTTGGCACTGGTAACAGATCAAGAGGACCCCGAGGTAGTACTGAATACACGACCTGAAATGGACTAAACCCGGTACTTCGATTAACAGCATGGTTGTGTGCAAATTCTGCCTGGCTCAACTTGATACCAATTGACGCAACGGAGATCTTCTAAACCAGTTGAACGAATCCACGAACAACTCTATCTAAGTCAGAACTTAAGCCAAAGTTCAAAAATTCTTTTATTTCAGCAAAAACTACGAATTACACCTAAAAGATCGCTTAAATAGCGAAACCCTAAAATTTACCAAAAATAGTAAAAAGTCTAAAAAGCCCTAAAATGAAAACTAAATGAAAAATAGAAACAAACGCCGCAAACGGCAATAAAAACGAAAATTCCTAATGAAAGTTATAAGCAAAGCAAAAGTTTCCTAAAATAGCAGAATGGCCGTTTCGTAGGTCGAAACGATGGAATTTCACCGAAAAACGTCGTAGTCACACCAAAGCGGTGAGTTGTGATCTCCACGCCGTTTCCAATAAACCCATACCCTCGTAACGCCAAAATTCAAACCCCCGAACTTCGTCATTTGCGGAAATTACTAAAATGCCATCCTCTAAAATCTTTCCATCATATTTTTCCAAGAATTTACAAGTTAATTTATGGACTTCATCATTCTCCCCATGGTGGACAAAATTCGCCTTCGAATTGTCATCATCAGACGTATCCCCATCATATGGAACAAGATGCTTGACATTAAATTCATCAGCCGTGCGAATGTGACTTGGCAAGTTCAATCTGTAAGCATTAGGATTAATTTTCTCAAGAACCTCCGCAGGACCAATCTTCCGAGTTGACAATTTGTTGTAATCACCCTTAGAGAACCGATCTTTAGTGAGAACTACCCACACAAAGTCACCCATTTCAAACTCCACGTGACGCTTCTTCCGTTCTGCATATTGTTTGTACTTGTCAGCAGCCTTCTGCAAGTTATCTTTGACAGATTGATGAATCTCTTGCAGCCCACTAACAAAGTCTTCTGCCTTGCCATGCCATCTAGTCTTACTTGGCACTGGTAACAAATCAAGAGGACCCCGAGGTAGTACTGAATACACGACCGAAAAGGACTAAACCCAGATTTCGATTAACAAAGACACGGTTGTGTGCAAATTCTGCCTGGCTCAACTTGATACCAACTGACCCAGCGGAGATCATCTAAACCAGTTGAACGAATCCACGAACAACTCGATCTAGGTCAAAACTTAAGCCAAAGTTCAAAATTTTTTTATTTCGGCAAAAACTATTAATTACACCCAAAAGATCGCTTAAATAGCGAAACCCTAAAATTTACCAAAAATAGTAAAAAGTCCAAAAAGCCCTAAACTGAAAACTATATCAAAAATAGAAACAAACGCCGCAAACGGCAATAAAAACGGAAATTCAAATTAAAGTTATTAGCAAAACAAAAGTTTCCTAAATAGCAAAATTGAAGTTTCGGAGGTCGAAAAGAAGGAATTTCGCCGAAAAACGTCGTAGTCACGGCAAAGCGGTGAGTTGTGATCTCCACGCCGTTTCCAATAAACCCATACCCTCGGAACGCCAAAATTCAAACGCCCAAACTTCGCCATTTGCGGAAATTACTAAAATGACATCCTCTCAAATCTATCCATCATATTTTTCGAAGAATTTACAAGCTAATTCTTGGACTTCATCATTCTCCCCATGGTGGAAAAAATTCGCCCTCGAATTGTCATCATCAGACGTATCCCCATAATATGGAACAAGATGCTTGACATTAAATGCAACAGCCGTGCGAATGTGACTTGGCAACTTCAATCTGTAAGCATTAGGATTAATTTTCTCAAGAACCTCCACAGGACCAATCTTCCGAACTGACAATTTGTTGTAATCACCCACAGAGAACCGATCTTTAGTGAGAACTGCCCACACAAAGTCACCCACTTCAAACTCCACTTGACGCTTCTTCCGATCTGCATATTGTTTGTACTTGTCAGCAGCCTTCAGCAAGTTATCTTTGACTGATTGATGAATCTTTTGCAGCCCACTAACAAAGGCTTCTGCCTTGCCATGCCATCTAGTCTTACTTGGCACTGGTAACAGATCAAGAGGACCCCGAGGTAGTACTGAATACACGACCTGAAAAGGACTAAACCCGGTACTTCGATTAACAGCATGGTTGTGTGCAAATTCTGTCTGGCTCAACTTGATACCAACCGACGCAGCGGAGATCTTCTAAACCAGTTGAACGAATCCACGAACAACTTGATCTAGGTTAGAACTTAAGCCAAAGTTCAAAAATTCTTTTATTTCAGCAAAAACTACGAATTACACCCAAAAGATCGCTTAAATAGCGAAACCCTAAAATTTACCAAAAATAGTAAAATGTCTAAAAAGCCCTAAACTGAAAACTAGATGAAAAATAGAAACAAACGCCGCAAACGGCAATAAAAACTGAATCTCCTAATGAAAGTTATAAGCAAAACAAAAGTTTCCTAAAATAGCAAAATTGCAGTTTCGGAGGTCGAAACGATGGAATTTCGCCGAAAAACGTCGTAGTCACGGCGAAGCGGTGAGTTGTGATCTCCACGCCGTTTCCAATAAACCCATACCCTCGGAACGCCAAAATTCAAACGCCTAAACTTCGTCATTTGCGGAAATTACTAAAATGTCATCCTCTCAAATCTTTCCATCATATTTTTCCAAGAATTTACAAGCTAATTCTTGGACTTCATCATTCTCCCCATGGTGGACAAAATTCGCCCTCGAATTGTCATCATCGGACGTATCCCCATAATATGGAACAAGATGCTTGACATTAAACGCATCAGCCGTGCGAATGTGACTTGACAACTTCAATCTGTAAGCATTAGGATTAATTTTCTCAAGAACCTCCACAGGACCAATCTTCCGAACTGACAATTTGTTGTAATCACCCACAGAGAACCGATTTTTAGTGAGAACTGCCCACACAAAGTCACCCACTTCAAACTCCACGTGACGCTTCTTCCGATCTGCATATTGTTTGTACTTGTCACAGCCTTCTGCAAGTTATCTTTGACAGATTGATGAATCTCTTGCAGCCCACTAACAAAGTCTTCTGCCTTGCCATGCCATCTAGTCTTACTTGGCACTGGTAACCGATCAAGAGGACCCCGAGGTAGTACTGAATACACGACCTGAAAAGAACTAAACCCGGTACTTCGATTAACAGCATGGTCGTGTGCAAGTTCTGCCTGGCTCAACTTGATACCAACTGACGCAGCGGAGATCTTTTAAACCAGTTGAACGAATCCACGAACAACTCGATCTAGGTCAGAACTTAAGCCAAAGTTCAAAAATTCTTTTATTTCAGCAAAAACTACGAATTACACCCAAAAGATCGCTTAAATAGCGAAACCCTAAAATTTACCAAAAATAGTAAAAAGTCCAAAAAGCCCTAAAATGAAAACTAAATGAAAAATAGAAACAAACGCCGCAAACGGCAATAAAAACAGAAATTCCTAATGAAAGTTATAAGCAAAGCAAAAGTTTCCTAAAATAGCAAAATGGCCGTTTCGTAGGTCGAAACGATGGAATTTCACCGAAAAACGTCGTAGTCACACCAAAGCGGTGAGTTGGGATCTCCACGCCGTTTCCAATAAACCCATACCCTCGGAACGCCAAAATTCAAACCCCCGAACTTCGTCATTTGCGAAAATTACTAAAATGCCATCCTCTAAAATCTTTCCATCATATTTTTCCAAGAATTTACAAGTTAATTTATGGACTTCTTCATTCTCCCCATGGTGGACAAAATTCGCCCTCGAATTGTCATCATCAGACGTATCCCCATCATATGGAACAAGATGCTTGACATTAAATTCATCACCCGTGCGAATGTGATTTGGCAACTTCAATCTGTAAGCATTAGGATTAATTTTCTCAAGAACCTCCACAGGACCAATCTTCCGAACTGACAATTTGTTGTAATCACCCACAGAGAACCGATTTTTAGTGAGAACTGCCCAAACAAAGTCACCCACTTCAAACTCCACGTGACGCTTCTTCCGATCTGCATATTGTTTGTACTTGTCTGAAGCCCTCTGCAAGTTATCTTTGACAGATTGTTGAATCTCTTGCAGCCCACTAACAAAGTCTTCTGCCTTTCCATGCCATCTAGTCTTACTTGGCACTGGTAACAGATCAAGAGGACCCCGAGGTAGTACTGAATACACGACCTGAAAAGGACTAAACCCGGTACTTCATTAATAGCATGGTTGTGTGCAAATTCTGCCTGGCTCAACTTGATACCAACTGACGCAGCGGAGATCTTCTAAACCAGTTGAACGAATCCACGAACAACTCGATCTAGGTCAGAACTTAAGCCAAAGTTCAAAAATTCTTTTATTTCAGCAAAAACTAAGAATTACACCGAAAAGATCGCTTAAATAGCGAAACCCTAAAATTTATCAAAAATAGTAAAAAGTCCAAAAAGCCCTAAACTGAAAACTATATGAAAAATAGAAACAAACGCCGCAAACGGCAATAAAAACGGAAATTCTTAATGAAAGTTATAAGCAAAAACAAAAGTTTCCTAAAATAGCAAAATTGCCGTTTCTGAGGTCGAAACGATGGAATTTCGCCGATAAACGTCGTAGTCACGGCAAAGCGGTGAGTTGTGATCTCCACGCCGTTTCCAATAAACCCATACCCTTTGAACGCCAAAATTCAAACGCCCAATCTTCGTCATTTGCGGAAATTACTAAAATGCCATCCTCTCAAATCTTTCCATCATATTTTTCCAAGAAATTTACAAGCTAATTCTTGGACTTCATCATTCTCCCCATGGTGGACAAAATTCGCCCTCGAATTGTCATCATCAGACTTATCCCCATAATATGGAACAAGATGCTTGACATTAAATGCATCAGCCGTGCGAATGTGACTTGGCAACTTCAATCTGTAAGTATTAGGATTAATTTTCTCAAGAACCTCCATAGGACCAATCTTCCGAACTGGCAATTTGTCGTAATCACCCACAGAGAACCGATCTTTAGTGAGAACTGCCCACACAAAGTCACCCACTTCAAACTCCACGTGACGCTTCTTCCGATCTGCATATTGTTTGTACTTGTCGTGACAGCCTTACGCAAGTTATCTTTGACAGATTGATGAATCTCTTGCAGCCCACTAACAAAGTCTTCTGCCTTGCCATGCCATCTAGTCTTACTTGGCACTGGTAACAGATCAAGAGGACCCCGAGATAGTACTGAATACACGACCTGAAAAGGACTAAACTCGGTACTTCGATTAAAAGCATGGTTGTGTGCAAATTCTGCCAGGCTCAACTTGATACCAACTAACGCAACGTAGATCTTCAAAACCAGTTGAACGAATCCACGAACAACTCTATCTAGGTCAGAACTTAAGCCAAAATTCAAAAATTCTTTTATTTCAGAAAAAACTACGAATTACATCCAAAAGATCGCTTAAATAGAGAAACCCTAAAATTTACCAAAAATAGTAAAAAGTCCAAAAAGCCATAAACTGAAAACTAGATGAAAAATAGAAACAAACGCCGCAAACGGCAATAAAAACGGAAATTCCTAATGAAAGTTATAAGCAAAACAAAAGTTTCTTAAATAGCAAAATTGCCGTTTCGGAGGTCGAAACGATGGAATTTCGCCGAAAAACGTCGTAGTAACGGCGAAGCGGTCAGTTGTGATCTCCACGCTGTTTCCAATAAACCCATACCCTCGTAACGCCAAAATTCAAACGCCCAAACTTCGTCATTTGCGGAAATTACTATAATGCCATCCTCTCAAATCTTTCCATCATATTTTTCCAAGAATTTACAAGCTAATTCTTGGACTTCACCATTCTCCCCATGGTGGACGAAATTCGCCCTCGAATTGTCATCATCAGACGTATCCCCATAATATGGAACTAGATGTTTGACATTAAATGCATCAGCCGTGCGAATGTGATTTGGCAACTTCAATCTGTAAGCATTAGGATTAATTTTCTCAAGAACCTCCATAGGACCAATCTTCCGAACTGACAATTTGTTGTAATCACCCACTGAGAATCGATCTTTAGTGAGAACTGCCCACACAAAGTCACCCACTTCAAACTCCACGTGACGCTTCTTCCGATCTGCATATTGTTTGTACTTGTCACCGCTTCTTCAAAGTTATCTTTGATGATTGATGAATCTCTTGCAGCCCACTAACAAAGTATTCTGCCTTGCCATGCCATCTAGTCTTACTTGGCACTGGTAACAGATCAAGAGGACCCCGAGGTAGTACTGAATACACGACCTGAAAAAGACTAAACCTGGTACTTCGATTAACACCATGGTTGTGTGCAAACTCTGTCTGGCTCAACTTGATACCAACTGACGCAGCGTATATCTTTTAAACCAGTTGAACGAATCCACGAACAACTCGATCTAGGTCAGAACTTAAGCCAAAGTTCAAAAATTCTTTTATTTCAGCAAAAACTACGAATTACACCCAAAATATCGCATAAATAGCGAAACCCTAAAATTTACCAAAAATAGTAAAAAGTCTAAAAAGCCCTAAACTGAAAACTAGATGAAAAATTGAAACAAACGCCACAAACGGCAATAAAAACGGAAATTCCTAATGAAAGTTATAAGCAAAACAAAAGTTTCCTAAAATAGCAAAATTGCCGTTTCCGAGGTCGAAACGATGGAATTTCGCCGATAAACGTCGTAGTCATGGCAAAGCGGTGAGTTGTGAACTCCACGCCGTTTCCAATAAACCCATACCCTCTGAACGCCAAAATTCAAACGCCCAAACTTCGTCATTTGCGGAAATTACTAAAATGCCATCCTCTCATATCTTTCCATCATATTTTTCCAAGAATTTACAAGCTAATTCTTGGACTTCATCATTCTCCCCATGGTGGACAAAATTCGCCCTCGAATTGTCATCATCAGACATATCCCCATAATATGGAACAAGATGCTTGACATTAAATGCATCAGCCGTGCGAATGTGACTTGGCAACTTCAATCTGTAAGTATTAGGATTAATTTTCTCAAGAACCTCCATAGGACCAATCTTCCGATTTGACAATTTGTTGTAATCACCCAAAGAGAACCGATCTTTAGTGAGAACTGCCCACACAAAGTCACCCACTTCAAACTCCACGTGACGCTTCTTCCGATCTGCATATTGTTTGTACTTGTCAGCAGCCTTCCGCAAGTTATCTTTGACAGATTGATGAATCTTTTCAGCCCACTAACAAAGTCTTCGCCTTGCCATGCCATCTAGTCTTACTTGGCACCGGCACCGTATCAATCAAGAGGACCCCGAGATAGTACTGAATACACGACCTGAAAAGGACTAAACCCGGTACTTCGATTAAAAGCATGGTTGTGTGCAAATTCTGCCAGGCTCAACTTGATACCAACTGACGCAGCGTAGATCTTCAAAACCAGTTGAACGAATCCACGAACAACTCTATCTAGGTCAGAACTTAAGCCAAAATTCAAAAATTCTTTTATTTCAGTAAAAACTACGAATTACATCCAAAAGATCGCTTAAATAGAGAAACCATAAAATTTACCAAAAATAGTAAAAAGTCCAAAAAGCCATAAACTGAAAACTAGATGAAAAATAGAAACAAACGCTGCAAACGGCAATAAAAACGGAAATTCCTAATGAAAGTTATAAGCAAAACAAAAGTTTCCTAAAATAGCAAAATTGCCGTTTCGGAGGTCGAAACGATGGAATTTCGCCGAAAAACGTCGTAGTAACGGCGAAGCGGTCAGTTGTGATCTCCACGCCGTTTCCAATAAACCCATACCCTCGGAACTTCAAAATTCAAACGCCTAAACTTCGTAATTTGCGGAAATTATTATAATGCCATCCTCTCAAATCTTTCCATCATATTTTTCCAAGAATTTACAAGCTAATTCTTGGACTTCACCATTCTCCCCATGGTGGACGAAATTCGCCCTCGAATTGTCATCATCAGACGTATCCCCATAATATGGAACAAAATGTTTGACATTAAATGCATCAGCCGTGCGAATGTGATTTGGCAACTTCAATCTGTAAGCATTAGGATTAATTTTCTCAAGAACCTCCACAGGACCAATATTCCGAACTGACAATTTGTTGTAATCACCCACTGAGAACCGATCTTTAGTGAGAACTGCCCACACAAAGTCACCCACTTCAAACTCCACGTGACGCTTTTTCCGATCTGCATATTGTTTGTACTTGTCAGCAGCCTTCGGCAAGTTATCTTTGACAGATTGATGAATCTCTTGCAGCCCACTAACAAAGTCTTCTGCCTTGCCATGCCATCTAGTCTTACTTGGCACTGGTAACAGATCAAGAGGACCCCGAGGTAGTACTGAATACACGACCTGAAAAGGACTAAACTTGGTACTACGATTAACACCATGGTTGTGTGCAAACTCTGTCTGGCTCAACTTGATACCAACTGACGCAGCGTAGATCTTTTAAACCAGTTGAACGAATCCACGAACAACTCGATCTAGGTCAGAACTTAAGCCCAAGTTCAAAAATTCTTTTATTTCAGAAAAAACTACGAATTACACCCAAAATATCGCTTAAATAGCGAAACCCTAAAATTTACCAAAAACAGTGAAAAGTCTAAAAAGCCCTAAACTGAAAACTAGATGAAAAATTGAAACAAACACCGCAAACTGCAATAAAAACGGAAATTCCTAATGAAAGTTATAAGGAAAACAAAAGTTTCCTAAAATAGCAAAATTGCCGTTTCGGAGGTCGAAACGATGGAATTTCGCCGAAAGACGTCGTAGTCACGGCGAAGCGGTGAGTTGTGATCTCCACGCTGTTTCCAATAAACCCATACCCTCGTAACGCCAAAATTCAAACGCCCAAACTTCGTCATTTGCGGACAATACTAAAATGCCATCCTCTCAAATCTTTCCATCATATTTTTTCAAGAATTTATAAGCTAATTCTTGGACTTCACCATTCTCCCCATGGTGGACAAAATTCGCCCTCGAATTGTCATCATCAGACGTATCCCTATAATATGGAACAAGATTTTTGACATTAAATGCATCAGCCGTGCGAATGTGATTTGGCAACTTCAATCTGTAAGCATTAGGATTAATTTTCTCAAAAACCTCCACAGGACCAATCTTCCGAACTGACAATTTGTTGTAATCACCCACAGAGAACCGATTTTTAGTGAGAACTGCCCACACAAAGTCACCCACTTCAAATTCCACGTGACGCTTCTTCCGATCTGCATATTGTTTGTACTTGTCAGCAGCCTTCTGCAAGTTATCTTTGACAGATTGATGAATCTCTTGCAGCCCACTAACAAAGTATTCTGCCTTGCCATGCCATCTAGTCTTACTTGGCACTGGTAACAGATCATGAGGACCCCGAGGTAGTACTTAATACACGACCTGAAAAGGACTAAACCCGGTACTTTGATTAACAGCATGGTTGTGTGCAAATTCTGCCTGGCTTAACTTGATACCAATTGACGCAGAGGAGATCTTCTAAACTAGTTGAACGAATCCACGAACAACTCGATCTAGGTCAGAACTTAAGCCAAAGTTCAAAATTTTTTTTATTTCAACAAAAACTACGAATTACACCCAAAAGATCGCTTAAATAGCGAAACCCTAAAATTTACCAAAAATAGTAAGAAGTCCGAAAAGCCCTAAACTGAAAACTAGATGAAAAATTGAAACAAACGCCGCAAACGGCAATAAAAACGGAAATTCCTAATGAAAGTTATAAGCAAAACAAAAGTTTCCTAAAATAGCAAAATTGCCGTTTCGGAGGTCGAAACGATGGAATTTCGCCGAAAAACGTCTTCGTCACGGCAGAGCGGTGGGTTGTGATCTCCACGCCGTTTCCAATAAACCCATACCCTGTGAACGCCAAAATTCAAACGCCCAAACTTCGTCATTTGCGGAAATTACTAAAATGTCGTCCTCTCAAATCTTTCCATCATATTTTTCCAAGAATTAAAAGCTAATTCTTGGACTTCATCATTCTCCCCATGGTGGACAAAATTCGCCCTCGAATTGTCATCATCAGACGTATCCCCATAATATGGAACAAGATGTTTGACATTAAATACATCAGCCGTGGGAATGTGCCTTGGCAACTTCAATCTGTAAGCATTAGGATTAATTTTCTCAAGAACCTCCACAAGACCAATCTTCCGAACTGACAATTTGTTGCAATCACCCACAGAGAACCGATCTTTAGTCAGAACTGCCCACACAAAGTCACCCACTTCAAACTCCACGTGACGCTTCTTCCGATCTGCATATTGTTTGTACTTGTAAGCAGCCTTCAGCAAGTTATCTTTGACAGATTGATGAATCTCTTGCTGCCCACTAACAAAGTCTTCTGCCTTGTCATGCCGTCTTGTCTTACTTGGTACCGGTAACAGATCAAGAGGACCCCGAGGTAGTACTGAATACGCGACCTGAAAAGGACTAAACCCGGTACTTAGATTAACAGCACGGTTGTGTGCAAATTCTGCCTGGCTCAACTTGATACCAACTTACGCAGCGGAGATCTTCTAAACCAGTTGAACGAATCCACGAACAACTCGATCTAGGTCAGAACTTAAGCTAAAGTTCAAAAATTCTTGTATTTCAGCAAAAACTACGAATTAAACCCAAAAGATCGCTTAAATAGCGAAACCCTAAAATTTACCAAAAATAGTAAAAAGTCCAAAAAGCCCTAAACTGAAAACTAGATGAAAAATAGAAACAAACGCCGTAAACGGCAATAAAAACAGAAATTACTAATGAAAGTTATAAGCAAAACAAAAGTTTCCTAAAATAGCAAAATTGCCGTTTCGGAGGTCAAAACTATGGAATTTCGCCGAAAAACGTCGTAGTCACAGCAAAGCGTTGAGTTGTGATCTCCACGCCGTTTCCAATAAACCCATACCCTCGGAACGCCAAAATTCAAACGCCCAAACTTCGTCATTTGCGGAAATTACTAAAATGCCATCCTCTCAAATCTTTCCATCTTATTTTTCCAAGAATTTACAAGCTAATTCTTGGACTTCAACATTCTCCCCATGGTGGAGAAAATTCGCCCTCGAATTGTCATCATCAGACGTATCCCCATAATAAGGAACAAGATGCTTGACATTAAACACATCCGCCGTGCGAATGTGACTTGGAAACTTCAATTTGTAAGCATTAGGATTAATTTTCTCAAGAACCTCAACAGGAACCATCTTCCGAACTGACAATTTGTTGTAATCACCCACAAAGAACTGATCTTTAGTGAGAACTGCCCACACAAAGTCACTCATTTCAAACTCCACGTGATGCTTCTTCCGATCTGTATATTGTTTGTACTTGTCAGCAGCCTTCTACAAGTTGTCTTTGACAGATTGATGAATCTTTTCTAGCCCACTAACAAAGTCTTCTGCCTTGCCATGCCATCTAGTCTTGTTGGCATTGGTAACAGATCAGGAGGACCCCGAGGTAGTAATGAATACACGACCTGAAAAGGACTAAACCCCGATACTTCGATTAACAGCAAGGTTGTGAGCAAATTCTGGCTGGCTCAACTTGATACCAACTGACGCAGCGGAGATCTTCTAAACCAGTTGAACGAATCCACGAAAAAACTCGATCTAGGTCAGAACTTAAGCCAAGTTCAATAATTCTTTTATTTCAGCAAAAACTATGAATTACACCCAAAAGATCGCTTAAATAGCGAAACCCTAAAATTTACCAAAAATAGTAAAAAGTCCAAAAAGCCCTAAACTGAAAACTAGATGAAAAATGGAAACAAAAGCCGCAAACGGCAATAAAACAGAAATTCCTAATGAAAGTTATAAGCAAAACAAAAGTTTCCTAAAATAGCAAAATTGCCGTTTCGGAGGTCGAAACGATGGAATTTCGCCGATAAACGTCGTAGTCACGGCAAAGCGGTGAGTTGTGATCTCCACGCCGTTTCCAATAAACCCATACCCTCGGAACGCCAAAATTTAAACGCCCAAACTTCGTCATTTGCGGAAATTACTAAAATGCCATCCTCTCAAATCTTTCCATCATATTTTTCCAAGAATTTACAAGCTAATTCTTGGACTTCATCATTTTCCCAATGGTGGACAAAATTTGCCCTCGAATTGTCATCATCAGACGTATCCCCATAATATGGAACAAGAT
The DNA here is from genome assembly GCA_039657365.1 of Stephania yunnanensis. NCBI lineage: Eukaryota > Viridiplantae > Streptophyta > Magnoliopsida > Ranunculales > Menispermaceae > Stephania > Stephania yunnanensis. The sequence continues at coordinate 52,894,561 of CM077589.1, read as the reverse complement.
GCTTGACATTAAATACATCAGCCGTGCGAATGTGACTTGGCAACTTCAATCTGTAAGCATTAGGATTAATTTTCTCAAGAACCTCCACAGGACCAATCTACCGAACTGACAATTTGTTGTAATCACCCACAGAGAACCGATCTTTAGTAAGAACTGCCCACACAAAGTCACCCACTTCAAACTCCACGTGACGCTTCTTCCGATCTGCATATTGTTTGTACTTGTAAGCAGCCTTCTGCAAGTTATCTTTGACTGATTGATGAATCTCTTGCAGCCCACTAACAAAGTCTTCTGCCTTGCCATGCCCTCTAGTCTTACTTGGCACTGGTAACAGATCAAGAGGACCCCGAGGTAGTACTGAATACACGACCTGAAAAGGACTAAACCCGGTACTTCGATTAACAGCATGGTTGTGTGCAAATTCTGCCTGGCTCAACTTGATACCAATTGACGCAACGTAGATCTTCTAAACCAGTTGAACGAATCCACGAACAACTCTATCTAGGTCAGAACTTAAGCCAAAGTTCAAAAATTCTTTTATTTCAGCAAAAACTACGAATTACACCCAAAAGATCGCTTAAATAGCGAAACCCTAAAATTTACCAAAAATAGTAAAAAGTCCAAAAAGCCCTAAAATGAAAACTAAATGAAAAATAGAAACAAACGCCGCAAACGGCAATAAAAACGGAAATTCCTAATGAAAGTTATAAGCAAAGCAAAAGTTTCCTAAAATAGCAAAATGGCCGTTTCGTAGGTCGAAACGATGGAATTTCACCGAAAAACGTCGTAGTTACACCAAAGCGATGAGTTGTGATCTCCACGCCGTTTCCAATAAACCCATACCCTCGGAACGCCAAAATTTAAACGCCCAAACTTCGTCATTTGCGGAAATTACTAAAATGCCATCCTCTCAAATCTTTCCATCATATTTTTCCAAGAATTTACAAGCTAATTCTTGGACTTCATCATTTTCCCAATGGTGGACAAAATTTGCCCTCGAATTGTCATCATCAGACGTATCCCCATAATATGGAACAAGATGCTTGACATTAAATTCATCAGCCGTGCGAATGTGATTTGGCAACTTCAATTTGTAAGCATTAGGATTAATTTTCTCAAGAACCTCCACAGGACCAATCTTCCGAACTGACAATTTGTTGTAATCACCCACAGAGAACCGATTTTTAGTGAGAACTGCCCACACAAAGTCACCCACTTCAAACTCCACGTGACGCTTCTTCCGATCTGCATATTGTTTGTACTTGTCTGAAACCCTCTGCAAGTTATCTTTGACTGATTGATGAATCTCTTGCAGCCCACTAACAAAGTCTTCTGCCTTTCCATGCCATCTAGTCTTACTTGGCACTGGTAACAGATCAAGAGGACCCCGAGGTAGTACTGAATACACGACCTGAAAAGGACTAAACCCGGTACTTCGATTAACAGCATGGTTGTGTGCAAATTCTGCCTGGCTCAACTTGATACCAACTGACGCAGCGGAGATCTTCTAAACCAGTTGAACGAATCCACGAACAACTCGATCTAGGTCAGAACTTAAGCCAAGTTCAAAAAAATTTTTATTTCAGCAAAAACGACGAATTACACCCAAAAGATCGCTTAAATAGCGAAACCCTAAAATTTATCAAAAATAGTAAAAAGTCCAAAAAGCCCTAAACTGAAAACTATATGAAAAATAGAAACAAACGCCGCAAACGGCAATAAAAACGGAAATTCTTAATGAAAGATATAAGCAAAAACAAAAGTTTCCTAAAATAGCAAAATTGCCGTTTCAGAGGTCGAAACGATGGAATTTCGCCGATAAACGTCGTAGTCAAGGCAAAGCGGTGAGTTGTGATCTCCACGCCGTTTCCAATAAACCCATACCCTCTGAACGCCAAAATTCAAACGCCCAAACTTCGTCATTTGCGGAAATTACTAAAATGCCATCCTCTCAAATCTTTCCATAATATTTTTCCAAGAATTTACAAGCTAATTCTTGGACTTCATCATTCTCCCCATGGTGGAAAAAATTCGCCCTCGAATTGTCATCATCAGACATATCCCCATAATATGGAACAAGATGCTTGACATTAAATGCATCAGCCGTGCGAATGTGACTTGGCAACTTCAATCTGTAAGTATTAGGATTAATTTTCTCAAGAACCTCCATAGGACCAATCTTCCGAACTGACAATTTGTTGTAATCACCCACAGATAACCGATCTTTAGTGAGAACTGCCCACACAAAGTCACCCACTTCAAACTCCACGTGACGCTTCTTCCGATCTCGCATATTGTTTGTACTTTGGTGACAGCCTTCTCTCGCAAGTTATCTTTGACAGATTGATGAATCTCTTGCAGCCCACTAACAAAGTCTTCTGCCTTGCCATGCCATCTAGTCTTACTTGGCACTGGTAACAGATCAAGAGGACCCCGAGGTAGTACTGAATACACGACCTGAAAAGGACTAAACCTGGTACTTCGATTAACACCATGGTTGTGTGCAAACTTTGTCTGGCTCAACTTGATACCAACTGACGCAGCGTAGATCTTTTAAACCAGTTGAACGAATCCACGAACAACTCGATCTAGGTCAGAACTTAAGCCAAAGTTCAAAAATTCTTTTATTTCAGCAAAAACTACGAATTACACCCAAAATATCGCTTAAATAGCGAAACCCTAAAATTTACCAAAAATAGTACAAAGTCTAAAAAGCCCTAAACTGAAAACTAGATGAAAAATTGAAACAAACGCCGCAAACGGCAATAAAAACGGAAATTCCTAATGAAACTTATAAGCAAAACAAAAGTTTCCTAAAATAGCAAAATTGCCGTTTCGGAGGTCGAAACGATCGAATTTCGCCGAAAGACGTCGTAGTCACGGCGAAGCGGTGAGTTGTGATCTCCACGCTGTTTCCAATAAACCCATACCCTCGGAACGCCAAAATTCAAACGCCCAAACTTCGTCATTTGCGGAAATTACTAAAATGCCATCCTCTCAAATATTTCCATCATATTTTTCCAAGAATTTATAAGCTAATTCTTGGACTTCACCATTCTCCCCATGGTGGACGAAATTCGCCCTCGAATTGTCATCATCAGACGTATCCCCATAATATGGAACAAGATGTTTGACATTAAATGCATCAGCCGTGCGAATGTGATTTGGCAACTTCAATCTGTAAGCATTAGGATTAATTTTCTCAAGAACCTCCACAGGACCAATCTTCCGAACTGACAATTTGTTGTAATCACCCACTGAGAACCGATCTTTAGTGAGAACTGCCCACACAAAGTCACCCACTTCAAACTCCACGTGACGCTTCTTCCGATCTGCATATTGTTTGTACTTGTCAGCAGCATTCAGCAAGTTATCTTTGACAGATTGATGAATCTCATGCAGCCCACTAACAAAGTCTTCTGCCTTGCCATGCCATCTAGTCTTACTTGGCACTGGTAACAGATCAAGAGGACCCCTAGATAGTACTGAATACACGACCTGAAAAGGACTAAACCCGGTACTTCGATTAAAAGCATGGTTGTGTGCAAATTCTGCCAGGCTCAACTTGATACCAACTGACGCAGCGTAGATCTTCAAAACCAGTTGAACGAATCCACGAACAACTCTATCTAGGTCAGAACTTAAGCCAAAATTCAAAAATTCTTTTACTTCAACAAAAACTACGAATTACATCCAAAAGATCGCTTAAATAGAGAAACCCTAAAATTTACCAAAAATAGTGAAAAGTCCAAAAAGCCATAAACTGAAAACTAGATGAAAAATAGAAACAAACGCCGCAAACGGCAATAAAAACGGAAATTCCTAATGAAAGTTATAAGCAAAACAAAAGTTTCCTAAAATAGCAAAATTGCCGTTTCTGAGGTCGAAACGATGGAATTTCATTTGAAAAACGTCGTAGTAACGGCGAAGCGGTCGGTTGTGATCTCCACGCCGTTTCCAATAAACCCATACCCTCTAACGCCAAAATTCAAACGCCCAAACTTCGTCATTTGCGGAAATTACTATAATGCCATCCTCTCAAATCTTTCCATCATATTTTTCCAAAAATTTACAAGCTAATTCTTGGACTTCACCATTCTCCCCATGGTGGACGAAATTCGCCCTCGAATTGTTATCATCAGACGTATCCCCATAATATGGAACAAGATGTTTGACATTAAATGCATCAGCCGTGCGAATGTAATTTGGCAACTTCAATCTGTAAGCATTAGGATTAATTTTCTCAAGAACCTCCACAGGACCAATCTTCCGAACTGACAATTTTTTGTAATCACCCACTGAGAACCGATCTTTAGTGAGAACTGCCCACACAAAGTCACCCACTTCAAACTCCACGTGACGCTTCTTCCGATCTGCATATTGTTTGTACTTGTCAGCAGCCTTCAGCAAGTTATCTTTGACAGATGGATGAATCTCTTGCAGCCCACTAACAAAGTCTTCTGCCTTGCCATGCCATCTAGTCTTACTTGGCACTGGTAACAGATCAAGAGGACCCCGAGGTAGTACTGAATACACGACCTGAAAAGGACTAAACCCGGTACTTCGATTAACAGCATGGCAGTGTGCAAATTCTGCCTGGCTCAACTTGATACCAACTGACGCAGCGGAGATGTTCTAAACCAGTTGAACGAATCCACGAACAACTCGATCTAAGTCAGAACTTAAGCCAAAGTTCAAAAATTCTTTTATTTCAGCAAAAACTACGAATTACACCCAAAAGATCGCTTAAATATCGAAACCCTAAAATTTATCAAAAATAGTAAAAAGTCCAAAAAGCCCTAAACTGAAAACTATATGAAAAATAGAAACAAACGCCGCAAACGGCAATAAAAACGGAAATTCTTTATGAAAGTTATAAGCAAAAACAAAAGTTTCCTAAAATAGCAAAATTGCCGTTTCGGAGGTCGAAACGATGGAATTTCGCCGAAAAACGTCGTAGTCACGGCAAAGCGGTGAGTTGTGATCTCCACGCCGTTTCCAATAAACTCATACCCTCTGAACGCCAAAATTCAAACGCCCAAACTTCGTCATTTGCGGAAATTACTAAAATGCCATCCTCTCAAATCTTTCCATCATATTTTTCCAAGAATTTACAAGCTAATTCTTGGACTTCATCATTCTCCCCATGGTGGACAAGATTCGCCCTCGAATTGTCATCATCAGACATATCCCCATAATATGGAACAAGATGCTTGACATTAAATGCATCAGCCGTGCGAATGTGACTTGGCAACTTCAATCTGTAAGTATTAGGATTAATTTTCTCAAGAACCTCCATAGGACCAATCTTCCGAACTGACAATTTGTTGTAATCACCCACAGAGAACTGATCTTTAGTGAGAACTGCCCACACAAAGTCACCCACTTCAAACTCCACGTGACGCTTCTTCCGATCTGCATATTGTTTGTACTTGTCAGCAGCCTTCTGCAAGTTATCTTTGACAGATTGATGAATCTCTTGCAGCCCACTAACAAAGTCTTCTGCCTTGCCATTCCATCTAGTCTTACTTGGCACTGGTAACAGATCAAGAGGACCGAGATAGTACTGAATACACGACCTGAAAAGGACTAAACCTGGTACTTCGATTAAAAGCATGGTTGTGTGCAAATTCTGCCAGGCTCAACTTGATACCAACTGACGCAGCGTAGATCTTCAAAACCAGTTGAACGAATCCACGAACAACTCTATCTAGGTCAGAACTTAAGCCAAAATTCAAAATTCTTTTATTTCAGCAAAAACTACGAATTACATCCAAAAGATCGCTTAAGTAGAGAAACCCTAAAATTTACCAAAAATAGTAAAAAGTCCAAAAAGCCATAAACTGAAAACTAGATGAAAAATAGAAACAAACGCCGCAAACGGCAATAAAAACGGAAATTCCAAATGAAAGTTATAAGCAAAACAAAAGTTTCCTAAAATAGCAAAATTGCCGTTTCGGAGGTCGAAACGATGGAATTTCAATGAAAAACGTCGTAGTAACGGCGAAGCGGTCAGTTGTGATCTCCACGCTGTTTCCAATAAACCCATACCCTCGGAACGCCAAAATTCAAACGCCCAAACTTCGTCATTTGCGGAAATTACTAAAATGCCATCCTCTCAAATATTTCCATCATATTTTTCCAAGAATTTATAAGCTAATTCTTGGACTTCACCATTCTCCCCATGGTGGACAAAATTCGCCCTCGAATTGTCATCATCAGACGTATCCCCATAATATGGAACAAGATGTTTGACATTAAATGCATCAGCCGTGCGAATGTGATTTGGCAACTTCAATCTGTAAGCATTAGGATTAATTTTCTCAAGAACCTCCACAGGACCAATCTTCCGAACTGACAATTTGTTGTAATCACCCACTGAGAACCGATCTTTAGTGAGAACTGCCCACACAAAGTCACCCACTTCAAACTCCACGTGACGCTTCTTCCGATCTGCATATTGTTTGTACTTGTCAGCAGCCTTCAGCAAGTTATCTTTGACAGATTGATGAATCTCTTGCAGCCCACTAACAAAGTCTTCTGCCTTGCCATGCCATCTAGTCTTACTTGGCACTGGTAACAGATCAAGAGGACCCCTAGATAGTACCGAATACACGACCGAAAAGGACTAAACCCGTACTTCGATTAAAAGCATGGTTGTGTGCAAATTCTCGCTGGGCTCAACTTGATACCAACCGACCTGAGCAGTGTAGATCTTCAAAACCAGTTGAACGAATCCACGAACAACTCTATCTAGGTCGAACTTAAGCCAAAATTCAAAAATTCTTTTATTTCAGAAAAAACTACGAATTACATCCAAAAGATCGCTTAAATAGAGAAACCCTAAAATTTACCAAAAATAGTGAAAAGTCCAAAAAGCCATAAACTGAAAACTAGATGAAAAATAGAAACAAACGCCGCAAACGGCAATAAAAACGGAAATTCCTAATGAAAGTTATAAGCAAAACAAAAGTTTCCTAAAATAGCAAAATTGCCGTTTCGGAGGTCGAAACGATGGAATTTCGCTGAAAAACGTCGTAGTAACGGCGAAGCGGTCGGTTGTGATCTCCACGCCGTTTCCAATAAACCCATACCCTCGGAACGCCAAAATTCAAACGCCCAAACTTCGTCATTTGCGGAAATTACTATAATGCCATCCTCTCAAATCTTTCCATCATATTTTTCCAAAAATTTACAAGCTAATTCTTGGACTTCACCATTCTCCCCATGGTGGACGAAATTCGCCCTCGAATTGTTATCATCAGACGTATCCCCATAATATGGAACAAGATGTTTGACATTAAATGCATCAGCCGTGCGAATGTAATTTGGCAACTTCAATCTGTAAGCATTAGGATTAATTTTCTCAAGAACCTCCACAGGACCAATCTTCCGAACTGACAATTTGTTGTAATCACCCACTGAGAACCGATCTTTAGTGAGAACTGCCCACACAAAGTCACCCACTTCAAACTCCACGTGACGCTTCTTCCGATCTCGCATATTGTTTGTACTTGTCGCACCTTCAACAAGTTATCTTTGACAGATGGATGAATCTCTTGTTGCCCCACTAACAAAGTCTTCGCCTTGCCATGCCATCTAGTCTTACTTGGCACCGGTACAGATCAAGAGGACCCCGAGGTAGTATCGAATACACGACCGAAAAGGACTAAACCCGATTTCGATTAACAAAGGCGGCAAAGTGTGCAAATTCTCGCTCGGCTCAACTTGATACCAACCGACGCGCGGCGGAGATGTTCTAAACCAGTTGAACGAATCCACGAACAACTCGATCTAAGTCGAACTTAAGCCAAAGTTCAAAAATTCTTTTATTTCAAAGCAAAAACTACGAATTACACCCAAAAGATCGCTTAAATATCGAAACCCTAAAATTTATCAAAAATAGTAAAAAGTCCAAAAAGCCCTAAACTGAAAACTATATGAAAAATAGAAACAAACGCCGCAAACGGCAATAAAAACGGAAATTCTTTATGAAAGTTATAAGCAAAAACAAAAGTTTCCTAAAATAGCAAAATTGCCGTTTTGAGGTCGAAACGATGGAATTTCGCCGAAAAACGTCGTAGTCACGGCAAAGCGGTGAGTTGTGATCTCCACGCCGTTTCCAATAAACTCATACCCTCTGAACGCCAAAATTCAAACGCCCAAACTTCGTCATTTGCGGAAATTACTAAAATGCCATCCTCTCAAATCTTTCCATCATATTTTTCCAAGAATTTACAAGCTAATTCTTGGACTTCATCATTCTCCCCATGGTGGACAAGATTCGCCCTCGAATTGTCATCATCAGACATATCCCCATAATATGGAACAAGATGCTTGACATTAAATGCATCAGCCGTGCGAATGTGACTTGGCAACTTCAATCTGTAAGTATTAGGATTAATTTTCTCAAGAACCTCCATAGGACCAATGTTCCGAACTGACAATTTGTTGTAATCACCCACAGAGAACTGATCTTTAGTGAGAACTGCCCACACAAAGTCACCCACTTCAAACTCCACGTGACGCTTCTTCCGATCTGCATATTGTTTGTACTTGTCAGCAGCCTTCTGCAAGTTATCTTTAATGATTGATGAATCTCTTGCAGCCCACTAACAAAGTCTTCTGCCTTGCCATTCCATCTAGTCTTACTTGGCACTGGTAACAGATCAAGAGGACCGAGATAGTACTGAATACACGACCTGAAAAGGACTAAACCTGGTACTTCGATTAAAAGCATGGTTGTGTGCAAATTCTGCCAGGCTCAACTTGATACCAACTGACGCAGCGTAGATCTTCAAAACCAGTTGAACGAATCCACGAACAACTCTATCTAGGTCAGAACTTAAGCCAAAATTCAAAATTCTTTTATTTCAGCAAAAACTACGAATTACATCCAAAAGATCGCTTAAGTAGAGAAACCCTAAAATTTACCAAAAATAGTAAAAAGTCCAAAAAGCCATAAACTGAAAACTAGATGAAAAATAGAAACAAACGCCGCAAACGGCAATAAAAACGGAAATTCCAAATGAAAGTTATAAGCAAAACAAAAGTTTCCTAAAATAGCAAAATTGCCGTTTCTGAGGTCGAAACGATGGAATTTCAATGAAAAACGTCGTAGTAACGGCGAAGCGGTCAGTTGTGATCTCCACGCCGTTTCCAATAAACCCATACCCTCGGAACGCCAAAATTCAAACGCCTAAACTTCGTCATTTGCGGAAATTACTATAATGCCATCCTCTCAAATCTTTCCATCATATTTTTCCAAAAATTTACAAGCTAATTCTTGGACTTCACCATTCTCCCCATGGTGGACGAAATTCGCCCTCGAATTGTCATCATCAGACGTATCCCCATAATATGGAACAAGATGTTTGACATTAAATGCATCAGCCGTGCGAATGTGATTTGGCAACTTCAATCTGTAAGCATTTTAATTTTCTCAAGAACCTCCACAGGACCAATCTTCCGAACTGACAATTTGTTGTAATCACCCACTGAGAACCGATCTTTAGTGAGAACTGCCCACACAAAGTCACCCACTTCGAACTCCACGTGACGCTTCTTCCGATCTGCATATTGTTTGTACTTGTCGCGACAGCCTTCGACAAGTTATCTTTGACAGATTGATGAATCTCTTGCGACCCACTAACAAAGTCTTTCGCCTTGCCATGCCATCTAGTCTTACTTGGCACTGGTAACAGATCAAGAGGACCCCCAGGTAGTACTGAATACACGACCTGAAAAGGACTAAACCTGGTACTTCGATTAACACCATGGTGGGGTGCAAACTCTGTCTGGCTCAACTTGATACCAACTGACGCATCGTAGATCTTTTAAACCAGTTGAACGAATCCACGAACAACTCGATCTACGTCAGAACTTAAGCCAAAGTTCAAAAATTCTTTTATTTCAGCAAAAACTACGAATTACACCCAAAATATCGCTTAAATAGCGAAACCCTAAAATTTACCAAAAATAGTAAAAAGTCTAAAAAGCCCTAAACTGAAAACTAGATGAAAAATTGAAACAAACGCCTCAAACGGCAATAAAAACGGAAATTCCTAATTAAAGTTATAAGCAAAACAAAAGTTTCCTAAAATAGCAAAATTGCCGTTTCGGAGGTCGAAACGATGGAATTTCGCCAAAAAAAGTCGTAGTCACGGCGAAGCGGTGAGTTGTGATCTCCACGCTGTTTCCAATAAACCCGTACCCTCGGAACGCCAAAATTCAAACGCCCAAACTTCGTCATTTGCGGAAATTACTAAAATGCCATCCTCTCAAATCTTTCCATCATATTTTTCCAATAATTTATAAGCTAATTCTTGGACTTCACCATTCTCCCCATGGTGGACAAAATTCGCCCTCGAATTGTCATCATCAGACGTATCCCTATAATATGGAACAAGATGTTTGACATTAAATGCATCAGCCGTGCGAATGTGATTTGACAACTTCAATCTGTAAGCATTAGGATTAATTTTCTCAAGAACCTCCACAGGACCAATCTTCCGAACTGACAATTTGTTGTAATCACCCACAGAGAACCAATTTTTAGTGAGAACTGCCCACACAATGTCACCCACTTCAAACTCCACGTGACGCTTCGTCCGATCTGCATATTGTTTGTACTTGTCAGCTGCCTTCTGCAAGTTATCTTTGACAGAATGATGAATCTCTTGCAGCCCACTAACAAAGTCTTCTGCCTTGCCATGCCATCTAGTCTTACTTGGCACTGGTAACAGATCAAGAGGACCCCGAGGTAGTACTTTAATACACGACCTGAAAAGGACTAAACCCGGTACTTTGATTAACAGCATGGTTGTGTGCAAATTCTGCCTGGCTCAACTTGATACCAACTGACGCAGCGGAGATCTTCTAATCCAGTTGAACGAATCCACGAACAACTCGATCTAGGTCAGAACTTAGGCCAAAGTTCAAAAATTCTTTTATTTCAGCAAAAACTACTAATTACACCCAAAAGATCGCTTAAATAGCGAAACCCTAAAATTTACCAAAAATAGTAAGAAGTCCAAAAAGCCCTAAACTGAAAACTAGATGAAAAATTGAAACAAACGCCGCAAACGGCAATAAAAACGGAAATTCCTAATGAAAGTTATAAGCAAAACAAAAGTTTCCTAAAATAGCAAAATTGCCGTTTCGGAGGTCGAAACGATGGAATTTCGCCGAAAAACGTCTTTGTCACAGCAGAGCGGTGAGTTGTGATCTCCACGCCATTTCCAATAAACCCATACCCTGTGAACGCCAAAATTCAAACGCCCAAACTTCGTCATTTGCGGAAATTACTAAAATGCTATCCTCACAAATCTTTTCATCATATTTTTCCAAGAATTAAAAGCTAATTCTTTGACTTCATCATTCTCCCCATGGTGGACAAAATTCACCCTCGAATTGTCATCATCAGACGTATCCCCATAATATGGAACAAAATGTTTGACATTAAATACATCAGCCGTGCGAATGTGACTTGGAAACTTCAATCTGTAAGCATTAGGATTAATTTTCTCAAGAACCTCCACATGACCAATCTTCCGAACTGACAATTTGTTGTAATCACCCACTGAGAACCGATCTTTAGTCAGAACTGCCCACACAAAGTCACCTACTTCAAACTCCACGTGACGCTTCTTCCGATCTGCATATTGTTTGTACTTGTAAGCAGCCTTCTGCAAGTTATCTTTGACTGATTGATGAATCTCTTGCAGCCCACTGACAAAGTCTTCTGCCTTGCCATGCCGTCTTGTCTTACTTGGTACTAGTAACAGATCAAGAGGACCCCGAGGTAGTACTGAATACACGACCTGAAAAGGACTAAACCCGGTATTTAGATTAACAGCACGGTTGTGTGCAAATTCTGCCTGGCTCAACTTGATACCAACTTACGCAGCGGAGATCTTCTAAACCAGTTGAACGAATCCACGAACAACTCGATCTAGGTCAGAACTTAAGCCAAAGTTCAAAAATTCTTTTATTTCAATAAAAACTACGAATTAAACCCAAAAGATCGCTTAAATAGCGAAACCCTAAAATTTATCAAAAATAGTAAAAAGTCCAAAAAGCCCTAAACTGAAAACTAGATGAAAAATAGAAACAAACGCTGCAAACGGCAATAAAAACAGAAATTACTAATGAAAGTTATAAGCAAAACAAAAGTTTCCTAAAATAGCAAAATTGCCGTTTCTGAGGTCGAAACGATGGAATTTCGCCGATAAACGTCGTAGTCACGGCGAAACGGTGAGTTGTGATCTCCACGCCGTTTCCAATAAACCCATACCCTCGTAACGCCAAAATTCAAACGCCCAAACTTCGTCATTTGCGGAAATTACTAAAATGCCATCCTCTCAAATCTTTCCATCATATTTTTCCAAAAATTTACAAGCTAATTCTTGGACTTCATCATTTTCCCAATGGTGGACAAAATTTGCCCTCGAATTGTCATCATCAGACGTATCCCCATAATATGGAACAAGATGCTTGACATTAAATACATCAGCCGTGCGAATGTGACTTGGCAACTTGAATCTGTAAGCATTAGGATTAATTTTCTCAAGAACCTCCACAAGACCAATCTTCCGAACTGACAATTTGTTGTAATCACCCACAGAGAACCGATCTTTAGTGAGAACTGCCCACACAAAGTCACCCACTTCGAACTCCACGTGACGCTTCTTCCGATCTGCATATTGTTTGTACTTGTAAGCAGCCTTCTGCAAGTTATCTTTGACAGATTGATGAATCTCTTGCAACCCACTGACAAAGTCTTCTGCCTTGCCATGCCATCTTGTCTTACTTGGTACTGGTAACAGATCAAGAGGACCCCGAGGTAGTACTGAATACACGACCTGAAAAGGACTAAACCCGTATTTAGATTAACAAAGACGGTTGTGTGCAAATTCTTCCCGGCTCAACTTGATACCAACTTACGCGGAGATCTTCTAAACCCGGTTGAACGAATCCACGAACAACTCGATCTAGGTCGAACTTAAGCCAAAGTTCAAAAATTCTTTTATTTCAAAGCAAAAACTACGAATTAAACCCAAAAGATCGCTTAAATAGCGAAACCCTAAAATTTATCAAAAATAGTAAAAAGTCCAAAAAGCCCTAAGCGAAAACTAGATGAAAAATAGAAACAAACGCTGCAAACGGCAATAAAAACAGAAATTACTAATGAAAGTTATAAGCAAAACAAAAGTTTCCTAAAATAGCAAAATTGCCGTTTCGGAGGTCGAAACGATGGAATTTCGCCGATAAACGTCGTAGTCACGGCGAAGCGGTGAGTTGTGATCTCCACGCCGTTTCCAATAAACCCATACCCTCGGAACGCCAAAATTCAAACGCCCAAACTTCGTCATTTGCGGAAATTACAAAAATGCCATCCTCTCAAATCTTTCCATCATATTTTTCCAAAAATTTAAAAGCTAATTCTTGGACTTCATCATTTTCCCAATGGTGGACAAAATTTGCCCTCGAATTGTCATCATCAGACGTATCCCCATAATATGGAACAAGATGCTTGACATTAAATACATCAGCCGTGCGAATGTGACTTGGCAACTTGAATCTGTAAGCATTATGATTAATTTTCTCAAGAACCTCCACAGGACCAATCTTCCGAACTGACAATTTGTTGTAATCACCCACAGAGAACCGATCTTTAGTGAGAACTGCCCACACAAAGTCACTTACTTCAAACTCCACGTGACGCTTCTTCCGATCTGCATATTGTTTGTACTTGTCAGCAGCTTTCAGCAAGTTATCTTTGACAGATTGATGAATCTCTTGCAGCCCACTAACAAAGTCTTCTGCCTTGCCATGCCCTCTAGTCTTACTTGGCACTGGTAACAGATCAAGAGGACCCCGAGGTAGTACTGAATACACGACCTGAAAAGGACTAAACCCGGTACTTCGATTAACAGCATGGTTGTGTGCAAATTCTGCCTGGCTCAACTTGATACCAACCGACGCAGCGGAGATCTTCTAAACCAGTTGAACGAATCCACGAACAACTCGATCTAGGTCAGAACTTAAGCCAAAGTTCAAAAATTCTTTTATTTCAGCAAAAACTATGAATTACACCCAATAGATCGCTTAAATAGCGAAACCCTAAAATTTACCAAAAATAGTAAAAAGTCCAAAAAGCCCTAGAATGAAAACTAAATGAAAAATAGAAACAAACGCCGCAAACGACAATAAAAACGGAAATTCCTAATGAAAGTTATAAGCAAAGCAAATGTTTCCTAAAATAGCAAAATGGCCGTTTCGGAGGTCGAAACGATGGAATTTCACCGATAAACATCGTAGTCACGGCGAAGCGGTGAGTTGTGATCTCCACGCCGTTTCCAATAAACCCATACCCTCGGAACGCCAAAATTCAAACGCCCAAACTTCGTCGTTTGCGGAAATTACTAAAATGCCATCCTCTCAAATCTTTCCATCATATTTTTCCAAAAATTTAAAAGCTAATTCTTGGACTTCATCATTTTCCCAATGGTGGACAAAATTTGCCCTCGAATTGTCATCATCAGACGTATCCCCATAATATGGAACAAGATGCTAGACATTAAATACATCAGCCGTGCGAATGTGACTTGGCAACTTGAATCTGTAAGCATTAGGATTAATTTTCTCAAGAACCTCCACAGGACCAATCTTCCGAACTGACAATTTGTTGTAATCACCCACAGAGAACCGATCTTTAGTGAGAACTGCCCACACAAAGTCACCTACTTCAAACTCCACGTGACGCTTCTTCCGATCTGCATATTGTTTGTACTTGTCAGCAGCTTTCAGCAAGTTATCTTTGACAGATTGATGAATCTCTTGCAGCCCACTAACAAAGTCTTCTGCCTTGCCATGCCCTCTAGTCTTACTTGGCACTGGTAACAGATCAAGAGGACCCCGAGGTAGTACTGAATACACGACACGAAAAGGACTAAACCCGGTACTTCGATTAACAGCATGGTTGTGTGCAAATTCTGCCTGGCTCAACTTGATACCAACTGACGCAGAGGAGATCTTCTAAACCAGTTGAACGAATCCGCGAACAACTCGATCTAGGTCAGAACTTAAGCCAAAGTTCAAAAATTCTTTTATTTCAGCAAAAACTATGAATTACACCCAATAGATCGCTTAAAAAGCGAAACCCTAAAATTTACCAAAAATAGTAAAAAGTCCAAAAAGCCCTAGAATGAAAACTAAATGAAAAATAGAAACAAACGCCGCAAACGGCAATAAAAACGGAAATTCCTAATGAAAGTTATAAGCAAAGCAAATGTTTCCTAAAATAGCAAAATGGCCGTTTCGGAGGTCGAAACGATGGAATTTCACCGAAAAACGTCGTAGTAACGGCGAAGCGGTGAGATGTGATCTCCACGCCGTTTCCAATAAACCCATACCCTCGGAACGCCAAAATTCAAACGCCCAAACTTCGTCATTTGCGGAAATTACTAAAATGCCATCCTCTCAAATCTTTCCATCATATTTTTCCAAGAATTTACAAGCTAATTCTTGGACTTCATCATTCTCCCCATGGTGGACAAAATTCGCCCTCGAATTGTCATCATCAGACGTATCACCATAATATGGAACAAGATGCTTGACATTAAATACATCAGCCGTGCGAAAGTGACTTGGCAACTTCAATCTGTAAGCATTAGGATTAATTTTCTCAAGAACCTCCACATGACCTATCTTCCGAACTGACAATTTGTTGTAATCACCTTCAGAGAATCGATCTTTAGTGAGAACTGCCCACACAAAGTCACTCACTTCAAACTCCACGTGACGCTTCTTCCGATCTGCATATTGTTTGTACTTGTCAGCAGCCTTCTGCAAGTTATCTTTGAAAGATTGATGAATCTCTTGCAGCCCACTAACAAAGTCTTCTTCCTTGCCATGCCATCTAGTCTTACTTGGCACTGGTAACAGATCAAGAGGACCCCGAGGTAGTACTGAATACACGACCTGAAAAGGACTAAACCCGGTAATTCGATTAACAGCATGGTTGTGTGCAAATTCTGCCTGGCTCAACTTGATACCAACTGACGCAGCGGAGATCTTCTAAACCAGTTGAACGAATCCACGAACAACTCGATCTAGGTCAGAACTTAAGCCAAAGTTCAAAAATTCTTTTATTTCAGAAAAAACTACGAATTACACCCAAAAGATCGTTTAAATAGCGAAACCCTAAAATTTACCAAAAATAGTAAAAAGTCCAAAAAGCCCTAAACTGAAAACTAGATGAAAAATAGAAACAAACGTCGCAAACGACAATAAAAACGGAAATTCCTAATGAAAGTTATAAGCAAAACAAAAGTTTCCTAAAATAGCAAAATTGCCTTTTCGGAGGTCGAAACGATGGAATTTCACCGAAAAACGTCGTAGTCACACCAAAGCGGTGAGTTGTGATCTCCACGCCGTTTCCAATAAACCCATACCCTCGGAACGCCAAAATCCAAACGCCCAAAATTTGTCATTTGCGGAAATTACTAAAATGCCATCCTCTCAAATCTTTCCATCATATTTTTCTAAGAATTTACAAGCTAATTCTTGGACTTCATCATTCTCCCCATGGTGGACAAAATTCGCCCTCGAATTGTCATCATAAGACGTATCCCCATAATATGGAACAAGATGCTTGACATTAAATACATCAGCCGTGCGAATGTGACTTGGCAACTTCAATCTGTAAGCATTACGATTAATTTTCTCAAGAACCTCCACAGGACCAATCTTCCGAACTGACAATTTTTTGTAATCACCCAGAGAGAATCGATCTTTAGTGAGAACTGCCCACACAAAGTCACTCACTTCAAACTCCACGTGACGCTTCTTCCGATCTGCATATTGTTTGTACTTGTCGGCAGCCTTCTGCAAGTTATCTTTGACAGATTGATGAATCTCTTGCAGCCCACTAACAAAGTCTTCTCCCTTGCCATGCCATCTAGTCTTACTTGGCACTGGTAACAGATCAAGAGCACCCCGAGGTAGTACTGAATACACGACCTGAAAAGGACTAAACCCGGTACTTCGATTAACAGCATGGTTGTGTGCAAATTCTGCGTGGCTCAACTTGATACCAACTGACGCAGCGGAGATTTTCTAAACCAGTTGAACGAATCCACGAACAACTCGATCTAGGTCAGAACTTAAGCCAAAGTTCAAAAATTATTTTATTTCAGCAAAAATTACGAATTACACCCAAAAGATCGTTTAAATAGCGAAACCCTAAAATTTACCAAAAATAGTAAAAAGTCCAAAAAGCCTCAAACTGAAAACTAGATGAAAAATAGAAACAAACGCCGCAAACGGCAATAAAAACGAAAATTCCTAATGAAAGTTATAAGCAAAACAAAAGTTTCCTAAAATAGCAAAATTGCCGTTTCGGAGGTCGAAATGATGGAATTTCGCCGAAAAACGTCGTAGTCACGGCAAAGCGGTGAGTTGTGATCTCCACGCCGTTTCCAATAAACCCATATCCTCGGAACGCCAAAATTCAAACGCCCAAACTTCGTCATTTGCGGAAATTACTAAAATGCCATCCTCTCAAATCTTTCCATCATATTTTTCTAAGAATTTACAAGCTAATTCTTGGACTTCATCATTCTCCCCATGGTGGACGAAATTCGCCCTCGAATTGTCATCATAAGACGTATCCCCATAATATGGAACAAGATGCTTGACATTAAATACATCAGTCGTGCGAATGTGACTTGGCAACTTCAATCTGTAAGCATTACGATTAATTTTCTCAAGAACCTCCAAAGGACCAATCTTCCGAACTGACAATTTGTTGTAATCACCCACAGAGAATCGATCTTTAGTGAGAACTGCCCACACATAGTCACTCACTTCAAACTCCACGTGACGCTTCTTCCGATCTGCATATTGTTTGTACTTGTTAGCAGCCTTCTGCAAGTTATCTTTGACAGATTGATGAATTTATTGCAGCCCACTGACAAAGTCTTCTGCCTTGCCATGCCATCTAGTCTTACTTGGCACTGGTAACAGATCAAGAGGACCCCGAGGTAGTACTGAATACACGACCTGAAAAGGACTAAACCCGGTACTTCGATTAACTGCATGGTTGTGTGCAAATTCTGCCTGGCTCAACTTGATACCAACTGACGCAGTGGAGATCTTCTAAACCAGTTGAACGAATCCACGAACAACTCGATCTAGGTCAGAACTTAAGCCAAAGTTCAAAAATTCTTTTATTTCAGCAAAAATTACGAATTATACCCAAAAGATCGCTTAAATAGCGAAACCCTAAAATTTACCAAAAATAGTAAAAAGTCCAAAAAGCCTCAAACTGAAAACTAGATGAAAAATAGAAACAAACGCCGCAAACGGCAATAAAAACGAAAATTCCTAATGAAAGTTATAAGCAAAACAAAAGTTTCCTAAAATAGCAAAATTGCCGTTTCGGAGGTCGAAACGATGGATTTTCGCCGAAAAACGTCGTAGTCACAGCAAATGTTAGTTGTGATCTCCACGCCGTTTCCAATAAACCCATACCCTCGGAACGCCAAAATTCAAACGCCCAAACTTCGTCATTTGCAGAAATTACTAAAATGCCATCCTTTCAAATCTTTCCATCATATTTTTCCAAGAATTTACAAACTAATTCTTGGACTTCATCATTCTCACCATGGTGGACAAAATTCGCCCTCGAATTGTCATCATCAGACGTATCCCGATAATATGAAACAAGATGCTTAACATTAAATACATCAGCCGTGCGAATGTGACTTGGCAACTTCTATCTGTAAGCATTAGGATTAATTTTCTCAAGAACCTCCAAAGGACCAATCTTCCGAACTGACAATTTGTTGTAATCACCCATAGAGAACCGATCTTTAGTGAGAACTGCCCACACAAAGTCACCCACTTCAAACTCCACGTGACGCTTCTTCAGATCAACATATAGTTTGTACTTGTCAGCAGCCTTCTGCAAGTTATCTTTGACTGATTGATGAATCTCGTGCAGCCCACTAACAAAGTCTTCATGCCATCTAGTCTTACTTGGCACTGGTATCAGATCAAGAGGACCCCGAGGTAGTACTAAATACACGACCTGAAAAGGACTAAACCCGGTACTTCGATTAACAACAAGGTTGTGTGCAAATTCTGCCTGGCTCAACTTGATACCAACTGACGCAGCGAAGATCTTCTAAACCTGTTGAACGAATCCACGAAACAACTCGATCTAGGTCAGAACTTAAGCCAAAGTTCAAAAATTGTTTTATTTCAGCAAAAACTCGAATTACACCCAAAAGATCGCTTAAATAGCGAAACCCTAAAATTTACCAAAAATAGTAAAAAGTCCAAAAAGCCCTAAACTGAAAACTAGATGAAAAATAGAAACAAACGCCGCAAACGGCAATAAAAACGGAAATTCCTAATGAAAGTAATAAGCAAAACAAAAGTTTCATAAAATAGCAAAATTGCCGTTTCGGAGGTCGAAACGATGGAATTTCGCCGAAAAACGTCGTAGTTACGGCGAAGCGGTGAGTTGTGATCTCCACGGCGTTTCCAATAAACCCATACCCTCGGAAGATGGCAACCTGACGCGAGACAACGTTAAAGCACTGATATTGGTTAGTGCATATGTCTCCAACTTAATTATAGCTTCTTTCTAATTAAATAGCTAGCAACTTTCTTATTGAGAAGTATCCTATCTCTTATCCCTTCAAAAAAAAAAAAAAAAAAAAGCTTCTTTCTAAATTAATGATGATAAGGAAATTAAAGGATTTTAATTTTATATGTATAGGCACATGCATGCATTAATAAGACATATATATACATATATATATATATATATATATGTATTTATGCCTCTGATTTAATTTATTGATTACAGGACATGTTTTTCGCCGGAGTTGACACATCTGCCATCGCTGCAGAATGGGCAATGTCAGAATTAATCAAGAATCCAAAGGTTATGGAGAAAGCACAAGGAGAGGTGAGAAGAGTGGTAAGAGAGAAAGGCAAGCACAAGGTGGATGAGGAGGACATTCAAGAGATGGAGTACTTGAAGTGTGTTGTCAAAGAGGCTTTGAGATTACACCCACCTAGCCCAACACTGCTTCCAAGAGAGACTTCTCAAAGTTCTAACATAAGTGGATACCACATTCCCCCTAAAACTAAAGTTATGATCAACGCTTGGGCAATTCATAGGGATCCAGATCTTTGGAGCCGTGCGGAGGAGTTCGTTCCCGACAGATTTATGACCGAAAATTTTGATTTCAATGGCCAGGATTTGAAGTTCCTTCCATTCGGCGCAGGCAGAAGGATTTGTCCTGGAATTCCATTTGGCTTGGCAGTTGTGGAGTTGAACCTTGCCAATCTCTTGTACTGGTTTGATTGGGAATTGCCTGGTGGTGCTGATAAGGAGGGACTAGACATGTCTGAAGCTCTCGGCATCGAACATTCAAGGAAATTTCCTCTCCAACTTGTTCCGATTCCTCACTTTAATCAAATCTAACGACTTTTCATCAATCTAAATCTTGTTGGTCCACCCAACAGCGTGGTAAAAGTAGGTAGTAATTAATTTCTGCAGCTATTTTGTAATCCTGTCATGTGTTTGTTCTGTTACTGTATGTGTTATATTTATGTTTTTACTGTTGTACTCTGAGGACCACTACGTACCATTTTCTTTCAATAAACTTGTCTCTTCTTGCTTCTTACGTGCAATAAGAAAAAGAAAACAAAAAATCTGTTTTGATTCTTTAAGTCCGGACTCAAAAATTTTTTTATTAATAATTTAATATATCTATTTAAGTAAAAGACCTAATTACCCTCTACCCCCAAATACCAATAATGAATTTGAATTAAGGGTCTTTATGTCTTTTTGATTGTTTGAGTTCAAACTTTTTGAGTCCATCTAGCAATACCCCAAAAAAAATTTGCCTTGACTGACTGCTTCAAGCTATGCATGCATGGTCCGGAATATTATAAATGAATTTTACAGCATTGTTGAGTTATGTCGTTTGCGATGATGACTACTATCAGATTTTCAAGTCTCTTCCTATATCTGGGGCACAGAATGGATTAGTTTTTTTTTTCTTTTTTGCCCCTAATGTGATGAAAACGAAAAAAAAATAAAAAATGCATGATGACCTATAAAAACTAGGAATCTGACTTCCTACAACTGGGCCGACACCAAATTAATTTCACTAAGTATTTTAAATTTTTAAGTACTAATCTAATCCTATCAAGATTAAAATACAATATAAGACGGACAATCAATTCAAGAAGTCCCGGTTCCAACGTATTAATTTCTTTTCTTTTTTTTTTTTTTTTTTTTTTTCTAGTAGAGGTATCCGGGCGTTTTCCCGACTAATCCACCACCCGGATTCGGTAGGACCCCGAAGGGCGGCAGACCCTGGGCCATCCATTTAAGGGGCTGCATTCACGAGGGCGGGGATCGAACCCCCAACCACTCGCTGAAGCCCAGGCGTCCCGTGCCAACGCGCTGGCCCGGCTGGGTTTCCAACGTATTAATTTCAAGTTGCATTTAATAATTTATCATCCTTTCTTGTTTGAACAAGATATGTGAATGTATATTATTTCAAATAATAAATCTACTTAGACTCGTGAGTTCAGATTTCATTTGCCGTGACATTGGTTGAGTTGGAGCTTGCCAACCTATTGTACTTGTTTGATTGGGAAATCCATGCACGCAGTGCTGATAAAGAGGGCCTAGACATGACCGAACCGTTTGGGATTCTTGCGCGCGGCAAGGAAGTTTCCTCTTCAACTTGTTCCGATTCCTCACTTTAATCATGAATCCCAATCTCGTAGGTCTTGGAACTTTATGTTGTGGATTGGAAATGCCTGAACAAGTTTGAGCTATAGTCGGTGCAGAGAAAAAATAAAATAAAAATCCAAGACTGCATGTTACGAGATTTCCAGAGATATCCAAATCTATGGGTCCCAAACTATTATTTCTAGATAGATCACAGATTAGGTTTGTACCCTGAGTTAGAAAAAAATATAAAATTGTGATCTTAAGAATCCATTCAAACATCAATGATATTGAACTTGATGGGCCTGCCGGCCTGCCTGTGTCCCTCCACGTGGGCTCGTGAATCTTTGCTAATAAAGCTCTTACACCAATGTGGATGACAAATTGTTCTGAGTATTTTTCTAAGAAATTAAAACTCAGTCTAAAACCTTTTCCTCCATTTTTTTTTTTGTGATAGTAAACAACAAACATTTCATTCAATGAAAAATCAAGAGGGCCAGGAGTTTGCAGATTGCAGATTGCATAAAAAACACAACGGGTTCCATTTGGATGAAGATCGAAGAAAAAACTACAAAAGAATGTTGGCTGACTGCAAAAATTGATAAAACAAGCTGTCACTCTTAACTCACTATCCACCTCTAGTGATTAATCTTTCAAGATTTAACTACTTTTCCTACAAATCTTTCGAGATCACTACACCGGCTCGATGCATTTTCTATGACCCTTTCAACAGCATATGCTGTCTTATTTTTCATATATTCTACCAATTAGTACCAGTTAGGCTCCTCAATGTGGCTGTGTTAGTGTGGACACTGCATGTGATCTATGCTAACGGGACATATATGACGTGAATCTCTTTGAACATTTTTCTTGACACGAAAACTTGTAAGAACAATTTGTTCATTCATAGTTATATATGTTGTCGTTGCTGTATAGTTAGTTCAGCTATACTTTAATGTATCAGCTGTCAGTATTAGGTTTCAATATAATAGGGCCTTCAATAGATTAACCCAATATCAAGTCAGGTCCCTATATGAATAGAATGATAAGGTTCTATATTAGCAATCAATAGAAATGGAGCTAATACCGTTGTTTATCTTGGTCATTTCTCTGATTGGATCAAGTTCAAAACAATCTAATTTGCCACCTTCTTGACACAGTGGAGATCTTCTAAACCAGTTGAACGAATCCACGAACAACTCGATCTAGGTCAGAACTTAAGCCAAAGTCCGAAAATTCTTTTATTTCAGTCAAAAACTGCGAATTACATCCAATACTTAAATAGCAAAATCCTAAAATTTGCCAAAAATAGTAAAAAGTCTAAAAAGCCATAAACAGGAAACTAGACGAAAAATAGCAACAAATGCTGCAAACGGCAACAAAAACGGAAATTCCTAATGAAAGTTATAAGCTAACAAAACTTTCCTAAAATAGCAAAATTGTCGTTTCAGAGGGCGAAACGATGTCACTGCATAGCTGTGACCCGTGATCTCCATGCCGTTTCCAATCAACCCATGCCCCCGGAACGCCGAAACTCAAACACCTGAACTTCACCAAAATTACCAAAATGTCATTCTGTCATATCTTTCCATCATATTTTTTCAAGAATTTGCAAGCTAATAAGCAAAGAATTCAAAGAAGAAACTTCAATGACTTGACAAAGCAAAGGATTTTGTGGATCTTCTACTCCAAATTCAAGAGGACGAGGACAGCAAAATAAGCATTAACCTTACACAGGACAACATCAAAGTGCTGATATTGGTTAGTTTCTCCTTGTTCTTTCTAAGTGCATCCCTCGTACGTACATTTACCATGAATACATAACAACCTTAGCATTTAGGCATAACTGTTTTTTGATTACCTATTTAAGCCGACCAAAGACAAAACCTTCCTGTCTTTGTTGGTCACAGAACATGTTTATTTGCTTGACCCACTCAACATTAAATGGGCAGTCAATGAGAAACTCATTCAATCTTGACTGATTGGAGTAGTTTAAACTGCCTCCCCACTGTCCCATTTCTTCTTTAGCTGGTTTTCACTAAAGAGCTATAAGAGAAGAGGTTTGGTGAGGAAGAAGAACATATCCCGAATTCACTGCAATTGCTTGTAGTTTAGCTTTCACTACTGCAAGTGCAAGCCGATTTTACTTCATCATATCCTCTAGAATTTTTGCTGACTCTTGCAATATAGAACAAAATTTCATTTAGGAAAGTAGCATAGTTACACGCTTTAAAGTCATCGATCATTTCTCTAGTCTAACATTCTAAAGGAAGTTTTTTTTGCTGTTGCAATGGCTTCGATCAAGAACTTGAGTGGCAGACCTTACAATAATGACCATGTGCTGATCCCTTCTCTCTTTGCTGCTGCAAAACAAACGCAAAAAGTTGTGGCAGTGAATAATGTGACCCATTAAGGATAATTAGATTATCATTATTTATTTAATTTTTGCCTTTTGCAATGAAATTCAACATCTAGTCTTTCGAACGGTGTTTATTTCACAAAATAGGGTGGTGTACTTTAAAATAACAAAAATAGCCAATAACGCTTTTTGAAAATCGTTATTGCTTTTGATGTTTGTGACGTGGCGGTGAAGTGGCAGTGAGGTTGTATGGATAGCGCCTTTTGCCACCCCACCACCACATCACAAACATCCAATAACACATTTTCAAAATGCGTTATTGGCTATTTTTGCAGTTTGTGAGGTGGCGGTGAGGTGGCGGGACAATTGTATGGATATCGCCTTTTGAAAATGCGCTATCCATACAACCTCAAAAGACGTTATTGGCTATGTTCGAAGTTTGTGAGGTGGCGATGAGGTGGCGGTGACGCACACGCATATCGAAGTGGACAACTCATGCAAACGTCACCCATGTATGCCGATGTGGAGATTTCATGCAAATGTCAGACACGTCTGTCGAGGTGGGCGAGTCGGCGACCCATGCAACCTCATGCAACTCATGCAAACGTCACGCACGTGTCTCAAGATGGTAAAGCCAATGCCAACGTCACACACGTATCTCTTGGTTGACAATCCATGCAAACGTCATGCACGTATCTCGAGGTGGGTAATTCATGCAAACGTCATGTACATATCTCGAGGGGCAACTCATGCATATCCACTACAAACTATAGACCTCAAGTAAACATTAGCATGTATTGCGAGGCGGGCAACCCATAGGCGCTATTCGGTTGGCCTATGTCCACGTGGTCATCCTACGTGGACCGTCCACGTTAGCCAAAAACTCATCCACTTCAATAACGCCTTTACAAAAGGCGTTATTGCCAATTCTCGAAAAAAAAAAAACACAACCTTATTTTTCGAATTTAAACTAAAAACACGAGTACTTTTGTCATTTTTTTCCTTTCGAACACATTCAATCCTAGTTTTGAAGAGACTGGGTCGTTAGAGAAAATTAATTTAAAAAGCTGGTGGCTGACCTTCACCCTCGGAAAAAAAAAAAAAAAAAAAAAATGCTGGAACAAATTTTGTCACTTTCATGGCATTTTGAAGTACAGGAGAGTACCTTATAGAGCACCTGAACTCTTTTCCGTGACCTTGAACGTGTACTTGATAGATATAATTATGTTATGTACAAATGGTTAATGCCAACTAGATGGACTGCTTGAGCAATTAATCGACCAAACTTTTGTTATTTAGCATTTTCAATTGGTGTTTTGACAGATCAAGTAAAGCGAAACTAAGTTGTCAACATGGTCCCATGTTCCATTAAACTTAAATTTGTTTGACAATGGAAAGATCAAGAGTTGATCCACAACGGAGGCTATGGATCAAATATGAACTTAATTTTTGCTCCTTCAAAGTTTAGGAACTAGGAATGTATAAAAATCAGAATCAAACGACTTAATTATTCGAGCATGTTTGTTCTTTCAAAGTTTAGGAACTTCTACTACTTCTTTGTAATTTTTAATTTCTATGATTTCCTTTCCTTTTTGGTTTTCTTTAGGAATACTTTTGGGATCAGATTTAAATCTGGTCTCATAAAAAATTGTCTTTTGATTCAATTATAGTGTTCACTGAAATTGAGTTATTATGTTCAATTACCCTGAACCTATATGTTTTACTATGTTGTACTATCCAATAAATATGATATCCACTCCCCTTTCACCCAATTCTCTCTTTTTAGGTTCAAGTACTTTTACTACTGCTCTACAACCCCAAACTCTTAAATAATTAAGTTTTGGTTTTCGCTTATTCCAAAGCTCATATGGGATCACCTTATTCCTCTTTTGTGGAATTTTGTTCAAAATATGGCATACAGTTAGCAATGTCTCTCCCCAAAATCCACTACTCAAACCAGAGTTTGATAGCATAGTATTAACCATTTCGGTTAAAACGCGATTTTTGCGTTCAGCCACACCATTCTATTGTGGTGTATAGGTAGTTGTAGTCTCAGGGGTTTCAAACCCCTATCAAATGTAATTTTAAAAAAATAATAACTGAAATTATCCAGAATTAATTTCCATTTTCATTTTCAATTGAAAATATACAAATCTACATTCCACTCGCAATATTATTATTCCATTCAATCAATAATGTAAAGTTTGAACAAATATTCTTACCATTCCAAAATCAGAAATATTTTGATTCATCTCCGCGTCTTAGTAGAACATTACTTGCTTTAAGGTCTCTATGAACAATTCTTAATCTAGAGTCTTGATGAAGATATAAAACTCCTCTAGCAATCCCAAGAATTATGTCACGGCGCATCGCCCAATCCAATGATGTGCTTCTACTTTGATCTGCGTATAAATTTTGCTCAAGTTACTAAGTACATAATATATAGTTTGTAGCAAACATTGAAAAGTAAATAATATTCATGGAAGCATATACCAAGAGAAGAAAGTCCAAGCATACTCGCAATGCTCCCGCAAATGAAGCAAGCAAGAAGAAGAGGAGCAATATAGCCGGTTGTGTATGTTAGAAGTAGACTGCCTCCAATAACTGGATCCTGCCAAACCAAACTTCAAATAAACAAATCGGAAAATAATCTAGACTATACAATATGAAGAGGTTTAGAGACACCGCAATGAAAATTATGAGCCCCCGGCCTCAAATGCACTTAAGACATTAAACACCTAAAAAATATATATCACGTGCATTAGAGTAATAATTAATATAAAAAGTTAGATCATATGCATGCACTGCACCGACCTAATACTCATGTTAATTGATGTTCCAGTGGGACAGTAAACTATGTACAGATAATTGAAACTTTGTGCATCTTCATGTTGTGTTTGTAGCCCCCCTCTCTCCATCTCTTTCCTTTCCTCTTCATCTCTTCAAGAAAAAAGAAAAAAAAACTGTTAAAAAAGGCAGACAAACAAAAGTACGCAAAAGGATCTGCATACACATAAATGGGTATAGAAAGACACAGAATATTGAAAATCAACTCAGAATTTAAATAAACAATAGCTGGTATTAATCAATATGAGAAATCCATCTAGTATTGCGGCTACAAGAAAATCTAAGATGTGCAAAGAACTCAGAACACACCAATAGGTCTTTATAGAGGCATAAATAACTTAACAAGTTTATTTAGTGTTTCAGATGTTGCTTTACATTTTAATCTAATAATCAACTATTTGTTCAATCTTTCCATTGAATAATCAACTATTTGCAATACATGATCTTCTGCTATGTAGGTATAGATTATGATGGCAAATCTTCGTAATATCTTATGTTAGTCCAAAAACTCTTGTTAAACATGCAACAAAATGCTTCAATATAATGTCTACAGTGAAGAAACTTGGAACAATAGCATTACAACATAAAACATTTAAATGGAGACCCAATTTTCATCGACAATCCAATAATGCATGAATACCCATTACCTTCTATCTTCCAAGAAACCTAACATGCTGAAATACAAGGCCATAACCTGCCAGGAATATTCAAAGAAAAATATTAGCAGAATACAATATAGATACAAGACTATTGTTCCCTTCATTTCCCTCACATCTTGAAACATTGGTCTTAGAATGAGATGGCCAGTTTGTGAGGAATAGCCAGAGTTTTAAGTGCAGTACTCTTGCACAAATTCTACAACATCTCAGGTGACAAGTGTCAAGCATCCCTACAGGAAAAAGGGATAGATTAATGTGTGAACCCTTGCACAATCATGTCTTACAATGATACACTAGCAAGCCTATAACAGATATGGCATAAAATCGTAGCTTAACCAAAATACCAATAAATATGGTAGCCTAAAAGAACTTCAAAGAAGACAAAAAAGACACTAAGAATCTCAACATGTGCATGCTAATAGCTTAGTAAGAACACTTTTCACATTATAGAATATACAAATCAGAGGCAGGTAGTTGTACCAATACCAATAAAATATTTTCTCTAGACTCGACAAGAAATCAAAAACTGTATTGAAAGGAATTTAAGGGGAAAAAACATAAGTGAGATTTTTTTTTTCTTACACGAACTACAGATTACAAAAGTAAATGAAGCCCCTTATTTTTACCTTCAAGAGTGTGTCCATGACATCTAAGAACCCTCTACAGCAGGCCGTGACAAGTGCATGCACGGCTACATGGGGCCGGATCATATCGGACCCCATGAGCAACTCATTGGTCTTGCGTGTCCCAATCGACTAGCTTCCAACAGGCTTCTTCACAACCGTCGTGAAGCTCTAGCTTTAAGCGAGAATCTCCAAGATATCAAGGTGGCCCTTTCACACTGCTGCCGTTGTTGTAAACCCTCTGAAGAGCTTCTGATTCACATTGGCTCCGACGCTCTGCATCAAAGGAAAAACAACGCGTCAAGTACACTTAAAAAGATTCTGCAATAAAGAATACTTCTTTTCCTCATTCTTCCAGGTTCAAATTTATTCAAGAACAGTAAGAGATGAAGGAAAGAGTACCACATACTAAAGAACAAATATCAGAATAGTTTTGTTTTCTGTACAGTTAAAAGATTGAAACAGAAATGTAGTATCTTAATAGGATCATTTTGAAAATTAGTCCATAAAATCAACAGCAAAATTCGAAGTCTTCGAAACCCAATACATAACGACTGGTAAATGGTGAATGACTGCCCCATAACCAACAAGATAGTCACCCTAAGTCTAACTAAATACCGAATTTGTGTCTTAATATGATTGGACACAGTTCTTTACAAGTCTAAAAGTCAATTAGTTAAACCTACTAATCTGTTGGTTCAAACTATGGCACAACTCCTTGCCTTGCAAAAAACAATTACGAAGAAATCTAATGGAGCATAGGGATGAGTGACAACAAGCAAATGATAGGACATAAGATGGCTATTCACAGAGCAACTGGAGGACACAATGACCACAAATATCTAAATGAAAAAATATCAAGTATCTAGAAACTACATCGCAACATGTTTGACGCACAAAAGGTTTTGGGCACTTCTTTATCTTATCAACCATCAGTTAGAAATCTGTAAGACTAAAGTCTAAAACCAAGCCAGTCCAGGTTCATCAAATTTTCAAAAGAAAGAAAGGCATGAACAAACTGTCAAAAAACAAGAAAGCTTTGGGCATGATTCCGCGAAGAAGGTATTTATTTCATACGAAACTTTGATTTGGTAAGAAATGCAAGATCGAATCAACGAAAGAAGAAAACGGCAACCAACAAAGTTATCAGAGTTCAATCCAAGTTTGAGCAGTTCAATCACTATGTCATTGCAGAAAACTGACTGAAATGTGGAAATCTACGTTCCAGAGTCCCTTTTGCAACATAAATTCATATAATCATTTAAGTTCAAAATAGAATCAGTTAAGTTGGGTGGCAAGTGCAAACTTACAAGCAAAGTATTAGAAAATGAGAGAAACTTAGTCCAAGAATCAAAACTAAAAATCTTACTTTGGAGAATCCTATACCTGATTTTATATGTGGTCATGCGATGCAGGCTTTCTGAGTTTACTCTGGTGTTCTGCATCAACCTACACCGATTCAAAGACCAACATAACATGGACTTATTCCATCACAATTAAGTGATAATAGACATGAAAATGTTAAACAAAAATATTAGCAAGATCAGATCGGGGAACTAGTTAAATGGCAAAACAAACCTGGCAATTTTCATCTCCTTCAATTTGCAGTTAAGCCAAATCATATGTAGCCAACCTAATGGAAAAAAGAGAGAAAAATCTCCAAATCAACAAAAAAAATCGAATGACTAAATGTGAAAGCTTTTATTTTTTCTTGCCAAAAAGTGAGATTCAACATGAAAATATTTCCTTTTTTCTTGTTAAGTCTTTCAATTTTGCTCGGTGAACAAGGGAAAGAATGTCACAGGAGAACGTCTGAAGCATCAAACTCTGGTGGTATTTGTCTTTCATGCAAACTCTGGACCTAGTGATGAGGGTCCATTTAGCATTTTTAAGCGATACCCTTAACTGTTGATGCAACCTATCAAATTCACAATTAAGCTTCACAAATACAGGGCATAAAGAAGATGTCAATATACATAACTTCTATTTTGAAGCATGTGCACTATGTCGCTGCAATCAAGCTCTAAGCCTTATTCACAATAGTCAACCAAGACTTTCCCCATTGCATCAGCAATGCAGGACACATTGACAATTACTCAAGCGTTAATAAAAAGGTTCCCATGCATCAACAAACTGCTTTTAAGATCAAAAAAAGGGTCCCATATGTGCTTCCAAATATTATTAAGAGAAATAATTTTTAAACTTTCAAAGCCCAAAGACATGAGATACAATTCACCACCGTGTTAAACAAAACTAACAGCTAACTGATAATGATTAATTGAAAATAGAAAGATAACTTTTCATAAAAAAAATAGAAAGATAACCAACTTAGGATTGGTGTAATATTGTGGAAAGCCAGTCTCAAGAGTTCACTTATCCAAGCAAACCACAATTCACCAAGTTTCCAAGTCAGCAAGGATTGGGAAACATAAAAAAGAACACAAAGGCTTATAGGCAAGCAAAGAGATGGAATATGACACATTCGAATAAAAAAAATAATAAGTGAAAGTAAGAAATAAATAATATTGCTAAAAGATAATAATATATACTTTAAAACACACTGTTGTGCAATGCCGTTAAGAGTAAAGCAAGTACTTAATAAATAAAGCGGGGAAGTTCTTCACGAAGAATAACTCTAGATAAAGTCAGGCTCATCGTTCTAATATACAAAAGCAAAACCTTTCGAGACGATGTTCATGGTCTAAGGTTGCGCTACGGTCACATCAGAAATGATCCATTTACTCGAGGAGTATCTTTGCCAATGCAACAAAGCAATTATTATTGAATGTCTATAGCAGGAAAGAGAACATGTACAGAAGAACCCAGATTAAACTCACAAAGTTTCCCTTTTTTTTATAGGAACGAGTCTCAAAAATTTCCTTCGATGCACATTGGTCTCCCAAAGTATACTTTATGAGGAAAAAATGCAACTCCCAGGAACCAAAATAAGCATACAGAAACAGAACGAAAAGTAGATTATGGACACAAGTCTCACTTTCTCTGAATGCAGTATGTTTGGCTATTAACTTCCAGTTTTAAGAGCATTTTTCACTTGTTACAACTAGGAAAATAACAAACAGGAGTAACTCATGTGATTGGGCAATAACGTGCCTAGTCGCAGACAACATCCATTCCTACAAGGTGGTCAAATTAAAGTGATTATGCTCTCGAGTCTTTTCAGTTTCTACTTTGTACTAATTCCACTAAGAGACTATTGTTAAGCTATTTCTTCCACGTTATTTCCTCCAACTACTTACGATTTATCATCCTATAAATATGTATATAATTCTTCCCCAATTTATGATCAAGTCAAATTCAGTGACCATTTGTGATCATCATTGTTGAAGTTATCAAACAGTAATGAAAAACCTACTTGATAAAACCTTATCTGAATGTCTGAATAGATATAAAAGAATACAAACGTGTCTTATGAAACTGAGAAACTTGAATGAAGCACGAATCATAAAATGCACTACATAATTCATTCAACAAATCAAACCAACCAAATAACGTTTGGTTTTAATTTTCTTTTCTGAATACCGCCATTCCGCTATCAGCCGCACAAATCAAACCAACCAAATAACTTTATCCATCAAGGATTGAATCTAAAACAAATCAGAGTGAAAAAAAATTCATCCATCCCACAAATCAAATCAACCAAATTGAAAAACTCATCCATCCCACAAATTACAGAGCTAGGCCATGCAAATTTATCTTAACATTAAATAAGAATATCCGAAATCAAGGTCATCAAGTTTTTCAAAGGCTTCCATAATTGAAAAAGCTTCCAAGAGTATTTTTTCAGTAAAATTCTATAGGAGTTTATCATATTTAAATTATCTTTCACTGCAAAACTGGATTCATTAAACTACATAAAAAAACATTAATGACCAAAATGTTGAAAATAAAGATGGATTTCATTCTGCAGTGAAATAGCAATAGCCAACAACAAATAAAAAAGAGGATAAGGAACAGAGAAAAAGAGTGTGCACAGTAAGGAAGGTGTTGCTGGTGTAGGAAATCAGAATAATTAATTAATCAGCACCTCACCTTAATAGTTACGGCATAAACGATAATGCTTGGTCAATTAAGCCTGCCCATTGCCATATATAATTGAATCGACCAACCAGTCATCTATAAGATTGAACAGAACAATAGTCAACATGATTAACTGAACCATAGCAAAAAAAGAGGATAGACTTTCAGCTGTTGCTTTAAAAACTTAACGATCACATTGGAGCAATTTAAAAAAACAGACGAACAAACAAAATACTTTTAAGTATATCATGTGTAGCTAGCAATATGGATAATCAATTTGAAAAAGGCAAAAGATATATGGCATCAAAGACCTGAAATGAATCAAACAACATTTAGCATTTAACATTTAGCAATTTAAATTGCATTTCAATAATATTGTCAAAAATCGTATTCTCAGTATTTACGTAGCATACAAAATATACTAGTATGCTCTTAGATAGAACAACTACATACTATAACTTCGTTGTGGATAGTATCCACATCAAAAACTTTGTTCTAACTTCTAATTTAGCCATAGTGTCATTGGTTTCAAGCATCAGATCTTCATCAATTGCGCTCAAGAAAACTATGGAGAAAACATTTTCCCCTAACTGATTAATTGAGTTGTAAACAGTAGTTAAATTATAGGTTAGAGTCTGGTATGCTATAGTCTATCAATAAAGACGCACAATTATAGAACTGAAATCTTGGCAAACCACATCAGATGAGGTTGCAATTCCAACATAGGCATAACTTAAAGTCTACAACATCAATTGTGTCCTCAATAATTCGGAAAAGAATAGAAATCATCTGGAATCACATCTTCATGAATAACTAGACGAAATTGTAGACTATAAACAATCATAAGCAAACACAGAGGGATTGGAGTGGATTCTTCACATTTTCATCAATTGTGTTGTCAACAGTTGAGAAAAGCAGCAATTCAGATCGGATCACAGAGAAACATACAAGGATTGGAGTGAAAACACGAAGAATTAAATAAAAAGAGATAAGATTGGACGATCGCTGACCTATGATGTCGGGAACGCCTACCAAATCGATGGCGTTATGAGCGAAAAGAGAGACAATTTCGTCATCATGAACGGCGAGATGGAAGAGGACATGACAGTGGTCGGGATCAGAAAAGATGATCAATCCGAGAGATTCGAGGTCGTAGAAATCGCGAGAGAAGCCGAAGACGGTGTGGCCTCTGCGAGCCATCTCGATGGCTAGGGCTCTGCCGAGGCCTCTTCCCACGCTTGTGATCAACACCTTTTTGTGATGTCCTCCGTTCGCCATTGCTCGCAGCTCCTCCGTCGCTGCTGCTGCTATCGCAGCTCCTCCACCTCCTCCTCTTCCTGTGCTCGCCATTCTTTGACAGAAAACCTAGATGTTAGTGATGCCTTGATGAGATGTTGACTTTTAATAACCTAATACATAGAGGTTTTTAAAAACCCCTATGAATTATGTGTTATAAAAAGCCTAATCACCTAATACATAGAGGTTACTTAAAAACCTATATGAATTAAGCGTTATAAAAAGCAATAAATAGTGGTTATTGAAAACCTCTATGAATTAGGTGCTATAAAATGCCCTATTTGTTCTAGTGTATAGACCATCATTAGTTGCGGTACCCTTCGAAAGCTGGCAGGTCCGGCACCGCTGCACATATCTATCCACTTCCTTGCGAATGGTAGGTCAAAAGTAAGAGGCCTGCACCAGCTGCAAAGTGCGATCACGCCCAACATGTCCCTCTCCAAGCAACTATCTAATAATCAGCAATCTCAGGCTACAATTTGGAATGCAAAGCTGGTTACCCCAAAATAAGAAACCCACATGGAGTGTGTAATCAGTACGCTTCCCACTCCGTACCTTCTCCACAATAGAAGCAAAGAAAGGATCAGTAGTGAACAAATCAGAGAAGGAGGAAAACTTAGGTGCCTCAATGGTCATGCGGCTCAACAAATTTTTTTGTCTGCTCAGGGCATCAACAACTCTATTGGTCACACCAGACTTGTGTTTCACCACAAAATTAAAGCGCTTCAAATAGGCCACCAAGGAAGCATGTCTAGCCGAGACCTTGTTCTGTCCATGTAAGTGTTGCAATGCCTCATGGTCTGTAAACATCACGAACTCTCTGTGGAAAAGATAATGTCGCCAATGCTTCCAGGCTTGTACCACTGCATAGAACTCCACATCGTATGTGCTATACCTCAACTTCGCCCCAGATAGCTTCTCACTGAAATAGGCAACATGCATATTATTCTGACTCAAGACAGCTCCAATGCCTACCTTGGATGCATCACTATGCAACTCAAAAGGTATGTGAAAATATGGCAACACCAGAATGGGTGTAGTGGTTAACCACACCTTGATAAGTTGGAATGCTTCATCTGCCTCGTTGCTCCACCCAAACTTCACGCCCTTCATACAATCTGTAATTGAGGCCATGATACTGCTGAAGTATGAAATGAACCGCCTGTAGAAGGAAGCCAACCCATGAAAGCTGCGAACCTCTGTGACGGTAGTGGGTCTAGGCCAAATGCGGATGGCTTCTACTTAAGACTCATCAACCTGCAACCCTTCTCCAGAAATGACATAGCCTAAGAAAAGGACTTTTGGTGTAAAAAATGAGCACTTCTTCATCGCAGCATAGAACTTCTCCCTACGCAAGATAGTCAGAACATCTCGCACGTGCTGGAGGTGTTCCTCCTATTTAGTACTATATATCAATATATCATCAAAATATACCACAACACACTTGCCTATCAAAGGTCTCAAGCTCTGGTTCATGACTCTCATGAAGGTGTTAGGTGAGTTTGACAGCCCATACGGCATGACTAACAACTTATACAGCCCCTCCCTGGTTTTAAAAGCAGTCTTCCACTCATCTCCAACTCTAATACGAATCTGGTGATACCCACTCTTCAAATCCAGTTTTGTAAAAAACATTGCTCCACTCAATTGGTCAATTAAATCACCCAAGCAAGGGATAAGAAAATGATACCTGATAGTAATCTTGTTGATTGCTCTACTGTCCACACACATCCACCAGGAGCCATCTTTCTTTGGTGTAAGGAGGGTTGGTACCGCACACGGACTCAGACTTTCACGAATGAATCCCTTCACCAATAACTCTTCAACCTGTCTACGCAACTCCTCATGCTCACTGAGACTCATTCGGTAGTGTGGTATATTAGGTAGTGACGCACCAGGTTCAAAGTCAATCTGATGCTGAATATCACGCAATGGTGGCAGTCCTTCTGACATCTCATCAAGGAAAACATCACAAAACTCCTTCATAATAAGAATTGCAGTTCGGGAACATCAACATCTCTATCTAGCTCCTTTCCCATCAAGATGTAAACTATATCAGAATCCTGTAATTCATCTTCAAGTCTTGCCAAAGACAACAAGCTGCTAGATTCTTTAGTAGGCTTAACATCCTCCGGATCCTTGGCTGGGAATAGCACAATCTTTACTCCCTTGAACATAAGGGTGTATTTATTGGTTCTGTCATCATGCACAACTCCCCTATCAAATTGCCAAGGACGTCCCGGTAACAAGTGGCAAACATCCATAGCCACAACATCACATCATACTGAATCCTTGTAGTTAGCACCAATAGAAAACGTCACCAAGGCGCGCTTCGACACCTTCACCTCACCACATTTCTTCAGCCAAGCTAGCTTGTAGGGCCTGGGGTGTTGTTCAACTGCAAGACCTAACTTCTGAACTGCTTCAATTGAGACGATATTTTCGCAACTGCCTACATCAATCATGAACCTGCACACCTTGTCTAAGATGGTACACTTGGACTGAAAGATGTTATTTCGCAGCCACTCATCATCAGCGACAGCTCTATGTGTCACATAAGAACGCCTCACAACCAAGGCAGTACCCATATCTCTAGTCGCGATCTCCTCTTCTGTGTTGTCAAAAGTATCAAAGGCTGGTTCTGCAGTGATGTTGGCCTCTTCCCCATCTTCTTCCTCTTCGTTCTCAATAAAGAGAGCCTTCTTCCCTTTACATTCTGACTTCATGTGACCAAATTTGCCACAATCGAAGCATTTAATCCCACTAGTGCTAGGTCTGTTTGTGTGATTAGCAGGGTTAATTGCAGCGGTATTACCTCCAGTATTGGTTGTCCCAACACTAACATTACTGGAAGCATTACTCACACCCCGACGTTGTTGTTTCTCCACCAACAATGCTCGCTGGTGCGCTGCGGATAAGGAAACTGGATCAAACATATTGACGACATCTTGGATCTACGCCCTTAGTCTACCAATATACCGCACTACTAATTGGTCGTTAGTCTCATGCAGTTCATTTCTAGCGACTAACTGAGAAAACTTAGTAGTGTAATCATCTACTGACATTGCCCCTTGTCTGAGATTCTGCAACCTCTGATACATATGGTGTTGAAAATTGTAAGGCAAGAACCCAGCCCGTAAGTGCTTTTTCATCTTCTCCCACGAGGCGATATTCACATTTCCATTCCTATTCTGCATCAACTTCTATTGTTTCCGCCAAACCGTGGCCCTGTTGCGGAATCTGGTCACAACCAGTTGCACATGCTTGTTTTCGGGCACACCTTTAAATTCTAGGACTTCTTCAACTCACGCCAGCCATTCCACGAATTCTGCCGGTTGAAGGGTGCCATGAAATTCTGGGACCTCCTTCTTCATCCAGACTCCCACTACCTGCGATCATCCTCAACTGCACGCGGCCTGTAGCGCCTCCTTGGTGCCTCAACATACTCATCCTCCCCTTCGGTAGACGAATCTCCTACCGGTTCATCACTAACAAGTTCCCTTCGATGGTTACAGACACGATCCATATTCTGACCCAACAACTGATCGATTCTGGCAGTTAATTGTTCTACCGCCGCACCCATGCGTTGGTCAATTATTTGGCCAATTTGTCGATTCAGATTGTCACGGTTATACACCTCCTCGATACACTGCTGGTTCCTCTTCGGCGGCATGATTTCTCTAATCACGCTGAACCTAGCTCTGATACCAACTAACGCAGCAGAGATCTTCTAAACTAGTTGAACGAATCCACGAATAACTCGATCTAGGTCCACTACAAAAAACGGCAAATCAGAAACGTAATTAGAAACGGAAATAAGTTCCGTTTCTAAATCAGAAACGTAATTAGAAACGGAATAAGTTCCGTTTCTAAATTAAAAAGTTAGCGACGAAATTGAGACGGAAACATTCGAGACGGATTTGAGACGGATCATAGATTTAATTAGAGACGGAATTAGAGACATTAATTAAATTCGTCTCTCGAAAAATGGCGCCAACATTCCCACCAAATTTTTCATTTCTTATGACCGTTCATCATTCCTCGAGATTTGTATGTGCTTGGATCATGGCACCCCCTCCTCTTTCCCCCCAACAAAACACCCGAAATCCCTAAATCGCCTCACGAAAAAACCCCAAATACCTAAATCTGTCTCTCCGTCTCGTCCAAAATCATTCGATCGTCTCGTCCCCAAACGTCCATCCCGTTCGATCATCTCTCTCTCTCCGTCTGGTCGTGCTACCGGTCTCTCTCGTTGTCTCGGGTCTCGCGTCTCTCTCGGTCTCTCCGTCTCGTCGCGCCGCTCTCCGTCATCGCCCTCAACTCTCGCTCTCTCTCTCGGTCTCGATTCCGTTTCTATTGGCATTTGTAGTTTTGGAGTCTTACTACATTCTGATATAATCTCTTTTTTTTATTGTTCTTTATAATGCAGCCAACACTCATGATCAAGAGGTCTTCAGCTTTAATAGAGATCATTCACCTTGTGACGGTTTTGAGGAAGTACTAAACTGCTGCAAACAAATTGCTCAAAATGTGCGTCTGTCAAAGTTGGCATTCTAGTCCCCTTGTTTATCTATTTTAAAAATTTATGGAAAACCAAGGGTGACATGAGAATTATTTAAGTTTCCGCTATGGTTCATTTGATAGTTCGATCTTCTAGTAAAGATCGGAGTTGAAGGCAAGAAGCTTTTTTTTATCTTGAAAGATTTTTCAATTTAAATTAAGCGTGCAGACTTCATAAATTTCCATCTATCAATAAATATTCGGGGTGTCCGTGTTCCTACGTACCTTATCTCATGCGACATCCGTAAATATTAAAGTCGTAATACTTGTTAGCATTGCAAATATTATGCTCATGAATGAAATATGTTATAGTTTTTCACTTGAACTGAAGCTATTTCTGCTAGGCAAGGCAGTCATATATATGCCTTGATGTTCAAACATAGGAAATGAACATAATGTGGTTGACCATTGTGTATACTAGGTTTTCTTAGCGCTCACCTATACTAGTCTACTAAATGGATAAAAAAAAATTATTTTCTT
The DNA here is from genome assembly GCA_039657365.1 of Stephania yunnanensis. Taxonomy (NCBI): domain Eukaryota; kingdom Viridiplantae; phylum Streptophyta; class Magnoliopsida; order Ranunculales; family Menispermaceae; genus Stephania; species Stephania yunnanensis. The sequence goes on along the minus strand of CM077589.1, from coordinate 52,855,930 downwards.
GAAAGGTCTTAGCTATTCTCGCTCATGGAATCCTTTTTTTTTTAAATTGCCTTGGCAATGGGCGGTGTTATAGTACTACCTTATTGTCTATGAATCGTGAGGGAACAAACTCTTGATCGTGTGACATATTTAAAGAGTTCAGCTTCTTTTAATTGTTATTACTTTTTAAGGTTTTATTTTAACTGTTCTTGAGTGATTTGATTTGTTACGTGGTTGATTGTGCGTTGAATGAGTGCACATCGTTTCGATTCTTTTTGATTTTCGATCTTGAATCTCCGTCTCTTTCATTGCTCTCTCGCTCTAGGGTCGTCTGTGCTTACCGCTCCGCTCTCTCGCTCGTCAAGGTAACGAAAAATTTTTTTTTTAACACCCGAATTCTCTTCACATTGTATCTCGCTCACATTTTCCCGGATTGGCTTTCATGTGCATTAGTTGGTGTTCTTCACTTGATCTATTAAGTTAATGTTGTGTCTTTTGTTTGGTTTAGAAGTTTTTGTTATGCTCTTCTCTTACATGCATAGTGTTTTGTGGTTATGCTTGTTCTATTTTTAGGTTTATTAATATGTAATATTTCATTTCAACCTTTTAATTGAGCAATTCAAGATTTATATTGATTCCGTATTTGGTTGTTATTCCATGTTTATTTTATCGGTAAAGCATGTCATGATCAACATTATAATACATTAGAATCATGTACTGAGGTAATTACTTTTTCGTTTGATGTTATAGTTGTTAGTCATTTCATATTCATGCACTTGCTATGGATGATTGATTAATTAGGTGTTGTTGGTTACGATTGAATAGTACCTATAATTATATAATTTCTACTACTAGTTAGGATTAGAAACACTAGGATTACTCTTTTAGTTAATGTTGCTATTTCACATAAAATTTCTAGAGAATGGAATAAACCTATAACCTTAAGGAGGTATGAGTGAACAAGTAGTAGACGCGTTGATACTATGTGGTATTTGTATGCCTCTTATATACAATACAAAAAAATAGCAAATCAGAAACGTAATTAGAGACGGAAATAAGTTCCGTTTCTAAATCAGAAACGGAATTAGAAACGGAATAATTTTCGTTTCTACATTTAAAAGTTAGCGACGGAATTGAGACGAAAATATTCAGAGACGGATCAGAGACGGAATTAGAGATGGAATTAGAGACGGAATTAAATTCCGTCTCTGAAAAATGGGGCCACCATTCCTGCCAAAACTTTATTTTGTTATACCCGTTCATCAAATCTCGAGATTTGTGACAACAAATCTTGAGATTTCTCTTTACCCCCTCCAAATTACATCTATCATCATATGAAAAGAGACATTACATTACAATATGATCATAAATGAAACCTGAGACATCGTGTAACGCTGACTAGTTAGAAAATTAATGACTTCATAACTTTGTCAATTTATTCTCTATTCATGAGTTTAATGTGCGAACCTCGTTCTTTCACTTAGCTATCAATTTCTTCTAAATGGTCTTGATCGCTATTCCGATTTACAATATTCTCCAATTAGTGAGATTTCTTATCATCTTAATCATTATTATTTCATTACTTGAATAGACAACTGGCTCGACAAGGGTTACGTTCGACTAGGAATGTCGTCTACAAGTAGAGACTGAATGTACAACCGGCTCGACAATGGTTACGTTCGAATTAAATTCGCGGCGAAGGTTAAAGAATTCATATCATTTGCAAAACAACATTGTCCTACATACCAAAGTGAATGGAAGATTAGATGTCCGTGCAATTTTAAGAAATGTCGACTTGTACCGCGTGCACGGACGTCGAAACGGTTGAGTACCACATATGTAGGTATGGATTTATCCCGGATATCACAAGTTGGTACGAACATGGTGAGAACGGAGATGAAGGCCCGCAAAATTTTCACGAAATGGATAGCCATATTGATGATGCCGATGTGGGAGGATACGATCCGACACCTTACCGCGAGATGCTACACAACGTGGCAGTCCAAGTTTCAATTGGAATGCCGTGGAAGAATCACCAAACCCCCAAGCACGCCAACTATATGACATGATTGATGCAAGTAGGGAACAATTGTGGCCTGGTTGCGAAACCATGACAACGTTGTCCGCAATGGCAAGATTACTTGCGATCAAGTCTCGAACATCATATATCTCGAACGAGGGTATAATGAAATCATTAAACTCATGAAGGATTGTTTGCCAAATGACAACTCAATGGTTGAGAATTTTTATGCCACTAAAAGACTAATGCGAGGTCTAGGTCTACCTGTTGAGAAAATAGATTGTTGTGATGACCAATGTATGATTTATTGGGGAGTGGACTCTGAGTTGACGTCATGTAAATTTTGTGGGAAATCACGATACATTGCACATCGACGAGGTCGTGGTCGGAACACAAAAAACCGCCCTTGCAAAAGAATGTACTACTTCCCTTTGGGCCCTCGGTTGCAACGATTGTATGCGTCTGAGTCAACCGCGAAACATATGAGATGGCATGGAGATCATTCATCGCCTGAAGATGTTATGCAACACTGTTATGATTCGATTGCTTGGAGACATTTTAATGACGTCAATAGAGACTTCACCGCCGAGGTTCGGAATGTTCGTTTAGGATTGTGCACCGATGGTTTTCAAGTATTTGGGCTTTCCGGAAATCGTACTCTTCGTGGCCCGTGATTTTGACTCCTTACAACCTTCCACCGTCGATGTGCATGAAATCTCGAGTTTATGTTCTTAACGGTTATCGTTCCCGGACCGACCAGCCCAAAGCGAGAAAATCGACGTGTTCCTTCACCGCTTGTGAAAGAGTTGCAAGATTTATGGAACAATGGGGTGATTACATACGACGTTTCCACCAAGACAAATTTTCTCATGCGAGTTGCCCTTTTATGGACTCGTTAGTGATTTCCCGCATATAGCATGTTGTCCGGTTGGAGCACACACGGTAAGTACGCTTGTCCATATTGTATGGAGGATACAAATGCATTTCAATTGCGAAATGGTGGTAAGACATCGTGGTTCGATCGTCATCGTCGTTTCTTGGAGAAGTCATCACCATTAAGGAAAGACAAAAAAATTCATTAGAGGCAAAATGGTCATAAATGATGATCCGCCCGCTTTGCGTTCGGTGAAGAAATTTTGGCGTAAATTGAATAGTTTGGCTTGATGAAGGTGACAAATCTGAGTCGAATCGTGAATGGGCGGATAGCTAAGAATTCGGGATGGAGGAAGAAAAGCATATTCTCGGGACTTGCCGTATTGGAAGATAAACTTGATCCGCCACAACTTAGATGTCATGCACATCGAAAAAAATGTTTTTGACAACATATTCAACACTATTATGTGTGTACCGGGCAAGAGTAAGGACAATGCAAAATCGAGGCAAGATATTCGTGAATATTGTCACCGACCTTCTCTACACATTGATTTGGCGACAAATACTTACGTCCTTGGGTGCTATGCTCTTGATACATCAAAAAGACAAAAATTGTGCGAGTGGGTTGAAAAGTAGCGTTTTCCTGATGGTTACGCATCGAATCTTGGTCGATGTGTAGATCCAAAGAAACTGCGAATGTTCGGCATGAAGAGCCATGATTGTCATATATTCATGCAACGGTTGATACCAATTGCATTCAGAGAACTTCTCCCAAACCCGGTTTGGGTTGCAATTAGCGAATTAAGCCTTTTTTTCTGGTCCCTAACTGCGAAATGTGTCAATATCCAAGATATGGAGGTCTTAAAGTCTGAAATACCAAAAATCATTTGCAAGTTGGAAAAAATTTTCCCTCCAAGCTTATTTGACTATATGGAACACCTACCAATCCACTTGGCCTACGAGGCCCGTCTGGCCGGTCCCATTCAATTTCGATGGATGTATCCATTTGAGAGGTACTATCTTGAGCCCTTGATATTATTTTCCCATTCAATAGGTTTTATATCAACATTTCCTATAACATTCATATAGGTACCTTAAACATTTGAAGAACAATGTGCGAAACAAAGTGAAGGTTGAAGGCTCCATGTGTAATGCTTATTTGGTCGAAGAGGTCACATCCTTTTGTTCTTACTACATCGAAGATCACGTCTTTATGTTGCATGAAAAAGTGCCACGTAACGACGATGGCGGTCTCGGGCCCACACCGAACTTCGTCGGCAATTTCTCAATTTTCATTTATCCTGGTCGACCCATGGGCAAGTCGAAGGAGCGGTACTTAACAAAGCAGGAGTATAATGCCGCTCATTCGTACATACTGCTCAATTGTCCAGAGACCGCTCCTTACGTTCAGTATGTCCGTCACTTTCTTTTAATAATGCAGTACATTCATTGTTCATATTTTAGTAAGACAACCGACTTACATGTTCGTTTCTTCTAGGATATTCGTCGATGAAATCACTCAAGCAATGGGGGAGTCGGAAGTTGATAGTAGTCTAGAGCACAACTTCCCCATTTGGTTTCAAACATATGTAAGGTCATTACTTTTGTACGTTATAGATTCAAATGTTTCTTCCATAAGTAATGTGTCATATTGCATCTCTAATTTTGACGAATAGGCTCGGAATTCTATAGTTGACGAGACGCTCGTTGATCTTTCTGTTGGTCCTAGTCGATCATGTACTGTCTACCCTGGTTACCTTGTTAATGGGTATAAGTTCCACTCCGCAACATATGACGTTATTAGATCGACGTAGAGCAACGGTGTTTTGGTGAAGGGTTCAAACTACGCCGATGTTTCCCATAACTATTATGGAGTACTGCAAGAGGTCGTGGAGATTGAGTATACCGGCCTCAAACGTGTGGTCTTGTTTAAGTGCGAATGGTATCCTACACCGAATCATGGTGTGAGGACTCACCCAACACTTCAATTGGTAGAGGTTCATCGAAGTCGACGATATAACAACTACGAGCCATTTGTACTAGCAATGCAAGCCACTCAAGTCTACTACCTTTCGTACCCTTCTATGAGGAACGATCGACAAGAATGGCTAGCAGTTTGTTGCTATCAGTCAAAATTCGCTGACGAGGAAACTAGCAAAGACGATAATGACCAGGGCTCGGCAGAGATTGCTTTCCAAGATGGGATGCCCACCACGTGTGTAGTCGATGATGCAATCACCGATATCAACAATCTGGATGTTCCGACGGGACTCGATTCATTGTTGAAGCGGGTCCAAGCGAAGAAGTTTATAGTGGAGATGATTCAGAAGAAGAATCCTCACCTTCTACTCATGAGAGTGAATTTGAAACGGATGATAGCGAATAATGTATGTATATGATATGTCAACGACCAATAATGTAGTTACTTTTATTAGCATGGATCCTGTGTTATTAAGTCCAATAATTTAGACTTAATTTCTAATTTTTGTATGGCCTCCTTCTCTGATGTTTTATTGCTATTTTGTTAGGTATCATGGCCGGAGGTGGTCATAGGGGATGTCGAGGTTTGCCATTAGGAGGCCATCGTCCAGGCGGAATAGGTGTAGCACCGACATCTAGCGGCGAAATACCAACTGGCCCTCGTGGTCAGACCACACGAGGGGTCCATAGAGGTCGTGGCGGTCGAGGTCGTGGGTCGATACCTGCATTATCGATTTCGACTTCTCGGTCTCTCGAGCACGATACAGCCGCAGCGTCACCTTCCCCTTCCATACCGTCGGGGTCGTCTGTACCATCATCGTCGTCATCAAGGACTATGCCTAATATACACTTCCCCACACCATCTCCGACATCAACGACTCCTTTACCCACGAGGCCTGCACCCCCAGCCACAAAGATCACCGCGCAAAGATCCCGACAAGAAGACGTAAAAGCAGGGTTGGAGGTGACAGGCCCTCTGCGGCCAACTCAGAGGACAGGGATGGAGCCTCCTCGTGTGCAGGGGATCCCTATCACACTGATTGCCAATGATACATAAGTTTGTGTTTGACTTTTATATGTCATTTTCAATATGGATGTCAATTATTGAAGAAGTAGTTAAGGTGATATGCATGTTCATGAAACACAGGGAGTTGCATCCTTCGCATTTTTGTGCACGGAGGATGACAAAAGTTTTCAAACGATGGATGATTCCTGAAGGGTATTGTTGGAAGTCGGTACCGCCTCATCATAAAGACCAATACTGGCGCCAATGGAAGGTAAACAAGACTACCATATGCCTTATGATTTATACTATTTTCTCAATGCGAGGTAACAATAGCAATCGCCAATTTGTAGGTATTTTTTAGATGGGATTGTGCGATTCCCGAGGATCTCGTGCGAGCGGCGTACGACAGGCTTGCAGGCACAAAGTACACCGCGTTGATGCACAAGTTGAAGAAGAATCGTGTGCAGCCACTTTTTGTTACAGATGAGGCATGGAGGAGATACTTGCAGTACAGGGAGAGCGAGGACTTCCAGGCCAGGTCTAGGCAAGCGACGGAGAATAGGAACACTGAGGTCGAAGGCCTTGGGACTGGACCCTCGAAGCACGGTGGTTGTTCCGTGTTATTTGTGACTACCCAAGAAAGATTGGTAAGTTTTTTGTAACATCTTGGATATTTTATACATTTATACACTTGTTCACTATGCTTGGTCCTGCACGCAGGCTGATTCATCCGAGACGCCACCGACTGTGAATGACTTGTATTTGCATCTCCACACCGTTAATCACGACAGGATGACATTCATCGATACTAGATCAGAGCGGTTCTATGTAAGTATAGAAATGATATGTAAAATATTATTAAGTATACTTTAACCCATATCATGTATTTTGTTTGTTGTGCATATATGCGGGATAGGCTCCAGAGCGTACGTCGTGAGCCGACCAGCTACACCGGAGCAATCGGTGGATGATGAGGCGGTGTACCTCGATGTGGCGGGTGAGTCTTCCAAAGGACGTGTCACGGACTCGGGTCCGTAGGGAGAAAGAAGAGGAGATACGGAGCTCCCGGTGCTAGCACGTCGGAGACGCCGGATGTGGTGCCGCGGTAGAGTTAAATGTCGTTATGAGCAATTACGAAAGGTTATGGAGTTCATGCAAAGAGCATCTCGGGATGAACATGGACGAAGTAGGCCTAGCTCAAGAACAACCACCCCTACCGCCACCACCACCGCCACCTCATGACCAAAGAACACCACCGCAAATAGATCCTGGTCGATCCACCACAACAAGGGGACAATGTTGAGCGTGAGACGTAAGCGTGGCTCTCGAGAGATGAGCAGGTTGGTGATACATAGGTACTTCACTTGTTGTTTGTGTAAATTCTTAGATTAAACGTTTTATAGTGTAGACAACTTTAGCAATTCTTCGAATTACTTTATGATTCACACTTCTTTTTGTGCATTTTTAGGTCGATGTTCCATATTTTATCGTGGATTTTAATTTTTTTCCCTTTTGCTCCCCCAATTTTTTTTTTTGTTTTTAAGTAAAATATACTATAAGTACAGAATGTTTGCATAATCCATGGGAGAAGAAAACATGTTGGGTGTTGTGTGCAAGTCTTATGGCGGTGCAGGTTATCTCGAGTGCTATGATGAAGAAAGTGGTAGAATTGACAGGGAGCAACATCTTCATGCAATAGCAAATGAATTTGGGAAGTCGATAAAGGCTCGTTTTTCGTTCATCTGTGTTGAGCACATGTAGGCTCTTGTTCTTCTATTATCGCATGTCCCTAGAAGAAGAATAGCCTACATGTTCTCAAACAAGATGACCGTAAAACGACCCTTTATCGATTTCCCAAATTCATTTGCTATGGCATGAAGATGTTGCTCCCTGTCAATTCTACCACTTTCTTCATCATAGCACTCGAGAGAACCTGCAATGGCATAAGATTTGCACACAATAGCCAGCATGTTTTCTTCTCCCATGGATTAATTTTCGCGTAAACAATCAGTACTTATAGTATATTTTACTTAAACCGAGGTTAAAAAATTTATTTTGGGGAGGATAATGTATAAAAAATAAAATCCATGATAACTTATGCATGAACTGGGCGTCCAAGGCAACTAAGATATACAGAGGATAAATGGACAATGAATGTACCTGCAATTCATGGTGGTTTGTTGAAGCCTGGATGTAGTGGAGGGTACTGATGATGAAGTTCCTTATTTCGTTTTTTGCAGTTTTCAACATGTTGCTATTTGTTAGTTGTTGAAGTACTTATACACTTGTTGTAACAGAGAGTTTGGAGATTGCCTTGCTGGGAGCTCACTGAGACAAGCAAGAGAGACGATGCATTGATCTTTTGAAAGACAATCAAGCACTTCAGCGCCTTACTGGGACTGATGACAACGCTAAGATGGACCTTTCATCTTTGACTCAAACCAACATTAGGTATTCAACGTGGGTATTTTATGGAATTTTAATCACTTTATATCCCATTGACGTACTAAAATTCAAAATATTAATCAAAACTATGCATGTCACAGTCACGCACAATGCATTATTTTTTCCTAAATGATTGTGTAGTTGCCTAATGAGGTTCTTGGGCTCCAAAACAATAGGGAATAGAAAGTAGTTATAAAAATGAAAAAATGGGTTTTGTCCCTTTGAGTGATTTGATCAATCCAGGTTATTCTTGGGTTTTGTAAATCTGATTCTGAAGTCATCAAGAATCATCTTTGCATTTCATTGTCTTGGTTTTCTTTTGTACTTGGTGGGAGGTTTAATTTGGGTTTGCTGGTAATGTCACTTAGTTTCCAAAATTGGTTTGTTTTGCTCTTACTTTTGAATCTTGAAATTGCTCTTTTAAGTTACGATTAATTTTGGTAGTTCTAATTAAGCTGCTTGTTTGAACTTTTGCTTCAAATTCTCATATATTGATATTGTTTTGAATGTTCTTTTTTTGTACTGATGTATGTGTTTGTCACTTGAATTAATGTTGAAATCAATTAGTTGGTTGAGTATTTGTTTACAAGAACTCATTTGGTATGGAGTGTTTGAATTCAATTACATCGGCCAATTGGTCCTTTAGATTGTCATGCTATCAAATCTTTGGTTTATGAAATTAAGCTCTTGTTTGCGTTTTTCGAATTTGGTGGCTACTATTGTCATTATAGGCTATACATAGAGTCGGCTCGAGATAAGAAATAGGACAGCTTGGCCTCGATGTGTCAAACAAACCAAATTCAAGTTGTTACATGTCTTTCCAAGTATCACGGCTAGCTCCTACAGATAGTGAGTGATTCTTCTCTTGTCATTTCATATATATATAGAATGGCTAAAGCACTAATTTTAAGTGACATTACCAAAGAAACCCACTGGTTTTTTTTTTTTTTTTTTGAGTAGGAACACATGGCTAAAGCACTAATTTTAATACTCTTATTTGCTTTTGGTGTTCTTTGGTGAAATGGTTAGATGGTGGAAGTGATCTGGTGAGCTTTTGGTGTTCTTTGGTGATCTGCTTGCTGCTGGTGAGCTTTTTTTTATAAGCTTTCTTATTCTATTTGTGAGTTTTTTTCTTTTTCTTCACCGCAAGAGAGGACATCACTGCTTTTTTTTTTTTTTTTTTTGGGAGTAGGAACACATGGCCGATTTGTTTTGGAGCACACAAGCAGTTGTTGTTGTGGATGATGAGATGATGAATTCCTATCAAGATTGATGGGAAAATAGAGAGGCCGGGAAAATAGAGAGGTTGGTGGATGAGATGATGACTTCTTATAGATACATTATTCTCTTTTTTTCTTTTCTTCTCTGCATTTCTTGAATCCCAGCTGGTTTTTTTTTTTTTTTTTTTTGAGTAGGAACACATGGCTAAAGCACTAATTTTAACACTCTTATTTGCTTTTGGTGTTCTTTGGTGAAATGGTTGAATGGTGGAAGTGATCTGGTGAGCTTTTGGTGTTCTTTGGTGATATGCTTGTTTCTTTCGGATGTGCTTTAATGAGGCTGAATGATTGTGAGGTTTTGTCCAAAATGTTTAGTCTAACTTGAAATCTCTTGTGATTCTTTTTGAGTAGTTTGTCTACTTAAGAACTCTATATATCAAATGCTTGTTGACATGTTAATCTTTTGCAATGGTAGGTATAGTGATTTAGTAAGCTAATTAATCAAACTTGTCATCCATGAAGAGAAGGAAAGGATTTTGTTCAAGTTGTTACATGTCTTTCCAAGTATCACAACAGTTCCTACATATAGTGAGTGATTCTTCTCTTGTCATTTCATATATATATAGAATGGCTAAAGCACTAATTTTAAGTGACATTACCAAAGAAACCCAAACTGGTTTTTTTTTTTTTTTTTTGAGTAGGAACACATGGCTAAAGCACTAATTTTAACACTCTTATTTGCTTTTGGTGTTCTTTGGTGAAATGGTTGGATGGTGGAAGTGATATGGTGAGCTTTTGGTGTTCTTTGGTGATCTGCTTGCTGCCGGTGAGCTTTTTTTTTTTTTTTTAAGCTTTCTTATTCTATTTGTGAGTTTTTTTCTTTTTCTTCACCGCAAAGAGAGGACATCACTTTTTTTTTTTTTTTGGGAGTAGGAACACATGGCCGATTTGTTTTGGAGCACACAAAGACTGTTGGTGGATGAGATGATGACTTCCTATCAAGATTGATGGGAAAATATAGAGGCTGGGAAAATAGAGAGGTTGGTGGATGAGATGATGACTTCTTATAGATACATTGTTCTCTTTTTTATTTTCTTCTCTGCATTTCTTGAATCCCAGCTGGTTTGTTTTTTTTTTTGAGTAGGAACACATGGCTGGTCACCTTTGGAGCACATAGCAGTTTTAGAAGGGATGAGAGGATGAGTTTAGGATCATACTTACGTGATACGTTTGTGCTTAACTTTCAGTTTTTAAATTCTTAGAATTCTTGCACTTCACCATTACTTATCATATGCATGTTGAAATGCAAGCCTTTCAAAGCTTGATAAATAATCCAACTCAACTTACATGATAGGTCCATCTTATAGATACATTGTTCGCCATCTCCTATGCGTAGGAAAATAGCAATAGTGACACCCCAAACTCACAACAACAACAAAACTTCAGTCCACTACATTTGCTTGATGTTCATGTTTTTTTTTGGAAGCTTTCTTATTCAACATTGTATGATTTTTTTCTTTTCTTCACTGCTTTTCTTGAATCCCAGCTGGTTTTTTTTTTTGAGTAGGAACACATGGCTAGTCACCTTTGGAGCACACAACAGTTTTAGATGGGGTGAGAGGATGAGTTCTAGGATCATACTTACATGATAGGTTTGTGCTTAACTTTTAGTTTTTCCCTTTTAGCATTCTTGCACTTCACCATTACTTATCATATGCATGTTGAAATGCAAGCCTTTCAAAGCTTGATAAATAATCCAACTCAACTTACATGATAGGTCCATCTTATAGATACATTGTTCGCCATCTCCTATGCGTAGGAAAGTAGCAACATTGACACCCCAAACTCACAACAACAACAAAACTTCAGTCCTTGACTGCATTTGCTTGATGTTCATGTATTTTTTGGAAGCTTTCTTATTCCTCATTGTATGGTTTAGTTCTTTTCTTCACTGCATTTCTTGAATGTCAGCTGGATTTTTTTTTTTTTAGTAGGAACACATGGCTGGTTTGTTTTGGAGCACACAGCATTTTTAGATGGGATGAAATCTGAGTTTAGGATCAAATTTGATGCATGTGAATGTTGCATTGATGGGATTTTGTGCTTAACTTTTAGTTTTATCCATTTAGCATTCTTGCACTTCACCATTATCCTCTTTCATGTTCCTTATTAGCTCTAGTACTCCTCTCTACCTACATATGTATTGAATTGACAAAAGACCAAAGCAAACTCAATCGTAAAGAGATTAAAAAATAGGTTCGAAGCCGACTTTTTATGTATGATTATTATTAATTTCTATGTTTCTTCAAATCCACCATTTTTCTTATTCGCTTCCAATGTACATCCTTAGTTCAATAATCTCTCCTTTGCCTACTTCTTTCAGGTGCATACTCACTGGTTGTTGCCCTCAGATGGAGAATCAGAAATGCTTCAAAGCTGCGTTATAGTTATTATATGAAGTCTTTTTTGCGTATACTTCCAAATTTTGGAGCTTTTGTGAGTGTTCTTTTTTTTTGGTTGTTGAACGATAGGATTGGTGGTTTTTGTGTATACTTCCAAATTTTGGAGCTTTTGTAATACATGACAATTTTCCGTGGATATATAAATTTTTTGGCTAATTTTGAGTTTCACATTTTTTCTTTCTCTTTTGAATTTTTGTTGATATATATTGTCGATGTATGGATGTGCAATTTGGCTTTTTTGTGGGATGTTAGCAACCCCAAGGAGTTGTTGGAGGGGGTGCAAAGCGATGGAGTAGGTCATATCGGGTTGTAATTTGAATTTTTAGGTTGGAGAACCAATTGAATTATGTTTCGTGTCATAATTAAACAAAACAGAAAATTAGAGACGGATTAGCAACGAAATTCAAATATTCCGTTGCTATTCCGTCTCTAATTTTCCGTAAATATTTGTATCAATCACAAACGGATCGTAGACGGAAATAAGAATTTTGTCTCTCGATTCCGTCGCTAATTAGACACGGATATAGAGATTTTAATCGAAACGGAATAATCCGTCTCGATTCCGTTTCTAATTAGAGACGAATCGAGACGGACCATTTGCATTCCGTCTCGATTCCGTCTCTCGATTCCATTGTCGATTAGAAACGGAATCGAGACGAATTCATAAATTTATTAATTCCGTCTCGATTCCGTTGCTAATTAGCAACGGAATCAGAGGCGGAATGCACTTACAAATGTACCATTTCGAAATAAATTCCATTTATGTTCCGTCTCTGTTCCGTTTCTAATTTCCGTCTCTAAATCCGTCTCTAATCAGAAACGGATATTTTCCGTCTCTATTCGGTCTCTAATCGAAAAAGAATCCATTTTCCGTTTCGATCGTATCGCGACGACGCTTTGAGACTTTAACGCATTCGTCTCGTTCGTTTCGATTGCAATCGAGATCGATTTTTGCAAATCAGAAACGGAAAATTTCGTTTCTGATTTGCTGTTTTTTTGTAGCGGTCAGAACTTAAGCCAAAGTTCGAAAAATCTTTTATTCCAGCCAAAAAACCCCGAATTACATCCAATAGGTCGCTTAAATAGCGAAACCCTAAAATTTGTCAAAAATAGTAAAAAGTCAAAAAAATCCCTAAAAGCTCAAAACTGAAAACTAGACGAAAAATAGAAACAAATGTCGCAAACAGCAATAAAAATGGAAATTCCTAATGAAAGTTATAAGCTAAACAAAACTTTCCTAAAATTGCAAAATTTCCATTTCGGAGGGCGAAACGATGGAATTTCGCCGAAAAACGTAGTAACCACGGCATAGCCGTGGTTCGTGATCTCCACACCGTTTCCAATCAACCCATGCCCCCGGAACGCCGAAACTCAAACGCCCGAACTTCACCGAAATTACCAAAATGTCATCCTGTCATATCTTTCCATCATATTTTTCCAAGAATTTGCAAGCTAATTCTTGGACTTCCTCACCTTCTCACCGAGCTTTTACACTTTACAATTTTAGTTGTACTATGAGTCTGTGATTTTATTCTGTTTGCCTCATTTTTCATTGAGGCGGTTGAATGAAGTTTCAACTAATTCTATTCTTTTCCTAGGTGGTTCGTGTTCCTTATGGTTGATGTTGGATATAATCTGAAATTTATAAGATAGACAGAGTCAATATATCTGTTGTGTGGACATTTTGTGTCGTGAGGTTCCATCCATCAAGGGTTTATCATGAAAAGTTTTATTTTCCTCCTTATGTCATTTATGTGTTCTGGATCCAATATTGTTTCAAGAGAAAGACTAGTTGACAAAAATAAATAGTTAGATCACGTTAAAAAATTTATTCCATCAGCTGATTATTGTTGATGGTAATTAATTCTCATGTGTCTATCTCTTTGCCAGCACTTAATCGAGCACAATAGAAAAGTTTGATCCATGTAGTCGATCCCAGTAACTTGGAACTGAGGCTATATTGTTGTTGTCTATCTCTTTGCCGACATGTTTGCTTAAGAAATAGAGATAACCCATTCGGTATTAATGTATAAGCTAGCAATTCAAGTCAAATGGTCGGGAATTTAAAAAAAGAGAAATTAAAAGAAGTTTTATTAGGCAATTCGTAATTTTTGTTTTTGTGAAATTATATGGAAGATGTGTCTACATGAGTATCTTGAAGAAATATCTTTGTTATCTGAGATGATTAAATTAGCATAGTGATGCATGTCTAGTTTGATTCGATCGTCTTCCTGCAATGTTTATTCTTTCTATATTTCTGCAATGCATTGGTACCATTTACACTCTATCTACATCGTTGTAATTGCATGGATAATTGACACGAGCCGCAAGTGTAAGACGATGCAGAAGTCATAGTGGCACTAACTAGTGTTTGTACCGGGTTTATCGAATCCACAAGGACGGTTCTAATCAAGATATTAAGTTAGGTATCAAGTTTTGAGTTTTGTAAATGAAATTGACAACTAAATTACTCTATCTAATTGCAAGTAATTAAATGTGGTCTTAAGCTATTAAGAGAATGTCTTAGGGAATCTAATTCACCCAAGTTGTATCCTTCGAGTCCAATGTAATTAGACAGTCTCCCAATCCATGTGATAATAGGCAAATTTCCTAAAATTCACTCCATCCCAAGGTCTTGGTGATGGAGATTCTAGTGCCTCACTTGGACTCTACCGATCGGCGTGAATAGCGTAAGTGAGAAACCGCATTAAGCACCAAATTCAATTGCCTCCCTAGTCAATGACCATCGGTTGGTTGATGCGCCATATGTTCTAAGGTTGTGTTTCTCCAAATCTAGGTCCAAAAGCCCCAATGGTCATGGTGGCTTTCAAACCTTAAGTCCTACACCTACTTGATCAAGGTAAGCATAACAAAGCATACAAGAATACACAAATCAACACATTGAATTGAAAGAAGTAACTCATTCACATTGAAATAAAAAGGAATCCAACTTGGGGTCTGAAGACCCCTAGAACAAAAGGGATTACTCCATAAATGGGTTCAATACAACACAAAATATGGTGGAAACCAAAATAAACATGATTCAATACCTAGAAATCCAAGAAGAATCACCAAGTTTGATCTAATACCCTAGCCTCCACAAGTGTTTCTCTTCAAGTTCTTCCAAGCAAAAAGTTGTCTCTAACCTAATTTTCAAGTCTACTTACATCCCTAGGGGCAATTTGGTTCTAAATTGACCAAAAATCTCAAAAAACTCGTAATATAGTTGTCCTGGCAGCACTGGGTGCCTACCCTGGCGCTGGGGCACCAGTTTCAGTGCCCATTGCAATTCCTTACTGGTTTTGGGCATTGGGGCGCTAGATTGGGCGCTGGGGCGCCATGATATGAATTTTGCACTTATACTTTACTTTGCAACATGATTTTAGATCATTTAGAGGCCGAATTTGACGAAGCTTGTGAGGCATGAAATTGTTCAAATCCGAGTCTGCTTTCCAATAGAAGAAATGGCAAGTCATTTGGACTTGAAATGAGTGAGTTATGGCTAAAACACTGAAGCTTGGTCAAAATAGACATCGTTGAAACTTAGCCACTTTGATGTCGTTCTTTGCCCGAACCTTGTATTCTCATGATCTCATCCCGAAACTTCCAAACATCTTCAAAATACATAAAACCATGTCAAATATCATCATTTCATCACTCGCCTCGGTCTCGTTTTCCTCCGCCTCGTGATCTGCACTAGCGTGTTTGTTTTAGGGAAATATTCTCGGATCTTCAACATAACCTGTAAATGCTCTCACTTTGCTTTCCTCACCTAAAAACCAACAAAATATATCGGAATAGCAGAAATTCACTTATTAATGGCTTAAATTATCAACAAAATGCTACTTATAAACATACTAACATATGTTACGCATCAATAATGCATTAGTCTATGCTTAAGTTAAGTCATCTGCTAAAAACTTAGCCACTAATCATATGTGTACTGATTATACTTTACTCCAAAATCCCATTATACCTTCTACACCTATGCCTATTTATCTTCCTCATGGCTTTGTGAAATTTGTTGATCACATTGGCCATGTTAAACTTTCTTCAAATCTTATTTTACATTCTCGTCTTCATATTGATTTTTTCAAACATAACCTTTTGTCTGTGAGTAAACTCACTTCAACTGCAAAAGTTAAATTTGTCTTTCTTAAACATTTTCGTGTTCTACAGGACCTTGAGAATTCTCAGGTTCTTGCTGTGGGCAAAGCATTGGAAGGTCTCTACATACTTGATTCATAGTCATTCTCCACTCACGCTGTTCAGTCTTTTACAAAAAACTATGATCCGACTTTGATAGTTTTCAATTCTTGTAATTTTGTCAATAATATGTTGTCTTGGCATCAAAGATTAGGTCATCCTTCTATTATGGTTTCCAAACATCTTCCTACTTTAATTCCTGATTTCATTTTAGACAATGATGTATCTCCATGTGATGTTTGTCATTCATCTAAACAGTGTCATTAATCTTTTCCAATAAGTAGTATTAAAACTACTTCTGTTTTCCAATTATTGCACATGGACTTATGGGGTCCTATTAAACAAAGATCTTTTCAAGGATCATATTATTTTTCGACTATAGTAGATGATTTCAATAGGTTCAGATGGACTTCTCTTTTATCTTGTAAATCATCAACTGTAGATACTTCTATTCATTCTTTTCTAAAATTCGTTCAACTCAATTTAAAACATATATACAAATTATTAGGACTGATAATAGTTCAGAATTTGTTAATCGTGAATGTGCAAAGTTGTTTTCTAATTTACGAATTATCCATCAAAATTCTACTCCTTACATTCCTCAACAAAATGGAGTTGTAGAGAGGAAGCATAGACATCTCTTACAAATCACTAGAGCTCTGATGTTTCAATCTGGTCTACCAAAACAATTCTGGGGTGATGTTGTTCTTACAGCAACTTAACTAATCAATAGACTTCCTACTCAAGTTTTATATTGGAAGTCTCCTTATCAAATCATATTTACTACACCCCTGATTACAGTTTCTTAAAAGCTTTTGGCTGTCTTTGTCGATTATATGATCTTAAAAAACATTCTATTTTTGTGTCTCGAGATGTTGTGTTTTATGAACACATTTTTTCTTTTTTAAATACCAATCCCATATCTGATTCTTCAGTTCTTCCTCTTCCTGTTCTTGATCTTGATAATGTGGATATTTCTCCTCATCCACCTCCTTCTTCAATTCCTTCTACATCTGCTAATTCTCCAGATCCTACTTCTTTATATCTTCTCATACTCCTAATTTTCCTTTTATTATTTCTCCTTTTCTCACTGATCAGTACATTACATTTCTTACTTCTGTATCCGCAATACAAGAACCTGTCCCTTTTATTCAAGCACGGAGTGATCCACATTGGATCAATGCCATGGATAAAGAGTTGCAGGCTCTCGAGGAAAATGGAACTTGAGATCTTACATAATTGACAGCTGAAAAAAAGGCCATTGGGTCTAAATGGGTGTACAAAGTTAAGTTGAATCCTGATGGTTCTCTTCACCGATACAAGGCTCGCTTGGTTGCTAAGGGGTATCATTAAATAGAAGGGATTGATTACTCTGATAGTTTTTCTCCTGTTACAAAGTTGGTCACAAGTGAGAATTCTTCTTGCCTTAGCTGCTGCAAAAGGGTGGTCTCTTCAACAATTAGATGTGAATAATGATTTCCTCCATGGTTTTATAACTGAAGATCTTTATATGATTCCACCAGAGGGTTATAAGAAAGCCTTACCTCATCAAGTTTGCAAGCTTAAGAAATCTCTCTATGGCCTTAAACATGCTTCAAGGCAATGGAATGGAATTTAGAGTTTACTTCTCAGCTGATTCACTATGGTTTTGTTCAATCTCATGCCGATCCTTGTTTGTTTATTCTTCACAAAGGAGATGTGTTTCTATCATTGTTGGTTTATGTGGATGATGTCTTTATTATCGGCTAAGCCAATATGTTCAAAGATCCTACCGTACAAAGATTGACCGTCGCGCACATGTTCTGCGATAACTCTACATCTCTCGCATTTTGTGATGCATACCGGGTCGCGCGTCCTCTTTCACGACGATCTCTTATTGGTTATTGTTTATTTCTCGGTGGAGCTCTGGTCTTTATTACAAAACAAAGAAACAAGCTACTGTCTCTAAATCTTCAGCTGAATCTGAGTATCATGCTCTTTCAGCTACTGTTTCTGAGTTGTCGTGGATCTCTTATTTACTAAGGGATTTTCATATCGACACTCCTCTACCCATTTCTCTCCTTTGTGTCAATCAGGCAGCTCTTTGTTGAGATGTGGGACTATTATTTCGGTCCACACATCTCAACACTCCACCTTGGACCGAAATCTATCCAATGAGTTTTTACTACTCGACAGGTCCTGATCGAACCGTCGGCTCTGATACCATGTTGATTTTTCATGCCTACGGCACATTATCCGCAAGCGTCCGCCCGCGGCACTTCTCCGCGAGTCTATGATCTCTGCCAATACCGATACTGAGTCATTTGGTGATAACAGAAATGAAACAGATCATACATTTTGTGTGACTGAGTGTCTGATAGCAAAAAAATTATTCAATAAGAAAAAACTTTTTTTTAGCAAATCTTCTTGAGGGGATTTTATAAAGAAAATTTTCTCATAGTTGTTTGATTGCACGAAAAAGAATTTTCTTTTATGGTTCAATCCATATGAGCATCTAAATCATCGTCAATGTCAGGCGACTCGACGATGATGTTGGTGACGAAGACGGAGACGAAGAGAGAGAAAAATTATATATCCACGAAAGAGTAGTAGAGGTCAAGTTTGTTTGGGTGGAAGAAATGATCAGTTCATGAGAGAGAGAGAGATTTTCAATTTTCCACGCTAAAAGTTGAGAAATTAAATGAGGAAAATAGGGAAATGTGGTTTTTTTCTCAGTGCAGTTACAAAGCTATCAAACAATGGAAAAAATGGTTACACAAAAAAAGTAGACAATTTTTTATGATATTTTTCGTTTTCTTTGCTATCAAACACACCCTATGTGTGACTTAAGTGGTTATCTCTCTCTAAGTAGTACCGAGGCCTTTTGGAGTAAAATCCCACATGTGTGAGTTGAAGGGGGTTAAGTTGGGAACAATCGGTACTAGTGAGATCCACGAACCCGCGGATGAAGGTGCGGGTGGGCCCAACACAAGTTGTGTCTATCACATGAATCATGATCTAGTTCAATAATTGCTGAATTTTTATACGCGAATCAAGATCCAATAGAAAGTCCAAAGATTTTCCTTAAAAAATAAGAGATCCCGGTCTGCATAGTTTATTGGTCATAACATTTTAATTGTTGATCGACTTGATCTGAATTTAAAATGTGCAACTCCGAATTTCCCCGACTTGCCCATACATTAAAAAAGGAAAAAAATCTGATCACATGGATGAGTAATATGCTAGTAATATATATCACCAATTTGTTGAAAACGAGATTGAACCTTGTTTTCTATTTCCCTCCAATCTCTACTGCAAACGTGTATGCAACCGCAAACTAGACTAATTGATTTCACAATTTCTTAAATACTACGTACGTATAGATTTTGATTTTTTTAACAATAAATTTACTTGGACTCATAGGGAGGTTGTTAAAATTTTTGTAAATATTTAAGGGGTTTAATAATAATTTTACAAGTGATTATAGTTATTTCATTAATTGCTCGAGGATGTATTTGAAATTAAAAAAAAATTTGAGTCCGGACTCACGAGTTTAAATAGCACTATCCTTATTTTAATTCTCAACTAGGGCCACTCAAACTTTGACTAATTGCTTTCACACCTTTTAAATGTCAAGTACAGATTTTGATGTGATTTGTTTGAATTGTTTTCAAAACTAGATAATTTTCGCGCGGTAGTACTATGTTGATCAGGTAACGGTTATTGCAATCAAAGAAGTCTCTTATGTTGTCAATCTTAGTTCCCAGTGCTAAGTAGTTATATCAATGAGATATCAATTTAATATAAATTTAACACTAGAACAAATTCGACATTTTATAGCACCAAATTCATAGAGGTTTTCAATATGTATTGCTTTTTATAACGCTTAATTCATAGATGTTTTTAAGTAACCTCTATGTATTAGGTGATTAGGCTTTTTATAACACATTTTTAAAAACCTCTATGTATTAGGTTATTAAAACTCAACATCTCATTGAGGCATCACTCATAAGGGACTCAACATTTAGGGTTTCTCTGTCAAAGATGTGGCGGAGGAGCTGCGATAGCAGCGGCGGAGGAGCTACGATAGCAGCGCCGGCGGTGGAGGAGCTGCGTGCAATTACAAATAGATGACATCACAAAACGGTGCTGATCACAGGCGTAGGAAGAGGCCTCGGCAGAGCCCTAGCCATCGAGATGGCTCACAGAAGCAACACCGTCTTCGGCTTCTCTCGCGATTTCTACGACCTTGAATCTCTCGGACTGATCCTCTATTCTGATCCCGACCACCGTCATGTCCTCTTTCATCTCGACGTTCGTGATGACGAAGCTGTCTCTCTTATCGCTCATAACGCCATCGGTTTGGTAGGCGTTCCCGACATCATAGGTCGTTGATCGTCCAATCTCATCTCTATTTCTTTAATTCTTCGTGTTTTCACTCCAATCCTTGTGTGTTTCTCTCGTGATCCGATCTCGAATTGTCGCTTTTTCTCAATCGTTGACAACACAATTGATGAAAATGTGAAGAATCCACTACAATCCCTCTGTGTTTGCTTGTGATTGTTTATAGTCTACAATTTCGTCTTGTTATTCATGAAGATGTGATTCCAGTTGATTTCTGTTCTTTTTTGTGTTTGCTTATGATTGTGCTTTAGCTGATCAGTTGTTTCGAAATCCGAACATCACAAGCATGTGAGAAAGTAGGTTGTGAAGTAGGTATTGTTGGCGTAATTCTTTCTTCTTGCCTTTCTCAACTAGTGGAAACCAGTTAATGTTCTAGACATCATCATCAATATTAGTACTTCTGTTAATTTGTTATAATTATGTTGGAGTTAGTTGGACATGTGGGAGTTGGGGGGAGTGCATCATGCCATCATCGTTGAATATCTGTTTTGTGTGACGTGAGACCTTTGGGTTGGGATTTTTGGTGTTTCTGATTTAGGAATTTTGATATTGGCATAGTAATCGTCAACCTAATTCGCTCACATGAAGTAGTTGGTGCTTCATGTTCTTAACTTCCAACATTTAAACATCACTTTTCTTTTCATAATGTGTTTCCATGTTTGAAGAGTGGAATAAAAAGTTTGAATTTCTTTAAACATCTTAAATCAATTAGAGTTTTTTTAACATCAATTGTGCTAAGTTGAGCCCAATGGAAGAGATAGATCTATGTAGCCGGCCCAAACTAATTTGGGATTGAGGCTTTGTTGTTGTCGCTGTTATTGTTGTATCCATTGAAGTTACACAAAACCAACGTAATTTGCTAGTTTTTTTTTCAAATCTTGATCCGCGTTTTTTTTAATGCCAAGTAATGAGAAAGGTCTTTTGCTTGCTTCACCATATGTTAGTAGATGTTCCTAAAGAACACAAGTGTAACGGCCCGCCTGCCCGAAGGCCCGCAACCGCCGAGACTACCCAGCCGTGGCGCTTCATGTGTAACATCTGCACCTCCATGGGATGACCTGGGCATCCTCCCCTCCCACGACTCGAACCTGAGCCCCTGGAGACATAAGTACTTAGGCTCATGGAGTTGTGTACGATTGAGCTGTCTTGGCTCAATGAGCCTAAGTACTTGTGTCTCTAGGGGCTCGGGTTCGAGTCGTGGGAGGGGAGAATGCCCAGGTTTCCTGTGGAGGTGCGCGGGGTTTCCTCATAAGCGCCACAGCTGGGTAGCTTTGACGGTTGCGGGCCTTCGGGCAGGCGGGCCGTTACAGCTTGAGTCCTCCATATCAAAGCATTGTGGTCAATGGTTGTTTGCACCCACACCATGTAAGATCCAACCCTAATAGGAGCACCATCCACAACATGTAGCGGGTCATCTATTGCAATCTCTCCTTCTGCCACTATATGGGTACCAACAACCCAATCGATCAACTTGCACTTCATTCCACACTTATTCGAAGAGTTCTCGTTTTATGGCTTCAATAAAAAATTATGAAGTTTCATTATCCGTAACATTTACATTCAATAGATTAATATTTTGTTTTACCTGACATGTACAAGTGTGCCCGTCTCCCCCTTGTTGACCCTATCATAAAAATAACCAACACAATTTAAGAATGAATATTGTTCACGATATGAATAAGTACATATATGTGTATAGTGAAAATATCAATTTGTACTTGTTTATATTGATTGTAAACATAAGAAGATAAATCTTCATATTTCTCTCTCAAACCCATAAGTTCTTTGATGATAGCGTTATTCTGAGTTGTTGCACCTACACCAGTAGGAGTTACTCCAAAACCAAGACCTCTCACTCGACCTTGGTGTTCGTGCATCAAAAACTTGTGAGATATGGTCATTGTTAATTGATTGAGCAGTAGATTCTGAGCATTGACTTTGATTACATGCATTGATTTTATCCTTCAAAACAAACAACTATTATTTGCATCAAATGGAAGAAAAACTTAATAATATAAAATATTAAGGATCTATTAGTTAATTCACCACAATTTCGGCAATTTCGGCATTGTGTGATTTCCCATTTTTATCTGAATGCCCTCTAATCCACACCTCAGCCCTGGAAACACTAGCACCGTCTTTTTCTTCAATCTATAAGCATAAAAACAATAAATAATACAAGATTAAAATATAGGTATAAGTAATAAAATAAATGAATAAAACTTACCATCTCATATTCAAGGCGAGCATATCCTTTTCGACTTGTCGTATGCTGAGTCGTTTGCTTTGCTCTAATTTCCTTAGCTTTATTGCTTTATTCATAAAAATTGCTAGATCTCCTTTGTTTTTTGAACTCTTTCCATAACTTTTCATCAATTATGGCAGGTTTCTCCTAGTTGCCATTTTCTAACTCCTTAGTAAGCCTTGATTTCCATGCTCCAAACAATCGCCCAATTCTTTGTAATATATGTTTTTCATGAGATACTTTATTCGGAATTATAAATCTTTCCTGCTATGAGAATGAAACATAATCAAATAAAGTACTTTTTATAATGTTATATAATAAAAATAGAAGTCTAACCTCAATAAACTTCCATATTCTTTTCTTATTATCTCCCCTGAGTCGGCGCCAATCAGACAAAGTAATTGGCACCATTTCGCGTGACACGATTCCCAAGAAAGAAGAAAAGACATATGCATTTTCACCAATGGGCTGATTTCTGTCATTGAAAGTAACGAGTACTTTTTTTTTCTTTCTGGCAAGTGAAGGAAGCTTGGTTGGACCTCTTTTCTTCCTTTGTTGTTGTTCATCTTGTTGATCTTCTTGTTCTTCTTCTCATTCTTCTTGTTCTTGTTCCTCTTCTTCTTGTTGTTCTCGTTGTTTTTGATTGAAGCTCCTAGTTATTGATTGAGAACGAGAGTCACATGATGAAGGAGGTGCTTCATTTGTAGAACTTTGCGGACACCTTATCCTCGCACCAACATTTGAGTTTCGACTCATTAATGCTTCTATAGCTTCCTTTTCTTTTCTTGCTCTCTTTTTTGCAGCTTTTGAACTCTATTCATTTAGGAAAAGAAAATATCATAATTAGTAAATGAGCACAAATAAATTCATCAACCTATAAAGTGATTAACTAAATCAATTTTTTACCTATCCCTTATACATTTATTTTCCTCAAATCTACACACGCTATGTCAACAACAAAATAGATGGTTGTAAAAAATGCCTGGAAATAATCTAGTTAGTACATGTGAAAAGACAAAGAAAAGCAAAAGAGAAATTATTAACACAAGAATAAAAGAAGATAATAATATTGCTACAACTTAATCAGCCATAAAGTGATTAATATAAGCATTTGATCAGTCATTTGTGAATAAGGCTAAAACTTAACTCCATTACACAAATTGACCCTGACAATTCATTCTAACATAACTTTCATCTTCATCGCAAGTGTCCAAATCTACACGCGATATGTCAACAGCAGAAAGCGATGGTTGCGCATTCTCGTCGTACATTGCAATATCATACAATCCTCGAGGAGGTGCCCTTAACACAACGCACCAGTTTGATGAATCATTTTCACTAGAATAAAACACTTGTTTGGCCTGAGTTGCCAAAATAAATGGATCATTATGATTGTGACATTGGTTAAAGTTTACTAGGGTAAACCCATCTTCAACTTTCATACCGTTTCCATCATTAACCCAGTCACACAAGAATAATGGAAATCGATATACAAAATAATCCAATATAATTATCTCTCTTATAACCCCATAATAATCAACTTCACTTCTTCTTTATGAATTGTCTCGTGAACTTGATCTACAAAGGCTATCGGCACCTTCAACAAACACGCCAGAATTCTGAGTAACTCTTTCAATATCTCTTGTGTGAAACTTTAATCCATTAATTGCGTAACCTGAACAAGAAAGTGCATTTTTTCTTGGTTTTCGAGAAATCCAATGCAACATGTTTGACACATCAACATTCTGAGACTTTACCTGTAAAGATATACGCGGTAAGTTGTAAGCAAAAAATGCACGAGTTTTAAAATAATTGTTGGAATTAAACCTAAAAATATAGTTGAAGACCTTACAACCTTTTCTTCAAACCATTCACTAAATGTCCTTGTATGTTTCATCCATAATTGGCTTGCACTCCTTCCAAGGCGTTTGTCTCTACGCTTCAACTCATTGATATGCATTCTAAACATATAAATTAAGAAATTGGATCAGGAATTCAAATCAATAAAATGATCTAATTAAACCATCATACTTACTCAAAATAAGGTTCAACAATCTTCAAATTGAACAATATACATTGATGTGCTTTTTCCAACATATCGTCTGACAGCATTTTTGTATATACTGTTGAGATTGGTTCTCCTTAAAGCATTGTCTCATTATGAATATTGTTGTCCTGACATTCTTGATCTCCCATATCAGTTGATTGTTCCAACTTTCTACTGTAAAATCGCAAGCACTCATCGGCAATGTAACATTCTGACATGCATCCCTCTGGCCTTGCTCGATTTTTACAATAACTTTTGAGCTTTTACATATATCTTTCAAATGGATACATCCACCGGTATTGGACCAGTCCACCTAAATGAGCTTCCTTTGCCAAGTGGATTGGTAAATGAACCATAATGTCAAAAAACGAAGGAGAGAAATATCTCTCTAACATGCATAAAGTTTCCCCAATTCCATTCTCAAGATCCAAGAGTTTATTTTTATCTACAACTCTTCGGCATAGTTCATTAAAAAAATTACAATATCGAAATATTGCAATCCGAGGTCCTTTGGGTAGAAGTCCCCTCAAAGCAACAGATAGCAACCGTTGCATTAGAACATGACAGCCATGAGATTTGAGACCTACAATGGTGCAATCCTTTAGTGATATATGATTTACAAAATTGGATCCATAACCATCTGGAAGTTTCATATTTGACAATCTTTGACAAAATATATGCTTCTCAGCTTTAGAAAGTCTAAATGATGCTGCTGGGAGATATATTCGACTCCCACGAACTTGAGGATGCAATCTTCGCCGAATTCCCATATTTTCCAAATCCTTTCGTGAACTAAGTCCATCTTTTGATTTACCTTTTATATCAAGAATTGTGTCAATAATGCTTTCGCAAACATTCTTCTCGATGTGCATAACGTCCAAAGTGTGGCGTAAAACCAAGTGCTGAAAAGAACGATGAATAGTTTAATGCAATTTCAAATAATTAAAGAATTTTTTACACATCAACTTAGTATCATACCTCCTAATATGGCAAACTAAAAAATATGGACATCTTCTTCCAGATTCCAGTGGTTTCAATGGCCTCCGATGTATTCTTCTTCCTTGATTTTTTTCCTCTTTCTATTCATACCTCTTTCCCCTGATTCACATCTCTTTTTCTCACTACAAAAAAACCAAATCAGAAACGGAATTTTCCGTCTCTAATTTGCAAAAATCCCGTCTCTAATTGCAATCAGAAACGGAACAGAGACGGAATCAATTTTGTCTCTGAAAACGTCGTCGCTGATTTGATCAGAAACGGAAAATTGATTCCGTTTCTGATTAGAGATGGAAAAATTATGTTTCTGATTAGAGACGGATTTAGAGACGGAAATTAGAAACGGAACAGAGACGGAACATAAATGGAAATTTTTTCGAAATGGTACATTTGTTTGCATTCCGTCTCTGATTCCGTTTCTGATTAGTAACGGAATCAGAGACGGAATTCTTATTTCCGTTTCTGATTCCGTTTGTGATTCATATATATATTCCTAGAAAATTAGAGACGGAATAGCAACGGAATGTTTGAATTCCGTTGCTAATCCGTCTCTAATTTCATTTTCGTTTAATTTTCAAACATAAACATAATCCAATTGGTTCTCCAACCTATAACTTGAAATTACAACCATAGGATCTACTCCATCGCCTGCACCACCTCCAACAACTCCTTGGGGGTGCTAACATCCCACAAAAAAGACAAATTTGACATTCATACATCGACAATATATATCAACAAATATTCAAAAGAGAAAAAAAAATGTAAAAATTAAAATTTGAAAAAAAGTTATATATCCACGGAAAATTGTCTTGTATTACAAAAGCTCCAAATTTCCAAGTATTCAAAAAAAACCACCAATCCTATTGTTCAACAACCACAAAAAAAAAACTTACAACTTGCGCTGAATATGCACAAAAAGAATTAAGCTTAATAACCAAGAACAAAATCCATCCAATGTTTAACAGCTCCAATCACCAAAACTCCAACATGACTGGTCAGAATAAGAAGAGCAATAAGGACTCCATTTAATAACTATAACGCATCTTTGAAGCACTTCTGATTCTCCATCTAAGGACAACAACCAGTGATAATGCATATTCACAGGTTCCTTCCGAGCAGATCCCGAACCAAATAGAGAGCTAAATAGCGCCAGAACAGATCCGCTCCAATGTCCGGTAAAAGCAATACACCACACAACATTAAGAGCTTTCAAGGAAGTAAAAATATATAGGAAAAGAAGGGAGAGGCTGGAAAGTATATGGGGTTCCAATCGTCCAAGAATCGAAATATGGACGAGCCTACCTCAAATTTTTAGTCTTCTTTCGGTCCCCGATAACATCACATACAAATTTCAACTTCTGTGTGATAGATGAGGAACTATCATCTATCAAAGTCTTTCTTTTCAAATATCCGTTGCATTTATATTAACATTCTACATCACACCCCTGAAAATGCTTTTCTTTCCTAAAGCATATGATCTTCATCCTAGTCAACATCTTCAGACTACTAATCATCCTGTGCAACTATAGCTCACCATGAATTAACATGCATGAGCAATATCTAAACCCCATATTTTCTATTTTTGAATTAAAAAAGAGAAATAACTACAAAATCTACATCGAAGAGGTAACTTGCATGAACAGAACAACTTCTCAAAACCTTTTTGGACATCTTGGTTTATCAATCCCCCTCATTTGTCATTTTCTATAGAAAAATGTGCCAATTTTGGTCAATGTGTAGTTTTGTTCTCAACTATGCAACCTCAAGGATGGTTTACTTGATTGCATCATGTAATCTCTATCAGCCTAGCCAAAACAAAAGAAAGGAAAATAAGCCAACCAAAACTAACCCCTATTTTGTACATGGGAAACTGAAAAGCTTAGTTTCTTCAGTTCTTCTAATTAATTGTTTCTTCATTTACAAAAATTCAAATTGCAGCAGGATGCGCAAGCTTGAAAGTAGCAAAAACTTTATAAAATAAAACATTAAGCCTCATCAACCTAATAGAAGCTAGAAATCCAGAACATAACAATACTAGTTATAAAGGAGATAGCAAAGTTATAGTCTAGCTTCAGCTCCCATAACAAGGGCTCGTTATCAATTTGCCCATCATATAAGATTTAATCACAAGTGAAAATAATGGATACAAATTTGGCAAAAAAGTGTAATGCAAGAAGCCAAGAACCTAATAAAAAAAATCCGGTATGCACGTATGAACTCTATATCTTCTCGAGAATAAGTATCATTATGCAAACACACTTTTAAGTCATCATGGAACGAAAAAATCGTTTCTTCCATTGCAAACGACCAAACAGCAATAGTTGAAAAAATGACAGGTAAAAAAGACTTGGGTACAAAAGAATTAGGAAACAGAATTGAAAAAAATGAATTGAAGAACTTCACTCGAATAAGATTTTAACTTACCATTTCCGCATAGATTTGCAATTGCCCCAATGACCATTCGAAGTGTTTGTGGATCTTCAAGATCCGCATTGTCATTGACAACAAACCGATGCCTCCTTCACCCATTATAAGCTCCCCGGTTGCTTCTCGAAATTAAAAAAATCGAAGGCATGGAATAATGGAAGGAACGATATTCATATCTTTAAAGAGGTGGACATGGTAATACATTTTTGAGTTCAGGTAAATTGGTCATTATAATGCATATTTCCTACACAACAACTCAAGTCAAAATGAAATTAAATTTAATCAAATAAAAAATACTATAAGCAAATATTGAAAGTTACCACAATTTTAATAGAAATATATACTATTTTACTTGTCAGCATTAATCAAGCACATATTAAATGCAGACACATAACTACCAATTGACATTCGATCAAGCTTAATGGAAACTTCAAGCATGTGGTAGCCAATAACAAATGATTTGAGACTAAGCCTTTTTTTTTGAGTTTTTGGTGTTGTCCAAGTTGATGCTAATGGACAAGCACAAGTGAAATTCTTATGTTCAACATACATGGAATCGAGCAAACACACAAACACCAGAATAGTCAAGCCTAAGATATATACATACAATCTTATAGCACCGAATGCAATGGGATGTCCAAGAATAAAAAAAGCAAAAAGAAATCCAATTAAATATGCAAATTACCTACCTTCAAGCAGCCTAGATTTGCTACTACTTTTACCGCATGAATTCTCGACTTCAAAGCATCCTCCGACTCGAGCAATGACAAAATCTTTTGCAATCCCACTGCAATAATAAACAGATTGACTTAAGAAACTCTGCTTCATACACCTGTTTAGAACATAATTCAGTTCAGTCAAAAAAAAGAGTGAACACACAAAGGATACTCTTTTATATGTATTACCTCAGTTTCCATGGCTAAGTGTGTTTTGAAATGAAATGCTCCATTTTCCTCTATGACTAAAGGGCTCACCAGTGCCACCCCATACACGCCATGAATCCATCTCTGCGTCCAACGCTGAATTAACCAAGTAATTGAAAACAATGGAATAAATTCACATACCTTAATATATGAGAAGGAAACTGAGACTCAATTTAATAAAGAAATATAGCTAGTTGAGGCTCGGCGAATGTGAGCTCCTGAGAGGATAAATGAGTTTATTTCAAGTCTCCAAAAGCACATATATATTTTGAGCTTAAATTCATTTCCGTCGATGAAAAGTCGCAACAAGAACAAAGATTATCAAGAGAGAATTTCAAAAATGCCATTGGAGCGCATATAACAATTTTCGCCATCCCGTGTTATTCAAAGTGCTCCTGGTCACAGCATAAAAAACTCTCTAACACACTATACTATCATTCCGCATTTTGTGAGAAGTGCAATCATATAGATGCTATTAGAAAGTTAATTTCTAGCAGTGAGTCATCCATGCAAACTAAAGGGTGAAACCAAAATTAATAAAACCATAAAAATGCAAGGAGAAGGAAACAAACAGAAAGAATCAATGTTAAACTTACTCAATGAATAGTACCCAATCATTACTATGTTAGGGAATGGTTCAATGTATCGAGTCTTGTTCCGCGGTTGAGAGACTGCTTCTAGATATGAACGCATACCTACAAGCCATGAACCTGGATCCCAACAACTGCAAAAAGAATGAGAAGGAAAAACAGTGAGAAAAGTGCAGTAAATAGAACCATTTTCAAGTCCCTAAAATTTCTTAAGATTCAGCTGCAAAAGGGTACTTGGAAAGTTGAAGCTCAGTTCAACAAGTCCTTTCAAAATCCTTCAAGTATCCAAAAATCAGGATTGTACTTGAAGAAGTCTAATAGGATAGCTAAGGCCAGGCTTTGGACGCCATTGTTTTTGGAGATAGTCGCATGCTAGCCTCCTCTTCGTAAAGGTTTCCTCTTCTAATACTTGGATGATCTATTCGGCTATAGAACAACAATGTCGACTCAAATTATACAAATTGGGGTCACTACGTGGATTGGGTGTTTCCCTTCACCTTGATTAATGCAAGTTGATGTAATCCATTCATATAACAACACTCTGTGTGTGCCTAATGAGGAATCTCAAAATTTCAAAATGAACAACTAGCTGGGAATCAAGTCAAGGTTTATTAAAGAAAAGGTGTTTTTATTTAACTACCGGGTTATTAAAGAAAATGTGTTTTTATTTAACTAAAGAAAGATGCCATATATTAAAAAACAAATAAAATAAAATCCTAGGTATCATTAATTTCAAAGCCACCATCAGCACGAACTTGATCAGAGTTAAATGGCTCACAAATTCACAATAGGAATGTTTGACATAGGAGAAAGAAACAAATCATCACATGGCAAGTAGGGTACAAAAATAAATAAATGGTTATAACATAAGAGATCTTTATTCCATGCGTAGGTTTTAATACTATTTATCTATTTAGTTTTTATGTAATAAACATGGGTCTTCATATGGGTTTAGGTTATCACTTGTCACAGGTCAACACTTCAACTTGCTCAATAAGTTCAGATTCACCTAACTGTCAACAATCCGTATAATATTTAATAACGAAACGTAGGAGCAATATCAACAAATTAATGCTAACATGATATTAAAAAACATATAATAATCAATATAATGAACCACCCATGTATTACAAAACTATTGACTAAGAAACATAAAAGAACGGACACCCATAGAGAAACATAGTGAGAGGCTTGCAAGGATAGTTCCCTTTCTTCCCTTTTCCCTTTTTTTATTATATAGGTAAACCTCATAAATTTAAATCAAGTTTAAATTAATACAAAGATGTAAAGAGTTACAACCAAATCAAATTTATTTAAATTATACATTTCTAGCTTTGTCTCTTTAACAAGCTTTCTTGAACTTCAAGATCTCTTTTGTGCAATAGCAAATTTGTGCTGATAACATGTATAAGCTAAAGTTGGCCTTGCTAAAGACTTAAGCATGGAAGGCTTAATTAAACTAACAATTAGAAGAGCAAGTAGAGAAGGGAAACAAAAGAGAAGAGAGTTAGAAATAATGTAGAGATTGTATTTCAAGAGTTTTTATATTGTGTACAAGAGAATGAACTCCATTTATATGCCCTTGATCATGATATGATCATATGTACTTTGAACAAAGATTACAAGCTACACTTAGTGGGCAAGGTAAATAGAAGAGTACACAAAGTGGAACAAGTAACATATAGACAACAAGTAATTACATAGTTGATGTTACAAATACATGTCGTCGTGAAGATTCATCCAAATATTTGCCAACATTGCAATCGAATTGTTACTCACCAAAACAACTTGTGTATAATAAACTTGCAAAAAAACAACTAAATACATGAAACAATAAATTCTCACGCCCGAGTAAAAATCACAGATCATTGTAAAAGTAAACAAAACATGTCACTGCCAATTAACCAAAAACAATGTTTCGAGAGGAAAGAGGAGAACTCAAAGCAATGAAACACAAACGAGGCGCTGGATCGAATGAGAGCACAATGAGAGAGCAGAGAGGTCGAAGAGGGGACTCGAATGAGAGCACGATGTGAGAGCCGAGATTAGCAGAGGCGCGGACCGAAAATGTGCAAGATCGGCGCTACGACAGAGCAGTAAGGCGGCGCTACCAGGGAGCAATGGAGTGCGAGGACGACTTGTGGGGGTTGGGGATTTGGGGGCGTGTGACTCGGAGAGAGACGGAGAGACCAGAGAGAGACACCACTATAACCGGTTGAGCAAGAGACGGAGAGACCAGAGAGAGAGTTGAGAGCAACAGAACATAGACGAGAGATTTGTTGGGGGTTGGAGATTTGGGGGCCGGTGACCGAAGAGACGGAGAGACCAGAGTCTAGAGGAAAGATGAGAGTATAGAGGAGAGACGACGAAGACGAGGTTTTCTCGCGGTGGGAGTTAGGGCTTTCGGTGGTGGGGAGGACGAGGGGGTGTTAGAGGGGGTAAAGGGGAAATCTCGAGATTTGTTGCACAAATCTCGAGATTTGATGAACGGTATAACAAAATAAAGTTTTGGTGGGAATGTTGGCGCCATTTTTTAGAGACGAATTTAATTTCGTCTCTAATTCCGTCTCTGATCCGTCTCAATTCCGTCTCTGAATGTTTCCGTCTCAATTCCGTCGCTAACTTTTTTTTTTAGAAACAGAACTTAATTCCATTTCTAATTCCGTTTCTGATTTGCTTTTTTTTGTAGTGTCTTTTTGTCTTTTTTCCCCCAATCATTTTTTATATTCTTTACTGCATTTGCAACATCATATCCAGTCATTATTTCAGGTTTTTCGCGCTTTTCACAAGTTCCATCAAACCAAGTACTTTTATTTCGAAAAATGTGATCACGCTCAAGGAATCGTCTGTGGCCCATGTATACAGTTTTCTTACTTGAAGTCAACCATGTTGAACATGTGTTAACCCCACAAATTGGGCAAGCAAAATTTTCTTTTGTAAAACATCCAACTAAATTCTCATAAGCTGGAAAATCATTGATCGTCTACAACAAAATTGCTCTCAAATTAAAAATGCTTTGAGTTGCTGCGTCAAATACAACTACTCCATCCTTCCACAACTTCATCAAATCTTCAATCAAAGGTTGTAGATAGATATCTATGTCATTTCTTGGTTGCTTTGGGCCTGGAATTAATAATGTTAACATCATACTATCTTCCTTAAAGCAAAGCCAAGGAGGAAAATTGTAAGTGACTAACATTACTGGCCAACAACTATATGGAGAGCTAAAATCACGAAAATGATTGAATCCATCCGCAGAAAGGCCAAGCCTAAGATTTCAAGGCTCTAATGCAAACTCATACCACTTGTGATTAACTAAATCCCATGCTATTGAATCTACTGGGTGTCGCATCTTACCATCTTGGCTCAAATGGGAAGAGTGCCACAGTAAATTTTTAGCTATTTCCAATGACCCATACATTCTTTTGAATCTCGGTATGATAGGAAAATATCTCAAGATCTTAGCAGGAATTCTTTTTTTGGTCTCTTTGTCGGATTTACTTACTTTCCATCTAGATGACGTACATTTAGGACATGCATCTAAAGCTTCATTTTCCTTCCTAAATAAGCAACAATCATTCACACAGGCATGAATCATTAAGCTCATTCTCCTTTAGCAACTTCTTCACCTCTTGCAACGACTTAGGGAGAATATTTTCTTGTGACAACATGTCTACCATAATCTTTAATAGTTCATTAAAACCATTATTAGATAGACTCTAAATAGCTTTATGCTTGTACAAAATCACGGCGGCAGAAAACTTGGTTTACTTTGTGCAACCTGAATAGAGAAGTGGAGTTCTGTCCTCTTCAAATAACATTTCGTCGTCAACTTGGATATTGACATCTTCTATATCTTCATCCCCACCATCTCTTTCATCCCTAACAACTCCATCCCCTTCATCCCTAACAACTCCATCCCCATCATCCCTAGCAACTCCATCTCTTTGATCCCTATCAACTCCATCCCCATCATCCATTTCATCATCTTCATTCGTAGCAACTCCATCCTCATCATCCCTAACAACTCCATCTCCTTCATCCCTAGCAACTCCATCTCTTTGTTCCCTATCAACTCCATCCCCATCATCCATTTCATCCTCTTCATCCGTAACAACTCCATCCTCATCATCCCTAACAACTCCATCTCCTTCATCCCCTTCATCCCTAGCAACTCCATCCCCATCATCCCCTTCATCCGTAGTAATTTCATCCCCTTCATCCGTAGCAACTCTATCCCCTTCATCATTTGCGACTTCATTCCTTACAATGGGGTTACTCTCTCCATGATGGAACCAAATTGTATACATGAGATCCAATCCATATATGATTAGATGATTGTATGCAATATCACACTTCACACGAGACATGTTTCGACAGTTTTGACAAGGACACCTAATTCCTTTTGGATGTCCTTCTCTAGCTTGAGCTTGAAGAACGAATGCATTTGCTCCTTTACAATATTCTTTTAAAACTCTAATACAAACAAAAAAAACTATAAATAGTTAGTTTCAACCTTACAAAAAATATGAATGCTTCTATTACTATAAAAAGATAATATTAACCTCGAATGTTTGGCCCAACCTTTATCCATCCTGAGATTGTAATCTTTGCTCTGTTAAATTTGAAGAACGTTAATATCTATTACCTCTTTTTTGAATAGGATACAGAACCTCACATTAGTTCATAAACCAAGCAAAGAAGACATTAATAAAAAGAGTAAAATTTAAAGAAGTATTGACCTTGATTTCTAAAAATAAAAAAGAATGAATTGAAAAACAAAATATAATGTAAACAGAAATTTTTTGGTAACGAAAGAGCAGCTGGAAACAAGTATCTCATCGCTCATGATCAAGCGTGTTGGACTCACGAGGGATTTCATGGGCACTATGTGCAAAAAATGAATATATATATGCCCATGAAGTATTCAATTATGTTCAGTTATATGTCACGTTATATGTACATGTGTGAACCTCCAAACCTAACTAAATCATGGACAAAAAGTGCCAAAGAAATCTCGCGGGTTTTTAGTTTGAGTTGCATTGTTGTCGCGATGTTCTAGACTTTGGTTATAAATAGTAACAAGGCTAGAAAATTAAGTCAATGAACGAACTTTCAAGAATCTCTTTTGGCTCCGCGTATGGTTATAAAGTGAAACAACCCTCACGGGATTGGTCAAACTAATGAATAAGGAGGGGCTAAAAAAGGTCATGACACCCATGAATAACGAAAATCTCTAGTGACGAAATAAAAGAATAAATAGTGTTATGTTTAAAAAAACTTAATAAATGAGCAATTAAGCATGGCATTCGTAATTCATTGATTGATAAGTAACATTGATTTGAGCTAATACACGAACATTCCTCATAATCCAATCTTAGGCTTCTAAATCTTAGCACCATAACCTTAGCATAGAGTCGACGCCGAGGGAATTTGCCCGCGGCGACAATGAATTATGACATATAACTTCTTCAGCTAGAATCATAGTTCAAGTGACTGCAGAAAGGTTGAAGATGATCCAAAGAAAATGATACAATCTTCCAAACTAAACAACTAAGACAACAAAACAAAAATGCAACACACCAGTTCTCAATTTTCTAAGAATTTCCAATAGTGCTAGAGGGTGTAATGGAGTGATATGCATTTTGTTATAGACAATGACAGCATTTTGCCATTCAAATTTCATGAATGTCACCGAATGATCTATCTTCAAGAACAACAAAAGATTTTCCATTGCAAGCTCGACAAACTAGTATTTTAGCTAGGCAGTAAACCGAAAGCAAGACTACTTATTATGGTCCATTTTATCAACTCGGTCCTCTAGAGCTTCAATCGAAAAAGCCATGAACACTGACATGGCTCCTACAAAGAGGGTTCATCTTCCAAGTAGTTTCAAAAGATCTGAAGAATTTAGACAATTGCAACACTAATAAATTAAGGAACAAAAACTGGCATCACCATGTCAATCAAAACTACCCTCTTTTATTTCATAACAGAAACTTCCTTTCAAATGTCCTTGCACACTATTTCATGAAATTTAGGAACAAGAATTCTTCTTTCTTCTCATCAAGATTATCGCTATGTACAAGCATCTTGATCGAACAATCATTCCATCAATTATACCAAAACGTAACGCACAACGCATTTACCAAAACGTAACGCACAACGCATATCACATATTTGCAATTTGATGCAAAGATTTCAAGTGATTAGATTATAGAGCAAGACTTGAATCGTAGGCAATGGTGCATTGTCGCCAACTATATCAAGTTACAAAATGTTGAAAAACTCGATATCTTTCAAAGATCTAATGGATCAAACATACACTAATTCTACCAAAAAAACATGAACAAAACAAGATTCGAGATCACGACTTTCGCAGATCAAAAAGAACAACCTTTGGCGTAAACAATAACCTAATAACCTTAATGTTAACCACTCATGTTTTCAAAGATAATCAAGCACCAAACAAATCAAACACAAATCGAGTCTACCAAGAACCATGATTAGAAGAAACAAACGAGATTCGCACAGTATCTTCTTCGGCAAGGACTACAACAACAACAACTACATCACAATATACTATGTTTCAAATAAGCAAAACCAATCGAACATTCACCAATACAAATGAAAACAAACAGATTTTCGATGCTAATTACCATTTCTTTGAGTCCACCGGTTGGCCGAGTACAATCCGAACAAGGACATCAGTGTGCCTCAATCGCGCTCATCAATTCAATTTAATATAGAGACTTAGAGAGATCAGTAAATCAAGTAACCATTTACCACAACCAATTCAACACGGAACCATAAAAACAATCTCGCCTAACCTAATCAACACAACGAGATCAGAATCGTTAGGGTTTTGAGATCGATCGAGACTAACCTTGCAGATTGAAAAAATGGTCTTGAGATCGATCATCCCTGCGAGCGAGGCGAGTGCGCGAAGGCGAGCGAGGCGAGTGCGCGAAGGCGAGCGAGCGGACCAGAGCGAGGCGAGCGAGCGAGTGCGCAGAGAGTGAGTCGGGCGAGCGAGACAGCGATACGAGTGAGTGAGAGTGTTGAGGGAATTTTGTTCTTGGGTCAGACTTTCCATAGAGGTTTTCTAAACCTCTATGAATTAGTGCTATTAAAAGTCTACTTGTCTAATTCATAGGGGTTAATTAAAACCTCTATCAATTAAGTGTTATAGAAACCTTAATCATCTAATACATAGGGGTTACTCAAAAACCTCTATCAATTAAGTGTTATAGAAACCTTAATCATCTAATACATATGGGTTACTCAAAAATCTCTATCAATTAGGTGTTATAAAAAGCCTAAATTGTTCTAGTGGTTGCATGCATGGTTGGTTCTTCCTTTGTTTCTGATATGTTATTAATTAGTATCATTTAGTAGCTAGCTTACAGTCAATGTGATTGTAATTAATGGCATGGATAATGCATTATATAATTAGTCTATCAGTCTATGCAAAAGGGTCAATATCGTCAAAAGTCAGCTAACATGTGGTACTAATATAATAAACCAATTAAATATCATGTTTGGCTCCTATATATAGAAACGAAATGTTAAGGCTCCATATAGAAAAACAATCAATCAATCAATGACAATGGATCTAATACCATTGTCTGTTGTAGCCATTCTTTTCTCTGTTTACTTTCTTCAAAGGCTCATTCGATCACGGTTGAAGCAATCCAATTTACCACCTTCTCCTCCTACACTTCCATTGATTGGAAATATTCACCAATTAGGGGGACTTCTTCATCGCTCCTTCAGAGATCTATCTAAAAAGTATGGCCCAATCATAATCGTCCATTTTGGCCCAGTTCCTATTGTTGTGGTCTCATCTCCAGCCATAGCCGAGCAGATCATGAAGACACATGATTTAGTGTTTGCAAATAGACCCATGATGACTTCTACAAAGATTATTCTGTATGGATGCGTTGTTGTGGGCTTTGCGCCCTACAGTGAGAAATGGAGGCAACTGCGAAAGATTTGCATTACGGAGCTCTTGAGCGTCAAGAGAGTGAAGACTTTCAAGCGTGTGAGGGAGGAAGAGGTGGCATGCATGGTTGAGAGTATACATGGTTCCTCTTCACTAGGAATCCCGATTGATGTAGCTGCTATGTTGCACGATCTCTCCAACGACATACTATGCAGATGTGTCCTTGGCAGGAAGTACAGTGACGACGATGGAGACAAGAGATCTGCTGATATTGCAAAGAGGCTAACAACAAAATCATTACCTATGAGTTTTTCAGATTTATTTTCATCATTAGGATGGCTGGATACTCTCACCGGTGTCACTGGAAGGCTCAAGAAAACTGCACGTGAATTTGATCTATTCTTGGATCAAATCATTGAAGAGCGTATCTCTCAAAGAACAAGACATGATACCACAGATGATGAAAAGGATTTCGTGGATGTTCTACTCCGAATTCATCAAGAGGAAGATGGCAACCTGACGCGAGACAACGTTAAAGCACTGATATTGGTTAGTGCATATGTCTCCAACTTAATTATAGCTTCTTTCTAATTAAATAGCTAGCAACTTTCTTATTGAGAAGTATCCTATCTCTTATCCTTTCAAAAAAAAAAAAAAAAAAAAAGCTTCTTTCTAAATTAATGATGATAAGGAAATTAAAGGATTTTAATTTTATATGTATAGGCACATGCATGCATTAATAAGACATATATATACATATATATATATATATATATATATATATGTATTTATGCCTCTGATTTAATTTATTGATTACAGGACATGTTTTTCGCCGGAGTTGACACATCTGCCATCGCTGCAGAATGGGCAATGTCAGAATTAATCAAGAATCCAAAGGTTATGGAGAAAGCACAAGGAGAGGTGAGAAGAGTGGTAAGAGAGAAAGGCAAGCACAAGGTGGATGAGGAGGACATTCAAGAGATGGAGTACTTGAAGTGTGTTGTCAAAGAGGCTTTGAGATTACACCCACCTAGCCCAACACTGCTTCCAAGAGAGACTTCTCAAAGTTCTAACATAAGTGGATACCACATTCCCCCTAAAACTAAAGTTATGATCAACGCTTGGGCAATTCATAGGGATCCAGATCTTTGGAGCCGTGCGGAGGAGTTCGTTCCCGACAGATTTATGACCGAAAATTTTGATTTCAATGGCCAGGATTTGAAGTTCCTTCCATTCGGCGCAGGCAGAAGGATTTGTCCTGGAATTCCATTTGGCTTGGCAGTTGTGGAGTTGAACCTTGCCAATCTCTTGTACTGGTTTGATTGGGAATTGCCTGGTGGTGCTGATAAGGAGGGACTAGACATGTCTGAAGCTCTCGGCATCGAACATTCAAGGAAATTTCCTCTCCAACTTGTTCCGATTCCTCACTTTAATCAAATCTAACGACTTTTCATCAATCTAAATCTTGTTGGTCCACCCAACAGCGTGGTAAAAGTAGGTAGTAATTAATTTCTGCAGCTATTTTGTAATCCTGTCATGTGTTTGTTCTGTTACTGTATGTGTTATATTTATGTTTTTACTGTTGTACTCTGAGGACCACTACGTACCATTTTCTTTCAATAAACTCGTCTCTTCTTGCTTCTTACGTGCAATAAGAAAAAGAAAACAAAAAATCTGTTTGGATTCTTTAAGTCCGGACTCAAAAATTTTTTTATTAATAATTTAATATATCTATTTAAGTAAAAGACCTAATTACCCTCTACCCCTAAATACCAATAATGAATTTGAATTAAGGGTCTTTATGTCTTTTTGGTTGTTTGAGTTCAAACTTTTTGAGTCCATCTAGCAATACCCCAAAAAAAATTTGCCTGGACTGACTGCTTCAAGCTATGCATGCATGGTCCGGAATATTATAAATGAATTTTACAGCATTGTTGAGTTATGTCGTTTGGGATGATGACTACTATCAGATTTTCAAGTCTCTTCCTATATCTGGGGCACAGAATGGATTAGTTTTTTTTTTCTTTTTTGCCCCTAATGTGATGAAAACGAAAAAAAAAAAAAAAAATGCATGATGACCTATAAAAACTAGGAATCTGACTTCCTACAACTGGGCCGACACCAAATTAATTTCACTAAGTATTTTAAATTTTTAAGTACTAATCTAATCCTATCAAGATTAAAATACAATATAAGACGGACAATCAATTCAAGAAGTCCCGGTTCCAACGTATTAATTTTTTTTTTTCTTTTTTTTTTTTTTTTTTCTAGTGGAGGTATCCGGGCGTTTTCCGACTAATCCACCACCCGGATTCGGTAGGACCCCGAAGGGCGGCAGACCCGGCCCAGCCCATTTAAGGGGCCGCATTCACGAGGGCGGGGATCGAACCCCAACCACTCGCTTAAGCCCAGCGTCCCGTGCCAACGCGCCGGCCCTACTGGGTTTCCAACGTATTAATTAATTTCAAGTTGCATTTAATAATTTATCATCCTTTCTTGTTTGAACAAGATATGTGAATGTATATTATTTCAAATAATAAATCTACTTAGACTCGTGAGTTCGATTTCATTTGCCGTGACATTGGTTGAGTTGGAGCTTGCCAACCTATTGTACTTGTTTGATTGGGAAATCCATGCACGCAGTGCTGATAAAGAGGGCCTAGACATGACCGAACCGTTTGGGATTCTTGCGCGCGGCAAGGAAGTTTCCTCTTCAACTTGTTCCGATTCCTCACTTTAATCATGAATCCCAATCTCGTAGGTCTTGGAACTTTATGTTGTGGATTGGAAATGCCTGAACAAGTTTGAGCTATAGTCGGTGCAGAGAAAAAATAAAATAAAAATCCAAGACTGCATGTTACGAGATTTCCAGAGATATCCAAATCTATGGGTCCCAAACTATTATTTCTAGATAGATCACAGATTAGGTTTGTACCCTGAGTTAGAAAAAAAAAAAAAATTGTGATCTTAAGAATCCATTCAAACATCAATGATATTGAACTTGATGGGCCTGCCGGCCTGCCTGTGTCCCTCCAAGTGGGCTCGTGAATCTTTGCTAATAAAGCTCTTACACCAATGTGGATGACAAATTGTTCTGAGTATTTTTCTAAGAAATTAAAACTCAGTCTAAAACCTTTTCCTCCATTTTTTTTTTTGTGATAGTAAACAACAAACATTTCATTCAATGAAAAATCAAGAGGGCCAGGAGTTTGCAGATTGCAGATTGCATAAAAAACACAACGGGTTCCATTTGCATGAAGATCGAAGAAAAAACTACAAAAGAATGTTGGCTGACTGCAAAAATTGATAAAACAAGCTGTCACTCTTAACTCACTATCCACCTCTAGTGATTAATCTTTCAAGATTTAACTACTTTTCCTACAAATCTTTCGAGATCACTACACCGGCTCGATGCATTTTCTATGACCCTTTCAACAGCATATGCTGTCTTATTTTTCATATATTCTACCAATTAGTACCAGTTAGGCTCCTCAATGTGGCTGTGTTAGTGTGGACACTGCATGTGATCTATGCTAACGGGACATATATGACGTGAATCTCTTTGAACATTTTTCTTGACACGAAAACTTGTAAGAACAATTTGTTCATTCATAGTTATATATGTTGTCGTTGCTGTATAGTTAGTTCAGCTATACTTTAATGTATCAGCTGTCAGTATTAGGTTTTAATATAATAGGGCCTTCAATAGATTAACCCAATATCAAGTCAGGTCCCTATAAGAATAGAATGATAAGCACTAGAACAATTTTAGTTTTTAATAGAAGTTTTAAAACTCATATTAAATGGGGTGTTATTAAATAACACTTAATTGATATGGATTTTTAAAAAGCTCTACGTAATACATGTATTAAAAATTAAAACATAACACATTCTCAAATGCCATTTAATAACACTTTATTTAATAAAGGTTTTAAAACCTTCAAAAATGTTCTAGTGAAGTTTTATATTAGCAATCAATAGAAATGGAGCTAACACCGACGTTGTTTATCTTGGTCATTTTTCTCTCTTTTCTTTCTACTAAGGCTAATTGGATTAAGGTCAAAACAATCTAATTTATTGCCACCTTCTCCTCCAAAACTTCCTCTGATTGGAAATTGTAGAATTATATAGAGATGTACAAAGCTGTTGCTGTGTTACACAGAGTTGGTGTTGGTACAGAGTTGTTGCTGTGTTACATAGAGGTGGTGTTGTTTATGTTTAGTTGATGACTATGTATTGAATCATGTATTTTAGTCTAATGTACTACAGGTTCATGTTAGTTTGTTCTAGGCAGTTGTAACTAGGGGGTACAATGTACACCATGTAAGTTTTATATATAAGCAGTACAATGTAATATACAGATTGAATTTTTGATGAAATAAGATCAGATTACATTGTTTCATCGTGTTCAATGAGAACTGTTACATTGATCAATGATCTTTGTTGATCATTGATCTGCCGTTGTTGTTCTGTGTTTGTTCATGGTATCAGAGTAGGTTCTACTATTCTTGATTTGTGTTGTTTTTTATTGAATTGACGGACTGAACATGGCATCTGTTCATGGTTCTGTAAGTTCTTCGATTCGAAATGGAGCAGGGAGAGCTCCTGAAACAGGTGATCTTGGAGCTGAGAATCCTTTACTTCTTCCAGGATCTGATCATCCTGGTATGGTACTTGTCTCTAATTCTCTTACTGGTTCAAATTACCTGTCTTGGAGTAGAGCTATGATGATTGCATTGGGTGCAAAAACAAAGATTGGTTTTATTGATGGTAGATGTGTAAAACCAGAATCTACTGATCCTAATCTTGATCGATGGATCAAGGTGGATTATATGGTCACTTCTTGGATCTTGAATTCTATTTCAAAGGATATTGTTGAAGCTTTTCTGTATACAACCTCTTCTTTTGATCTATGGAATGAATTAAAAGAAAGGTTTGGAGAATGTAATGGTCTCTCTTGTACCAATTGAAACGAGATATTGCTTCTATAAGTCAGGGAGATCTGTCACTTTCACAGTACTATACCAAACTTAAGAAGCTTTGGGATGAACTGAGTTGTTTAGCTCCTTTACCTGTGTGTGAATGTGGAGCATCAGCTACAATGGTTGTTCTGGAGTCTAATGATAGGCTGATGCAGTTTTTGATGGGTTTGAATGACATGTATGATCATATTCGTAATCAAATACTGGTAATGGATCCATTACCGAGTATAAACAAAGCCTACTCTATGGTTCTTAGAGTTGAGAAACAAAAGGAGGTACATATTAGCTATTCACCTATGATAGATACAACCATGATGATGAAAACTACTAAGATAAATTCGTGGATCGTCTGGTTTAGCAAATGTTCATAGGTTCATTGAAAAGGAAATCAAAGGAAGTTTGTTAATAAAGATGATCTGTTTTGTGATCATTGTAAGACAAAGAGGCACACAAAAGAAACTTGTTTCAAACTTCATGGATTTCCAGATTGGTACAAAAAAGATCTTGACAAGAAGCAGATGTCCAATAATTCAAAATCATTTGTGAATTTGATGGAATCACCTCTGGACATACAAGATGCAGGATCATCTCAGTTTGAAGATTTTCAGTCTAATATAGCAGCAATGATACAGCAGGGGATCGAGAATTTTATGAAAGGAAAGTCTGTTT
Source organism: Stephania yunnanensis (assembly GCA_039657365.1). Classification (NCBI taxonomy): domain Eukaryota; kingdom Viridiplantae; phylum Streptophyta; class Magnoliopsida; order Ranunculales; family Menispermaceae; genus Stephania; species Stephania yunnanensis. The sequence goes on along the minus strand of CM077589.1, from coordinate 52,812,532 downwards.
CTGAGGCAGGAGCTTCTACTCATGTGAATTCAGCTGTATCTGATTTTACAGGTAGCTCATACAAAAGATCTTCCAGTTCTTGTTCTTCTTTTAATTCAGATGCTTGGATTGTGGATAGTGGAGCAACAAATCATATGTGTACTAGCTATGATTTACTTGCTAATGTCAATGTTTTACCTAAGCCTGTTATGGTTTGTTTACCTGATGGACATACTAAAGAAGTGAATTGCATTGGAGATGTGAAGCTGAGTTCAGACTTAGTTCTTTCTTCTTGTTTACATATAAAATCATTCAAGTATAATCTTTTGTCAGTTAGTAAGTTACTCTCATCTACTAAACTGACAATTGAATTTCATCCATCGTTTTGTGGGAAGGATGGTTGGAGGACTATACATACTGGATTCAAGTTCCTTCTATAAGGATGTCATTGCTTCTTTTGTATCACCTTCAGAATTGTCATTAGCCTACTGTAATAATGCTACTGATAATTTTTCATGGCATTGTAGATTGGGGCATCCTTCTGTTCATGTAACAAGACAACTTGATATGTTACTTAACAGTCGTTCAAGTATAAAACATACTGAACCTTGTGATGTTTGTCAGATGTCCAAACAATGCAGATTGGTTTTTCCAATGAGTTCTATTCAAACATCTAGTCATTTTCAGTTGTTGCATATGGATATATGGGGACCATATAAACAGTCTTCCATTCAAGGAGCTCATTATTTTTTTACTATTGTGGATGATTTTAGTAGATTCACATGGACATTTTTGATGAAACATAAGTCCTTGACAGCTACATCATCAAACAATTTCTAGTTTTCATTATGTGATGAAGTCCAAGAATTAGCTTGTAAATTCTTGGAAAAATATGATGGAAAATATGAAAGATGGCATTTTAGTAATTTTCGCAAATGGCGAAGTTTGGGCGTTTGAGTTTTGGCGTTCCGGGGTATGGGTTTATTGAAAATGGCGTGAGATCACAACTCACAACTACAGTGATTACGTTTTTTGGCGAAATTCCATCGTTTCGACCTCCGAAACGGCAATTTTGCTATTTTAGGAAACTTTTGTTTTGCTTATAACTTTCATTAGGAATTTTCGTTTTTATTGCCGTTTGCATGCGTTTGTTTCTATTTTTCATCTAGTTTTCTAGTTTTTTAGTGGCTTTTTAGACTTTTTACTATTTTTGGCAATTTTAGGGTTTCGCTATTTAAGCGATCTATTGGTGTAATTCGTAGTTTTTGTTGAAATAAAAGAATTTTTGAACTTTGGCTTAAGTTCGACCTAGATCGAGTTGTTCGTGGATTCGTTCAACCGGTTTAGAAGATCTCCGCCGCGTCGCTTGGTATCGAGCCTCGCTTCAGCCGTGATTGGAGAAATCATGCCGCCAAGAGGAACCAAGAACGATCGAGGAGGTGTATGACCGTGACAATCGAATCGACAAATTGGCCAATTGATTGACCAACGCATGGACGCGGTGGTAGAACGATTAATCGCGTAATCGATCGCTTGTTAGGTCAAAATATTGATCGTGTCCGTAACCATCGGCGGAACCGCGTTGGTGATGAACCAATAGGAGATTCTTCTACCGAAGGGGAGGATGAGTATGTCGAGGCACCGAGGAGGAGGCGCTACAGCGCGCAGGCTGAAGATGATCGCAGCGGTGGGAGTCTGGGATGAAGACGGATGTCCTAATTTCATGGCACCCTTCAACCGAAGAATTCTTGACCGGCCGGGCGTCGCTGAAGAAGTCCTAGAATTCAAAGGTGTGCCCGAAGACAAGCGTGTGCAACTTGTTGCGACCGTATTCCGCAACAGGCCACGGCTTGGTGGCAACAAAGCAGGTTGATGCGAATAGGAATGGAAAGGCGAAGATCACCTCGGGAGAAGATGAAAAAGCACTTACGGCCGAGTTCTTGCCTTACAATTTCCAACGCCTTATGTATCGAGGTTGCGTAATCCGAGACAGGGGCAAAGTCGTAGATGATTACACTATCGAGTTTTATCGCTAGTCGCTAGAAACGAATCGCAGGAGACTAACGACCAATTAGTGGCGCGATATATTGGTGGACCGAGGGTGCAGATCCAAGATGTCGTCAACATGTTTGATCCGTTTCCTTATCTCACAAGCATGGCCGAGCATTGTTGGTGGAGAAACAACAAATGGTTTGGTGTGAGTAATGCTTCCAAGAATGTTAGTGTTGGGACGCCCAATACCGGAGGTAATATCGTCGCAATTAACCCCGCTAGTCGCACAAATGACCTAGCACTAGTGGGATTAAATGCTTCTGGGTTGTGGCGAAGTTGGTCACAGAAGTCGAATGTAAAGGGAAGAAGGCTCTCTTTATCGAGAACGAAGAGGAAGACGATGGGGAAGAGGCCAACATCATCGCAGTAACCAGCCTTTGATACTTCCGACAACACGTAAGAGGAGGTCGCGATCGGAGATGCGGGTACCGCCTTGGTTGTAAGGCGTTCTTGTATGACTCCTAGAGTCGTCGCCGATGATGAGTGGTCGCGAATAACATCTTTCACCCAAGTGTACCATCTTAGGCAAGGTGTGTGTGTTCATGATTGATGCAGTGGCATTGCGAGAATATCGTCTCGCTTGAAGCTGTTCGTAAGTTGGGCCTTGCAATCGAACAACACCCTGCCCTACAAGCTAGCTTGGTCAAGAAGTGGTGGTGAGGTGAAGGTGTCGTCGCGCCTTGGTGACTTTTTCTATTGGTGCTAACTACAAGGATTCGGCCTGGTGTGATGTGTGGCTATGGATGCTTGCCACTTGTTACCGGGACGTCCTGGCGCTTGATAGGGGAGTTGTGCATGATGGCGTAACCAATAAATACACCCTTATGTTCAAGGGAGTGAAGATTGTGCTAGTACCCGCCAAGGACCCTGAGGAAGTTAAGCCTACTAAAGAATCTAGCAGTTTGCTGTCTTTGGCAAGATTTGAAGATGAATTACAGGATTCTGAGGTCGTTTACATCTTGATGGGAAAGGAGGTAGATAGAGATATTGATGTTCCTAAAGTCGCAATTTCTATGTGAAGGAGTTTTGCGATGTTTTCCCCGATGAGATGCCGTAAGGATCGCCACCATCGTGATATTCAACATCGATTGACCTTGAACCCGGTGCGTCACTACCTAATAGACCACACTACCGAATGAGTCCCAGTGAGCATGAGGAGTTGCGCAGACAAAGTTGAAGAGTTATTGGCGAAGGGATTCATCCGTGAAAGTCTGAGTCCGTGTGCAGTACCAGCCCTCCTTACACCAAAGAAAGATGGCTCCTAGCGGATGTGTGTGGACAGTAGAGCAATCAACAAGATTACTGTTAGGTATCGCTTTCCTATCCCTCGCTGGATGATTTACTTGACCAATTGAGTGGAGCAAAATTTTTTACAAAACTCGGATTTGAAGAGTGGGTACCACCGATTCGCATTTAGAGTTGGGGATGAGTGGAAGATCGCTTTTAAAACCAGGGAGGGGTTGTATGAGTGGTTAGTTATGCCGTTTGGGTTGTCAAACGCACCTAGCACCTTCATGAGAGTCATGAACCAGAGCTTGAGACCTTTGATAGGCAAGTGTGTTGTGGTATATTTTGATGATATATTGATATACAAGATTAACGAGGAGGAACACCTCCAAAGACGTGCGAGATGTTCGACTATCTTGCTGCAGGAGAAGTTTTATGTCGCGATGAAGAAGTGTTCATTTTTGACACCGAAGGTCCTTTTCTTAGGCTATGTCATTTCGGAGAAGGGTTGCAGTTGATGAGTCCAAAGTAGAAGCCATCCGCACTTGCCCTGCACCTACCACCGTCACGAGGTTCGCAGCTTTCATGGGTTGGCTTCCTTCTACAAAGCGTTCATTCCACACTTCAAGCAGATCATGGCCCCAATTACGATCGTATGAAGGGCGTGAAGTTTGGGTGGAGCAACGAGGCAGATGAAGCATTCCAACCGATCAAGGTGCTGTTAACCACCGCACCCATTCTCGGTGTTGCTGATTTTCACCTACCTTTTGAAGTTGCATAGTGATGCATCCAAGGTAGGCATCTGAGTCGTTTGAGTCGAATAATAGGCATGTTGCCTATTTCAAATGAGAAGTCGTCTGGGGCGAAGTTGAGGTATAGCACATACGACGTGGAGTTCTATGCAAGGTACAAGCCGTGAAGCATTGGCGACATTATCTTTTCCACAGAGAGTTCGTGTTGTTTACATGCACCACGAGGCATTGCGACACTTACATGGGCGTAACAAGGTCTCGCCGTACATGCTTCCCGGGTGGCCTATTTGGAGCGCTTTACTTTTGTGGTGAAACACAAGTCCGGTGTGACCAACGAGTTGCCGATGCCCCGAGTAGACGAAAAAGTTTGTTGAGCCGCATGACCATCGAGGTACCCGGGTTTTCCTCCTTCTCTCGATTTGTTTACTACCGATCCTTTCTTTGCTACTATCGTGGAGAAGGTGTGAGTGGGAGCGCATCGATTACACACTCCAGAGGTTACTTATTTCGAGGCAACCACCTTTGCATTCCTAATTGCACTCGAGATTGCCGATTATTAGAGAGTTGCATGGAGAGGGACATGTTGGGCGTGATCGCACTTTGTGCAACGGGTGCAGCCTCTTACTTTTGGCCTACCATTCGCAAGGAAGTGGACAGATATGTGCAATGCGTGCGTGACTTGTCACTTTTCAAGTGGTACCGCAACTAATGTCGGCCTATATATGCCTTTGCCCATTCCCAAAATAGCCATGGGTTGATATTAGCATGGATTTTGTGGGGTTGCCTAGAACACAATGGGAAATGACTCTATTTTTGTGGTGGTTGACCGTTTTTCTAAGATGGTTCACTTCATCCCATGCAAGAAGACCACGATGTCAGTAAAGGTGGCTCACTGTTCTTTCGGGAGGTGTATAGATTGCATGGCCTTCCTACCTCGATTGTTTCAGATCGGACACCGATTCCTCACCATTTTTGGCTAGCATGGCTATGGTGAACACGCAACTGAAATTTAGCAAGTTGCTTATCATCCGCAAAGACGTATGGGCAGATCAAGTTGTCAACCGTTCGTTAGGCAACCTTTTGAGGAGCTTGGTGGGTGAGAATGTCGAGTTGGGACTTCAAGTCGAGCAGCAGTAATTTGCACACAACCATGTCGTTAATCGAAGCACGGTTTAGTCCTTTTCGTGTCGTGTATTCAAGACTACCTCGAGGTCCTCTTGATCTGTTACCGTGCCAAGTAAGACTAGATGGCATGGCAGGCGTAAGACTTTGTTAGTGGGTCGCAAGAGATTCATCAATCTGTCAAAGATAACTTGCGTAAGGTCGTCGACAAGTACAAACAATATGCAGATCGGAAGAAGCGTCACGTGGAGTTTGAAGTGGGTGACTTTTGTGTGGGCGCTCTCACTAAAGACCTTCTCATGGGTGATTACAACAAATTGTCATCTCAAGATTGGTCCCGTGGAGGTTCTTGAGAAAATTAATCCTAATGCTTACAGATTGAAGTTGCCAAGTCACATTCGCACGGCTGATGTATTTAATGTCAAGCATCTTGTTCCCTATTATGGGGATACGTCTGATGATGACAATTCGAGGGCTTAATTCTGTCCACCATGGGGAGAATGATGAAGTCCAAGAATTAGCTTGTAAATTCTTGGAAAAATATGATGGAAAATATGAAAGATGGCATTTTAGTAATTTTCGCAAATGGCGAAGTTTGGGCGTTTGAGTTTTGGCGTTCCGGGGTATGGGTTTATTGGAAATGGCGTGGAGATCACAAACTCACGCTACGCCGTGACTACGTGTTTTTCGGCGAAATTCCATCGTTTCGACCTCCGAAACGGCAATTTTGCTATTTTAGGAAACTTTTGTTTTGCTTATAACTTTCATTAGGAATTTCCGTTTTTATTGCCGTTTCATGCGGCGTTTGTTTCTATTTTTCGTCTAGTTTTCAGTTTATGGCTTTTAGACTTTTTACTATTTTTGGCAATTTTAGGGTTTCGTTATTTAAGCGATCTATTTGGTGTAATTCGTAGTTTTTTGTTGAAATAAAAGAATTTTTGAACTTTGGCTTAAGTTCGACCTAGATCGAGTTGTTCGTGGATTCGTTCAACCGTTTCCTTTTTAGAAGATCTCCGATTTCCTTTTGTACATTCTCCAAACATTACAGGTAGCTACAAATGCTTCCTAGCTGCTGTTTCAAATATAAAGGAGCCTACCAGTTACATTTAAGCTCAACATGATCCTGTTTGGATTGAAGCAATGGATAGAGAGTTACAGGCTTTGGAAACTAATGGCACTTGAGTCTTACTACTTTACCACCTGGTAAGAAAACCATTGGTTCTAAGTGGATCTACAAGGTTAAACTTCATCCTGATGGTTCCTTGGATAGGTGTAAGGCTCGTTTGGTTGCAAAAGGATTTAACCAAATTGAAGGTATTGATTATACTGATTCCTTCTCTCCAGTTGCCAAGAATGTCACTGTTAGAATTGTATTATCTTTAGCAGCTGCTCGAGATTGGCCCTTACATCAATTGGATGTTAACAATGCTTTCTTACATGGCTACATAGATGAAGATGTGTACATGAAGCCACCTGATGGTTATAATGTGGTTTCACCTAATCAAGTCTGCAAACTTCATAGATCTCTATATGGTTTGAAGCAGGCCTCTCGACAGTGGAATCATGAGCTTACAACCAAACTTCAATCTTTTGGTTTTACTCAATCTGCTCATGATCCCTGCTTGTTTACTTACAACAATGCTGGTCACTTTTTGGTATTGTTGGTTTATGTTGATGATGTTCTTCTTATTGGTACTTCACTTGAATTAATTGATCAAGTCAAGACCTTTTTACATACATTGTTTACCATTAAGGATCTTGGTCAAGCTCGTTATTTCCTGGGTTTGGAATTGGTTCGATCTTCTTCAGGTCTCTATGTTCATCAACGCAAGTATGTTCTTGATCTACTTACTGATGTTGGTCTTCTCATGGCGAAACCAGCTGCTACTCCACTCCCTCGTGACTGCAAGTTTACAGATCCTGATTCACCTTTGTTAATTGAAGTTGATAGATATAGAAGACTTATTGGTCGTCTTCTTTACCTGGGATTCACTCGTCTTGATATTACTTATGCCACACAACAATTAAGTCAGAATGTTCAAGCCCCTACAGAGCAACATTGGTCTGGTGCCCTTCATGTTTTAAGATACCTTAAGGGCACTCCTTCCCAGGGTCTGTTCTTCCCTGTCCAGCAAGATCTCTCTATGGTTGCTTATTGTGATTCAGATTGGGCTGCTTGTCCTATTTCAAGGAAATCTATCACTGGCTATTGTGTGTTCATGGGATCCTCTTTGGTTTCTTGGAAAGCTAAGAAACAAGCTACGGTGTCCAAGTCCTCTGCTGAAGCTGAATATCGCAGTTTGTCTTCCACAGTTTGTGAGCTCTTGTGGATTTCATATATCCTTAAGGATTTACATGTTCCTACTTCACTTCCAATTCCTCTTTGGTATGATAACCAAGCTGCAATACATCTATCTGCTAATCCAGTTTTTCATGAACGTACTAAGCATTTGGAAATTGATTGCCACTTGGTTAGACATCAGTTTAAGTGTGGATTTGTTCTTCCTCAGTACATTTTTACTCAGTTACAATTGGCTGACTTATTTACAAAATTTTTATCAGCTCTTTTGTTTTCTGATTTATTGTCCAAGATGGGTCTATGTGATTGGCATAGACTTCCATCTTGAGGGGGGGATGTAGAATTATATAGAGATGTACAAAGCTGTTGCTGTGTTACACAGAGTTGGTTCTGGTACAGAGCTGTTGCTATGTTACATAGAGGTGGTGCTGTTTATGTTTAGTTGATGACTATATATTGAATCATGTATTTTAGTGTAATGTACTACAGGTTCATGTTAGTTTGTTCTAGGCAGTTGTAACTAGGGGGTACAATGTACACCATGTAAGTTTTATATATAAGCAGTACAATGTAATATACAGATTGAATTTTTGATGAAATAAGATCAGATTACATTGTTTCATCGTGTTCAATGAGAACTGTTACATTGATCAATGATCTTTGTTGATCATTGATCTGCTGTTGTTGTTCAGAAATCTTCATCAGTTAAGCAAACACCTTCATCACTCTTTTAAAGATCCATCTCAGAAGTATGGCCGGATTATGCTCTTGCATTTTGGCCAAGTTTCTGTGGTCTCATCTCCAGTTATGGCTGAGGAGATCTTAAAAATACATGATGAAGTCTTTGCAAATAGGACTACCATGACCACAGCAAAGATTCGTCTGTACGGATGTGCTGATATATATAGGCTTTGCACCCTATAGTGAATACTGGAGGCAGATGCGGAAGATTTGTGTTATGGAGCTTTTGAGCATGCAAAGAATGAAGATTTTTAAGCGTGTGAGGGAGGAAGAAGTAGCATGTTTGATCGAGAGCATATATCGCTCGTCTCTGATAGTACTGATAATAGCTTCAGTTGATCTAACTGCAATGTCCCATACTCTCTCAATGGACATACTTTGTAGATGTGCTTTTGGCAGGAAGTATGGAGACGACGGTCAAAACCATTTGCAGATTTGCCAAAGGAGCTAATGCGGTCAACTCAATTAATTTGGGACCGAGGCTATGTTGTTGTTGTTGTTGTTGTTGTTGTTGTTGTTGTTGTTGTCGTTGTTGTAGTTTTGCAGATCTCATTCCATCATTAGGGTGGCTGGATACTGTCACAGGTCTAATTAGACGGCTGAAGAAAACCGCCCGAGAACTTGACTCTTCATTGAAGAGCATACCATTCAAAGAAGAAACTTCAATGACTTGACAAAGAAAAGGATTTTGTGGATCTTCTACTCCAAATTCAATAGGACGAGAACAACAAAATAAGCATCAACCTTACACGGGACAACATCAAAGCGCTCATATTGGTTAGTTTCTCCTTGTTCTTTCTAAGTGCATCCCTCGTACATTTACCATGAATACATAACAGCCTTAGCATTTAGGCAAAACTGTTTTTTGATTACCTATTTAAGCGATTTTTTTCCTAAAGTACACATCTTATACTATTTAATGAGGGAAATAGGGGTGAAATTTTTTTATTTCCGGGGAGTAGGCAATAACGCCTATTGGGAAGGCGTCATCTACGTGGCAAAGTTTTTGTTCTGATTTTGCCACGTGGATAGCGCCTTCTGCGAAGGCGCTATCAGTGTCCACGTGGACACATTAGGGTATTCCCGGTTCACGTGGATCCACGTGGACCCTGAAAACCCAGGCATACTGATAGCGCCTTCTCCGAAGGTGCTATCATATGCCACGTGGGAAAAAATAGGGTTTCCCGGTCCACGTGGCTCCACGTGGACCGGGAAACCCGTGACTTAGGGGCGCAGATAGCGCCTTCTCAAAAGGCGCTATCTACACCCCACTGTCATCTTCCCGAAACCGACGCAGAGAATATATTCTCTGCGTCGGTTTCGTCCTTACTGGTTTATAGGGGCAGGGGGTAGGGGTAGGGGTAGGGGGCGGTGTAGGTCACGGGTTCACCGTGGAGAGTGGGGTGGGTTCGGGTACTTAAGGAGGGGAGGGGGAGCGAACAAGCGGGCGAGACAGAGGAGGAGGAAGAAGGAGGGCGGACGAGACGCATTTAACGGGAGAGAGTGGGCGGGTGTGTGCGCGCGGCGGAGACGTTTGTCGAGCTTGGCGGAGGTACGTGGTGGTACGTGGAACGTGGTGTTTTGGGCGGTCCAATGGTGAGGCAGAGCATCGGTGACGCCGAGAGGAGGAGGAGGAGGGATACTGGCGGCGGCGGGGGAGGAAGGAGCAGCAGCGGCGGCGGAGGAGGAAGGCCAGCGTAGCAGCGTGAAGGTCACCCAAGAGGGGGGGTGAATTGGGTTACCGAGTAGTTATTGCCCTTTTAAAACTTTATGCGCAAATTACAACTATAATGCATACACTATCAATGAATATATATATGCTATGCAAGTGAATGGAATGGAAGAGATGGAAAGTGACACACGATTTATAGTGGTTCGATCCAACGATCTACATCCACTACCTAACCTCCCCGGTTAGGATTTTTAACCCCCACTTATATTGCAAATAAGTGTTACAACCTAAGCATACAAGCCTAGAGTGCCTAATTACAATTAGGACTTCCCACCTAGCCGCAACTAGGATTTGTGCCTAGCCTCAACTAGGTATTCCTCTTTGACTTAGATTCCACTAAGTCTTACAATCATACAAATACAATAAGTTGCTGAAAAATAATGAGATACACTTTACAACACAAAGTGATATCAAATTCAAACACTAGCAAGCCTCCTAGAGCCTAACAACTCTTATGCATGCAAGTTTGAGAATAAATGGAATATGCAAATATGTCATTGATTTTGTTGCAAATCCCAAATGTGAAATCATTTTAAAAACTTAATATATTAGTGTAAAACCGATTTCAAGTCTAAGAACAATAGTTTAACAAAAATCAAGTTTAAGTGCAAAACTTTTGTTCAAATCAATCTTAGGGTTTGATAAAATAAATTTAAGTGCAAAACCCAGGAAGAAGGTGTTCAAACACGCAACAAACTGATTTTCAAATCAACTACACAAAACTATGTAGATTAAGCACAAGAAAGATTTTAGATCTAGGACTTTCTTACAAACAAGAGAATGACAAAAGAGATCAGCTTTGAAGAGATTCTTGTACTCCTTTGAAAGCCTCAAAAGTGCTGGATTAGAGAACTAAAGAACAGCCACAAAGATCTCCTTTTGCTTCTTCACAAAATCAAAGTTCTTCTCTTTGTAGATTTTGAATTTTTGAATGTGTTTCTTCCTTCTTCTAACAAAACCATTGTCTTGGTGGTTTTATAATGTTGGGAATTCCAACTTGACAGTTTATGACCGTTCTAGGGATCCAAGGATTCAAATTTGAATCAAAAATTCAAATTAAAGTGTGTTTTCCATTAGTCGACAAAAACTGTCAGATTGCAATTAGCGCGCTAATGCTGAGACCTAGCGCGCTAACACTGGACTTACCGCGCTAATGCAATTATTAGCGCGCTAACTGCAGGGACCTCAAAATAATTAATTTGTCTCTTTGTGTTAGCGACCCTTAAACTCGTCCGGGACCTAACCAACCCTTATATAACATGTTATACATGTTTATTATGAGTCATTAAGCCTAATTGGGTGGTCCGAATATTTTTACAAATCCCGAAAATGGAAATTCACGATTTCATAATGTATTAGGGGCTTTTCTGCAAATTTACAGTTTTCTTTTCAAAGACCTTTCAAAAATGAGTTTTTCTTTTTCGAAAACATTTACAATGATATCTAATATGCAAATAATCATCCACACAAAGTTTCACATTGTTTAAACTCATAGACCTAGTTATGTGTTTAAATTCCACTTTGAAACTTGAAGTAAACTTTTAACTTTGAAAAAATGATTTAAGAAACTTGAAGTAAACTTATAACTTTGAAAAAATGGTTTTAAGAAACTTGATATGCATAGACTAATGCATTTGGCTTGCGTGAAAGAATTTGTATACCTTACATTGAAATTACAAATTGCGGTTTGAACTTTCATCTTCATTTCTTCATTAATGCCGAGTCTTGAACTTGTATTCCTTGAGTACCCTTGATATGTTGTTTTGCATCCTTTAACAAAAACTGAAATACACTAGATGTTTATTAGTACATTTTCACCTTGTTTGTTTCCATCAAAATCTCGGTCGGAGTGTGAGTGACTAACCACTTAGTCCAACAATCTCCCCCTTTTTGATGATAACAAACAATGTGAACTTTAAAGGTGTAAAACGTAATCTAAATGTATATCACATTCATGATTTTATATTTCATATATGCAAGTTCAAAACACATTAACCTTTTCAAGTTCAACCACATTTTTCTTCATATATGCAAATTCAAAACACATCAACCTTTTCAAGTTATCAACCTTTTCAAGTTCAACCACATTTTTCTCCCCCGTTTGATACCATCAAAAAGTGGGGCCAAGCATCCCCATAAATAAAGACAATAGAAACAATACGAGAGAAATATACGCTCCCCCTCACTTTATGCATATCAAGAAACAATAAACAAATGCATAGACGATAAAACATAGTGAAGCAAGAAATATCCATATAGAAAACTCAGAGATACGCAAAAAAAATTCATGATATAAATAGCATAAAGCAATAAGAGCATAATTGTGGCTTAAACCTGAGTTTGACAAAAAAAATCAAAACATCTAAGACTGACATATTTGAGCCTAATGCTCATCTAGTGGTAGTGTATCTAAACACTCCTCCTCGAGGATGGTGGTGGACGTGCAGAGCTGGAGGCATGATCATATTGGAGCCTAATGCTCATCTAAGACTGACATATTGGTCAGTACATCATTAGCGCGCTAATTTTTGTTATTAGCGTGCTAATTCCTCTCTGGAATTTTTTGACAAAAAAATTTTGGATTTTTGCAATATAGCTCCGATTCTCCTCAAACTTCATGGACACTTCACTAACACAATATAAAAAGGTTTGGAATAGCTAAAACATATGTAGAAGGTCCGATTCTCGAAACATGCCTAACTCACGCCGAATTTTAGAAAATTGTTCTCTAGGCAAAGGCTTAGTGAATATATCGGCTAGTTGATCCTCTGTGGGCACATGGATGAGTTTAACATCGCCCTTTTGGACGTGATCACGAAGAAAATGGTGTCTAATCTCAATATGTTTTGTTCTTGAGTGTAACACCGGATTTTTTGATATGTTTATCGCACTTGTGTTATCACAATAAATTTCAGCACACCCGACTAGGATTTGATAATCCTTAAGTTGTTGTTTCATGTATAGAACTTGATCACAACAACTCCTACAGACACATATTCGAACCTGCCGTAGATAAAGCAACGGAATTTTGCTTTTTGCTGAACCATGAGATAAGGGAGTTTCCTAGCAAATGACAAAATCCGGAAGTACTTTTCCTATCGACTAGACTTCCCGCGTAATCAGAGTCAACAAAACTTCGAAGTTCAAAACTCTTAGTTTTGTTGAACCACAATCCTAAGTCTTGTGTTCCACTTAGATATCGAAATATGTGCTTTACACATTTTAAGTGGGACTCCTTGGGATCGGATTGAAATCTAGCACATAAGCACACACTGAACATAATGTCGGGTCTACTAGCGGTCAAGTATAGGAGGCTACCTATCATTCCACAATAAAGTTTAGGATCTATTGGTTTTCCTAGTTGGTCTTTGTCCATTTTGATGGTGGAACTACTAGGAGTGTCACATGCTTTCAGATTTTCGAATTTGAATTTCTTTAACATGTCCCTCACATACTTTGCTTGATTTATAAAAATGCCATGTTTGGATTGCTTTATCTGCAAGCCTAGAAAGTATGTTAGTTCTCCCATCATGCTCATTTCAAATTCATTTGTCATTAATGATGAGAATTCATTACATAGACTTGTGTTGGATGATCCAAAAATGATATCATCAACATAAATTTGAACAAGTAACATATCATGTTTTTCGATCAAAATGAACAAAGTGGGATCTAGCGTTCCTTTCTTGAATCCTTTTTCAAGTAGGAATGCACTAAGTCTGTCATACCAAGCTCTATGAGCTTGTCTTAGTCCATACAAGGCTTTTTGAAGATGATATACATGATCTGGGTGTTCATGATCTTCAAAACCCGGTGGTTGTTCTACATATATCTCTTCATTAATGAAGTCGTTTAAGAATGCGCTTTTAACATCCATTTGATATAGTAAAAACCCATTGTAGCAAGCATAAGCAAGTAACATTCGAATTGCTTCTAGTCTTGCTACGGGTGCAAAGGCTTCCTCATAATCAATTCCTTCTTCTTGATTGTAGCCTTGTGCAACCAACCTAGCCTTGTTTCTTACAATTTCACCTTTTTCATTCTTTTTGTTTCTAAAAACCCATTTGGTGCCTATGGTTGTGTGGTCCTTGGGTCTAGGTACTAATGTCCATACCTTGTTCCTAACAAAGTGGCTTAGCTCCTCTTGCATAGCCATTACCCAAAATTCATCTCCTAAGGCATCATCTATCTTAGTGGGCTCAGTTTGTGATACAAAAGCTATATGTCCTTCATCTCGATGTAATGTGGACCTAGTGATTACTCCTTTGTTTGGATCACCTATTATTTGTTGGAATGAATGTCCAATTAGAAGTCTTGAATTCTTAGGCGCACTTGTGTCGGATTCTTTACATGCCTCAACTTCTTGACTATTTGAAGTTTGTCCTAGGGTGCCATCATCTTCATCATCGATCCTCAATTTTTCCAAGTTTTGCATCATCTTAACTTTGGGATCCACTTCATCAAATTTCACATGGATAGACTCTTCTATGGTTTTGGTTGATCTATTAAACACCCTATATGCTTTGCTGTGCATAGAGTAGCCAAGGAAAATACATACCTTTGACTTTGGGTCAAATTTGTCTAATTGATCCTTATCATTTAGAACATAGCAAGTACAACCGAACACCTTAAAGTAACTTATGTTGGGCTTTCGGCCTTTCCATAGTTCATAAGGAGTCTTTTTCACTTGCTTTCGGACATTTACTCTATTGATAACATAGCATGCCGTGTTAATGGCTTCGGCCCAAAAGTGCTTAGCTATGTTGTACTCATTTAGCATAGTCCTACACATCTCTTGGAGTGTCCTGTTTTTTCTTTCAACAACTCCATTTTGTTGGGGTGTTCTAGGAGAGGATAATTGGTGTGTATAACCTTGTTTAGCACAAAAATCCTCCAAGTTTCTATTTACAAACTCACCACCTCTATCACTTCTAATGATGGTGATTTTGTATCCCTTTTCATTCTCAACTAAAGCACAAAATTTTACGAACACATCAAACACTTCATGCTTATGAGAGAGAAAATACACCCATGTATATCTAGTAAAATCATCAACAATGACAAAACAATATGATTTACCTCCTAGGCTTTGTGTTTGGGTGGGTCCGAACAAATCCATATGGATAAGTTCTAAGGCTCGAGTAACATCACTTGTTACTTTCGTCTTAAATGACGATTTCACTTGTTTACCGAGGATACAAGGTTCACACTCCTTGTCTTTCTTAAACGTGCATTTGGGTAGACCCTTAACTAGATCATGCTTAGTCAATTTTGACAAGTTCTCCATGCTAGAATGTCCTAATCTACGGTGCCACAACCATGCATCACATTCACTTTGTGCACTCAAACATGAAACATTTTGCATATTCATCTCATCAAAGTTAATGGCATAAATATTTTTATCTCTATATGCAATAAATAAGGTTTCATGCTTCTCATTCCTAACAACGCATTTCGATGATTCAAACATAACATGAAATCCTTTGTCACACAATTGACTAATACTAAGCAAATTATGTTTCAATCCATCAACAAGATAAACGTTAGAAATAGAAAGTGAATTGTTACCGACAGTTCCGAGACCAATAACTCTTCCTTTGTTGTTGTCTCCAAATGTAACCTTTCCACCATCATGCCGCTTTAGTTCAATAAATTGATGTGCATCTCCGGTCATGTGTCTTGAGCACCCGCTATCCAAGTACCATGGGGTGCTCTTCTTCGCATCCTACACAATGGGAAACACACTAGATTTTAGTACCCAAACACCTTTGGGTCCGAGAATGTTAGTGTCGTAAACATTTTTAACTACCCATGCTAGTTTACCCACTTTGGCCTTTTGTAAAGCACATTTCCCAACCACATGAGTCTTGTTGCATTTAGAGCATCTACGATCATCATTTAGCAATTTCTTGTAACTTAACAAGTTTGCTCCATAACCTATGCCTCTTTTGTTGAGTGCACGTCGTTGTGCTCCCAACATCATGTCAAACATTTCTTTACCATTTGTAAACCTATGCACCGTGCTAGTCAAGTCCTCTACTTCCTTGACTAAAGCATCTCTCTCCTCTATGACTTCATTTAAGTCACTTTGGAGATCATTAATGGTCTCATTTTGTGACTCTATTTCACTAATTGCAATGGTCAAGCTCTTTTTGAGTTGTTTGGTCTTTTTGACCTCCTTTTCCAACTCTTTCCTAAGCTCATCAAGATTTGGAACATCATTCAAATCATCAACATTATCAAAGTTAAAAGAGTTAGAATTTACCTCGCCTTGTGCCATGAGACAAAGTATTGCCTTCTCACTTTCCGATTCGGATTCCGAACTTGATGATGATGAGTCATCCCAAGTTGCTTTGAAACTCTTCTTTCCTTTCTTCTTGTCAAACACCTTCTTGGATTTGCAATCCGCCTTGATGTGACCCGGTTTGCCGCAACCGAAGCATATGGTTTCATTTGATTTTCCTCCCTTGCTTCCACTTCGAAACTTGTTCTTATACTTGTCTCGCTTGTACATGGCCCTGTTGAGCTTTCTTGAGAGCATAGCTACTTCCTCCTCAAGATCATTGTCATCACATGATTTTTCATCTTCAATGATCTCTACCGATGCACTAGGGGAGCTATTTGCCTTCAAGGCGATATCTCTTCTTGAACTCTTAGTACCTCCACTTAATGCTTCCAATCTTGCTCGGTCTTTAAGTTCAAATTCATGGACTGTTAGCTCTCCACACAATGCATCAAATGTGTAATCTCCAAGATTTTGTGCCGATTGGATAGCATACTTCTTGGCATCCCATTCCTTAGGCAAGCCTCTAAGGAATTTATACACCGAGGTTTCTTGATCATAATTCTTTTCAAGATTCTTGATCTCATGCAATAGTTTAGTGAATCGAGTGATGGCGGTGGCTATGTCTTCATCAGACCCAACTTGGAAAGTTTCATAGTGCTCCTCAAGAATTCTCAACTTCGTCTTCTTCACTTGCATGGTACCTTCATAGTGTACCCCAAGCTTCTCCCATACTTCCTTAGCCGTTTGACAAGCACTTACTCGGTTAAATTCATTTTCACTTAGCGCACAAAACAAGTGATTCATGGCTTGATCATTTGAGAGCTCAATCTTTATCTCCTCGGCGGTGTACTCTTTCAAGGGCTTATCCGGTGGAGTGTAGCCACTTTCAATTGCATCCCATAAGAATCTATTTTGTGCTCTAATATAGAATTTCATTCTCACTTTCCAATGAGCATAGTTAGTTCCATCAAAATACGGAGGCCTACTCGAAGAGTTGCCTTCCCGAAGGCGAGCCGGATCTAAGGTTTGCATCCTTGCACAATAAGAACACTCAAAGATACGTTAGTAATACTTTGAGCAATAACCCGCTCTGATACCAATTGAAGGTCACCCAAGAGGGGGGGTGAATTGGGTTACCGAGTAGTTATTGCCCTTTTAAAACTTTATGCGCAAATTACAACTATAATGCATACACTATCAATGAATATATATATATATATGCTATGCAAGTGAATGGAATGGAAGAGATGGAAAGTGACACACGATTTATAGTGGTTCGATCCAACGATCTACATCCACTACCTAACCTCCCCGGTTAGGATTTTTAACCCCCACTTATATTGCAAATAAGTGTTACAACCTAAGCATACAAGCCTAGAGTGCCTAATTACAATTAGGACTTCCCACCTAGCCGCAACTAGGATTTGTGCCTAGCCTCATCTAGGTCTTCCTCTTTGACTTAGATTCCACTAAGTCTTACAATCATACAAATACAATAAGTTGCTGAAAAATAATGAGATACACTTTACAACACAAAGTGATATCAAATTCAAACACTAGCAAGCCTCCTAGAGCCTAACAACTCTTATGCATGCAAGTATGAGAATAAATGGAATATGCAAATATGTCACTGATTTTGTTGCAAATCCCAAATGTGAAATCGTTTTAAAAACTTAATATATTAGTGTAAAACCGATTTCAAGTCTAAGAACAATAGTTTAACAAAAATCAAGTTTAAGTGCAAAACTTTTGTTCGAATCAATCTTAGGGTTTGATAAAATAAATTTAAGTGCAAAACCCAGGAAGAAGGTGTTCAAACACGCAACAAACTGATTTTCAAATCAACTACACAAAACTATGTAGATTAAGCACAAGAAAGATTTTAGATCTAGGACTTTCTTACAAACAAGAGAATGACAAAAGAGATCAGCTTTGAAGAGATTCTTGTACTCCTTTGAAAGCCTCAAAAGTGCTGGACTAGAGAACTAAAGAACAGCCACAAAGATCTCCTTTTGCTTCTTCACAAAATCAAAGTTCTTCTCTTTGTAGATTTTGAATTTTTGAATGTGTTTCTTCCTTCTTCTAACAAAACCATTGTCTTGGTGGTTTTATAATGTTGGGAATTCCAACTTGACAGTTTATGACCGTTCTAGGGATCCAAGGATTCGAATTTGAATCAAAAATTCAAATTAAAGTGTGTTTTCCATTAGTCAACAAAAACTGTCAGATTGCAATTAGCGCGCTAATGCTGAGACCTAGCGCGCTAACACTGGACTTACCGCGCTAATGCAATTATTAGCGCGCTAACTGCAGGGACCTCAAAATAATTAATTTGTCCCTTTGTGTTACCTTAAACTCGTCCGGGACCTAACCAACCCTTATATAACATGTTATACATGTTTATTATGAGTCATTAAGCCTAATTGGGTGGTCCGAATATTTTTACAAATCCCGAAAACGGAAATTCACGATTTCATAATGTATTAGGGGCTTTTCTGCAAATTTACAGTTTCCTTTTCAAAGACCTTTCAAAAACGAGTTTTTCTTTTTCGAAAACATTTACAATGATATCTAATATGCAAATAATCATCCACACAAAGTTTCACATTGTTTAAACTCATAGACCTAGTTATGTGTTTAAATTCCACTTTGAAACTTGAAGTAAACTTTTAACTTTGAAAAAATGATTTAAGAAACTTGAAGTAAACTTATAACTTTGAAAAAATGGTTTTAAGAAACTTGATATGCATGGACTAATGCATTTGGCTTGCGTGAAAGAATTTGTATACCTTACATTGAAATTACAAATTGCGGTTTGAACTGTCATCTTCATTTCTTCGTTAATGCCGAGTCTTGAACTTGTATTCCTTGAGTACCCTTGATATGTTGTTTTGCATCCTTTAACAAAAACTGAAATACACTAGATGTTTATTAGTACATTTTCACCTTGTTTGTTTCCATCAAAATCTCGGTCGGAGTGTGAGTAACTAACCACTTAGTCCAACACAGCGGAGTGGAGGTAGGAGAAGGATGAGGTATGTGTATATGGTTAAGTTAGTTTAGTTAGTTAAATAAGATCGTTTAAGTTAGTTTGATTAAGTTAATTTGAGTTTGTTTAAGTGAGTTTAGTTAATGAAGTATGTTTACGTTAGTGTAGTTTGTTTAATAAGTTTAGTTACTGATTTGTTTGATTAAGTTTTTTTTATTAAGTTAGTAGTTTAGTTTGTTTTAGTGAGTTTAGTTAATTAAGTATGTTTATGATACTTTAGTTTGTTTAATAAGTTTGTTTAAGTAAGTTGACGTTTGTTAGGTAATTAATTTTGATTAAGTTCATTTGCATTGTGGAGTGGGTACATGTTTTTGAACAACGGTTTCGAGAGTGAGTTTGTTTAAGTTAGTTTAGGTAATTATGTTTGTTTAACTTAGTGTACTTAATTAATTTTAGTTAAGTTGGTATAGTTAATTACGTTTAGTTAATTAAGTTTAGTTAATTAAGTTTGTTTGAGGTATTTTAGTTACTTTACCGAAGGAGGAGGTATGTTTAGTTAATTACGTTTGTTTAAGGTTGGTTAGTTAGTTTATGTTAGATGTTTAGTTTAGGTATTTAGCTTAGTTAAGGTTCGGTAATTTAGTTTGGTTAGTTTAGTTTAGTTAGTGTGTTAAGTGAGTTAAGTCAATTAACTTTGTTTATATTTGGTATTTAGGTTAGTTAATTGAGTTAAAGTAATTTGTTTAGTTTATTAAGACGTTTAAGTTTGTTTAGTTATTTAAGTTTGTTTAGGTAGTTTGTTTAGTTATATTGTATTGTTTTGTTTAGTTTGTTTAGTTATTTAAGATTGTTTTGTTTAGTTAGTTTGTTTAGTTTACTACGTTAGTTTTGTTTTGTTAGTTTATATTTGGTATTTAGGTTAGTTAATTTAGTTAAAGTAATTTGTTTAGTTTATTAAGACGGTTAAATGTGTTTAGGTAGGTTGTTTAGTTTAATAAGTTTTGTTTTTTTTGGGTTTGTTTAGGTTAGGTTATTTAATTTGCTTAGTTATGTAATTAATACATTTATAATTTTCTTAGTTAAGCATTTCAGTTGAACTTAACAATATACCAGTTTCGCGTACCAGTTTCCAATTTCACTTTTTATGTTTGTTAGCATTTTTTACGTTTAGTTCATTAATTCACAAATCAGGATATCATTTGTTGAGAAATTTAGTTTATATTTGGTATTTAGGTTAGTTAATTTAGTTAAAGTAATTTGTTTAGTTTATTAAGACGTTTAAGTTTGTTTAGGTAGGTTGTTTAGTTTAATAAGTTTGTTTAGGTAGTTTGTTTAGTTGTTTAGAATGGTTTTGTTAAGTTTGTTTAGGTAGCTATGTAAGGAGTTTGTATAAGTTAGTTTAGGTAGCTTGTTTTTGTCTAGTTAGTTTGTTAAGTTTGTTATAAGTTTGGTTAAGTGAGTAAACGTAATTTACTTGTTATAAGTTCATTTAAGTTTGTTAATAAGTTAATTACGTACGTTTAACTTAATTTCCTATGTTTAGGTTAGGTTAGTCATTTATGAAGTTTGTTTAAGTTAGTTTACGTTATTATGTTTGTTTAAGTTAGTTTACTAAATTTATGTTAATAAGTTGGTTTAGTTAATTACGTTTAGTTAATTAAGTTCGTTTGGCATATTTTAGTTAATTAAGTTCCTTACATTTATTTCATAAATTTAGTAAACCATACCAATGTTGAAATGCGAATTACAACCTACCTGCATGGAAGCTAATAAGAAGCTAGAATTAGTATATGATATGAAAGTAATAGATAGGCGCCAGTTTGAACACGGCCAACCATATGCATATATGTTTCAACGCATGGTTCCCCCCCATGATGGCCCTTCCGCCAATACACAAAACTGCACAAACATACCGTGATGCACTTTAGAGCACTTGAACATATCTATAATTCTGCGATTTAATTATGTTTGAAATGTGTACGCAAAATTTGGTAATTTTAGGTCATTAGATGGTTCACACAGTTTGTTTAGGTTGTTAATAGATAGTGACATTACACTCCTAATTCGCAACTAAATATTGAATTGCAATTACACCAAACACATGCATGCTAATAAGAAACTCTAATTACTATATGATGTGAAAGTAATAGAGAGACCCAAGTTTCAACAACGACCAACTATATATGTTATATTTTAGTTAAGGTTAGGTAACGCCCAAAAATTTATTAAACCATATATTTAGTATACTAAGCTCATTTAGACTTTGAATTCGTTCCGATCCACGTAAGTTTCATGAACGTAACTTTAGTTTTGTTAGCCGATTTATTACACTCTTTGTGGTCCACAATAATGAAAATACAAGGTATTGCAGGAATATTACGTTGCGGCGGAAAACGAGAGGAAACAATTAAGTTCCTTAATTTAGTATTTTCATATTAATATATTTGGGTTATGGTTTGGGTTTGCATGATATATAGGGACTTTCGTATGATGTTTATGCACAACGGTTCATATGTTTATTTATTGAACATTATTACACTGAAAATGTCAGTGTGAACGAATGAGTATGCTCTGTAGTTGCGCTATTATTGCGATCTTCTACATCAGAAAGTTCGATTGCGCTATATAACGACATGATTGTTTAATGAAAATTAGTACACAGAAAATGTCGGTGTCAAAGAATGAGTATGCTCTGTAGTTGCGCTATTATTGCGATCTTCTACATCAGAAAGTTCGATTGCGCTATATAACGACATGATTGTCAACTATTTCCTTACAAAGATGGTTGGCGCGCCATTTGTCTGTTACATTTTTACATCCAAGTTTCCAAACGTCTGTAGGTCATGTCACAAAGAAACATCCCTTTTCTATTCTATGCGCATGGCTCCATTGTTAATGGGGACAATGGCATCGCGTACAGCTCATCGCCATCAGTAGTGTTGTGGGTTAAGTTTGGGTCGAGCCGGCGTGAAATGGTTGATGACATTTGTAACGCGTTCCATATCTCATCAACGGATACTATAGTTCATATGACGTATCGCCACATGATAGTCCTCCCCGGAGGCTCACATTATTTCGTTCCTGTCTTGTTGAATGATGCGACACAATTCGACTTGATGTGGGAGACGGCAGACACTTTACCAAAAACTGCAACGGTTGATATATATTTAACATTTGAGTCAGTCGACTCAAATCAACATCGCACGGTTCATTCGCCAGTTTTTTTACGAACGTAGCGGCACCCCAGACGCAGCCTTGACGATGGAAAGGCTGCGTATGCAATCCCCACAGGCTGAGGTCGTGCAACATGGGTTCGTAGCTCCATCATATGAAGAGAATAATGCATATACCTGCGATGACGATGACGATGACGGTAACGTCGAAGAAGCTCCATCAGTTGCCGCTTGGGATGACGTTAACGTTTGCACATATGATCCAAGATACGATCCTCCGGGTGCGGACAATGTCGAAGACGATGAGCAATTTGCTATCGATGAAGAGATATTGTTGGAGGAAGCTAGTGACGATGAACTTCACCAACCATTGCCAGGATATGACGACATCGACTGGGATGTGGCTAATTCAACTGCGACCCAACATTCCCCTAAACAAACTTGGGGGGGGGCACGTCTAACTTCGATTTGGAGATAGGCCTGAGTTTTGACAATAAAAATGACTTACAACATTCGGTTAAAGTTTGGCATGTTGATAAACATTGTCAATACCATGTGATGGAATCGACTACAACTACGTGGGCGATTAAGTGCAAGTTTCCACAATACGGGTGCATGTGGCGTCTTCGGGCATGTTTCCGAAAGAAAACACAATTATGGGAGATAACACAGTTAGACGTACCGCACACGTGTATTAATCATAACATACAACGCGGTCATGCCCAACTTGACGCCAACATGATTGCACGGGAGATCCAAAGCGTCATTAAGGCCGATCACGGTATCACGATCAAAGCATTATTAGATATAATTAAGAATAAATACGGTCACGATGTCAGCTAAAAGCGAATTTGGGATGCCAAGAGGAAAGCAATTGCATGGGCGTTTGGAGATTGGGATGAGTCGTACGCTCAATTACCAAGATGGTTGGCGGCCGTGAGGAGTAAGAGTCCAGGGACAAGAATCAAGTGGTCACAACGACAATGGCGTCCTGATGAAATTAGAACCACGTCTCCTCAATTTCGTCGTGTATTTTTTGCATTTGAAGCTTCAATAAATGCTTTCAAGTTTTGCAGGCCTCTGCTTCAAATTGACGCGACATTCCTATATGACAAATATAGTGGGAAGCTCATGATTGCGATATCTGTTGATACAAATGGACACGTCTTACTAGTTGCATTTGCCATTGTAGAAACCGAATCAACTGATTCGTGGGGGTGGTTTTTGCGGATGTTGCGCAAACACGTGACAGATAGAGAAGGGATTTGCGTTATATCTGATCGTCACCCTGGCATTTTGGAGGCGGTCAACACCCCAATCAATGGCTTTTGTCCCCCTCAAGGGTACCACCGTTATTGCTTGCGACACTTGCTTAGTAATTTCGGCACACACTTCAAAAATGAACCCTTGAAAGTGCTGCTTGGTCGAGCAGCTGTTCAACATCAAGAACGAAAATTTATTGCGTGCATGGAGCGTTTCACATACTTATCTTCACGAACGCCTCGATGCGTGTAATATATCAATGCCATCCCTAAAGAACTTTGGACGCAAGCGCACGACAGAGGCATGCGGTACGGATGGATGAATTCTAATGGTGTTGGTAAGTACAAAGTACAAATTATTCTTTGCACTAAAATACAATAAATATTCGACGAACCACTATTACTTATTAGAGTGTCATCGGTAATTGCAGAGTGTTTCAACAGTGTCTTGAAGGGAGCTCGATTCTTGCCAATTACGGCGTTAACTCAGCTGATATACTACAGATTGGTGGCGTACCACGATAAACGCAACCAGGAAATCAATGATGCAATCTCAAGGGGCCTACCGTACACGGAATATGCAATGAAGACATTGGCGAAATATGAGAAATCCGCACAGCGGCATCATGTCACGTTGATCAATCGAGATATTGGTGAGTTCGAAGTCCTAACAGGAAGACACGGAGACCGCATGCATAAGGGCAACAACACAAAAGTCGTCATCTTGAAGGACCGGGCCTGCACTTGTAATAAATGGCAGTCGTATGGATTCCCCTGCTCACACGTGATAGCAGCATGTGCGGTAGTTCGAGTGAACTACGCGCAGTTCATCGAGCCATTCTACAGGATGGATGTGTATGCACAATGCTACTCGTTTGCTTTCAAGGCTATCCCAGATGAGAAGTATTGGCCGACTTTTGGGACGAAGATCATACCCAACCCAAGATCCAGACGTGGCCGAGGGAGACCTAAGGGATCGCGTATACAAACCGAGATGGATCTGCCTAATGTCCAAAGACCTTTGCGATGTGGGATATGTCATCAAGAAGGACATAGAAGAAGAACATGTCCAAATAGAGACCGTCAACGAGTCCCTACCAGGAAGAACCGGTGTGGCATTTGTCGTTTAGAGGTACACAACAAAAAAAATTGTCCAAGGAGACCTCAACCATCAAATGAGGACCTCTAGTCGATTTTGTATAATGTGTGAAACAACTTATGGTCGTAGATATGTTGAGTTTGACTAATTTTTGTTGTGTTTTTTTGTGTGAAAAATTAGTAAATACTTATCGCTATGGTTTTGTACAATACTCATTTTCTTTTTCTAACCTTCTATATAGTTGTACTGCAATGGATCCAGGTCCTTCAAATCCATCACTGTTGCAACTCCAATCTACTAACAGATCGACGCGAACCTGGAGGGGCGAGGTAAGGCCATTTTACATGAATGCGTCATTTTTACAACAATATTGTATCAAAAACATACATTAATATAATATCAATTCGAAGGTTTACGAAACAATGCGCGTACGTCGAAGAAGTGGGGTCATTGATCGAACGATGCAATATCATTCTAGGATGATCCCATATCTCCGGTCCAGTGGGTTCTATGGGATATCCCGGGTAGCATTTTTCAGCCTTGATTGGGCTTTAATTACTGCGCTTGTAGAGAAATGGCGCCCTGAGATGCATACTTTTCACATGCATTGTGGGGAGTGCACAATTACACTCCAAGACGTGCAGGTGCAGATTGGATTACCTATTGAAGGTATGCCTGTGACTGGAATGACAGACGCAGACTACGCTGACGTCTGCAAGAGGCTACTTGGACGAACTCCTGGTGGATATGACATCGTAGGTTGTAAACTTAAGGTCGATTGGCTTAAGCGTAACGTTCCAGCAATAGATGATGAAAGCGATGAGGAGTCGGTCCAACGTTACGTTCGATCGTACATACTACAACTCATCGGTGGTTGTCTTTTCGCCGATAAGTCCAATCGGTTCGTACATTTGATGTTCCTACCTTTGCTGGAGGATTTCCAAGTAGCAGGCCAATATAGTTGGGGGAGCGCATGTTTGGCTTATTTGTATAGGGAGTTGTGTCGCGGATCTCGCGCAAGGGCACATGAGGTCGCTGGCGCCTCCATTATTGTACAACTGTGGGCATGGGACAGATTTCCATTCATAGCACCGCGACGTCTGCGTGTATCTAGAGCTCAACAGTGAACGGTGGATGGCCAAAATATGCTTATGGACGTTCCACTCGGACACAGGTATTAAAGTCGATTTTTCATTACTTTGCAAATAATTCTTGTCCATGTTCATTTATCATAACTTATTGTTTCCTACACAGATGGCTCGATGCATTTTCGGTTTCACAAAATGCGACGCACGTCGTATCGGCATACCGTGATGCACTCGACTCTCAGAGGCATGAGGAAGATGTGGTGTGGCAACCATATAATGAACTCATGGGGTCTCTTCCCGAGTACTGTACAAATGGTCAAGGCAGTTGGCTCTCTACGTGTCCCTTTATTTGTTTCCACATTGTGGAGTGGCATCGACCAGAAATGGTCATGAGACAATTCGGCATGGTACAAGTAGTACCACCTAATTGTGCTTACGACGCCCAACTGCACCGCATCGAATTGCGTGGACATCATCATGAAAATTGGGTTACTTTTCACGCAAGCTACATAAACATGTGGGAAAATCGTGGGGACACCATTGCGACGGCGGCACTGAATGAAGGGCATGACCATCAAGACTACATGACGTGGTATCGATCGGTCACTAGGAGATTCATAGGACACGACGGGGCGTTACGCGACTACTCGGTAATCTTCTAACTCTAACTTTTCCTTGAACAGTTAATATTTTTATATTGAGTGATTTGAGGTCTTATTTTTGTTATATCAGCGCAACTTGGTGCATCGACTTAGGCGAGTGTTTATTGAGGATGGGTACGAGCGAGGTCTTGCTGCCCTTGATGAAGGGATTAAAATTTTGGACGAAAATGAAAGACAAAGGTCTAATCTTTCGCATGACGGAATTGACGTCCAATAAGACATAGATGAGGATAATGAACAAGAAGATGAAGAAGACGATCAGGGCGAACCAGACATAGAGGTGAGAAGAAGACGAACACGACCAGAGACTGTGCGGGAACGCACCAGACGTCCACGTCCGCCACGTCCATCTACTCAGACTGAGATTGCTGCAGAGAGTAGTAGACCTTCTCCTCCAGCACGTTCATCTCGTTCGAGAGTGAGTAGAAGAGAGAATGTTGGCGAGAGTAGTCATTCTTCTCATGGGTACATTCCTACATCTTCCACAGCCCAACCAGAACCTCAAATGTTTGTACCAAGGCCGCCGAGCGTGAATCTTCCTCCTTACCATTTTGATCCTTACGCACCTGGGCCTTCGTCTTCACATGTGGACCATGGAATGCCTCATCATCAAACGTACCCATCACTGCCTCCATACATGCCTAGTCCATATACTCCTTCTCCGTACAATTACAATATGGCGTATAGTGGAGACCCTTCATTCATGAACTTATTGACCATGCCGTGACCTCATGTTCCATTCCCCAACCCCATACGCAGGAAGCCACTATTTCGGGATGGTTCCACCTCCTATTTTTGGTAGCATCAGTAGCAGAGGTGAGTCGAGTCAAAAACCAGAGGAAACACATCAATCTACTCGACGTGATTCATCGCAAGACCAGAGGAGTCAACAACCTCAACCGGATGTACAAACACATCGTCCAACTAGACAAAGAGTACGTCTGGTTTGCTTCACCGAGGAACAACGTCAACGGAACCGCCGAAATAGACCTGCATGATGAGTTTACTTGATGTCATGGCGATTTGTAAATAACTTAGATTTTGGGTTCATGAAGTACGTGTACTCAACCCTCTCATTCAATAATCTTATTTCTCATGTTTTCCATATTATTATAATGTCGTAGATTTGATAACTCTTCAATAGTTAGTTTAGTTTGTTAAGTGAGAGTAGGTTATATGTATAATTTAACTTAAGTGGTTAACTTAGTTAGTTAGGTGTCGGTGGTTTAGTTATATTAGTTTAGTTTGGTTAGGTTAATTAGGTTACTTACTTAATCTAGTTTAGTTTAGGTGTTGAGATTATGTGTGTTTAGTTTCGTTTGGTGGTTAACGTGGATCATTTTTTGGTTGGTTCTTTGGTTAGTTAAGTTAGTTATTTTACTTTACTAAGTATGTATTGTTTAGGTGGTTACGTGGAAGTTAAGGTTAGTTATGTTAGTTCATGTTAGTTAGTTTAGTTTGGTTACTTCCATTTAGTTAGTATGTTTAGTTTGCAATTAAGCTAGTTAAGTTAGTTATTTTAGTTTACTTAGTTTGTATTGTTAGGTGGTTTGGTTAGTAAGGGTTAGCTAGTTTAGTTTGTTAGTTAGTTTAGTTTCGTTATGTTGGTTAGTTTGTTAGTTAGTTTAGTTGAGGTTAGTTAGTTACTTAGTTTAGTTTGGTTTCGTTAGGTTAGTTTTGGTGACTTAGTTTAGGTTATTTTAGTTAGTTTGTTACTTAGTTACTTTGTTAGTTAGTTAGTTTAGTTAGTTAAGGTTACTTACTTTAGGTTGTTAGTTACTTTAGTTTGGTTATGTTAGTTAAGGTTAGTGAGTTTACTTTGGTTAAGGTTAGTTTTTTAGTTTAGTTTGGTTTGGTTAGTTTAGTTAGGTTAGTTAGTTTAGTTTAGTTTACTTATTTACTTAGTTTAGTTTGGTTTGGTTAGGTTACTTAAAGGTACTTATTTTCGTTTAGTTAGTTAGTTAGTTAGTTAGTTAGTTTAGTTTGGTTAGGTTACTTAAGGTTAGTTAGATTAGTTTAGTTTGCTTAGTTAAGGTTAGTTAGTTAAGGTTAGTTAATGTTAGTTATTTTAGTTTGTTAATAAGTTTAGTTTGGTTAGGTTAGTTAATATTAGTTAGTTTAGTTTACTTTGGTTAGTTAGTTAGTTAGTTAGTTAGTTAGTTAGTTAGTTACTTAGTTAAGTTAAGTTAGTTACTTAGTTATTTAGTTAGTTCGAGTTAGTTAGTTATTTAGTTTAGTTTACTTTGGTTTGATTAGTTAAGGTTTGTTAGTTTAGTTTAGTTAGTTAGTTAGTTAGTTATTTAGTTACTTATTAGGTTAATTGGTTAGGTTAGTTAATGTTAGTTAGTTTAGAAAATAGAGTTGAAGGTTGAAACCAATGTATATATATGCCTATTCATAATTGGTTTCATTTTTATACAAATATAAACTCATCATATGCATATTCAAATTTTGTTGTAATTGTCGATATCCCTCGACTACGACGACGACGGCTAGCGGCGACGGACGGGGCGGCCGAGGAAGACGCGGTCCTGCAGCTCGCGGTGACGGCCAGCGGCGGTGGCGGACAGTTTATTAATTCTAGTTTGTTAAGCCCCGTTTAATTAAGTCCAGTTGGTCTGCCACGTAGACGCCACGTCAACGCCACCTCAACTTGCAATTTAACTGATAACGCCTTTTCAAAAGGCGTTATCAGTTAAATGTGGGTATGCGGTGACGTGGCGTCCATGTGGCTGCCACATGTACAGATAGTGCCTTTTGAAAAGGCGCTATCTGCACAAATCGATGCCACGTGGACGCCACGTCACCGCATACCAAATCAACTCACCCCAATAACGCCTTTTGGGAAGGCGTTATTGCCTATTCCCGTAATAAAAAAAAACCCTCCCTATTTTGTGAATTAAATTGTAAACATGCCCTAGTTGTAGAAAAACCCCTATTTAAGCCGACCAAAGACAAAACCTTCCTGTCTTTGTTGGTCACAGAACATGTTTGTTGCTGGAGCTGAAACATCTGCTACAGTCACAGAATGGGCAATGTTAGAGCTGATCAAGAATCCAAAAATTACGAAGAAAGCCCAAGAAGAGGTAAGAAGAGTAGTGAGAGAGAAAGGCAAGTTGAAGGTTGATGAGGAGGACATTCAAGAGATGGACTACTTGAAGTGTGTTATCAAAGAGACTTTGACATTGCATCCTCCTGGACCAACACTGGTACCTAGGGAGTCTTCTGAAAGTGTGAACATCAAAGGGTACCTCCTCCCTCCTGAAACAAGAGTTATGATTAATGCTTGGGCAATTCAAAGGGATCCAGATATTTGGAGCTGCGCAGAGGAGTTAATTCTAGAGAGGTTAAAGATCGAGCTCAAATTTCGATTTCAAAGGCCTAGATTTTGAGTACCTTCCATTCGCTAAGGAAACAGGATGTGTCTTGGGATTTCATTTGGTTCAGCAGTGGTGAAGTTGAACCTTGCCAACCTATTATACTGGTTTGATTGGCAAATGCCTGGTGATGCTGATGAAAAGGGATTAGTGACACGAGCGGCAAGTGTACGGCAACGCGGAAGTAATAGTGACACCAACTAGTGTTGGTACCTAGTATATCGAATTCACAAGGATAGTTTTGTGCTAATTTGTAATCTAATTAAGATAGTAAGTTAGACAATGTTGATTTTGATTTTCTAAAGAAAATTGACAACTACATTACTCTAACTAATTGCAAGGAATTTAAATTTAGTTTTAACAATGAAAAAATAATTCAAGGGAGTTGATTTCACCTAGGTTGCATTTGTAATATCCAATTCTCATATTGCAATCCCCAATTCAAGTGAGATAGGCTAATTTCCTTAAAATTTCACTCCACCCCGAGGTCTCGGCTGTGGAGATTCTAGCGTTGCACTCGGACTCCACCAGTCGGCGTGAGTAGCGTTAGTGCAATGCTGCATTAGACTCCAAATTCTAAGGCCTCCCTCGTCAACGACCATCGCTCGACGTACCGTACGTTCTAAAGTTGTGTTTCCTATTTCCGGGTTGCCCAAATTTATGGGTGATTTCAAACTCTAAGTTCTACACTTGATCATGACAAGTATAGCATTAGGTTCAAGCAAACACAAACCCACACCACAAATTGAAGAGAACATCATGAATCACATTGGAATTAGAGAGAATAGCAACCCAGGATCCATCGATCCCCGAGATAAGTATTACCCTATAATAGGGCAAGAAACAACACAAAACATAGTTGAAACTAAAGAAAACAAGAAATCAATACCTAGAAATCCAAGAGGAATCACCAAGTTTGATCCAATACCCTAGCCAAAGTGTATCCAAAGCCAAAGTAATCTCTAACATAATTTTCAAGTCTATTTATACTTGGGGGCAATTACGTATTTGGTCCAAAAAATGACCAAAAATCCCAAAAAACTCGTAATATAGGTGTCCTGACCGCATTGGGCGCCTACCCTGGGGCCCCAGCGCCAGGTTCAGTGCCCACTATAGTTCCTCACTGTTTTTGAGCGCTGGGGCGCCGAGATCTGAATCCTGCACGAATACTCTACTTTGTGACGCGATTTTGGACCACTTAGAAGCCGAATTTGATGAAGCTTGTGAGACATGAAATTGTTCAGCTTTGAGTCTATTTTCCAATGGAAGAAATAATAAGTCATTTGGATTTGAAATGAAAGAGTTATGGTGTAAAAACTGAAGATTGGTCAAAATAGACTTTGTTGAAACTTAGCCACTTTTATGTCATTCTTTGCCCGAACCTTGTATTTTCATCCTGAAACCTCCAAACATCTTCAAAACATATAAAACCATGTGAAATATCATCATTACATCACTCGCCTCTGACCTTGTTCTCCTCCGCCTCGTGATCCGCACTAATGTGTTTTTTGAGGGAATCTTCTCGGATCTTCACATAACCTCTAAATGCTCTCACTTTGCTTTCTTTACCTAAAAACCAATAAAATATATCCGATTAATAGAAATTCACTCATTAATGACCTAAATTATCAGCAAAATGCTACTTGTAAAAGTACTAAAATATGTTGGCATCAATTACCGAAACTTTTGGGATGCTTGGCGCGAGGGAATGTTCTCTTCAACTTGTTGCAGTTCCTCACTTTAACCAGATCCAATGACAACTCATGAATCTCGATCTTGTTGGCCTTAGAAATATTGTGGATTGAAAACTTGCTTGAACTACTTTAAGCTCTGGTGCAAAATTGATAAACGGATTCTAAGCTTCATGTCATAGGTTCTTTGGAGCAACTTCTACCAATTTTTTACGGCTAAAACTTGGTCTGCTGGATCTTTTTTCATTACAAATTCACTCCAACTCTGTCCCTCCATCTCATTTTTTAAGATCATAAATCCTTAATTTTTGTGCGCGAATTACAATCCCGGAAAGGAATCCTAGCAATTTTCCTTCAAAAACAAAGGCATTGAATATATATAGTTTATTGGTCATAACATTGGAGTGACATAATGGAGTATTATGTAATCCAAATCTAGAGTTTCCTACGGTATTGTACTAGATATCTAACAAGGGATGATACTAAGCTTGATTAGTAATTGAAGTTCCACAAATTCTCTGTGGAAGAAATACATTGTTCAATTACATTTTGCTACATTCATACAATACTGAGTTGGAGTTGAACCTCGCCAATCTTTTGTACTGGATTGGCAGCCAGGAAATAATCGGTGTTGCGATAATAAGGGAGTCGACATGATTGAGACTTATAAATCCTAATTTCATTTGATCTTCTAACCATGTATTATGGATTGAAATTTTGCCTGCACAGTTCCGTGGGGGTAAAAATAATAAATGAATTATAACAATTGCATGTTATGTTAGCGTGTCAACTTCTATCAGATTTCAAATTCTTTAATACTAGAGGGATACTTTCTCCAACGCAAAAACTACAGTTGAGATAGCTTTACTCTTCGATTGGGTCAACTACATTTGGAGCCCAGGGTAGTCGGGTGTAAGGGTCTGACAATGCCAGAATGTGAATTAATCAGCGTGGTTGGCGGCGGATACCACGTAAAAAACCAAAAAAAAGAAAAAGAAAAAGAAAAATCCCTCATGTTACGTTGGATCGATGTTAGCCCAATTGGCCCTAATGGGTTCAAACATTCAATGCCTCCACTTGTTGATGCTAAAGTTAGCCCAGATAGGGAATATGAACATCCCTTATTTCAAGTAACCTTTTTGTTGAACTGCAAAAGGGTGGTCTCTTCAACAATTGGATGTGAATAATGCTTTCCTCCATGGTTTTATAAGCGAGGATCTTTATATGATTCCACCGAGAGGGTTATAAGAAAGCCTTACCTCATCAAGTTTGCAAGCTTAAGAAATCTTTCTATGGCCTTAAACAGGCTTCAAGGCAATGGAATGGAATTCGGAGTTTACTTCTCGGTGATTCGCTATGGTTTTGTTCAATCTCATGCCGATCCTTGTTTGTTTGTTCTTCACAAATGATATGTATTTGTCATTGTTGGTTTATGTGGATGATGTCTTTATTCTTGGCTCATCGTCGGTGGAAGCAATCACTAATGTCAAAGATTTTCTTCATCATAAGTTTACCATCAAAGATCTTGGAATTAGTTCGATCGATATGGGTTTGTATGTCCATCAAAGAAAGTATGTGTTGGGCCTTTTTTTGAATTTGGTCTTTCGGGATGTAAACCGACTTTGACTCCTCTTCCACGAGATTGTCATTTTGATGATTCTTCTTCCTCTGCCATGCCTGATCCTGATCGATTTCGAGGGTTTGTAGATCGACTTCTTTACCTTGGATTACAAGACCTTATGTTACATATGCTACCCAACAACTAAGCCAATATGTTCAGCATCCCAGTGAGAGTCTCTGTTATTTGGTGATAACAGAAATGAAACAGATCATACATTAGTTGATCACAAATTTGTTGCAAGTTGTTGGGATGTGTGGACCGAATAATAGTCTCACATTAATTAAGTGTGACTTATTAAAGAAATACTTAAGTGGTTATCCCTCCTTAAGTAGTACCGATGCCTTTTGGAGTAAACTCCCCGTGTGAGTTGAAGGTGGTTAAGTTGAGAACGATATCGATACTAATGAGATCCACGAACCCGCGGATGAAGGTGCGGGTCGGCCCAACACAAGTTGTGTCTATCACATGAACCATGATCTTGTTCAATAATTGCTGAATTTTTATACGCGAATCAAGTTCCAATAGAAAGTAAAGCGAAAACTATACGAAAAATAGAAACAAACGCCGCAAACGGCAATAAAAACGGAAATTCCTAATGAAAGTTATAAGCGAAACAAAAGTTTCCTAAAATAGCAAAATTGCCGTTTTGGAGGGCGAAACGATGGAATTTCGTCGAAAAACGTCGTAGTCACAGCATAGCTGTGTGTTGTGATCTCCACGTCGTTTCCAATAAACCCATACCCCCGGATCACCGCGATTCATATCTTTTCCTATTTTTCCAAGAATTTGCAACTAATTCTTGGACTTCATCATTATCCTATCAAGAATTGCAAACTAATTATTGGGCTTCATTATCCTATCAAGAATTTGCAAGTTAATTCTTGGACTTCATTATTCTCCCCAGGGTGGACAGAATTCGCCCTCGAATTGTCATCATCAGACGTATCCCCATAGTTGGCAACTTCAATCTGTAAGCATTAGGATTAGTTTTCTCAAGAACCTCCACATGACCAATCTTCCGAACTAACAATTTGTTGTAATCACCCACAGAGAACCGGTCTTTAGTTAGAACTGTCCACGTAAAGTCACCCACTTCAAACTCCACGTGACGCTTCTTCCGACCTGCATATTGTTTGTACTTGTCTTCAACCTGTCTGCGCAACTCCTTATGCTCACTGAGACTCATTCGGTGGTGTGATCTATTATGTAGTGACGCACCAGGTTCAAGGTCAATTCGATGTTGAATATCACGCAATGGTGGCAGTCCTTCTGGCATCTAAGCAGGGAAAACATCACAAAACTCCTTCACAATAGGAATTGTAGCTTCAGGAACATCAACATCTCTATCTACCTCCTTTCCCATCAAGATGTAAACTACCTCAGAATCATGTAATGCATCTTCAAATCTTGCCAAAGACAACAAGTTGGTAGATTCTTTGGTAGGCTTAACTTCCTTTGGATCCTTGGCGGGTATTAGCACAATCTTCGCTCCCTTGAACATAAGGCTGTATTTATTGGCTCTGCCATCATGCACAACTCCCCTATCAAACTGCCAAGGACGTCCCAGTAACAAGTGACAAGCATCCATAGCCACAACATCACACCAGACTGAATCCTTGTAGTTAGCACCAATAGAAAAAGTCACCAAGGCGCGCTTTGACACCTGCACCTTACCACCCTTCTTCATCCAAGCTAGCTTGTAGGGTCTGGGGTGTTGTTCAGTTGCAAGACCCAACTTCTGAACCGCTTCAACTGAGACGATATTCTCGCAACTGCCTGCATCAATCATGAACCTGCACACCTTGCCTAAGACGGTACACTTGGAGTGAAAGATGTTATTCCGCAACCACTCATCATCAGCAATAGTTCTAGGAGTCATACAAGAACGCCTCACAACCAAGGAAGTACCCACGTCTCCGGTCACGATCTCCTCTTCTGTGTTGTCAGAAGTATCAAAGGTTGGTTCTGCAGTGATGTTGGCCTCTTCCCATGCGTCTTCCTTTTCGTTCTCAATAAAGAGAGTCTTCTTCCCTTTACATTCTGACTTCTTGTGACCAACTTCGCCACAACCGAAACATCTAATCCCAATAGTGCTAGGTCTGTTCGTGCTACTAGCAGGGTTAATTGCAGCGGTAGTACCTCCAGTATTGGTTGTCCCAACACTAACATTACTGGAAGCATTACTCACACCCCGACGTTGTTGTTTCTCCACCAACAATGCTCGCTGGTGCGCTGCAGATAAGGAAGCTGGATCAAACATGTTGACGACATCTTGGATCTGCACCCTCAATCCACCAATATACCGCGCCACTAATTGGTCGTTAGTCTCTTGCAGTTCGTTTCTAGCAACTAACTGATAAAACTCAGTGGTGTAATCATCTACTGATTTTGCCCCTTGTCTCAGATTCTGCAACCTCTGATACATAAGGCGTTGGAAATTGTAAGGCAAGAACTCGGCCCGTAAGTGCTTTTTCGTCTTCTCCCACGAGGTGATTTTCGCCTTTCCATTCCTATTCCGCATCAACTTCTGTTGTTGCCACCAAGCCATGGCCCCGTTGCGGAATCTGGTCGCAACAAGTTGCACACGCTTGTCTTCGGGCACACCCTTGAATTCTAGGACTTCTTCAACTGACGCCAGCCAGTCTAAGAATTCTTCCGGTTGAAGGGTGCCATGGAATTCTGGGACCTCCGTCTTCATCCTAGACTCCCAACGTCTGTGATCATCCTCAACTGCACGCGGCCTGTAGCGCCTCCTCGTTGCCTCAACATACTCATCCTCCCATTCGGTAGAAGAATGTCCTACTGGTTCATCACCAACAGGTTTCCTTCGATGGTTACGGACACGATCAATATTTTGATCCAACAACTGATCGATTCTGGCAGTTAATCGTTCTACCACCGCGTCCATGCGTTGGTCAATCAATTGGCCAATTTGTCGATTCAGATTGTCATTGTCATACACCTCCTCGATACGCTGCTGGTTCCTCTTCGGCGGCATGATTTCTCCAATCACGCTGAAGCAGGCTCTGATACCAACTGACGCAGCGGAGATCTTCTAAATCAGTTGAACGAATCCACGAACAACTCGATCTAGGTCAGAACTTAAGCCAAAGTTCAAAAATTCTTTTATTTTAATCAAAAACTACGAATTACACCCAATAGATCACTTAAATAACGAAACCCTAAAATTTGCCAAAAATAGTAAAAAGTAAAAAAAAGCCCTAAACTGAAAACTAGACGAAAAATAGAAACAAACGCCGCAAACGACGATAAAAACGGAAATTCCTAATGAAAGTTATAAGCGAAACAAAAGTTTCCTAAAATAGCAAAATTGCCGTTTCGGAGGGCGAAACGATGGAATTTCGCCGAAAAACGTCGTAGTCACAGCATAGCTGTGTGTTGTGATCTCCATGTCGTTTCCAATAAACCCATACCCCCGGATCACTGCGATTCATATCTTTTCTTATTTTTCCAAGAATTTGCAACTAATTCTTGGACTTCATCATTATCCTATCAAGAATTGCAAACTAATTATTGGGCTTCATTATCCTATCAAGAATTTGCAAGTTAATTCTTGGACTTCATTAGAAAGTCCAAAGATTTGCCTTAAAAAATAAGAGATCGCGATCTGCATAGTTTATTGGTCATAACACTACAAAAAAACAGCAAATCAGAAACGGAATTAGAAACGGAAATAAGTTCCGTTTCTAAATCAGAAACGGAATTAGAAACGGAATAAGTTCCGTTTCTAAATTAAAACGTTAGCGACGGAATTGAGACGGAAACATTCAGAGACGGATTTGAGACGGATCAGAGACGGAATTAGAGACGGAATCAGAGACGGAATTAAATTCCGTCTCTAAAAAATGGCGCCAACATTCCCACCAAAAATTTCATTTTTTATGACCGTTCATCAAATATTGGGATTTGTGCATCACATCTCGATGTAAATCCCTCCCCACCCCCCCCCAAACCAAAAGCCCTAAATCGCTCTCCCTCTCTCTCTCTCTCTCGTCTGTTCTCTCTCTCGTCTGTCGATCGTCTCGTCTCCTCTCTCTCTCGTGGTCTCTCCGTCACGGCTCTCCCTTCTCTCTCTCTCGTCGTCGTGCCGTCTCTCTCTCTCTCTCTCTCTCTGTACGTGTCCGTCGTCGTCTCTCTCTCTCGTCTCGTCCGTGCCCTCTCTCTCTCTCTCGTCGTCGTCGATCGTCTCGTCTCTCCGTCTCTCTCTCTGTGGTCTCTCCGTCACGGCTCTCCCTTCTCTCTCCGGTCACCGCTCTTAGTGCGTTCTCTCTCTGCTCTCTTCTGTCTGAGCCCTAACCCTCGCGTCCCCTCTTGCCTCCGTCAACGCCGCTGTCCCCTCTCGCCTCCGTCAACGCCGCTGTCCCCTCTCGCCTCCGTCAACGCCGCTGTCCCCTCTCGCCTCCGTCAACGCCGCTGTCCCTCTCGCCTCCGTCAACGCGCCTTTTGTCCTTGCGACGCCGGAGCCCTCGCATCTGCCGCTGTAAGTCATCACTCTCTTCGCTTAGGGCTTGAGAAAAAAGGTGTTTACTACTTCATCCAATTGAGGCTATGTTGTTGTTGTTGTTGTTGTGTAATTATTTTAAAATTTTCTCTGCCGTTTGTGGATTCATAAGCAGAAATCGGGCTGTTTTATAGTTTCCAATTGTTTTATTTTGTTTATGGATGTGGTTTGCAAATATGAAACTAAGGCTGCTGAAATTTCCTATTTCGGTTACATTCAAGTTAGAAAATACCTTGATTCTCGTGGCCTATATTTTTGTTAGTGTTTCAACTTGCCCCAATTGGAAAAGTTTAGCAACTAAATGAAGAATCAAAATCGTCAAGGTTTTGCGATGGCGGACTTCATAGATTTATGACATAATTAGCTAATGAGTAGTAATTAGAAACTATTTATTCGGATTTTATCTTTTATAGTTTCAGCTCAATGTGCCAAACAATTTATTAGAATTTTATTAGAAATTTGCTACTTGCTTACAATGTATTCTTTTTTGGAACTTTGTAGGAAAGCGATAGGCTTAGACAAGTGATTGAGAAGGAAATGCTAAAAGTCGAGGTAAGTTTGTTCTTCCCAAAATAACAACTAAAAAGAGAGATCCTTTGCTAGACATGTTATTTCAAAGAAAAATTGGAGTTGAAGCCCTCTATTGAAGGCATGGTGAGAATCTAACTCCCTCAATTAGTTTATTAAAACATGGACTTGTCGATAAGGGCCAGTTGGCTCATCAAGTTTTTTTAATGATCCTTAGTTTAACTTTAAAAACGGATTTTTATTGGTCGATTCAAATATAATGAGTTTTATGGACAAGTTGATTAAGTTGTTATGGTTAGTTGCATTCCATGAAAAAAAATTTATATGATATTGATGATTTGGGCTAGTATTCAAAAGTGATCATGCCTTGTAAAAGGTATTGGTGGATAATGTGCTCTTTTGTTTGATGAAATTGTCAAAAGAGACCTTAACTTGTTCTTTTAACGAAGTGCATGGAAAAGCATGATTCTAAAGTCTCATGGATTCTTTATTGAGCTTTGGTGTGATCAATAGTTTGATACTCATTAAGTTCATACTTCACAACTTAAAAGGTATCCTAGTTCCTCATCAAGTTGATATTGTCAAACTCAACCTATGTAGAATATTGTGTGATCTAGATAAAGGTAAAGGAGTCACCGTCACGCTTGAAAAATAAGGGGTGGGTTGCAATAGGCTGAAAGCCAATGTAAATCGATATTTATGAAATGGATTAAACAGGTTTATTGTTTGGTTCTTGAAAGTTAAAAAAGCTCAGTTTGAAATGAGATGAGTGAGCTTATGATAAATTTTGTAGCTTGTGAAAGTGGATTGATTGAAAATAGTCTTATGAGTTTTTGGTCTATCTATGAGGTAGCATATTTTTGTTTTCTTATATGTTTTTAGAAAATGAAGATAAAAGTGAAAATGACAAACATTGCTATCTTCCTCCTATTTGGATTGGTAAGAATTTAATTTACTTAAATCAGTATATGCAGTGTTTATCATCGTTTGTGGATTCTTAAATCTCAAATGAATTAATGTTAATCTTTTTGCTTGTTTGTAGACTTTGATGGTCGAGTGCAGGGATCGTCACTATAAGTTCGATGTGAGTCATTGCTCTTCTCCCTTAGCTCTATCTCCTATGATGCTTATGTCCCTGAAAAATTTAAGTTCAACTATTCAATTATTAAGTTGTTTCAAATGTCCCTTGGCATTTGTGCGGTGGTGTTGAAGAACATCTCAAGACTTTTCGATTGATAATTCTTTTTGTGCATATTTATAGGATTGTAAGTTTTTTTTTTTGTGGTTGTTGAACAATAGGATTGGTGGTTTTGTGAATACTTAGAAATTTGGAGCATTTGTAATACTATACAATTTTTTTTGGATATATATCTTTTTCAATTTTTGATTTTTACATTTTTGTTCTCTCAATTGAATATTTGTTGATATATATTGTCGATGTATGAATGTCAATTTATTATATATTGGCAGGTTAAATGTGCTTGGATTGAGACCTATATATGTAAGACTTTAAAAACTAAACAAAAAAAAAAAATTAGAGACAGAAATAGCAACGGAATCTTTGGATTCCGTTGCTATTTCCGTCTCTAATTTTTTTTTTTTTAGATATGAATCAGAAACGGATCAAATTCGTCGTCTCGATCCGTCTCTCGATTAGCAACGGATCGAGACGGAAATAATCGAAACGGAATTTATTCCGTCTCTAATCGAAACGGAATTAGAGACGGAATAAATTCGTTTCTAATAAACGGAATTTATTCCGTTTCGATCCGTCTCTAAATCGAAACGGAATCCATTTTCCGTTTCGATCCAATCACGACGACGTTTTCGAGAGACGAACGCATTCCTCTCTGTTCGTTTCGAATCCAATCGAGAGACGGAATTTTTGCAAATCGAAACGGAAAATTCGTTTCGATTTGCTTTTTTTGTAGTGATAACATTTTAATATTGATCGACTTGATGAATTTAAAATGTGCAAGTCCACAATTTCCGACTGCCCATACATTAAAAAAGGAAAAAAAAAATCTGATCACATGGACATAGTAATATACTAGTAATATATATCAGCTGTTGAAAACGAGATTGAACCTTGTTTTCTATTTCCCTCCAATCTCTACTGCAAACGTGTATACAATTGAAAACTAGACTAATTGATTTCACAATTTCTTAAATACTACGTACTTACATATTTTGATTTGTTTTAAGGGTAGTGCTAGATGAACTCAAAAAGTTCGGACTTTAACAATCAAAAAGACATAAAGACCCTTAATTTAAATTCATTATTGATGTTTGGGGTAGAGAGTAATTAAGTCTTTTACTTAGATATATATCTTAAATTATTAAACAAAAAATCTTTGGATCCAGACTCAAAGAGTCCGAACAGATTTTTTGTTGTTTTAATTCCCAACTAGGGCCACTCAAACTTTGACCAATTGCTTTCACACCTTTTAAATTAATGTCAAGTAGAGATTTCACTAGAACATTTTTTGCCTTTAATAGAGGTTTTAAAACCCTTATTAAATAGAGTGTTATTGAATGTCATGTGAAAATGTGTAATGTTTTAATTTTTAATACATGTATTACATAGAAGTTTTTTAAAACTTATTAAAAGAGATTTAAAAATCTCTATTAAATACTGAAATTGTTCTAGTGTTTTGATGTGATTTGATTGAATTGTTTTCAAAACTAGATAATTTTCGTGCGGTAGTACTATGTTGCTAGGTAACGGTTATTGCAATTGAAGAAGTCTCTTATGTTGTCAATCTTAGTTCCCAGTGCTAAGTAGTTATATCAATGAGATATCAATTTTAATATAAATTTAAAGTGTTTCACTTGAGAAAACTAGTTGATTGGAGTGGTAAGGATTTCGTACCATTTTTAGTAAACTAACTATTTAGTGGACAAATCTAATCGATCATAGTAAACCCATAAAATATAGATAAGTCACAAAAAACTCATATAACTTAGGTGAGTCTAGTGTTTGCAGGATCCCATTACGCACGTGATTATTCCTCAAATTTCCATAAATGGATTTAGACTACCAACTAAAGATCCATCATTTATTATGCATTCCACCCGATGAAAATGCTAGATTTTGACCAACATAGCTACTCCAACGGGTTATGTGGAAAATTATAAAAAGAAATGTTTATTAGTCCTAACACTATGAATTTTCAATTCACCTGACCTCCATTTTTGACTTGGGTTTGCGCAGGATTATTCAAACTCAAGATCATCCCCACAATTGGTACCCTTTTCTTTGAAACTTTAACCCTAAAGTCTCAATTGCCGATTCGATTTGTGTTTGAAATGTGTGCTTCCACCTTATCTTTTTGTTTTTTCTTAGGTGTTTGGTATCATCTCATCCGTTGATGTTGATGGTACCAACTCAACTCAATCAATCTCTTTGAATTGCGTTTTTACTTTTTTAGCGTGAAAAGCTGTTTGTTCGTGTTCTTTATTTTTGCCTGTCATTTCGTTTTCTATTGAAATCTTTGAACTGAATTAAAACTTTCACTTGCCCTATTGAACAAAATTTCTACTCATGTTTATCTTGCCAGCGTCGAAATTTCAGTCAAAACTCAATTTTTAACATAGGCGATAAGGGCCATTAAGAGCGACGAAAGTTTTACGTTGGCTGTCAACCTATAACAAGTTTGCAACCCTCCCACACTTTTCGGGTATGGATAAAATGGGCTTAGGGACCTTCCTCTTTTATCCAGACTTGTGACCAACAATGTAGCGCATACGATGTTCTAAATGTTGGATATTTTCAAAAGGAAATGTTTAATCCCACATTGGTTAAAAACTTCCACTTTAAATATATATATACTCTTGCACTACATTAAGTGTATAAGAAAAACTACAAGTACTATACAAAGTGAGCCACGAGCGCGTGCGGCGCTTTTGCAGGCACACGTGCGAGGCACTTGCGTATGTGTTTGTGTGTGCGAGCTAACCATTAGTAAAAACTTTTACCATTTTCGAATTAACTATGCGGTTAGTTATTTGCTTGACCCACTCAACACTAAATGGGCAGTCAATGGGAAACTCATTCGATCTTGACTGAGTGGAGCAGTTTAAACTGCCTCCCCACTGTCCCATTTCTTCTTTAGCTGGTTTTCACTAGAGAACTATAAGAGAAGAGGTTTGGTGAGGAAGAAGAACATATTTCAAATTCATTGCAATTGCTTGTGTTTCAGCTTTCACTACATCAAGGGCAATCCCATTTTACTTCATCATATCCTTTAGAATTTTTGTTGACTCTTGCAGTATAAAGCAAAATTTCATTTAGGAAAGTGACATAGTTATACGCTTTAAAGTCATCACTCATTCCTTTGGTCTAACATTCTAAATGAAATTTTTTACTGTTGCAATGGCTTCGATCAAGGAACTATCGGCGAACATTGTGAAGCTGGATTGCTTTGATGGAGGAGATTTCCTGAGGTGGCAGAAGTAGGTGAATTTCTTGCTGGTGGCGCTTCATCTGGAATAGTCCATGAGACTACAACTACTTATACACCACAATAGAATGGTGTGGCTGAACGCAAAAATCGCGTTTTAACCGAAATGATTAATGTTATGCTATCTAACTCTGGTTTGAGTAGTGGGTTTTGGGGAGAGACATTGCTGAGTGCATGCCATATTTTAAACAGAATTCCATAAAAGAGGAATAAGGTGTGTGACGACCCCAATTTTCTACACATTGGGCCCCGCCCGGCCTAAGCCTACGTGGACCCCCGAGCCAGTCTCGCAAGGTTAACGAGAGCTTAGTCAGCCTTCCAATCCATCATATATATATACATCTTCCATGTTGTGAGGGTTGCCCTGGCATATATTGATTGGAGGAGACAGATGGTGCGTTCTTTGCTTGGAGGTCGCGGAGGAGCCCAGCTTGTCGCGGAAGAGCCCAGCCCTACAGAGTAAGATGGGGGTATGGCCTTGGGCGAGTATGGCCTTGGGCGAGTATGGCCTTGGGTCTTCATACACCATGGTCATTTGAGATTTGTTTCAATTTCAAGGAAGAAATTCTAATTCGTTGGGAAGACTGTAACGGCCCGAAAATTTGACTTGTGTCATATGTCAAGTCAAGGTCGTATGTGAGACCCACTCGTCGAAATACGTATATCTGAATTCAATTGGAGATGATAATGCTAACTATGCGAGGAATTCGGTGAGCCGAAACATGAACGAGGACGCGCCTCGAGTCGCGTGCCGACGTGGGATCGAGATAGTGTAAAATGTACATTGGATGTCTTATTATGCGTGTAGCGCAATTTTTGAGATTTTGAAATGAAGCGGGTTGGTGCCTCGAGATGCGCGCTGCTCGGTTGTTGAGTTGTCTAGAGATTTGTGTTGCACGAATCTCGAGGACGTTTTTGATTTGAAATGTAAGGAGAAAAGAAATAATATATATATATATATGGATATATATATATATATATATATTATTTATATATAATGGGATAAGATAAGGATAAGAATGAGAAAAAAAAAAACGATCAGAGAGATCTCGAGGCTGACCCGACCTGGTCCAAGCGGACCCGGGTCGGTTTGACCCAGCCCGACCTACTTGGTTCTGGGTCGGCCCGGCCCAAACCCGGCCCACTCGGGTCTGGGTCGGTCTGACCCGACCTTACCCGCAGTGGGTCTTCTTCCCTCTCGGTTCTTTTTTTTTTTTTTTTTTTTTTGAGGAGTTGGGGTTGGCTCCCAACTCCAACCTTAATGGGTTTTGATGGCAAGGAAGATCCCCTTGCCATCTCTCCCGCTCCTCTCGGTCGGCCATGGAGGCGGATCCTCCATGGCCACGACCACCACCACCAACAACAACGGACTGTAACAACTACAACAAATCAACAATGGAAACCAACTCACCTTCCACC
Organism: Stephania yunnanensis; assembly: GCA_039657365.1. Lineage (NCBI taxonomy): Eukaryota > Viridiplantae > Streptophyta > Magnoliopsida > Ranunculales > Menispermaceae > Stephania > Stephania yunnanensis. Next base: position 52,768,448 of record CM077589.1, on the reverse strand, counting down.
TCCTCGAGCTTAGTCTCTTTCTCCCAGTCGTTCTCCTCTTTCTCCTTCCCTTCTCCTTCTTCTTCTCACGATCTCTCTCGATCGTTTTTTTTTTCTCATTCTTATCCTTATCTTATCCCATCCTTATCTTGTCCCGTTATATATAAATAATATATATATCCATATATATATATTATTTCTTTTCTCCTTACATTTCAAATCAAAGTGTCATCGAGATTTGTGCAACACAAATCTCGAGACAACTCAACAACCAAGCAGCGCGCATCTCGAGGCACCAACCTGCTTCATTTCAAAATCTCAAAAATTGCGCTACACGCATAACGAGACATCCAATATACATTTTACACTATCTCGATCCCGCGTCGGCACGCGACTCGAGGCGCGTCCTCGTTCATGTTTCGGCTCACTGAATTCCTCGCATAGTTAGCATTATCATCTCCAATTGAATTCAGATATACGTATTTTGACGAGTGGGTCCCACATACGACCTTGACTTGATACATGGCACAAGTCAAATTTTCGGGCCGTTACAAGGTGATCCCATATGAGCTTTGGAATAAGCGAAAACCAAAACTTAATCATTTAGGACTTTGGGGTTGTAAAGCAGTAGTAAAAGTACTTGAACCTAAAAAGAGAAAATTAGGTGAAAGGGGAGTGGATGTCATATTTATTGGATATGTACAACATAGTAAAACATATAGGTTCAGGGTAATTGAACATAATAACTCGATTTCAGTGAACACTATAATTGAATCAAATGACACAATTTTTTATGAGACCAGATTTAAATCTATTCTAAAAGTATTCCTAAAGAAAACCAAAAAGGGAAAGAAGTCATAAAAATTGAAAATGACAAAGAAGTAGTAGAAGTTCCTGAACTTTGAAGGAGCAACATGCTCAGAAAATTAAGTCATTTGGTTCTGATTTCTATACATTCCTAGTTGAAGGAAGTAGAGAAACAATAACTAGACGAATCTCGTATTGTTTTAATACGAAGGCTGATCCTCAAACAATAGAGGAAACGATGAAAGAAAGAGATGCAACTTTCTGGAAAGAGGCATTGCAAGATGAGATTGATTCAATAATGAGAAATAACACTTGAGTGCTAGTTGATCTACCTTTCGGGTGTAAACCCATTAAATGCGAATTTCTCTTCAAAAGAAAAAGAAGAGTCGATGGATCCATTGAAAAGCACAAAATAAGACTGGTTGCTAAGGGACTCACCCAAAAGCATGAATAATGCATTAGTCTATACTCAAGGGAATTCAACTACTAAAAACAGGTTGGTATTATATAATTAGGTCCTCTAATAATCCAAATTCTCAGTTGGTTTTCTATGTAGAAGAATGAAATGTTAAGGTTCAAATACCGACAATAGATCTAATACCATTTGTCTTGGTCACTCTTTTTTCTCTTTTCTTTCTTCAAAGGTTCATCCTATTAGGGTCGAAGAGGAGATTGACTTCTGCACCAGTGTTGACATTACCAGAGCCGGGCAAAAGCTTGTCAGTGTATACGGATGCATCGGGCATTGGACTTGGATGCGTTTTGATGCAGGAGGATAGACCAGTAACTTACTTGTCCCAACGATTGAGACCCCATGAGGTTAACTATCCAGTGCATGACATGGAGCTTGCAGTAGTCATTTTTGCACCGAAGGCCTGGAGGCATTATCTCTACGGAGAGCGGTTCGTACTCTACACCGATCATCAGAGTCTGAGATAGATTTTCACTCAAAGAGATCTGAACATGCATCAGAGGAGATGACTTGAGTTACTGAAGGACTACGACTTCACTATTGAGTATCACACAGGGAAAGCGAACGTCGTAGCTGATGCATTGAGCATGAGCGGTATTGACAGTCAGACGGCAGTGCGACATATGACACACGAGCACGGCTTATTACAGGCGGCGTCAGTTACGTGCATGACCGATGTTTTTACTACGACCGAGCCACACATTTATTGACATATGAGAGTTTCAACTATATCTATTGTGCGAGTTACTGAGTGTCAGAGGACTGATGGGCTCTATGAGCAGTTCAGTGGTATGGCTTGGGATCCGGAGTGTACAGATTGGGAAGAGTCGACAGATCAATGTTTGAGACACCGGGGGAGGTTATGGATACCTGCAGTTCCGGAGATACGGGACGGAACAGGTCTCGCTACACGGTTCATCCTGGTCGAACCAATATGTATCATGATTTGAGACGATTGTTCTGGTGGCCAGGGATGAAAGCTAACGTTGGCGAGTATGTCAGAAGTTGTCATATATGCCAACAAGTTAAGGCTGAGCACAAGAGATCAGACGGTTTACTAAGCCACTACCAGTCCTACAGTGGAAATGGGAGTACGTCACTATGGATTTTATCAGTGGGTTACAACAGACTACGAGGAGCCACGATGCGGTTTGGGTTGTGATTGATAGACTAACAAAATTAACGCATTTTATTCCCATTTCTATGAGATATTCGTTCGCGCAGCTGAGCATTATCTTCGAGAGGGAGATCGTTAGATTACATGAGGTGTCAGTCTTTATTGTATCTTACCGAGATCCTAGGTTGACTTCGAGATTCTGGAAGACGATGCATGAACAGTTTGACACCAAGTTGCAATTTAGTACAGCGTACCATCTTCAAACAGACGGACAGTTTGAGAGACTGATACAGATTTTGAAGGATATGCTCGGGGCTTATATTTTGAAGTTTGGAGGTTCGTGGGAGGATTATTTTATCGCTATGTGAGTTTTCTTACAATAACAACTATCACACGAGTATCAAGATGCCTCCGTTTGAGGCGCTGTAAGGCAGACCCTACAGATCACTTGCGTGTTGAGCAGTGCCTGTCTGCCTGAGGATACAGCAGCGATTAGGCCAGAGATAGTTGTTGATCACACAGAGAAGAATAGGCAGATTCGACAGAGACTTCGAGCAGCACATGACAGACAGAAGAAATATGGGGATAAGTATCACGAGGATCTGAGCTATGAAGAGGGCGACATGGTTTATTTGAAGGTTTCCCCATGGAAGGGCCAGCAGAGATCAAAGGGAAATTGGCACCGAGATACATAGGACTGTTCAGAGTCGCAACACGAGTTAGTAGTGTGGCTTACAGATTGGACTTGCCAGCAGAGTTACCTGGGGTTCATCCTACGCTTCATATCTCAATGTTAAGACTGGCTAAGTCAGGACCAAGACCGATGGTTGACTTAAGACAAATCGAGGTTCGGCCTGATGTAACATATGAGGAACGACCGATAGCAATTGTGGATCGCGCGACTTGGACTCTTTGAAACATGGAGATCCCTAAGGTGTTGGTTCGTTGGCAGCATCATGGTACAGGGGGACTCACTAGGGAGCTCGAGTCTAATATGCGGGAGCGTTACCCTCAGCTATTTCATGGTACGAAACTTCAAGTTATTTAAAATTTCGAAACGAAATTTCTTTTCTAGTTGGGAAGAGTTGTAACGGTCCAAATTTTAATTACGTCATTATTATTGATTATTTTCAGACTTGGACGACAGCTCAGATCCGCGTGGATGCCGCAGATAGGTTAGGGCACGCCTGACTGGGTAAATAGTGATTTTGTGTGATTGTTTGCCTATTTGTGATGTTGTATATCAAGTTATTTACCTAGCATCGCATGTATGTATTTATATCATTGAATCGAGCGAGATAGTGTAACGGGTGTTCGCCTTGAGAAACGTATCGAGACGAGAACTGAGGAGCGAACTGTGGGTACACTTGGTCGGGGAAACTAAAACACACAAATTAAATAAAAAAAGAAGATTGGTCAAGTAACTATTATGTAATAAATATTGGGTGGCTAGTGACGCGGCATTACGCGTATATCGCGATTCAGACGCGAAACTCGGGTGTCGAAACTCCGAAAACACAGCTAGTGTCCCAGTTGTGTCACACTTTAGAGTTAAGGACACAAAATCAACAAACTTACCCTTATCTATACTCCACCACACATCATCATCATTTTTCTCTCACACCCACACACACACCTGTCGTGCACACAGTTCGGGAGGAAGAAGAAGGAACGCAGAGGGGGGGAGAAGAAGAAGCCATGAAGGAGAGAAGAGAAGGCGAGACGTCACGATCGAGGTGAGTCCTCGTTGTTTGTTGTGATTTCAGTGGGGGTGGCTGCGAGTGAGGTTCGGCCATAGAGGCCAAACCGGGCCAAGGTGGAGATGGCAGGGGTGTCTCCCTCTGCCATCAAGTCCACTGGGGTTGGAGTGGACAGCAACCCAAACCCAACCCACAGAGGAAATTTTTTTTTTTTCATTCTCGATCGAACCAGAGAACTGGTTCGATCAGGAGGGAAGATCATGGGTCGGGCCTTGACCTGTTCTGGATCAGTGCTGGGGTCGGGTCCGACCAATTTGGGTCGAGTTGACCCAAACCCAAACCAAATAAAAAAAGGGAAGAAAAATTGGAAAGAATTCTGGAAAATTATATTTCAATAAAATTAATATAAATTGATAAATTTCTATGATAAATAAAATATTTGGAAATTCCAGACGCGACTTTTACGGGGTTTTTGCCTCGAAAAATGCAAAATGAGCAATTTGGCATAAAATTTTAGAAATTGGTCTTAAATTGTCATACTTAATCAAAATTATAAATAAATGGTCATAGGTGGACACGGGTGATCAATTGGCAACCAAGGACCCAGTGGGCTTGGATTCGGAGATTGATTACGGGGCGTGAGAGTGCTTTTTGAGGTACGTAAGATTCCATCTGAAAGTCACTGATGATGTACTTTTCCATCATTGATTTCCTATTTCTTGTTATTGTACTCTATATATTGATACATTTGGGTTGGTGGTCGAGTTACTCCCACCTGATATTCGTAGTGTACTTATGGCGCACTAGGTTGTAGCACGTGCGATCATGTACTCGGTGAATTGCAACCCAATTTGTATTAAGGGTGCACGTGTCGAGCAAGCACCACGAGGAACCAGGTGAAAGGAAGTGGGGGCACCCACCGAAAGGATTACGGGGGTCCGAAGTACAGTTTAGTCTAACCAGAACGAATACACACTTTGTTTCTCTCGTGTTATTTATTCATGTGATGATTTTAGCATAGTTATCTGTTTAGTTTCCGCATGATTATTTGACATGTTTATTGGTATCTATTTATTTTCTTATAAATACTCGGTGTACTTCGTTTGGAATTTTACTAACTATACTCTCCATATGGTTTTTGTGATGGTCGAGTGCAGATTCTAGTGCTAGTAGGGGCAAGGGGATTCTTGGCGACTTCATCTTATTGTCTGCTGTCAATGACCAAAATCTCATTGAAAATGGGATTGGAAGTGTTTAACAAAAACTTAGTCTCTGTTCATTCCGAGTGTTTAACAAAAACTTAGTCAGTGTTCATTACCCAATTTTACCCTAACGGGTCAAATAGGGATAAGACGCCAGCACTTAAATGTCATAACTAGTGCCTTTTTTTGAAAATTAATCAATCACGTTATTTAGTTGTTTATTGGACTTAACTGATTAATGAAATGAGAACAACATGCATATCAAGAAATTGTGATGTAGCAAAGGACGTTAGTGGCGTGTGGGACCCAGCGACCTCAGGATTGGAGGCCGCCACATGTATTGATATTTTCAAATGATATTTATACACATAATATACGTATGTCTATTGCTGACATATGCATATAGTTAATGTAGTTTGGTAATTTGTAAAATAAGGTGTTGCAATTTTTCATTTGATTCTAAATATGTGAAATGTAAATATAATTGCAAACGATTCAAACAAAACATATAATTAATATAGTTTGGTAATGAAAATATTTTATTTATTTAACTAATTAAGTTAAAATTATAAATCACATTAGAGTTTGCTTGTTATGTGTATCGATCACTAGTGTTTTGGATGGACATCATGAAATATTAATATATATACCTATGTATAATATATCATATGGTATGCATGTATACATATATAAAATCGATATATGGCGGGATCCCCTTGGATCTCCTCCAATGGGGATACCCACGGGGATCCCCGCAAGGATGAAAGTTTTACGCTAACTATCAAGATATTGCAAGTTCTCAACCCTCCCATATTTTTTGGGTATGGATAAAATGAGCTTGGGACCCTCCTCTTTTATCTAGACTTAGGACCGGCTATGTAGCGTACAATGTTCTAGATAGGTAGAGTTATGTAACAAACATAGGTAAGTAACAAAAACTTGGTCGGAAAACAATGTAGTTGGAATTAACCATTCAGTTTTTTTGTGAAGGCCAGTGCCATGATTTTTAAACAAATTCTTCAGTATTTAGTCTATTGACCAAAATCTCATTGAAAATGGGATTGGAAGTGTTTAACAAAAACTTAGTCAGTGTTCATGACCTCATTTTACCCTAACGGGTCAAATAGGGATAAGACGCCGGCACTTAAATGTCATAACTAGTGCCTTTTTTAAAAAATTAATCAATCACGTTATTTAGTTGTTTATTGGACTTAACCTTGAAATATGTTATGCAATTTGATTTGATTTTGTTGAGGGGATTGAATGAGTTCCAATTAATTCAATAATTTTTTGGGTGGTTGGCGTTGTCTCTAGGTTGGTTTGGACTATCATTTGGAATTTTTTGCTGACGTGGTCGAATTTATCTATTAATTGGGTGTGCATTAGATGTGGGGAAGGTTCATATATTCATAAAGGTTTTATCATTAAAAGCTTGCGTCACAAGGCCAATTAATAAAATAAGACCAGGTATGTAAATGTGAATATGGGACTTGAGTTTTGGTGTTTTTCTAAAAATAAGGTAGATTTACATTTTAATTCACAAAATAGGGAGGTTTTTTTTTTATTAACCGAAATAAGCAATAACGCCTTTTCAAAAGGCGTTATTGTGTTTGGTTGGTTTGGGTGGTGCTGACGTGGCGCTGACGTGGCGCAGTTTGTATTGATAGCGCCTTTTCAAAAGGCGCTATCAATACAAACTGCGCCACGTCAGCGCCACCACACAAATAATAATTACAATAATTAAAATTATGAAAAAATTACAGAAAATTGATAAAAATATATACAAATTCTGAAAAATTCTTGAAAAATATGAAAAATAGGGAAAACTAGAAAAAAATGAGTTCGAGGCTTTTTGGGCGTTTGGCACCCCGGTATAATTCGAAAAAAGTGCTAAAAATTTATTTATATAAAATAATAATTAAAATAATAGGAAAAAAAATAATAATTACAGAAAATAGATAAAGATTTTGAAAAAATTCTGAAAAATTCTCGAAAAATATGAAAAATAGGGAAAGCTAGAAAAAATGAGTTCGAGGCTTTCCGGGCGTTTGGCACCCCGCCTCGATTTGCACACCCAACACCCGACAATCGACACCCGACACCTGATGTCCATTTATACCAATAAAAATTTTAGGGTCACATTACATGCAATTATAGTATGTGATTATAGATTTGTCATTTTTATTTTCATAAAAATTAAGTTTTTAGCACCCTTTTTCGAATTATACTAGGGGGTCAAACGCCCGAAAAGCCTCGAACTCATTTTTTTCTAGTTTCCCTATTTTTTAAATTTTTAGAGAATTTTTCAGAATTTTTATCTATTTTTATCTATTTTATGTAATTATTATTTTTCTCTATTATTTTAATTATTATTTTATATAAATAAATTTTTAGCACCCTTTTTCGAATTATACTGGGGTGTCAAACGTCCGAAAAGCCTCGAACTCATTTTTTTCTAGCTTTCCCTATTTTTCATATTTTTCGAGAATTTTTCAGAATTTTTTTTATAATTTTTATTTATTTTTATCAATTTTCTGTAATTTTTCTATAATTTTAATTATTTTAATTATTATTTGTGTGGTGGCGCTGACGTGGACATGACACGTAGATAGCGCCTTTTGAAAAGGCGCTATCCTTGTGTCCACATCAGCAAAAAAGTTGCAAATGGCGCCACGTGGCGCCACGTCAGCAATAACGCCTTTTGAGAAGGCGTTATTGCTTAGTGTAGGGAAAAAAAAAAAACAGGCCCTCATTTTGAGAAAAAAAAGTAAAATCTATTGTACTTTTGGAAAAAAATCCTTGAGTTTTGGTAGTGCATGATTCGTTAGGTGCATGCATGAGTGATAATAATCCAAAATGCTACGGTTTGGATGCAACCATGACAAGTAATGGTTGCCGATGCCAAGGAACAAACCATACAGTCTGCTTCTCTCGGTTCTTTCAATTATACTGAATGAAATCTAAGTAACCAGACAATTAGCGGACATGCTCTCCTTAATCCAGTAAAATGCCCAAATTTTCAGTAGTAGAATCAAGTTAATATGATGAAGAAAGCCCAAAAAGTTGTAAGAAGATTGATTGGAAAGAAAGGCAAAGTGGCAAAAACGTATTAGTTGGATCACGCCGAACCTTCCATTTTTTATTTTTATTTTTATTTTTTTTCTTGTAAATTCATTGCATCAACTTATCTCAGCTGAGTTTTAATAGCAGTAATTAATTTTCACGTGTCTATCTTTATATATGCTTGCACGTAAGCTTAAAAATTCTTGCATGCATGTAAGCTTAAAAATTATACAAAACCCATTGGGTATAACAATTCAAGACAATGGTCGGCATGTAATTAAGAAACGGAGAAATTAGAGAAGTATTATATCACGCATTTCTTTGTTTTTGATTTTGTGAAATTATATAGAGACGCGCATGCCTATATATGGTAAGATTTTGAGTAAATCACTTTAGTAGCTGAGATGGTTAAGTAAGCGTGCGTAATATTTGCTTCGCATTTGTAGTTACTTTGATTCTGTTGTGTTCCTGCAATGTTGCATGGTTGGTTCTTCCTCTGTTTCTGATATGTTATTACCATTTAGTAGCTAGCTTACAGTCAATATGATTGTATTTAATGGCATGGATAATGCATTATATAATTAGTCTATGCAATATCGTGAAAAGTCAGCTAACATGTTGGTATTAATATAATAAACCAATTAAATATCGTGTTTGGCTCCTATATATATAGAAACGAAATGTTAAGGCTCCATATAGAAAATCAATCAATCAATCAATGACAATGGATCTAATACCATTGTCTGTTGTAGCCATTCTTTTCTCTCTTTACTTTCTTCAAAGGCTCATTCGATCACGGTTGAAGCAATCCAATTTACCACCTTCTCCTCCTACACTTCCATTGATTGGAAATATTCACCAATTAGGGGGACTTCTTCATCGCTCCTTCAGAGATCTATCTCAAAAGTATGGCCCAATCATACTCGTCCATTTTGGCCCAGTTCCTATTGTCGTGGTCTCATCTCCAGCCATAGCCGAGCAGATCATGAAGACACATGATTTAGTGTTTGCAAATAGACCCATGATGACTTCTTCAAAGATTATTCTGTATGAATGCGTTGATGTGGGCCTTGCGCCCTACGGTGAGAAATGGAAACAACTGCGAAAGATTTGCATTAATGAGCTCTTGAGCGTAAAGAAAGTGAAGACTTTGAAGCGTGTGAGGGAGGAAGAGGTGGCATGCATGGTGGAGAGCATACATGTTTCGTCTTCACTAGGAATCTGATGAAGTCCAAGAATTAGATTGCACATTCTTGATAGGATAATGAATCTTGATAGGATAATGATGAATTCCAAGAATTAGTTGCTAATTCTTGAAAAAAATAGGAAAAGATATGACTCGCAACGATCCGGGGGTATGGGTTTATTGGAAACGACGTGGAGATCACAACTCACAGCTACGCTGTGACTACGACGTTTTTCGGCGAAATTCCATCGTTTCGCCCTCCGAAACTGCAATTTTGCTATTTTAGGAAACTTTTGTTTCGCTTATAACTCTCATTAGGAATTTCCGTTTTTATTGCCGTTTGCGGCGTTTGTTTCTATTTTTCGTCTAGTTTTCAGTTTAGGGCTTTTTGGACTTTTTACTATTTTTGGCAAATTTTAGGGTTTCGCTATTTAAGCGATCTTTTGGGTGTAATTCGTAGTTTTGGCTTAAATAAAAGAATTTTTGAACTTTGGCTTAAGTTCTGACCTAGATTGAGTTGTTCGTGGATTCGTTCAACTGGTTTAGAAGATCTCCGCTGCGTCAGTTGGTATCAGAGCCTGCTTCAGCGTGATTGGAGAAATCATGCCGCCGAAGAGGAACCAGCAGCGTATCGAGGAGGTGTATGATCGTAACAATCTGAATCGACAAATTGGCCCATTAATTGACCAACATATGGTCGCGGTGGTAGAACAATTAACTGCCAAAATCGATCAGTTGTTGGATCGGCATATGGATCGTATCCTTCCCTTCGAGAGGACGGATTCTGTAGGTTCTGCGAGGAGACGGAGGGATTCCCATCACGGATCGAGAGAGTTCGTGCGTTGGGGTTCGGAGGACTTGCGCAGACCTTCAGGTCATAGTAAGCAGGGCGGTTACCAGTTATCTTCGGAGGAGTCCAGTCGGGGGTTTGCGCCGTCTCGTGCCGGGAAGAGGAGCGCAGAAGAGGAGAGCGATTTTCGGCCCTCGGCGTTACGGGGAGGCGACGGGAAGTATTATGCCCGTGGCGGGCGTGCAACCAAAGGGTCTTTCAGCCAGAGAGACTGGAGAGGAGGGCACGGTTCGGAGCAAGGACGCCAACATGATGTGACTGTTCAGACGCCAGTTCACGAGTTCGATGATTCGGGTTCGAAGGCGACGTCGAGGAAGAGATTGGTGAAGAAGAGTGGGGACAGAGAGAGGACGCCTGATTTTGGGATTGAAGATGAAGAATCAGCGTTCATGAGATATGAGTTTGCGAGCGAGCCGCCATCGTCGCTGAAGCGGAAGGGGTCGATGAAAGATGGGTTTAGAAAGAAAGAGAAGAAATTGAAGGGGGATAAGAAGTTTGATAAGGGAGAGAAGATGAGCTCGAAGGGTGGGAGCTTGTCGGCGATTTATCCTGGCCGCAATCGCGAGATGAAGGAGCTATGGGATACGGTTCGGGCGGATTCGAGGATGACCAAGAAGGTGTTAGGACTATGGATGACGATAACTTCATAGATGATACCTTTTGGAGTGGATCCGGTGACCGTACGGTAGTGACAACGAAGGCTTTATTGGGGATGCGCCACGGCTTGAGAAGGGCCACGGAACTAGAGAGTCTCTTGATATTTTGATTGGCAAAGCGATCTCTTACAATCCATGAAATTTGAGGTTCTTTGGTGAGGGTGCCAAAGAGAAGTGGCTCACAGTGAGGTTGACCTTTGTTAGAGTGATCCTTGAGCAAGCGTATGCTGCCATTACAAATTCAAAGGAGATTTTGCTTGCTGCAATTCAAACCGAGTCAAGGCATGGTAACAAGAAGGAATCCGATATACTGATGGCAAGGCAGAAGACTTTGTTCGTGGGCTGCACGAGATTCACCAATTTCTCAAAGTTAACTTGCAGAAGGTTGCTGACAAGTACAAGGATTCAGTCAGGTGTGAAAATTAATGTCAAGCATCTTGTTCCCTATTATGGGGATACGTCTGATGATGACAATTCGAGGGCGAATTGTGTCCACCCTGGGGAGAATGATGAAGTCCAAGAATTAGATTGCACATTCTTGATAGGATAATGAATCTTGATAGGATAATGATGAATTCCAAGAATTAGTTGCTAATTCTTGAAAAAAATAGGAAAAGATATGACTCGCAACGATCCGGGGGTATGGGTTTATTGGAAACGACGTGGAGATCACAACTCACAGCTACGCTGTGACTACGACGTTTTTCGGCGAAATTCCATCGTTTCGCCCTCCGAAACGGCAATTTTGCTATTTTAGGAAACTTTTGTTTCGCTTATAACTCTCATTAGGAATTTCCGTTTTTATTGCCGTTTGCGGCGTTTGTTTCTATTTTTCGTCTAGTTTTCAGTTTAGGGCTTTTTGGACTTTTTACTATTTTTGGCAATTTTAGGGTTTCGCTATTTAAGCGATCTATTTGGTGTAATTCGTAGTTTTTTTTGAAATAAAAGAATTTTTGAACTTTGGCTTAAGTTCTGACCTAGATTGAGTTGTTCGTGGATTCGTTCAACTGATTTAGAAGATCTCCGCTGCGTCAGAATCCCGATTGATGTAGCCGATATGTTGCACGATCTCTCCAATGACATACTATGCAGATGTGTCCTTGGCAGGAAGTACAGTGGAAACGATGGAGACAAGAGATCTGCTGATATTGCAAAGAGGCTAACAACAAAATCATTACCTATGAGTTTTTCAGATTTATTTTCATCATTAGGATGGCTGGATACTCTCACCGGTGTCATTGGAAGGCTCAAGAAAACTGCACGTGAATTTGATCTATTCTTGGATCAAATCATTGAAGAGCGTCTCTCTCAAAGAACAAGACATGATACCACAGATGATGAAAAGGATTTCGTGGATCGTCTACTCCGAATTCATCAAGAGGAAGATGGCAACCTGACGCGAGACAACGTTAAAGCACTGATATTGGTTAGTGCATATATATGTCTCCAACTTAATTATAGCTTCTTTCTAATTAAATAGCAACTTTCTTATTGAGAAGTCTCCTATATCTTATCTCTTCAAAAAAATAAAAAAAAATAAAAAGCTTCTTTCTCAATTAATGATGATAAGGAAATTAAAGGATTTTAATTTTATATGTATATGCATATGCATGCATTAATAAGACACACACACATATATATATATATATATATATATATATGTATTTATGCCTATGATTTAACTTATTGATTACAGGACATGTTTTTCGCCGGAGTTGACACATCTGCCATCGCTGCAGAATGGGCAATGTCAGAATTAATCAAGAATCCAAAGGTTATGGAGAAAGCACAAGAAGAGGTGAGAAGAGTGGTAAGAGAGAAAGGCAAGCACGAGGTGGATGAGGAGGACATTCAAGAGATGGACTACTTGAAGTGTGTTATCAAAGAGGCTTTGAGATTACACCCACCTAGCCCAACACTGCTTCCAAGAGAGACTTCTCAAAGTTCTAACATAAGTGGATACCACATTCCCCCTAAAACTAAAGTTATGATCAACGCTTGGGCAATTCATAGGGATCCAGATCTTTGGAGCCGTGCGGAGGAGTTCGTTCCCGACAGATTTATGACCGAAAATTTTGATTTCAATGGCCAGGATTTGAAGTTCCTTCCATTCGGCGCAGGCAGAAGGATTTGTCCTGGAATTCCATTTGGCTTGGCAGTTGTGGAGTTGAACCTTGCCAATCTCTTGTACTGGTTTGATTGGGAATTGCCTGGTGGTGCTGATAAGGAGGGACTAGACATGTTGATGAAGTCCAAGAATTAGCTTGCAAATTCTTGATAGGATAATGATGAAGTCCAAGAATTAGTTGCAAATTCTTGGAAAAATAGGAAAATATATGACTCGCAACGATCCGTGGGTATAGGTTTATTGGAAACGACGTGGAGATCACAACTCACAGACTTTTTTTGTGACTACGACGTTTTTCGGCCAAATTCCATCGTTTCGCCTTCCGAAACGGCAATTTTGCTATTTTAGGAAACTTTTGTTTCGCTTATAACTTTCATTAGGAATTTCCGTTTTTATTGCCGTTTGCGGCGTTTGTTTCTAATTTTCGTCTAGTTTTCAGTTTAGGGCTTTTTAGACTTTTTACTATTTTTGGCAATTTTAGGGTTTCGCTATTTAAGCGATCTATTTGGTGTAATTCGTAGTTTTTGGCTGAAATAAAAGAATTTTTGAACTTTGGCTTAAGTTCTGACCTAGATCGAGTTGTTCGTGGATTCGTTCAACTGGTTTAGAAGATCTCGCATTGCGTCGGTTGGTATCGAGCTGCTCTTCCAGCGTGATTGGAGAAATCATGCCGCCGAAGAGGAACCAGAAGCGTATCGAGGAGGTGTATGACCGTGATAATCTGAATCGACAAATTGGTCAAATAATTGACCAACGCATGGGCGCGGTGGTAGAACAATTAACTGCCAGAATCGATCAGTTGTTAGGTCGGAATATGGATCGTATCCGTAATCATCGAAGGAATCTGTTGGTGATGAACCAGAAAGAGATTCTTCTACCGAAGGGGAGGATGAGTATGTTGAGGCACCGAGGAGGCGCTACAGCCGCGTGCGATTGAGGATGATCGCAGCGGTGGGAGTCAGGTTGAAGACGGATATCCTGAATTTCATGGCACCCTTCAACCGGAAGAATTCTTGGATGGGTGGTCGGCGTCGTTGAAGAAGTCCTAGAATTCAAAGGTGTGCCCGAAGACAAGCGTGTGCAACCGGTTGCGACAGTATTCCGCAATAGGGCCATGGCTTGGTGGCAACAACTGAAGTTGATGCGAAATAGGAATGGAAAGGCGAAGATCACCTCATGGGAAAAGATGAAAAAGCACTTACGGGCTGAGTTCTTGCCTTACAATTTCCAACGCCTTATGTATCAGAGGTTGCAGAATCTGAGACAAGGGGCAAAGTCAGTAGATAATTACACTACTGAGTTTTATCAGTTAGTCGCTAGAAACGAACTGCAGGAGACTAACGACCAATTAGTGGCGCGATATATTGGTGGAGTGAGAGTACAGATCCAAGATGTCGTCAACATGTTTGATCCGGCTTCCTTATCTGCAGCGCACTGGCGAGCATTGTTGGTGGAGAAACAACAAAGCGTCGGGGTGTGAGTAATGTTTCCAGTAATGTTAGTGTTGGGACAAACCAATACCTGGAGGTAATATCGCTGCAATTAACCCTGCTAGTCGCACAAACAGACCTAGCACTAGTGAGATTAAATGCTTCGGTTGTGGCGAAGTTGGTCACAGGAAGTCAGAATGTAAAGGGAAGAAGGCTCTCTTTATTGAGAACGAAGAGGAAGACGACGAGGAAGACGCCAACATCACTGCAGAACCAGCGTTTGATACTTCTGACAACACAGAAGAGGAGGTCGTGACTGGAGATGTAGGTACTGCCTTAGTTGTAAGGCGTTCTTGTATGACTCCTAGAGCTGTCGCTGATGATGAGTGGCTGCGGAATAACATCTTTCGGTCAAGTGTACCATCTTAGGCAAGGTGTGCGGTGTTCATGATTGATGCAGTGGGGCGATTGCGAGAATATCGTCTCGATTGAAGCGGTTCGAAGTTGGGCCTTGCAATCGAACAACACCCTGGCTCTACAAGCTAGCTTGGCTGAAGAAGGGTGGTGAGGTGAAGGTGTCGAAGCGCGCCTTGGTGACTTTTTCTATTGGTGCTAACTACAAGGATTCAGTCTGGTGTGATGTTGTGGCTATGGATGCTTGTCACTTGTTACTGGGACGTCCTTGGCAGTTTGATAGGGGAGTCGTGCATGATGGCAGAACCAATAAATACACCCTTATGTTCAAGGGAGTGAAGATTGTGCTAGTACCCGCCAAGGACCCGGAGGAAGTTAAGCCTACTAAAGAATCTAGCAGTTTGCTGTCTTTGGCAAGATTTGAAGATGAATTACAGGATTCTGAGGTCGTTTACATCTTGATGGGAAAGGTGGTAGATAGAGATATTGATGTTCCTGAAGCTGCATTTCCTATTGTGAAGGAGTTTTGTGATGTTTTCCCTGATGAGATGCCAGAAGGACTGCCACCATTGCGTGATATTCAACATCAGATTGACCTTGAACCTGGTGCGTCACTACATAATAGATCACATTACCGAATGAGTCTCAGTGAGCATGAGGAGTTGCGCAGACAGGTTGAAGACAAGTACAAACAATATGCAGATCGGAAGAAGCGTCACGTGGAGTTTGAAGTTGGTGACTTTATGTGGACAGTTCTCACTAAAGACCGGTTCTCTGTGGGTGATTACAACAAATTGTTAGTTCGGAAGATTGGTCCTGTGGAGGTTCTTGAGAAAATTAATCCTAATGCTTACAGATTGAAGTTGCCAAGTCACATTCGCACGACTGATGTATTTAATGTCAAGCATCTTGTTCCCTATTATGGGGATACGTCTGATGATGACAATTCGAGGGCGAATTATGTCCACCCTGGGGAGAATGATGAAGTCCAAGAATTAGCTTGCAAATTCTTGATAGGATAATGAATCTTGATAGGATAATGATGAAGTCCAAGAATTAGTTGCAAATTCTTGGAAAAATAGGAAAAGATATGACTCGCAACGATCCGGGGGTATAGGTTTATTGGAAACGACGTGGAGATCACAACTCACAGCTTTGCTGTGACTACGACGTTTTTCGGCCAAATTCCATCGTTTCGCCTTCCGAAACGGCAATTTTGCTATTTTAGGAAACTTTTGTTTCGCTTATAACTTTCATTAGGAATTTCCGTTTTTATTGCCGTTTGCGGCGTTTGTTTCTAATTTTCGTCTAGTTTTCAGTTTAGGGCTTTTTAGACTTTTTACTATTTTTGGCAATTTTAGGGTTTCGTTATTTAAGCGATCTATTTGGTGTAATTCGTAGTTTTTGGCTGAAATAAAAGAATTTTTGAACTTTGGCTTAAGTTCTGACCTAGATCGAGTTGTTCGTGGATTCGTTCAACTGGTTTAGAAGATCTCCGCTGCGTCACATGTCTGAAGCTTTCGGCATCGAACATTCAAGGAAATTTCCTCTCCAACTTGTTCCGATTCCTCACTTCAATCAAATCTAACGACTTTTCATCAATCTAAATCTTGTTGGTCCGCCCAACAGCGTGGTAAAAGTAGGTAGTTAGTAATTAATTTCTGCAGCTATTTTGTAATCCTGTCATGTGTTTGTTCTGTTACTGTATGTGTTATACTTATGCTTTTACTGTTGTACTCTGAGGACCACTACGTACCATTTTCTTTCAATAAACTCGTCTCTTCTTGCTTCTTACCTGCAATAAGAAAAAGAAAACAAAAAATCTGTCTGGACTCAAATATTTTTTTATTAATAATTTAATATATATATTTAAATAAAAGACCTAATTACTCTTTACCCCAAACACCAATAATGAATTTAAATTAAGGGTTTTTATATCTTTTTGGTTATTTGAGTTCAAACTTTTTGAATCCATTTAGCAATATCAAAAAAAAAAATTGCCTGCTTCAAGCTATGCATGCATGCATGGTCCGGAATATTATAAATGAAGTTTACAGCATTGTTGAGTTATGTCGTTTGCGATGATGACTACTATCAGATTTTCAAGTCTCTTCCTATATCTGGGCCACAGAATGGATTAGTTTTTTTTTTTCCTTTTTGCCCCTAATGTGATGAAAACGAAAAAAAAAAAAATGCATGATGACCTATAAAAACTAGGAATCTGACTTCCTACAACTGGGCCGACACCAAATTAATTTCACTAAGTATTTTAAATTTGGGTAATGCTAGATGGACTCAAAAAGTCCGGACTCAAACAATCAAAAAGACATAAATACTCCTAATTAAAATTCATTATTAGTGTTTGGGGTAGAGGGTAATTAGGTCTTTTACTTAGGTAGATGTCTTAAATTGTTAACAAAATTTTTTTTGAGTCCGGACTCAAAGAGTCCAAACAGATTTTTTGTTTAAATTTTTAAGTACTAATCTAATCCTATCAAGATTAAAATACAGTATAAGACAAACAATCAATTCAAGAAGTCCCGGTCCCCAACGTATTAATTCCAAGTTGCATTTAATAGTTTATCATCCTTTCATGTTTGAATAAGATGCATGAATTCAAAAAATTTATTTAGACTCTTTGAGTTCATATTCAAATGATTTTTACTAGTAACTTAAATTACTCAATTATATAAAAAAATATAATTACTCTTACCTCTAATTAACATTAATACTATTTAAAATAGTATATAAATATTTATTGTTATTTAAGTCTGGACTATTTGAATCCACCTAGCACTAACCTATTTCAAACACATCCTCGAATAGATCTCGTGACTAAATTTATTGATATATTATTTTGAATAGCAAATTGGAGGGATCTTTACTAAGTAGTGTGGGACCACATTGTTGACAGCTGATTTAAATTACTAAATGACAACTGCATTTTATTATTATTTTTTTTAAGATAAATGGAGGCATACTATTTTTTATTGATATAATTATTTTAAAATATATCACAATATATGTCATTTGATAGTTTTAATACACATTAATTACTTAATTAACTTTATATTTTTTATAAAAAAATTATTAATTACATATTAATAATTAGTGTATGTAGAAATGGTGAGGTTACAAGAGATAAAGAGTCATTTAATTTTTTCGTTGTCACTTTCTCCTCATTTAAAATAATTAAATAATTTTCTTAATAACTATGAACAATCTTAAAAAGAAACTTAAATATCAGCGGAGGAAGCACAAAATAATGTAGGCCGTACAACTTCGGACAACAAAGAGCCGATAAGCTCTTCTTTCCAATTCCGGAGAATTTTGCCCCCACCAATGTTTTCCAAAAACCAAATACTATGAAACAGCTAAAAAGAGAAGAAAAACCAGCAAAACTCCTACAAGGTCCCAAGCCATCAGGGCCGATGCTAGAGCAGGGCCAAGTGGGCGATTTCCTTAATTTATTAATACATAGGAGTATTTATGTATTTTGGCTCAACAACATATTAATGACGCAAAGGGAAATACATTCTAATCAAAACGGACATGACGTCAAATGATGATTTGTCGGGAGGATAAATCATAACATTTATAGCCACGGTGATTAGGTGGAAAACCCAAAAAAACACAAGGAGTTGACCGAGCTTGTAATTTATTGATTTTGGTGGAAGGAATAAGAGGATAACAGAGACATCCAAAGACCCGAAGGAGAGAATATGTAGGAACCCGTCGATATAGTATTTGAAGGGGAGAAATATTACCCAAAAGCTTGCTCGGAAGAATATTAAGGAGGTATGTTGCCATTTGTAATGCATGCGTGATGCCAAAATAAAGGAGGAAGTGATGCATGAGAAAGTAGAGTACGAGTGATATTATTGATAGACCGAATTTTCCGTTCGGCC
Source organism: Stephania yunnanensis (assembly GCA_039657365.1). Classification (NCBI taxonomy): domain Eukaryota; kingdom Viridiplantae; phylum Streptophyta; class Magnoliopsida; order Ranunculales; family Menispermaceae; genus Stephania; species Stephania yunnanensis. Next base: position 52,749,536 of record CM077589.1, on the reverse strand, counting down.
TTCCCATTTTGAGAAGAGGTGTGAGGACAAGAGAGACGAAAAGACATTCCATTCGTCTTACATAAATTCAAAAATGGTCCATTATCAAATTCCCCCCCATTATCACATTGCATAGTTTTAATATTACGTTCAAATTGGGTAAAAATATGAGCTTGAAAAATAAAAAATTTGTCATAAACCTCCGACTTTTGACCAAAGGAAAAGTCCATAAATAATTCGAAAAATCATCCAATAATAGCACGTAATATCTATGCCCCGCAGAACTCAGAATAGGAGAGGTCCAAATATCACTATGAATTATATCAAAAGGTAAAGACGGACTGGAACGAGAAGACATAAAAGACAACTTAATATGTTTTCTGAACACACGAGAACGGCAAATACTAGAAGTAGAGTTTCGAGTACAATCAATGCTTTTATTGGCCCGAAGAGCATCGAAAATAGAAGCACCCGGATGACCCAAACGATCATGCCAAAGTGAGGAAGAGATGGCTGCAAAGGTGGATGGAGTAGTTTGATTGTAAATAGAGTTGAGAGGATAAAGATCACCCTGGCTATCACACCTCAGGATAGGCGTCCCCGTCTGAAAATCCTTTACAGAAAACCCAAAAGGATCAAATTCAACAGATACAGAATTATCAGTAGTGAATTTTCGAACAGAAATAAGATTTTTGATTATTTTGGGAACATGAAGGACATTATTCAAGGACAATGGAGGATTAGGGGTGGGCAAACATGTATGACCATAACCACGAATAGGAATTGAATGACCATTTCCGACAATAATACCAGTATGATGATTGCTCAAATTAAAATAAGACGAGAGATTTCCGTTCGAGGAGGTCATATGTGATGTCGCACTGGTGTCCATATACCAAGATGAATCGGGTGGATTTATAGCCATGGTGTGCATAGCGGATGCAATGTCCGTAGGAGCATAAGAGCCAGACTGCTCATTGAAAGATGGAGCCATAGAAGCCTGGTAGGCTTCCTGGTGGGGGTGAGGGCCTAATACCCCAGGCCCACGGTTTGGAGCAGGTGGGCGAGCCCAACCTTGAGTAGGCATGGGGCAAGGAGGAGCAGCCCATTGAGGCCAACCCCAATGAGGAGACAGAGACCACCCCCAATTCGAAGCCTGCTGCTGATGGCGTTGCAAGCCGCCCTTGCCGAACCGACGACCAGAGCCACCCTTGTTGTGCTTGCCTCCACCATTGCCGCGGCCACCGAAATTTTTCCGGTCCGGATTGTTCTGCTTCCGGCGAGAATGTTGCTGCCCCTTCCTTTGTCCCGTATGAGAATGAATAAAGGAAGAATCCTCGTCCTCATTTGATGCAGTTACCATGGCGGAGTCAGAAGCCGTAGTTGCCTCATTGGCTAACCCGGACTCTTAAAGAGTCAGCATTGAACGGGCTTGATAAAATGGAGGAAGGGGATTACTTTTTCGGATCATCGTACCCACACCACGGTACGGAGCTGTAAGACCCGAGACAAGTTGGAGCACAAGACGATTGTCGGACACCGGAGCCCCAACATTCTTCAATTGATCGGCCAGGGATTTAAGCCGTTGACAATACGCCGAGGCATTGGGAAAGTGTTCCATCTTAGTGGTGGAGAAATCATGTTCAAGAGTGACTGCACGAGAATGCTTATTGTCTTGGAATATGTCCCGCAGACGATTCCAAGCTTCCATTACTGTAGCATCTGGTTCAAGAATGGTGTGCAAAAGGTCCTTAGAAATAATGGCGTAGATCCATGATAAGACCGTGGCATCAAGGGTAGACCACATGTCGTCATCTCCCTCAGCAGCCGTCTCCTTGCTTTGATCAGAGGGGATGATGTGATGTAAGACCCTGTTCGAACGTGCATGGACCTTAAACAACTCCGCCCATGTTGAGTATTGTACGTTCTCCATCTCAAGAATAATAGGAATGTGATTCCTAATGTTAGAGACAGCAAGAGCTGGGTGAAAGTGTTTGGATGGAGACATCGTTGCCCGAGAAGAAGCACGGCAGAGAAGCATTGCGATGGCGGTCGCGAGGCAGGGTGTGATAGCCACGGGTAGGCGCGGGCGTGGGGACGCGCGCGGCGGACCTTGGACGGCCAGAGACGCGAGGGAGGGACGGCCAGAGGCGGCTGGCGCCGGATCTGGGCAAGCGCGGGATCCGGACGACGCGGGCGGCGGATCCGGGCACGAGCGGGTGGCGGGCGCGCACAGCGTAGCGAGAGAGGCGGCGAGAGCGGAGCGGTGGCGGCGGATCGGTCGAGCGGGATCTGCAGATCCGACGACGCGGCGGCGGATCGGGCATGGGCGGTGGATCGGGCAAGCGCGGGTGGCGGCGCGCACGTGCGTAGCGGAGAGAGGCGCGGCCAGAGGCGGAGCGGATGGCGGCGGATCAGGTCGAGCAGGATCTGCGAATCCGGACGACGCGGGCGGTGGATCTGGGCACGCGCGGGTGGACGGCGGCCGATCCGGACGGCGCACAGGCAGAGCCGAGAGAGGGGCGGCCCGAGGCACGGGCTTGGGGACGCGGTCGGCGTACACACGCAGAGGGGAGACGCGGATCGGCAAGGCGAGCGCGAGGAAGCAGGAAGCAGGAAGAGGCGGAAGGGGGGGGAAGAAACCCTAGACTCTGCTGATACCATGAAAGAATATCTTCCTTGCCTTTTCTCATTAACAGAACTCAGAATATATACACCAATTACACCAATCAGTAGCATGATCCTAGGCTAGATAATTGGAAACTAACCATATACAAAGATTGATTCTAGGCTAGAGAATAGGAGGCTAATCAATATATGGAAACTAACAATATATACTATATTTAACAATTCATTCCACCCATTAGTTGTATAGATGACTCATTTGCGAAAGGAGTCATTCACTCCACCTCATCAACACACATCGCCACATGAAGCCACATCATTATCAATGACTCATTTTCAAAAGGAGACGTGCCTTAATTTTGTAAATAAAAACTAACTATCCTTATTTCATGAATTAAAAGGTAAGGTTACCTTACTTTATGAAAAAAACCCATATGACACGTGTTTATATATGTAGTTTCAAGAAGTTCTTGAGATGGTTAAAGTTTAGTGTTGCATGTCTACTTTGATTCAGTTGTCCTTATGTATTTCTAATTTTTCTACAATTCATGGTGCTGTATACTTCAGTGAAGTCTGGTCCAAGCTGGTGTTTCATTTTCAGATTTTGCAGTCTATTGTAGCAAGATCTAATCCTTAATTAGTTGGAGCCGGAATTAGAATTTTATTTTATTTTTCCTTCCCATCTTGTTTCTCCTGGAATTAATTGAAGAATATAATTAAGAAAAACTCAATCTAAAACTTTTTCCTCCAAATCTTTCAAGATTCACACCTCAGCTCAATTCATTTTATTTTATGTGATCCTTTTCAACAGTTCGTATAACATATCTGTCCACGACTAAAAAACTTCAGAAAATTAACCATGATCTTGGAGAACCTTTTTTGTTATGAATATAACTATTTATCTACCAATTAGTACCAGCTAGGTTCCACAATGTGGTTCTGTGAGTTTGGATCATATGCAAAAGGGACATGTACTGTACAAGTCAACTTAGAACATGGTTCTTGATGTATACTGAAATGGACTCAACGTTAAAGAACAATTTCTCCATTCATAATTCGTTCAGCCCTATGTTAATATATCAGTAGTTAGTATTAGATATTAATATGATGGGGACTTCAATATATTAACCCATTACCAAGTCAGACTCCTAAAAGAATGTAATGATAAGTTTGTGCTGGCAAATGACAATCAAATGACAATAGAGCTAATACCATTGTTTATTTTGGTCATTTTCTTTCTCTTATTCTTCTTCAAGGCTAATTGAATCAAGATCAAATTGATCCAGTTTTCCACTTGCTCCAATGCTACCTCTGATTGGAAATCTTTATCAACCAAGCAAGCATCTTCATCTGTTTGCTTGATCATTTAATATCGACGCAGTTGCATATGGTCGTCTGAATCCTAGAGATTGTTGTCTTGTCGGTTTGGAGTTCGTAAAAATTTTCTAAGACCACTAAAGATACTTAAATGAAGTCTTTGAAATATTGCTTTTGCTATTGTAGTTCACTAAAACGTTTTTGGCCTTTAATAGGTGTTATAAAACCCCTATTAAATAGAGTGTTATTAAATGTCATGTGAAAATGTATTATGTTTTAATTTTTAATACATGTATTACATAGAGGTTTTTTAAAACTCTTATCAATTAGGTGTTATTTAATAACACCCTCTTTAATAGGGGTTTAAAAACATCTATTAAATTCCGAAATTGTTCTAGTGGTTTCCCTTAATTTTTTTTAGATAAATAGGAAAATGAGATAATGAAAAGATCACTTGATTAGCCATTTTTACACCCCTTTGACATCCATTATTTAATGTGCTAGCTAGCCATCAGATTTGAATTCTAATGCTCTATATTATAAGGGCAACTAAAATAGCACTTATAATTAATGTGTGTGTGTAATTTAATGAGAAGGGCTTGATTGATGCCAAGGGGGACAACACCAAGTCCATGGTCAAAATAAGTGACATTTTTTAAGCTCATAGCTAGAATTTCATAGTTATTACTCCTACTTTGCCAAATTATTGTTGTGTTAATTATATTTATATTGGTTCAATTGTAGATGTTTTGTGCAATGGATCAACTGTTCTTCCACCTACTCTTACAATGGATGGAAAACCAGCTAAGGATACTGGTCTCAAGTCCCTCATCACTTTCTCTGCTTCTCTTCTTCTTCTTCTTCTTTCTTTTCTATATTTTGATAAGATACTATTATAAGGGTACATCTTTGCAGACATCTAACCTCCCTCCATCCCCTCCCAAGTTTCCATTGTTAGGAAATGTTCACCAAATTGGTGCACTTGCCCATCGCTCCCTTCGAGATCTCTCTAAAAAATATGGTCCTATCATGCTCTTGCATTTCGGTCGTACTCCAGTCGTTGTAGTTTCATCAAGAGATATGGTGAGAGATATCATCAAGAATTATGATATAATTTTCGCGAATAGACCCTTTACGAGGGGAGCTACAACTCTCCTTTACAATTGTAATGACATTGCTTTTGCGCCATACGGAGAATATTGGAGAAACATGAGGAAGATTTGTATTATGAAGCTATTTACTGCGAAGAAGGTCCAATCCTTCAAATTTGTGAGAGAAGAGGAGGTTGGGATTATGGTCGAAAAGATATCTCACTCAAGTTTATCAGGAACACCTATAAATCTAAGTGAGACAGTGCTCACCCTTGCCAAGAATGTGATAAGCAGATGCTCTCTAGGAAAGAAGTATGGCGAAGATGGTGATACGAGATTAGAGGAGTTGACGAGGGAGGTTTCGGTGCTCATGGGAGCTTTCAGTTTTCAAGACTTCTTCCCAGCTTTAGGATGGATGGATGTTGTGACTGGCTTGGTTGCAAGGATGAAGAGGACTGCACAAAACTTGGATACTTTACTTGATCTAGTCATTGAAAAACATATTGCCACGCGTGATGAGAGTTTAAGAGAAGATGATTTTGTTGAACTTCTGCTTCAAGGACAGGATCGGGAGGAGCAAAAGTTGGATATCTACCTCACCCGAGATGGGATCAAAGCAATAATACTAGTAAGCAGCTCTCTCTCTCTCTCTCTCTCTCTCCTAGCTAGTCATGCATATGCATTATTATTACATGTTTGGTATCTCTATGGCACTGATATGTTTTAACCGTGAGAACTCGGGACTCTTTCAAAAAGTTTTCTGTTTATGATAGGAATTTAAGTCCTAAGAGCCTAATTAAACTTAAGCATAATTATCACTGAAGTATTCTACTTATTTTATATATACTTCCAATTAAAAAAGCTACTGTCATAGTAGCATTTATTTCCTTTTTGGATTGGAAAATAGAATGGGATCGGAGATTGCAGAGTTTATAAAGAATTGAACTGCGGTGAAGAAATTAAGTCTAATAAGAGTTGTTGGAAATAAAAGGAAAGTCAATGAAGAGGACATTAAACAAATATATGAATTACTTAATGTGTGTCATCAAAGTGACGCTTAGACTACATCCGGACGTCCCTACTTTGCTTCCTAAGTGACGCAGCGGAGATCTTCTAAATCAGTTGAACGAATCCACGAACAACTCGATCTAGGTCAGAACTTAAGCCAAAGTTCAAAAATTCTTTTATTTCAATCAAAACTACGAATTACACCCAATAGATTGCTTAAATAGCGAAACCCTAAAATTTGCCAAAAATAGTAAAAAGTCCAAAAATCCCTAAACTGAAAACTAGACGAAAAATAGAAACAAACGCCGCAAACGGCAATAAAAACGAAAATTCCTAATGAAAGTTATAAGCGAAACAAAAGTTTCCTAAAATAGCAAAATTGCCGTTTCGGAGGGCGAAACGATGGAATTTCGCCGAAAAACGTCGTAGTCACAGCACAGCTGTGTGTCGTGATCTCCACGTCGTTTCCAATAAACCCATACCCCCGGATCGCTGCGAGTCATATCTTTTCCTATTTTTCCAAGAATTTGCAACTAATTCTTGGACTTCATCATTATCCTATCAAGAATTTGCAAACTAATTATTGGGCTTCATTATCCTATCAAGAATTTGCAAGCTAATTCTTGGACTTCATCACTAAGAAATCCTGTGCAAGCACCAATGTTGGAGGTTAGCCAGATTCTAAGACCCTGAATTATGGACACAACCTGAAGAGTTCATACCCGAGAGATTCATGGGCAAGACTATCGATTCTAAAGGCCAAGATTTCAAGTTCATTCCTTTTGGGTGTGGTTGAAGAATTCGCCTAGGAATGTCTCTTGGTGTCACTATGGTTGAGTATGCTATGACCGACCTTTTGCATTGATTCGATTGGGAACTGCCTCGCAACATTGCTAGTAAAGATGGAGAGCTTGACATGAGAGAAGATTATGGTCTTTCACTAAGAAAGAGAACACTAATTCATGTGTTGTTCCAACTCTTCACTTTCCTCAATTCATCACTATGTTTCATGTGGACCAAAGTTAAAGTTTGTGAAGAAAGTAATGTTGCGTAGCCGCCCCCCCCCCCCCCCCCCCCCCCGTACAAATGAATTATCTCAATAAGTTTTTCTTCATGCCACCCTCAAATTAAAGATCTTTCATTAGAAATCACTGAGTCTCATCTATCCAACCAAGCTTTGTAGGCAGAAGTATATCATTTCCCAGTCAAAAACTCACTTCAGAATTTTGTGTTTGAAACTAGTCTAAACTCGCTTGTCTCAGTCATTACAAAATCTACAATGACAACAAACTTTTAATTATGACCTTCCTCTGACTTATTTACATGTTTCATGTCATATTTTTTGGTAGTTTATGTGTTAAGTTATTTTTATGGTTTTTGCATGACTTCAAAACTTGCTTCCTTGATCTTCTTAGTTTTCTTTTCACCTTGTACGGTCCTCTTTGGTCCTTCCTTTGCCTTTTCTAACTCCTATCTTGCTTCTCACCTAAAATGAAGAATATATCTAAGAGAAACTCAATCTAAAACCTTTTCCTCCAAAACTTTCAAGATTCACACAGCTCAACTCAATTCATCTTTGTTCATTTCAAGCAGTTCATATATATATATATATAACTGTTCACCCCTAAAAACACTCCAACTCTAAGAAAACCATTTAATTTCTAGGAGAACCCTTTTTTTATTAATTACTATCTATTTTTACCAATTGGTATCAGTTAGACTGCTCAAAGTGGTTTAGTAGGGTGGTTGATTGATGCATGTGATCTATGCAAAAGAGACTTATATGAAGTTAACCACTTTAAACATGTTTCTTGACATAAGCTGAAATATTGGACACAACTTTTAGGAACAATTTCTCCATTCATAATTAGTTCAGCCAATAGTATTTCAGCATTTATAATTAGGTATCAAAATCATAGGGACTTCAATATATTAAGCCAATACCACCTTCTCCTCCAATGCTTCCTCTGATCGGAAGCCTTCACCAATTAGGCAAATGCCTTCATCCGCTTACTTGGATATTTCATTGAGAGACAATGTGCAGATGTTCGTCTCAATGCTTGAGATTGTTGTTATAGTTTTGTTTTATATTTTTTAGATTCACAGGAAAATGAGATAATGAAGAGACGGCTTGATTGGCCATTAGATAACTTTGATTATTTGCAACCCTGTTAAATCCATTTGTATGCCCATGCATCAAGTTTGACTTTTAATGTTATTAGGGAGACTAAACTTGCTCTTGTAATTCATGTGGATGTTATGTTATGAGGATAGCATAATTCATGGCATGCTAAGGAAGGACAACACCATGCAAGTCCATGTTCAAAGCACGTGACTTTCTCAAGTTAATAGTTGGAGTTTCATATTTACCACTCCTACTTGGCCACAATATTGTTGTGTATATATTTATGTATTTGGATCTCAATTGCAGAAGTTTTATACAATGGATCAAGTATTCTTCCACCTACTTGTACAATGGATGGAAAACCAACTAAGAATACTAGTTTTTAGTCCTTCATCACTTTTTATTCTTCTCTTCTTTGTTTTCTATATGTTGATGAAACACACTTGTAAGGGTTCATCTTTTCAAACATCCAACCTTCCTCCATCACCTCCCAAGTTTCCATTCATTGGAAATCTTCACCAAATCGGTACACTTGCTCATCGCTCTCTCCGAGATCTCTCTCGAAAATATGGTCCTATCATGCTCTTGTATTTTGGTCGTACTCCGGTAACTGTAGTTTCATCTAGTGATATGGCAAGAGACATCATAAAAAATCATGATTTAATTTTCGCAAATAGACCGTTTACGAGGGGAGATGTTACACTCCTTTACAATTGCAGCGATATTGCTTTTGCGCCCTACGGAGAATATTGGAGAAACATGCATGCAGAAGATTTGTGTTATGAAGCTTTTTAGTACCAAGAAAGTCCAATCCTTCAAATTTGTGAGAGAAGAGGAAGTTGGGATTATGGTACGCAGACAAAATATCTCACTCAAGTTTATCAGGAACACCAATAAATCTTAGTGAGACAGTGCTCACTCTTGCCAAGGATGTGATAAGCAGAGATGCTCTCCGGGAAAGAAGTATGGTGAACACCAATAAATCTAGTAACTAAGCAATTTTCTCTCTTTAGCTAGCTTTATATATATATATATGACTATTGCATGTTTGCCATCTCTCTTTAGTCCTAAGCCTAATGCAGCAGTAGTATCAGCAGTTATATATAGTACTTTATATATATACTGTTGTCTCTCTTCTTTGCAGGATGTACTCATTGCGGGTATCGAAACTACAGCGACCACGATTGAATGGGGGATGGCGGAGCTTTTAAAGAATCCAATGGTGATGAAGAAAGCCCAAGATGAGGTGAGAAGAGTTGTTGGAAATAATAGGAAAATCATTGAAGAGGACATTAAGCAAATGGACTACTTAATGTGTGTCATCAAAGAGACGCTAAGACTACATCCAGTAGTCCCTACTTTGCTTCCAAGGCAATCCTATGCAAGCACCAATGTGGGAGGTTTCGAAATCCCAAGTAGAACATGGTTGTTGATCAATGTATGGGCAATTCAAAGGGACCCTGAATTATGGACGCAACCGGAAGAGTTCATACCAGAGAGATTCATGGGCAAAAGTATTGATTTTAAAGGCCAAGATTTCGAGTTCATTCCTTTCGGGTGCGGTCGAAGAATTTGCCTTGGAATGTCTCTTGGCGTCGCTACGGTTGAGTATGCTATGGCCAACCTTTTGTATTGGTTCGACTGGGAACTGCCTCGCAACATTGCTAGTAAAGACGGAGAGGTTGACATGATAGAAGATTATGGTCTTCCACTAAGGAAGAAAACACCAGTTCATGTTGTTCCAACTCTTCACTTTCCTTAATTCACCTAGCCTATGCGGAGAAAAATAATGTTGCGTTTTGTTGGCAGAGGCGTGAAGTATTGCATTTTCCCATTCAAGAATTGACTTTAGAATTTGTATTTGAAACTAGTCTAGACTGATCACTACTCTCAGTCATTACAAAATCTACACTGGCAACCAACTTTTAATTATAATCTTTCTTTTTATATTGAGAAAAAAAGAAAGAAAGAAAGATTGTAACACCAACCTTTGTATTTGTAAGATAATTAAAATAAAATGTTGAGATGTGTGGACCGAAATAATAGATAATAGTCCCACAAACTTCATAATGAAGTATATAAGTAGTGATCTCCTCTTAACTAGTACCGATGCATTTTGAGATAAAACCCCACACCTATAAAAATTGAGGAGATCATAGGCTCGCGGGGCATGAAAAATCAACATAAAATATCAAAAAAGCACGAACTTTATGATTATTTTTTCAAAGAATGGATTTTAACACCAACCTTTAATATTTTTTAGTTTTAGCACGTGAGTTGGAAAGGAAGACGTTAATATTTTGTTTTATTTAACTCTAAATCGTCAAAAAGCATAGGTGAATGACAGTTTTTATTGAACAACAACAAAGAATGGATTATTTTTTAAATTTTGAAAGAGTTTATTTTTCCATAAAAGACAAACTGACCCTAGTTCCGACTAAACCGAAATTAAACATTCATGACGCGAATAGAAAATAAAGAAATTAAACAATGCAGGGGTGGCAAAGCTAATTCGGGGCACATTGATGATGAAGTGGAGGAACTTAAAAGACTTAGAAATTACACCAACGATTACACTAAATCAAGCGGAATGGAATAGTTTGATCCATATAGCGGACACCAACTAATTTTGGATTCAGGAGGCTTTGTTTTTGTTGTTATTGTAACGATAACAGATGAACATGGTTAAAGAATCAGCAACATATACAAAAAAAAAAAAAAAAAAAAAAAAAAAAAACTTGTAATTTGTTCGAGTATCTGAAGAGATTATATTATACAATGGCGTGATTCACTACTTGTGTTTCTTTTTTTGTCCAAATGAAACCAACAACAATCTGACATTAATTAAAAAAATCTTATCCCCTCAATATCCAGTTCTATGAGAACATCCTTATTTCTACCCAATCTGTTCATTTTGAACATTTTACAAGGGAAAACTCCAATAAAATTGGTTATTCAAAATTTAAAATTAAAAAAATCTTATCCCCTTCAGAGTGGTGTTCGGTACATAAATATATTACCGCTACTCCTTTTTTGTATAATGAAATTGTGATAGCTAAAGACAAACCAGCTATGTTTATTAGTTATCGTGATTACATTGATGCATGGCGTAACATTTTGTTTTATAAAGATCCTCAAAATCATTCCTGGTATATTCCCTTCAAGCAGCAGATGTCATCCTCCTTTCCTTCGTGGTGGATCACTGACTGGTGGAAAAAATTTGGCCCAACCGCTGAAATTTTTCCTCCCCCTGTTAAAAAACGCTATGATATTGAACAACTTTCTCTTCTACAATTTATGAAACAACATTCTATTCTCTGGATTGTAAAATGGGAATATGCTATGTATCATGTTCTCTCCTATGACGATGTCACATACACCTACCTCTCTCAAGATATCTCCTGTAAATGGTGGAATAAGTTTAACTATGAAAACCTAATACCAGCATTCATCTGTCAGATGACGACAACCTCACCTAACCTGCCTCATGCACTACAACAACCTTTGGTTGATTACATTTCTTCTCTTTTATTCTCCAATGGAGTCGAGATTGCGTAGAATCCTCCTAACACAAGATGTTCAATCAAGATATTCATGTGCAGTGTGAGTTTTTTATGGACTCCGGATGACATCCAACTACTTCTTACCTTATGGTATTTACTTGGATGCCCCCTCATACTAGTTTATATTGAGACTCCTGCAATTCTGCGTTTCCCTGAGTATGTTCATGCTGCCCTCTGGGAATTCCTCCATTATTCTCCAGCAGCCCCATATTGTATGTTCATTTACCAACATCCATCGCTGCTCTGGCCCCTGCCATGAACATTGTTCAAGCACAAGCTTCCTGGACTTGTCCAGCCTTCTGGCCCATGCCATACGTCTTTTCAAGCACAGGCTTCCTATCATAATTTTCACTGGTTATTATTGACTGCCTTGGATCCTTGGATTATGTCCTTCTTTTTACCAAAGGTCATCACTGTAGATTAATATTTTTCAAAAGTCACGTACTATTTGCTTTTTGAAGAGTCAAGAACTGTTTGTTTTCTTCAAAGAGTCAAGTATTGTTTGCTTTGTTCTTTACTTTATTGAAGAGTCGTTTGTAGGATTGCCCTTTCATAGGCAATGCGTCTATATATATGTGTTGTGTTGTCTGAGTAAATCATCGAGTCTTAAGTTTATAACTAAGTTCTAAGGAGTTCTTTCTTGTTTAATGTCCAGTGTGTAAGATTGTGGTATTCCACAACGTAGCAATAGAGTCTTTTTATTATCTTTCTGGCATTCCATGGTTATTTCTCTCATCTACTAAATGTTATTGTGACCAATGTGAATCAGTGTTTACCCTATGTCCTTACAGCCCTATAAATCCGTCTAGCCCATTATTTACTAAACGGCCAAAACCATTTCGACCTTACCCAGTTTGCTTCAACTACATCAACGGACGCTCACTTGGTATCAGAGCCACTGACGTTCCTCCACCCCCTGTAAGTATATTTCTTTATCATTCTCAAAGTACTCTATATTTGCTTTGCCTGATTTCATTGTCTGTTGTTTGAATTAAACGATACGGTTTTCTTTCACTTCTTTTGGTTTATCAAAGATTTTCAAACAACTTTCCTAGTCGCGTTATAAGTCTCGCAATTGGAACGTAAGTCGAGCAGTAAATCGTTGACCAAGCTCTTGTTTATCTTCATGATTTACCATGAGTTCTTTAAGAAAATCTTTTTCAAAAATACTTTCTAGATCTCCGTCAGTTAAATGTGAACCTGGTTCTCCTTCTTCCTCTGAGTCATCGTCAACCTCTCCTAAAGTTTTAAAGCAAATTTCAAAGCATAATTTAAAAAATACTTCTGAAATTACTTATGCCAATATAGATCAATCCCTTCGTAATTGGTCTATCCTTAATGTTGATGCCTCTTTCGTTTATGAACAAGGAAATTTTTCCAAAAAACAAGATTTTATAATCAAACTTGAAGAAGATACTATTCCTGTTACAAAAGATGGACAAGAAATTTATCTTCTTCCTTTAGAAAAAATTCAAAGCCATAGAGCTACTCATAAATATTTGCACTTGGGTCTTATACAAGTTGCAATAAAACCCTTGACGGCCTTAGGCTTTAATACTGCTGCTTTAGTCTCTGTTCGAGATAAGCGTCATCTTGATTTTCAAGATTCTTTGTTAGGAATCATAGAAGGAAGCCTCTCTGAAGGACCTTTCTACTATGACTGTTTTCCTAATTTTACTATTAATTTACATGATGAACCTGCTTATAACGCTGCTGTTTTGGGAATCTATACCAAAGGTTTTAAGATGTCTGGAGTCATCTCCAACGTTGCCATTGTTTATCGTTTCTACTATAAACTAATGCATTCCATAATTCCTGGTATAGCCTATACAAAACTTCTAACTGGACCCTCAACTATTTTTCTCACTAATGTCCAAAATAATAAAGTTACTCGCCAACAGTTTAACTGGAAAGAAAATCCTCTTCCTTCTCATTGGTCTATTATAGACACCAATAAAGAAGAAGAACAAAAGAGACAAGTGTCTCAAGAAATCAATCAAATCATTACTCATGATGATGGTAAAGTTGATATTATCTTTGCTCCTAGAGCGTCCACATCAACTTCTACTACAACTACATTTCAAACCTAAAATATCCTCCTCAGGAAGGTCCTATGCCTTGCACACATCATGATAATGCTCCACCCATTGGTGTTGCTTATCCCGTTTACAAGCCTCCATCTTCAACAACAATGATGATAATGTCGCATTAATGATGATTATGCTGATTATCACATTAATCTAGTTTCTATTGAAGACCCTTTACCTGAAGAACAAACCCAACCTACATTTATTATGGATTATGAATCCCTCAAACAACAATTTTTAACCTATCCTCTTAAACCATATTTCTATAAACTCATTCCTTTCGATCAACAGGCAATTTTATGTGAAAAATATTTTGACTATGTCAAAACTAATCAAATCAATATCAATTTCTTTGATTGGCTTCAAGAGAAATGTCCCAAAGTATCCTTACAAGTTAATACTATTTGGGAAAGTACCACTGGTACCAAATTTAATCAAACTCATCCTCCATTGGCACCATTTAAAATTCGTGAAGATATTAAAGCTTCGCCATTTAAATCCCCTTGAGGATAATGGGCCAATCTCTAAACGAGATTTATCCCACATCATTGAACAAAACAACTATACAAATATGTATTTATCAACCTTGACAAATTCGACCATTCCTAAAACTGCTACACTCTTCTCCTCGAACAAAAATTCAAAAATCATTCTTTCCTGCATCTTCCTCTCCTCCGCTCCCATCTTTCACTCCTAAACCATCTAAATTTTTCGATGAATTTTTGGATATAATTACTACAAAATTAGCCCAGCTTCAAATCAAACCTCCACATACTCAATCATCTTCACCAATCTTCTTCACCCATTTCTTCTAAGGACAAAAGCACCTATAGTTGCTACTGTCTCTGATCAAAAACTGAGCATGATGTTGAAGCAGAACATTCTGACCATTCAAGTAAAACTGATGATCCTTCTGTTCTACATGATACAATATCAGATTCTTAGTCAATTGATATTCATCGCATCATGCGAAATAACAAGCCTTTCTCGGCTCGAAATCGTTATCCTTTAAAGAAACAATTTTATACTCGACCATCGCCAGCTGACCTTATTCTGGAAGAAAAGGTAAAACGCAATAAAAAATATGATGGATCAACAATTTATGATTGGAGTATCGATGGTTTGTCAGAATATCAAATTCTTGATCTAGTCTTAAAAATGCATATTTATGCTCGAGCTTGTGCCATTCACAAACATCCTGAATCTGATATTGCTAAAGCAATTACTTCTAGCTTTACTGGCCAATTATACGGTTGGTGGCATTATGTCATGACTGAACCCGAACGTCAAGCCATTTATAATCACATTAAAACTGATAGTTTTGATCAACCCGTTCTTAATCATGAAGGACGTCAAATAGCTGACGCAGTTAATGTCCTTATGGCAAATATTATTTGGCAATTTGTTGGTCATTTAGACGCTATTAATGAAAAGATCCGTGATCAACTTCAAAATCTACGTTGTAGAACTCTTAATGATTATCGTTGGTATAAAGATACCTTCTTCTCTAAACTCTATTCATTAACAGAGCAACATGATACTGTCTTTTGGAAAGAAAGGTTTATTGCTGGATTGCCTCCTTTCTTTGCTAACAAGATCAAAGATTACCTCAAAGATCACTATGATAATACTCTAGCAGAATTATCATACGGTGATGTTACTCAAGCTGTTCAAACATGCGCTATTTCTATCTGTAATGACATGCGATTAAATCGCCAACTTCAAAAGGAAAAGAATACATTAAAACATGATCTTGGTAATTTCTGTTTTGACTATGGTCATACCTTAGATGTTACCAGATATGTTAATCTTAAAAGGTCCTAAACACCATTCCTTTAAGCCATCACCACCGCAATATTACAAAAGGAATACTCAAAAGAAATTTTCTTCCAAACCTAAACGTTTTGTTAAAAGATTTGTTAAAATTGAACATGATCCCTCTTCGTCAAAGAAACAAAATGTTTGTTACAATTGTGGTAAACCAGGGCATTATGCCAATAAATGCCATTTAAAATCTTTTAAAAAGAAAATTCATCATGTCGCATATACTGATACTTCTTCATCTGATGAATGTCAGTGTATATCAAATCTTCCTAATACTTCTTCCTCTTCTTCTGAACCAGAAATCAATGTTTTGACTGCCCATGAAGAATTAATTCTTTCCATTGGGGAGCATATCACTGATCCTTCTTTGAAGTACAAATATTTCACTGAAATTGTACCATCACCTTCTTCTCCTTCTAGCTCTATCGCTGCAGGATCACCTGCATTATCTGCTTTGCAGAAAAAACAAAAGAATTTTCAAGAACAATTAAGTCATGATACTACTGATTATACCTTTGCTAGCTTAATGAAAGTTGTAGGCAAAAAGCCACAACAAGCTACCATTCATTCCCTTCAAACCGAAATTACCCAATTAAAAACTGAGATTAAAAATCTCTCATCTCGTATTTCCATCTTGGAAAATGTTAATGTCAAAGCAAGCTATGCTTATGATCCTGACAATGTTTTTATTGACTCTATTTCTCGATATGAGTATCATAGATGGATTACCCCAATTACATTTGCCCTGAAAGGATTTTCTTACAAATGTAATGCTTTAATTGATTCTAGTGCAGACATAAATTGTATTCGCGAAGGCCTAATTCCGTTACAATTTTGTGAACGCATTTCAGATGATCAACATATTTTTGTTGCCAATGGACAACAAACAAGAATCAAATATAAAGTAACTCAAGCTCATATATGTCATAGTGACATTTGTATTTCCTCTTTATCCTTCATTGTTATGAAAGGATTAAAGCATGATATGTTATTAGGAACACCATTTTTACAGAAAATACAACCCTTTTCTGTAACAAATATTGGTATTTCTACTAACATACAAGGAAAAACGTTACAGTTTGAGTTTCTTGATCCTCCAAAAAAATCATTTGTCAATCAGATTGTAAATCAGATTGAATACAAAACAAAGCATATTCAGTTTTTAAAACATGAAATCCTTGTTCTTAAAACTGACCAAATTTTGCAGTCTCCTGCTTTTCAAGCAAAACTTCAAACTTTTCAATCTACTATTCAAACTAAATGTTGTTCTGAGGTTCCTTCTGCCTTCTGGGAACGTAAACAACATATAGTTTATCTTCCTTATCTCTCTAATTTTCATGAATCTCAGATTCCCACCAAAGCTGATCCATCACAAATGAATTCGCGCCTGCGAAATCTTTGCCAAAATGAAATTAAAGATCTTCTCAAAAAGAAATTAATCACTCCTTCTAAATAGATGGAGTTGTACAACATTTTATGTTGAAAATGCTCCTGAACTTGAACGAGGTGTTCCTCGATTGGTAATCAATTATAAACCCCTTAATAAAGTTCTGAAAACAATTCGTTATCCTCTACCTAACAAAGCAGATCTCATTAAAGCTACCACTTCTGCTGTGGTATTCTCTAAATTTGATATGAAATCTGGCTTTTGGCAAATTCAAATTCATCCTGATGATCGCTATAAAACAGCTTTCAACACTCCATTTGGTCAATACCAATGGAATGTGATGCCTTTTGGTTTAAAAAATGCTCCATCTGAATTTCAGAAAATTATGAATGATATATTTAATCCCTATCATTCTTTCATCCTTGTTTACATTGATGATCTTTTGGTATTTTCTCCCTCCATAGATCAACATTGGAAACATTTATATACTTTTCAGGCATTAATTATTAAAAATGGACTTGTATTGTCCCAAAAGAAAATGCATCTATTTCAAACAGATGTTACTTTCTTAGGATTTAAAATATCAAATCAAACAATAACTCTCGTTAATAGAGTCATCAGCTTTGCTGATAAATTTCATGATCAGCTCATTGATAAAAATCAAGTGCAACGATTTCTTGGTTGCCTAAATTATCTATCTGATTTTTATAAAAATGCAGCCCTTGACAGACAATGCCTTCAAGATTTATTAAAAACAAAGTCTAAATTTCTTTGGACTTCTGATCATACCAAAGCTATTCAGCTTATAAAACAAAGGGTTAAAGCCCTTCCCTGCCTTCATTTGGCCAATCCAACTTATTTCAAAATTGTTCAAACAGATGTTTCTGATAAAGGTTATGGAGGAATCCTTCTTCAACGAACTCCTCATGGAGCCGAACAATTAGTTTGTTTTACTTCCAAACTCTGGAAAGATGCTCAAAAGAATTATTCTACTGTTCAAAAGGAAGTTTTAGCCATTGTGCTAAGTGTGCAAAAATTTCAAGCTGACATTTTAAATCAAAGAAAGAAAAAAGTGATGAATAACATTAGAAGGGAGAGTAGTAGGGGATGTTGTAGTAGCATCCATTGTTGCTTTTCCAACCATTGCAAAAGAAATGATACCACCGGAGCCATTCTCTCTTCCTCTCTCTCTCTCTCTCTCTCTCTCATCGTCGAATTTGGTGTACACTTACGTAGCTTATCTATCTTATACTTGCACGTCTTTCAACTCTCCTCAGCTGATTACTGATATTAGTAATTATATATCATGTGCCATTGTCATGGCTAGCATTTATGTGCAAGGAACAGATAGAAAAAAATCAGCTTTCATATCTCGATAACTCTTGGTATGCATAACATTTCAAATCGACGGTCGGCATTAACCCGGACTAGTGTTGCCTAGTGGTAAGGACGAGGACGAGGTTATGTGGGTTAGGTACACGACTTCGGGTTCGATTTCCCACGATATCCAAACGTCGGGCCACTGGTGGTCTCTTTCCGCAATCCCTCAAAAAAAAAAAAAAAAAAAAAGGTCGGCATTAAAATTAAAGGAAATAAAAAACTATCATGGACCCCCTCTTTATAGAAGACATGTCTATATATGAATATATTTTGAAGAAGTCTCTAAGATGATTAAACTGCAGTGCCGCATGCCTAGTTTGATTCATTTTTCTTTCTGCAATGTTATTTCTTTGTTTCTGCTGTTAGTTTTAGTAGTATGTTTCAGTGAACTTTTGGTCCTAGCTGAAACATATATACTACTAAAAGATGAATACATTTTCGGCATGGCAAGATAATTTTAAAATTTCATGGTTATGCCTGGGGATGTACTAAATGTGTCTTTGTCAATTTAAGTCTTTAGGAGACTAGTATCATTTTTATTTTATTTTATTTTATTTTTTTTTATAGGAAAGGAAGTAGGTATTAAAACTAAAAATTAAAGGTGATGACCAGTAGTCTTCTAGTACAATTGAGTAACCATGTGGTATACATTGTCGAGGATGGACTTGTCGTCTTTAAGACTGAAATAAATATTTTTGCCCTTGTCGATTTTTCGTCATCCAATGAGCCCAGATTGTGTTTCAATCAAGCATTTTTGTTCTTGAATAGATTATTAGTAGACTAAGCATTAGTAGTTGTAGTGCTCTTGTAGGAGCTGCCAAGGTGGGTTTTTGCCCTTTTGGTATGATTGAAGCTTTTTAGGATGGTTGGATGTTGTAACAAGGTTACTCAGAAGGCTAAAGAAGAATAACTGCCCGTGAATTGTTGCAATCATTTATAGTGCTCGATTTATTGAGTTATTTGCGCTAATGTTGCAATGATTTATAGTTTGCAATATTTTGTTGAGACTTTGACCTACATTTTTAAATTATATCAAACGAGATTATATTTAGTGTATATTTTAACATTCGAAGTAAATTTAATATAAAAGGTTAGTTTTTAATTTTGCCACAAATTCAGGCAATTGAATAGTCCGAATTTAAAATCGGCTGGGTCTGGACAATTCATACTTTTTTTATAGTTGGAGTTGTTCAGATCCAGACTCGTTTGAACCCGGATTTTCATCACCCCTATCTATACGGATTGAATCAAATTGTGCTTGATCTATAGATTTTAGTGTGCGCGCGTGTCTGGGTGCATTTACATCCCTTTTTTCATAATTGAGATTGTGAGAAGGTCACAAGTAATTGGTAATTCTTCATTCCAATCTATAATACTTGTCTTATATCGTCCTTCTCCGTCCTCAGCAGATTTTACATTGATTACAACATTGATTGTTACATTAATTAGAGGAATCTCTACGAGATAGTATCTTATTTAATCTGTGTCTCTATTCTCTTTCTTCTTTTGAAATTAATGTATCAATGCTCTTGGTCTAATATATTTAAAGAAGCATTTGGGTTCTTATGTAGTAGCACATACAATGGATCCAGTAGCCATGATCCTTCAATGGTTGGACTCCCAACAGTTGACACCCTTTAGTCCCTTGTTACTTTGTTTTGTCTTCCTCTTTCTGCTCTTCCTGTTTGGATACAGAAAAGTCTCAAACTCACAAAAGTTGAATCTACCGCCATCTCCACACAGGTTACCAATAATTGGAAATCTTCACCAGCTAGGTCGATGTACTCACCGCTATTTCCAAGATCTCTCTCAAAAGTATGGCCCTGTCATGCTCTTGTACTTTGGCAGTGCTCCAGTTATTTTTGTCTCTTCGAGAGAAATAGCCAGAGAAGTCATGAAGACTAATGACACAATTTTCGCCAATCGATCTGTTACTAGGGCTTCTAAGAAATTCTTTTATGGTCCTAGCAACATAGCCTTTACATCATATGGTGAGTACAGGAGGCAGTCAAAGAAGATCTGTTATGTGAAGTTCTTGAGTGGAAAGAAGGTTGAATCCTTCAGGTTTGTAAGAGAAGAAACAATTGGGATGATGGTGGAAACCATATTTCAGGCATGCTCAACGGGAACACCAATTAATATGGCTGAATTGGCATTGAATATGTCCCAAGACATTAGAAGTAGATGTATTCTAGGCAGGGATTATGGAGAACATGAGATAGCATTGAAGTTTCCAAGACTTTTAAGAAATGGTTGGATTATGTTACTGGCCTCGTTAGTAGGCTGAATAAAACTGCCAATGAACTGGACGCTCACATTGATGAAGTTGTTGAATGACATTGAAAAGAAGAAACTTGGCGAGACGGACAGACAGAGATGATGACTTTGTTTATCTTTTGCTTCAAGATCACCGCGAAGAGAAATTAGACCTCCAACTCACCCGAGAAAATATGAAAGCAGTGATAGTGGTAAGTTTTTATTACTAGCTCGTGTATGTATTGGACTGCATGATGTTGCTTAAATCTGTAACATTTTCTGTGATGATCTTGAAGGACTTATTCATTGCTGGAATAGATGCATCATGATCAACTACCATAGAATGGACCTTGACTGAGCTCATGAAAAATCTGCGTGTAATGAAGAAACTCCAAGAAGAGGTTCGTAGAGTGGTTGGAAAGAAACACAGGGTTTAAGAAGTGGACCTCCCTCAAATGGAGTATTTAACTTGTGCAATCAAAGAAACACTAAGATTGATCATGCTCTTGCCATCATCTTATATTGGTTTGATTGGAAGCTACCCGATGAAGCAGCAGCAGAGACTGTAGACATGCATGAAACATCAGGGGTACACTAAGAAGCTTAGCCTTCATTTAGAGCTTTCGCCATGAATAATTGCAAACTAGTTTGTTGATTAATAATTTCTTTTAGTTTAGAATTTTGACAAGTTCTTGCATGTACTGCGCTCAAGCCATAACTGCCATGCTTTGCAAGAAATTGTGTTGCATTGGAAGCAGTTTTGAAGTCTACATGTGATGATCTTTGTATGGCTCTTCTTTTCAGCTGTACATCTTCCCAGCAGTACACCATCACATACATGAACAGCTCCAAAATTCCTAAACGTTGAACTCCGAACTCCTTAATTGGGAATATAGGCAATTAATAAATAAATTAATCATCGATAATCTCGCTATTGTTTTAATACGTACATTGTACTAACTAGGAAGTAGAAACATATATGAAATATAATGTCGTTGTCAAGAATTAAACACGGTCTCTTTATTTATTCAATTATCACAATCTATTGTGTTGGAGAAGGAAAACATAGACTTGGCTCTTGAGATTAAGACAGGTGAGGTATGGGAAAAAGCTCAAGAGGAATTTTCTTAGCAACGCTAAGCCCAAAAGCTTCTGTCATGTCTAGATCCTCTTTAATGCCACCGTTAGGCAACTCCCAATTAAACAAGTATAATAAGTTGGCTATGGCTAATTCAACAATGGAGATGGCAAATGCACTCCCTGGGCACATCCGTCGACCTGATCCAAATGGGATAAAATCATAATCTTGGCCCTTAAAGTCAGCAGTGTTGTCCACGAACCTCTCTGGAATGAATTCCTCTGCATTGCTCCATACTTTCGGGTCCCTTTGAATTGCCCATGCATTGATCATGACTCTCGTGTTAGCTGGAATATGGTACCCCCCACGGTACTATCTTTCAATGACTGGTGAGGAAGCAAAGTAGGAAGGGCAGGATGCAGTCTGAGTGTCTCTTTGATAATACACTTAAAGTAGTCCATTTGTTGAATATCTTCTTGTTCCACCTTGGTTTTGTTATTATGACCAACCACTCTTCTTACCTCTTCTTGTGCTTTCTTCATTATATCTGGATGCCTTACAAGCTCTGCCATAGTCCATTCTAAGGTGGTGGTTGTTGTATCATTTCCAGCTAAAAACAAGTCCTGTGAAGTAGAGAGACAATTGATTAATTATTAATCTGCTTTAATTTGCAATATTAAGAATCAAATGAGAGAGAGAGAGAGAAAGGAGTAGTACTCACTTGTATCAGTGCTTTGATGTTTACTCTTGTGAGGTTTATGTCTTGATTATTGTTTTGGACTTTGAGCAGAAGATCCACGCAGTCGTTCTTTTTGTTCAAGTAGTCGTTGTTGTGCTTTCTTTCCTGGATATGCTCTTCTATCACTTGCTCGAAGAAAGCATCTAGTCCATGTGAAGTTGTCTTCAACCTTCTAACCAGACCAGTGAGAACGTCCACCCTTTTTAAAGATGGGAAAAAGTCTCCAAAACTAAATGCTTGCAAGAGCTCAGACACCTGCTTCGTCAACTCCATGAACTTGTCTTTCTCGTCGTATTTCTTACCGAGAGCACACCTAGTAATGATGTTGTTGGACAGTGCAAAAAACTGTTTGCTTAAATTAACTGGAGATTTCTTCATACCTGCGGCTTTGATCTTTTCTAGCATACACCCAATTTCTTCTTCCCTGACAAACTTGAAGGACTGCACTCTCTTGGTGCTCAAGAGATCTATAACGCAGATCTTCCTCAGTTTCCTCCAGTGCTCTCCGTAGGGTGAAAACCCAACATCAGTGCAACCATATAGAAGCTCATTAGCAGCGGTCGTAAATGGCCTATTTGCAAAGTTCACATCCTGGTCCTTCAATATCTCCCTAGCAATGTCTCCAGATGAGACTACAACCACCGGCACCCCGCCCAAGTGTAAGAGCATAATTGGGCCATACTTGTGAGACAGATCTCTTAGAGACCTGTGAATAAGTGTGCCTAATTGGTGAATGTTTCCAATGACAGGGAACTTTGGAGGAGAGGGTGGGAGATTAGATTTCGAGGAGTTTGGTCCGATGAGTCTTGGAAGAAAGAAAAGAGTGAATAATAGAAGAAGGGAGAGTGGTAGCATCCACTGTTGCTTTTCCAACCATTGCAAAACAAATGATAGCAGAGCCATTTTTTCTCTCTGAATGTGGAATTCGGAGTCCACAAATTAAAGCATCTTATCTCATACTTGCACGTATATTGATATTAGTAATTTTATATCTTGTGTCATAGTAATAGCTGGGAAGCCTGGGATGTGTGTTTGTTTTTTTTGGATGTGGAATTGTATTTTTTGGGTATCTGCCGGAATGTGCGCGCATTTAAGAAATAGAGAAAATAGATTTCGTGTCTCGATTGCTTTCGTATGCATAACATTTAAAATTAATGAAATTTAAAAAGTATTACTATGCAGTTTTTTGTTTAATGGTTGAGATTATCGGAAAAATTACAAATGTATTGTCAAAATTACTATAAATGAGTAAGATAAATTAGGTTTTTTTTTTTTTTTTTTTTTTTTTTTTTTTTTTTTTAATTCCAAAAGTAAGGTAAAACGCATTTTGGAAATGCATAATTAGTGGAAAAAAAATTAGTCTGCTCAAAATACAAATGCACCATTCGTGCGTATATTGTAGTCCTACGTGTCACTGGTGGAAATACACGAATGACACATTCGTGTATTGTGGAACAATCCACGTGGCGCCCACTTGGATGTTACCTAACATGAATGCGCCAAGTGGATGTTTTCTGAACACTCCATGTGGGCGCCATGTGGATGCCAAAATGCGAGATTGTCCACCTCGAGATACATGCGTGTTGTTTGTATGGGTTGTCCACTGCCAGATATGTGCGTGTCGTTTGCATGGGTTGTCCACCTCGAGACGCGTGCGTGGCGTTTACATGGTTTACTTTGATTGCACGAGATTATATAGGTTGCCCACCTCAAAATACGTGCATGACCTTTGCACGGTTTGAATTGATTGGACGAGATTGTATGAGTTGTCCACCTCGAGATACGTGTGCGACGTTTGCATGAATTGCACGAGGTGTGCAGGTTGCATGAGTTGCACGCCTTACGATACGTGTGTCACGTTTGCATGAATTGCACGAGGTTGCATGGGTCGGCCACCTCAACATACGCGAGTGTCGTTTGTATGATTTCTCCACCGCGAGATACATGTGTGGCGTTTGCATGAGTTGTCCACGCCCATATACGTGCGTGTCCTTTACATCGTTGTTTACCTCGAGATACGTGTGTGATGCAGTTGCGATAGCCAAGGTACAACGGTGACTACTTCCCTAGTCAAACACATAACCATATATTCAAGTGAATTATGTTTACTGTGTTGACCGCGTTGAGCTTCGTGAAGGCACTACACCTAGACAACCGAATCACTAGTGTGTCTAATTTAGCCTAGATCCCTATGGTATTCAACCGGTCCCAAAAGGGACTAATCAATCGGTATGGTCAATTGCCACTAGTGTGGTCTTATTGCACAAGTACGACGGATGCTTACGACTCACTGACAAATAAATCAAAGTTTAAACAAGTGTTTAACTTCAATTATTCAAATAATACCAAAGAAAATAAAATATTAATGAAAAGACTGAAATTAAAATATATAAATCTCACAAATCCATTGATATGCGTTGATCGAACCTCCTCATGATCTTGCCTAAGCTAGAGGTTTTAGCCTCGCATAGTTGAAGAACACCAAGAGAAAAAGAAAAATAAAAAAGCAGAATGGGGGAGAAAAGAAGAGAGTTCGGCCAGCAGAGGAGAAAAATAGGCCAGAGAGAGGCGTCCTCTTCCAAGATCTCTTGCTATTTTGTCTCCCAGTTGTTATATTCCTATCTCTCTTCAATATCTATATATATATATATATATATATATATATATATATATATATATATATCTATAATAATATAATATATATTAAAGTATTTCCTAACAAAACTAAAAAAGAAACTTGCTAACTACTCTCCTTGAATCATCTTTGAATCGCACACTACAAGAAATTTGAGCTTTTACTACAAATTTGACGAATCATTTGTCACGGTTTAGAATAAGCGTATCCAATAGGCGTTTTAGTGACGGTACATTAATCGTAAACAAAGCTTTTATACATTAACACTTATTTTTGTCACGACTTAGATTTTGCGTGATGAAAAAAAGCTTTAGAGACGAACATGTTTCCATCACAAATAGGTACAAATTTTTCGTCACGTAAAGTGTGTTTGCTCACAATCATTATTCCGTAACAAAAGAAAACACAATTTTTGATACACGCGCGAAATCGAAACCCCCAGCAACCTCATTCCCATTTTTTTCCCATATTTTTTAGCGACACCGAAACTTCATCCGCCCTTCTCGTCCCACTCCACCTTACTGTTTGCGCGAAACCGCCTCCGCTTCGTCGTCGTCGCGCCTCCACTTCGTCGTCGTTGTCGCTGGTCGTCCCCTTCCCTCGTCCTCCTCTTCCCTGGTCCTCGCGTCTCCTCCCTGTTCATCTCCCTGGTCGTCCCGCATCTCCCTGGTCATCGTCCTGTTCATCGTCCTCGTCCTGCATCGCGCCTCCTCCCTCTGCATCTCGCCGACTCGCTGGTCGTCCTGCATCGCGCCTCCTCCCTCTGCATCTCCCGATCGCTGGTCGTCCTGCATCGCACCTCCTCCCTCTGCATCTCCCTGGTCGCTGGTCGGCGCCGCTGGTCTCTGGTTGGCGCCGCTGCTCCCTGGCCGGCGCCGCTGCTCCCTGGTCGGCAAAAAAAAGGTAGACCCGAATCCTCATCTCACCCCCTGGTTTCTTATGTACTTGAAGCATATATGTATGTAAATTAATTAATTAGTAATTGCGAAACTCAGATTAGAGTATTGATCAAGATTAATTTTCAAGTAGATGGGAGCTTATGATGAGCAAATGAAGATTTTTGGTGCTGGTGGTAGTCATTATTATAGGGAATGCAGGGTTAATTCCAATTTCAAATAGGAAGTTACTGTTGATACTTCTTAATTGCTTATGTTCGTGATTGATTGGAAGCTAGGCACAAACGACCCTATTGATTTAGATGCATTCGAATTGCAAAGTGTAGGTTAGGAAATGGAAGCTTTTGCTTGAATTCATTGGCTTCACTTTTGGTCACCAGCATTTGGAAAAAAATTGAAGAACATACACATCTTGTGCGGACTTTCTTTTGAATGGTACCATATGACAAGCTACTTGTAATTTTGAAGTAAACTGTGCTTTATCGCTGATTAGTTTTATGAACTTCAGGCTAGTTAGATGAATCCATGTCAGTATCTTTCTTTCTGCTCAACTATAGACTTCTTACAGGGAAGCCTCTTTCTCATGGGATCTAGAGTAACACTAATATTATCGTTATAAAGTGATAAATTGAATTAATTCCAGTTTGAAACCCCCCTAATGGAAGCAATTTTTTAATAACTTGGGATAGGCTATGCCTACTACTTGTTAAATTGGAACTCTTATAATGTTTGGTAAACTTTTGAGAAGATTGCAATTGTGCTTCATTTGACAAGGCTGTTAGTCAATAAATTTTTTGTCTTTCTTTAATGCTAAAGTTATTTAGTCGTTTTTGAACACAAATGATTTTAGCTGCTCTAAATCGAGCACAATGGAAGAGCATCCACCTTGTAGCTAACCCCAACTAATTTGGTAGAGTTTATGGATTGATGACAAGATTGGCGATATAAATTCAATACCTTATTCTCTTTTCCATTCCATCTCTTTCACTTTTTCTTGTTTTGAGCCTAATTGAATGCCCAATTCTAGCTTAGATATAATGGTGGAAAAGTAAGAATTGAAATGTTATTTAATGTTGTCATAAGATAGACAAGACCTTAGGTAGAGTTTAGTTGAAAAATTATTCTCGTGATTGGTTTGTCATAAGATAGACAAGACCTTAGGTAGAGTTTAGTTGATTCTTCAAAAGTGAACGATCAAAAAGGTAATAATTTAAGTTTTGCTAGAATATCTTAAGTTACCTTCATGTGACCAATTTAAGAGCATCCACCTTCATGATTGTTATTTTGAACATTTACTCATCTCCTAAACTTAACGATTTATTCTATCATTGAGTTGAATGACATTTGCTAGCTAAACTACTATTTCAAGAATTGTTAATGATTTTAGTATATGTTGACCCTCTAACTTTTGATGATTTTTTGAGCTTTTTACTAGTTTATGTTCTATACAAATGAAACTCATAAATTTGCACCAATAATTTAAGCACTATGCATGTTTGAATATATTTGAGTTAGATGATTATTTGATGCATGTTGAAGTTTGCACAATGTTTAAATTTTTTTGTGAATCTTTAATTTAAGGGCATGTTCGCTAAAATCTTGGTAATACATTATGGTTCACCAAAGAAGAATGTATTTGACTTGTAGAATTATTTGATGCAAGTGAACTTTTTAAGAATCTTAAATTTAAAGGGTGGTTTTGCTTTGGAATTTCTGTAATACATTATGATTTATGAAGGTGATTATATTTGACTTGTAGAATTATTTGATGCATGCGGAAGTTTGCAAAATGTTTAAAATTTTTCGCTAATATTTAACTTAAGTGAAGGTTCTGTTGAAATTTTATTACTACGTTATGATTTATTAAAGATTTTTTTATTTATGTAAGTGTTTAAGTGCAATTACTTATATTTATAACTTTGATATTTTAGATGCGCAATTGGATGAGACTTCAAAGGGTAAAGATGATGAACTGGAAGAAAGCTTCACGTGAAGAATAAATAGAAGAAGCATGGAGTGAAAACATTGAAGAAAACATGGATTTATTTTATTTTACTATGTTAGATTTAAGCCATGAAGAAACTTGTCAAAGTTTAATTTTATTTTGCTATGTTCGACTTCTAAATTAAGTATTATCATTTTTTTGATACTTTGGATTCAAAATCACAAAAATCAAACTTTGAATATATTGATAATGTTGGCCTTGTAATGCAAGTAAAGTAACTTCTAAATATTTTAATAGATGCAATATTTTTATATTGATAGATGCAAGATAGTTACAACAACTTTTATATAAATACCTTTTTTTTGTGACGGAGCAATGTACATATAAAATATTATTATTTTTTGTCACCAGTAGAAAGTCGTAGCTACATGTATTTGTGACCGACAAAGTCTTGTGACATAAAACATTTTTCTTCGTTGTTTAATGAAACGTTTGCGACGCAAATATAGTCGTAACAAAAATATATTTTTTATGACGTGCAATACTCCCGTAATAAATATGTCAGAGATCCGTCATAAAAGGTATTTGTCACGCTAATTTCGTGACAAAAAGTTTTTGCAACGGAGTATACGCAACTTTAGTTTTTCCGTGACAATACCGTGACAAAAACTATAGGTGACGGAAAAACAACTTGTCCCTACGGAATCGAAGCCGTGACAAAAACTATAATTTCTTGTAGTGGCATGTGCCTAACTGTCCGCTACATCATCACTCTTGTGCCTCACGTGTGAGCCCCACCAAATTTGCCTCGAGAAATGTGTTAGCGCAGTTTTCGATGTCGAATGGATCCTGACATATGAATACTTGATTTTACATAGTTTTTCACCCTGAATTCAACCGTGCATCAAAAATCCTGAAAATAATAAATAAACGCAATTAGGCTGATATTTTGGAGACTTGACACTAAAATATATAAATAACTTATACGTAATATTACATAATTAACGACTCAACACAGGTTGTCCATCTCAAGATATGTATGTGATGCGGCTTGTCCATCTCGATGCGTACATGACGTTTGCATGGGTTCACTGCTTCGAGTTGAACAAAGTACTCATTTTGAGGAGTAAATAATAGGTTTTGTATTTTGTATAGATGATTCCTTTTGAAAATGTGTCATTCATTCCACCTCATTAGCTGTATAGATGACTCATTTTCAAAAGGAGCCATTCACTCCACCTCATCAACATACATCGCCACATGGAGCCACATCATCATCAATGACTCATTTTCAAAATGAGACATACTTTAATTTTGTAAATAAAAAGTATCCATTCTTATTTCGTGAATTAAAAGGTACGGTTACCTTACTTTATGAAAAAAAACCCATATGACACGTGTATATATATATATATATATATATATGTAGTTTCAAGAAGTTCTTGAGATGGTTAAAGTTTAGTGTTGCATGTCTACTTTGATTCTGACGCAGCGGAGATCTTCTAAACCAGTTGAACGAATCCACGAACAACTCGATCTAGGTAAGAACTTAACCCAAAGTTCAAAAATTCTTTTATTTCAACCAAAAAACTACGAATTACACCCAATAGATCGCTTAAATAGCGAAACCCTAAAATTTGCCAAAAATAGTAAAAAGTCTAAAAAGCCCTAAACTGAAAACTAGACGAAAAATAGAAACAAACGCCGCAAACGGCAATAAAAACAGAAATTCCTAATGAAAGTTATAAGCGAAACAAAAGTTTCCTAAAATAGCAAAATTGCCGTTTCGGAGGGCGAAATGATGGAATTTCGCTGAAAAACGTCGTAGTTACAGCATAGCTGTGAGTTGTGATCTCCACGTCGTTTCCAATAAACTCATACCCCCGGATCGCTGCGAGTCATATCTTTTCCGATTTTTCCAAGAATTTGCAACTAATTCTTGGACTTTATCATTATTCTATCAAGAATTTGCAAACTAATTATTGGGCTTCATTATCCTATCAAGAATTTACAAGCTAATTCTTGGACTTCATCATTCTCCCCAGGGTGGACAGAATTTGTATAATTCCTGAATTTTTGTGTGATCCAGGAAAGGTATCCTTGCACGGTTTTCAACGAGGAATCCTAGCAAGTTGGCTGCAGAAACAAAGGCGTTGACTAGTTTATTGATTATTATAACATTGGCGTGACTTAATGTATGACATGCACAAACAATTATTTCTGTACAATATATTATGTAGAGTCTTCTGCCCTGACAAAAGAAAAAAAAATTCGGTCACCTGGATATAACTTTTTTTTTATTATCGTTAAAGTATTTAAAGCATTGCCCAAACTAATCCTAAACTTAAAAGGTACAGTGCTGTAGGCAAGAAATATAACCACAATCTCCATTATTGTAGACTTAGTATCCATGGGAATCAATAAGACTTTAAATAGGATGTAACATGGCTAGGATAGGGTACCAAAAAAATGATATAAAGGTAATTGAAAAACTAAAATTTAGACTATCAAAAGATTCTATGAGAACATGAAAGTGACATATACTACACTTAAATTTTTTTTTTTAATATGTTCAATCCTCACATTTTTCCAACCACCTGGCTCCCTGCTCCATTTCCTGCGGATGCCGTTTTAGGTGAGACTTTCTAATAATGACTTTCCCCTTATTTTGAGTATATAAATATTTTTTTGTCTCTATTTTTTTTTTCTCATCATGTCTCTTTTCTAAAGACTTCAAGTCTAAGACTAGTTTCCAACTAGGTAAAGGAATATGTTAGACTATGTCTATAAGTTTAACATTAGGTATGAAAGAACTAAAAGTTGGGTTGGCTCAAAATGGGTAAATTAGGGAAATTACTTTAGATAGACTTAAGGCCTTAAGGGTTTTCATTCAAAAATTGTCAAAATCATTTACTCAAAAGTGGTCTAGTCATAGGAATTCTACCTCGAGTGGGTTACAACCTCATTCTAGCACCCTAGAAATTTGACTTGTCCAGTTCTAATCGTTTGGCCCCTTCGGTATCTAGCACAAGACTTAACCATCATATTAAGTCCATATAATATGAAATCATAAGAATTTCGGGTTGCGAGCCAAAGCGAGTGTTTCTCCCAATTTTTTATAAGTTTCAAGTCAAAAAGGCAACCATAGTTTACTCATCCACAACCAAAGACATAAAATAAAGTTTTAGGTGACTCTAAACAATAATAATAATGAAAACTATACTAAATACATGCATGAAAGTGTATCAACTCCTAATGAAATGAGAAAGATAAGTACAAAGGGAAAAGAAATGAAAGAAATGAGAGAATCAAATATTATTAAACACCACCATTACCATCCTTCAACCGCATATAACCACATTTATTTGAAAATTTTAAATGATCTCACCCGCGGTCTTTCATAAAGCAATCCATCAAACTCAATCCCCAAATCCTAAAGTACCATCAAACTTATTCCGAACCTTGTCCTCAAGGTTTAAAACAAGTCAATGAATCCACACAACAAATAGAAAAAAAATAGTGGTGAAAAAGAACAACATGGATTAATACATAAGAAGATGCATACAAAGGCATGCATAATAAAAGTCTTCAAAAACTAGCGAATGAACAAAATCTCTCATGTCTAGGTGACTAAGGAAACTATGGAGGAAAATCATCATAATAAGAGCAAGAACTAATATGCATAAAAGTTAACTTAAATAATTCTCACCAAATCTTGTGAGTCCGAAGTCTTTCAACTATATAAGGGTGAAATTGTGACAGCCCCAACTACAAATAAGGGCATCGCCTTGCCTAATCCCTTAATTAAGCCCTAATCTCCCCTATAGGACCTAACAAGGAATTAGTCAGCCTTAGTTAAATACCTTCACACCTACCATTTATGATACCACCTACGGTTAACTTAATTGTTCTAGTGACTAACCTATGGTTGTCTGTAAATCAGAGTTACTAAATTTTTTTTAACAAATTATTCAGCGGAAGTCTTATTTAGTTACTAGTGGAAATGAAATCCTAAGGCCTAACCTATTGTGGAAAAACCAGGAAATAGTGATCACATGCATATATAAACAAAAATGGTGATATATATAACATGTGTCCAGTTCTATATTCCTATCACTCAACCCAAAAGGCAAACTAACATGTACATAAAATTAAATGTAATACAAAAGAATGCAAAAACGTACAAAAATATGTCGTAGCAGTCCATCTCGGCTCAAAGATAGTCACCAATCTTCTCTTTGCCTGGTCTGCTACTCGGCTGATCTGCACCCACCGTCACAAACTAGACGGTGAGTACATGAAATTATTTAAGTAATACTAAGATACATCGATCCACATTCCCAAATAGGCAACAAGTATCAAATTTGCATAATTTAAAGAGAAATTATGTTGAAAGAAACATCATGCAAAGAGATACTTGAGTTAACGAAATATGAAACTGACTCAAGGCTAAGCAGTAATGGATTAGGGTCGGTCGGCCGTGATCTTCATCACATCAGCCTGTCCACTACAGTTTGAGCTCTGCTCTATATCATTTCATTTTAAAATCGAGCTTTCATACACAACAATCAATATGACAAAGTATAAGAATTAGAATCAAGGATATACAAAAACAGAGTATGCTATGAATATCATAAAATGAGCAACTAAAACAAGTCATAGCATATGGATTTCAAAGGAAATTCAGTTCGAATAACTGAGAATAAATAAATAAATGGAATGAAATGTAAATAAATGTCTCAAATCAGTTTACTTACATACACACAACAATTTATAAGCTGTCCGGCTTCCGTCTCGTCGATGTACGCACCCAAACCCTGTAATAGCTCCTCTATTGTCCTAACATTTGAAAATTTATCAATTTATTTGGGCCGTGACAGAAATCATCAAGATGATGAAATGAAGTCTAGAATCTTGGGTCTACTCAAAGACGCGCCACTGCTGTGGTGACTTAAGTTGGTTTATGTCCCAACCAATTCTAAAAACACATAAAATCCTAGTAATATGTTACTTCCTTAAAAATGCTCAAATTACTCCAAAAAAATGTAATCCGAAGCCAAACCTAGCAAAACTCGAGTGGTGCGTCAGTGTCTCTGGTGCTCATCAAACATTCATAGCACCTGCAAAAATCTAAGAGACCAAGTTAGGGTTTTATTGAACATAAGAAAAACTAAGAACTAAACTAAAACTGAAATAAATGCAAGAAGTAAAAATGATGAAAAAAAGTAAAAATAAAGTTGGGCTGCCTTCCAACAAGCGTCTTTCTTTTAAGTCATTGGCTAGACTTGGCTTAATTTATCACATGATATCCTATCGTTTCGAGATATCAACAACGAATGGTGCACTTATAGCTTTGGGCAATGCAACATGCACGCCCTCCTTTATAGTTAAGAGCTCATTCGAGACCTCTAACACAAAAGATTATGTCGCATCATGATCATCCAACACAAATATGTCACTTGTGTAGAAAAATCTGCGAACGCTCCTTTACTTCAACTCCCTTGTAAGGTTTAACAAATATGCATGGGAAGGTAGGTGGTTTCACCAACACTAGAGGTTGGTCTTCCTAGCTCTCTTTTTATAGCTCCTCCGACCTTTCTGAAATGACTTCAATTTGCATGCCATTTTCCTCATCTTCATCATCTTGTGCAATGATAATTTCTGGCTTAGTTTGGAAAACTTCAAGTTCTTCCGCTATTTTACTCCAATAGTCCACCTGTGTATCTTCATTCTCCTCAACACTTTTCAGTGTGTCAACAATCATATTCTCCTATTGGTAAAAAAATTGGTTGTGTACTACACGATTCTTTCTCGTCAATCATATTCTAAAATGTGATATTCACTTGAATAAGTTAAGTTTCCAAATTTTGCAACCTAAGACTCACATGCTGAAATTGTGAAGCTCTTCATGAAAGTGTTGTTGACCAACTATTAATTGTTTCATCATATCTTCCAAAGAGGTGCTTTGTTGAAATTGTTGATTATTTTCGTGACACTGTTGATGAACTTGTTGTAAATGTAGTTATCAGAATATCAAGTCATTCATTATGTCTTGTATAGATCTCTCCTCATGTTGAGGAACCTGTGGACTTGGCATGAGCTCCAAGAAGTCAGGTTGTGGTGATGCATAGTTAGAACAGTGATGCTTCACATACTTTGGATAGTAAAGACAAGCATATGTCGAATGAGAGTAATCTACACAAATTTTACAAACTTCGATATGTTGCACAAAAGAATGCATGTTAGAAAATTGATGTCTGTTATGTGACATTCCTACCCTATTCACATTGTAATAATGATTCTTCAAATCGATTATAGTTGTGCATGGGAGTATGAGGTTATCGCAGAGTCGTTGTATACATATTAAGAACAATGGACTAGATAGACAAAATAAAATAAACAAATAAATAAAAGAACACCAAAGAAGTAAAAAAAACAAATCCTCGGCGATGCGAAAAATTGACCTGCCGCGAGGACAATTTGGTGGCTGTTGGGAGTTTGTTGCAGGTCTCGGACACAAGTCGGGCTCCTATTGGACTTGCTGCTGTACAGATGATGTGGCAGCATATGATTGGAGGAGAAGATGCTGCTCATGACGTTCTAAACGAGTGAGGGCGCGACACGTGGTAGAATGCTGGGACGAAAAGTCGTGGAATGCTCGTGCGAATAACTGGGAGAACACATTCATACGTATCCCGAGGTGAATCAACAGCTACTGGTTCGAGGAGAAAACACGCATAGAGAAGGCGAAAATATGGGAGTCTGTGCCTCCGCAGATCCCGAAGCAGGTCAAATCAATTCTTCTCAACTGATGCAACCTGTGTCGAATCTCGAGGCAAGATCAAAGGCTGTGAAGACGTTGTGTCTGACGTCTGTTCATAACCTATATCACTCGGCTGCTCTTCATTTCTTCATCATCTCTGCACAAGCGTCTCGAGGCAGATCCTTTCGTAAATGTTCGCATTGCATGTAAACACTTTATTTTGCTATAATTACATAATTAACGACTTGTCAAGTCACATGAATATACCTTTTTTTTTATTATCATCAAGGTATTTAGAGCATTGCCCTGACTTATTATGAACTTAAGAAGAGAAAAACCACAAGGGCAATGCCCTCTAGCCAAAAGTTGTAAAGTTTTTTTTTTTTTTTTTTTCCATTCATAAGACTTGCACTCTAGTTAAGCGAAGAAGAATCTATATCATCCCACCACAATTCTCTTGATTTACACAGATTTAATGTTTGTTGTTTTATTTTGTCTTCTCTTTCTGTAAAATTCACTTGTAATTGAAATTGCACAAATTAAAATTCCACAAATTAAGGACACCGTACCCGCACAATCTCTTTTAAGTAGAGTTGCAATATGCTCCGTTACAAATTTTATTTTATTATTTTATTTTTATTTTTTATCAACATGCTCCGTCACATTTCATCTTATACATAACCAATTCAGAATATATATAAATATTTATGTATTTTTGGTATTTAGATACTGCTATATTTGTGTTTAAGTTACTTTTTCTTATTTGAATATTGTTAAGTGAGGTTTCAAATTTGAGTCTCATCAATAAATTAAATTGGATTGAGACTTGGGAGGACCTTCATGTGAAGCCTCCATACGAGCCTTTAAAGTGTTCGAGCGTAGATTGGATATACATGTGAAGCCTACACACGGGTACTGCAAATGAGAGATGCTAGGGTGACCCGATTTGAGGCATTTTGTGATGATGTTCATCCGTTCACGTATTAAGATTTGTGTGCACACACACTTTGATGTACGAATGTATGAACATCACCACAGGTGCCTCCAAAAAGGGTCATCTTAGTATTTTTTTTAATGTGGAGTAACAAAAGTTACAGTCTGTTATAGTTTAACGGATTAAAGCACTCAGTAGTTCCATTGTTGACGATCGCGAGAGGGGTTGTTCAGAATCCGTGCTTTAATTTCACTTTATTTCTAGGTCATTGAACGATGAGTTTCAACCATTTCCATGATTTAGGTGTTTGTTTATGCTCTTTTTCTAATCGTTGATTTCGTACACAATTTTAAAATTTCCATACATGGATCATCAACTGCTTTAAATTGAGCTAAATTGTGCCGAATGAAAGAGTTTGATTCGTGTAGTCAACCCGACTAATTTGAGATTGAGACCTTTCTGAGTTCTGGGACCATTATTGACGCAGCGGAGATCTTCTAAACCAGTTGAACGAATCCACGAACAACTCGATCTAGGTCAGAACTTAAGCCAAAGTTCAAAAATTATTTTATTTCAACCAAAACCGCGAATTACACCCAAAAGATCGCTTAAATAGAGAAACCCTAAAATTTGCCAAAAATAGTAAAAAGTCTAAAAAGCCATAAACTGAAAACTAGACGAAAAATAGAAACAAACGCCGCAAACGGCAATAAAAACGGAAATTCCTAATGAAAGTTATAACCGAAACAAAAGTTTCCTAAAATAGCAAAATTGCCGTTTCGGAGGGCGAAACGATGGAATTTTGCCGAAAAACGTCGTAGTCACAGCATAGCTGTGTGTCGTGATCTCCACGTCGTTTCCAATAAACCCATACCCCGGATCATTGCATGAGTCATATCTTTTCCTATTTTTCCAAGAATTTGCAACTAATTCTTGGACTTCATCATTATCCTATCAAGATTCATTATCCTATCAAGAATTTGCAAGCTAATTCTTGGACTTCA
Source organism: Stephania yunnanensis (assembly GCA_039657365.1). Classification (NCBI taxonomy): domain Eukaryota; kingdom Viridiplantae; phylum Streptophyta; class Magnoliopsida; order Ranunculales; family Menispermaceae; genus Stephania; species Stephania yunnanensis. Next base: position 52,712,900 of record CM077589.1, on the reverse strand, counting down.
TCATTCTCCCCAGGGTGGATAGAATTCGCCCTCGAATTGTCATCATCAGACGTATCCCCATAATAGGGAACAAGATGCTTGACATTAATTTTCACACCTGACTGAATCCTTGTACTTGTCAGCAGCCTTCTGCAAGTTAACTTTGATAAATTGGTGAATCTCTTGCAGCCCACGAACAAAGTCTTATGCCTTGCCATCAGTATATCAGATTCCTTCTTGTTACCATGCCTTGATTCAGTTTGAATTGCAGTGAGCAAAATCTCTTGAATTTGTAATGGCAGCATACGCTTGCCCAAGGATCGCTCTAGCAGTGTCAACCTCACCCGCGAGCCACTTCTCTTTGGCACCCTCAGCCAAAGAACCTCAGCCTGCGGATTGTAAGAGACCGCTTTGCCAAGCAAAATATCAAGAGACTCTCTAGTTCCGTGGCCCTTCTCAAGCTGTGGCGCATCCCCAATAAAGTCTTCGTTGTCACTGCCGTACCGGTCAGCCGAATCCACTCCAGTATCATCTATGAAGTTATCGTCATCCATAGTCCTAACACCTTCTTGGTCATCCTCAGAATCCGCCCCGGCAACCGTATCCCAGAGCTCATTCATCTCGCGATCGCGGCCAGGATAAATCGCCGACAAGCTCCCACCCTTCGAGCTCATCTTCCCTCCCTTATCAAACTTCTTATTCCCCTTCAATTTCTTCTCTTTCTTTCTAAACCCATCTTCCTTCGACCCCCCGCTTCGCGACGATGGCGGCTCGCTCGCAAACTTATCTCTCATGTAGCGGTTCTTCATCTTCAATCCCAAAATCAGGCGTCCTCTCTCTGTCCCCACTCTTCTTCACCAATCTCTTCCTCAGCGTCGCCTTCGAACCCGAATCATCGAACTCGTGAACTAGCGTCTGAACAGTCACATCATGTTGGCGTCCTTGCTTCAAACCGTGCCCTCCTCTCCAGTCTCTCTGGCTGAAAGACCCTTTGGTTGCACGCCCGCCACGGGCATAATACTTCCCGTCGCCTCCCCGTAACGCGGAGGGCCTAAAACCGCTCTCCTCTTCTGCGCTCCTCTTCCCGGCACGAGACGACGCCCCACTGGACTCCTCCGAACACTACAAAAAAACAGCAAATCAGAAACGGAAATTTCCGTCTCTGATTTGCAAAAATTCCGTCTCTAATTGCAGTCAGAAACGAACAGAAACGGAATCAATTCCGTCTCTAAAAACGTCGTTGCTAATTCAATCAGAAACGGAAATCGATTCTGTTTCTGATTTAGAGACGGATCAGAAACGGAATAAATTCCGTTTCTGATCAGAGACGGAATTTATTCCGTCTCTAATTCCGTTCGATTAGAGACGGAATAAATTCCGTTCGATTATTTCCGTCTCTCTCGATCCGTTGCTAATCAGAGACGGATCAGAGACGGAATTTGATCCGTTTCTGATTCATATCTAAAAAAAAAAAAATTAGAGACGGAAATAGCAATGGAATCCAAAGATTCCGTTGCTATTTCCGTCTCTAATTTTTCTTTTTGTTTAGTTTTTAAAGTCTTATATATATAGGTCTCAATCCAAACACATTTAACCTGCCAATATATAATAAAAATCATAGCAAAATAATATATTGATATTGCACAATTTATATAAACTTAACATATCCTTAACATTATCTTTTCTCAATGTACAGTACACGAAACAACAAAAACAATCTAAAAAATTTATATATCGTATCTTTCTACAAAAGTAATAGCAAAAATTGTTCTAAATGAAAAAATAAAAATGAAGTGTTCCGAGATAATATAAAGTTGATTGTGCTTCAAATAATACTTGACTTCGTACAAAACACCTGAAAAAGATCAAAAAGAAAAAAAATCACTAAATTATACAAACAATAATAAGAATATAAAGAATATTATGGGAGAACTATACGTATCATCGCAAGCACAAGTGTATGAGCTAAACACAGCATAAATAAAGTAATAAAGAAAAAGAAATTCATCATTATCCAAAAGGAACATAGAGTTAATTAGCAAATTATCTCTCGCTCCAAACAATGACATGAAATTTAGTTCTGGATTAACACAAACAAGAGTCAATTGTCCTCGATGCTCCAAAAAATTAAGAAGACACTATACAAAATGAAATTAAAGTAAGCGGAAATGATTCTCGAACTTTTTAGGCAGAGCTCATGATGCATGGAGTCTCACTCTTTCGCAACACACTGGAATGTCGAATGTCGTAATTGAAAATGATTCTCAGCTGTGGGATGACTCTTTGAATGACCAAACTAAATGTCTATGGAAGTACTTATGCAACTTCAATAATCTGATTCTCATCTATAAGTGAATCATAATGACCTCCCAATCAAGTTTTGCAAGAGAATCCCCGGGAGTCGGTTTTTGAGGTAGAGCTTGGAGGAGTGATGAATGGAATCTCCCTAATGCAACAAGCTTGAATGCCAAAGGTTATAATTGAAAATGATTCTAAGCTGTTCTATGAAACTAAATGTCCATGCTATATGCGCCACGGCCAAAATTATCCAAAAATTTTTGAAGCATATTTATTCATGCTATATGCGCCACTACGCCAAAATTATCCAAAAATTTATATAGTCTTGAAGTTCAAAACATTACAAGTATTAACGTAAGACTGTTTTCAGTTAAGGAAAATTAGAATAACGATAGCTCTTATAAAGTTATAATAGAGAATCGAGTTTGATAGTATCTAGTATTTCTATATCTACTAAAACACAAAAAAAGCAATTGGGGTTCAACAAGAGGAACACTGTTGATGTACATCGATCATGGGCGGCGTCATGTGCGAAACACCTTGATTGTTGCCAAGACAACAACACCATTAGCATGTTGAAGTCTATCTTCAAGAAGATTCATGAAATCCTTGAACTGCAAAAGTGGAGCAAGAAGGCATCATGTAAAGCTGGAGAGATAAGCTAAAATAATTTTGAAGAGGTGGTGCTTTATTAGACAAAATAAAAAGGAAAATGAAGGCACAATTAAAACACTTGAAACAATTTTATTGAGTTCGAAGAGTAAGGGCATGCCGAAAGACAATGACAACTAAGCAACAATTAAATTAAGCGAGTCGGCTGATTTTTTGATCCATGCTACTTTGTCTAAAACTTTAGTGTAGAAGAAAAATTGATGCAAGCAAGAATTTGACAACCCAAGCTGCACATGCAGGAAGTTCAGTGGCACTTGATAAAAATCTCATGAACTATCGGCTTTAAGAAGTAGATTTTCCAAAACTAGAGTTCTATCTTCCAAAAAAATAAGCCAGAAATTATACCTTTTCTTTTCTTAATGAAAGGTATTGACCGATCTTACCAATGTTGAACTCTTCACTTCAACACGACAACACTCCTAGAGACTCAAATGTGGAATTCATGTGTGGTGGGGACATGGCGAATTAAATCCAATCACCACTATACGTGACTGTGTGACAATCATACCCAATCCCTCAGGTCGAGGCCCCAACTACAACATTCTTTTTCTAAAGCTATCATAAATTCAAAATTTCAAAATGCAGCTAGAACACGCTAGTCGTGCAACTGATTTCGTTTGTCAAGTTCTCTCATTTACTCATATACATTGAAGTGGATTGCCCTAGAAGCTCGGACAATATCCATGTCCCTTTCCACAACTTTATTAGGTCGAAAACGCTACATGACTTCTTTGATACATACCACACAACATTAAGACCACGAACCCAACTCAACTTCTTCTCTATCAAATAATCCAATAAACTATGAACTCTTCAAACAACTCCCTACATTGTTGACTCAATCCCTACTCTTGCCATAGCTTTTCCCTTGTTTTCGCAACTAGAGACACATCAACTATCCAAAAAAATGAAACTTTGAAGAGAATTTGGGTGATACCCGACTATCGAGAATCATGAAGCATAAGACTTTTAAGCATCGATGGAAAATCCGCATCGACACAAGTCGCTGCAGATATATGATAAAGCTTAAAAGCCCCAATCGCCGCAACCATCCTCACATATCCATTGCTGTCCTTCAACCCCAACCGTAACAGACCAACAAGATACTCCACCAAATTGGCCACAACCCCAACCCCAACCCCAACCCTAAACAAGTCCATAATCGATCCCAAATTAGTTGAGGTCTCGACAAAGCCTAAATCAGAAATGCATGCAAGAGTAATTGAAGAAAACACGATACCTCAACAACGAGATCGAGAGAGTTCGAAAGACAGAGACGAAGGTTTAATCAATACATAACCGCAAAGGTTCATCATTCCTCAAATGAGGAGGAGATCACCTGTTCATACACACATACTCTCATCGATTCACCACTTGTCCAATCTCCGGTGACGACGAACATCGGCGACGCTTAGGGCTTCCGAGGCTCCAATCTCCCGCGACAAGCGGCGGCGAGACCGACGGCCTCGTCCAAGCAAAGATTTAGGGTTTGGGAGAGAGATTTGTGAGAGAAGAGAGAGAGAGAGAGAGAAGAGAGCGGAGAGAGAGAGGTGAGAGAATGAGAGCAGAGAGCTGCGAGAGAGAAAGAGAGAGAGAGAGCGCGACAGAGAGAGAGAGAGAGAAGAGCAGTGACGTGTGAGAGAGAGAGCAGAAGCGGTGACGGTGAGAGAGAGAGAGAGAGAAAGCGGTGACGGTGAGAGAGAGAGAGAAGCGGTGACGGTGAGAAAGCGGCGGTGACGGTGAGTGAGAGAGAGCGCGGTGACGGTGAGGTGAGGGTGAGGAGAGAGGTTTCGTTGAGAGAGAGTGAGAGAGAAAAAGCGGTGAGGGAGAGAGATTTTAGGGAGAGAGAGAGTTTTGGTCCCCATTTTTGAATCATCGAGATCGAAGCACGCACGAATCTCGAGACGTAACGGATGGTTGTAAGAAATAAAAATTTTGGTGGGAATGTTGGCGCCATTTTTTAGAGACGGAATTAATTCCGTCTCTATTTCCGTCTCTGATTCGTCTCAATTCCGTCTCTGAATTAGTCCGTTTCAATTCCGTCTCTAACTTTTTAATTTAGAAACGGAACTTATTCCGTTTCTAATTCCGTTTCTGATTTAGAAACGGAACTTATTTCCGTTTCTAATTCCGTTTCTGATTTGCTGTTTTTTTGTAGTGGAAGATAATGGTAACCGCCACGTTTACTATGACTGAAGGTCATGCAAGTCCTCCGAACCCCAACGCACGAACTCGTCGATCCGTGATGGTAGTCCCTCCATCTCCCCCGCGGAACCTACGAGAATCCGTCCTCTCGAAGGGGAGGATACGATCCATATGCCGATCCAACAACCGATAGATTCGGCAAGTTAATGTGTTCTACCACCGCGACCATGCGTTGGTCAATTAATGGGCCAATTTGTCGATTCGATTGTTACGATCATACACCTCCTCGATACGCTCGGCTTTGGTTCCTCTTGGCGGCATGATTTCTCCAATCACGCTGAAGCAGGCTTTGATACCAACTGACGCAGCGAAGATCTTCTAAACCAGTTGAACGAATCCACGAACAACTCGATCTAGGTCAGAACTTAAGCCAAAGTTCAAAAATTCTTTTATTTCAACCAAAACTGCGAATTACACCCAAAAGATCGCTTAAATAGCGAAACCCTAAAATTTGCCAAAAATAGTAAAAAGTCTAAAAAGCCCTAAACTGAAAACTAGACGAAAAATAGAAACAAACGCCGCAAACGGCAATAAAAACGGAAATTCTTAATGAAAGTTTATTACCGAAACAAAAGTTTCCTAAAATAGCAAAATTGCCGTTTCGGAGGGCGAAACGATGGAATTTTGCCGAAAAACGTCGTAGTCGCAGCATAGCTGTGAGTCGTGATCTCCACGTCGTTTCCAATAAACCCATACCCCTGGATCGCTGCGAGTCATATCTTTTCCTATTTTTCCAAGAATTTGCAACTAATTCTTGGACTTCATCATTATCCTATCAAGATTCATTATCCTATCAAGAATTTGCAAGCTAATTCTTGGACTTCATCAATTATTGACAAATTAAAATAAAGTAGTATTAATTTAGTTTGGTGAAGTTATATGGAAGACATGTCCATGTGAGGATTTTGAAGAAATCACTTTGTTATCTATGTGAGAAGGTTAAATTAGAATTGCGCCGCATGTCTTAGTTTGATTCACTTGTCTTCCTCTGCAATGTTATTTCCCAACAAGTTGCTATCTTCTTTTGATAGTGCATCCTTCTGCCACGAAGTAATAACGCAGTGAGGGTTACTGTAATTAACCTTCACTTGACTGTCTGGTAAAACCGCCAATGAGTTTTTTTACCACAGTTTCTAGGTTTGAACCCTTAGCTTGTCTAGCCTTTCTGCTGTAAGGCCTTAATTTTCCACTGCCTGGGAATGGCAGAAGTCTTTTTTGGCTTTGGCTAAACCTATTTCAACCCAGTAATATGCCCAGCTAGGAATAGACGAAGTCACATTGATGTACAGCGGTGCTGCTTCTGCCTTGATGATCTTCTTTCTGAAGTTGTTGATGGCTTTTTTGAATTCTCCTGGAAAGAGATTCAATTCTTGCAGATTGGGACTAGGATAAATGTTTTTAACTAGTCCTGCTTGAAAGGCCATGTACACGACCTCTGGATCTGCTCCTTGTAAGAAGTTATAATAACTTGTCGTCTTGTTATCTTCTGTGAAGATTTTGTCAGTCACAAGCGCTTCTGGAGTGATGGCTCGTGCTTTGCTCCATAGGACGTACAACTCCTCTTGTCTAAGTCCAGAGAACTGATCGTCTACTAGAAGTTTGACTTCTTTGACCCTTTCGATCAAAGTTGGTCTTGATTGTCCTTTTTCCTTCTGGGGGCTTAAGCACTGTTGGTTTGACTGCTGCCTTCATAGTGATAGGAGAACCACCATGAACCGCCGTGAATTGTTTTGCCGCTGTCTGGGCTTCTTAGAGGCTGGAATACCCTTTGAAGGTATAGTGGTGCCAGCTACGTTGATATGTGCATTGATGCTCTTTGAAGATATTTTTGGCTCTGCGACAGAAGAGCTGATGTGTTGTGGGATCCACAGCGAATGTGTGTCCAAGAATTGGCTCAATAATAATAATAATAATAATAATAATAATAATAATAGGAGTATTATTAGTACCATTAATACTCCAATGTAATGTGGTTGTGATAGAGTGGATCAATGCATTAGTCTATGAAGACGGGGCGGATTATGAAACCTACTGCGTAGAACAGGTTGGTATTATTATAATTAAGGACTCCAATAAACCCAAATCCAAATTGGGATCCTTTATATAAGAATCAACAATCAATGGCAATCGATCGAATACCCTTGTTTGTCTTAGTTAATTTTTTTTTTTTTTTTTTTCTCATTTTGGCAATCCTATATATCATGAAGAGAATTGCACGTGAACTTGATTCCCTCTAGGAGCAAGTCATTAAAGAGAATATAAATCGGAGAGGAAGAGATGATGAATCGGACAATTAAAAAGTTCAAGCTCAAGAGGAAGAAAACAAGAAGAACAACATCAACCTCGGGCGAGACATGTTAAAGCAATAATATTGGTTTTTGTCTTTGAGCTCTCTTGGAACCTTAAATAAAAGGATTTTTCTTTTTTTGAGTATATTTGTGTGTATATATATATATACGAAAATTTAAAAATGTACAAGTGATACAAAAAAAGGTGACCTACACTACACAAAAAACAGCCAAGGCTATACAAAAGAGCTCTGGATCAAAACATCACCACCAGTTGTTCATCCACAGAACCTGAGATGCAACTGCACTTCACCATATCCTTGTTCACACACAAGGCATCTATACTTCATGCATACTGACCCAATCATCAAAAACAAATAAAAACCATGTTGCATAAAGACCTCTTCCAAAACATCATGTAACTTTTGACATAAAATCGCGCTCCATTGCCTTTTGGTCTTCCAAACCCTAAATAAAAGGATTTTGTTGCAGTCCTCGCGCGCTTACCACTATAACATACTTGGGACCTTTACTAACAGCATAACATTTAGGGGACTACTTGAAATTTGTTATCAAAGAGACTTTAAGATTACATCCCCCTCTCTTGACATTACTTCCAAGAGAGTTTTTCCGAAAGTATTGACATCAATGGATACTGCATTCCCCTAGAACAAGAGTTATGGTCAACGTTTGGGCAATACAAAGGGATACAAATATATGGAGTGGTGTGGAACAGTCATTCTAAAGAGATTTGTGAACACGAGTGTTGATTTCAAAGGCCAAGATTTTGAGTTAATTCCATTTGGTTCTGGAAGAAGCATTTTTTCCAGGGATTTCATTTGCCTTGGCATTGGTTGAGTTGGAGCTTGCCAACCTATTGTACGTACTTGTTTGATTGGGAAATCCACGCAGTGCTGATAAAGAGGGCCTAGACATGACCGAACCGTTTGGGATTCTTGAGGCAAGGAAGTTTCCTCTTCAACTTGTTCCGATTCCTCACTTTAATCATGAATTCCAATCTCGTAGGTCTTGTGATGAAGTCCAAGAATTAGCTTGCAAATTCTTGATAGGATAATGAATCTTGATAGGATAATGATGAAGTCCAAGAATTAGTTGCAAATTCTTGAAAAAATAGGAAAAGATATGACTCGCAGCGATCCGGGGGTATGGGTTTATTGGAAACGACGTGGAGATCACAACCCACAGCTTTGCTGTGACTACGACGTTTTTCGGCCAAATTCCATCGTTTCGCCCTCCGAAACGGCAATTTTGCTATTTTAGGAAACTTTTGTTTCGCTTATAACTTTCATTAGGAATTTCCGTTTTTATTGCCGTTTGCGGCGTTTGTTTCTATTTTTCGTCTAGTTTCCAGTTTAGGGCTTTTAAAAATTTTTACTATTTTTGGCAATTTTAGGGTTTCGCTATTTAAGCGATCTATTTGGTGTAATTCGGGAGTTTTTGATTGAAATAAAAGAATTTTTGAACTTTGGTTTAAGTTCTGACCTAGATCGAGTTGTTCGTGGAGTCATTCAACTGATTTAGAAGATCTCTGTTGCGTCAGTTGGTATCAGAGCCTGCTTCAGCGTGATTGGAGAAATCATGCCGCCGAAGAGGAACCAGCAGCGTATCGAGGAGGTGTATGACCGTGACAATCTGAATCGACGAATTGGCCAATTGATTGACCAACGCATGGACGCGGTGGTAGAACAATTAACTGCCAGAATCGATCAGTTGTTAGGTCGGAATATGGATCGTATCCGTAACCATCGAAGGGAATCTGTTGGTGATGAACCAGAAAGAGATTCTTCTACCGAAGGGGAGGATGAGTATGTTGAGGCACCGAGGAGGCACTATAGGCCGCGTGCAGTTGAAGATGATCGCAGGCGGTGGGAGTCTGGGTTGAAGACGGATGTCCCAGAATTCCATGGCACTCTTCAACCGGAAGAATTCTTGGATTGGCTGGCGTCAGTTGAAGAAGTCCTAGAATTCAAAGGTGTGCCCGAAGACAAGCGTGTGCAACTTGTTGCAACCAGATTTCGCAACAGGGCCACGGCTTGGTGGCAACAGAAGAAGTTGATGCGGAATAGGAATGGAAAGGCGAAGATCACCTCGTGGGAGAAGATGAAAAAGCACTTACGGGCTGAGTTCTTGCCTTACAATTTCCAACGCCTTATGTATCAGAGGTTGCAGAATCTGAGACAAGGGGCAAAGTCAGTAGATGATTACACCACTGAGTTTTATCAGTTAGTCGCTAGAAACGAACTGCAGGAGACTAACGACCAATTAGTGGCGCGATATATTGGTGGACTGAGGGTGCAGATCCAAGATGTCGTCAACATGTTTGATCCGACTTCCTTATCTGCAGCGCATCAGCGAGCATTGTTGGTGGAGAAACACTACAAAAAAATCGCAAATCAGAAACGGAATTTTCCGTTTCTGATTTGCTAAATTTCCGTCTCTGAATTAAATCAGAAACGGAACAGAGACGGAACGCGTTCCGTCTCTGAAAACGTCGTCGCTGATACGATCAGAAACGGAAAATGGATTCCGTTTCGATTAGAGACGAATAGAGACGGAAAATATCCGTTTCGATTAGAGACGGAATTTGAGACGAAATTAGAAACGAATGAGACGAACAGAAATGGATTTTATTTCGAAATGGTACATTTGTAATTGCATTCGTCGATTCGATTCCGTTGTCGATTAGCAACGGAATCGAGACGGAATTAATAAATTTATGAATTCGTGTCCGATTCCGTTTCTAATCAAGAACGGAATCGAGACGAATCGAGACGGAATGCAAAGAGTCGTCTCTCGATTCCGTCTCTAATTAGAAACGAATCGAGACGGATTATTCCGTTTCGATTCCGTCTCTCGATTCCGTTGCTAATTTAGAGACGAATCGAGACGGAATTAATATTTCCGTCTCTCGATCCGTTTGTGATTGATAAAAATATTTGGAAAATTAGAGACGGAATAGCAACGGAAAATTTGAATTCGTTGCTAATCCGTCTCTAATTTTCTCGTTTTGTTTAAATATGGCACGGATACATAAGCCAATCGATTCTCCAACCTAAAAATCAAAATACAACCCGATATGACATACTCCATCGCCCGCACCCTCCAACAACTCCTTGAGGGTGCTAACATCCCCCAAAGAAGCCAAATTGCGCATCCATACATCAAAAATATATATCAACAAAAATTCAAAAGAGAAGGAAAAATGTGAAACTCAAAATTAGCCCAAAAATTTATATATCCACCGAAAGTTGTAATGTATTACAAAAGCTCCATAAATTTGGAAGTATACACAAAAACCAACCACACCTATCGTTCAACAAGCAAAAAAAAAAAAGAACACTCACAAAAGGTCCAAAATTTGGAAGTATACACAAAAAGGACTTCATTTAATAAGTAAAACGCAGCTTTGAAGCATTTCGAATCTCCATCTCGAGGGCAACAACCAAGTGAGTATGCACCGAAAGAAGTAGGCAAAGGAGAGATTAATTAGTTTCAGGTCCCTGCAGCTAGCGCGCTAATTCCAAAGATTAGCGCGCTAATTAGCCACTCGCGATATTTTTCACTTTTGGAAATCAAGCTTTAAATTTGTAATTTTTGATTTCCCGGCTTCCTAACACGGCTATAAACGGTCATATGGGAATTTCCTATCATGATAAAACCACCACAAACTTGGTTTTAACATAAGGAAGACAAAACACATTCAAAACCGCAAGATCTACAAAGAGAAGAATGACATAAGTGCAAGAATGCTAAAAGGGAAAAGAGGAAAGTTAAGCACAAACCTATCATGTAAGTATGATTCTAGAACTCATCCTCTCACCCAATCTAAACTCTTGTGTGCTCCAAAGGCGACAAGCCATGTGTTCCTACTCAAAAATAAAAAAAAACAACCACTGGGATTCAAGAAAAGCATTGAAGAACATAAAAAAACCATACAATGTTGAATAAGAATGCTTCCAAAAAAAACATGATCATCAAGCAAATGCGATCACAGATCGAAGTTGGTGTCAATGTTGCTATTTTCCTACGCATAGGAGATGGCGAACAATGTTTCTATAAGATGGACCTATCATGTAAGTTGAGTTGTAAAACATGTATAACATGTTTTATAAGGGATGGTTACGTCCGGCCGAGTTTAAGGGTCGCTAACACAAAGGGATAAATTAATTAGTTTGAGGTCCCGCAGCTAGCGCGCTAATTCAAGTATTAGCGCGCTAATTAGCCACCGCAGGGATTTTTGACTTTTGGAAATCAAGCTTTCAATTTGAATTTTTGATTTCCTGGATTCCTAGAACGGCTATAACCGGTCATATTGGAATTCCTATCACTATAAAACCACCAATAACTTGGTTTTAACATAAGGAAGAAGAAACACATACCCACCATTCAAGATCTACCAAAAGAAGAAATTTGATTTTTTAGAAGGAGCAATAGGAGATCACTATAAAACCACCAAAAACTTGGTTTTAACTATAATATACTAGTGTTTGAAACAAAGTAAACCACCAACAATAAACTCATTCAAGTAACTTAAAAAGTCTACACGACAAACTATTGAAAGGAAGTGATTCATCGCTAATTAAAATAGAATAGCCAAGAGAAGATTCACCTCGATAAGCACCTAAGCCACCGCCCCCAAAGCCTCCATAACCCCCACCAAGCTCACCGCCTCCACTATACCCACCACGCCTACCTCCGACACTGGAGTCCTATAAGGACCAAAATCACCACCACCAAAAAAAGAATGAGTTTAACATGCAAATGAAACAAATCGTCTACAACATGCTCATCGTCAAAAGCAATGAACCCATTCCCTCGAGAACGATAGGAAAAACTAAAACCCGCCTTTCCGAAAAACAGAAAAATAAAAGTAAAGGAACTTCATCATCGAACCTTCTACTACATCAAAGCTTCAACAAACCCGCCTTTTCGACGCCTGGGTTGATGCATAAGTTATCATGGATTTTATTTTTAATACATTATCCTCCCCAAAATAAATTTTTTTACCTCAGTTTAAGTAAAATATACTATATAAGTAGCGAATGTTAGCAGAATTAATCCATGGGAGAAGAAAAACATGCTTGGTGTTGTGTGCAAATCTTATGCGCACGCAGTTGTCTCGAGTGCTATGATGAAGAAAGTGGTAGAATCGACAGGGAGCAACATCTTCATGCCATAGCAAATGAATTTGGGAAATGATAAAAGGGTCTCCTTTTCCGGTCATCATGTGTTGAGAACATGTAGGCTATTCTTCTTCTACGGACATGCCATAATAGAAGAAGAAGAGCCTACATGTGCCGAACACCGATGACCGAAAAACGACCCTTTATCGACTTCCCAAATTCATTTGCTATTGCATGAAGATGTCGCTCCCCGTCGATTCTACCACTTTCTTCATCATAGCACTCGAGAGAACCCGCAACGCATAAGATTTGCACACAACAAACCAAGATGTTTTCTTCTCCCATGGATTAATTTCGCTAACATTCGCTACTTATAGTATATTTTACTTCAAAACAAAAAAAAGAATTGGGGGAGCAAAAGCGAAAAAAAAATAAAATCCACGATAATATATGGAACATCGACCTAAAAATGCACAAAAAGAAGTGTGAATCATAAAGTAATTCGATGAATTTCTAAAGTTGTCTACACTATAAAACTTTTAATCTAAGCATTTGAAACAAACAACAAGTGAAGTACCTATGTATCACCAACCCGCTCATCTCTCGAGAGCCACGCTTACGTCTCACGCCCAACATTGTCCCCTTGTTGGGGTGGATCGACCGGATCTATTTTGCGGCGGCTGTTGCTGGTCATGAGGTGGCGGTGGTGGTGGCGGTGGTGGTGGTTGGTGCTCGCCTAGGTCTATTTCGTCCATGTCCATCCCAAGACGCCGTTGCATGAAGTGCATAACCTTTCGTAGTTGCTCCGCAACGACATCGAACTCGCCCGCGGCACCACATCCAGCCTCGCGACGTGCTAGCACCAGGAGTTCCGTATCTCCTCTTCTTTCTCCCTACGGACCCGAGTCCGTAGACACGTCCTTTGGAAGACTCACCCGCCACATTGAGGTACACCGCCTCATCATCCACCGATTGCTCCGGTGTAGTAGCCGGGTCGCCTCCCGACGTCGCGCTCTGAGCCTTTCCCGCATATATGCACAACAAACAAAGTACATGATATGGGGTAAGTGATAGACTTAATAATATTTTACATTTCATTTCTATACTTACATAGAACCGCTCCGATCTAGTATCGATGAATGTCGTCCGTCGTGATTAACGGTGTGGAGATGCAAGTACAAATCATTCACCGACGGTGGCGTCTCGGATGAATCACAAGGCAGTGCAGACCAAGCATAGTGAACAAGAGTATAAATGTACAAAATATCCTAGATGTTAATAAATACTAACCAATCTTTCTTGGGTAGTCGCAAATGACACGGAACCACCACCGTGCTTCGAGGGTCCACTGTGGCCTTCGACCTCGGTGTTCCTATTCTCCGTCGCTTGCCTAGACCTAGCTCGGAAGTCCTCGCTCTCCCAAGCATCGCAAGTATCTCCTCCATGCCTCATCTCGTAACATAAACCGGTCGCACCCGATTCTTCTTCAACTTGTGCATCAACGCGGTGTACTCTTGTGCTCGCAAGATCGTCGTACGCCGCTCGCACGAAATCCTCGGGAAGCGCATCATCCCATCTAAAAAATATCTACAAATTGGCGATTGCTATTATTAGCACTTATTTGAGAAAATAGTATAAATCATAAGGCACATGGTAGTTTTGTTTACCTTCCATTGTCGCGTATTGGTCTTTATGATGAGGCGGCATCGACTTCCAACAATACCCTTCAGAATCATCCATCGTTTAAAAACTTTTGTCATCCTCCGTGCACAAAAGTGCGAAGGATGCAACTCCCCGTGTTTCATGAACATGCATATCACCTTAACTACTTATTCAATATTTGACATCCATATTGAAATTGACATATAAAAGTTAAACGCAAACTTACGTATCATTGGCAATCAGAGTGATAGGGATCCCCTGCACGCGAGGGGCCTCCATCCCTGGCCTCTGGAGGTGGCCGCGGAGGGCCTGTCACCTCCAACCCTGCTCTTACGTCTTCCCGTCGGGATGCTGCCGGTGATGCTGTGGCTGGGGGTGCAGGCCTCGTGGGTAAAGGAGTCATTGATGTCGAAGAAGGTGTGGGGAAGTGTGTAGTAGGCATAGTCCTTGATGACGAAGAAGATGGTACAGACGACCCCGACGGTATGGAAGGGGAAGGTGACGCTGCGGCTGTATCGTGCTCGAGAGACCGAGAAGTCGGAATCGATGATGGAGGTATCGAACCACGACCTCCACCGCCACGATGGCCTCCTAATGGCAAACCTCGACATCCCCTACGACCACGTCCGGCCATGATACCTAATTAACAATATTCACGAGTAAAACATCATAAAATAAGGGCATAAGAAAAAAAGAAGAAATTCAGGTCTATATTATTGGACTTAATAAGAACAAAATCCATGCAAATAAAAGTAACTACATTATTGGTCGTTGACATATCATATACAAACTTTATTCGCTATCATCCGTTTCAAATTCACTCTCATGAGTAGAAGGTGATGATTCTTCTTCTGATTCATCTCCACTATAAACTTCATCGCTTGGACCCGCTTCAACAATAAATCGAGTCCCATCGGAACATCCAGATTGTTGATATCGGCGTCTCGCATCATCGACTACGCACGTGGTGGGCATCCCATCTTGGAAAGCAATCTCTCGCCGAGCCCCTGGTCATTATCGTCTTTGCTAGTTTCCTCGTCGGCCAATTTTGGTCGACAAAGCAACAAACCGCTAGCCATTCTTGTCGATCGTTCCGCATAGAAGGGTACGAAAGGTAGTAGACTTGAGTGGCTTGCATTGCCAAGTACAAATGGCTCGTAGTTGTTATATCGTCGACTTCGTTGAACCTCTACCAATTGAAGTGTTGGGTGAGTCCTCACACCATGATTCAAAGTGTAGGGTCATACCATTCGCACTTAAACAAGACCACACGTTTGAGGCCGGTATACTCAATCTCCACAACCTCTTGCAAGCACTCCATAATAGTTATGGGAAACATCAGCGTAGTTTGAACCCTTCACCAAAACACCGCCGCTTCGCGTCGATCTATTAACGTCATATGTCATGAGTGGAACTTATACCCATTAACAAGGTAACCAGGGTAGACAAGTACATGATCGACTAGGACCAACAGAAAGATCAACGAGCGTCTCGTCAACTATAGAATTCCGAGCCTATTCGACAAAATTAGAGATGCAATATGACACATTAGTTATGGGAGAAACATTTGAATCTATAACGTACAAAAGTAATGCCCTTACATATGTTTGAAACCAAATGGGGAAGTTGTGCTCTAGACTACTATCAACTTGCGACTCCCCCATTGCTTGAGTGATTTCATCGACGAATATCCTAGAAGAAACGAACGTGTAAGTCGGATGTATTAATAATGTATGAACAATGAATGTACCTTGCATTAATGAAAGAAATTGATGGACATATCGAACGTAAGGAGCGATCTCTGGACAATTGAGCAAGATGTACGAATGAGCGGCATTATACTCCTGCTTCGTTAAGTACCGCTCCTTCGACTTGCCCATGGGTCGACCGGGATAAGTGAAAATTGAGAAATTGCCAACGAAGTTCGGTGTGGGCCCGATATCGCCATCGTCGTTACGTGGCACTTTGTCATGCAACGTAAAGACGTGATCTTCGAAGTAGTAAGAACAAAAGGATGTGACCTCTTCGACCAAATAAGCATTACACATGGAGCCCTCAACCTTCGCTTTGTTTCGCACATTGTTCTTCAAATGTTTAAGGTACCTATATGAATGTTATAGGAAATGTTGATATAAAACCTATTGAATGGGAAAATAATATCAAGGGCTCAAGATAGTACCTCTCAAATGGATACATCCATCGAAATTGAACGGGACCGCCAGACGGGCCTCGTAGGCCAAGTGGATTGGTAGGTGTTCCATAGAGTCAAATAAGCTTGGAGGGAAAATTTTTTCCAACTTGCAAATGATTTTTGGAATTTCAGACTCTAAGACCTCCATATCTTGGATACTTACACATTTCGCATAAGGGACCGGAAAAATAGGCTTAATTCGCTAATTGCAACCCAAACCGGGTTTGGGAGAAGTTCTCTCGAATGCAATTGGTATCAACCGTTGCATGAATATATGACAATCATGGCTCTTCATGCCGAACATTCGCAGATTTCTTTGGATCTACACATCGACCAAGATTCGATGCGTAACCATCAGAAAACGCAACTTTTCAACCCACTCGCACAATTTTTGTCTTCTTGATGTATCAAGAGCATAGCACCCAAGGACGTAAGTATTTGTCGCCGAATCAATGTGTTGAGAAGGTCGGTGACAATATTCACGAATATCTTGCCTCGATTTTGCATTGTCCTTACTCTTGCCCTAAGCACACACATAATAGTGTTGAAAATGTTGTCAAAAACATTTTTCTCGATGTGCATGACATCTAAGTTGTGGCGGATCAAGTTTGTCTTCCAATACGGCAAGTCCCGTAATATGCTCTTCTTCCTCCATCCCGAATTCTTAGCTATCCGCCCATTCACGATTCAGCGCCGATTTCGTCACCTTCATCAAGCCAAACGATTCAATTTCGCCAAAATTTCTTCACCAGACCGCAGCGGGCGGATCATCGCGATTATGACCATTTTGCCTCTAATGAAATTTTTTTTGTCTTTCCTTAATGGTGATGACTTCTCCAAGAAACGACGATGACAAATCAAACCACGATGTCTTACCTCCATTTCGCAATTGAAATGCATTTGTATCCTCCATACAATATGGACAAGCGTACTTAGTGTGTGTGCTCCAACCGGACAACATGCTATATGCGGGGAAATCACTAACGGTCCATAAAAGGGCAACTCGCATGACAAAATTTGTCTTGGTGGAAACGTCGTATGTAACCACCCCATTGTTCCATAAATCTTGCAACTCTTTCACAAGCGGCCGAAGGAACACGTCGATTTTTTGCTTTGGGCTGGTCGGTCCAGGAACGATAACCGTTAAGAACATAAACTCAGATTTCATGCACATCGACGGTGGAAGGTTGTAAGGAGTCAAAATCACGGGCCACGAAGAGTACGATTTCCGGAAATCCCAAATACTTGAAAACCATCGTGCACAATCCTAAACGAACATTCCGAACCTCGGCGGCAAAGTCTTTATTGACGTCATTAAAATGTCTCCAAGCAATCGAATCGAACAAGGTGTTGCATAACATCTTCAAAGCGATGAATGATCTCCATGCCATCGCATATGTTTTGCGGTTGACTCAGACGCATACAATCGTTGCAACCGAGGGCCCAAAGGGAAGTAGTACATTCTTTTGCAAGGGCGGTTTTTTGTGTTCCGACCACGACCTCGTCGATGTGCAACGTATCGTGATTTCCCACAAAATTTACATGACGTCAACTCGAGTCCACTCCCCAATAAATCATACATTGGTCCTCACAACAATCTATTTTCTCAACAGTAGACCTAGACCTCGCATTAGTCTTTTAGTGGCATAAAAATTCTCAACCATTGAGTTGTCATTTGGCAAACAATCCTTCATGAGTTTAATGATTTCATTATACCCTCGTTCAGATATATGATGTTCAGACTTGATCGCAAGTAATCTTGCCATTGCGGACAACGTTGTCATGGTTTCGCAACCAGGCCACAATTGTTCCCTACTTGCATCAATCATGTCATATAGTTGACGTGCTTTGGGGTTTGGTGATTCTTCCACGACATTCCAATTGAAACTTGGACCGCCACGTTGTGTAGCATCTCGCGGTAAGGTGTCGGATCGTAGCCTCGAACATCAAGCATCATCAATATGGCAATCCATTGCGTGAAAATTTTGCGGCCCTTCATCTCCGTTCTCACCATGTTCGTACCAACCGTGATATCCCCGACAAATCCATACCTACATAGGTGGTGCTCAACCGTTTCGACGTCCTGTGTACTTAACAAGTCGACATTTCTTAAAATTGCACGGACATCTAATCTTCCGTTCACTTTGGTATGTAGGACAATGTTGTTTTGCAAATGATATAAATTCTTTAACCTTCGCCGCGAATTCAATTCGAACATAACCGTTGTCGAGCCGGTTGTACATCCATCTCTGTTTGTAGACGACATTCCTAGTCGAACGTAACCCTTGTCGAGCTCTGTTGTCTATTCAAGTAATGAAATAATAATGATTAAGATGATAAGAAGCCTCCAAAATGGAGAATATTGTAAATCGGAAATGCGATCTACACCATCTAAAGAGAACAAATTGATAGCTAAGTGAAAGAACGAGGTTCGCACATTAATGAGTCATCACAATCTAAAGAGAAGGAATTGATTGAGTTATGTTGTTTATGTAAGAAGCTTGGGCATTATCAAAAGGATTATTGTAAATGACTCATAATAAACATGTATAACATGTTTTATAAGGGTTGGTTAGGCCCCGAACGAGTTTAAGGGTCGCTAACACAAAGGGAGAAAAACTTTTTTTTGAGTTCCCTGCAGTTAGCGCGCTAATTCCAAAGATATTAGCGCGCTAATTAGCCATCGCGATATTTTTGACTTTTGGAAATCAAGCTTCACATTTGAATTTTTGATTTCCTGGATTCCTAACACGGCTATAAACGGTCATATTGGAAATCCTATCATGAGAAAACCACCACAAACTTGGTTGTAACATAAGGGAGAAGAAACACATTTCAAAATTCAAGATCTACAAAGAGAAGAAATTTGATTTTTTAGAAGGAGCAATAGGAGATCTTTGTGGTCGTTGTTAAGTCCTCAAATCCAAAGACCTTTGAGGCTTTCAAAGGAATATAAGAGTCTACACCATCTAAAGAGAACAAATTGATAGCTAAGTGAAAGAACGAGGTTCCCACATAAACTCATGAATAGAGAATAAATTGACAAAGTTAGGAAGTCATTAATGAGTCATCACAATCTAAAGAGAAGGAATTGATTGAGTTATGTTCTTTATGTAAGAAGCTTGGGCATTATCAAAAGGATTGTTGTAAATGACTCATAATAAACATGTATAACATGTTTTATAAGGGTTGGTTAGGCCCCGGACGAGTTTAAGGGTCGCTAACACAAAGGGAGAAAAACTTTTT
Organism: Stephania yunnanensis; assembly: GCA_039657365.1. NCBI lineage: Eukaryota > Viridiplantae > Streptophyta > Magnoliopsida > Ranunculales > Menispermaceae > Stephania > Stephania yunnanensis. Next base: position 52,693,215 of record CM077589.1, on the reverse strand, counting down.
TGAGTTCCCCTGGTTAGCGCGCTAATTCCAAGATTAGCGCGCTAATTACCCTCTCGCGATATTTTTGACTTTTGGAAATCAAGCTTCACATTTGAATTTTTGATTTCCTGGATTCCTAACACGGCTATAAACGGTCATATTGGAAATCCTATCATGATAAAACCACCACAAACTTGGTTGTAACATAAGGGAGAAGAAACACATTTCAAAATTCAAGATCTACAAAGAGAAGAAATTTGATTTTTAGAAGGAGCAATAGGAGATCTTTGTGGTCGTTGTTAAGTCCTCAAATCCAAAGACCTTTGAGGCTTTCAAAGGAATATAAGAGTCTACACCATCTAAAGAGAACAAATTGATAGCTAAGTGAAAGAACGAGGTTCCCACATTAAACTCATGAATAGAGAATAAATTGACAAAGTTAGGAAGTCATTAATGAGTCATCACAATCTAAAGAGAAGGAATTGATTGAGTTATGTTCTTTATGTAAGAAGCTTGGGCATTATCAAAAGGATTGTTGTAAATGACTCATAATAAACATGTATAACATGTTTTATAAGGGTTGGTTAGGCCCTGGACGAGTTTAAGGGTCGCTAACACAAAGGGAGAAAAAACTTTTTTTGAGTTCCCCTGCAGTTAGCGCGCTAATTCCAAAGATTAGCGCGCTAATTACCCTCTCGCGATATTTTTGACTTTTGGAAATCAAGCTTCACATTTGAATTTTTGATTTCCTGGATTCCTAACACGGCTATAAACGGTCATATTGGAAATCCTATCATGATAAAACCACCACAAACTTGGTTGTAACATAAGGGAGAAGAAACACATTTCAAAATTCAAGATCTACAAAGAGAAGAAATTTGATTTTTTAGAAGGAGCAATAGGAAATCCTATCATGATAAATCCTATCATGATAAAACCACCTCAACTTTGCAATGCTAACAAGTATTACGACTTTAATATTCCTGGATGCCGCATATAATGTAAGTAGGAACACCTAACACCCCAAATATTTATTGATAGATGGAAATTTATGAAGTCTCGCATGGTTAATTTAAATTGGAAAGTCTTTCAAGATAAAATAGCTTCTTGCCTTCAACCCCGATGTTTACTAGAAAATCATCCATCAAATGAACCATAGCGGAAACTTAAATAATTCTCATGTCACCCGACGGATTATTCCATAAATTTGCAGAATTAGATAAACAAGGGGACTAGAACGCCAACTCGACAGACGCAAATTTTTCGCAATATATAATGAACAAGCGCTTCAAGATTTCCTCAAAACCGACAAAAGGTGAATGATCTCTATGAAACCTCAAGAGCTCTTGATCATGAGAGTGTTGCCTCGCATTATAATGAACATTAAAAAACAAATAAGAAATGAAGATTGTAGTAAGACTCCAAAACAAAAATTCCTTGCTAACCCGATCCGAATCGAGACGAGAGAGAGAGCGAGAGATCTCGGCGATGGACGAGACCGGCGCGACGAGACGGAGAGACCAGAGAGACGGCAAGACCAGAGACAGGAGAGCACCAGAGACCAGACGGCGAAACGAAGACCACCGGGAACAGACGTCCAGAGCAGAGCACCAGAGCGACCAGCTCGCACGACCGGACGGAGAGACGAGACGATCGAACGGGATGGACGTCTGGGGACGAGACGATCGACCGGCGCGACGAGACGGAGAGACGGATTTAGGTTTTTGGGGTTTTTCGTGGGAATGATTTGGGGATTTGGTGTTTTGTTGCGGGGGGTGGGGTGCGGGAAGGAGGAGAAGACGCCGCCAGATCGGACAAAATACAAATCTCGAGGAATGATGAACGGCCATAAGAAATGAAGAATTTGGCGGGAATGGTGGCGCCAATTTTCGAGAGACGAATTTAATTCCGTCTCTAATTCCGTCTCTAATTCCGTCTCTGATCCGGTCTCAAATCCGTCTCTCGAATATTTCCCGTCGTTCCGTCGCTAATGTTACATTTAGAAACCAGAACTTATTCCGTTTCTAATTCCGTTTCTGATTTAGAAACGGAAATAAGTTCCGTTTCTAATTCCGTTGCTGATTTGCTGTTTTTTTGTAGCGTCGGGGTGTGAGTAATGCTTCCAGTAATGTTAGTGTTGGGACAGCTAATACTGGAGGTAATATCGCTACAATTAACCCTGCTAGTCGCACAAACAGACCTGACACTAGTGGGATTAAATGCTTCGGTTGTGGCGAAGTTGGTCACAGGAAGTCAGAATGTAAAGGGAAGAAGACTCTTTTTATTGAGAACGAAGAGGAAGACGAAGGGGAAGAGGCCAACATCACTGCAGAACGGCGTTTGATACTTCGACAACACGAAGAGGAGGTCGTGGATTTGGAGATGTGGTATGCTTGCCTTAGTTGTAAGGCGTTCTTGTATGACTCCTAGTGGTCGTCGCGATTATGAGTGGGTCGCGGAATAACATCTTTCGGTCCAAGTGTACCATCTTAGGCAAGGTGTGCAGGTTCATGATTGATGCAGGCAGTTGCGAGAATATCGTCTCAGTTGAAGCGGTTCAGAAGTTGGGCCTCGCAACTGAACAACACCCCAGGCCCTACAAGCTAGCTTGGCTGAAGAAGGGTGGTGAGGTGAAGGTGTCGAAGCGCGCCTTGGTGACTTTTTCTATTGGTGCTAACTACAAGGATTCAGTCTGGTGTGATGTTGTGGCTATGGATGCTTGCCACTTGTTACTGGGACGTCCTTGGCAGTTTGATAGGGGAGTTGTGCATGATGGCAAAACCAATAAGTACACCCTTATGTTCAAGGGAGTGAAGATCATGCTAGTACCCGCCAAGGATCCGGAGAAAGTCAAGCCTACTAAAGAATCTAGCAGCTTGTTGTCTTTGGCAAGATTTGAAGATGCATTACAGGATTCTGAGGTAGTTTACATCTTGATGGGAAAGGAGGTAGATAGAGATGTTGATGTTCCTGAAGCTGCAAATCCTATTGTGAAGGAGTTTTGTGATGTTTTCCCTGATGAGATGCCAGAAGGACTACCACCATTGCTTGATATTCAACATCAGATTGACCTTGAACCCGGTGCGTCACTACATAATAGACCATACTACCGAATGAGTCTCAGTGAGCATGAGGAGTTGCGCAGACAGGTTGAAGACAAGTACAAACAATATGGAGATCGAAGAAGCGTCACGTGGAGTTTGAAGTGGGTGACTTTATGTGGACAATTCTCACTAAAGACCGGTTCTCTGTGGGTGATTACAACAAATTGTTAGTTCGGAAGATTGGTCATGTGGAGGTTCTTGAGAAAATTAATCCTAATGCTTACAGATTGAAGTTGCCAATTATGGGGATACGTCTGATGATGACAATTCGAGGGCGAATTCTGTCTACCCTGGGGAGAATGATGAAGTCCAAGAATTAGCTTGCAAATTCTTGATAGGATAATGAATCTTGATAGGATAATGATGAAGTCGAAGAATTAGTTGCAAATTCTTGAAAAAATAGGAAAAGATATGACTCGCATGATCCGGGGTATGGGTTTATTGGAAACGACGTGGAGATCACAACCCACGGCTTTCTTTGTGACTACGACGTTTTTCGGCCAAATTCCATCGTTTCGCCCTCCGAAACGGCAATTTTGCTATTTTAGGAAACTTTTGTTTCGCTTATAACTTTCATTAGGAATTTTCGTTTTTATTGCCGTTTGCGGCGTTTGTTTCTATTTTTCGTCTAGTTTTCAGTTTAGGGCTTTTAAAACTTTTTACTATTTTTGGCAATTTTAGGGTTTCGCTATTTAAGCGATCTATTTGGTGTAATTCGGGAGTTTTTGATTGAAATAAAAGAATTTTTGAACTTTGGTTTAAGTTCTGACCTAGATCGAGTTGTTCGTGGAGTCATTCAACTGATTTAGAAGATCTCTGCTGCGTCATCTTGGAACTTTATGTTGTGGATTGGAAATGCCTGAACAAGTTTGAGCTATAGTTGGTGTAGAGAAAAAAAATAAAAAATAAAAAATCCAAAGACTGCATGTTATGAGATTTCCAGAGATATCCAAATCTATGGGCCTTCAATAGATTAACCCAATTTCAAGTCAGGTTCCTATAAGAATAGAATGATAAGGTTCTATATTAGCAATCAATAGAAATGGAGCTAATACCGCGTTGTTTATCTTGGTCATTTTTCTTTCTCTTTTCTTTCTACCAAGGCTAATTGGATCAAGTTCAAAACAATCTAATTTGCCACCTTCTCCTCCGAAACTTCCTCTGATTGGAAATCTTCATCAGTTAAGCAAACACCTTCATTACTCTTTTAAAGATCTATCTCAGAAGTATGGCCCGATTATGCTCTTGCATTTTGGCCAAGTTTCTGTGGTCTCATCTCCAGTTATGGCTGAGGAGAACTTAAAAATACATGATGAAGTCTTTGCAAATAGGACTACCATGACCACAGCAAAGATTCTTCTGTACGGATGTGCTGATATAGGCAGATGCGGAAGATTTGTGTTATGGAGCTTTTGAGTGTGCAAAGAATGAAGATTTTTGAGCGTGAGGGAGGAAGAAGTAGCATGTTTGATCGAGAGCATATATCGCTCGTCTCTGATAGTACTGATAATAGCTTCAGTTGATCTAACTGCAATGTCCCATACTCTCTCAACGGACATACTTTGTAGATGTGCTTTTGGCAGGAAGTATGGAGACGACGGTCAAAACCATTCGCAGATTTGCCAAAGGAGCTAATGTAGCTAACTCGATTAATTTGGGACCGAGGCTATGTTGTTGTTGTCGTTGTTGTAGTTTTGCAGATCTCATTCCATCATTAGGGTGGTGGATATCATCACTGTGTCTAATTAGACGGCTGAAGAAAACTGCCCGAGAACTTGACTCTTCATTGAAGAGCATATCATTCAAAGAAGAAACTTCAATGACTTGACAAAGAAAAGGATTTTGTGGATCTTCTACTCCAAATTCAATAGGACGAGAACAACAAAATAAGCATCAACCTTACACGGGACAACATCAAAGCGCTCATATTGGTTAGTTTCTCCTTTTTCTTTCTAAGTGCATCCCTCGTACATTTACCATGAATACATAACAACCTTAGCATTTAGGCAGAACTGTTTTTTGATTACCTATTTAAGCCGACCAAAGACGACAAAACCTTCCTGTCTTTGTTGGTCATAGAACATGTTTGTTGCCGGAGCTGAAACATCTGCTACAGTCACAGAATGGGCAATGTTAGAGCTGATCAAGAATCCAAAAATTATGAAGAAAGCCCAAGAAGAGGTAAGAAGAGTAGTGAGAGAGTAAGGCAAGTTGAAGGTTGATGAGGAGGACATTCAAGAGAAGGACTACCTGAAGTGTGTTATCAAAGAGACATTGACATTGCATCCTCCTGGACCAACACTGGTACCTAGGGAGTCTTCTGAAAGTGTGAACATCAAAGGGTACCTCCTTCCTCCTTAAACAAGAGTTATGATTAATGCTTGGGCAATTCAAAGGGATCCAGATATTTGGAGCTGCGCGGAGGAGTTCATTCTAGAGAGGTTAAAGATCGAGCTCAAATTTCGATTTCAAAGGCCTAGATTTTGAGTACCTTCCATTCGCTAAGGAAACAGGATGTGTCTATTTCGATTTCAAAGGCCTAGATTTTGAGTACCTTCCATTCGCTAAGGAAACAGGATGTGTCTTGGGATTTCATTTGGTTCAGCAGCGGTGAAGTCGAACCTTGCCAACCTATTATACTGGTTTGATTGGCAAATGCCTGGTGATGCTGATGAAAAGGGATTAGTGATTCGAGCGGCAAGTGTACGGCAACGCGGAAGTAATAGTGGCACCAACTAGTGTTGGTACCTGATATATCGAATTCACAAGGACAGTTTTGTGCTAATTTGTAATCTAATTAAGATAGTAAGTTAGACAACGTTGATTTCGATTTTCTAAAGAAAATTGACAACTAAATTACTCTAACTAATTGCAAAGAATTTAAATTTAGTTTTAACAATGAAAAAATAATTCAAGGGAGTTGATTTCACCTAGGTTGCATTTATAATATCCAATTCTCATATTGCAATCCCCAATTCAAGTGAGATAGGCTAATTTCCTTAAAATTTCACTCCAACCCGAGGTCTTGACGATGGAGATTCTAGCATTGCACTCGGACTCCACCAGTCGGCGTGAGTAGCGTTAGTGCAATGCTGCATTAGACTCCAAATTCTAAGGCCTCCCTCGTCAATGGCCATCGCTCGACGTACCGTATGTTCTAAAGTTGTGTTTCCTATTTCCGGGTTGAACTACCCCAAGGTTATGGGTGATTTCAAACTCTAAGTTCTCCACTTGATCATGACAAGTATAGCATTAAGTTCAAGCAAACACAAACCCACACCACAAATTGAAGAGAACATCATGAATCACATTGGAATTAGAGAGAATAGTAACCCGGGATCCATCGATCCCCGAGACAATTGTATTACCCTATAATAGAGCAAGAAACAACACAAAACATAGTTGAAACTAAAGAAAACATGAAATCAATACTTAGAAATCCAAGAGGAATCACCAAGTTTGATCCAATACCCTAGCCAAAGTGTATCCAAAGCCAAAGTAATCTCTAACATAATTTTCAAGTCTATTTATACTTGGGGGCAATTACGTATTTGGTCCAAAAAATGGCCAAAAATCCCAAAAAACTCGTAATATAGGTGTCCTGGCCGCATTGGGCGCCTACCCTAGGGCCCTGCGCCAGGTTCAAGACCCACCGTAGTTCCTCTTTGTTTTTGAGTCTTTGGGGCACCGAGATTTGAATCCTGCACAAATACTCCACTTTGTGACGTGATTTTGGACCACTTAGAAGCCGAATTTGAAGAAGCTTGTGAGACATGAAATTGTTCAGCTTCTATTTCCAATGGAAGAAATGACAAGTCATTTGGATTTGAAATGAAAGAGTTATGTCATAAAAACTGAAGATTGGTCAAAATAGACTTTGTTGAAACTTAGCCACTTTTATGTCATTCTTTGCCCGAACCTTGTATTCTCATCCTGAAACCTCCAAACATCTTCAAAACATATAAAACCATGTGAAATATCATCATTACTTCACTCGCCTCCGACCTTGTTCTCCTTCGCCTCGTGATCCGCACTAGTGTGGTTTTTGAGGGAATCTTCTCGGATCTTCAACATAACCTCTAAATGCTCCCACTTTGCTTTCTCTACCTAAAAACCAATAAAATATATCCGATTAATAGAAATTCACTAATTAATGGACTAAATTATCAACAAAATGCTACTTGTAAAAGTACTAAAATATGTTGGCATCAATTGCTGAAACTTTTGGGATGCTTGGCGCGAGGGAATGTTCTCTTCAACTTGTTGCAGTTCCTCACTTTAACCAGATCCAATGACAACTCATGAATCTCGATCTTGTTGGCCTTAGAAATATTGTGGATTGAAAACTTGCTTGAACTACTTTAAGCTCTGATGCAAAATTGATAAACGGATTCTAAGCTTCATGTCATAGGTTCTTTGAAGCAACTTCTACCAATTTTTTACGGCTAAAACTTGGTCTGCTGGATCTTTTTTCATTACAAATTCACTCCAACTCTGTCTCTCCATCTCATTTTTTAAGATCATAAATCCTTAATTTTTGTGCGCGAATTACAATCCAGGAAAGGAATCCTAGCAATTTTCCTTCAAAAACAAAGGCATTGAATAGTTTATTGGTCATAACATTGGTGTGACATAATGGAGTATTATGTAATCCAAATCTAGAGTCTCCTACGGTATTGTACTAGATTTCTAACAAGGGATACTCAAGCTTGATTAGTAATTGAAGTTCCACAAATTCTCTGTGGAAGAAGTACATTGTTCAATTGCATTTTGCTACATTCATACAATACTGAGTTGGAGTTGAACCTCGCCAATCTGTTGTACTGGATTGGCCGCCAGGAAATCATCGGTGTTGCGATAATACGGGAGTGGACATGATTGAGACTCATAAATCCTAATTTCATTTGATCTTCTAACCATGTATTATGGATTGAAATTTTGCCGGCACAATTCCATGGGGGTAAAAATAATAAATGAATTATAACCATTGCATGTTATGTTAGCGTGACAACTTCTATCAGATTTCAAATTCTTTACTACTAGAGGGATACTTTCTCCAACGCAAAAACTACCGTTGAGAGAGCTTTACTCGAGCCCAGGGTACTCGGGTTTAAGGGCCTGACAATCCCAGAATGTGGATTAATCAGCATGATTGGCGTCGGATACCACGTAAAAAACCAAAAAAAGAAAAAGAAAAAGAAAAATCCCTCATGTTGCGTTGGATCGATGTTAGCCCAATTGGCCCTAATGGGTTCAAACATTCAATGCCTCCACTGTTGATGCTAAAGTTAGCCCAGATAGGGAATATGAACATCCCTTATTTCAGTAACCTTTTTGTTGAACTTTTCCATTACAATTTTTTTTGGTTGAATTCCATCACAATTTCCGTTTCGATCACATTGGATCAATGCCATGGATAAAGAGTTACAGGCTGTCGAGGAAAATGGCACTTGAGATATATCTTACATAATTGAGAGCTGAAAAAAAAGGCCATTGGGAGTAAACGGGTGTACAAAGTTAAGTTGAATCCTGATGGTTCTCTTGACCGATACAAGGCTCGCTTGGTTGCTAAGGGGTATCATCAAATAGAAGGGATTGATTACTCTGATAGTTTTTCTCCTGTTACAAAGTTGGCATGGTCACAGTGAGAATTCTTCTTGTCTTAGCTGCTGCAAAAGGGTGGTCTCTTCAACAATTGGATGTGAATAATGCTTTCCTCCATGGTTTTATAACTGAGGATCTTTATATGATTCCACCAGAGGGTTATAAGAAAGCCTTACCTCATCAAGTTTGCAAGCTTAAGAAATCTTTCTATGGCCTTAAACAGGCTTCAAGGCAATGGAATGGAATTCAGAGTTTACTTCTCAGCTGATTCACTATGGTTTTGTTCAATCTCATGCCGATCCTTGTTTGTTTGTTCTTCACAAAGGAGATGTATTTCTGTCATTGTTGGTTTATGTGGATGATGTCTTTATTACTGGCTCATCTGTCTGTGGAAGCAATCACTAATGTCAAAGATTTTCGTCATCATAAGTTTACCATCAAAGATCTTGGAATTAGTTCGATCTGATATGGGTTTGTATGTCCATCAAAGAAAGTATGTGATGGACCTTTTTACTGAAGCTGGTCTTTCAGGAAGTAAACCAGCTTTGACTCCTCTTCCACGAGATTGCCGTTTTGATGATTCTTCTTCCTCTGCCATGCCTGATCCTGATCGATTTCGAAGGTCACACAAGACCTGATGTTACATATGCTACCCAACAGCTAAGCCAATATGTTCAGCATCCCAGTGAGAGTCTCTGTTATTTGGTGATAACAGAAATGAAACAGATCATACATTTTGTGTGACCGAGTGTCAGTTGATCACAAATTTGTTGCAAGTTGTTGGGATGTGTGGACCGAATAATAGTCTCCCATTGATTAAGTGTAACTTATTAAAGAAATACTTAAGTGGTTATCTCTTCCTAAGTAGTACCGAGACCTTTTGTAGTAAAACCCCACACCGCCTGTGAGTTGAAGGTGGTTAAGTTGAGAATAATATCGATACTAGTGAGATCCACGAACCCGCGGATGAAGGTGCGGGTCGGCCCAACACAAGTTGTGTCTATCACATGAACCATGATCTTGTTCAATAATTGCTGAATTTTTATACGCGAATCAAGATCCAATAGAAAGTCCAAAGATTTGCCTTAAAAAATAAGAGATCCCGATCTGCATAGTTTATTGGTCATAACATTTTAATTATATATTGATCGACTTGACTGAATTTAAAATGTGCGAGTCCACAATTTCCTGACCTGCCCATACATTAAAAAAAGGAAAAAAAAAAAATCTGATCACATGGACATAGTAATATACTAGTAATATATATCAGCTGTTGAAAACGAGATTGAACCTTGTTTTCTATTTCCCTCCAATCTCTACTGCAAACGTGTATACAATCGCAAACTAGACTAATTGATTTCACAATTTCTTAAATACTACGTGCTTACAGATTTTGATTTGTTTTAAGGGTAGTGCTAGATGAACTCAAAAAGTTCGGACGTTAACAATCAAAAAGACATAAAGACCCTTAATTTAAATTCATTATTGATGTTTGGGGTAGAGAGTAATTAAGTCTTTTACTTAGATATATATCTTAAATTATTAAACAAAAAATCTTTGGATATGGACTCAAAAAGTCCGAACAGATTTTTTGTTGTTTTAATTCCCAACTAGGGCCACTCAAACTTTGACCAATTGCTTTCACACCTTTTAAATGTCAAGTAGAGATTTCACTAGAACATTTTTTGCCTTTAATAGAGGTTTTAAAACCTTTATTAAATAGAGTGTTATTAAATGTAATGTGAAAATGTGTTATGTTTTAATTTTTAATACATGTATTACATAGAAGTTTTTTAAAACTCGTTAATAGAGATTTAAAAACCTCTATTAAATACTGAAATTGTTCTAGTATTTTGATGTGATTTGATTGAATTGTTTTCAAAACTAGATAATTTTCGCGCGGTAGTACTATGTTGCTAGGTAACGGTTATTGCAATCGAAGAAGTCTCTTATGTTGTCAATCTTAGTTCCCAGTGCTAAGTAGTTATATCAATGAGATATCAATTTTAATATAAATTTAAAGTGTTTCACTTGAGAAACTAGTTGATTGGAGTGGTAAGGATTTCGTACCATTTTTAGTAAACTAACTATTTAGTGGACAAATCTGATCGATCATAGTAAACCCATAAAATATAGATAAGTCACAAAAAACTCATATAACTTAGGTGAGTCCAGTGTCTGCAGGATCCCATTACGCACGTGATTATTCCACAAATTTCCATAAATGGATTTAGACTACCAACTAAAGATCCATTTTATTATGCATTCCACCCGATGAAAATGCTAGATTTTGACCAACGTAGCTACTCCAATGTGGAAAATTATAAAAAGAAATGTTTATTAGTCCTAACACTATGAATTTTCAATTCACCAGCCTCCATTTTTGACGCTGGGTGTGCAGGGATTATTCAGCTCAAGATCATCCCCACAATTGGTACCCTTTTTTTGAAACTTTAACCCTAAAGTCTCAATTGCCGATTCAGATTTGTGTTTGAAATGTGTGCTTCCACCTTATCTTTACTGTTTTTTCTTAGGTGTTTGGTATCATCTCATCCGTTGATGTTGATGGTACCAACTCAACTCAATCTATCTCTTTGAATTGCGTTTTTACTTTTTTACCGTGAAAAGCTGTTTGTTCGTGTTCTTTATGGGTGAGCCACGAGCGCGTGCGGCGCTTTTGCAGGCACACGTGCGAGGCACTTGCGTATGTGTTTGTGTGTGCGGGCTAACCATTAGTAAAATTTTTTACCATTTTCGAATTTACTATGTGGTTAGTTATTTGCTTGACCCACTCAACATTAAATGGGCAGTCAATGGGAAACTCATTCAATCTTGACTGAGTGGAGCAGTTTAAACTGCCTCCCCACTGTCCCATTTCTTCTTTAGCTGGTTTTCACTAGAGAACTATAAGAGAAGAGGTTTGGTGAGGAAGAAGAACATATTTCAAATTCACTGCAATTGCTTGTATTTCAGCTTTCACTACATCAAGCGCAAGCCCATTTTACTTCATCATATCCTTTAGAATTTTTGCTGACTCTTGCAGTATAAAGCAAAATTTCATTTAGGAAAGTGGCATAGTTATACGCTTTAAAGTCATCACTCATTCCTCTGGTCTAACATTCTAAACGAAATTTTTTGCTGTTGCAATGGCTTCGATCAAGGAACTGTCGGCGAACATTGTGAAGCTGGATCGCTTTGATGGAGGAGATTTTCTGAGGTGGCAGAAGTAGGTGAATTTCTTCTTTGGCGCGCGCTTCATCCGGAATAGTCCATGAGGCGCAACTACCTATACACCACAATAGAATGGTGTGGCTGAACGCAAAAATCGCGTTTTAACCGAAATGATTAATGTTATGCTATCAAACTCTGGTTTGAGTAGTGGATTTTGGGGAGAGACATTGCTGAGTGCATGCCATATTTTAAACAGAATTCCATAAAAGAGGAATAAGGTGACCCCATATGAGCTTTGGAATAAGCGAAAACCAAAACTTAATCATTTAAGACTTTGGGGTTGTAAAGCAGTAGTAAAAGTACTTGAACCTAAAAAGAGAAAATTAGGTGAAAGGGGAGTGGATGTCATATTTATTGGATATGTACAACATAGTAAAACATATAGGTTCAGGGTAATTGAACATAATAACTCAATTTCAGTGAACACTATAATTGAATCAAAGGACACAATTTTTATGAGACCAGATTTAAATCGTTCCTAAAAGTATTCCTAAAGAAAACCAAAAAGGGAAGGAAGTCATAAAAATTGAAAATGACAAAGAAGTAGTAGAAGTTCCTGAACTTTGAAGGAGCAAACATGCTCGGAAAATTAAGTCATTTGGTTCTGATTTCTATACATTCCTAGTTGAAGGAAGTAGAGAAACAGTAACTAGACAAATCTCGTATTGTTTTAATACGAAGGCTGATCCTCAAACAATAGAGGAAACGATGAAAGAAAGAGATGCAGCTTTCTGGAAAGAGGCATTGCATGATGAGATTGATTCAATAATGAGAAATAACACTCGAGTGCTAGTTGATCTACCTTTCGGGTGTAAACCCATTAAATGCAAATTTCTCTTCAAAAGAAAAAGAAGAGTCGATGGATCCATTGAAAAGCACAAAGTAAGACTGGTTGCTAAGGGACTCACCCAAAAGCATGAATAATGCATTAGTCTATACTCAAGGGAATTCAACTACTAAAAACAGGTTGGTATTATATAATTAGGTCCTCTAATAAACCAAATTCTCAGTTGGTTTTCTATGTAGAAGAATGAAATGTTAAGGTTCAAACACTGACAATGGATCTAATACCATTTGTCTTGGTCATTCTTTTTCTCTTTTCTTTCTTCAAAGGTTCATCCTATCGTGGTTGAAGAGGAGATTGACTTACGCACCGGTGTTGACGTTACTGTGAGCGGGCTAAAGCTTGTCGGTGTATACGGATGCATCGGGCATTGGACTTGGATGCGTTTTGATGCGGGAGGGTAGACCAGTAACTTACTTGTCCCAACGATTGAGACCCCATGAGGTTAACTATCCAGTGCATGACTTGGAGCTTGCAGTAGTCATTTTTGCACCGAAGGCCTGGAGGCATTATCTCTACGGAGAGCGGTTCGTACTATACACCGATCATCAGAGTCTGAGATACATTTTCACTCAAAGAGATCTGAACATGCGTCAGAGGAGATGACTTGAGTTACTGAAGGACTACGACTTCACTATTGAGTATCACCCAGGGAAAGCGAACGTCGTAGCTTATGCATTGAGCATGAGCGGTATTGACAGTCAGACGGTAGTGCGACATATGACACACGAGCATGGCTTATTACAGGCGGCGTCAGTTATGTGCATGACCGATGTTTTTACTACGACCGAGCCACACATTTATTGTCATATGAGAGTTTCGACTGTATCTATTGTGCGAGGACAATAAAGAGCCAATTAATAAGCTCTACTTTCTTAGCAAATGACAACTGCATTTTATTATTATTCTTTTTAAAGATAAATGGAGGTGATACTATTTTTTATTAATTACTTGATTAACTTTTTTAATTATTTCTCCTCATTTTGCTATTGTGGTCGAAAGAATATTCTTAATTTTCACTTTGACTTTTTCTTCAAATCAACTTGAGTTTGAGGGAGGGTGGTAAGGAAATTGAATATTGTATCCAGCTGTTAAGAAAATTAGTATCCCCCGATATCTCGTAGGTTCCTTTTGTGATTAATTTTCTTTCTTGTATTCTAGACTTGTGTATATAAATAGGGTCGTATACAAGAAAACATTCACAATAAACTTATCCCATTCAGAAACTAACAGAAAGAATATATAAAATTGAAAATAAGTAATAGCAAAATGTTGATTTATTATATTTCGTCAATCTTTAATGTTGATTATTTGAAGAAAAAATCAAAGTGAAAATTAAGAATATTGTTTCTACCACAATAGCAAATGCGCAACTCAAGTCTCTGCATTAGAATTTGTATTATATATTTGTTGAGATATAGAGAAATATATAAGTATTAACTAACAAAACAAAGAATGAGAGACGTGATGCAGCAGAGTCGTCAAGTCGGACAGAGATGCAGATCGCGATGATCTCCGTCGGGTGTGCATGGGCTTGGCAGCGTTGTGTCTGACGGGCAGAGATACAGGTGTAGTACAGGCGTCACAACCGACGAGACAGAAAAACAAAGAGGAATGACCCACGATTAGGGCTTTGATTAACACAACCCAAAGCGAGAACAACAACGAGAGATCGAAAAAGACACCACGAATGGGTCGTCGACTCGAAAGTCAACCGACCTAATAATAAAAACCAATCTCTGATATCATGTTAGTTTCTGAATGGGATAAGTTTATTGTGTATGTTTTCTTATATACATGGTACCTTATTTATATACACAAGTCTAGAATACAAGAAAGGAAAGTAATAATAAAAGGAACCTACGAGATATCGGGGGATACTAATTTCCTTAACAGCTGGATACAATATTCAGTTTTCTTAACACAAATAAATTAAGAGGCCTCGAATCAAAGCTTATATTTTTCAATAAAAATCAAATATATATATTTTTATGAAATATAAAGGCTCATTTTTTTAATTTCGCCATAGGCCTAAAGATACAGGGCCGACCCTTTAAACCATATGCATAGAAATGAAAACAAATGGTACAGAACAATAGTGGAAACAAAAAGGGTCCATGGTGTCTCAAAAAATAACCACACAAGCTGTCACATTCACCATCTCAGTCGCCACACAACAAAAACAGGACCATGTCCCTAATATATCGTTCAATCCATATGGTTCCTCTTACACACTACCATAATCCTTACCTCGCTATCCACCCCGTACTCAGTCACACGTTTTACTTACGGCGACGACCTAAGTAAAAACACGAGGGAGCCATGGTCGCATGAGAAATCAGACAAACCACGTATCTTGCATCAAAATGTTAAAAACCATGTTGCATGTTGTTGAGATTTTCATGGTCATACCGTACACGCTTGCACGAGCCCGTAAATTTCCTCCGCTAGTATCGATACCGTCTCCAACTTAACCACCTTCAACTTTTATACATGGGAGGTTTTATCTCAAAAAGTCTCAGTATTAGTTAAGGGGAGATCACCACTTATATACTTCACTATGAAGTTTCAATTATCTGACGTGAGACTATTATTTTGGTCCGCACATCTCAACTTTCCACCTTAGACCGAAATCTATCCAAGAGATTTTTTTCTCGACTGATTTCGATCGAACCGTCGGCTCTGATACAAAAAAATTGTTGGGCTTCAGGAAATAGAACAGAATGAAAGTGAACGAATGATGCAAAAATGGTTAAGTTTTTCCACGTTTCATTGATTAAAATATGCCTATTAAATAGGCTAACGGCATAACTGAAATACCATAAAAGTCTCCACTAATAACTAGTAATGCACCCACTAACATCTTGACTCAAGTACACTAACATGATTCATACTTGGACTAAGTCTAATTACACAACTGACTAACATAAAAAATAGGGGAATACAATTGCTCACTATATATCAAGGATACATAACAGAATAATTTTGAATCAATTTTTAACACACCCCCTTGATTCAAAATCACACACTCCAAGCTGCTCTCTAAATTTGGCATGCTTCTCAGAAGAGAGACTTGGTGAACGCATCTGCTAATTGATCATGAGTACTGCAATGATTCAAAGCAATGAAACCATCTGCCACCATATCTCTTATGAAATGAAATCGAATGTCAATATGCTTGGTTCTTCTGTGTAACACTAGATTTATTGTGATTGCAATAGCTGATTTGTTATCACAAAATATCTCATCAGTTGGCTCATTTTGTTCTTGATTCATGTCTGCAAGTAGTCTTCTAAGCCAAGCTGCTTGACAAGCTGAAGAGGTGATAGCTACATACTCTACCTCTGTAGAAGAAAGTGCTGTCACTGCTTGCTTCTTCGAACTCCATGTAACAGCTCCCGAACCAAGATTGAAAATGAATCCTGAAGTGTTTCTTCGATCATTCAAAGAACCAACCCAATCACTGTCAATATACCCCATTAATTTAAAATGAGGAACACTAGTGTACCGAATTCCATAACCTTTTGTCCCTACAATGTAACGCAAAATTCTCTTAGCACCTCCAAAATGTTGCTTCCACTCTCTCTCTCCCTTCAAGCTGCAACTTCTCATTAACATTCATTGGTGTAACAACCATCTTGCAGTTTGACATGTTAAAACGTTTGAGAAGATCTTGAGCATATTTTCTTTGGAATATGAAAATGTCATCTACTCCTTGCTTAATTTCCTACCCAAGAAAATAATTCAAGAAACCAAGATCTGTCATCTCAAATGTTTTCATCATACTTTCTTTGAACTCAACAAGAAGAGAATAATAGGACCCCATATAATTGAAACTTCATAGTGATCTCCCATTAACTAATGTCGAGGCCTTTTGAGATAAAACCTCACATCTATAAGAGTTAAAGGTGGTTAAATTGGGGTGTGACGCAGGCATGAAAAAATCAACACATGTCAACTCCAACTAAAAGGATCATCGCACAGAAAGCCTTCCCACAAAAGAGACTAAAATAAATAAAACATCACAATGGGGTCCTCTTATCTGCATTTCACAAAGCCATATGATTCACCAAAATATGCAGCTCATCAAATTTGAGACGAACCACTGGAGTATGAAACGTACGAGGAGGCTAGGCAACCCCAGTGCTGAGTCTCACAGTAGTCGGTTCCAGTCACCACATCTATCAGTCCATGACCGGGCCTGCAAATCTCTATGACGAAGTAACCGCCGCCACATTTCTTTTGGCTGCTCCCTGTTGAGTTTTTTCTCAAAGACAAAAATTATAAATAAAACTCCACTAAATTAACTCACAAACTGCCACCATACATTCATCTCCCAAAACACTTTCATTGCTTACATTTTTGTGAGTATATTCTTTTATACGCTACACACGTGGATGTTTTTAGCAACTTGACTAATTAAATCAAAAGATTCAATTTACATAACTACTCATATCCACAAAAAGAAAAAAATAACTACCGAATGGTTATCTCTCTTTCTCTCCATGATTATTACTTTCAAATCCCCACACAATCTCTCTGAGTATTACTTTTAAATCCACACTTTTATGTTAGTTACGTCGAATTTATCTAAACACCTCTACTTTTATTTTTTCGAAGATTTTTTCATCCAATCAATGTTAACATTGAAGGGTACTTTGGTCGATAAAGCTATTTTGGCTTAAAGAAGATATCTTAAGGGGTATTTCTATTAGGGTAATGTTATTTGGACTCGCGAGTCCGGACTCAAAACTTTTTTTACCTTCAAATACATCCTCGAGCGATTAATGAAGCAACCATAATCACTTGTAAAATTCCTTTGATACCCCTTAAATATTTACAAAAATTTTAAAAACCTCCCTATGAGTCCAGACTCATGAGTCCAAGTAGATTTATTGTTTCTATTATATATAAGATATATGCATTCTCTTTAATTAACTAGTAACTACCTATGATTCTAAGAAACTCAAATACATTAGTGCCCTCTTTGTAACTACCATATATATAATGGAACTACCAATTACATATTAACAACGTGGGATTTGACTAATTAAAATATCAAAAAATCTATTTGGCCTCAAAGAGTCCGGACTCAAAATATCTTTTACTTAGAGTTTAAATACACCACTAAATTAAAAGACACATGCAATTACCCTCATCTTTAACCTCAACACATATTAATATATTGACCACTTCCACCACCACAACTGCTCGCCGTCACCGACCGCCACCGTCACATTTCACCAAACACCAAACACCAAACACCAAACACCGGTGACCTCTCTCTCTCTTGTTTCGCTCTCTTCTCTTTCTTTCTCTGCCCCCTCTCTGTTTTTTTTCTTCTCTCTCTGCCCTCTCTCTACAATATACATCTCTCTCTCCTTTCTCTCGTTTCTCTCTCTTTCTTTGCCCCCTCTTCTCTCCCGTTGGTCCAGACACGTCACACCAGTCACATAAACCAATCAGATATCGACACGTGGCGACCCTCTCCTACCAGCAGGTCACGCCAGCAGCCCTCATCCAATCAAATCACGCCACGTCACCGGGTCCACCTCTCTCGCCCAATCAAGTGATGACACATGGCAGAGAATGGAAACCAATTCATTTAGGGATTTTTGGGCAGTGGGGACGACGGTTTTGGTTTGGAATTTTTCCAACGGCTTGTTCATCCTTTCGGCTGGCTTTTCTCTTTGACAAATACCATTGTTTTATACTTTATTCTTGAATTTTGATGGAGTTCTTGACAACGATGGCCGACTAAACTCATCAATCTGAACCAGAGGTGGATCAAATCACCCGTTTTGGCATAAAAACATATGTGATATCTATTTATTTATTTATTTAATTTGTTTTTCATAATATTTTATTGCCTTTGATATTGGTTGAATTATTGAGATTAAACACTGGTTTAAATCTTGATTTACATGTGCCAGTAGGTTGTACGCACCCGTGCTTGTGCAACAAGACCACATCAGTGGCATCCGACCATACCAATTGATTAGACCCTTTTGGGACCGGTTGAATATCATAGGGATCTAGGCTAAATTGGACACACTAGTGATCCGGTTGTCTAGGTGTAGTGCCTTCACAAAGCCCATTGCGGTCAACGCATTAAACCCAATTCACTTGAATTGTGGTTATGTATTTGATTAGGGAAGTGGTCATTGTCGTACCTGGATCATCGAGATAGGGAAGTGCGAGGACCCGCGTACGTTACCGGGTCTATAGCTACACTAATTTATTATGGATTGCGTACTTTGATTAGATTGAGGACCGTATGTAAAATTATGCCAAATTGAGGAGATTTGTGATACCGATAGTTTGGATTGTTTCCATATTGATTGATTTATTTACTTGCTACTTTTAGTCTAGTTTTAATTAATTTAGAAATTATTCCCTGTGAACACCCTGAGTTATTTTTAGTTTCAGTAGCATAGGTAAGAAACTTGGTCTTCGTGGTTCGACCTCGTGCTTGTCACTATCGTAGTTCTTGTAGTCATTGGTAATCTCATCAGATTATATATTTTGACGGATTCGACACGCGTCGTTTCCAAGACTTTTATCCTGGATTTGGATGGTTGGATTATGTTATGGCCTTGTTAGTAGGTGAATAAAACCGCCAATGAACCGGACGCTCACATTGATGAAGTTGTTGAACAACACATTGAAAAGAAGAAACTTGGCGAGACGGACGGAGATGATGAATTTGTTTATCTTTTGCTTCAAGATCACCGCGAAGAGAAATTAGACCTCCAACTCACCCGAGAAAATATGAAATCGAGTGATAGTGGTAAGTTTTTATTACTAGCTCGTGTATGTATTGGACTCGCATGTCGTTGCTTAAATCGTAACATTTTTCGTGATGATCTTGAAGGACTTATTCATTGCTTTGGAATAGATGCATCATGATCAACCACCATAGAATGGACCTTGGTGAGCTCATGAAGAATCTGCGTGCAATGAAGAAACTCCAAGAAGAGGTTCGTAGAGTGGTTGGAAAGAAAAGCGTGGTTTAAGAAGTGGACCTCCCTCAAATGGAGTATTTAACTTGTGCAATCAAAGAAACACTAAGATGGAGCATGCTCTTGCCATCATCTTATATTGGTTTGATTGGAAGCTACCCGATGAAGCAGCAGCAGAGACTCTAGACATGCATGAAACTTTAGGGGTACACTAAGAAGATACCTCTTGAGCTTGTTCTTAGCCTTCATTTAGAGCTTTCGCCACGAATAATTGCAAACTAGTTTGTTGATTAATAATTTCTTTTATAACTTCAGACCACTCTCCGGTGATTCTAGAGACAGGTTTGATTCAGTGGGGCCCTGCGCCTTTCCGTTTCGAAAATGTATGGCTAGATCACAGCTCTTTCCAAACCCACATGGAAGACTGGTGGCCTTGGGAGGTAAGACATGGAGGGCCGGGTTTCAAATTAATGAAGAAATTAGGGAAAGTCCGCAAGGAACTGAAGACTTGGAACAGAGAGGTCTTTGGTTCGACTCAAGCTAAGAAAGATGCGCTAAGTGCTCGAATTAAACAGTTAGATGATATAGAGGGTGGTCCTAATTGGAATGACATATTGTTGGCAGAGCGAAGGAGGACGAAGGAAGAATATGCGAACGTCTTACTTATTGAAAATCGACTAGCGAGCCAGAAATTGCGAGTTAAGTGGGTAAAAGAGGGGGATGCAAATACAAAGTTCTTCCATCGCATTTTAGGAGCAAGGAAGTCTAAGAACGTTATCGATAGGATACGGCTTCAGGGCGGGAGTTTATCGAGGAAAGCAAAGAGAATCAAGCAAGAGATTGTTGATTACTACGAGACATTTATACACGGACGAAATGGATAGCACATGGGAGATCAATGGCATTAATTGGGTTGTAATTTCGAGAGAAGAAGCGAGTCATATGGAGAGATCATTCTCGGAAGACGAGGTATGGGCAACGATTACTTCTTGCGAAATGGATAAAGCACCGGCCCCGATGGATTCACCTTCGCATTTATCGACGATCTTGGGAGTTATCAAAGGTGACGTCATGAAGTTCTTTGAAGATTTTCATAGTAACGGAGTGATTAGTCGAAACATGAATGAGACATTCATATGCTTGATTCCTAAAGGCTCTCAAGTTGGGAGGATCGAGGATTTTCTACGATCGGTTTGGTTACATCTATGTACAAATTGTTGGCAAAGGTCCTCGCTCATCGCTAAGGCGCTTCTCAAACATACAATTGCGATGGAACAGATCGCATTTGTCCCCGATAGACAGATGATAGATTCAGTTCTTATAGCCGGCGAAGTGGTTGAATATGCCAGAAAATGGGGCTACAAGGCTTTGTTCGAAACTCGATTTCGCCAAAGCTTATGACCGAGTGGACTGGAACTTTTTAGATTACGTGCTTCAAAAGAAAGGCTTTGGCGAGCGATGGCGATTGTGGATGAAAGGATGTGTCTCATCGGCCCACTATTCGATTCTCATTAATGGGCGACACGAAGGCGACAGAGGACAAAGGGGTTTGAGACAAGGGGATCCATTATCTCCTTTCCTATTCATTTTGGTGGGCGACGTCATGGGAAGAATTATGGACACGGCCAAGAACAATCAAATGATAGATGGCCTCAAGGTAGGCGAGAGAAGGAGTTCACGTCACACACCGCAAAGATGCCGACGATTCGCTATTATTTGTCAAAAACTCGGAGGAGGCGGTTCATAAGGTGATGCGGCTGTTCAAGCCTTCGCAAGATCTCGGGCCTAAAACTAAATTTGTCCAAATGCAAACTTGTTGGGGATTAACGTGTCGGCCGATACAAGACTACAAAGCGGCGAGAGGGTGTCAATTGTCGTCGGGACTTGGCTCTCGAAATACCTTGGTATGCCATTAGGGGGTTCCCCACTTCAAGCCAATTTTTGGGAACCGGTTCTCCAGAAAATCGCGCGCAGGTTGGATGGGTGGAAGCGAGGCTTCTTATCCAAAGGAGGTAGAGTCACATTAATCGCATCAGTTCTCGACTCCATTCCAACATATTTCATGTCACTCTTTCGACTCCCGGTAGGCATTGCCAAGAGGGCCGAAAAGATGATGCGGAATTTTCTATGGAAACGATGGGATGATCAATCTTCGTGGCCGCTCGTGGCTTGGAACCAAGTAAAGCTCCCCAAACAGCTTGGGGGTCTTGGAATTGGAAACCTTTTAATGCGCAATACTGCTCTTGTTTGTAAATGGCTATGGCGTTTTCAGCAGGAGCCTGAGGCTTTTTGGGCGAATGTCATAGGAAGTATCTATGGTAAGGAGGCTAATGGTCGGGATACATCTTTCGATATAGGCCCTCGTTCGATCTCCATGGCGCTTTATTGCTAGTTGCAGACATGATTTCATAAAAGGTGTGGACTTCACGCTAGGGAATGGCATGAAATTGCGCTTTTGGCGGGATGCATGGAACGGACGCGATCTTTTGCCGAGGACTTTCCAAGTTTATTTTCTCTCTCGCGAAATCCCGAAGCAAGTGTGGCGGAGGTGGCCTCTTTCGTCGGGGAGCGAGTGGGATCACTCTTGGCATTATGATTTTCGGCGAAGGTTAGGAGAAACAGAAGCTATAGAATTCGCGGCACTCACGCATCGTCTCCAGGATGTTTCCCTCACCCCACACATGGAGGATAAACGTGGGTGGGGGTGGGACCCTTCCAAGTTTTTCTCTCGTTAAATCTTTTTTCTATGGTCTTTGTCTTGAAAATTCGTTGGCAACTTTCCGGTTTATAATCTAATATGGAAATCTGTTACTTCTATGAAGGTTAGGGTTTTTGTTTGGATGGCGTGGCTTGGAAAAATTAATACGACAGAGATGTGCTCCAAAGACGACTCCCTCATATCACCCTCTTGCCGTCAAGATGTTGTTTGTGTTTTTCTCATATGGAATCCATTGATCACCTTTTTTTGACATGTTCATTTTCGTGTAGGTTATGGGAGGAGTTGTCGAGGGAGATAGGCATCGAGTGGCAAAACCCCCAATCTTTAAGAACATGGATGGAACAAGCGGCGGCTATTTCATGCGACAATAAAAGGAATTTGTTGTTCAAAGCCGGACTTTTGGCACTTCTTTGGGCACGCGGGGGAGAGAAACCAACGAATATTTAAAGAGATTGACAACACTTGGCAAGAGATATGGGAATCTACGAAAAGGAATGTAGGCTTGGCCTTGCATGGACATAAAGAATTCGTAGGATGGTCATGGCAACAAAGTGGCATGGAAGCGGTCCGATTTTTGTTGAAGATTTGATGGATTGTATTCCGTAGGCTTATGTTTGTTTTGTGGATGCAAAAAAGGGGGGGGGGGGGGGGGGGGGCCAATCGGGCATTGCTTTGTTTTGAAGTGTCAACAAGGTAGTGCGCCCGACCTTTTGTTCATTTCGGCCGCCGCTCTATGTAGGCACACACTCGTGGTGTCCGGTGAGCGCGTCTTTTGGCTAGTCATGAACCTCGGTCCAGTGTGAGATTTGGAACTCGATGTGGTCAAAGCGGGTGGTGTATGATTTTGATGGCGTACCGATTTGGAGGACCACAAGGCGAGAGGCACGTTTTATGTCAAAAGTTACATGATGCTCGGAAGACGTCTTTATGCAACATGGTTCTTATTTTGTCTTGATGATTGGGTCAAGTATGATTGCCTTGTGCGTGAACAATGATGGTGGAATACAGTTGCATCTCAGGTTCTGTGCGTGAACATTCGGTGGTCTCAAGTCTGATGTTTTGCTCTATGGTTTTTTTGTATAATTTTGGTTGTTTTTGTGTAGTGTATCACCCTTTTTTTGTAGCACTTGTACTTTTTACATTTACATATATATATATATATATACAAATAGAAGGAGTATCGCCTCCTATTACTCAAAAAAAAATTAATAATTTCTTTTAGTTTAGAATTTTGACAAGTTCTTGCATGTACTGCGCTCAAGCCATAACTGCCATGCTAGGCAAGAAATTGTGTTGCATTGGAAGCAGTTTTGAAGTCTACATGTGATGATCTTTGTATGGCTCTTCTTTTCAGCTGTACATCTTCCCAGCAGTACACCATCACATACATGAACAGCTCCAAAATTCCTAAACGTTGAACTCCGAACTCCTTAATTGGGAATATAGGCAATTAATAAATAAATTAACCATCGATAATCTCGCCATTGTTTTAATACGTACATGCACTAACTAGGAAGTAGAAACATATATGAAATATAATGTCGCTGTCAAGAATTAAACATGTCTCTTTATTTATTCGATTGTCACAATCT
The DNA here is from genome assembly GCA_039657365.1 of Stephania yunnanensis. Lineage (NCBI taxonomy): Eukaryota > Viridiplantae > Streptophyta > Magnoliopsida > Ranunculales > Menispermaceae > Stephania > Stephania yunnanensis. The sequence continues at coordinate 52,669,180 of CM077589.1, read as the reverse complement.
ATTGGGTTGGAGAAGGAAAACATAGGCTTGGCTGTTGAGATTAAGACAGGTGAGGTATGGGAAAAAGCTCAAGAGGAATTTTCTTAGCAACGCTAAGCCCAAAAGCTTCTGTCATGTCTAGATCCTCTTTAATGCCACCGTTAGGCAACTCCCAATTAAACAAGTATAATAAGTTGGCTATGGCTAATTCAACAATGGAGATGGCAAATGCACTCCCTGGGCACATCCGTCGACCTGATCCAAATGGAATAAAATCATAATCTTGGCCCTTAAAGTCAGTAGTGTTGTCCATGAACCTCTCTGGAATGAATTCCTCTGCATTGCTCCATACTTTCGGGTCCCTTTGAATTGCCCATGCATTGATCATGACTCTCGTGTTAGCTGGAATATGGTATCCCCCCACGGTACTATCTTTCAATGACTGGTGAGGAAGCAAAGTAGGAAGGGCAGGATGCAGTCTGAGTGTCTCTTTGATAATACACTTAAAGTAGTCCATTTGTTGAATATCTTCTTGTTCCACCTTGGTTTTGTTATTATGACCAACCACTCTTCTTACCTCTTCTTGTGCTTTCTTCATTATATCTGGATGCCTTACAAGCTCTGCCATAGTCCATTCTAAGGTGGTGGTTGTTGTATCATTTCCAGCTAAAAACAAGTCCTGTGAAGTAGAGAGACAATTGATTAATTATTAATCTGCTTTAATTTGCAATATTAAGAATCAAATGAGAGAGAGAGAGAGAGAGAGAGAGAGAGAGAGAGAGAGAGAGAGAGAGAGAGAGAGAGAGAGAGAGAGAGAGAGAGAGAGAGAGAGAGAGAGAGAAAGGAGTAGTACTCACTTGTATCAGTGCTTTGATGTTTACTCTTGTGAGGTTTATGTCTTGATTATTGTTTTGGACTTTGAGCAGAAGATCCACGCAGTCATTCTTTTTGTTCAAGTACTCGTTCTTGTGCTTTCTTTCCTGGATATGCTCTTCTATCACTTGCTCGAAGAAAGCATCTAGTCCATGTGAAGTTGTCTTCAACCTTCTAACCAGACCAGTGAGAACGTCCACCCTTTTTAAAGATGGGAAAAAGTCTCCAAAACTAAATGCTTGCAAGAGCTCAGACACCTGCTTCGTCAACTCCATGAACTTGTCTTTCTCGTCGTATTTCTTACCGAGAGCACACCTAGTAATGATGTTGTTGGACAGTGCAAAAAACTGTTTGCTTAAATTAACTGGAGATTTCTTCATACCTGCGGCTTTGATCTTTTCTAGCAAACACAAAATTTCTTCTTCCCTGACAAACTTGAAGGACTGCACTCTCTTGGTGCTCAAGAGATCTATAACGCAGATCTTCCTCAGTTTCCTCCAGTGCTCTCCGTAGGGTGAAAACCCAACATCAGTGCAACCATATAGAAGCTCATTAGCAGCGGTCGTAAATGGCCTATTTGCAAAGTTCACATCCTGGTCCTTCAATATCTCCCTAGCAATGTCTCCAGATGAGACTACAACCACCGGCACCCCGCCCAAGTGTAAGAGCATAATTGGGCCATACTTGTGAGACAGATCTCTGAGAGACCTGTGAATAAGTGTGCCTAATTGGTGAATGTTTCCAATGACAGGGAACTTTGGAGGAGAGGGTGGGAGATTAGATTTCGAGGAGTTTGGTCCGATGAGTCTTGGAAGAAAGAAAAGAGTGAATAATAGAAGAAGGGAGAGTGGTAGCATCCACTGTTGCTTTTCCAACCATTGCAAAACAAATGATAGCAGAGCCATTTTTTCTCTCTGAATGTGGAATTCGGAGTCCACAAATTAAAGCATCTTATCTCATACTTGCACGTATATTGATATTAGTAATTTTATATCTTGTGTCATAGTAATAGCTGGGAAGCCTGGGATGTGTGTTTGTTTTTTTTGGATATCTGCCGGCATGTGCGCGCATTTAAGAAATAGAGAAAATAGATTTCGTATCTCGATTGCTTTCGTATGCATAACATTTAAAATTAATGGTCAGCATTAAAATAATGAAATTTAAAAAGTATTACTATGCAGTTTTTTGTTTAATGGTTGAGATTATAGGAAAAATTACAAATGCATTGCCAAAATTAATATAAATGAGTAAGATAAGTTAGATTTTTTTTTTTTCCAAAAGTAAGATAAAACGCATTTTGGAAATGCATCATTAGTTGAAAAAAAATTAGTCTGCTCAAAATACAAATGCACCATTCGTGTATATTGTAGTCCTACGTGTCACTGGTGGAAATACACGAATGACGCATTCGTGTATTGTGGAACAATCCACGTGGCGCCCACTTGGATGTTACCTAACATGAATGCGCAAAGTGGATGTTTTCTGAACACTCCATGTGGGAGCCATGTGGATGCCAAAATGCGATATTGTCCGCCTCGAGATACGTGTGTGTTGTTTGCATGGGTTGTCCACCACCAGATATGTGCGTGTTGTTTGCATGAGTTGTCCACCTCGAGACACGTGCGTGACGTTTACATGGTTTACTTCGATTGCACGAGATTATATAGGTTGCCCACTTCGAAATACGTGCATGACGCACGATTTGAATTGATTGGACAAGATTGTATGAGTTGTCCACCTCGAGATACGTGTGCAACGTTTGCATGAATTGCACGAGGTTGCATGAGTTGCACACCTCGAGATACGTGTGTCACGTTTGCATGAATTGCACGAGGTTGAATGGGTCGGCCACTTCAACATACGCCCGTGTCGTTTGCATGACTTCTCCACCGCGAGATACATGCGTGGCGTTTGCATGAGTTGTCCACGTCCATATACGTGCGTGTCCTTTACATCAGTTGTTTACCTCGAGATACGTGTGTGATGCAGGTTGACGCGCGCCGAACGCGTCAATAAAATTAAAAAATACATAAACCAACTAAGGTCAAAAATAGCGAAAAGAGAAATCGGGGTTTTTGAGAATGAATAAATTAACAAATATTAAAAATAAATAAACAAAACAATGAAAACAATTAATAAAAATACCTAGGTCAAGACGTACAAGCTCAGTTCGATAAAAGATTGGATTTGGTCGTCGATTTATATAAAATATGCAAATCAAAATATCCTAGTGTAGCTATAGACCCGGTGACGCACGCGGTTCCTCGCACTTTCAAATCTCGATAGCCAAGGTACAACGGTGACTACTTCCCTAGTCAAACACATAACCATATATTCAAGTGAATTATGTTTATTGTGTTGACCGCGTTGAGCTTCGTGAAGGCACTACACCTAGACAACCGAATCACTAGTGTGTCTAATTTAGCCTAGATCCCTATGGTATTCAACCGGTCCCAAAAGGGACTAATCAATCGGTATGGTCAATTGCCACTAGTGTGGTCTTATTGCACAAGTACGACGGATGCTTACGACTCACTGACAAATAAATCAAAGTTTAAACAAGTGTTTAACTTCAATTATTCAAATAATACCAAAGAAAATAAAATATTAATGAAAAGACTGAAATTAAAATATATAAATCTCACAAATCCATTGATATGCGCAGTCGAACCTCCCTCGCAGTCTTGCCTAAGCTAGAGGTTTTAGCCTCGCATAGTTGAAGAACACCAAGAGAAAAAGAAAAATAAAAAAGCAGAATGGGGGAGAAAAGAAGAGAGTTCGGCCAGCAGAGGAGAAAAAATAGGCCAGAGAGAGGCGTCCTCTTCCAAGATCTCTTGCTATTTTGTCTCCCAGTTGTTATATTCCTATCTCTCTTCAATATCTATATATATATATATATATATATATATATATATATATATATATATATATATATATATATATCTATATGTATCTATAATAATATAATATATATTAAAGTATTTCCTAACAAAACTAAAAAAAGAAACTTGCTAACTACTCTCCTTGAATCATGCTGAATCGCACACTACAAGAAATTTGAGCTTTTACTACAAATTTGACGAATCATTTGTCACGGTTTAGAATAAGCGTATCCAATAGGCGTTTTAGTGACGGTACATTAATCGTAAACAAAGCTTTTATACATTAACACTTATTTTTGTCACGACTTAGATTTTGCGTGATGAAAAGAAGCTTTAGAGACGAACATGTTTCCATCACAAATAGGTACAAATTTTTCGTCACGTAAAGTGTGTTTGCTCACAATCATTATTTCGTAACAAAAGAAAACACAATTTTTGATACACGCGTGAAATCGAAACCCCCAGCAACCTCATTCCCATTTTTTTTCCCATATTTTTTAGCGACACCGAAACTTCATCCGCCCTTCTCGTCCAACTCCACCTTACTGTTTGCGCGAAACCGCCTCCACTTCGTCGTCGTCGCGCCTCCACTTCGTCGTCGTTGTCGCTGGTCGTCCCCTTCCCTCGTCCTCCTCTTCCCTGGTCCTCGCGTCTCCTCCCTGTTCATCTCCCTGGTCGTCCTGCATCTCCCTGGTCATCGTCCTGTTCATCGTCCTCGTCCTGCATCGCGCCTCCTCCCTCTGCATCTCGCCGACTCGCTGGTCGTCCTGCATCGCGCCTCCTCCCTCTGCATCTCCCTGATCGCTGGTCGTCCTGCATCGCGCCTCCTCCCTCCGCATCTCCCTGGTCGCTGGTCGGCGCGCCGCTGGTCAGTTGGCGGTTGGCCATTTGCTCCCGGCCGGCGCTGCCGCCCCAGTCGGTCGGCAAAAAAAAAGGTAGACCGAATCCTCATCTCACCCCCTGGTTTCTTATGTACTTGAAGCATATATGTATGTAAATTAATTAATTAGTAATTGCGAAACTCAGATTAGAGTATTGATCAAGATTAATTTTCAAGTAGATGGGAGCTTATGATGAGCAAATGAAGATTTTTGGTGCTGGTGGTAGTCATTATTATAGGGAATGCAGGGTTAATTCCAATTTCAAATAGGAAGTTACTGTTGATACTTCTTAATTGCTTATGTTCGTGATTGATTGGAAGCTAGGCACAAACGACCCTATTGATTTAGATGCATTCGAATTGCAAAGTGTAGGTTAGGAAATGGAAGCTTTTGCTTGAATTCATTGGCTTCACTTTTGGTCACCAGCATTTGGAAAAAAATTGAAGAACATACACATCTTGTGCGGACTTTCTTTTGAATGGTACCATATGACAAGCTACTTGTAATTTTGAAGTAAACTGTGCTTTATCGCTGATTAGTTTTATGAACTTCAGGCTAGTTAGATGAATCCATGTCAGTATCTTTCTTTCTGCTCAACTATAGACTTCTTACAGGGAAGCCTCTTTCTCATGGGATCTAGAGTAACACTAATATTATCGTTATAAAGTGATAAATTGAATTAATTCCAGTTTGAAACCCCCCTAGTGGAAGCAATTTTTTAATAACTGGGGATAGGCTATGCCTACTACTTGTTAAATTGGAACTCTTATAATGTTTGGTAAACTTTTGAGAAGATTGCAATTGTGCTTCATTTGACAAGGCTGTTAGTCAATAAATTTTTTGTCTTTCTTTAATGCTAAAGTTATTTAGTCGTTTTTGAACACAAATGATTTTAGTTTCGCTCTAAATCGAGCACAATGGAAGAGCATCCACCTTGTAGCTAACCCCAACTAATTTGGTAGAGTTTATGGATTGATGACAAGATTGGCGATATAAATTCAATACCTTATTCTCTTTTCCATTCCATCTCTTTCACTTTTTCTTGTTTTGAGCCTAATTGAATGCCCAATTCTAGCTTAGATATAATGGTGGAAAAGTAAGAATTGAAATGTTATTTAATGTTGTCATAAGATAGACAAGACCTTAGGTAGAGTTTAGTTGAAAAATTATTCTCGTGATTGGTTTGTCATAAGATAGACAAGACCTTAGGTAGAGTTTAGTTGATTCTTCAAAAGTGAACGATCAAAAAGGTAATAATTTAAGTTTTGCTAGAATATCTTAAGTTACCTTCATGTGACCAATTTAAGAGCATCCACCTTCATGATTGTTATTTTGAACATTTACTCATCTCCTAAACTTAACGATTTATTCTATCATTGAGTTGAATGACATTTGCTAGCTAAACTACTATTTCAAGAATTGTTAATGATTTTAGTATATGTTGACCCTCTAACTTTTGATGATTTTTTGAGCTTTTTACTAGTTTATGTTCTATACAAATGAAACTCATAAATTTGCACCAATAATTTAAGCACTATGCATGTTTGAATATATTTGAGTTAGATGATTATTTGATGCATGTTGAAGTTTGCACAATGTTTAAATTTTTTTGTGAATCTTTAATTTAAGGGCATGTTCTGCTAAAATCTTGGTAATACATTATGGTTCACCAAAGAAGAATGTATTTGACTTGTAGAATTATTTGATGCAAGTGAACTTTTTAAGAATCTTAAATTTAAAGGGTGGTTTTGCTGGAATTTCTGTAATACATTATGATTTATGAAGGTGATTATATTTGACTTGTAGAATTATTTGATGCATGCGGAAGTTTGCAAAATGTTTAAAATTTTTCGCTAATATTTAACTTAAGTGAAGGTTCTGTTGAAATTTTATTACTACGTTATGATTTATTAAAGATTTTTTTATTTATGTAAGTGTTTAAGTGCAATTACTTATATTTATAACTTTGATATTTTAGACGCGCAATTGGATGAGACTTCAAAGGGTAAAGATGATGAACTGGAAGAAAGCTTCACGTGAAGAATAAATAGAAGAAGCATGGAGTGAAAACATTGAAGAAAACTTGGATTTATTTTATTTTACTATGTTAGATTTAAGCCATGAAGAAACTTGTCAAAGTTTAATTTTATTTTGCTATGTTCGACTTCTAAATTAAGTATTATCATTTTTTGATACTTTGGATTCAAAATCACAAAAATCAAACTTTGAATATATTGATAATGTTGGCCTTGTAATGCAAGTAAAGTAACTTCTAAATATTTTAATAGATGCAATATTTTTATATTGATAGATGCAAGATAGTTACAACAACTTTTATATAAATACCTTTTTTTTTGTGACGGAGCAATGTACATATAAAATATTATTATTTTTTGTCACCAGTAGAAAGTCGTAGCTACATGTATTTGTGACGGACAAAGTCTTGTGACATAAAACATTTTTCTTCGTTGTTTAATGAAACGTTTGCGACGCAAATATAGTCGTAACAAAAATATATTTTTTATGACGTGCAATACTCCCGTAATAAATATGTCAGAGATCCGTCATAAAAGGTATTTGTCACGCTAATTTCTGTGACAAAAAAGTTTTTGCAACGGAGTATACGCAACTTTAGTTTTTCCGTGACAATACCGTGACAAAAACTATAGGTGACGGAAAAACAACTTGTCCCTACGGAATCGAAGCCGTGACAAAAACTATAATTTCTTGTAGTGGCATGTGCCTAACTGTCCGCTACATCATCACTCTTGTGCCTCACGTGTGAGCCCCACCAAATTTGCCTCGAGAAATGTGTTAGCGCAGTTTTCGATGTCGAATGGATCCTGACATATGAATACTTGATTTTACATAGTTTTTCACCCTGAATTCAACCGCGCATCAAAAATCCTGAAAATAATAAATAAACGCAATTAGGCTGATATTTTGGAGACTTGACACTAAAATATATAAATAACTTATACGTAATATTACATAATTAACGACTCAACACAGGTTGTCCATCTCAAGATATGTATGTGATGCGGCTTGTCCATCTCGATGCGTACATGACGTTTGCATGGGTTCACCGCTTCGAGTTGAACAAAGTACTCATGACGCAATGGAGATCTTCTAAACCGGTTGAACGAATCCACGAACAACTCGATCTAGGTCAGAACTTAAGCCAAAGTTCAAAAATTCTTTTATTTCAATCAAAAACTACGAATTACACCCAATAGATCGCTTAAATAGCGAAACCCTAAAATTTGCCAAAAATAGTAAAAAGTCTAAAAAGCCCTAAACCGAAAACTAGACGAAAAATAGAAACAAACGCCGCAAAGCAATAAAAACGGAAATTCCTAATGAAAGTTATAAGCGAAACAAAAGTTTCCTAAAATAGCAAAATTGCCGTTTCGGAGGGCGAAACGATGGAATTTCGCCGAAAAACGTCGTAGTCACAACATAGGCGTGAGTTGTGATCTCCACGTCGTTTCCAATAAACCCATACCCCGGATCGCTGCGAGTCATATCTTTTCCTATTTTTCCAAGAATTTGCAACTAATTCTTGGACTTCATCATTATCTATCAAGAATTTGCAAACTAATTATGGGCTTCATTATCCTATAAGAATTTGCAAGCTAATTCTTGGACTTCATCATTCTCCCCGGGGTGGACAGAATTCGCCCTCGAATTGTCATCATCGACGTATCCCCATAATAGGGAACAAGATGCTTGACATTAATTTTCACACTGATGAATCCTTGTACTTGTCGTGACCTTTCGCAAGTTAACTTTGATAAATTGGTGAATCTCTTATGCCCACGAACAAAGTCTTATGCCTTGCCATCGTATATCGGATTCCTTCTTGTTACCATGCCTTGATTCAGTTTGAATTGCAGCAAGCAAAATCTCCTCTGAATTTGTAATGGCAGCATACGCTTGCCCAAGGATCGCTCTAGCAGTGTCAACCTCACTGCGAGCCACTTCTCTTTGGCACCCCTCAGCCAAAGAACCTCAGCCTGCGGATTGTAAGAGACTGCTTTGCCAAGCAAAATATCAAGAGACTCTCTAGTTCCGTGGCCCTTCTCAAGCTGTGGCGCATCCCCAATAAAGCCTTCGTTGTCACTACCGTGCACGGCCACCGTAGGATCCACTCCATTATCATATATGAAGTTATCGTCATCCATAGTCCTAACACCTTCTTGGTCATCCTCAGAATCCGCCCCGGCAACCGTATCTCGAGCTCCTTCATCTCGCGATCGCGGCCAGGATAAATCGCCGACAAGCTCCCACCCTTCGAGCTCATCTTCCCTCCCTTATCAAACTTCTTATCCCCCTTCAATTTCTTCTCTTTCTTTCTAAACCCATCTTCCTTCGACCCCTTCCGCTTCTGCGACGATGGCGGCTCGCTCGCAAACTCATCTCTCATGAACGTTGGTTCTTCATCTTCAATCCCAAAATCAGGCGTCCTCTCTCTGTCCCCACTCTTCTTCACCAATCTCTTCCTCGGCGTCGCCTTCGAACCCGAATCATCGAACTCGTGAACTGGCGTCTGAACAGTCACATCATGTTGGCATCCTTGCTCCGAACCGTGCCCTCATCTCCAGTCTCTCTGGCTGAAAGACCCTTTGGTTGCACGCCCGCCACGGGCATAATACTTCCCGTCGCCTCCCCGTAACGCGGAGGGCCTAAAACCGCTCTCTCTTCGCGCTCCTCTTCCCGGCACGAGACGGCGCAAACCCCGAATGGACTCCTCCGAAGATGGCGGTAACCGCCCGCTTACTATGACTCTGAAGGTCTGCGCAAGTCCTCCGAACCCCAACGCACGAACTCTCTCGATCCGTGATGGGAGTCCCTCCATCTCCCCGCAGAACCTACAGAATCCGTCCTCTCGAAGGGGAGGATACGATCCATATGCCGATCCAACAACCGATCGATTACGCGGTTAATTGTTCTACCACCGCGACCATGCGTTGGTCATTAATGGGCCAATTTGTCGATTCGATTGTTACGATCATACACCTCCTCGATACGCTCTTTGGTTCCTCTTCGGCGGCATGATTTCTCCAATCACGCTGAACGAGGCTTTGATACCAACTGACGCAGTGAGATCTTCTAAATCGGTTGAACGAATCCACGAACAACTCGATCTAGGTCAGAACTTAAGCCAAAGTTCAAAAATTCTTTTATTTCAATCAAAAACTACGAATTACACCCAATAGATCGCTTAAATAGCGAAATCCTAAAATTTGCCAAAAATAGTAAAAAGTCAAAAAGCCCTAAACGAAAACTAGACGAAAAATAGAAACAAACGCCGTAAACGGCAATAAAAATAGAAATTCATAATGAAAGTTATAAGCGAAACAAAAGTTTCCTAAAATAGCAAAATTGCCGTTTCAGAGGGCGAAACGATGAAATTTCGCCGAAAAACGTCGTAGTCACAACATAGCTGCAAGTTGTGATCTCCACGTCGTTTCCAATAAACCCATACCCCCGGATCGCTGCGAGTCATATCTTTTCCGATTTTTCCAAGAATTTGCATCTAATTCTTGGACTTATCATTATCTATCAAGAATTTGCAAACTAATTATCATTATCCTATAAGAATTTGCAAGCTAATTCTTGGACTTGTTCATCACATTGTAACAATTCATGGTGTCGTATAAATAGATGGGCGGTTAATGGTGTTTCACATTTCAACGATTGATTAAGATTATTTGAATTATTTTATTTTATTTTTCTCCCATCTTGTTTCATAAATTAATATGAAGAATATAATTCAATCATTTTTCTCCAAATTGTTCAGATTCACACTTGACAATTCAATTTTACGATTTAAATTGACATAGCGTCCACGACTAAAAAACTTAAGAAAATTGACGCAATGGAGATCTTCTAAATCGGTTGAACGAATCCACGAACAACTCGATCTAGGTCGAACTTAAGCCAAAGTTCAAAAATTCTTTTATTTCAATCAAAACTACGAATTACACCTAATAGATCGCTTAAATAGCGAAACCCTAAAATTTGCCAAAAATAGTAAAAAGTCCAAAAAGCCCTAAAGCGAAAACTAGACGAAAAATAGAAACAAACGCCGCAAACGGCAATAAAAACGGAAATTCCTAATGAAGTTATAAGCGAAACAAAAGTTTCCTAAAATAGCAAAATTGTCGTTTCGGAGGGCGAAACGATGGAATTTCGCCGAAAAACGTCGTAGTCACAGCATAGGCGTGAGTTGTGATCTCCACGTCGTTTCCAATAAACCATACCCCGGATCGTTGCGAGTCATATCTTTTCCTATTTTTCCAAGAATTTGCAACTAATTCTTGGACTTCATCATTATCCTATCAGAATTTGCAAACTAATTATTGGGCTTCATTATCCTATCAAGAATTTGCAAGCTAATTCTTGGACTTCATCATTCTCCCCAGGGTGGACAGAATTCGCCCTCGAATTGTCATCATCGACGTATCCCCATAATAGGGAACAAGATGCTTGACATTAATTTTCACACTGATTGAATCCTTGTACTTGTCGAACCCTTACGCAAGTTAACTTTGATAAATTGGTGAATCTCTTGCGACCCACGAACAAAGTCTTCGCCTTGCCATCGTATATCGGATTCCTTCTTGTTACCATGCCTTGATTCGGTTTGAATTAAAGCAAGCAAAATCTCCTCGAATTTGTAATGACATCATACGCTTGCCCAAGGATCGCTCTAGCGGTGTCAACCTCACTGCGAGCCACTTCTCTTTGGCACCCCTCGGCCGAAGAACCTCACTGCGGATTGTAAGAGCTGTTTTGCCAAGCAAAATATCAAGAGACTCTCTAGTTCGTGGCCCTTCTCAAGCCGTGGCGCATCCCCAATAAAGCCTTCGTTGTCACTGCCGCACGGTCACCGGATCCACTCCAAGTATCATCTATGAAGTTATCGTCATCCATAGTCCTAACACCTTCTTGGTCATCCTCAAGAATCCGCCCCGGCAACCGTATCCCAGAGCTCCTTCATCTCGCGATCGCGGCCAGGATAAATCGCCGACAAGCTCCCACCCTTCGAGCTCATCTTCCCTCCCTTATCAAACTCCTTATCCCCCTTCAATTTCTTCTCTTTCTTTCTAAACCCATCTTCCTTCGACCACTTCCGCTTCTGCGACGATGGCGGCTCGCTCGCAAACTCATCTCTCATGAACGTTAGTTCTTCATCTTCAATCCCAAAATCGGGCGTCCTCTCTCTGTCCCCACTCTTCTTCACCAATCTCTTCCTCGGCGTCGCTTCGAACCCGAATCATCGAACTCGTGAACCGGCGTACGAACGGTCACATCATGTTGGCGTCCTTGCTCGAACCGTGCCCTCCTCTCCGGTCTCTGGGTGAAAGACCCTTTGGTTGCACGCCCGCCACATGCATAATACTTCCGTCGCCTCCCGTAACGCGGAGGGCCTAAAACCGCTCTCCTCTTCTCGCGCTCCTCTTCCCGGCACGAGACGGCGCAAACCCCGTCTGGACTCCTCCGAAGATAAGCGGTAACCGCCGCTTACTATGACTGAAGGTCTGCGCAAGTCCTCTCGAACCCCAACGCACGAACTCTCTCGATCCGTGATGGGAGTCCCTCCATCTCCCCGCAGAACCTACAGAATCCGTCCTCTCGAAGGGGAGGATACGATCCATATGTCGATCCAACAACTGATCGATTCTGGCAGTTAATTGTTCTACCACCGCGACCATGCGTTGGTCAATTAATGGGCCAATTTGTCGATTCAGATTGTTACGATCATACACCTCCTCGATACGATGTTGGTTCCTCTTCGGCGGCATGATTTCTCCAATCACGCTGAAGCAGGCTCTGATACCAACTGACGCAGCGGAGATCTTCTAAATCAGTTGAACGAATCCACGAACAACTCGATCTAGGTTAGAACTTAAGCCAAAGTTCAAAAATTCTTTTATTTCAATCAAAACTACGAATTACACCTAATAGATCGCTTAAATAGCGAAACCCTAAAATTGCCAAAAATAGTAAAAAGTCAAAAAGCCCTAAAGCGAAAACTAGACGAAAAATAGAAACAAACGCCGCAAACGGCAATAAAAACGGAAATTCTAATGAAGTTATAAGCGAAACAAAAGTTTCCTAAAATAGCAAAATTGTCGTTTCGGAGGGCGAAACGATGGAATTTCGCCGAAAAACGTCGTAGTCACAAAGCATAGGCGTGAGTCGTGATCTCCACGTCGTTTCCAATAAACCCATACCCCGGATCGTTGCGAGTCATATCTTTTCCTATTTTTCAAGAATTTGCAACTAATTCTTGGACTTCATCATTATCCTATCAAGAATTTGCAAACTAATTATTGGGCTTCATTATCCTATCAAGAATTTGCAAGCTAATTCTTGGACTTCATCAATTTTTCTTTCTCTTATTCTTCTTCAAGGCTAATTGAATCAAGATCAAAATGATCCAATTTTCCACTTGCTCCAATGCTTCCTCTGATTGGAAATCTTTACCAACCAACAAGGCATCTTCATCTGTTTGCTTCATCATTTAATATCGACGCAATTGCATATGGTCGTCTGAATCCTAGAGATTGTTGTCTTGTCGGTTTGGAGTTCATAAAAATGTTCTAAGACCACTAAAGATACTTAAATGAAGTCTTTGAAATATTGCTTTTGCTATTGTAGTTCACTAGAACGTTTTTAGCCTTTAATAGATGTTTTAAAACCTCTATTAAATAGAGTGTTATTAAATGTTATGTGAAAATGTGTTATGTTTTAATTTTTAATACATGTATTACATAGAGGTTTCTTAAAACTCTTATCAATTATGTGTTATTTAATAACACCCCCCTTTAATAGGAGTTTAAAAACCTCTATTAAATACCAAAATTGTTCTAGTGGTTTCCCTTAAAAATTTTTTAGATAAATAGGAAAATGAGATAATGAAAAGATCACTTGATGATTAGCCATTTTTACATCTCTTTGACATCCATTATTTAATGTGTCTAGCTAGCCATCAGATTTGAATTCTAATGCTATATATAATAAGGGCAACTAAAATAGCACTAATAATTAATTGTGTGTGTGTAATTTAATTAGAAGGGCTTGATTGATGCCAAGGGGGACAACACCAAGTCCATGGTCAAAATATGTGACATTTTTTAAGCTCATAGCTAGAATTTCATAGTTATTACTCCTACTTTGCCAAATTATTGTTGTGTTAATTATATTTATATTGGTTCAATTGTAGATGTTTTTGTGCAATGGATCAACTGTTCTTCCACCTACTCTTACAATGGATGGAAAACCAGCTAAGGATACTGGTCTCAAGTCCCTCATCACTTTCTTTGCTTCTCTTCTTCTTCTTCTTTCTTTTCTATATTTTGACAAGATACTATTATAAGGGTACATCTTTGCAGACATCTAACCTCCCTCCATCCCCTCCCAAGTTTCCATTGTTAGGAAATGTTCACCAAATCGGTACACTTGCCCATCGCTCCCTTCGAGATCTCTCTAAAAAATATGGTCCTATCATGCTCTTGCATTTCGGTCGTACTCCAGTCGTTGTAGTTTCATCAAGAGATATGGTGAGAGATATCATCAAGAATTATGATATAATTTTCGCGAATAGACCCTTTGCGACGCGTGATGAGAGTTTCAGAGAAGATGATTTTGTTGAACTTCTGCTTCAAGGACAGGAGGAGCAAAAGTTGGATATCTACCTCACCCGAGAGGGGATCAAAGCAATAATACTAGTAAGCAACTCTCTCTCTCTCTCTCCTAGCTAGTCATGCATATGCATTATTATTACAAGTTTGGCATCTCTATGGCACTGATATGTTTTAATTTAACCGTGAGAACTCGGGACTCTTTCAAAAAAATTTCTGTTTATGATGGGAATTTAAGTCCTAAGAGCCTAATTAAACTTAAGCGTAATTATCACTGAAGTATTCTACTTATTTTATGTAGACTTCCAATCAAAAAAGCTACTAGCATAGTAGCATTTATTTCCTTTTTGGATTGGAAAATAGATGATGCCACTCTCCTACCAGACATGCTCATTGCGGGTATTGAAACTTCGACAACCACCATAGAATGGGGGATTGAAGAGTTTATAAAGAATTGAACCGCGATGAAGAAAGCCTAAGAAGAGTTGTTGGAAATAAAAGGAAAGTCAATGAAGAGGACATTAAGCAAATGAATTACTTAATGTGTGTCATCAAAGTGACGCTTAGACTACATCCGAACGTCCCTACTTCGCTTCCTAAGAAATCCTGTGCAAGCACCAATGTTGGAGGTTAGCCAGATTCTAAGACCCTGAATTATGGACACAACCTGAAGAGTTCATACCCGAGAGATTCATGGGCAAGACTATCGATTCTAAAGGCCAAGATTTCAAGTTCATTCCTTTTGGGTGTGGTTGAAGAATTCGCCTAGGAATGTCTCTTGGTGTGATCACTATGGTTGAGTATGCTATGACCGACCTTTTGTACCGACCTTTTGTATTGATTCGATTGGGAATTGCCTCGCAACATTGCTAGTAAAGATGGAGAGCTTGACATGAGAGAAGATTATGGTCTTTCACTAAGAAAGAGAACACTAATTCATGTTGTTCCAACTCTTCAATTTCCTCAATTCATCACTATGTCTTCATGTGGACCAAAGTTTGTGAAGAAAGTAATGTTGTGTAGCCGCCCCCCCGGTACAAATGAATTATCTCAATAAGTTTTTCTTCATGCCACCCTCAAATTAAAGATCTTTCATTAGAAATCACTGAGTCTCATCTATCCAACCAAGCTTTGTAGGCAGAAGTATATCATTTCCCAGTCAAAAACTCACTTCAGAATTTTGTGTTTGAAACTAGTCTAAACTCGCTTGTCTCAGTCATTACAAAATCTACAATGACAACGAACTTTTAATTATGACCTTCCTCTGACTTATTTACATGTTTCATGTCATATTTTTTGGTAGTTTATGTGTTAAGTTATTTTTATGGTTTTTGCATGACTTCAAAACTTGCTTCCTTGATCTTCTTAGTTTTCTTTTCACCTTGTCGTCCACTTTGGTCCTTCTTTTGCCTTTTCTCACTCCTATCTTGCTTCTCACCTAGAATGAAGAATATATTTAAGAAAAACTCAATCTAAAACCTTTTCTTCCAAAACTTTCAAGATTCACACGGCTCAACTCAATTCATCTTAGTTCATTTCAAGCAGTTCATATATATATATAATATAGCTGTTCACCACTAAAAACACTCCAACTCTAAGAAAACCATTTAATTTCTAGGAGAACCCTTTATTATTAATTACTATCTATTTTTACCACTTAGTATCAGTTGGACTGCACAAAGTGGTTTAGTAGGGTGGTTGATTGATGCATGTGATCTATGCAAAAGAGACTTATATATATGAAGTTAACCACTTTAAACATGTTTCTTGACATAAGCTGACATATTGGACACAAACTTTAGGAACAATTTCTCCATTCATAATTATTTCAGCCATTAGTATTTCAGCATTTATAATTAGGTATATATCAAAATCATAGGGACTTCAATATATTAAGCCAATACCACCTTCTCCTCCAATGCTTCCTCTGATTGGAAGCCTTCACCAATTAGGCAAACGCCTTCATCCGCTTACTTGGATATTTCATTGAGTGGCAATGTGCAGATGTTCGTCTCAACTTGAGATTGTTGTTATAGTTTTGTTTTATATTTTTTAGATTCACAGGAAAATGAGATAATGAAGAGATGGCTTGATTGGCCATAAGATAACTTTGATTATTTGCAACCCTGTTAAATCCATTTGTATGCCCATCAAGTTTGAATTTTAATGTTATTAGGGAGACTAAACTTGCTCTTGTAATTCACGTGGATGTTATTTTATGAGGATAGCTTAATTCATGGCATGCTAAGGAAGGACAACACCAAGTCCATGTTCAAAGCATGTGACTTTCTCGAGCTAATAGTTGGAGTGTCATATTTACCACTCCTACTTGGCCACAATTTTGTTGTGTATATATTTATGTATTTGGATCTCAATTGCAGAAGTTTTATACAATGGATCAAGTATCCTTCCACCTACTTGTACAATGGATGGAAAACCAACTAAGGATACTAGTTTTTAGTCCTTCATTACTTTTTATTCTTCTCTTCTTTGTTTTCTATATGTTGATGAAACACACTTGTAAGGTTTCATCTTTTCAAACATCCAACCTTCCTCCATCACCTCCCAAGTTTCCATTCATTGGAAATCTTCACCAAATGGGTACACTTGCTCATCGCTCTCTCCGAGATCTCTCTTGAAAATATGGTCCTATCATGCTCTTGTATTTTGGTCGTACTCCGTGAATTGTAGTTTCATCTAGTGATATGGCAAGAGACATCATAAAAAATCATGATTTAATTTTCGCAAATAGACCGTTTACGAGGGGAGATGTTACACTCCTTTACAATTGCAGCGATATTGCTTTTGCGCCCTACGGAGAATATTGGAGAAACATGCGGAAGATTTGTGTTACGAAGCTTTTTAGTACCAAGAAAGTCCAATCCTTCAAATTTGTGAGAGAAGAGGAAATTGGGATTATGGTACGCAGACAAAATATCTCACTCAAGTTTATCAGGAACACCAATAATACCCCATTTCTTCTACAACCTTCCATTCTACAACCTTCCATTCTTCTACAACCTTCTCTACACCTCATTCTTCTACACTTCTACAACCTTCCATTCTTCTACAAAATTCCATTCTTCTACAACCTTCTCCTTCCTTCTCATACACCCTAGAAGTTTCTAGATTTGGACCTTGATGGACTTGGACTCCAATTTGATTTGATTTGGGTTTGGGCTCCTATAATGGATCAAGTTTATGATCCAACACCCCCCCTTAAACTTGATCTTGTAACCCCTAGTAAGGTCCTTAATCTTATGAAGTCTTCGCTTGTCAATGGCTTGGTAAATATATCGGCAACTTGATCTTGTGATTTCACGTATTCAATTTCCACATCCTTTCTTGCAACACACTCCCTTATATAGTGGTAGCGAATATCGATGTGCTTGCTTCGATCATGGAATCTTTGGATTCTTTGCTAAGGCAATAGTGACTTGTTGTCGACACAAACCTTGGTAGGCTCTTCTTGTATCAAGCCTATCTCCTTCAATAGATTTCTAAGCCAAATTGCATGACAAACGCATGAGTTAGCAGCAACATATTCCGCTTCACAAGTGGACAATGTGACAATCGGTTGTTTCTTTGACATCCATGTGAAAGCAGTATCTCCCATGAAAAATACGAATCCAGTAGTGCTCCTTCGATTATCTATGTCTCCACCCCAATCACTATCATTTGTATCCAACAAGCTTGTAACCATTAGAAACTGAATAGAATAAGCCAAAGTCAATTGTACCTTTCAGATAGCGAAGAATTCTCTTTGCGGCTTTAAAATGGGTGGTTGTTGGAAATTCCATGTAGCGACTAACCAATCCAACTGCGTGAAGAATATCGGGCCTCGTGCAAGTTAGATAGCGTAGACTTCCAACCAAACTTTTGAAGAATGTTGGATCTACACTTTCGCCTTCTTCATGTTTGGACATGTTGATTCCGTATTAAAGTCGGTGTGCTTATCGGCTTACAGTTCTCCATCTTGAACTTCTTCAGGATCTCCTTTGCATAGCTTTCCTGTGAAATGAAAATTCCATCCTTTTGTTGCTTAACTTCAATACCAAGGTAGTACGCCATAAGCCCCATGTCTGTCATCTCGAATTCTTTCGTCATCACTTCCTTGAATTCATTGAACATGCTTGGGTTGCTTAGGTGAAGATCAAATCGTCCACGTAGAGGCACACGATCAAAATATCTCCATGTTTGATCTTGATATATAGAGCGTGCTCGTAGGGACATTTGTTGAAGCCATTCTCTTGGAAGTACTTGTCGATTCGGCTATTCCATGCCCTTGGTGCTTGTTTTAGCCCGTAAAGAGCCTTCTTCAATTTCAACACCTTGTCTTCGTGGCCTTTGATTTCATAGCCTGATGGTTGCTGAATGTAGACTTCCTCTTCAAAAACTCCATTTAGGAAGGCAGACTTTACATCCATCTGTTGTATCTTCCACTTGTTTTGAGCTGCCAAAGAAATGATTAGTCTGATAGTCTCCAATCGAGCAACAGGAGCAAATACCTCATCATAGTCAATTCCAGCCTTTTGACTATAGCCTTTAGCAACTAGCCTCGCCTTGTGCCTTTCAATCTCTCCTTTGGCGTTTTGTTTTATTTTGTACACCCATTTGACACCTATCGCCTTATGTTCCCTGGGAAGTGAGGTGAGTTCCCATGTGTCATTCTTCTCAATGGCCTTGATTTCTTCGTCCATTGCATCTCTCCACTTCTTTTCTTGTACTGCTTCTTGAAAGCTCACTGGTTCACAATCGACAAACAGACAAAATAATGTAAGATTATCTTGTCGTTCAGTTACCTCATAGAGATCTCTAAGGCTTCTTGTACGTTGCACAACTCTTTCACTTTGACTCCCACTTGATGATGACGAAGGTGATGAATCTCCTTGAGTGGTTGATGTTGGTGAAGTGGGTGGAGTTGCAGGCTCTTGTTGAGGTCCTAGTTGCTCCCTCATTGTCTCCGCTCATCTTCTTCAAATTGAGGAAAGAAATTTAAGTCATCTGCATGAGATTCAAAATCCCATTCTCCTTCCTCGTTGAAGACCACATCTCGACTAATCACAATCTTCTTATTGTCTGGATTGTACAGCTTGTAGCCCTTCGAGTTAGCATCATAGCCGATGAAGATAAAACTCTCGCTTTTATCATCAAGCTTCGTTCTTCTCTCGTCCGGTACATGAACATGGGCTATACTTCCAAAGATTCTCAGGTGGGAAATGCCAGGCTTTCTTCCACTCCATGCCTCTTGCGGTGTCTTTCCCCATACACTTCTTGTTGGAGATCGGTTTGACAAGTAGACTGCACACGCTACTGCCTCCGCCCAAAATTCCTTGGGTAGTTTCTTGCTTTTGAGCATGCTTCGTGTCATGTCGAGGATTGTTCTGTTCTTTCTTTCTGCCACGCCATTTCTTTGGGGGATCTAGGAAGCTGTCATTGGTCGATGAATTCCATTTGCTTCACGAACTCTTGAAACTCCCTGGAAGTAAATTCTCCACCTCGGTCGGATCTCATGGCTTTGATCTTTCTACCGCTTTCTCTCTCTCCACTTTGCACTTTGAACTTCTTGAAGACTTCGAAAACTTCGACTTATGTTTCAAGAAATATACCCAGGTTTTTCTTGAAAAATCATCAATGAAGAGAAGAAAATAATTACTATTATGAGAGAGAGCTTGGCTTGATCGGACCACATACATCGGTATGGATGAGCTCGAGTGGCTTCTTGGCTCTTGACTCTGACTCCTTTGGAAAGCTTTTCCTGAATTGTTTCCCGACTAGACACCCTTCACAAAGCTGGTCAGGATGGTTGATGCGAGGTAGTCCCTTCACCATCTCCTTCTTAGATAGCGGCTCGAGACCTCCAAAATTGAGATGCCCAAATCGAAGATGCCAAAGCCATGATGCATCTTTGTAGCAAGCTTTCAGGCACTTTGCAACATCATTTTGTATGTTGATTGAGAACATTTTATTCTTTGACATTGGTACTTTAGCAATGAAGTTATTCTTATCATCTTTTATAGAAAGATTATAATCCTTCATATGAATATCATAACCTTTCTCTAACAATTGCCCTAAACTCAAGATGTTACTTTTCATATTGGGCACATAGTAGACATTGGAAATAAATTGATGTCTCCCATCTTTCAAACGGATAAGGATGTTACCTCTCCCTTTCACCGCTATTGTGGAATCATCTCCAAACGAAACATTTCCGCTTACTGACTCGTCTAGCTCCACAAACATATCTTTCATTCCACACATGTGATTGCTTGCACCACTGTCAAAATACCAGGAATTTGCTTGGCCACCATCAGTTTCCTCTCGTGCTAGAAGAAGAGTTTCTTTGCCATCTGTCTTCTCCTCCACGTAGTTGGCCTTCTCCTCAATTTTGTTGTTGGAAGCTCTACATTCTGAAGCATAATGCCCAAATTTCTGACAATTATAACATCGAACTTGAGATTTGTCATACCTTGAGTTCGGTTTGATTCTTCCACGGCCACGTGTTGAGCTTTCTTCTTTCTCATAGTTGTTGTTGGAATTGTTGTTGTTGTAATTCCAGCCTCGTCCACGACCGCGACTTCCACCTCGTCCATGGCCTCTACCTCTGCCTCGGCCACGTTGGTTTCTATCTTGGCTTTCATGCGTATCCTTGAGTTGTAGCTTGAAGAGTTGCTCAGTGAACCCTTGCTTCTTCTTATGCTTCTCTTTGTATGCTTGCAATGATCCTTGAAGTTGCTCGATCGTCATTTCTTCCAAGTCTTTAGTTTCTTCAATCGTCACGACGATGTGCTCAAATTTGGGTTCCAACGAACGGAGTATCTTTTCTATTATCCTCACATCTTCTAACTTTTCACCATTTCTTTTTAATTGATTAGAAACAGTTACTACTCTTGAGAAATAATCTGAAATAGACTCAGATACTTTCATGTGTAAGGATTCGAATTCACCTCTTAATGTTTGGAGGCGGACCTTCTTCACTTGCTCGGATCCTTTGTAAGAGGTTTGCAGCTTCTCCCACGCTTCCTTGCTAGAGCTTGCACTCGAAATCTTTTCAAAGCCATCATCATCTAATGCTTGATAGATGAGATAGAGAGCCTTCTTGTCTCTCTTTCTTGAATCCTTCAAAGTTGTCTTTTGATCGGTGTAAGAGCGACAAAAGCAAAGCATCATCCATGAGCTCGTTATAGCCTTTCTCTATGATATCCCACACATCTTGTGATCCAAGGAGTGCCTTCATTTTGATACTCCAATTGTCGTAGTTGTTGTTGTTGAGTGTCGGAACTTGGAATGGTGCCATACCATTTGCCATATCTCTCAATATTATGAGAATTTGCAAAATCCGATTGCACGGATGAATCCGAAACGCCGAAAAGCCTTTGGGAGGGACCTGATCAACGGTCAATGACCTTGACGGCTCAGTCAACTCGCTTAGACGGCTCGGTCAAGGGCTCCAACTCGGCTGACTCGGCTCAACTCGGTGAGTCAACTCGATTTTCTGGCAGCAGTCTTCCGGCGGCGTCGGATTCCTCTCGTCGAGACCTTCGATTTGATATGCAATAGTGTATACTTTCCAACTAACGCTCTGATACCACTTTGTTGGAAATGAAACACTCACACAAAAACAACTTCTATTCTCAAACTCAAACAAATATTACAAGAGCACACTTACTTACAAAAAAAAAACAAGATACTACAACTCACTCTTATTAGAGTTTGCTTCTTTACTCACTGAGAAGCTCTTGATTTTTCTTATGTCTAAACTAAAATGGGGAGGGGTATTTATACTACCCCATTTCTTCTACAACCTTCCATTCTACAACCTTCCATTCTTCTACAACCTTCTCTACACCTCATTCTTCTACACTTCTACAACCTTCCATTCTTCTACAAAATTCCATTCTTCTACAACCTTCTCCTTCCTTCTCATACACCCTAGAAGTTTCTAGATTTGGACCTTGATGGACTTGGACTCCAATTTGATTTGATTTGGGTTTGGGCTCCTATAATGGATCAAGTTTATGATCCAACAGTCTCTTGGTGTGATCACTATGGTTGAGTATGCTATGACCGACCTTTTGTACCGACTTTTTGTATTGATTCGATTGGGAATTGCCTCGCAACATTGCTAGTAAAGATGGAGAGCTTGACATGAGAGAAGATTATGGTCTTTCACTAAGAAAGAGAACACTAATTCATGTTGTTCCAACTCTTCAATTTCCTCAATTCATCACTATGTCTTCATGTGGACCAAAGTTTGTGAAGAAAGTAATGTTGCGTAGCCGCCCCCCGGTACAAATGAATTATCTCAATAAGTTTTTCTTCATGCCACCCTCAAATTAAAGATCTTTCATTAGAAATCACTGAGTCTCATCTATCCAACCAAGCTTTGTAGGCAGAAGTATATCATTTCCCAGTCAAAAACTCACTTCAGAATTTTGTGTTTGAAACTAGTCTAAACTCGCTTGTCTCAGTCATTACAAAATCTACAATGACAACGAACTTTTAATTATGACCTTCCTCTGACTTATTTACATGTTTCATGTCATATTTTTTGGTAGTTTATGTGTTAAGTTATTTTTATGGTTTTTGCATGACTTCAAAACTTGCTTCCTTGATCTTCTTAGTTTTCTTTTCACCTTGTCGTCCACTTTGGTCCTTCTTTTGCCTTTTCTCACTCCTATCTTGCTTCTCACCTAGAATGAAGAATATATTTAAGAAAAACTCAATCTAAAACCTTTTCTTCCAAAACTTTCAAGATTCACACGGCTCAACTCAATTCATCTTAGTTCATTTCAAGCAGTTCATATATATATATAATATAGCTGTTCACCACTAAAAACACTCCAACTCTAAGAAAACCATTTAATTTCTAGGAGAACCCTTTATTATTAATTACTATCTATTTTTACCACTTAGTATCAGTTGGACTGCACAAAGTGGTTTAGTAGGGTGGTTGATTGATGCATGTGATCTATGCAAAAGAGACTTATATATATGAAGTTAACCACTTTAAACATGTTTCTTGACATAAGCTGACATATTGGACACAAACTTTAGGAACAATTTCTCCATTCATAATTATTTCAGCCATTAGTATTTCAGCATTTATAATTAGGTATCAAAATCATAGGGACTTCAATATATTAAGCCAATACCACCTTCTCCTCCAATGCTTCCTCTGATTGGAAGCCTTCACCAATTAGGCAAACGCCTTCATCCGCTTACTTGGATATTTCATTGAGTGGCAATGTGCAGATGTTCGTCTCAACTTGAGATTGTTGTTATAGTTTTGTTTTATATTTTTTAGATTCACAGGAAAATGAGATAATGAAGAGATGGCTTGATTGGCCATAAGATAACTATGATTATTTGCAACCCTGTTAAATCCATTTGTATGCCCATCAAGTTTGAATTTTAATGTTAATAGGGAGACTAAACTTGCTCTTGTAATTCATGTGGATGTTATTTTATGAGGATAGCTTAATTCATGGCATGGTAAGGAAGGACAACACCAAGTCCATGTTCAAAGCATGTGACTTTCTCGAGCTAATAGTTGGAGTGTCATATTTACCACTCCTACTTGGCCACAATATTGTTGTGTATATATTTATGTATTTGGATCTCAATTGCAGAAGTTTTATACAATGGATCAAGTATTCTTCCACCTACTTGTACAATGGATGGAAAACCAACTAAGGATACTAGTTTTTAGTCCTTCATTACTTTTTATTCTTCTCTTCTTTGTTTTCTATATGTTGTGAAACACACTTGTAAGGTTTCATCTATTCAAACATCCAACCTTCCTCCATCACCTCCCAAGTTTCCATTCATTGGAAATCTTCACCAAATGGGTACACTTGCTCATCGCTCTCTCCGAGATCTCTCTTGAAAATATGGTCCTATCATGCTCTTGTATTTTGGTCGTACTCCGGTAACTGTAGTTTCATCTAGTGATATGGCAAGAGACATCATAAAAAATCATGATTTAATTTTCGCAAATAGACCGTTTACGAGGGGAGATGTTACACTCCTTTACAATTGCAGCGATATTGCTTTTGCGCCCTACGGAGAATATTGGAGAAACATGCGGAAGATTTGTGTTATGAAGCTTTTTAGTACCAAGAAAGTCCAATCCTTCAAATTTGTGAGAGAAGAGGAAGTTGGGATTATGGTACGCAGACAAAATATCTCACTCAAGTTTATCAGGAACACCAATAAATCTCAGTGAGACAGTGCTCACTCTTGCCAAGGATGTGATAAGCAGAGATGCTCTCCGGGAAAGAAGTATGGTGAACACCAATAAATCTAGTAACTAAGCAATTTTCTCTCTTTAGCTAGCTTTATATATATATATATATATATATATATATATATGTATGACTATTGCATGTTTGCCATCTCTCTTTAGTCCTAAGCCTAATACAGCAGTAGCATCAGCAGTTATATATAGTACTTTATATATACTGATGTCTCTCTTCTTTGCAGGATGTACTCATTGCGGGTATCGAAATTACAGCGACCACGATTGAATGGGGGATGGCGGAGCTTTTAAAGAATCGAATGGTGATGAAGAAAGCCCAAGATGAGGTGAGAAGAGTTATTGGAAATAATAGGAAAATCATTGAAGAGGACATTAAGCAAATGGACTACTTAATGTGTGTCATCAAAGAGACACTAAGACTACATCCAGTAGTCCCTACTTTGCTTCCAAGGCAATCCTATGCAAGCACCAATGTGGGAGGTTTCGAAATCCCAAGTAGAACATGGTTGTTGATCAATGTATGGGCAATTCAAAGGGACCCTGAATTATGGACGCAACCGGAAGAGTTCATACCAGAGAGATTCATGGGCAAAAGTATTGATTTTAAAGGCCAAGATTTCGAGTTCATTCCTTTCGGGTGCGGTCGAAGAATTTGCCTTGGAATGTCTCTTGGCGTCGCTACGGTTGAGTATACTATGGCCAACCTTTTGTATTGGTTCGACTGGGAACTGCCTCGCAACATTGCTAGTAAAGATGGAGAGATTGACATGATAGAAGAATATGGTCTTTCACTAAGGAAGAAAACACCAGTTCATGTTGTTCCAACTCTTCACTTTCCTTAATTCACCTAGCCTATGTGGAGAAAAGTAATGTTGCGTTTTGTTGGCAGAGGCGTGAAGTATTGCATTTTCCCATTCAAGAATTGACTTTAGAATTTGTATTTGAAACTAGTCTAGACTGATCACTTGTCTCAGTCATTACAAAATCGCAACCAACTTTTAATTATAATCTTTCTTTTATATATTGAGAAAAAAAGAAGAAGGAAAGATTATAACACCAACCTTTGTATTTGTAAGATAATTAAAATAAAATGTTGAGATGTGTGGACCGAAATAATAGTCCCACATCGAATAATTGAAACTTATTCATAATGAAGTATATAAGTAGTGATCTCCTCTTAACTAGTACTGAAGCCTTTTGAGATACCACACCTATAAAAATTGAGGAGATCATAGGCTCGCGGGGCATGAAAAATCAACATAAAATATCAAAAAAGCACGAACTTTATGATTATTTTTTCAAAGAATGGATTTTAACACCAACCTTTAATATTTTTTAGTTTTTGCACTTGAGTTGGAATAAAGACGTTAATATTTTGTTTTATTTAACTCTAAATCGTCAAAAAGCATAGGTGAATTACTGTTTTTATTGAACAACAACAAAGAATGGATTATTTTTTAAATTTTGAAAGAGTTTATTTTTCCATAAAAGACAAACTGACCCTAGTTCCAACTAAACCGAAATTAAACATTCATGACGGGAATAGAAAATAAAGAAATTAAATAATGCAGGAAGCTAACTCGGGACACATTGATGATGAAGTGGAGGGACTTAATACGAGAACAATTTTGGTATTTAATAGAGGTTTTTAAACCCCTATTAAAGGGGGGTGTTATTAAATAACACCTAATTGATAGGAGTTTTGAAAAACCTCTATGTAATACATGTATTAAAAATTAAAACATAACACATTTTCACATGACATTTAATAACACTCAATTTAATAGGGGTTTTAAAACCTCCGTTAAAGGCAAAAAATGTTCTAGTGAAAGACTTAGAAATTACACCAACGATTACATTAAATCAAGCGGAATGGAATAGTTTGATTCATGTAACTGACACCAACTAATTTTGGATTCGGGAGGCTTTGTTTTTGTTGTTATTGTAACAATAACAGATGAACATAGTTAAAGAATCAGCAACATATACATAGAAAAAAAACTTGTACTTTGTTCGAGTATCCGAAGAGATTATATTATACAATGGCATGATTCACTACTTGTGTTTCTTTTTTTTTTTCTTTTTTTTTTCCAAATGAAACCAACAACAATCTGACATTAATTAATTAAGAACTTAAACAACATAGGAAGATATTGTTGCAAAATATGGATGACTGGATTAGATTGCCCGCAATGCGAAAGCTTGATGAATATTGGATTAAGAAAAGTGAGGTATAGGGACAAGTTTAAGAGGAATTTTCTTGGCAACGCCTAGCCCGAAAGCTTCCGTCATGTCTAGCTCCTCTTTAACGGGCGCCATTAGGCAGGTCCCAGTCGAACCAGTGTTGAGAAAAGGAAAGGACAATGACACATTACAGAAGCTTTTTCATTAATGAGTGTATGTTCATTAAAGTAGGACTGCATATAAATAGCTACAATTCTCAACAAATTGAGAGATAATCTTGGAGAGATATTCTCAACAAACAGAGAGAAAATCTTGGATAGATATACTACCCATACATTAGTACTACCTAGTCAATATGATAACTACCCACTACTTATTAGTCTAAATCAACAACTCATTTATTATTGAACCAAATTAATTACCAACTACCTAGTCAACTATGAATCACATTTCAACAGCCTCCCTTGATTCAAAGTTGGACACACCAAGCAATTTTCTGAAGTAGCTGAACTTCTCATGTGACAATGCCTTTGTAAGTATGTCTGCCAATTGCTCATCCGTGCTGCAGTACTTCAAAGCTATCTCCTCCTTTGTAACAAGATCACGAATGAAATGATGACGCAACTCAATATGCTTTGTTCTGCTGTGAAATGTTGGATTCTTTGTCATGGAGATAGTTGCTTTGTTGTCACAAAATATCTCTGTTGGCCCATTTCGTTCTTGTAGAAGATCTGCCAAGTCTCTCCTTAACCAAATAGCTTTGACGAGCATTGAAGTAGGCCGACACGTACTCGCTTCCGAGGTTGATAATGCCACTTGTTGCTTGCTTCTTTGAGCTCCAAGTGATCACCCTGAGATCGAGGTGAAAACATTAGCCGAGATGTTTTTTCGTCATCCAACGAACTTCCGCCCAATCATCTTGTCGGTGAAACCACACAATCTAAAATTCACAACTTTAGTGTACCAAATACCATACTCCATGGTTCCAAGCAACATAGCGCAAGATCCGTTTTTCTTTGCCCCAAAATGAATCTTTGAAGGTTCTTGCATAAACACGGAAATAACACCAAGCGAAAAAGCAATATCTCGCCGAGTATTGGTTAAGTAAATCAAACCTCCAACCAAGCTTCTGAATAGCTTAGCATCTGCCATTTCTGCACCATCTTGAAGCTGCAATTTCTCATTTAAATTCATGGGTGTAGTTGCAGGCTTGCAATTTGACATGCCAAATTTATTGAGAAGATCATTGGCATATTTCCTTTGTGAAAGAAAAACTCCATCTTCAACTTGAGAAACTTCAAGACCAAGAAAATAGTGCAACAACCCCATATCTGACATCTCAAACTCGTGCATCATTTGAGACTTAAACTTATTCAAAAGAGAACTAGATGAACTAGTGTAGATGATATCATCAACGTAAAGGCAGATAATGATGAAATCAAATTTACCTTCCTTTTTAACATACAAGGTAGGCTCATTCTCGCTCCTCGTATACCCATTTTTTCGAAGATACCCATCAATCTTGCTATACCAAGCCCGTGGCGCTTGCTTTAAGCCATACAAAGCCTTTCTCAACTTGTACACTTTTGTTTCATTGCCTTTTTCAAAACCTTCGGGTTGTGCTACATAGACTTCCTCATGTAACTCACCATTAAGGAACGCCGACTTGACATCGAACCGATACACCATCCATTGTAATTGTCTTGCCAATGCTAGGATAAGCCGCACTTTGTTTCAAATCGAGCCACCGGAGAGAAAGTTTCTTCATAATCAATGCCATATTGTTGTGCATATCCCTTCGCCACCAACCGAGCTTTGTGCTTCAATATGCTACCATCATTGCAAACTTTGTCTTGAACACCCATTTCAAGCCAATTGCATTTTTACCTTCGGCAAATCGTAATTTCCCATGTCTCATTCTTCTCAATAGCTTTCATTTCCTCTTCCATTGCTTTTCTCCACTCTTCCTTTTCGGTAGCCTCTTTGTAATTACTAGGATCGAAAGCAATGGTAAAACCGACAAGAAGCATAAATGTCGGTTAGTGATCTATACCTCCATTGGTGGTGTCTCATCGATGATTCTTCAAGAGTGGTAGAAGAGTTTCGCTAGGTGTTGATGTGCGGCTTGTTGAAGGAGTAGTGGCAGAGCTTGAAAGAGTTGGCTCATGTTCTTCATTTGCAAAGATTTCAGCAGCTAAGGGTGCAAGAATGTTGTGTTGGACTTGGTCTTCACTCCACTTCCAGCATGTGTTTTCATCAAACACTACTTCCCTTCTAATTACAATCTGCCCATTGCTTTGGGTTGATTACAATATCCAACAAAAATACATTTTTCAGATTTTTCATCAAGCTTTTGACGAACTTGAGAATTAACCAAAGCATAGGAAATACAACCAAAAACTCTTAAATGACTTACAGAGGGTCTCTTTCCACACCAAGCTTCATATGGAGTTTGATTCATGACGGCTCTGGTTGGGGAGATGTTTAATAAGTAGATAGAAGTCGCCACTGCTTCTGCCCAAAATTCATTTGAAAGGCCGCTCGCTTTCAACATGCTTCGTGCCATCTCCTGTGATTCGATTCTTTCGCTCAAAGCAACACCATTTTGCTCGGGAGTGTAAGGAGTTGTCAACTCCCTTTTGATGCCATTCTTTTCACAAAATTGATTGAATTCTTTCGATACAAACTCTCATCCTCTATCTGTGCGAAGAGTTTTAATATGACAGTAGCTCGCTTCTCCACCAAGGCTTTGAACTTTTGAAACCTTTCAAAAGTCTCGATTTGCTTTCTAGAAAATACACCCCTGACTCATTCTACTAAAATCATCAGTGAATAACAAAAAATATCGACTCCCACCCAAAGTCTTAGTTTGCATAGGACCACATAGATCAGCATGAATTAATTCTAAACATTTTGAAGCTCTCCAAGCTTTTCTGAAGGAAAGACTTTCTAGTTTGTTTGCCATAAACACACCCTTCACATAACTCAATAGAATTAATTCTAGGCAACCCATGAACCATACCTTTGTCACTTAGCAGCTTTAAGCCCTTGACATTGAGATGCCCATATCGTAAATGCCAAAGCTTGGAGTCATCATCTACTTTTGCAGCAAGAGCAAAATTTTGGATGTTAGAGACATCCAAGGGAAACATCTTGTTTGAAGCCATACCAATGCGAACCTCCTTCCCCGATTTCTTGTTTGTAATAACACAAGCTTTGTCATCAAACACTATAGAGTAACCATTCGCCATTAGTTGTCCAACGCTCAATAAATTGTACCCAAGATCAGGCACAAATTGAACATTTTCCAACACCCTTACTCTGCCTCGAAGAGTGTCAACGCCTACTAAGCCGCTTCCTTCAACTTGCATTTCCTTCTTGTTGCCTAACTGTACCTTAATTTTTTGAGTTTCATCAAGCTCCTTGAACATCGATCTGTTGCCGGTCATATGATTTGAACACCATTGTCTATGAACCATAGATCACTTGCTCTCGGCCATCATCAAAACAAGCCATGAAAAGCTTGTTTTCTTCTTCGAGTTACACTTTGCAAAATTGATTTGTAGGTCTTTGTACCAACAGTCAGCTTTGATGTGCCCATAATTCTTGCAGTGGTAACATTGAACACCATTCTTTGTGTTTCCTTGCTCGTTGTTTTGTCGTTGACCAGCATTCCTTCCTCTGCCTCTGCCATAGCCACGACTACGGCCACGAAATCCGCCTCTTCCTCGACCTCTGCTGCTGGTTGCATGGTCATTTCCTCCATGTTTGTTGGCTGGTTCTTTCACTTTAAAGGCCTTCTCTTCATTCTTTTCAAGTGATCGGTTGATTCTTGACTCATGTGCTCGAAGAGACCCAAGCAACTCATCAACGTAAAGGACCGTTAGATCATTAGATTCTTCGATGGCAACAACTACATGGTCAAACTTTGGAGTCAAGCTTCTCAGTAGCTTTGTAACAATCGTTGCATCGGAAATCTGTTCTCCGTATGAACGCATGTGACTGACGACTCCCATTGCCCTTGACAAGAAATCAGCCACATATTCGCCATTTTTCATCAACAAGGTTTCAAAGTCACACCTTAGAGATTGCAATCTTACTGCGATGACCTTTGAATCACCTTGAAACTCCCTCTGCAAAATAGACCACGCTTGCTTTGACGTCGTTGCCGCTGCAATCCGTGAGAAGATGGACTCATGGACAGCTTGTTGAAGAATGAACAATGCTTCAGCATCTTTCTTTCTTGTTTTCTTCAATCTGTCCTCTTATTCTTCAGTGGGATCTAGAACATCAACAAACCCATACTCCACCAGATCCCACAACTCCTTTGAGATGAGTAGAGTTTTTACTTTGATGCTCCAAAACTCATATTTATCTCCATTGAAGATGGGCAGCAATGGCTGAGAAGAGGAAAAACCTGCAAATGGTTGTGAAGAAGAAAACCCCACTCCTGCCATAATAATGACTCATTGTCTCTCACTTTTTCAAAAAACGAGATGACAATTAAAGCTTCTGACTTTTCACACTCAAAAGACAAGGTGTCATGCAATTGCCCAATGGATCATAGCCCTTGCTCTGATACCAAATTTGTTGAGAAAAGGAAAGGACAATGACACACTACAGAAACTTTTTCATTAATGAGTGTACGTTCATTAAAGTAGGACTGCATATAAATAGCTACAATTCTCAACAAACCGAGAGATAATCTTGGAGAGATATTCTCAACAAACAGAGAGAAAATCTCGGATAGATATACTACCCATACATTAGTACTACCTAGTCAATATGATAACTACCCACTACTTATTAGTCTAAATCAACAACTCATTTATTAATGAACCAAATTAATTACCGACTACCTAGTCAACTATGAATCACATTTCAACAACCAGTATATATAATATGTTGGCTATGGCTGATTCGACGATGGCAAGGGCAAATGTAGATCATCCTGGGCACATTCGTCGACCCGATCCAAATGGAATAAAATTGTAATGTTGGCCTTTAATTAAAATCAGTAGTGCTGTTTAATTACGAACCTCTTTGGAATGAACTCCGTAACTTTCGGGTCCCTTCGAATTGCCCATGCATTGATCATGACTCTTGTCTTAATTAATTAGCCGCAATATGGTAGCCTCGCACTGTGCAAGCTTCGTCTGAGGATTGGTGCGGAAGCAAAGTAGGAATCGCGGGATGTAGTCTTAGTGTCTCATTTATTATACGTAGACTTCAAGTAGTCCATTAATTTGTTGCATGTATATCTTCTTCTTCTTCTTCCACCTTGTTGGAGTATTAATTTGTTGTGGCCAACCACTACTCTTCTCACCTCTAATTCTTGTGCTTTCTTCATTATGTGTGCATGGATTCTTTATAAACAAGTCCTGTATATATCAGTGCTCTTCTAACACTTTCTCAAAAAAAGCGTCTAGTTCTTGTGAAGTCGTCTTCAATCTTCTAACCGAACCAGTGAGAACGTACATCCATCCATTTTAAGTATGAGAATTAAGAAGTCTCC
This sequence comes from Stephania yunnanensis, assembly GCA_039657365.1. Lineage (NCBI taxonomy): Eukaryota > Viridiplantae > Streptophyta > Magnoliopsida > Ranunculales > Menispermaceae > Stephania > Stephania yunnanensis. The sequence goes on along the minus strand of CM077589.1, from coordinate 52,636,952 downwards.
GAAACTAAACGCAGACTACACCTGCTTTCATAACTCCCTGATGAACTTGTCTTTCTCTTCATGCTTTCTACCAACGGCGCACCTAGCAATCTCTCCGGATGGGACTACGACGACAGGCGCCTCGCCCAAGTGTAAGAGCATAATTGGGCCGTACTTGAGAGAGAGAGAGAGATCTCTGAAAGACCCGTGAATTAGTTGGCCTAATTGATGAATGTTTCCAATCATAGGAAACTTTGGAGGAGATGGTGGGAGTGGGAGATTGGGTTTTGAGGAGTTTGGTCCATTATTGCTGATGAGTCTTAGAAGAAAGAAAAAAATGATGAATAACATTAGAAGGGAGAGTAGTAGGGGATGTTGTAGTAGCATCCATTGTTGCTTTTCCAACCATTGCAAAAGAAATGATACCACCGGAGCCATTCTCTCTTCCTCTCTCTCTCTCTCTCTCTCATCGTCGAATTTGGTGTCACTAGAACAATTTAGGCTTTTTATAACACCTAATTAATAGAGGTTTTTAAGTAACCCCTATGTATTAGGCAATTAAGCTTTATATAATACTTAATTGATAGAGGTTTTTAAGAACCCCTATGTATAAAGCAATTAAAATTTTTACAACACCTAATTCATAGGGGTTTTTAGTAACCTCTATGTATTAGACTATTAAAACTCAAAAACACTCTCAATCGACATACTCATCGACTCAAAACGAGTTCTCTCAAAACCAGTTCTCTCAAAACCAGTTCTCTCAATTCCTCTGTCTTTCGCGCGATCGATTGATCTCACTCTCCAGCGATTCACTCATTCCTCTCTCTTTCGCGCGATCGATTGATCTCACTCTCTAGTGATTCACTCTCCAGGTACTCTGATTCCTATCTCAATTTCTATCTCTACATCTCCCCCTCTTTTTCACTTCATCTTCTTTGATTTCTCTGTCACAAAACCCTAACCCTAAGCCCAACCACTGCACCAGTCCTCGTTCGTTCGTTCATTGGTCGATATCTGCCGGTGTAGCTGAGGTGAGTATGAGAATCGGCTCCGTTTTGATTTGGTTTGGTGATTTGAGCACAATATTCGACCTAGATTGATCTAAAGTTTGAACACTTGGATTCGGATAAGCGATTTCACTGATTCGCATTGTTGATTTGTTATGTTTGTGCGAGATCTCAAACTTTTGCTCTCAAATTCAAGTTTTTTGGTTGAATATGGTCTCTGTTTGTGAAAATGCCTCAATGAGATAAGGTGAAATGCATTTGTTGATGATGTTGTGGATATTCAAGTTTTTTCTTGCTTTCTCTTTTGATCTAGATGTAGAGTCAATGGTGGTTCAATTTGATCTGGAAGTATGTGCCCTAAAAATTCGATCTTTGATAATTTTTGAGTGGATTTCCTGAAAAATTAGGGCATTGAATACCTAGACTAATTTGGGAATGAGACTTTGATGTTGTTTGGATCAATTTGCATGCAGTAGTGTTTAGGGTTTACTTGATTCATAATATCAGAATTAGAGCTGAAATGTCTTATTGTTCAATCACATTAGACTTTCGAATGCTTTTGATATTCTATTTTGAATCAATCGATTTGTGAGTTGTTCTTTGATTGAATGTATCTCTGTTGTTCGATATGTTTTGTATGTGTTGTATCGATGCAACGGCAAAGCTGAACAACTCGTCCATTTAGCGAATTCTCTACCAAATAGGCGTAGCAAAGTGAAGGTAAATGCTAAAAATTTCTTCTTTAAGTTATTGGGTTTTTTGTCCTTGTGGGTGATGAATTGAGGGGGATGTGTATGGGCGGGATATGAGTGCCGAGGTGGTGGACAACAATCCTTATAGTAAGCTCATGGCGCTTCAGAGGATGGGTATCGTGGAAAACTATGAGCGCATTCGGGAATTCTTAGTTGCCATTGTTGTATGTACATGTCTCGGCTTTTTATGGTTTTTTGGTCTAATTTGAGATGGGATTTGGTTTGTTTCTGTCGAGCATTCAAAGTTTTTATAAATCTATAGAATCTGATTTTTAATTGAAGGGACTGGAATGCCTTATGTTAGCTAATTATTTATGAACATTTTTCTCCTTCTTGGTGACGTGTAAATATGTTATAGCTTCTACAAATGCTTCATGTTTAGTTCTTAATTTGCTAAAGGTTTTTCATCTTTTTTCACAGGGAATTGGCGGGGTAGGCAGTGTTGCAGCTGAAATGCTGACAAGATATGGAATAGGTCGTCTTTTATTGTACGATTATGACACGGTGGAATTAACTATCATGAATAGGCTATTCTTTCGCCCTGAGTAGGCAAGGATCTAAACATTGAAATATTGTTCTTGACATTTAGAGATGGTATGCTTACCTTCTACTCATTTGGCTGCATTTTCTTACTACTTCAAGTTAGTATGAAAAAAGCGATCTTCTTTGTTCGGACCCTACGATATGATATTAATCCGAGATGTTGTACTTGAGGTCAACAACTTCTGTGAAACTCTCATCAATAGATTTGTATGTTTGTTGTCCAGGTTTGGTTAGCATGCTTCCATGAGTTGAAAAATGCAGGTTGTGATAACTGAGTTGACATAGAATGCAATATATTGTGTTGCGACTCTTTAGTGCGACAGTACGATCATTACTTTCAATAATTAGCCATTCATATTTGTTTGAAGCGTAGAAATTTTTTAGGGAGCATGATTGCTCAATGTAAAGAGAAGAACTAGAAGTGGAAGAAGAAAAAAAAGATGGGACTTATGATGTTAAGTCATGCTGGGAAAGTTTTTAACCATCATTTTTGTTATTTATATTATGCTCAATAGTATCACTGTAAATTTGATAACCTGAATGAGATGATTGATGTTGAAATGAAGAGAGAAAATACTTTGATGAAGTAGAGATGTTCCCCCTCCCCCAACAAACACTCCACCACCAAATTACTCTTTTGAACTTTGTTATTTTTCCTATGACCTTGTCGCAGATAGGTATCAAATAGCAATGAACCTTAAAGTAACAATCATTCTATAAGTTTGTGCATTCATGCAACTTTCAATAACAAATTTCATTGCAAGAATTTCACGATAATTAAAAAAAAACCCTTCATTGTGAGAAGAAAAATATAAGAAACTTTGCTAACAAAATACTAAAAGTAATTAACAGGCTAATGAGTTTGATTTTCAATAGCACCAATTTGCTATTGCGAGGTTAGGATCTTGTTTAATGCTTGTTTTACATTATTCATTATTCCATCTTTGTGATGATTGTTGTATTTTTTTCCTTGTCTAGAGCTACACTTTGAACATCACAATAGTTGAAGGTTTTGAGACTTTCATGGCTAGCTTGACGAATAAAAACTTCTCCACTAGTAAAAGTGGCAGTGGAGTAGATCTTGTGTTGAGTTGTGTGGATAATTACGAGGCACGGATGGTTGTTAACCAGGTAATCATCCAGATTGGTTGTACACTCTTTCCATTCCTACCTCATTGTGGAAGTTTCAATAATTGTTTGTCAAATTAAAATCTTGAGTAACTATTCTAGCATCAAACTTGTGTATATGTTAAAATTTGTCACATTCTGATTAGATTTTATGTATTTACATTTGAAATTTGATGCAGTTCTGGTTATCCAGGCTTGCAATGAGTGAATCAAACATGGATGGAATCAGTAAGCAACAGTCTCTATATTTTTACTTCTTTTACCTAGTATTACGTTTCATCGCTCATAAATGATTATACTTTTTGTCATTGTTTCTCTAACGCATCAAATTGCATTCAACCCCTGCGCCTATAAGGATAAACTGCCTACGTGTTAAAGACGTGGTGATACATTGTGATTTCATGCACTCATGTCAATGGAACTTCAAATTCTTTATTCTGGTGTATAGATGATATACCATTGATTAATAGTTGAATATATTCCTTATGGTAAAAAATATAAGTCTTTCTAGCAAAGATTTCTTGATCAAAATTATAAGTCATTTTCGGAATTCGATAGCGTATTTATTGTTTTTTTACTAATTATACCCTTATACAATTCGAATATTTATGATTCTTCAATTCTTCATTTCATTTAATGTCAAAGGGAGTATGTGTAAATTGCACTAGTAATTAAGAATATCTTAATTCTTGTGCCCTTACTTTAAACGACTTATATTTGTGACTGGAGAGAGTAACTTCTAGCAAAATGTACCATCAGAAACTTTAATCCTCCGGTGTCTGTCTAAAATCTAAACTGAAGCAGACTATGGTTTCTCATGTCACAGATATAAAATTCTGGACATTTGCGTTCAATTCCATGTTTGTGCATTGGTCGAGTATTGAAGAATATAATGCCTGGGTGAATTCAAAGATATGGTGCCGCTATTAAGCTCTGGGGAAAATATGTTAATTGACTTGAAAGAAACTTGACAGGTGTATCTGAAGATGTTGTTTCTGGTCATATTCAGTTGTTGGTTCCTGGAGAAACTGCTTGTTTTGCTTGTGCTCCTCCCCTGGTAAGTAAGATCTTTTTTCTTCAAGAAATTTGGTGATGATCGGATTCTTGGGGGTTATTGTTGGTTCAACAGAAAGAGAAGTAGGAAATCAGATGTGACTGTTTTCTTAGCCTCAGGAGTTGATGAGCGGACGCTCAAACGTGAAGGTGTCTGTGCTGCCTCTTTACCTACTACTATGGTGAGATGTTTAACATTATTTTGGATTTTGAAATTATACATTCCTTTGCTGAATTGTTTCTTGTTCTCACTATGGCTGAACTGATTTATAGTGTTTGGATTAGTAATTAGCATCTTTCAATCATCTGATGGCTGAATTGATATAATAGGGAATGGTTGCTGGTCTGCTCATGCAAAACACCCTAAAGTACTTGCTAAAGTACTACAAGTGCTTGTTGGTAACCATCCATATTTTTTTCTATTTCTAATGCTACACATTGAGCATACTAGTCCTCTTTTGACTCCTCTTCAAAGATTCTTTTGTTCCTTTCTACTCACTCATTATATGAAACTGTCAGTGCTGCTGCATTCCAATCAATTTTGACAACTTTTGTTGTCCTATATGTGCCTTTTTCTTTTTTCTTTTTTTTTTTCAGAAAAGAACATCCTATTCATCAATAGTTGCATAATTTTTTCTAAGTTGTCCATCATTTCCATCCACATGCCTTAGAAATGCTACATCGTAAAGACAGGAAAGAGTCTAAACAAAGTTTACATATTATATGAGATCTGACAGAAAAGGAACTTCATAATTTGGAGGCTTTTTTGATAATTCTAAACCTCCACACGTGTCTGACACTAACATCTTGGAAATTGTTTAGCTTTTCTTATGGCATACTTAGCAGTAGTAAAAGAGGAAGATGGACTTGATAAAAATTCAGAAAGACCCACTTATAATACAATTAAATATTGAATCCATAGAGTACAGTGGAGGAAGGAATAAGGATTCATTGTGCCTCTTTCTATGCAGTTGGCAACTTGTCATTTTGAAAAAAAAGCTTTGGTTAGTCGAGTTATGTTGTGAATTTGTGATCGGAGAATTTTTTTCATTGATGTGGATTTCACTTCAGCTTTGTTGGCTTGAAAATATATGTTCAGGAACTTCTTGGACTAGTACCTGCAGTTTCTTTTCTCGTATATGTTAATCTAACCTTGGTTTAACGTTTATTATGGTGTAAACATGGGCTTGAACTCTTGAGTAGTGTTGATCTTGAACTTCATTAAGTTACCACTGTGATTAAATTACAATTTTTTTGTACCCTGATTGACGATAATAAATACAAATTCGTGGACCCAAATTTAAACACAGTTGAATGGTGATGAAATTGAAACTTTTGGAATGCATACATATTACATACCATCTGCATAAAAACAAATAAATGTCTTGACCCCATGGTTAGGAAGTGCCCATGTTGATATGCCTCAAACATTATGAACAGGAAGACTAAAATGCAGTTTTTCAGTAGCTGCTGATATTGGTCTTTTGAAATTAGTTCGCTTTCTCTGGAACTTGCTTTTTTCATTGAATTTGTCCTTTAGGAATGGTGGGCACCCGTTTGTTCTCTGCAACCAAAAGGGAGAATGATAAGATCTTGCAGGGAAAAGGCAAGGATGAAAAGGAGGGAAGAGAGGAGGAATGGTTTTAAATTATTTGAAAACACAATGTGATCAAGTGTAAGTTCTTCCTCTCTACCCTCTTAAATAGTCCAAATAAGGGGTGAAGATTCTCTATGGTACCATGATCTTCTTCACTTCAATCCTACCCATACTGGAACAACCCCTGACTTCTACACCATGGAAACATGTCATACCTAGCAGTTATTTTTTCTTCAAAAAATAAGCTAACTTTTTTTTTTTTTTTGGCAGGATGGGTTGTCACTACACACTAGTAAGACTGCAGGATGGGTACAAGGAGAAAGTCTACCCCGAAAATAAGGTAATCGTCGCTGAACATGATTAGTTTTATTACTTAATTTGTTGGTGAATGTGTAGTTGTTTGCTCTTCTTGGATTTTCAAGAAGAAGATGTTGGCTTTTCTGATTGTTATCTGAATTAGAATGATACATTCACTTTCGGTGTTGGCGATTCTAAAACAAAAATCCTATTGTGGTTTCAATTGTTACGTATGCGCGAAAATGCTAGCTTATTAACTATTTTTTTAATATGTTAATGAATATTGAAGTCCCTCTTGAAAGTTCATGAACCTTATGCAAATACAATGGAGAAATTCTGTTTGCTCTAACTTTAGACTTAATTCTTTATAGGTGCCTGCTTTAGAACATAACAACGTTGTGATAGGAGATAGCCTTGACGTGGTTAAATACATCGACAGCAACTTCGAGGGGCCTTCGCTCCTCCCGAATGTAAGATGCTTAAGGTTTTTCTGCTTTTGGATTGAATGACAGCTCGATGGCTGCATATTTCATTATTTTGACCGTGAATGCATGCTTATAGGATCCTGCAAAAAGAGAGTTTGTGGAGGAGCTTCTTGCCTATACGGACAAATTTCATTGGTGGTGGTGCTTTGGCAGCTCTACCTGGAGGCATGGTTGGAATTGTGCCTGCAACTGGTGGTAATTCCTCTAATGGAGCTATTCCTAAAGGAAAATGGCCAAATGCACAGATAAATCAACCTTCTCTATTTGCCGGCGCCGATGGTCAGAGCAATCATTCTACATGTTCATTCTTTTTGCTTGGTTTGACTCGAGGAAAGTCAATAATTAAGTTGAGTGTTTGGCAATTGTGGCGGCCCTCGCCGCCCCGGGGTGACGTGTCTCCGTGTACTCCTTGCCAGCAGGCCCAGCTACACGTGTACGTCACCTGCCCGTCCTTCCTATGTCTCGAATTTCATATCCACGTGTGTGTACAGTATATATATGACATATGCAGCGGAAGTTGTACATAAATGCAGAAAAAATATTAATTAATTCATCAAATCCTACTGTGGAAAAACCCTGAAAAATAATGGTAGATAACTGTACCATGTAAAGTAACTATACAATGTCATGTCACTCCCCAGTTCCCAATAGAATCAAAATATCAAAATAAAAGCACACGTACAAGTAATTCTCAACTGTAGGCAGTCAGAGGTAGTCGCCTAAGATCCTCTTGCCCTTACTTGTACTCGGATCTGCACTCAATCATCATAGAAGAAAATTGATGACGAGTACAGTCAGTAAAATCCCAAGGAACTCCTCCGAGCGTTCATAGAAATAAATGGAATTCAATAAATACTGTTAAATAAACATGCGGAATGTAAACAAGCAACTGTAAAGTAGGACATCGCATGCATAAATAACAATAAAGCTCAGATATGTGTGCCTGTTCTAGTCAAACTAAACCATATTTCGGGATTTCCTTCCAGGATCCCACTAGTGGGCGCACCCAACTAGCTATCACCTGATCCCTCGGTGGCCGGCGTAGACCTACGACGCACCGACACATGTAGCAGTTCCCTCGGGTCGTTATCCACCGAGCACTCCTGATACATATGCTATGGTCTAGAATGCATAGACACACAACGAAAAATCCGGTGGGAGTAACTAACCAACTGTGTAAACAACGATAAGATAAGATATAGGAAAAATCACAATGAATAATGGAAATGAATGGAAATATGAAAGCAAAATAAATACTCGAGAGTTTTCCCTTTGGGTTTTACAAACAAAGTACACCGAGCATCAATTAATCATACGAACTAAATCGGCAACGGTGCTAAGATCATCACATGAGTAAATACCTGAGAGCAACAAACCGTGTACTCCTCCTGGTCACACTAAATTGTACGACAAACCCCCAGGATCCTTTCAGTGAGTGCCCCACTTCCTTCCACCTAGTACGGCCCAAGCCTACACCCAGCCCACCCTCGAGCCCACTAAGTGCCTACCTGGGGCGCACAGGATCCCTTCAGTTGAAACACCCACTTCCTTTCACCTGATTACCCGCGTACAATATAGTGTGCCACCAGTACAACAAGAATATCGAAAAAAACTCTCGATGAATTTTAGAAGGATCTTACGTACCTCAAAACGCACTCGCACGAATCTCGATATGCGCATCCGACACCTGACTATGGCATCCTAAATCCATGGTGTCCATTTGTACTATTGCAGCTAGTAAATCATGCCAATCATAATATAAAATTAGGTGACATACATCTCACCTCAATCGCGTCGTCGACATTCATCGATTAACGCCTCCGATCGGTCCGACAACGCCATCGCGTCGTTCACTGCGCCGTTGCCGCTGCTGAGTGAGCGTGATTCAGCGCTGCGCAGCGACGCCGCCATCGTCATCCGCGCGCTGCCGCACCACTGTCGCACCACCACTGCCCTCGCCGGCGCCGCCGCTTCCTTTGCGTGAAAATGTACCGTAAACTCTTACAACAAGAAGCGCACTCCATAGAGATAGTGTCTCCAAGCCTTCAATGCAAAAACGACCGCTGTAAGCTCTAGGTCGTGCATTGGATAATTAAATCGACAAAATCCTGAACCACGGGAACGTCTTCAATCTGAACCTCCGTTCAAACCTCCAGCTCAACTATCGCCGCGAACGCATCCGTCTCTTGCGTTGTAGCTTGTCGGTCTCTCGTGATATGTAAGTCAATTGTTGATCCAAATAATACGAACTTCGGTATTCCGGAAATATGAGATTCTATCGTCTTGTCGTAACAATCTATATGTGCATGCTAGAATGCTAACCAATCCATCTCGAGCAGTGTGTCAACTACTCCAATACTCGAAGATCCGCTGGTAGTTGATGTCCATCCACCTCTTTTGGCAGTCCATTCGGTACGCCACACTGCCAACTCGTGCTGCGACTCTGAACGGTCTCATATATCTCAGCGCCAATTTGAAAAATCTAAACTCCGTGTCATGTCTTTGAACCTTTGATACATCACATCAGCTTTCCGACACTCCAACACGCATGGAATAAATATTGTCGGTACTCTCATTTGTTTGTAAATACGTGCCACTGCAGCATCTAAAACCTCTGACACAACTCGTAGTTGTTGCCGCATCGAGTAACTGTTTTGTCCCTATCATCCTTATGAAGAACTGGTCGTCCATCCATGTCAAGTATTCAAATCGCGAACAAGCCCGCGAACAAGCCACAACACAACGTCGTAATACGTGTATATAAGTATTACAATCAAAATATACACATAAGTCATAGTACTACCCGTTCACTTTGCTTCCCAACTAAAGTTCTAAGGCGTACATCGGGTTTCCACATATATATATATACTTTTTTAAGTCTTATGCTCTTTCAATTAACTTTCCGAGGTTCCTCGAAACTCTCGTTCTAATTCCTCATATGGCGTATCTATGCTTCCTCCAAGAACCATGCTTTGATACCAAATGTGGCGGCCCTCGCCGCCCCGGGGTGACGTGTCTCCGTGTACTCCTTGCCAGCAGGCCCAGCTACACGTGTACGTCACCTGCCCGTCCTTCTTATGTCTCGAATTTCATATCCACGTGTGTGTACAGTATATATATGACATATGCAGCGGAAGTTGTACATAAATGCAGAAAAATATTAATTAATTCATCAAATCCTACTGTAGAAAAACCCTGAAAAATAATGGTAGATAACTGTACCATGTAAAATAACTATACAATGTCATGTCACTCCCCAGTTCCCAAAAGAATCAAAATATCAAAATAAAAGCACACGTACAAGTAATTCTCTCGTAGGTAGGCAATCGAGGTAGTCGCCTAAAATCCCTTGCCCTTACTTGTACTCGGATCTGCACTCAATCATCATAGAAGAAAATTGATGACGAGTACAGTCAGTAAAATCCCAAGGAACTCCTCCGAGCATTCGTAGAAATAAATGGAATTCAATAAATATTGTTAAATAAACATGCGGAATGTAAACATGCAACTGTAAAGTAGGACATCGCATGCATAAATAACAATAAAGCTCAAATATGTGTGCATGTTCCAGTCAAACTAAACCATACTTCGGGATTTCCTTCCAGGATCCCACTAGTGGGCGCACCCAACTAGCTATCACCTGATCCCTCTCGGTGGCCGGCTTAGACCTACGACGCACCGACACATGTAGCAGTTCCCTCGGGTCGTTATCCACCGAGCACTCCTGATACATATGCTATGGTCTAGAATGCATAGACACACAACGAAAAATCCGGTGGGAGTAACTAACCAACTGTGCAAACAACGATAAGATAAGATATAGGAAAAATCACAATGAATAATGGAAATGAATGGAAATATGAAAGCAAAATAAATACTCGAGAGTTTTCCCTTTGGGTTTTACAAACCTCACAACGCGCTCTCCTACCCCGTAATCAATCCCCGAGTCCAAGTCCACTGGGTCCTTGGTCGCCAATTGATCACCCGTGTAAACCTATGTCCATTTATCAATAATTTCTTTTAGCATGAAAATTTACAACAAATTTCTAATATTTTTAGGCCAACTTGCCTATTTCGCGCTTTTCGAGGCAAAACCCCGCAAAAAGTCGCGTCCGAAATATCCAAATATTTTATGTGTCATAGAAATTCATAACTTTCTCTTTATTTTATGGAAATATATTTTTCCATAATTTTTCCAATTTTTTTCCGAAATTCTTCACAAATTTCTCAAATTTTTCTCTTTTTTTCTTTTTTCTTTCTCCTCTTTTGTTTTGTTTTTTTTTTTTTTTTTTTGGGTCGGGTCGGGTCGGGTCGGACCGAGCCTGCGCCCGGTCCGGGTCGGGTCGACCCAACCGGCCGGACCCGGCCCGGCCCCCGGCCCATTCCGGGGCCCCGCCCATGAGGGGATGCACACGCGCGCACGCTCGCGCGCGTGTGCATCTTCCTCATCTCGATCGAAAATCGGGTTCGATCGAATTTTTTTTTTTTTTTCCTTTTTTTCGGTTTTCTTCTATCTCTTCTTTTCCGGTGATGGGTGGGGTGGCTCTCCACCCCAACCCGGTGGGAGCCGATGGCGGGGAGGCACCCCCGCCATCCCACCGTGGCCATGGGGTCCGCCTCCATGGCCGAACCCCATCCTCCACCCCACCGTCACCCACCCGAAGCAAAAACAATCACCACCCACACTCACCTCAATCTCTCGTCCCCGTCGCTCCTCCTCCTCTCCTTCTTCCGCGTTTCTCCTTCCCTTCTCCTCTTCGCGCTCCTTCCTCTCGGCCTCCCAATTTTTTTTTTTTTTGATCGGGGAGTGTGTGTGAGAGTGTGAGAGATAGGTGTAGGTGTAGGTAAGGAGAGAAAAGTTGATGGTGAGGATAAGGATGATTAATGTTGACCTTTTGTCTTGACACCACATCTTGACACAACTGAGACATTCGCTCATTTTTCGGGCGTTTCGACGTCGATTTCGTGTCCGAACCGCGATATACGCGTACCGCCGCGTCACTAGCCGCCTAATACCCATTCCATATTAGTAATTTGACCATTTTTATTCTATAATTTGTGTATTTTAGTCTCCCCGACCTAATATTCGGTCTCGTCAACTACCCGATACCCGCGTCGACACGTATATCGAGGCGAATACCGTTCTCACAATCTCGCACGTATTTTGATGCAACATACACACATGCGATGTATTTCAATAAATTTCACCGCAAATAAGCATCCAACACACAAATACCTAGCATACCTAAGTCCACGTGTGTCCTAGCCTACCGCGACGTCTATGTGGATCCAAGCTGGCGTCCACGTCGGCAAATTTACAAAAATGGGCCGTTACAGCAATGCCGACAGGCGGAGTTCCATTTTTGGGAAGAACAATATCCCTCTCTTTGGGAAAAGCTAAATGTTTCTTTTAATATAAGTTACTTCGTTTCTTGATTGAATAATAATATTGCGAGTGGAATGTAGATTTGTATATTTTCAATTGAAAATGGAAATGAAAATTAATTTTGAGCATTTTCAGCTTTTTTTTTTAAATTACATTTGATAAGGGTTTGAAACCCCTATGTAATCCTTTGATGATAATATAGAGGTTTCAAATCACTATGAAATAACTGCAATTGATAGGGGTTTGAAACCCCTATGTAAGTCTTTGAAGATATTATAGAGGTTTGAAACCCCTATGAAATAGCCAAGATTTGATAGAGGTTTGAAACCCCTATGAAATAGTCAAGATTTGATAGAGGTTTGAAACCCTTATGTAAGCTTGGAAGATAAGATAACACCTTAAAAGATAACACTTTTCATAGAGATCAAAAACCTCTATGAAAAGTCTTTCATAGAGGTTCAAAACCTCTATGAAAAGTAGAATTTGTTCTAGTGAATTACACTTACGTAGCTTATCTATCTTATACTTGCACGTCTTTCAACTCTCCTCAGCTGATTACTGATATTAGTAATTATATATCATGTGCCATTGTCATGGCTAGCATTTATGTGCAAGGAACTGATAGAAAAAAATCAGCTTTCATATCTCGATAACTCTTGATATGCATAACATTTCAAATCAACGGTCGGCATTAACCCGGACTAGTGTTGCCTAGTGGTAAGGACGAGGACGAGGTTCTGTGGGTTAGGTGCACGACTTTGGGTTCGATTTCTTTCGATATCCAAACGTCGGGCCACTGGTGATCTCTTTCCGCAAAAAAAAAAAAAAAAAAGGTCGGCATTCAAATTAAAGGAAATAAAAAACTATCATGGACCCCCTCTTTATAGAAGACATGTCTATATATGTATAGATTTTGAAGAAGTCTCTAAGATGATTAAACTGAAGTGCCGCATGCCTAGTTTGATTCATTTTTCTTTCTGCAATGTTGTTTCTTTGTTTCTGCTGTTAGTTTAGTAGTATGTTTCAGTGAACTTTTGGTCCTAGCTGAAACATATATACTACTAAAAGATGAATACATTTTCGGCATGGCAAGATAATTTTAAAATTTCATGGTTATGCCTGGGGACCTACTAAATGTGTCTTTGTCAATTTAAGTCTTAAGGAGACTAGTATCATTTTTATTTTATTTTATTTTTTTATATAGGAAAGGAAGTAGGTATTAAAACTAAAAATTAAAGGTGATGACCAGTAGTCTTCTAGTACAATTGAGTAACCATGTGGTATACATTGTCGAGGATGGACTTGTCGTCGTCTTTAAGACTGAAATAAATATTTCAGGACTAGAAATTGATAGGCTTTCTATATCTTCTTTTTTTCCTTTTTCCTATTGTTTTTCTTGTCTTCTGCCGACGATCAATTAATGTTAATTTCTTAGAAATTAAAACTCAAGCTAAGACCTTTTCCTCTAAACTTTTCAAGATTACTGCACCAGTTAAGTACTCTCTTGGCTCCATTGCATGTAAAAATCACGTGATATATGGAGTCAGAACCTCTTTTAATTATAGAACTTGTTTCATGACATAAGTTGAAATGGACCCAACTTTTAAGAACATTTGTACATTCATAATTAGTTCAGCCATATTTTAATGTATATCAGTTAGTATTAGGTATCAGTATAATAGGGTCTTTGATGTTAGACATTTTGAAAAGGAAATGTTTAATTAGTCCACATTGGTTAGACACTTCCACTTTACTACATTGATCAGTAGTGTAAAACAAAAATCATAAGTACTATGCAAAGTGAGCCTACGGGGCATTTTATATATAGGCGCACTTTGCATCATGAGGATTAATTTTTACCTTATGGTTCTGTTTTAGCAATCAATGGCAATGGAGCTAATTATACTCTTGGCCATTTTTCTCTGTCTTTTCTTTCTCCTAATTAGGCTTATAATAATTGGATCAACGTCAAAACGTTCCGATTTGCCACCTTCTCCTCCGACGCTTCCTCTGATTGGAAATCTTCACCAATTAAGCAAGCGTCTTCATCACTCCTTCAAAGATCTATGTCAAAGGTATGGCGACGGCGATATCATGCTCTTGCATTTTGGCCAAGTTCCTGTCGTTGTGGTCTCGTCTACAGCCATGGCCGAGGAGATCTTGAAAACACATGATGCTGTCTTTGCAAATAAACCTATCATGACTACTGCAAAGATTCTTCTGTATGGATGTGCCGAGATAGGCTTTGCGCCCTACAGTGAATACTGGAGGCAGATGAGGAAGATTTGTGTCACGGAGCTTTTGAGCGTGAGAAGAGTGAAGCTTTTTAAGCGCGTGCGAGAGGAAGAAGTGGCATGTTTGATCGAGAGCATATCTCGCTCGTCATCTTCAGTAGGAGCTTCATCAGTCGTTGATCTCACCTCAATCTTCCATACTCTTTCCACAGACATACTTTGTAGATGCGCTTTTGGCAGGAAGTATAGATATATACATGGCAAAGATGGAAACAACAGATTTGCAGATTTGCCCAAGGAGCTAATATCACATTTGTTATCTTTTAGTTTTGCAGATCTCATTCCCTCATTAGGATGGCTGGATACTGTCACAGGTCTAATTAGACGGCTAAAGAGAACTGCTCGAGAACTTGACTCTTTCTTAGAGCAAGTCATCGAGGAGCATGTAATTCAAAGAAGCAGCCGCAATGACTACTTGGACCAAGAAAATGATTTTGTTGATCTTCTACTCCGAATTCGAGAGGACAAAGACGAGAAAATAAGCATCAACCTCACACGGGACAACATCAAAGCGTTGATATTGGTTAGTTAATTTCTCCATGTTCTTTCTAAATGCATGCATATATGTACGTATTCCTTCACATTTACCATATATTCATGCATATATATAGTTGGTATCTTTAATTAGATGACCACCATATATATATATATATGTATAGCGTTTGGGCCTATATATAATTTCTTTGTTGGTGGCAGGACATGTTTGTTGCCGGAGCTGAAACATCTGCTACCGTGGCAGAATGGGCGATGTCAGAGCTGATCAGGAATCCAAAAATTATGAAGAAAGCGCAAGAAGAGGTGAGAAGAGTGGTAAGAGGGAAAGGCAAGTCGAGAATAGACGAGGAGGACATTCAAGAGATGGACTACTTGAAGTTTGTGATCAAAGAGAGTATGAGATTACATCCACCAGGCCCAACACTCATGCCAAGAGAGTCTTCTGAAAGTGTTAACATCAAAGGGTACCTCCTCCCCCCTAAAACAAGAGTTATTATAAATGCTTGGGCAATTCAAAGGGATCCTGATATTTGGAGCTGCCCCGAGGAGTTCATTCCGGAGAGGTTTATGGGCACGAAGTTCGACTTCAAAGGCCTACATTTCGAGTACCTTCCATTCGGTGCAGGAAGAAGGATGTGTCCCGGGATTTCATTTGGCTTGGCAGTGGTGGAGTTGAACCTTGCCAACTTATTATACTGGTTTGATTGGCAAATGCCTGGTGGCGCCGATGAAAAGGGATTAGACATGACTGAGACTTTTGGGATTCTTGGCGCGAGGGAGTTTCCTCTTCAACTTGTTGCAGTTCCCCACTTCAATCAGATGTATGTATAATTCCTGAATTTTTGCGCGTGATCCAGGAAAGGTATCCAAGCACGGTTTTCAACGAGGAATCCTCGCAAGTTGGCTGCAGAAACATAGGCGTTGACTAGTTTATTGATTATTATAACATTGGCGTGACTTAATGTATGACATGCACAAACAATTATTTCTGTACTATATATTATGTAGAGTCTTCTGCCCCGACAAAAGAAAAAAAAATTCAGTCACGTGGATATAACTTTTTTTTTATTATCGTTAAAGTATTTAGGGTATCATCTTTACTCAAAAGGCAATCCATTCGATGCCTCGCCACTCAGGAAAGGTGGGATGGATGGCAATTAAGATAGATCTCGAAAAAGCATATGACAAATTAAGTTGGGAGTTTATATCTAAAACCCTGCATTTAACCAGTATACTAAATACCATGTGCCAACTTATCTTATATTGTATTTCTTGCTCGCTGTCGCGCCACGCCGGCGTCGCTGCCGCGCGCTGCCGCCGCTGGTCCACATCCAGCTCCTGAAGACGCGCCACTGTCGTTCCGCGTCGCTGCCGGTCGTCACCGCTGCAGCGTCCCGATGCTGCCGCCGCCATCGTCCGCGTGCCGCCGAATTGGATATTTAATTTTTGTCCAAATTGACTCCATAAACTGTAAGAATGTTTTGAATTCAATTTGAATTGTGATTTCTCGATGATTGGTGTCGAGTTTTGAGGATTTAATTGCAAAAACATTAATTTGAAAAGGTTTCATTAGGTGCTATTTGAACTCGTGAGTCCGGACTCAAATTTTTTTTTAATTTCAAATACATCATCGAGCAATTAATGAAACATCCATAATCACTTATAAAATTACTATTATACCCCTTAAATATTTATAAAAATTTTAACAACCTCCCTATGAATCCGGACTCATGAGTCCAAGTAGATTTATTGAAGTATTTAAAGCATTGCCCTAACTAATCCTAAACTTAAAAGGTACAGTGCTGTAGGCAAGAAATATAACCACAATCTTCATTATTGTAGACTTAGTATCCATGGAATCAATAAGACTTTAAATAAGATGTAACATGGCTAGGATTTGAAAAACTAAATTTTAGACTATCAAAAGATTCTATGAGAACATGAAAGTGACATATACTACACTTAATTTATTTTTTTTAATATGTTCAATCCTCCCATTTTTCCAACCACCTGGCTCCCTGCTCTATTTCCTGCGGATGTCGTTTTAGGTGAGACTTTCTAATAATGACTTTCCCCTTATTTCGAGTATATAAATATTTTTTTTTCTCTAATTTTTTTTTCTCATCATGTCTCTTTTCTAAAGACTTCAAGTCTAAGACTAGTTTCCAACTAGGTAAAGGAATATGTTAGACTATGTCTACAAGTTTAACATTAGGTATGAAAGAACTAAAAGTTGGGTTGGCTCAAAATGGGTCAATTAGGGAAATTACTTTAGATAGACTTAAGGCCTTAAGGGTTTTCATTTAAAAATTGTCAAAATCATTTACTCAAAAGTGGTCTAGTCATAGGAATTCCACCTCAAGTGGGTTACAACCTCATTCTAGCACCCTAGAAATTTGACTTGTCCAGTTCTAATCGTTTGGCCCCTTTGGTATCTAGCACAAGACTTAACCATCATATTAAGTCCATAATATGAAATCATAAGAATTTCGGGTTGCGAGCCAAAGCGAGTGTTTCTCCCAATTTTTTATAAGTTTCAAGTCTAAAAGGCAACCATAGTTTACTCATCCACAACCAAAGACATAAAATAAAGTTTTAGGTGACTCTAAACAATAATAATAATGAAAACTATACTAAATACATGCATGAAAGTGTATCAACTCCTAATGAAATGAGAAAGATAAGTACAAAGGGAAAAGAAATGAAAGAAATGAGAGAATCAAATATTAAACACCACCATTACCATCCTTCAACCGCATATAACCACATTTATTTGAAGATTTTAAATGATCTCACCCCCGGTCTTTCATAAAGCAATCCATCAAACTCAATCCCCAAATCCTAAAGTACCATCAAACTTATTCCGAACCTTGTCCTCAAGGTTTAAAACAAGTCAATGAATCCACACAACAAATAGAAAAAAAATAGTGGTGAAAAAGAACAACATGGATTAATACATAAGAAGATGCATACAAAGGCATGCATAATAAAAGTCTTCAAAAACTAGCGAATGAACAAAATCTCTCATGTCTAGGTGACTAAGGAAACTATGGAGGAAAATCATCATAATAAGAGCAAGAACTAATATGCATAAAAGTTAACTTAAATAATTCTCACCAAATCTCGTGAGTCTGAAGTCTTTCAACTATATAAGGGTGAAATTGTGACGGCCCCAACTACAAATAAGGGCACCGCCTGGCCTAATCCCTTAATTAAGCCCTAATCTCCCCTATAGGACCTAACAAGGAATTAGTCAGCTTTAGTTAAATACCTACACACCTACCATTTATGATACCACCTACGGTTAACTTAATTGTTCTAGTGACTAACCTATGGTTGTCTGTAAATCAGAGTTACTAAATTTTTTTTTAACAAATTATTCAGCGGAAGTCTTATTTAGTTACTAGTGGAAATGAAATCCTAAGGCCTAACCTATTGTGGAAAAACCAGGAAATAGTGATCACATGCATATATAAACAAAAATGGTGATATATATAACATGTGTCCAGTTCTATATTCCTATCACTCAACCCAAAAGGCAAACTAACATGTACATAAAATTAAATGTAATACAAAAGAATGCAAAAACGTACAAAAATATGTCGTAGCAGTCCGTCTCGGCTCAAAGATAGTCACCAATCTTCTCTTTGCCTGGTCCGCTACTCGGCTGATCTGCACCCACCGTCACAAACTAAACGGTGAGTACATGAAATTATTTAAGTACTACTGAGAGACATCGATCCACATTCCCAAATAGGCAACAAGTATCAAATTTGCATAATTTAAAGAGAAATTATGTTGAAAGAAACATCATGCAAAGAGATACTTGAGTTAACGAAATATGAAACTGACTCAAGGCTAAGCAGTAATGGATTAGGGTCGGTCGGCCGTGATCTTCATCACATCAGCCTGTCCACTACAGTTTGAGCTTTGCTCTATATCATTTCATTTTAAAATCGAGCTTTCATACACAACAATCAATATGACAAAGTATAAGAATTAGAATCAAGGATATACAAAAATAGAGTATGTTATGAATATCATAAAATGAGCAACTAAAACAAGTCATAGCATATGGATTTCAAAGGCAATTCAGTTCGAATAACTGAGAAGAAATAAATAAATGGAATGAAATGTAAATAAATGTCTCAAATCAGTTTACTTACATACACACATCAATTTATAAGCTATCCGGCTTCCGTCGCGTCGATGTACACACCCAAACCCCGTAATAGCTCCTCTATTGTCCTAACATTTGAAAATTTATCAATTTGTTTGGGCCGTGACAGAAATCATCAAGATGATGAAATGAAGTCTAGAATCTTGGGTCTACTCAAAGACGCGCCACTGTTGTGGTGACTTAAGTTGGTTTATGTCCCAACCAAGTCTAAAAACACATAAAATCCTAGTAATATGTTACTTCCTTAAAAATGCTCAAATTACTCCAAAAAAATGTAATCCGAAGCCAAACCTAGCAAAACTCGAGTGGTGCGTCAGTGCCTCTGGTGCTCATCAAACATTCATAGCACCTGCAAAAATCTAAGAGACCAAGTTAGGGTTTTATTGAACATAAGAAAAACTAAGAACTAAACTAAAACTGAAATAAATGCAAGAAGTAAAAATGATGAAAAAAAGTAAAAATAAAGTTGGGCTGCCTTCCAACAAGCGTCTTTCTTTTAAGTCATTGGCTAGACTTGGCTTAATTTATCACATGATATCCTATCATTTCGAGATATCAACAACGAATGGTGCACTTATAGCTTTGGGCAATGCAACATGCACGCCCTCCTTTATAGTTAAGAGCTCATTCGAGACCTCTAACACGTACAAAAGATTATGTCGCATCATGATCATCCAACCCAAATATGTCACTTGTGTAGAAAATCCGCGAACGCTCCTTCACTTCAACTCCCTTGTAAGGTTTAACAAATATGCATGGGAAGGTAGATGGTTTCACCAACACTAGAGGTTGGTCTTCCTAGCTCTCTTTTTATAGCTCCTCCGACCTTTCTGAAATGACTTCAATTTGCATGCCATTTTCCTCATCTTCATCATCTTGTGCAACGATAATTTCTGGCTCAGTTTGAAAGACTTCAAGTTCTTCCGCTATTTTACTCCAATAGTCCACCTGTGTATCTTCATTCTCCTCAACACTTTTCAGTGTATCAACAATCATATTCTCCTCTTGGTAAAAAAATTGGTTGTGTACTACACGATTCTTTCTCGTCAATCATATTCTAAAATGTGATATGCACTTGAATAAGTTAAGTTTCCAAATTTTGCAACCTAAGACTCACATGCTGAAATTGTGAAGCTCTTCATGAAAGTGTTGTTGACCAACTATTAATTGTTTCATCATATCTTCCAAAGAGGTACTTTGTTGAAATTGTTGGTTATTTTCGTGACACTGTTGATGAACTTGTTTTAAATGTAGTTATCTGAAGATCGAGTCATTCATTATGTCTTGTATAGATCTCTCCTCATGTTGAGGAACCTGTGGACTTGGCATGAGCTCAAAGAAGTCAGGTTGTGGTGATGCGTAGTTAGAACAGTGATGCTTCTCATAGTTTGGATAGTAAAGACAAGCATATGTCGAATGAGAGTAATCTACACAAATTTTACAAACTTCGATATGTTGCACAAAAGAATGCATGTTAGAAAATCGATGTCTGTTATGTGACATTCCTACCCTATTCGCATTGTAATAATGAGTCTTCAAATTGATTATAGTTGTGCATGGGAGTATGAGGTTATCGCAGAGTTGCCTGTATACATATTAAGAACAATGGATTAGATAGACAAAATAAAATAAACAAATAAATAAAAGAACACCAAAGAAGTAAAAAAACAAATCCTCGGCGATGCGAAAAATTGACCTGCGGCGAGGACAATTTGGTGGCTGTTGGGAGTTTGTTGCAGGTCTCGGACACAAGTCGGGCTCCTATTGGAAGTGCTGCTGTACAGATGATGTGGCAGTATATGATTGGAGGAGAAGATGCTGCTGATGACGTTCTAGACGAGTGAGGGCGCGACACGTGGTAGAATGCTGGGACGAAAAGTCGTGGAATGCTCGTGCGAATAACTGGGAGAACACATTCATACGTATCCCGAGGTGAATCAACAGCTACTGGTTCGAGGAGAAAACACGCATGGAGAAGGCGAAAATATGGGAGTCTGTGCTTCCGCAGATCCCCAAGCAGGTCAAATCAATTCTTCTCAACTGAGGCAACCTGTGTCGAATCTCGAGGCAAGATCAAAGGCTGTGAGGACGTTGTGTCTGACGTGTTTTCATAACCTATATCACTCGGCTGCTCTTCATTTCTTCATCATCTCTGCAGCAAGCGTCTCGAGGCAGATCCTTTCGTAAATGTTCACATTGCATGTAAACACTTTATTTTGCTATAATTACATAATTAACGATTTGTCAAGTCACATGAATATACCTTTTTTTATTATCGTCAAGGTATTTAGAGCATTGCCCTGACTTATTATGAACTTAAGAAGAGAAAAACCACAAGGGCGATGGCCTCTAGCCAAAAGTTGTAAAGTTTTTTTTTTTTTTTTTCCATTCATAAGACTTGCACTGAAGTTAAGCGAAGAAGAATCTATATCATCTCACCACAATCCTCTTGATTTACACATATTTAATGTTTGTTGTTTTAGTTTGTCTTCTCTTTCTGTAAGATTCACTTGTCATTGAAATTGCGCAAATTAAAATTCCGCAAATTAAGGACACCGTACCCGCACAATCTCTTTTAAGTAGAGTTGCAATATGCTCCGTTACAAATTTTATTTTATTATTTTATTTTTATTTTTTATCAACATGCTCCGTCACATTTCATCTTATACATAACCAATTCAGAATATATATAAATATTTATGTATTTTTGGTATTTAGATACTGCTATATTTGTGTTTAAGTTACTTTTCCTTATTTGAATATTGTTAAGTGAGGTCTCAAATTTGAGTCTCATCAATAAATTAAATTGGATTGGGACTTGGGAGGACCTTCATGTGAAGCCTCCATACGAGCCTCAAAGTGTTCAAGCGTAGATGGATATACATGTGAAGCCTACACACGGGTACTGCAAATGAGAGATGCAAGGGTGACCCGATTTGAGGCATTTTGTGATGATGTTCATCCATTCACGTATTAAGATTTGTGTGCACACACACTTTGATATACGAATGTATGAACACAGGTGCCTCCAAAAAGGGTCATCTTAGTATTTTTTTAATGTGGAATAACAAAAGTTACAGTCTGTTATAGTTTAACAGATTAAAGCGCTCAGTAGTTCCACTGTTGACGATCGCCAGAGGGGTTGTTCAGAATCCGTGCTTTAATTTCACTTTATTTCTAGGTCATTGAACGATGAGTTTCAACCATTTCCATGATTTAGGCGTTTGTTTATGCTCTTTTTCTAATCTTTGATTTCGTACACAATTTTAAAATTTCCATACATGGATCATCAACTTATTTAAATTGAGCTAAATTGTGCCGAATGAAAGAGTTTGATTCGTGTAATCAACCCCAACTAATTTGAGATTGAGACGTCCTTTCTGAGTTCTGGGACCATTATTGACAAATTAAAATAAAGTAGTATTTATTTAGTTTGGTGAAGTTATATGGAAGACATGTCCATGTGAGGATTTTGAAGAAATCACTTTGTTATCTATGTGAGAAGGTTAAATTAGAATTGCGCCGCATGTCTTAGTTTGATTCACTTGTCTTCCTCTGCAATGTTATTTCCCAACAAGTTGCTATCTTCTTTTGATAGTGCATCCTTCTGCCACGAAGTAATAACGCAGTGAGGGTTACTGTAATTAACCTTCACTTGACTGTCTGGTAAAACCGCCAATGAGTTTTTTTACCACAGTTTCTAGGTTTGAACCCTTAGCTTGTCTAGCCTTTCTGCTGTAAGGCCTTAATTTTCCACTGCTTGGGAATGGCAGAAGTCTTTTTTGGCTTTGGCTAAACCTATTTCGACCCAGTAATATGCCCAGCTAGGAATAGACGAAGTCACATTGATGTACAGCGGTGCTGCTTCTGCCTTGATGATCTTCTTTCTGAAGTTGTTGATGGCTTTTTTGAATTCTCCTGGAAAGAGATTCAATTCTTGCAGATTGGGACTAGGATAAATGTTTTTAACTAGTCCTGCTTGAAAGGCCATGTACACGACCTCTGGATCTGCTCCTTGTAAGAAGTTATAATAACTTGTCGTCTTGTTATCTTCTGTGAAGATTTTGTCAGTCACAAGCGCTTCTGGAGTGATGGCTCGTGCTTTGCTCCATAGGACGTACAACTCCTCTTGTCTAAGTCCAGAGAACTGATCGTCTACTAGAAGTTTGACTTCTTTGACCCTTTCGATCAAAGTTGGTCTTGATTGTGCTTTTTCCTTCTGGGGGCTTAAGCACTGTTGGTTTGACTGCTGCCTTCATAGTGATAGGAGAACCACCATGAACCGCCGTGAATTGTTTTGCCGCTGTCTGGGCTTCTTAGAGGCTGGAATACCCTTTGAAGGTATAGTGGTGCCAGCTACGTTGATATGTGCATTGATGCTCTTTGAAGATATTTTTGGCTCTGCGACAGAAGAGCTGATGTGTTGTGGGATCCACAGCGAATGTGTGTCCAAGAATTGGCTCAATAATAATAATAATAATAATAATAATAATAATAATAATAATAATAATAATAATAGGAGTATTATTAGTACCATTAATACTCCAATGTAATGTGGTTGTGATAGAGTGGATCAATGCATTAGTCTATGAAGACGGGGCGGATTATGAAACCTACTGCGTAGAACAGGTTGGTATTATTATAATTAAGGACTCCAATAAACCCAAATCCAAATTGGGATCCTTTATATAAGAATCAACAATCAATGGCAATCGATCGAATACCCTTGTTTGTCTTAGTTAATTTTTTTTTTTTTTTTTTCTCATTTTGGCAATCCTATATATCATGAAGAGAATTGCACGTGAACTTGATTCCCTCTAGGAGCAAGTCATTAAAGAGAATATAAATCGGAGAGGAAGAGATGATGAATCGGACAATTAAAAAGTTCAAGCTCAAGAGGAAGAAAACAAGAAGAACAACATCAACCTCGGGCGAGACATGTTAAAGCAATAATATTGGTTTTTGTCTTTGAGCTCTCTTGGAACCTTAAATAAAAGGATTTTTCTTTTTTTGAGTATATTTGTGTGTATATATATATATACGAAAATTTAAAAATGTACAAGTGATACCTATCACTAGAACAAATTATACTTTTCATAGAGGTTTTGAACCTCTATGAAAGACTTTTCATAGAGGTTTTTGACCTCTATGAAAAGTGTTATCTTTTAAGGTGTTATCTTATCTTCCAAGCTTACATAGGGGTTTCAAACCTCTATCAAATCTTGACTATTTCATAGGAGTTTCAAACCTCTATCAAATCTTGGCTATTTCATAGGGGTTTCAAACCTCTATAATATCTTCAAAGGCTTACATAGGGGTTTCAAACCCCTATCAATTGTAGTGATTTCATAGGGGTTTCAAACCTCTATGTTATCGTCAAAGGCTTACATAGGGGTTTCAAACCCCTATCAAATGTAATTTAAAAAAAAAAATAATTTGAAAATGCCCAAAATTAATTTCCATTTCCATTTTCAATTGAAAATATACAAATCTACATTCCATTCACAATATTATTATTCCATTAAGAAATTCGCAGTGTTCTACAACCAATCAATAAAACAACAAATTGATAGCTACACATTTCACGAAACCAATCAACAAAACTCAGTTTTTCATTGTTTGAAACATTGTTGTTGCTTGCTAACAAAATAGTTTACTATCTTGTTGTTGTTGTTGTTGTTCAAGTGATTAGTGTGACTACCGATGGCCTAATAGCCATGCTTGCAACATTGTTCTGCTATGTGGTGTTTCTTTTCATGGAATTCAAAGAATTGAAGTAAAGGTTGTTCTTCGCGAGAGCTCGCGATCTTACCGGGCTAGGAGAAATCTTCGCTTCAAGTGCCTTGTGGTGTTACCGCCAAGAGTCCGCAAAGAGTGTTGGATAAGTTCCCGCCTTAGAACAGATTAGTGGGTGCATGGTCCTAGCTTTGAATGAGGAGTACACTGGTGGGTCTGCAGTTGTTAAACATAGAGATGAGTTGGCTTTCATTCCTCCCATAAGTGGAAATTTGAATATAAATGAATTGAATTGTATCTAACAGTAAAAATTTGAAAGAAATAACAACCGAGGTATCTGAAAATTTGTACCTTGTACTTGCCAGGTTTCTTCAAGACTTCAAACATTTGTTGAAGTTCAGTTCTTTAGCTTTGATTCTACATTCACTGTTACATTAGATATGACATTATCAACTCCACCAATGTTGAACAATATGCTGTTGACTAAAAGACATCATCATCTAGAGGCTTAAGTAGTAAAGAAGCATCATTTGTCCAATAGATGTAAAAATAAATGGGTGGGATTGAAAAAGTGAAGCTATATAATCCTGATTGAAGGAAAAAAAAGGCTAACAAATACAATCAAGCTAACACAAAAACTACTAATTTAATCAGTTGAAACAACATATGCCTTTCCCATTTGCTAATCCCACCCGTGTAAAGAAAATTATATTGAAATTGTTGAATATGCAAAAATTCTATGAATCAGTATACAAATGCCAATAATTTGTAAAAGAGTTAGTACCTTATCATTTTATACACACAAGTAAATGGAGCAAGCATATCCCGAGATTCTCGCAGTGACCCCTCCAGGTTCGAGAAAAAGCAAAGCGACTTCCTAAATTGCACAGTTAAATTGGCATTCGGTTTATACGATGCACTAACCACCAAGTAAGATTAGACAAGTAAGTTTCAACTATTTGGAATCAATAAATAGCAGGATATATATTTTTGGAATACATTATTTTTACAAATTGTTCTCCGAGTTTTAAGATGTTAAAAACATTAAGGATAATGACAAGATTTAAATAGGCGATACCAGCAAATCGCATTATTGGTGTCTATGCTTAGCACAATTATGGTTGGCACTTGAGTTTCAAGTATTAAAAAGTAGAGGCTCCATGATACATATCCCGATAGGAACAAGCCAAAAGTGTCAAGTCCTAACACAAGAAGTGGATTATAGAATGAAAAGCAAATCATAATTGCTCACACAACAGAGAATTCGAGAAGTAACCAATTTGAAATGGTCGAAATAAGCGTAAAAAACCACCTAGAGAACATTGCAATAAAGCATACCTTTGCTTGCCGAAGCTCAAATGTCTCCAAAAACAATCGCTTTGAAAGCTCTTCTAGAGCTCTGTACCACTCGCTTCCATGTTTTTGATATCTTGAGAAATTAAAAGAGGGAAACAAATTAATCAAACCATACATCATGCATAATGGAGTCATATTTACCACTATCATTGAAAAGGTACACCATCTCGCATTCAAAATCCATGAAACCAAATACAAAGAATTAATAACTCTCCAAGCAGAGACGAGACCGTCACTAATTAAGTCTAAAAACTCACCTTGTTCCTTTTGATCTTTCTTGTACGTAACGTACCACTTGTTCCAACAATTCAATACCATTAAAAGCATCATCCTGAAATGGTAAGGACAAACTTTGCCGATTGAGCACGCGCTCTTAGTGTATCCTTCTTTGACCTTGCCTCCGTATTTTGCTCTCTAAAAATTTGCACCAAATAGAACATATGGGCCATTTAAAACATTAGAACCGAATGAAACACAAATAACAATGCATAATAAAACCAAGTAAATAGTGACATGGCAAGTTTACCGAGGGAAAGATTAGCATCCCTGAAAAAAAGGGAGGATATTCTCAAGTTCAATAGGGGTGAGGGATTCAAATAGAATTCGTAGATGAAGATAAAAAAAACATTGAAGCTAACAAAGACCAAAAAAATGAACTCTACATGTAATATAATTTTAATCTATTTTCTTTGCCACAATATGAACTATAAGAAAAAAGAAACCACAAAGTGCTCATAGAAACCATCTTTACTCACCAACAAAATTGAAATTATGAACCGTAATGTGATTGATTCAAAATAGAATATCATCGATCCATATGTATATTTTAAAAGTAAACTTTTTGCAAGGGACTCAAGATCCCCTGTCCTACTAATTTTGAGTCTCATAAATCATATAAATTGAGATGCGGAAATTAGTCAATTACTTTTCATAACGACCTCGATAATCTCTTAATGTGAACCAAATCTTTCCCTTCTATATGCTCTTTTATTTTTTGGTACATTGGGTATTAAGATAATCTTTCTTTAATTATTAGACATTCTTTTGTAGCTACTTTTATTATATAAAATTCTACTTCTCATAAACAATTCCAAATCTTGATTAGAATGCATTCTAACCTCTATGAAAAGTAGATATTAGCCGAGATCGAGAAGTTGTGGAATGCTTGCCATTATAACATAAGTACTCTCCAGTTCCATTCCCCGAAATTATTGAATTCAAAGATCTCTCAATTCACATCAAAATATGGAGAAGAACCAAAGATAATTACCTCTAGTTAAGACTATGTTGTACCAGTTTTGGCTCACATTTGCCCAAACAACTCTCTGAGATAAAGGCAATCAAGCAAACATTGAACAAAGCAAAGTGAACACAATTCAAAAGCTAGTTATAGCTATAGCTAATAATGAATATTAATGTACAAGATAAAAAGACAATGAAGCAGACAACAATGTTACCTGGCCATATGCCAGAACTGTAGCATTATCACCATTGAAGAATGCATCAACTAAATGTTATTGGTTGGCTATTTTCTATTTGCCATATTTAGAACAATTGATGATGTTAAAGCGACATGTAATAGTGTATTACAAATTTACAGTATCTTTTTTTTTTTTTTTTCATATTTAGAACTTTTATGAGATTTCCACAAACTTTGAACTTGCTCATAGACAAGGAGTTTGAAATGTTATTGCTTGGCTATTTTCTATTTTCTATTTTCCATGCAAAGGACTACTAATGAGAGCATGTCAAACAAAATAACGACAGTATGATTCACTGAAAAATTATATCCTCTAATACTAATAAATTGCACTGAATCGAGCACAATGGAAAAGTTTGATCCATGTAGCCGACCCCAGTTAATTTGGGACTGAGGCTATGTTGTTGTTGTTGTTGTTGTAATACTAATAAATTGAGATTAACATTAATTATTGTAGACAGCTACAGAAGCATGTTAAGTGCGTATAGGAGCAGATATTTCAAAACTGTGTCTATCCCACCATATGTCAGATAATACAACAGACTAAATTACTAAATGCAAAGAAGGGAACAACATATTTAAAGAAACAGGTTTTTAAAGTAATACATGTTCAAATGGAATACAAGTATATAAACTTCTTGTTGATAGTTCTCTGGCATGAATGGGCCTAAGCACGAACGAACAATGACTCGGCTCTTCGTAATCACTAAATGTAAACCAACTATTGTACCGCAAAATATAACCAAGCAACGGAAATGAAAATGAGTTATATTCAAAAGTATTTGTGCATCATGATTGTCTAAATAATAACTACTTTGAAATAAAAATATTGAAAGAGTAATCGCATTTTTTAATCGTACTTGATCAATTGCAATAAGTACAGGATATCCTTCACCAAAGTGATAATTCCTTCCTTAACCGAACAAGAACTCCTACGAAGCATGTGTGTGAGTAATTTTAAAACCAGAATTCATGAGCGAGGGGTGATGATGGCTATTAAACTTTCTCCTATAAACACATGCATTCACACATCAAAGCGCTTCTATAATTAACAAGAAAGAACGATACAAATTACTAAGATAACTATTAGAGGCTCTTGAATTGGGTTTGATTAGGTTCAAGTGAATGAAACCGAACATTGCCATGACGCAAAGATAGGTGAAACCTTTTTTCTTTTCTGATAAGTTCAAAGCACGTACCTAACTATTGGAGCTACCAGTTGTTGGTGTGCAAGTTAATGGTTGAAACTTGAACCAAATTAGTTGTTCATATGTGCCTCTTAGAGGTCATAGATTTGGATTTTCTAACTTTCCGAGGCATATAGAGTGAAGTCTCCTGTAATGGAATCGTTAGGGTAATTATGTCGATTCACATAAACTTTTTGACAAGTAAAGATGAAATTTTTATTTGTAAGAGAGGCAAAGGGACTAATAGTCTCAAGTCTAGAACATGTACACAAAACACCAAATATTCAGACAATGCGGAAAATTTGATTCAAACAAGATTAAAGTAATGCACAAAATGCAGACAGTGAAATCAATTATCGAGAAAATGGAAATGAAATAACAAGCAAGTTTAAAACTAATCACTAATTCATAAACATCATCGCTCATCATCGAACCATCCGGTATGGTCAAATATAAAAAATGAAAATTTTCATTTCAATGATCATAATGATTAAGATAAAAGAAAAACTCTCTTGATCCTTTAGAACAAGTTAAGTTCTTGAAAGGAAAATCAGGCTTTTCTTTTTGCAGGGGAAAGGAAAAAGACCATTTGATATAATATTAAGTTCAAATAATCACATTGATTGAACATTTACAAATATCAATTCAACTACAATTAATGAGAACTAGTTCATTAGTTAAACAATTGAAAATCAAACACGAGAGAAGCTATGCACACAAGCAAGTATAAATTTTGCTCAATTCTTGTTTTCAAGCATAATCAAGCACCAAACAAATCAAACGCAAATCGACTCTACCAAGAACTATGATTAGAAGAAACAAACGAGATTCGCAAAGACATCTTCTTCTAAGCAAGGACTACAACAACAACAACTACATCACAATATACTATGTTTCAAGCGCAAAATCGATCGAACATTCACCAATACAAACGAAAACAAACAGATTTTCGATGCTAATTACCATTTCTTCAAGTCCACCGGGTTGGCCGAGTACAATCGAGAACAAGGACATCAGTGTGCCTCAATCGCGCTCATCAATTCAATTCAATATAGAGACTTAGAGCGTAAATCAAGTAACCATTTACCACAACCAATTCAACACAGAACCATAGAACCATAGAGACAATCTCGGCTAACCTAATCAATACAAATGAGATCAGTAAATCGTTAGGGTTTTGAAATCGATCGACTAACCTTGATTGAACAACTGGTTTTGAGACTTTTGCTCGCAAGCTCTCTCACCAAAGAATGGCGGTGGCGGTGGCGCCGGGTGTCGCGGAAGTTGAAGAAGGTTCGGAATCCCGAACCGACTCGCCAGATCTGGCATGGCGTCGCTCAACGCACTCTCCGCATTCTACACCAACAACACGCAGCAGGCGCGGCGGAGCCTCAAATCGACAGCGAGAGTGAGTGAGCGAGCGAGACAGCGAGAGTGAGGGAGCGAGTGAGAGTGTTGAGGGAGAGTGTTGAGAGAGTGAGTGAGAGTGTTGAGGGAGAGTGTCGAGGGAATTTTGTTCTTGGGTCAGACTTTCCATAGAGGTTTTCTAAACCTCTATGAATTAGTGCTATTAAAAGTCTACTTGTCTAATTCATAGAGGTTAATTAAAACCTCTATCAATTAAGTGTTATAGAAACTTTAATCATCTAATACATAGGGGTTACTCAAAAACCTCTATCAATTAAGTGTTATAAAAAACAAATAAAAATCATGTTGCATAAAGATCTCTTCCAAAACATCATGTAACTTTTGACATAAAATCGCGCTCCATTGCCTTTTGGTCCTCCAAACCCTAAATAAAAGGATTTTGTTGCAGTCCTCGCGCGCTTACCACTATAACATACTTGGGACCTTTACTAACAACATAGCATTTAGGGGACTACTTGAAATTTGTTATCAAAGAGACTTTAAGATTACATCCCCCTCTCTTGACATTACTTCCAAGAGAGTTTTTCCGAAAGTATTGACATCAATGGATACTGCATTCCCTAGAACAAGAGTTATGGTCAACGTTTGGGCAATACAAAGGGATACAAATATATGGAGTTGTGTGGAACAGTCATTCTAAAGAGATCTGTGAACACGAGTGTTGATTTCAAAGGCCAAGATTTTGAGTTAATTCCATTTGGTTCTGGAAGAAGCATTTTTTCCAGGGATTTCATTTGCCTTGGCATTGGTTGAGTTGGAGCTTGCCAACCTATTGTACGTACTTGTTTGATTGGGAAATCCACGTGCAGTGCTGATAAAGAGGGCCTAGACATGACCGAACCGTTTGGGATTCTTGAGGCAAGGAAGTTTCCTCTTCAACTTGTTCAGATTCCTCACTTTAATCATGAATTCCAATCTCGTAGGTCTTGGAACTTTATGTTGTGGATTGGAAATGCCTGAACAAGTTTGAGCTATAGTTGGTGTAGAGAAAAAAAATAAAAAATAAAAAATCCAAAGACTGCATGTTATGAGATTTCCAGAGATATCCAAATCTATGGGCCTTCAATAGATTAACCCAATTTCAAGTCAGGTTCCTATAAGAATAGAATGATAAGGTTCTATATTAGCAATCAATAGAAATGGAGCTAATACCGCGTTGTTTATCTTGGTCATTTTTCTTTCTCTTTTCTTTCTACCAAGGCTAATTGGATCAAGGTCAAAACAATCTAATTTGCCACCTTCTCCTCCGAAACTTCCTCTGATTGGAAATCTTCATCAGTTAAGCAAACACCTTCATTACTCTTTTAAAGATCTATCTCAGAAGTATGGCCCGATTATGCTCTTGCATTTTGGCCAAGTTTCTGTGGTCTCATCTCCAGTTATGGCTGAGGAGAACTTAAAAATACATGATGAAGTCTTTGCAAATAGGACTACCATGACCACAGCAAAGATTCTTCTGTACGGATGTGCTGATATAGGCAGA
Organism: Stephania yunnanensis; assembly: GCA_039657365.1. NCBI lineage: Eukaryota > Viridiplantae > Streptophyta > Magnoliopsida > Ranunculales > Menispermaceae > Stephania > Stephania yunnanensis. The sequence continues at coordinate 52,605,083 of CM077589.1, read as the reverse complement.
TGCGGAAGATTTGTGTTATGGAGCTTTTGAGTGTGCAAAGAATGAAGATTTTTGAGCGTGAGGGAGGAAGAAGTAGCATGTTTGATCGAGAGCATATATCGCTCGTCTCTGATAGTACTGATAATAGCTTCAGTTGATCTAACTGCAATGTCCCATACTCTCTCAACGGACATACTTTGTAGATGTGCTTTTGGCAGGAAGTATGGAGACGACGACGGTCAAAACCATTCGCAGATTTGCCAAAGGAGCTAATGTAGCTAACTCAATTAATTTGGGACCGAGGCTATGTTGTTGTTGTCGTTGTTGTAGTTTTGCAGATCTCATTCCATCATTAGGGTGGCTGGATACTGTCACAGGTCTAATTAGACGGCTGAAGAAAACTGCCCGAGAACTTGACTCTTCATTGAAGAGCATATCATTCAAAGAAGAAACTTCAATGACTTGACAAAGAAAAGGATTTTGTGGATCTTCTACTCCAAATTCAATAGGACGAGAACAACAAAATAAGCATCAACCTTACACGGGACAACATCAAAGCGCTCATATTGGTTAGTTTCTCCTTTTTCTTTCTAAGTGCATCCCTCGTACATTTACCATGAATACATAACAACCTTAGCATTTAGCAGAGCTGTTTTTTGATTACCTATTTAAGCCGACCAAAGACGACAAAACCTTCTGTCTTTGTTGGTCACTGAGAACATGTTTGTTCGGGAGTGAAACATCTACGATCGCTGAGAATGGGCAATGTTAGAGCTGATCAAGAATCCAAAAATTATGAAGAAAGCCCAAGAAGAGGTAAGAAGAGTAGTGAGAGAGAAAGGCAAGTAGAAGGTTGATGAGGAGGACATTCAAGAGATGGACTACTTGAAGTGTGTTATCAAAGAGACATTGACATTGCATCCTCCTGGACCAACACTGGTACCTAGGGAGTCTTCTGAAAGTGTGAACATCAAAGGGTACTCCTCCCTCCTGAAACAAGAGTTATGATTAATGCTTGGGCAATTCAAAGGGATCCAGATATTTGGAGCTGCGCGGAGGAGTTCATTCTAGAGAGGTTAAAGATCGAGCTCAAATTTCGATTTCAAAGGCCTAGATTTTGAGTACCTTCCATTCGCTAATGAAACAGGATGTGTCTATTTCGATTTCAAAGGCCTAGATTTTGAGTACCTTCCATTCGCTAAGGAAACAGGATGTGTCTTGGGATTTCATTTGGTTCAGCAGTGGTGAAGTCGAACCTTGCCAACCTATTATACTGGTTTGATTGGCAAATGCCTGGTGATGCTGATGAAAAGGGATTAGTGATTCGAGCGGCAAGTGTACGACAACGCGGAAGTAATAGTGGCACCAACTAGTGTTGGTACCTGATATATCGAATTCACAAGGACAGTTTTGTGCTAATTTGTAATCTAATTAAGATAGTAAGTTAGACAACGTTGATTTCGATTTTCTAAAGAAAATTGACAACTAAATTACTCTAACTAATTGCAAAGAATTTAAATTTAGTTTTAACAATGAAAAAATAATTCAAGGGAGTTGATTTCACCTAGGTTGCATTTATAATATCCAATTCTCATATTGCAATCCCCAATTCAAGTGAGATAGGCTAATTTCCTTAAAATTTCACTCCAACCCGAGGTCTTGACGATGGAGATTCTAGCGTTGCACTCGGACTCCACCAGTCGGCGTGAGTAGCGTTAGTGCAATGCTGCATTAGACTCCAAATTCTAAGGCCTCCCTCGTCAATGGCCATCGCTCGACGTACCGTATGTTCTAAAGTTGTGTTTCCTATTTCCGGGTTGAAAACTACCCCAAGGTTATGGGTGATTTCAAACTCTAAGTTCTCCACTTGATCATGACAAGTATAACATTAAGTTCAAGCAAACACAAACCCACACCACAAATCGAAGAGAACATCATGAATCACATTGGAATTAGAGAGAATAGTAACCCGGGATCCATCGATCCCCGAGACAATTGTATTACCCTATAATAGAGCAAGAAACAACACAAAACATAGTTGAAACTAAAGAAAACATGAAATCAATACTTAGAAATCCAAGAGGAATCACCAAGTTTGATCCAATACCCTAGCCAAAGTGTATCCAAAGCCAAAGTAATCTCTAACATAATTTTCAAGTCTATTTATACTTGGGGGCAATTACGTATTTGGTCCAAAAAATGGCCAAAAATCCCAAAAAACTCGTAATATAGGTGTCCTGGCCGCATTGGGCGCCTACCCTAGGGCCCCAGCGCCAGGTTCAGCACCCACTGTAGTTCCTCACTGTTTTTGAGTGCTGGGGCACCGAGATTTGAATCCTGCACAAATACTCCACTTTGTGACGTGATTTTGGACCACTTAGAAGCCGAATTTGAAGAAGCTTGTGAGACATGAAATTGTTCAGCTTTGAGTCTATTTCCAATGGAAGAAATGACAAGTCATTTGGATTTGAAATGAAAGAGTTATGTCATAAAAACTGAAGATTGGTCAAAATAGACTTTGTTGAAACTTAGCCACTTTTATGTCATTCTTTGCCCGAACCTTGTATTCTCATCCTGAAACCTCCAAACATCTTCAAAACATATAAAACCATGTGAAATATCATCATTACTTCACTCGCCTCCGACCTTGTTCTCCTTCGCCTCGTGATCCACACTAGTGTGGTTTTTGAGGGAATCTTCTCGGATCTTCAACATAACCTCTAAATGCTCCCACTTTGCTTTCTTTACCTAAAAACCAATAAAATATATCCGATTAATAGAAATTCACTCATTAACGGCCTAAATTATCAGCAAAATGCTACTTGTAAAAGTACTAAAATATGTTGGCATCAATTACTGACACTACAACAGAGTGGGTCTATAGCAACACTTTTTTGCCAACACTAATAAAAAATGTCTTCAAATTTTAATTTTAGAGACACGTGATATATAAACGTTGTCAAGTTTAAAATTTTGAGACGCTTAACATACAAGTGTCTCCAAATTAAGGACACTTGATATTAAAACGTCGTCAAATTCAAAATTTCGAGACGTATAATGTACAAGTGTCTCAAAATTAAGGACACTTGTTAAAAAAGTGTTGCCAAATTTAAAATTTGGAGACACTAATTTAAAAGTGTTGTCAAGTTTTAATTTTAAAGACACATAGTTTATAAGTGTTGCTAAAATTAAAAATGAGGACATAAACAATAAGTGTTGTCAATTTCAATATTTAAAGACACATAATTTATAAGTGTCTCCTATATTAGAGACACTTGGTAAATTAGTGACACCAAATTTAAAATTTGGGGACCCTAATTTACATGTGTTGTTAAGTTTTTAATTTAAAGACACATAATTTACAAGTGTTGTTAAATTTCAAATCTAATGACACATAATTTACAAGTGTTGTTAGACTTTAAATATAAAGACACATAATTTAGAAGTGTTGTTAGACTTTAAATTTAAGGACATATAATTTACTAGTGTTGTTAAGTTTTAAATTTAAAGACACATAATTTACAAGTGTTGTTAAATTTCAAATTTAAGGACACATAATTTACATGTGTTGTTAAGTTTTAAATTTAAAAACACATAATTTACAAGTGTTGTTAAATTTCAAATCTAAGGACACATAATTTACAAGTGTTGTTAGACTTTAAATATAAAGACACATAATTTACTAGTGTTGTTAAGTTTTAAATTTAAAGACATAATTTACAAGTGTTGTTAAATCTCAAATTTAAGGACACATAATTTACAAGTGTTGTTAGACTTTAAATCTATTGTTAAATTTTAAATTTAAAGACACATAATTTACAAGTGTTGGTAAATTTTAAATCTAAAGACACGTAATTTACAAGTGTTGTTAGATTAAAAAATTAAAGACACATAATTTACAAGCGTTGTTAGATTTTAAATCTAAAGACACATAATTTATAAGTGTTGTTAAATTTTAAATCTCAAGACACATAAGTTACAAAGTGTTGTTAAATTTCAAATCTAAAGACACATAATTTACAAGTGTCGTTAGATTTCAAATTTAAGGACATATAATTTACAAGTGTTGTTAGATTTTAAATATATAGACACATAATTTATAAATGTTGTTTGATTTCAAATTCAAGGATACATAATTTACAAGTGTTATTAGATTTTAAATCTAAAGACACATAATTTACAAGTGTTGGTAAATTCTAAATCAAGATTCGTTATTAAAGTTAGGTTAAACATGACTCGAGTTTAAGTTTCGTGAATGAAAAAAATAAAATTGAGAGTATTGCCTCCGTACATAACTCGACATCGCTTAAGCGTGGATTAGTCGATGCAGTTGGAGCGGGACACCACGAAAACAAAAAAAAAAGTTAATTAAATGTTAAATGTATAACTAAAACAATTAGATTAACTTCTTAAAAAAAAACTATTAGTCCATATGTGATCTCTAAATATAACCCAGCAGCCATTTATGTGGAAACATAAGAAATTTACAGCTCTGCTCATCATATGTAAATATTATATTGATTGTAAAGAAGTTATAATTATTTAGCCAACCTAGTTGTCAATGGAGATTTATCAACAACAAAGTCTAAATCCCCAAATTAATTAGGCTATATGGATGAAACTCTTTAAACTCTATTATTTGTTTGGTCCATTTCATGTTTAGATGGATGTTAATTGTTATTACTCTATCCAAATTAATTAGACAGTACTTACTGTCTCTCTCTTTCGACTCTCCTTTCTCGAATCCCTCAAGTTGCTCTCTTCCCCTCTCGGTGTTCTCTCTGTCTCGGCTCTCCCTCACGGTCGTGCCCTCACTCTCTACCTCCCTTGGTCTCGGCTCTCCACTGTCACCTCTCACCTCTCGGTTGTGGACTTGAAGAGGAGAAGAAGTGAATCACTTATTAAGGTAGATGTCTCTCTCTCTCTCGCTCGATCGTTCTGATTTCTCTCTCTCACTCGCTCGATCGTTCCGATTTCTCTCTCTCAGTCGTTCGATCGTTCCTCTCTCTCTCAGTCGCTCGATCGTTCCTCTCTCTCTCAGTCGCGCGATCGTTCCTCTATCTCTCTCGCGGAATCGCGAATTAGGGCAACCAATTCTTCAATTTCTGGACTCACTCGATCTGGTGCCCTAACATGTCTTGGGATGCTCGGAAACCAAGTGAGGAGCGTTCGAGATTTTGCGATTCTCATGGTGGATGCGCTCTCGGTGATCCCCACGGCGCGTCTTGAGGAATCTATAAGACAAGGCATGTACGAGAAGCGGAAGAATGCGGCGCAGAAGTAAGTTCGTTTCCATTTAAATTTGAAATTTCGAATTTTGATGTGGTTTCAAGGAATTTTGATAGGTCCGAGGATTTCAACCTGTTCATGAATCGGATCGTGGGGTTTCGTTGTGCGGTTTGAAGAAATCGTCAAGCGACTCGCCATGGCTGGTGATCATGACAAGATTACGACGATGATCAATCTGTTGACCAATGAGTTCACTAGCTTACCACAGGCGAATTATCAGAAGGTGATTTTGGTTTTGGTTTTTGATTCATTGATTGTATTGGTGGATTGGATTGTGAAGTTTGTTATGAGTTAAGGTTTAAATTACAGCTTGTATATATGCTCTTAGTTTTTAAGGCCAGTTTCCCTAATTTTGGATTTCTGATTGGTGAATACTTATACTTAATTTTGTGTGTAAAACAATGATTGGAAGAGTTTTTGACTGATTATGTGTTTGTTATGAGTTAAGGTTTCGATTTGGTCAATACTTGGGGTTGGGGAAGAGGAGCATTTGATAATGAATTGAGTGTTTCTTTGGTTTTGACATGCTTAGGAATATTTTTTTCGCGTAGATTAGCGTTTGAAGTCGACTCCAACTGTTTTGGGATTGAGGCTATGTTGTTGTAGATATTTAAGTAATCTTTTTAGGTGTTCAAGATTGTATTCTTCAATTGATTAATGACAATGCATAGAATTTCATGAGTAATAATACAAGTATAACAAAATACAAGTAACTAAAAAATTTGTCAGAGAGAACTTATTAGAGAATTTCATGAGTAATAATAAAAGTAATTTTTTTTGGAACAAAAGTTTAGTGCCTCTAGCATTGTGGGGCTCTTTTATATTTCATCTCCTATAATGACCATCTTTGTTAAGCTATATAGCTATTGTTTCTTAGTTTCTGATTTTGTTTTTTGGAGAGTTCAGAAAGAGAGATATATAAAAGCAATGAGAGGAGAGGAAGATTATATATATATATATAAATGAACAGAGAAACTTAGGCACTGAAGATTATAAATGGAATGAGATGTTTTATAGGTGAGAACTACTTTATAAGCATTGGCATGAGCAATTAAAAAAGGAAAAAATACTTTGAAAGAATGATTTTACTGTTTTGAAAATGTTTCCAAGGATTGACTGAAAATGTTTGGATGAATCGGAGCAATGCATTGTGCGAGAAGAAAAAAATAATTATACGAGTATAGTGCCACGGAAAGCAACATCATCACGGATGTCTTGATGATTCCATGTATGCAATATTCTTGAAGATTCCATGTATGCAATATTCTTGAAACTTAAAGGATAACTCATTTACCTTGAACTTAAATTACTTTTTTCAACTTGCAGATATGGTGGGGACATGAGTTCGAAATTAAAGCTACTTTAGAAAGTGAAACACGTGTAAGTTTCTCATCCGAGCTGGCCAAGTTAGCATTATGTACATATGATTTTTCATTTGTTTTGAAATTAGGGATTCATGAGGCTTGGTTTGTTTCCAAAATGCACAGACTTGGTTTTCATTTGATGGTCACTAGTCACTACTTGGCATTTCAGTGACTATAGAATGCTTTCTTTTTGGTTATAGAACTTTGAGATCTTGACATTTTCATAAAATCTTGTTTTGTGATCTGGGTGGTGCTCAAAATTAATTGTGTTTGGGTTGATTTTGTTTGTTTTGCAGTTGTAGAAAAATGTCGAAAAGAGGAGCATATCAATTCAAAAATATCATCTTATACTTTTGCCTTGCATAGTTAGAAGTTTATATCTTTTTAGTATACATGTTGATATCATTGTAAGTAAAAATATATTTTTGAGAATGTATTGTAATTCTCTTTTGAATTGAAAAATAATTGGAAAATATATAAATTGTTTTCATTCGTCTTTCTTTATGTTTGTTTTTATATCTACAAATAATAATAATAATAATAATAATAATAATAATAAAAATAATAAATAATAATAATAATAATAATAATAATAATAATAATAATAATAATAATAATAATAATATTGCTAATTTGGAGACATTAAGTACACAAGTGTTATCAATTTAAGGACATTAAATGTTTAAGGGTTGTTAATTTGGAGACATTAAATGCACAAGTGTTGTCAATTTAAGGACACTAAGTGTGTAAGAGTTGCTAATTTGGAGACATTAAGTGCACAAGTGTTGTCAATTTAAGGACACTAAGTGTTTAAGAGTTGCTAATTTGGAGACATTAAATGCACAAGTGTTGTTAATTTAAGGACACTAAGTGTTTAAGGGTTGCTAATTTGGAGACATTAAGTGCACAAATGTTGTCAATTTAAGGACACTAAGTGTTTAAGGGTTGTTAATTTGGAGACATTAAATGCACAAGTGTTGTCAATTTAAGGACACTAAGTGTTTAAGGGTTGCTAATTTGGAGACATTAAATGCATAAGTGTTGTTAATTTAAGGACATTAAGTGTGTAAGAGTTGCTAATTGGAGACATTAGATTAACAAATGTTGTCAAGTTAAGGACACTTATTTCAAAAGTGTCTTAAACAAATATTACCAACACATACATTTTGCGTCGCAAAAAAATGTGGCGACATCACTTTTACCAACACAAGTGGCGACACTATATCATGCGTGGATAAGATTTTTAGAGACACTAATTAATGTCGTTAAATGACTAAATTAATGTCGCTAAACACCCAATGTTTTGTAGTGTGAAACTTTTGGAATGCTTGGCGCGTGGGAATGTTCTCTTCAACTTGTTGCAGTTCCTCACTTTAACCAGATCCAATGACAACTCATGAATCTCGATCTTGTTGGCCTTAGAAATATTGTGGATTGAAAACTTGCTTGAACTACTTTAAGCTCTGATGCAAAATTGATAAACGGATTCTAAGCTTCATGTCATAGGTTCTTTGGAGCAACTTCTACCAATTTTTTACGGCTAAAACTTGGTCTGCTGGATCTTTTTCATTACAAATTCACTCCAACTCTGTCTCTCCATCTCATTTTTTAAGATCATAAATCCTTAATTTTTGTGCGCGAATTACAATCCCGGAAAGGAATCCTAGCAATTTTCCTTCAAAAACAAAGGCATTGAATATATATAGTTTATTGGTCATAACATTGGTGTGACATAATGGAGTATTATGTAATCCAAATCTAGAGTCTCCTACGGTATTGTACTAGATTTCTAACAAGGGATACTCAAGCTTGATTAGTAATTGAAGTTCCACAAATTATGTGTGGAAGAAATACATTGTTCAATTACATTTTGCTACATTCATACAATACTGAGTTGGAGTTGAACCTCGCCAATCTTTTGTACTGGATTGGCCGCCAGGAAATCATCGGTGTTGCGATAATAAGGGAGTGGACATGATTGAGACTCATAAATCCTAATTTCATTTGATCTTCTAACCATGTATTATGGATTGAAATTTTGCCTGCACAATTCCATGGGGGTAAAAATAATAAATGAATTATAACCATTGCATGTTATGTTAGCGTGACAACTTCTATCAGATTTCAAATTCTTTACTACTAGAGGGATACTTTCTCCAACGCAAAAACTACCGTTGAGAGAGCTTTACTCCTCAGTGGGTCAACCCGGCTCGAGCCCAGGGTACTCGGGTTTAAGGGCCTGACAATCCCGGAATGTGGATTAATCAGCATGATTGGCGTCGGATACCACGTAAAAAACCAAAAAAAGAAAAAGAAAAAGAAAAATCCCTCATGTTGCGTTGGATCGATGTTAGCCCAATTGGCCCTAATGGGTTCAAACATTCAATGCCTCCGCTGCTGATGCTAAAGTTAGCCCAGATGGGGAATATGAACATCCCTTATTTCATTAACCTTTTTGTTGAACTTTTCCATTACAATTTTTTTTGGTTGAATTCCATCACAATTTCCGTTTCGATCACATTGGATCAATGCCATGGATAAAGAGTTGCAGGCTGTCGAGGAAAATGGCACTTGAGATATATCTTACATAATTGAGAGCTGAAAAAAAAGGCCATTGGGAGTAAACGGGTGTACAAAGTTAAGTTGAATCCTGATGGTTCTCTTGACCGATACAAGGCTCGCTTGGTTGCTAAGGGGTATCATCAAATAGAAGGGATTGATTACTCTGATAGTTTTTCTCCTGTTACAAAGTTGGTCACAGTGAGAATTCTTCTTGCCTTAGCTGCTGCACAAGGGTGGTCTCTTCAACAATTGGATGTGAATAATGCTTTCCTCCATGGTTTTATAACTGAGGATCTTTATATGATTCCACCAGAGGGTTATAAGAAAGCCTTACCTCATCAAGTTTGCAAGCTTAAGAAATCTCTCTATGGCCTTAAACAGGCTTCAAGGCAATGGAATGGAATTCAGAGTTTACTTCTCAGCTGATTCACTATGGTTTTGTTCAATCTCATGCCGATCCTTGTTTGTTTGTTCTTCACAAAGGATATGTATTTCTGTCATTGTTGGTTTATGTGGATGATGTCTTTATTACTGGCTCATCTGTCTGTGGAAGCAATCACTAATGTCAAAGATTTTCTTCATCATAAGTTTACCATCAAAGATCTTGGAATTAGTTCGATCTGATATGGGTTTGTATGTCCATCAAAGAAAGTATGTGATGGACCTTTTTACTGAAGCTGGTCTTTCAGGAAGTAAACCAGCTTTGACTCCTCTTCCACGAGATTGCCGTTTTGATGATTCTTCTTCCTCTGCCATGCCTGATCCTGATCGATTTCGAAGGTCACACAAGACCTGATGTTACATATGCTACCCAACAGCTAAGCCAATATGTTCAGCATCCCAGTGAGAGTCTCTGTTATTTGGTGATAACAGAAATGAAACAGATCATACATTTTGTGTGACCGAGTGTCAGTTGATCACAAATTTGTTGCAAGTTGTTGGGATGTGTGGACCGAATAATAGTCTCCCATTGATTAAGTGTAACTTATTAAAGAAATACTTAAGTGGTTATCTCTTCCTAAGTAGTACCGAGGCCTTTTGTAGTAAAACCCCACACCTGTGAGTTGAAGGTGGTTAAGTTGAGAATAATATCGATACTAGTGAGATCCACGAACCCGCGGATGAAGGTGCGGGTCGGCCCAACACAAGTTGTGTCTATCACATGAACCATGATCTTGTTCAATAATTGCTGAATTTTTATACGCGAATCAAGATCCAATAGAAAGTCCAAAGATTTGCCTTAAAAAATAAGAGATCCCGATCTGCATAGTTTATTGGTCATAACATTTTAATTATTGATCGACTTGACTGAATTTAAAATGTGCAAGTCCACAATTTCCTGACCTGCCCATACATTAAAAAAAGGAAAAAAAAATCTGATCACATGGACATAGTAATATACTAGTAATATATATCAGCTGTTGAAAACGAGATTGAACCTTGTTTTCTATTTCCCTCCAATCTCTACTGCAAACGTGTATACAATCGCAAACTAGACTAATTGATTTCACAATTTCTTAAATACTACGTGCTTACAGATTTTGATTTGTTTTAAGGGTAGTGCTAGATGAACTCAAAAAGTTCGGACTTTAACAATCAAAAAGACATAAAGACCCTTAATTTAAATTCATTATTGATGTTTGGGGTAGAGAGTAATTAAGTCTTTTACTTAGATATATATCTTAAATTATTAAACAAAAAATCTTTGGATCCGGACTCAAAAAGTCCGAACAGATTTTTTGTTGTTTTAATTCCCAACTAGGGCCACTCAAACTTTGACCAATTGCTTTCACACCTTTTAAATGTCAAGTAGAGATTTCACTAGAACATTTTTTGCCTTTAATAGAGGTTTTAAAACCTTTATTAAATAGAGTGTTATTAAATGTAATGTGAAAATGTGTTATGTTTTAATTTTTAATACATGTATTACATAGAAGTTTTTTAAAACTCATTAATAGAGATTTAAAAACCTCTATTAAATACTGAAATTGTTCTAGTATTTTGATGTGATTTGATTGAATTGTTTTCAAAACTAGATAATTTTCGCGCGGTAGTACTATGTTGCTAGGTAACGGTTATTGCAATCGAAGAAGTCTCTTATGTTGTCAATCTTAGTTCCCAGTGCTAAGTAGTTATATCAATGAGATATCAATTTTAATATAAATTTAAAGTGTTTCACTTGAGAAACTAGTTGATTGGAGTGGTAAGGATTTCGTACCATTTTTAGTAAACTAACTATTTAGTGGACAAATCTGATCGATCATAGTAAACCCATAAAATATAGATAAGTCACAAAAAACTCATATAACTTAGGTGACTCCAGTGTCTGCGGGATCCCATTACGCACGTGATTATTCCACAAATTTCCATAAATGGATTTAGACTACCAACTAAAGATCCATCATTTATTATGCATTCCACCCGATGAAAATGCTAGATTTTGACCAACGTAGCTACTCCAATGTGGAAAATTATAAAAAGAAATGTTTATTAGTCCTAACACTATGAATTTTCAATTCACCAGCCTCCATTTTTGACGCTGGGTGTGCAGGGATTATTCAGCTCAAGATCATCACAATTGGTACCCTTTTTTTGAGACTTTAACCCTAAAGTCTCAATTGCCGATTCAGATTTGTGTTTGAAATGTGTGCTTCCACCTTATCTTTACTGTTTTTTCTTAGGTGTTTGGTATCATCTCATCCGTTGATGTTGATGGTACCAACTCAACTCAATCAATCTCTTTGAATTGCGTTTTTACTTTTTTTACCGTGAAAAGCTGTTTGTTCGTGTTCTTTATGGGTGAGCCACGAGCGCGTGCGGCGCTTTTGCAGGCACACGTGCGAGGCACTTGCGTATGTGTTTGTGTGTGTGCGGGCTAACCATTAGTAAAATTTTTTACCATTTTCGAATTTACTATGTGGTTAGTTATTTGCTTGACCCACTCAACATTAAATGGGCAGTCAATGGGAAACTCATTCAATCTTGACTGAGTGGAGCAGTTTAAACTGCCTCCCCACTGTCCCATTTCTTCTTTAGCTGGTTTTCACTAGAGAACTATAAGAGAAGAGGTTTGGTGAGGAAGAAGAACATATTTCAAATTCACTGCAATTGCTTGTATTTCAGCTTTCACTACATCAAGCGCAAGCCCATTTTACTTCATCATATCCTTTAGAATTTTTGCTGACTCTTGCAGTATAAAGCAAAATTTCATTTAGGAAAGTGGCATAGTTATACGCTTTAAAGTCATCACTCATTCCTCTGGTCTAACATTCTAAACGAAATTTTTTGCTGTTGCAATGGCTTCGATCAAGGAACTGTCGGCGAACATTGTGAAGCTGGATCGCTTTGATGGAGGAGATTTCTGAGGTGGCAGAAGTAGGTGAATTTCTTGCTGGTGGCGCTTCATCTGGAATAGTCCATGAGACTACAACTACCTATACACCACAATAGAATGGTGTGGCTGAACGCAAAAATCGCGTTTTAACCGAAATGATTAATGTTATGCTATCAAACTCTGGTTTGAGTAGTGGATTTTGGGGAGAGACATTGCTGAGTGCATGCCATATTTTAAACAGAATTCCATAAAAGAGGAATAAGGTGACCCCATATGAGCTTTGGAATAAGCGAAAACCAAAACTTAATCATTTAAGACTTTGGGGTTGTAAAGCATTAATAAAAGTACTTGAACCTAAAAAGAGAAAATTAGGTGAAAGGGGAGTGGATGTCATATTTATTGGATATGTACAACATAGTAAAACATATAGGTTCAGGGTAATTGAACATAATAACTCAATTTCAGTGAACACTATAATTGAATCAAAGGACACAATTTTTATGAGACCAGATTTAAATCTGTTCCTAAAAGTATTCCTAAAGAAAACCAAAAAGGGAAGGAAGTCATAAAAATTGAAAATGACAAAGAAGTAGTAGAAGTTCCTGAACTTTGAAGGAGCAAACATGCTCGGAAAATTAAGTCATTTGGTTCTGATTTCTATACATTCCTAGTTGAAGGAAGTAGAGAAACAGTAACTAGACAAATCTCGTATTGTTTTAATACGAAGGCTGATCCTCAAACAATAGAGGAAACGATGAAAGAAAGAGATGCAGCTTTCTGGAAAGAGGCATTGCATGATGAGATTGATTCAATAATGAGAAATAACACTTGAGTGCTAGTTGATCTACCTTTCGGGTGTAAACCCATTAAATGCAAATTTCTCTTCAAAAGAAAAAGAAGAGTCGATGGATCCATTGAAAAGCACAAAGTAAGACTGGTTGCTAAGGGACTCACCCAAAAACATGAATAATGCATTAGTCTATACTCAAGGGAATTCAACTACTAAAAACAGGTTGGTATTATATAATTAGGTCCTCTAATAAACCAAATTCTCAGTTGGTTTTCTATGTAGAAGAATGAAATGTTAAGGTTCAAACACTGACAATGGATCTAATACCATTTGTCTTGGTCATTCTTTTTTCTCTTTTCTTTCTTCAAAGGTTCATCCTATCAGGGTTGAAGAGGAGATTGACTTCTGCACCAGTGTTGACGTTACCAGAGCCGGGCTAAAGCTTGTCAGTGTATACGGATGCATCGGGCATTGGACTTGGATGCGTTTTGATGCAGGAGGGTAGACCAGTAACTTACTTGTCCCAACGATTGAGACCCCATGAGGTTAACTATCCAGTGCATGACTTGGAGCTTGCAGTAGTCATTTTTGCACCGAAGGCCTGGAGGCATTATCTCTACGGAGAGCGGTTCGTACTATACACCGATCATCAGAGTCTGAGATACATTTTCACTCAAAGAGATCTGAACATGCGTCAGAGGAGATGACTTGAGTTACTGAAGGACTACGACTTCACTATTGAGTATCACCCAGGGAAAGCGAACGTCGTAGCTTATGCATTGAGCATGAGCGGTATTGACAGTCAGACGGTAGTGCGACATATGACACACGAGCATGGCTTATTACAGGCGGCGTCAGTTATGTGCATGACCGATGTTTTTACTACGACCGAGCCACACATTTATTGTCATATGAGAGTTTCGACTGTATCTATTGTGCGAGTTACTGAGTGTCAGATGACTGATGGGCTCTATGAGCGGTTCAGTGGTATGGCTTGGGATCCGGAGTGTACAGATTGGGAAGAGTCGACAGATCAATGTTTGGGACACCGGGGGAGGTTGTGGATACCTGCAGTTCCGGAGATACGGGACGGAACAGGTCTCGCTACATGGTTCATCCTGGTCGAACCAATATGTATCATGATTTGAGACGATTGTTCTGGTGGCCAGGGATGAAAGCTGACGTTGGCGAGTACGTCATGAGTTGTCATATATGCCAACAAGTTAAGGTTGAGCACAAGAGATCAGGCGGTTTACTAAGCCACTACCAGTCCCACAGTGGAAATGGGAACACGTCACTATGGATTTTATCAGTGGGTTACCGCAGACTACGAGGAGACACGATGTGGTTTGGGTTGTGATCGACAGACTAACGAAATCAACGCATTTTATTCCCATTTCTATGAGATATTCGTTCCCGCAGCTGAGCATTATCTTCGAGAGGGAGATCGTTAGATTACATGAGGTGTCAGTCTTTATTGTATCTTACCGAGATCCTAGGTTGACTTCGAGATTCTGGGAGACGATGCAGGAACAGTTTGACACCAGGTTGCAATTTAGTACAGCTTACCATCTTCAAACAGGCGGACAGTTTGAGAGACTGATACAGATTTTGAAGGATATGCTTAGGGCTTGTATTTTGAAGTTTGGAGGTTCGTGGGAGGATTATTTTATCACTATGTGAGTTTTCTTACAATAACAGCTATCACACGAGTATCGGGATGCCTCCGTTTGAGGCGCTCTAAGGCAGGCCCTGCAGATCACTTGCGTGTTGAGCAGTGCATGTCTGCCTGAGGATACAGCGGCGATTAGGTCAGAGATAGTTGTTGATCACACAAAGAAGAATAGGAGAGATTAAAGGGAAATTAGCACCGAGATACATAGGACTGTTCAGAGTCGCAACACGAGTTAGTAGTGTGGCTTACAGATTGGACTTGCCAGCAGAGTTACCTAGGGTTCATCCTACGTTTCATATCTCTATGTTAAGACTGGCTAAGTCAGGACCAAGACCTATGGTTGACTTGAGACAAATCGAGGTTCGGCCTGTTGTAACATATGAGGAACGACCGATAGCAATTGTGGATCGCGCGACTTGGACTCTTAGAAACAGGGAGATCCCTAAGGTGTTGGTTCGTTGGCAGCATCATGGTACAGGGGGACTCACTTGGGAGCTCGAGTCTAATATGCGGGAGCGTTACCCTCAGCTATTTCATGGTACGAAACTTCAAGTTATTTAAAATTTCGGAACGAAATTTCTTTTCTAGTTGGGAAGAGTTGTAACGGTCCAAATTTTAATTACGTCGTTATTATTGATTATTCTCAGACTTGGACGACAGCTCAGATCCGCGTGGATGCCGCAGATAGGTTAGGGCACGCCTGACTGGGTAAATAGTGATTTTATGTGATTGTTTGCCTATTTGTGATGTTGTATATCAAGTTATTTACCTAGCATCACATGTATGTATTTATATCATTGAATCGAGCGAGATAGTGTAGCGGGTGTTCGCCTTGAGAAACGTATCGAGACGAGAACTGAGGAGCGAACAGTGGGTACACTTGGTCGGGGAAACTAAAACACACAAATTAAATAAAAAAAGAAGATTGGTCAAGTAACTATTATGTAATAGATATTTGGTGGCTAGTGACGCGGCATTACACGTATATCGCGATTCAGACGCGAAACCCGGGTGTCGAAACTCCCGAAAACACAGCGAGTGTCCCAGTTGTGTCACACTTTGGAGTTAAGGACACAAAATCAACAAACTTACCCTTATCTATACTCCACCACACATCATCATCATTTTTCTCTCACTTACATCACTCTCTCTCACACCCACACCCACACCCGTCGTGCACACAGTCCGGGAGGAAGAAGAAGGAACACGGAGGGGGGGAGAAGAAGAAGCCGGGAAGGAGAGAAGAGAAGGCGAGACGTCACGGTCGAGGTGAGTCCTCGTTGTTTGTTGTGATTTCGGTGGGGGTGGCTGCGAGTGAGGTTCGGCCATAGAGGCCAAACCGGGCCAAGGTGGAGATGGCAGGGGTGTCTCCCCTTGCCATCAAGTCCACCGGGGTTGGGGTGGACAGCAACCCAAACCCAAACCACAGAGGAAATTTTTTTTTTTTTCATTCTCGATCGAACCAGAGAACTGGTTCGATCAGGAGGGAAGATCATGGGTCGGGCCTTGACCTATTCTGGACCAGTGCTGGGTCGGGTCCGACCCATTTGGGTCGAGCCGACCCAAACCCAAACCAAATAAAAAAAGGGAAGAAAAATTGGAAAGAATTCTGGAAAATTTTAGAAAATTTCGGAAAATTATATTTCAATAAAATTAATATAAATTGATAAATTTCTATGACAAATAAAATATTTGGAAATTCCAGACGCGACTTTTACGGGGTTTTTGCCTCGAAAAATGCAAAATGAGCAATTTGGCCTAAAATATTAGAAATTGGTCTTAAATTGTCATACTTAATCTAAATTATAAATAAATGGTCATAGGTGGACACGGGTGATCAATTGGCAACCAAGGACCCAGTGGGCTTGGACTCGGAGATTGATTACGTTGTGTGAAAGTGCGTTTTGAGGTACGTAAGATTCCATCTGAAAGTCACTGATGATTTACTTTTCCATCGTTGATTTCCTATTTCTTGTTATTGTACTCTGTATATTGATACATTTGGGTTGGTGGTCGAGTTACTCCCACCCGATATTCGTAGTGTACTTATGGCGCATTAGGTTGTAGCACGTGTGATCATGCACTCGGTGAATTGCAACCCAAGTTGTATTAAGGGTGCACGTGTTGAGCAAGCACCACGAGGAACCAGGTGAAAGGAAGTGGGGGCACCCACTAAAAGGATCTTGGGGGTCCGAAGTACAGTTTAGTCTAACCAGGACGAATACACACTTTGTTTCTCTCGTGTTATTTATTCATGCGATGATTTTAGCACAATTGTATGTTTAGTTTCCGCATGATTATTTGACTTGTTTATTGGTATCTATTTATTTTCTTATAAATACTCGGTGTACTTCGTTTGGAATTTTACTAACTATACTCTCCATATGGTTTTTTGTGATGGTCGAGTGCAGATTCTAGTGCTAGTAGGGGCGAGGGGATTCTTGGCGACTTCATCTGATTGTCTGCGGTCGATGACCAAAATCTCATTGAAAATGGGATTGGAAGTGTTTAACAAAAACTTAGTCTGTGTTCATTACCCCGAGTGTTTAACAAAAACTTAGTCAGTGTTCATTACCCAATTTTACCCTAACGGGTCAAATAGGGATAAGACGCCGGCACTTAAATGTCATAACTAGTGCCTTTTTTTTCAAATTAATCAATCACGTTATTTAGTTGTTTATTGAACTTAACCTTGAAATATGTTATGCAGTTTGATTTGATTTTGTTGAGGGGATTGAATGAGTTCCAATTAATTCAATATTTTTTTGGGTGGTTGGCGTTATCTCTAGGTTGGTTTGGACTATCATTTGGAATTTTTTGCTGACGCGGTCAAATTTATCTATTAACTGCGTGTGCATTAGATGTGGGGACGGTCCATTCATAAAGGTTTTATCATTAAAAGCTTGCGTCACAAGGCCAATTAATAAAATAATACCAGGTATGTAAATGTGAATATGGGACTTGAGTTTTGGTAGTGCATGATTCGTTAGGTGCATGCATGAATTATAATAATCCAAAATGCTACGGTTTGGATGCAACCATGACAAGTAATGGTTGCCGATGCCAAGGAACAAACCATACAGTCTGCTTCTCTCGGTTCTTTCAATTATACTGAATGAAATCTAAGTAACCAGACAATTAGCGGACATGCTCTCCTTAATCCAGTAAAATGCCCAAATTTTCAGTAGTAGAATGGAGGTCAAGTTAATATGATGAAGAAAGCCCAAAAAGTTGTAAGAAGATTGATTGGAAAGAAAGGCAAAGTGGCAAAAACGTATTAGTTGGATCACGCCGAACCTTCCATTTTTTATTTTTATTTTTTTTCTTGTAAATTCATTGCATCAACTTATCTCAGCTGAGTTTTAATAGCAGTAATTAATTTTCACGTGTCTATCTTTATATATGCTTGCACGTAAGCTTAAAAATTCTTGCATGCATGTAAGCTTAAAAATTATACAAAACCCATTGGGTATAACAATTCAAGACAATGGTCGGCATGTAATTAAGAAACGGAGAAATTACAGAAGTATTATATCATGCATTTCTTTGTTTTTGATTTTGTGAAATTATATAGAGACGTGCATGCCTATATATGGTAAGATTTTGAGTAAATCACTTTAGTAGCTGAGATGGTTAAGTAAGCGTGCGTAATATTTGCTTCGCATTTGTAGTTACTTTGATTCAGTTGTGTTCCTGCAGTGTTGCATGGTTGGTTCTTCTGTTGGGGTTAATCAACAAGAAAGTAACCCCTTCAACTCGAGAGACAGATAAATAAAATCCGCTAAGCCACGAACAATGCACCAAATCAATCACACCACAAAGAACACAAGATTTAACGTGGAAAACCCTCCAAATCAGAGGAAAAAAACCACGGGCCAAACTCCGAATAAATCCACTATATGAATAAAGAGTACAAGATATCTCAATCGCTTGAGATTCACTAACAATGGAGTAATACAAAAATATCTCTTCCAAAAACTTAGATGATCACACTAAGAACGAAGAAAAACTACCCCAATTGTATCAAACCCTTGCACCTCTTTTCTTGAACACCAAGAAATCACCAAAGCCTCTCCGCGGGTCTTCAGATTCAAGATCTTGATGTATCTTCAATGTAGAGAAAATTGTTGTTGCATTCACCGCCTTGAACGCACAACGTAGAAGAGAGAATAAGAAGTTTTTAAAACACACAAAATTGGCTAATTAAAAGAATCACCCAATTCCTTAATTCACTCCAATTTTCTTTTCTATTTTCTCTCTCCAAGATTCTTATTCCACAACCAATTCGTTGCATGTGTTGGACTTTTTTATTTTGTGTGGGGCCCACACAAAAACCAACATCTTCCTCTGTTTCTGATATGTTATTATCATTTAGTAGCTAGCTTACAGTCAATGTGATTGTAATTAATGGCATGGATAATGCATTATATAATTAGTCTATCAGTCTATGCAATATCGTGAAAAGTCACCTAGCATGTGGTATTAATATAATAAACCAATTAAATATCATGTTTGGCTCCTATATATATAGAAACGAAATGTTAAGGCTCCATATAGAAAATCAATCAATCAATCAATGACAATGGATCTAATACCATTGTCTGTTGTAGTCATTCTTTTCTCTCTTTACTTTCTTCAAAGGCTCATTCGATCACGGTTGAAGCAATCCAATTTACCACCTTCTCCTCCTACACTTCCATTGATTGGAAATATTCACCAATTAGGGGGACTTCTTCATCGCTCCTTCAGAGATCTATCTCAAAAGTATGGCCCAATCATACTCGTCCATTTTGGCCCAGTTCCTATTGTTGTGGTCTCATCTCCAGCCATAGCCGAGCAGATCATGAAGACACATGATTTAGTGTTTGCAAATAGACCCATGATGACTTCTACAAAGATTATTCTGTATGGATGCGTTGATGTGGGCCTTTCGCCCTACGGTGAGAAATGGAAACAACTGCGAAAGATTTGCATTAATGAGTTCTTGAGCGTAAAGAAAGTGAAGACTTTCAACCGTGTGAGGGAGGAAGAGGTGGCATGCATGGTGGAGAGTATACATGGTTCGTCTTCACTAGGAATCCCGATTGATGTAGCCGATATGTTGCACGATCTCTCCAACGACATACTATGCAGATGTGTCCTTGGCAGGAAGTACAGTGGAAACGATGGAGACAAGAGATCTGCTGATATTGCAAAGAGGCTAACAACAAAATCATTACCTATGAGTTTTTCAGATTTATTTTCATCATTAGGATGGCTGGATACTCTCACCGGTGTCATTGGAAGGCTCAAGAAAACTGCACGTGAATTTGATCTATTCTTGGATCAAATCATTGAAGAGCGTCTCTCTCGAAGAACAAGACATGATACCACAGATGATGAAAAGGATTTCGTGGATCGTCTACTCCGAATTCATCAAGAGGAAGATGGCAACCTGACGCGAGACAACGTTAAAGCACTGATATTGGTTAGTGCATATATATGTCTCCAACTTAATTATAGCTTCTTTCTAATTAAATAGCAACTTTCTTATTGAGAAGTCTCCTATCTCTTATCTCTTCAAAAAAAAAAAAAAAAAAAAAAAAAAAAAAAAGCTTCTTTCTAAATTAATGATGATAAGGAAATTAAAGGATTTTAATTTTATATGTATATGCATATGCATGCATTAATAAGACATATATATATATGTATTTATGCCTATGATTTAATTATTGATTACAGGACATGTTTTTCGCCGGAGTTGACACATCTGCCATCGCTGCAGAATGGGCAATGTCAGAATTAATCAAGAATCCAAAGGTTATGGAGAAAGCACAAGAAGAGGTGAGAAGAGTGGTAAGAGAGAAAGGCAAGCACAAGGTGGATGAGGAGGACATTCAAGAGATGGACTACTTGAAGTGTGTTATCAAAGAGACTTTGAGATTACACCCACCTAGCCCAACACTGCTTCCAAGAGAGACTTCTCAAAGTTCTAACATAAGTGGATACCACATTCCCCCTAAAACTAAAGTTATGATCAACGCTTGGGCAATTCATAGGGATCCAGATCTTTGGAGCCGTGCGGAGGAGTTCGTTCCCGACAGATTTATGACCGAAAACTTTGATTTCAATGGCCAGGATTTGAAGTTCCTTCCATTCGGGGCAGGCAGAAGGATTTGTCCTGGAATTCCATTTGGCTTGGCAGTTGTGGAGTTGAACCTTGCCAATCTCTTGTACTGGTTTGATTGGGAATTGCCTGGTGGTGCTGATAAGGAGGGACTAGACATGTCTGAAGCTCTCGGCATCGAATATTCAAGGAAATTTCCTCTCCAACTTGTTCCGATTCCTCACTTTAATCAAATCTAACGACTGTGGTAAAAGTAGGTAGTTAGTAATTTCTGCAGCTATTTTGTAATCCTGTCATGTGTTTGTTCTGTTACTGTACGTGTGTTATACTTATAATTATGTTTTTACTGTTGTATTCTGAGGACCACTACGTACCATTTTCTTTCAATAAACTCGTCTCTTCTTGTTTCTTAGGGGCAATAAGAAAAAGAAAATTGCCTGGACTGACTGCTTCAAGCTATGCATGCATGGTCCTGAATATTATAAATGAATTTTACAGCACTGTTGAGTTATGTTGTTTGCGATGATGACTTCTATCAGATTTTCAAGTCTCTTCCTATAGGCCACAGAACGGATTAGTTTTTTTTTTTTCTTTTTTGCCCCTAATGTGATGAAAATGAAAAATTAAAAAAAAATTAAAAAAAAATGCATGATGACCTATAAAAATTAGGAATCCGACTATCCTACAACTGGGCCGACACCAAATTAATTTTACGTATTTTAAATGCATGATTTTTTGTTTTAAATTTTCAAGTACTAATCTAATCCTATCCAGATTAAAATACGATATAAGACAGACAATCAATTCAAGAAGTCCCGGTCCCAACATATTAATTCCAAGTTGCATTTAATAGTTTATCATCCTTTTTTGTTTGAACAAGATACGTGAATATTATATTATTTCAAACAATAAATTCACTTAGACTCATTAGTCCGGACTCATATGAAGATTTTTAAAATTTTTATAAATATTTAAGGGGTATAATAAGAATTTTACAAGTGATTTTGATTGTTTCATTAATTATTCGATGATGTATTTAAAATTAAAAAAAGTTGAGTCTGGACTCACGTGTCTAAATAACACTACCCTATTTTAAACACATCCACTAATAGATCTAGTCACCAAATTTATTGATATATTATTTTGAATAGCAAATTGGAGGGATCTTTACTAAGTCTTTATGAATTCATCAGATCTCGTGCCTCTATGTCGAGTATTATTTTCCTGTATTATTATCCTTGAATTTGGTTGGCCAATATTGCATAGTTTATCTATGACAACTCGTGTCTTGATTTGGAGTGAGCCAATTATACTAAGAATTAGTGTTTCACGTATGCGTATGTATGAATGTGTGTTCAAGTATTGTTGGACCACATTGTTGACAGCTGATTTAACTTAGCAAATGACAACAGCATTTTATTATTATTCTTTTTAAAGATAAATGGAGTCGATACTATTTTTATTGGTATAGTCATTTTGAAATATTTTATAATATATGTTATTTGATGGTTTTAATACACATTAATTACTTGATTAACTTTATATATTTTATAAAAAAAATTATTAATTACATATTAATAATTAGTGTATGTAGAAGTGGTGAGGTTCTGAGAGATAAAGAGTCATTTAGTTTTTAACTGTCACTTTCTTCTCATTCAAAGTAACTAAATGACTTTTTTAATAACTATGAATAATCTTAAAACGACACTTAAATATCAATAGAAAGAGTACAAAATAGTGTAGGCAAAAATTTGTACAACTTGTATGTTAAGCGGACAATAAAGAGCCTAAAATTAAAATTTGAAGCATTTTTTATTAGTGTTGGTAAAAAAGTGTTCTTCTTTCCAATAAGCTCTCCTTTCCAATTCCGAAGACGATACTATTTTAAAGATAAATGGAGGCGATATTATTTTTTAAAGATAAATGGACTATTTTGCTATTGTGGAGGACAATAAAGAGCCAATTAATAAGCTCTACTTTCTTAGCAAATGACAACTGCATTTTATTATTATTCTTTTTAAAGATAAATGGAGGTGATACTATTTTTTATTAATTACTTGATTAACTTTTTTAATTATTTCTCCTCATTTTGCTATTGTGGTAGAAAGAATATTCTTAATTTTCACTTTGACTTTTTCTTCAAATCAACTTGAGTTAATTTGAGGGAGGGTGGTAAGGAAATTGAATATTGTATCCAGCTGTTAAGAAAATTAGTATCCCCCGATATCTCGTAGGTTTCTTTTGTGATTAATTTTCTTTCTTGTATTCTAGACTTGTGTATATAAATAGGGTCTGTATACAAGAAAACATTCACAATAAACTTATCCCATTCAGAAACTAACAGAAAGAATATATAAAATTGAAAATAAGTAATAGCAAAATGTTGATTTATTATATTTCGTCAATCTTTAATGTTGATTATTTGAAGAAAAAATCAAAGTGAAAATTAAGAATATTGTTTCTACCACAATAGCAAATGCACAACTCAAGTCTCTGCATTAGAATTTGTATTATATATTTGTTGAGATATAGAGAAATATATAAGTATTAACTAACAAAACAAAGAATGAGAGACGTGATGCAGCAGAGTCGTCAAGTCGGACAGAGATGCAGATCGCGATGATCTCCGTCGGGTGTGCAGGGGCTTGGCAGCGTTGTGTCTGACGGGCAGAGATACAGGTGTAGTACAGGCGTCACAACCGACGAGACAGAAAAACAAAGAGGAATGACCCACGATTAGGGCTTTGATTAACACAACCCAAAGCGAGAACAACAACGAGAGATCGAAAAGACACCACGAATGGGTCGTCGACTCGAAAGTCAACCGACCTAATAATTGAAACCAATCTCTGATATCATGTTAGTTTCTGAATGGGATAAGTTTATTGTGTATGTTTTCTTATATACATGGTACCTTATTTATATACACAAGTCTAGAATACAAGAAAGGAAAGTAATAATAAAAGGAACCTACGAGATATCGATGGATACTAATTTCCTTAACAGCTGGATACAATATTCAATTTTCTTAACACAAATAAATTAAGAGGCCTCGAATCAAAGCTTATATTTTTCAATAAAAATCAAATATATATATTTTTATGAAATATGAAGGCTCATTTTTTTAATTTCGCCATAGGCCTAAAGATACAGGGCCGACCCTTTAAACCATATGCATAGAAATGAAAACAAATGGTACAGAACAATAGTGGAAACAAAAAGGGTCCATGATGTCTCAAAAAATAACCACACAAGCTGTCACATTCACCATCTCAGTCGCCACACAACAAAAACAGGACCATGTCCCTAATATATCGTTCAATCCATATGGTTCCTCTTACACACTACCATAATCCTTACCTCGCTATCCACCCCGTACTCAGTCACACGTTTTACGTACGGCGACGACCTAAGTAAAAACACGAGGGAGCCATGGTCGCATGAGAAATCAGACAAACCACGTATCTTGCATCAAAATGTTAAAAACCATGTTGCATGTTGTTGAGATTTTCATGGCCATACCGTACACGCTTGCACGAGCCCGTAAATTTCCTCCGCTAGTATTGATACCGTCTCCAACTTAATCACCTTCAACTTTTATATATACATGTGAGGTTTTATCTCAAAAAGTCTCAGTATTAGTTAAGGGGAGATCACCACTTATATACTTCGCTATGAAGTTTCAATTATCTGACGTGAGACTATTATTTTGGTCCACACATCTCAACACTCCACCTTAGACCGAAATCTATCAAAGAGATTTTTTTCTCGACTGATTTCGATCGAACCATTGGCTCTGATACAAAAAAAATTGTTGGGTTTCAGGAAATAGAGCAGAATGAAAGTCAACGAATGATGCAAAAATGGTTAAGTTTTTCCACGTTTCATTGATTAAAATATGCCTATTAAATAGGCTAACAGCATAACTGAAATACCATAAAAGTCTCCACTAATAACTAGTAATGCACCCACTAACATCTTGACTCAAGTACACTAACATGATTCATACTTGGACTAAGTCTAATTACACAACTGACTAACATAAAAAATAGGGGAATACAATTGCTCACTATATATCAAGGATACATAACAGAATAATTTTGAATCAATTTTTAACACACCCCTTGATTCAAAATCACACACTCCAAGCTGCTCTCTAAATTTGGACATGCTTCTCAGAAGAGAGACTTGGTGAACGCATCTGCTAATTGATCATGAGTACTGCAATGATTCAAAGCAATGAAACCATCTGCCACCATATCTCTTATGAAATGAAATCGAATGTCAATATGCTTGGTTCTTCTGTGTAACACTAGATTTATTGTGATTGCAATAGCTGATTTGTTATCACAAAATATCTCATCAGTTGGCTCATTTTGTTCTTGATTCATGTCTGCAAGTAGTCTTCTAAGCCAAGCTGCTTGACAAGCTGAAGAGGTGATAGCTACATACTCTACCTCTGTAGAAGAAAGTGCTGTCACTGCTTGCTTCTTCGAACTCCATGTAACAGCTCCCGAACCAAGATTGAAAATGAATCCTGAAGTGTTTCTTCGATCATTCAAAGAACCAACCCAATCACTATCAATATACCCCATTAATTTAAAATGAGGAACACTAGCGTACCGAATTCCATAACCTTTTGTCCCTACAATGTAACGCAAAATTCTCTTAGCACCTCCAAAATGTTGCTTCCACTCTCTCTCTCCCTTCAAGCTGCAACTTCTCATTAACATTCATTGGTGTAACAACCATCTTGCAGTTTGACATGTTAAAACGTTTGAGAAGATCTTGAGCATATTTTCTTTGGAATATGAAAATGTCATCTACTCCTTGCTTAATTTCCTACCCAAGAAAATAATTCAAGAACCAAGATCTGTCATCTCAAATGTTTTCATCATACTTTCTTTGAACTCAACAAGAAGAGAATAATAGGACCCCATATAATTGAAACTTCATAGTGATCTCCCCTTAACTAATGTAGAGGCCTTTTGAGATAAAACTTCACATCTATAAGAGTTAAAGGTGATTAAATTGGGGTGTGACGCAGGCATGAAAAAATCAACACATGTCAACTCCAACTAAAAGGATCATCGCACAGAAAGCCTTCCCACAAAATAGACTAAAATAAATAAAACATCACAATGGGGTCCTCTTATCTGCATTTCACAAAGCCATATGATTCACCAAAATATGCAGCTCATCAAATTTGAGACGAACCACTGGAGTATGAAACGTACGAGGAGGCTAGGCACAGTGCTGAGTCTCACAGTAGTCGGTTCCAGTCACCACATCTATCAGTCCATGACCGGGCCTGCAAATCTCTATGACGAAGTAACCGCCGCCACATTTTTTGGCTGCTCCCTGTTGAGTTTTTTCTCAAAGACAAAAATTATAAATAAAACTCCACTAAATTAACTCACAAACTGCCACCATACATTCATCTCCCAAAACACTTTCATTGCTTACATTTTTGTGAGTATATTCTTTTATACGCTACACACGTGGATGTTTTTAGCAACTTGACTAATTAAATCAAAAGATTCAATTTACATAACTACTCATATCCACAAAAAGAAAAAGATAACTACCGAATGGTTATCTCTCTTTCTCTCCATGATTATTACTTTCAAATCCCCACACAATCTCTCTGAGTATTACTTTTAAATCCACACTTTTATGTTAGTTACGTCGAATTTATCTAAACACCTCTACTTTTATTTTTTCGAAGATTTTTTCATCCAATCAATGTTAACGTTGAAGGGTACTTTGGTCGATAAAGCTATTTTGGCTTAAAGAAGATATCTTAAGGGGTATTTCTATTAGGGTAATGTTATTTGGACTCGCGAGTCCGGACTCAAAACTTTTTTTACCTTCAAATACATCCTCGAGCGATTAATGAAGCAACCATAATCACTTGTAAAATTCCTTTGATACCCCTTAAATATTTACAAAAATTTTAAAAACCTCCCTATGAGTCCGGACTCATGAGTCCAAGTAGATTTATTGTTTCTATTATATATAAGATATATGCATTCTCTTTAATTAACTAGTAACTACCTATGATTCGACAGCTCAAATACATTAGTGCCCTCTTTGTAACTACCATATATATAATGGAACTACCAATTACATATTAACAACGTGGGATTTGACTAATTAAAATATCAAAAAATCTATTTGGCCTCAAAGAGTCCGGACTCAAAATATCTTTTACTTAGAGTTTAAATACACCACTAAATTAAAAGACACAATTACCCTCATCTTTAACCTCAACACATATTAATATATTGACCCACTTCCACCACCACAATTGCTCGCCGTCACCGACCGCCACCGTCACATTTCACCAAACACCAAACACCAAACACCAAACACCGGTGACCTCTCTCTCTCTTGTTTCGCTCTCTTCTCTTTCTTTCTCTGCCCCCTCTCTGTTTTTTTTCCTCTCTCTCTGCCCTCTCTCTACAATATACATCTCTCTCTCTCCTTTCTCTCGTTTCTCTCTCTTTCTTTGCCCCCTCTTCTCTCCCGTTGGTCCAGACACGTCACACCAGTCACATAAACCAATCAGATATCGACACGTGGCGACCCTCTCCCACCAGCAAGTCACGCCAGCAGCCCTCATCCAATCAAATCACGCCACGTCACCGGGTCCACCTCTCTCGCCCAATCAAGTGATGACACATGGCAGAGAATGGAAACCAATTCATTAAGGGATTTTTGGGCAGTGGGGACGACGGTTTTGGTTTGGAATTTTTCCAGCGGCTTGTTCATCCTTTCGGCTGGCTTTTCTCTTTGACAAATACCATTGTTTTATACTTTATTCTTGAATTTTGATGGAGTTCTTGACAACGATGGCCGGCTAAACTCATCAATCTGAACCAGAGGTGGATCAAATCACCCGTTTTGGCATAAAAACATATGTGAGATCTATTTATTTATTTATTTAATTTGTTTTTCATAATATTTTATTGCCTTTGATATTGGTTGAATTATTGAGATTAAACACTTTGGTTTAAATCTTGATTTACATGTGCCGAGGTTGTACGCACCCGTGCTTGTGCAACAAGACCACATCGATGGCATCCAGACCATACCAATTGATTAGACCCTTTTGGGACCGGTTGAATATCATAGGGATCTAGGCTAAATTGGACACACTAGTGATCCGGTTGTCTAGGTGTAGTGCCTTCACAAAGCCCATTGCGGTCAACGCATTAAACCCAATTCACTTGAATTGTGGTTATGTGTTTGATTAGGGAAGTGGTCATTGTCGTACCTGGACCATCGAGATAGGGAAGTGCGAGGACCCGCGTACGTTACCGGGTCTATAGCTACACTAATTTATTATGGATTGCGTACTTTGATTAGATTGAGGACCGTATGTAAAACTATGCCAAATTGAGGAGATTTGTGATACCGATAGTTTGGATTGTTTCCATATTGATTGATTTATTTACTTGCTACTTTTAGTCTAGTTTTAATTAATTTAGAAATTATTCCTATGAACACCCCGAGTTATTTTTAGTTTCGTAGCATAGGTAAGAAACTTGGTCTTCGTGGTTCGACCCTGTGCTTGTCACTACTGTAGTTCTTGTAGTCATTGGTAATCTCATCAGGATTATATATTTTGACGGATTCGACACGCGTCAGTTTCCAAGACTTTTATCCTGGATTTGGATGGTTGGATTATGTTACTGGCCTTGTTAGTAGGCTGAATAAAACTGCCAATGAACTGGACGCTCACATTGATGAAGTTGTTGAACAACACATTGAAAAGAAGAAACTTGGCGAGACGGACGGAGATGATGAATTTGTTTATCTTTTGCTTCAAGATCACCGCGAAGAGAAATTAGACCTCCAACTCACCCGAGAAAATATGAAATCAGTGATAGTGGTAAGTTTTTATTACTAGCTCGTGTATGTATTGGACTGCATGCTGTTGCTTAAATCTGTAACATTTTCTGTGATGATCTTGAAGGACTTATTCATTGCTGGAATAGATGCATCATGATCAACCACCATAGAATGGACCTTGACTGAGCTCATGAAGAATCTGCGTGCAATGAAGAAACTCCAAGAAGAGGTTCGTAGAGTGGTTGGAAAGAAAAGCAGGGTTTAAGAAGTGGACCTCCCTCAAATGGAGTATTTAACTTGTGCAATCAAAGAAACTCCAAGAAGAGGTTCGTAGAGTGATTGGAAGCTACCCGATGAAGCAGCAGCAGAGACTCTAGACATGCATGAAACTTCAGGGGTACACTAAGAAGATAACTCTTGAGCTTGTTCTTAGCCTTCATTTAGAGCTTTCGCCACGAATAATTGCAAACTAGTTTGTTGATTAATAATTTCTTTTAGTTTAGAATTTTGACAAGTTCTTGCATGTACTGCGCTCAAGCCATAACTGCCATGCTAGGCAAGAAATTGTGTTGCATTGGAAGCAGTTTTGAAGTCTACATGTGATGATCTTTGTATGGCTCTTCTTTTCAGCTGTACATCTTCCCAGCAGTACACCATCACATACATGAACAGCTCCAAAATTCCTAAACGTTGAACTCCGAACTCCTTAATTGGGAATATAGGCAATTAATAAATAAATTAACCATCGATAATCTCGCCATTGTTTTAATACGTACATGCACTAACTAGGAAGTAGAAACATATATGAAATATAATGTCGCTGTCAAGAATTAAACATGTCTCTTTATTTATTCAATTGTCACAATCTATTGGGTTGGAGAAGGAAAACATAGGCTTGGCTGTTGAGATTAAGACAGGTGAGGTATGGGAAAAAGCTCAAGAGGAATTTTCTTAGCAACGCTAAGCCCAAAAGCTTCTGTCATGTCTAGTTCCTCTTTAATGCCACCGTTAGGCAACTCCCAATTAAACAAGTATAATAAGTTGGCTATGGCTAATTCAACAATGGAGATGGCAAATGCACTCCCTGGGCACATCCGTCGACCTGATCCAAATGGGATAAAATCATAATCTTGGCCCTTAAAGTCAGCAGTGTTGTCCACGAACCTCTCTGGAATGAATTCCTCTGCATTGCTCCATACTTTGGGGTCCCTTTGAATTGCCCATGCATTGATCATGACTCTCGTGTTAGCTGGAATATGGTACCCCCCCACGGTACTATCTTTCAATGACTGGTGAGGAAGCAAAGTAGGAAGGGCAGGATGCAGTCTGAGTGTCTCTTTGATAATACACTTAAAGTAGTCCATTTGTTGAATATCTTCTTGTTCCACCTTGGTTTTGTTATTATGACCAACCACTCTTCTTACCTCTTCTTGTGCTTTCTTCATTATATCTGGATGCCTTACAAGCTCTGCCATAGTCCATTCTAAGGTGGTGGTTGTTGTATCATTTCCAGCTAAAAACAAGTCCTGTGAAGTAGAGAGACAATTGATTAATTATGAATCTGCTTTTGCAATATTAAGAATCAAATGAGAGAGAGAGAGAGAGAGAGAGAGAGAGAGAGAGAGAGAGAGAGAGAGAGAGAGAGAGAGAGAGAGAAAGGAGTAGTACTCACTTGTGTCAGTGCTTTGATGTTTACTCTTGTGAGGTTTATGTCTTGATTATTGTTTTGGACTTTGAGCAGAAGATCCACGCAGTCATTCTTTTTGTTCAAGTACTCGTTGTTGTGCTTTCTTTCCTGGATATGCTCTTCTATCACTTGCTCGAAGAAAGCATCTAGTCCATGTGAAGTTGTCTTCAACCTTCTAACCAGACCAGTGAGAACGTCCACCCTTTTTAAAGATGGGAAAAAGTCTCCAAAACTAAATGCTTGCAAGAGCTCAGACACCTGCTTCGTCAACTCCATGAACTTGTCTTTCTCGTCGTATTTCTTACCGAGAGCACACCTAGTAATGATGTTGTTGGACAGTGCAAAAAACTGTTTGCTTAAATTAACTGGAGATTTCTTCATACCTGCGGCTTTGATCTTTTCTAGCAAACACAAAATTTCTTCTTCCCTGACAAACTTGAAGGACTGCACTCTCTTGGTGCTCAAGAGATCTATAATGCAGATCTTCCTCAGTTTCCTCCAGTGCTCTCCGTAGGGTGAAAACCCAACATCAGTGCAACCATATAGAAGCTCATTAGCAGCGGTCGTAAATGGCCTATTTGCAAAGTTCACATCCTGGTCCTTCAATATCTCCCTAGCAATGTCTCCAGATGAGACTACAACCACCGGCACCCCGCCCAAGTGTAAGAGCATAATTGGGCCATACTTGTGAGACAGATCTCTGAGAGACCTGTGAATAAGTGTGCCTAATTGGTGAATG
Source organism: Stephania yunnanensis (assembly GCA_039657365.1). Taxonomy (NCBI): domain Eukaryota; kingdom Viridiplantae; phylum Streptophyta; class Magnoliopsida; order Ranunculales; family Menispermaceae; genus Stephania; species Stephania yunnanensis. The sequence goes on along the minus strand of CM077589.1, from coordinate 52,573,701 downwards.
TTTCCAATGACAGGGAACTTTGGAGGAGAGGGTGGGAGATTAGATTTCGAGGAGTTTGGTCCGATGAGTCTTGGAAGAAAGAAAAAAGTGATGAATAATATTAGAAGGGAGAGTAGTAGGGGATGTTGTAGTATCATCCATTGTTGCTTTTCCAACCATTGCAAAAGAAATGATAGCAGAGCCATTTTTTCTCTCTGAATGTGGAATTCGGAGTCCGCAAAGCATCTATCTCATACTTGCACGTATATTGATATTAGTAATTTTATATCTTGTGTCATAGTAAAAGCTGGGAAGCCTGGGGTGTGTGTTTGTTTTTTTTGGATATCTGCCGGCATGTGCGCGCATTTAAGAAATAGAGAAAATAGATTTCGTATCTCGATTGCTTTCGTATGCATAACATTTAAAATTAATGGTTAGCATTAAAATAATGAAACTTAAAAAGTATTACTATGCAGTTTTTTGTTTAATGGTTGAGATTATAGGAAAAATTACAAATGTATTGCCAAAATTAATATAAATGAGTAAGATAAGTAAGGTTTTTTTTTTTTTTAATTTATTCCAAAAGTAAGGTAAAACGCATTTTGGAAATGCGCCATTAATTGGAAAAAAATTAGTCTGCTCAAAATACAAACGCGCCATTCGTGTATATTGTAGTCCTATGTGTCACTGGTGGAAATACACGAATGGCGCATTCGTGTATTGTGGAACAATCCACGTGGCGCCCAATTGGATGTTCCCTAACATGAATGCGCCACGTGGATGTTTTCTGAACACTCCACGTGGGCGCTATGTGGATGCCAAAATAATGTGAGATTGTCCACCTCGAGATACGTGCGTGTTGTTTGCATGGGTTGTCCACCGCCAGATATGTGCGTGTTGTTTGCATGAGTTGTCCACTTCGAGACACGTACGTGACGTTTACATGGTTTACTTCGATTGCACGAGATTATATAGGTTGCTCACCTCGAAATACGTGCATGACCTTTGCACGGTTTGAATTGATTGGACGAGATTGTATGAGTTGTCCACCTCGAGATACGTGTGCAACGTTTGCATGAATTGCACAAGGTTGCATGAGTTGCACACCTTACGATACGTGTGTCACGTTTGCATGAATTGCACGAGGTTGCATGGGTTGGCTACCTCAACATACGCGCGTGTCGTTTACGCGCGTGTCGTTTGCATGAGTTCTCCACCGCGAGATACATGCGTGGCGTTTGCATGAGTTGTCCAAGTCCATATACGTGCGTGTCCTTTACATCAGTTGTCTACCTCGAGATACGTGTGTGATGCGGCTTGTCCATCTCGAGATACGTATGTGATGCGGCTTGTCCATCTCGATACGTACATGACGTTTGCATGGGTTCACCGCTTCGAGTTGAACACACTACAAAAAAACAGCAAATCAGAAACGGAATTAGAAACGGAAATAAATTCCGTTTCTAAATCAGAAACGGAATTAGAAACGGAATAAGTTCCGTTTCTAAATTAAAAAGTTAGCGACGGAATTGAGACGGAAACATTCAGAGACGGATTTGAGACGGATCAGAGACGGAATTAGAGACGGAATTAGAGACGGAATTAAATTCCGTCTCGAAAAAAATGGTGCCACTATTCCTTAAAAATTGCATTTCTTATGACCGTTCATCAAATCTCGGGATTTGTGTACACTTGGACCAAGGCGCCCAAAAATTGATTGTCCAAATTAAAAAAAAAAAAAAAACCGTCTCTCACAACTCTCTTTCTCTCCTCTGCTTGCGCTCTTCTCTCTCTCTCAACGTCGACCTCTCCATCCCCTGCGTCGCCTCTCCGACGGACACCGTCTCGGAGTCCTCCATGGCCGCCTCGGCCTCGGAGGCATCGCCATCGTCCACTACAACAACACCCCGTTCGACCAGTACTCCATTATCCGCTCCGCCAAGTCCCGCCGCATCCCCTTCGCATCCGACACCATCTTCAAATCTCCCTCGGATTTCGTCGATTCCGGTGACGATTTCGCCTCCTCCCCCTGCGTTTTCGTCACCCAGAACGGGGACTCCAAGTCCGAGCTTCTAGGGCTTGTTTCGAGGTCGTATGGGGTTAGGGTTGGGGATTGTATGGAGGCGGCGGCGGCGGCGGGGTCTTCGCGGTACGATTTTGATAAAGCGGCGAGCTTTCTGGCGCGAAACGTGGTGGATTAGGCGCCGTTGGTGAGCGGGGAGGATGGGGAGGTGGTGGATGTGTTCAAAGTGCGAAAGATGTGGAGAGGATTCGGGGTTTCGAGAAGGCTGGGGCTGCCGTCGTTGGGGAAGTAGATGGGGATTTCATGGTGGGCGCGGCGATGGGGACGAGGTTCGTCTTGGCCTTCGAAAGCGAGGTAATCAATTTCAGTCTGTTTCGATCTCGATTTTGATTTATGGTAGTTATTGCTAAGGATGCAATTTTGTTGTTTCGATCTGAATTGTGAGGGTCCGAGTTGATAAACTATTGATTTTGATGTTGTTCTTGTCTTGATTGGAGAAATTCATCGCAGAATTAGTTTGGTTTGATCGGAGATGGACAATTTTGTTGTATTTTTTCTAATGTGGATTTGGATGTGGTTGTTGCATTGTGTGCGCTCGTTTGATTTTTAGCTTGTTGATTGACTAGTGTTTGTTTGAAGAATTGTTTGTGATTCCAAACCTTTAATATGAAAACCTACTGGTAGGCTTTCTTACTTACAAAGTAATTGGTGATTAATCTTATGGGATATATGGTTGTGAATCTAAATTTCTTATGGATCTTGCTACACATGCATGTGAGGTTATATTAATTGAATATCTTGAACTTGTAGTCTTTAGGTATATGTCCTATTATTTCTCAATTTGTGTAAGTTTGTATTTGAGGTTTTTTTTTTTCAACCCTTCTTTGCTTCGTAGTAGGTCCTTCATTTACCTTCGAAAGGCCTTGTGAGGTCATTTAGACATCCAATTTTAGTTTGCTTATATTCTATGGTTCTACCTCAATGTTCATTGAGTCTTTTGTTTTCCTCATGTGGCGGACTTTATTCGGTGATAAATGTATACTTTGGTTTTAAGAAAATTAGTAGGTTATTGAATAAATTTATGGATGCTTGATACATCTTGACTTTGGTAGATCTTGTGTTGAGTTTTTCGGAATGTTGTGTAAGTTTAGTGATCGCTACGCAATGAACAGATCCTATTAGATGAGTATCGTATATACCTTGACTTTAGAAGTTTCCAATGCAAGTGGTGCATAATAAGTGATGACCATTATTGTGATGAGACAGTCTACTCCAATGAGGGTAAAGTTTTATTCAAGTTGTTGCATGTTTGTGCGAGGATCACTACGATTAGATGCCAAGTAAATTTTCTTTCATTTTCTTTCTTTCGTTTTTGCAAATTAGTAACACTTCTCCAAATATTGTGCTCTAAACCATGTTTTGAGCTCATGTCTGCATTATGTCAATCCTTTAATTTTTAATGCCATTTGAAATTGTTGTCCTTCAAGTGGGAAACTATATTCCAATTTCGCCGAGACGGGATGATGTAGCGTATTTTGCATACAAGAAGGGAATGGAATGGAAAGCCGGTAAAATGCTTCTCCCATACAAGCAACTTTGTAGTGAGAAAAAGGTAAAGTTTTCTATGTTAACCTTCAAGCCTATAAAAACAAGCATATTAGAGAATTCAAAGTGGCAATGGTATGTTAGATGTTTCTCTTTAGTTGTTTTTTAGACTAACTATTGATGTGAATTTGAATCATTCTTTTTCCTTTTAGGGACTTGAAAATGGTTCTCTTTAGTTGTTTGATGCATGATGGATTTATGACATAAGTAGCTAATGAGTAGTAATTAGAAACTATTTATTCGGATTTTATCTTTTATAGTTTCAGCTCAATGTGCCAAACAATTTATTAGAATTTTATTAGAAATTTGCTACTTGCTTACAATGTATTCTTTTTGGAACTTTGTAGGAAAGCGATAGGTTTATTGTTTGGTTCTTAAAAGTTAAAAAGCTCGGATTTGAAATGAGATGAGTGAGCTTATGATAAATTTTGTAGCTTGTGAAAGTGGATTGATTGAAAATAGTCTTATGAGTTTTTTGGTCTATCTATGAGGTAGCATATTTTTGTTCTCTTATATGTTTTTAGAAAATGAAGATAAAAGTGAAAATGACAAACATTGTTATCTTCCTCCTCTTTTGAATTGGTAAGAATTTAATTTACTTAAATCAAGTATATGCAAGTGTTTATCATCGTTTGTGGATTCTTAAATCTCAAATGAATTAATGTTAATCTTTTTGCTTGTTTGTAGACTTTGATGGTCGAGTGCGGGGATCGTCACTATAAGTTCGATGTGAGTCATTGCTCTTCTACCTTAGCTCTATCTTCTATGATGCTTATGTCCCTGAAAAATTTAAGTTCAACTATTCAATTATTAAGTTGTTTCAAATGTCCCTTGGTCATGCGGTGGTGTTGAAGAACATCTCAAGACTTTTCGATTGATAATTCTTTTTGTACATGTTTGGGATTGTAAGTTTTTTTTTTTTTTTTTTTTTTTTTTTTGTGGTTGTTGAACAATAGGATTGGTGGTTTTGTGAATACTTAGAAATTTGGAGCATTTGTAATACTATACAATTTTTTTTGATATATATCTTTTTCAATTTTTGATTTTTACATTTTTGTTCTCTCAATTGAATATTTGTTGATATATATTGTCGATGTATGAATGTCAATTTATTATATATTGGCGAGGTTAAATGTGTTTGGATTGGGACCTATATATGTAAGACTTTAAAAACTAAACAAAAATGAAAATTAGAGACGGAAATAGCAACGGAATCTTTGGATTCCGTTGCTATTTCCGTCTCTAATTTTTTTTTTTTTTTTAGATATGAATCGAAACGGATCAAATTCGTCTCGATCCGTCTCGATTAGCAACGGATCGAGACGGAAATAATCGAAAACGGAATTTATTCCTCTCTCTAATCAACGGAATTAGAGACGGAATAAATTCCGTTTCTAATCGAAACGGAATTTATTCGCGTTTCGATCCGTCTCTAAATCGAAACGGAATCCATTTTCCGTTTCGATCCAATCAGCGACGACGTTTTCAGAGACGGAACGCATTCCGTCTCTGTTCCGTTTCTGAATCCAATCAGAGACGGAATTTTTGCAAATCAGAAACGGAAAATTCCGTTTCTGATTTGCTTTTTTTTTGTAGTGACAAATTACTCATTTCGATGAGTAAATAAGAGGTTTTATATTTTGTATAGATGACTCATTTTGAATATGTGTCATTCACTCCACCTCATCAACACGCATCGCCACATGGAGCCACATCATCATCAATGACTCCTTTTCAAAAGGAGACATACCTTAGTTTTGTAAATAAAAAGTACTCATCCTTATTTCATGAATTAAAAAGTAAGGTTCCCTACTTTATGAAAAACCCCATATGACACGTGTTTATATATGTAGTTTCAAGAAGTTCTTGAGATGGTTAAAGTTTAGTGTTGCATGTCTACTTTGATTCAGTTGTCCTTCTGTATTTCTAATTTTTCTACAATTCATGGTGCTGTATACTTCAGTGAAGTCTGGTCCAAGCTGGTGTTTCATTTTCAGATTTTGCAGTCTATTGTAGCAAGATCTAATCCTTAATTAGTTGGAGCCGGAATTAGAATTTTATTTTATTTTTCATTCCATCTTGTTTCTCCTGGAATTAATTGAAGAATATAATTAAGAAAAACTCAATCTAAAACTTTTTCCTCCAAATCTTTCAAGATTCACACATCAGCTCAATTCATCTTATTTTATGTGATCCTTTTCAACAGTTCGTATAACATAGCTGTCCACGACTAAAAAACTTAAGAAAATTAACCATGATCTTGGAGAACCTTTTTGTTATGAATATAACTATTTATCTACCAATTATTAGTACCAGCTAGGTTCCACAATGTGGTTCTGCGAGTTTGGATCATATGCAAAAGGGACATGTACAAGTCAACTTAGAACATGTTTCTTGATGTATACTGAAATGGACTCAACGTTAAAGAACAATTTCTCCATTCATAATTCGTTCAGCCCTATGTTAATATATCAGTAGTTAGTATTAGATATTAATATGATGGGGACTTCAATATATTAACCCATTACCAAGTCAGACTCCTAAAAGAATGTAATGATAAGTTTGTACTGGCAAATGACAATCAAATGACAATAGAGCTAATACCATTGTTTATTTTGGTCATTTTCTTTCTCTTATTCTTCTTCAAGGCTAATTGAATCAAGATCAAAATGATCCAATTTTCCACTTGCTCCAATGCTTCCTCTGATTGGAAATCTTTACCAACCAACCAAGCATCTTCATCTGTTTGCTTCATCATTTAATATCGACGCAATGTGCATATGGTCGTCTGAATCCTAGAGATTGTTGTCTTGTCGGTTTGGAGTTCATAAAAATGTTCTAAGACCACTAAAGATACTTAAATGAAGTCTTTGAAATATTGCTTTTGCTATTGTAGTTCACTAGAACCTTTTTGGCCTTTAATAGATGTTTTAAAACTCCTATTAAATAGAGTGTTATTAAATGTCATGTGAAAATGTGTTATGTTTTAATTTTTAATACATGTATTACATAGAGTTTTTTAAAACTCTTATCAGTTATGTGTTATTTAATAACACCCCCCTTTAATTTTTAAACTTCTCTAATTGAAATTGTTCTAGTGGTTTCCTTTAAATTTTTTTTAGATAAATAGGAAAATGAGATAATGAAAAGATCACTTGATTAGCCATTTTTACACCCCTTTGACATCCATTATTTAATGTGTCTAGCTAGCCATCAGATTTGAATTCTAATGCTATATATAATAAGGGCAACTAAAATAGCACTTATAATTAATGTGTGTGTGTAATTTAATGAGAAGGGCTTGATTGATGCCAAGGGGGACAACACCAAGTCCATGGTCAAAATATGTGACATTTTTAAGCTCATAGCTAGAATTTCATAGTTATTACTCCTACTTTGCCAAATTATTGTTGTGTTAATTATATTTATATTGGTTCAATTGTAGATGTTTTGTGCAATGGATCAACTGTTCTTCCACCTACTCTTACAATGGATGGAAAACCAGCTAAGGATACTGGTCTCAAGTCCCTCATCACTTTCTCTGCTTCTCTTCTTCTTCTTCTTTCTTTTCTATATTTTGACAAGATACTATTATAAGGGTACATCTTTGCAGACATCTAACCTCCCTCCATCCCCTCCCAAGTTTCCATTGTTAGGAAATGTTCACCAAATCGGTACACTTGCCCATCGCTCCCTTCGAGATCTCTCTAAAAAATATGGTCCTATCATGCTCTTGCATTTCGGTCGTACTCCAGTCGTTGTAGTTTCATCAAGAGATATGGTGAGAGATATCATCAAGAATTATGATATTATTTTCGCGAATAGACCCTTTACGAGGGGAGCTACAACTCTCCTTTACAATTGTAATGACATTGCTTTTGCGCCATACGGAGAATATTGGAGAAACATGAGGAAGATTTGTATTATGAAGCTATTTACTGCGAAGAAGGTCCAATCCTTCAAATTTGTGAGAGAAGAGGAGGTTGGGATTATGGTCGAAAAGATATCTCACTCAAGTTTATCAGGAACACCTATAAATCTAAGTGAGACAGTGCTCACCCTTGCCAAGAATGTGATAAGCAGATGCTCTCTAGGAAAGAAGTATGGCGAAGATGGTGATACGAGATTAGAGGAGTTGACGAGGGAGGTGTCGGTGCTCATGGGAGCTTTCAGTTTTCAAGACTTCTTCCCAGCTTTAGGATGGATGGATGTTGTCACTGGCTTGGTTGCAAGGATGAAGAGGACTGCACAAAACTTGGATACTTTACTTGATCTAGTCATTGAAAAACATATTGCCACGCGTGATGAGAGTTTAAGAGAAGATGATTTTGTTGAACTTCTGCTTCAAGGACAGGAGGAGCAAAAGTTGGATATCTACCTCACCCGAGATGGGATCAAAGCAATAATACTAGTAAGCAACTCTCTCTCTCTCTCTCTCCAAGCTAGTCATGCATATGCATTATTATTACATGTTTGGCATCTCTATGGCACTGATATGTTTTAACCGTGAGAACTCGGGACTCTTTCGAAAAATTTTATGTTGATGATAGGAATTTAAGTCCTAAGAGCCTAATTAAACTTAAGCATATATAATTATCACTGAAGTATTCTACTTATTTCATATATACTTCCAATTAAAAAAGCTACTATCATAGTAGCATTTATTTCCTTTTTGGATTGGAAAATAGAATGAGATCGGAGATTGCAGAGTTTATAAAGAATTGAACTGCGATGAAGAAATTAAGCCTAAGAAGAGTTGTTGGAAATAAAAGGAAAGTCAATGAAGAGGACATTAAGCAAATATATGAATTACTTAATGTGTGTCATCAAAGTGACGCTTAGACTACATCCGGACGTCCCTACTTCGCTTCCTAAGAAATCCTGTGCAAGCACCAATGTTGGAGGTTAGCCAGATTCTAAGACCCTGAATTATGGACACAACCTGAAGAGTTCATACCCGAGAGATTCATGGGCAAGACTATCGATTCTAAAGGCCAAGATTTCAAGTTCATTCGTTTTGGGTGTGGTTGAAGAATTCGCCTAGGAATGTCTCTTGGTGTGATCACTATGGTTGAGTATGCTATGACCGACCTTTTGTACCGACCTTTTGTATTGATTCGATTGGGAATTGCCTAGCAACATTGCTAGTAAAGATGGAGAGCTTGACATGAGAGAAGATTATGGTCTTTCACTAAGAAATTAAGAGAACACTAATTCATGTTGTTCCAACTCTTCAATTTCCTCAATTCATCACTATGTCTTCATGTGGACCAAAGTTTGTGAAGAAAGTAATGTTGCGTAGCCGCCCCCCGGTACAAATGAATTATCTCAATAAGTTTTTCTTCATGCCATCCTCAAATTAAAGATCTTTCATTAGAAATCACTGAGTCTCATCTATCCAACCAAGCTTTGTAGGCAGAAGTATATCATTTCCCAGTCAAAAACTCACTTCAGAATTTTGTGTTTGAAACTAGTCTAAACTCGCTTGTCTCAGTCATTACAAAATCTACAATGACAACAAACTTTTAATTATGACCTTCCTCTGACTTATTTACATGTTTCATGTCATATTTTTTGGTAGTTTATGTGTTAAGTTATTTTTATGGTTTTTGCATGAGTTCAAAACTTGCTTCCTTGATCTTCTTAGTTTTCTTTTCACCTTGTCGTCCACTTTGGTCCTTCTTTTGCCTTTTCTCACTCCTATCTTGCTTCTCACCTAGAATGAAGAATATATTTAAGAAAAACTCAATCTAAAACCTTTTCCTCCAAAACTTTCAAGATTCACACGGCTCAACTCAATTCATCTTAGTTCATTTCAAGCAGTTCGTATATATATATATATATATAATATAGCTGTTCACCACTAAAAACACTCCAACTCTAAGAAAACCATTTAATTTCTAGGAGAACCCTTTATTATTAATTACTATCTATTTTTACCACTTAGTATCAGTTGGACTGCACAAAGTGGTTTAGTAGGGTGGTTGATTGATGCATGTGATCTATGCAAAAGAGACTTATATATATGAAGTTAACCACTTTAAACATGTTTCTTGACATAAGCTGACATATTGGACACAAACTTTAGGAACAATTTCTCCATTCATAATTATTTCAGCCATTAGTATTTCAGCATTTATAATTAGGTATCAAAATCATAGGGACTTCAATATATTAAGCCAATACCACCTTCTCCTCCAATGCTTCCTCTGATTGGAAGCCTTCACCAATTAGGCAAACGCCTTCATCCGCTTACTTGGATATTTCATTGAGTGGCAATGTGCAGATGTTCGTCTCAACTTGAGATTGTTGTTATAGTTTTGTTTTATATTTTTTAGATTCACAGGAAAATGAGATAATGAAGAGATGGCTTGATTGGCCATAAGATAACTATGATTATTTGCAACCCTGTTAAATCCATTTGTATGCCCATCAAGTTTGAATTTTAATGTTAATAGGGAGACTAAACTTGCTCTTGTAATTCATGTGGATGTTATTTTATGAGGATAGCTTAATTCATGGCATGGTAAGGAAGGACAACACCAAGTCCATGTTCAAAGCATGTGACTTTCTCGAGCTAATAGTTGGAGTGTCATATTTACCACTCCTACTTGGCCACAATTTTGTTGTGTATATATTTATGTATTTGGATCTCAATTGCAGAAGTTTTATACAATGGATCAAGTATTCTTCCACCTACTTGTACAATGGATGGAAAACCAACTAAGGATACTAGTTTTTAGTCCTTCATTACTTTTTATTCTTCTCTTCTTTGTTTTCTATATGTTGATGAAACACACTTGTAAGGTTTCATCTTTTCAAACATCCAACCTTCCTCCATCACCTCCCAAGTTTCCATTCATTGGAAATCTTCACCAAATGGGTACACTTGCTCATCGCTCTCTCCGAGATCTCTCTTGAAAATATGGTCCTATCATGCTCTTGTATTTTGGTCGTACTCCGGTAACTGTAGTTTCATCTAGTGATATGGCAAGAGACATCATAAAAAATCATGATTTAATTTTCGCAAATAGACCGTTTACGAAGGGAGATGTTACACTCCTTTACAATTGCAGCGATATTGCTTTTGCGCCCTACGGAGAATATTGGAGAAACATGCGGAAGATTTGTGTTATGAAGCTTTTTAGTACCAAGAAAGTCCAATCCTTCAAATTTGTGAGAGAAGAGGAAGTTGGGATTATGGTACGCAGACAAAATATCTCACTCAAGTTTATCAGGAACACCAATAAATCTTAGTGAGACAGTGCTCACTCTTGCCAAGGATGTGATAAGCAGAGATGCTCTCTGGGAAAGAAGTATGGTGAACACCAATAAATCTAGTAACTAAGCAATTTTCTCTCTTTAGCTAGCTTTATATATATATATATATATGTATGACTATTGCATGTTTGCCATCTCTCTTTAGTCCTAAGCCTAATGCAGCAGTAGTATCAGCAGTTATATATAGTACTTTATATATACTGATGTCTCTCTTCTTTGCAGGATGTACTCATTGCGGGTATCGAAACTACAGCGACCACGATTGAATGGGGGATGGCGGAGCTTTTAAAGAATCGAATGGTGATGAAGAAAGCCCAAGACGAGGTGAGAAGAGTTGTTGGAAATAATAGGAAAATCATTGAAGAGGACATTAAGCAAATGGACTACTTAATGTGTGTCATCAAAGAGACACTAAGACTACATCCAGTAGTCCCTACTTTGCTTCCAAGGCAATCCTATGCAAGCACCAATGTGGGAGGTTTCGAAATCCCAAGTAGAACATGGTTGTTGATCAACGTATGGGCAATTCAAAGGGACCCTGGACTATGGACGCAACCGGAAGAGTTCATACCAGAGAGATTCATGGGCAAAAGTATTGATTTTAAAGGCCAAGATTTCGAGTTCATTCCTTTCGGGTGCGGTCGAAGAATTTGCCTTGGAATGTCTCTTGGCGTCGCTACGGTTGAGTATACTATGGCCAACCTTTTGTATTGGTTCGACTGGGAACTGCCTCGCAACATTGCTAGTAAAGATGGAGAGGTTGACATGATAGAAGAATATGGTCTTTCACTAAGGAAGAAAACACCAGTTCATGTTGTTCCAACTCTTCACTTTCCTCAATTCACCTAGCCTATGTGGAGAAAAGTAATGTTGCGTTTTGTTGGCAGAGGCGTGAAGTATTGCATTTTCCCATTCAAGAATTGACTTTAGAATTTGTATTTGAAACTAGTCTAGACTGATCACTTGTCTCAGTCATTACAAAATCGCAACCAACTTTTAATTATAATCTTTCTTTTATATATTGAGAAAAAAAGAAGAAGGAAAGATTATAACACCAACCTTTGTATTTGTAAGATAATTAAAATAAAATGTTGAGATGTGTGGACCGAAATAATAGTCCCACATCGAATAATTGAAACTTATTCATAATGAAGTATATAAGTAGTGATCTCCTCTTAACTAGTACTGAAGCCTTTTGAGATACCACACCTATAAAAATTGAGGAGATCATAGGCTCGCGGGGCATGAAAAATCAACATAAAATATCAAAAAAGCACGAACTTTATGATTATTTTTTCAAAGAATGGATTTTAACACCAACCTTTAATATTTTTTAGTTTTAGCACTTGAGTTGGAAAGGAAGACGTTAATATTTTGTTTTATTTAACTCTAAATCGTCAAAAAGCATAGGTGAATTACAGTTTTTATTGAACAAGAACAAAGAATGGATTATTTTTTAAATTTTGAAAGAGTTTATTTTTCCATAAAAGACAAACTGACCCTAGTTCCAACTAAACCGAAATTAAACATTCATGACGGGAATAGAAAATAAAGAAATTAAATAATGCAGGGTGGACGGAAGCTAACTCGGGACACATTGATGATGAAGTGGAGGGACTTAACACTAGAACAATTTTGGTATTTAATAGAGGTTTTTAAACCCCTATTAAAGGGGGGCGTTATTAAATAACACCTAATTGATAGGAGTTTTGAAAAACCTCTATGTAATACATGTATTAAAAATTAAAACATAACACATTTTCACATGACATTTAATAACACTCAATTTAATAAGGGTTTTAAAATCTCTATTAAAGGTCAAAAATGTTCTAGTGTAAAAGACTTAGAAATTACACCAACGATTACATTAAATCAAGCGGAATGGAATAGTTTGATTCATGTAACTGACACCAACTAATTTTGGATTCAGGAGGCTTTGTTTTTGTTGTTATTGTAACAATAACAGATGAACATAGTTAAAGAATCAGCAACATATACATAGAAAAAAAACTTGTACTTTGTTCGAGTATCCGAAGAGATTATATTATACAATGGCATGATTCACTACTTGTGTTTCTTTTTTTTTTTTCTTTTTTTTTTCCAAATAAAACCAACAACAATCTGACATTAATTAATTAAGAACTTAAACAACATAGGAAGATATTGTTGCAAAATATGGATGACTGGATTAGATTGCGCGCAATGCGAAAGCTTGATGAATATTGGATTAAGAAAAGTGAGGTATAGGGACAAGTTTAAGAGGAATTTTCTTGGCAACGCCTAGCCCGAAAGCTTCCGTCATGTCTAGCTCCTCTTTAACGGGCGCCATTAGGCAGGTCCCAGTCGAACAGTATATATAATATGTTGGCTATGGCTGATTCGACGATGGCAAGGGCGAATGTAGATCATCCTGGGCACATTCGTCGACCCGATCCAAATGGAATAAAATTGTAATGTTGGCCTTTAATTAAAATCAGTAGTGCTGTTTAATTATGAACCTCTTTGGAATGAACTCCGTAACTTTCGGGTCCCTTCGAATTGCCCATGCATTGATCATGACTCTTGTCTTAATTAATTAGCCGCAACATGGTAGCCTCCCACTGTGCAAGCTTCGTCTGAGGATTGGTGCGGAAGCAAAGTAGCAACCGCGGGATGTAGTCTTAGTGTCTCATTTATTATACGTACACTTGAAGTAGTCCTTATTAATTTGTTGCATGTATACCCTCTTCTTCTTCTTCCACCTTGCTGGAGTATTAATTTGTTATGGCCAACCACTACTCTTCTCACCTCTAATTCTTGTGCTTTCTTCATTATGTGTGCATGGATTCTTTATAAACAAAGTTCTGTATATATCAGTGCTTTGATGTTTAATTAATTTGATCAGCATGGTATACTTATTCTCTTGGACTTAATTCGAGCAAGTGATATATCCACGCAGTCAATATTCTTTTTGTTGATCAAGCAAGCACTGATGATCGCCGCTGTGATTTCTTTCCCGGATGTGCTCTTCTAACACTTTCTCAAAGAAAGCGTCTACTTCTTGTGAAGTTGTCTTCAATCTTCTAACCAAACCAGTGAGAACATACATCCATCCATTTTAAGTATGGGAATTAAGAAGTCTCCGAAACTAAACGCAGACTACACCTGCTTTCATAACTCCCTGATGAACTTGTCTTTCTCTTCATGCTTTCTACCGGCGGCGCACCTAGCAATCTCTCCGGATGAGACTACGACGACAGCCGCCCCGCCCAAGTGTAAGAGCGTAATTGATGAATATGTTTCCAATCATAGGAAACTTTGGAGGAGATGGTGGGAGTGGGAGATTGGGTTTTGAGGAGTTTGGTCCATTATTGCTGATGAGTCTTAGAAGAAAGAAAAAAGTGATGAATAACATTAGAAGGGAGAGTAGCAGGGGATGTTGTAGTAGCATCCATTGTTGCTTTTCCAACCATTGCAAAAGAAATGATACCACCGGAGCCATTCTCTCTTCCTCTCTCTCTCTCTCTCATCGTCGAATTTGGTGTACACTTACGTAGCTTATCTATCTTATACTTGCATGTCTTTCAACTCTCCTCAGCTGATTACTGATATTAGCAATTATATATCATGTGCCATTGTCATGGCTAGCATTTATGTGCAAGGTGACAGAAAATCTCAAATAGCAAATAGCAAAAACTCTCAACACAATTGCAATTCAGAGAAAAACACTCGAATTTGTGGTGCAAAAGAGCCGCACCATTTTCTGATTTTCGCCCTCCTTTTATTGAACTTCATAAGCAAAATATAGCAACAAATAAACCTAATACAATACTTTCTAAAATCAGTCCTGTGGTTTCTTATTTTCCACAAGCTAAAGAAGGGAATAAAATATAGATGCGATTCTATCTAAAATAAAACTTCAAACCAAAAGGAAATAAAATAAATTCCCTAACATACCCTTGTGCCCATTGGCACAATGACTTATTCCAACATTTTCCCCCTAGCTTTGTTGTGCCGTCTTTGGTACTAACCACTCCTAATCGATCTCTTAATTCTAGAAATTTTACCACGCCCAAAGGTTTGGTCAGTATGTCAGCTAGTTGATCTCTGGTTCCAACATGCTCCACTTCCAGCTTTCCTTCTTCTACACATTGTCTTATGTAGTGGAACCTTGTATCTATGTGCTTACTCCTATCATGAAATACAGGGTTTTTGCATAGCGAAATTGCTGATATGTTGTCAATTTTAATCCTTATTTTCTGAGTTTTCTGGCACAAGAGGTCTGCACGTAAGGACTCCAGCCAAACTCCTTGGCATGCTGCTGATGCAGCAGCTATGTATTCAGCTTCACATGAGGATAAAGCGACCACCTTCTGTTTCCTTGAGAGCCAGCTAATTGGATTGTCCCCCAGAAAGTAAACCACTCCTGTAGTGCTCTTTCTATCATCCAAGTCACCAACCATATCATTGTCAGAGAACCCTACCAAATTTCGATCTTCCTTGGTATTCTTAGCATAGCAGCACCCCAGATTAGTAGTCCCTTTTATTTATCTCAAAATATGCTTCACAGCTATCATGTGCTCAATTTTAGGTGACTCCATGAACCGACTAACAATTCCCACGGAATATGCCAAGTCGGGCCTAATATGTAACAAGTATTGCAGGCTACCCACAATGCTTCTGTATTTGGTTTGATCCACTGATTTTGAGTTCTTTGTTCTTGCTCAGTTTGAGTTTGGCTTCCATAGGAGCTAGTACTGGATTGCATTTTTCCATTCCACATTCTTTCAAAATTTTCGAGCAAAGTTCTCTTGACACAAAGTTATCATGCCGTAGTCTGTCTTACCTCTATCTTGAGATAGTAAGTTAACAAGCCCAAGTCACTCATTTTGAATTCTCTCATCATATCCAATTTGAAATTTTCAATCTCTATTTCACTAGTACCGATGTAATCAAGAAATCATCCACATATACTCCCACCAAAGTAATTTCTCCCACTTTCTTTCTCCCTGTACCTTGCATGTTCAGTTGTCTTCTTTCAAAATTCATCGTCTTCAGTGTACTATCCAACTTCGAGTTCCAAGCTCTTGGAGCTTGTTTCAACCCGTACAGTGCCTTGTGCAATTTCAGCACTTGATGCTCTTTGTCACTTTCTTCAAAGCCCGGCGGCTGTGAGACATACACCTCTTCCTTCGATTCTCCATTTTAAAACACCGATTTCACATCCATGTGATGCAATAGCCACCCTTGTTGTCTTGCAATTCTTTGCAATCAAGCGTCTTGTCTCCATCCTTGCTACAGGAGCAAAAACTTCTTCAAAGTCAATCCCTTGCTGCTGCACATACCTTTTTGCTACGAGGCGTGCTTTGTATTTTACCAACTTACCCTCAACATCTTTCTTTAGCTTGAAAACCCAATTGAGCCCTATGACCTTTTGACCACCAACTGGTTCCACCAAACTCCAGGTTTTGTTCTCTGTAATTGCTTTAATTTCATCCACCATTGCTCCCTTCCAGTTCTCATCCCTAAGTGCATCAGCAAAGTTTCTTGGTTCCTCCATTCCAATTAAACATACATCAGTGTAGTTTAATTGAACCGGCTGTGCTTCACTGTATATCTCTTCTAGGCTCCTTAATCTCACGGGTGTTCCATGTGATTCTTCTTCAGAGTCCTCAAATTCATCATAAGTGCCATTTGAAACAAATTACAGTGCTTGCATTTGGTGACTATTTGAACCTTGCGCCTCATTTCATTCTCTCCAAGTTGGTATTGAGTTTCCAATCTCTTTTGTACGCTCCTTGGTCTGCTGAAACCAAAGCACTAGTCGAATATTTTGTTCATCTTCTTCTATCCTCCAGTCCACTTCTTTTCTTCCTCAAACACCGCATCTCTTGTCATGTACATGTCTTGGTGTTAGGATTGTACACCCGATATGCCTTAGACCCCTTTTCATATCCAAAAAATACCATCGGCGCATTCCTATCTTCAAATTTGGGTGATGAGGATTTGTTACCTTTACGTGCACCGGACTTCCAAACACTCGAAGTGGTTAACTTTGGGCTTTCTATTGTTCCATGCTTCATATGGTGTAATTCCTTCCAGACTCTTTGTTGGTGCTCGATTTAATATGTATCTTTGCATGTAGTCTTGCCTCTCTCCCAGAATTCGAAGGGATTTCCTTACTCTTCATCATGCTTGAGCCATTCCCAAAATGGTTTGGTTTCTCATTTCAACCACTCCATTTTGCTGTGGAGAGTATGGTGCAGTAAGAAATCTCTTAATTCCTTTAAATTTGCAGTATTCATCAAATTCAGATGATCTAAACTCCCCTCCCCGATCAGTTCTAAAACCTTTTACCTTTGTATTTTTTTCAACTTCAATGACCTCCTTTACTTCCTTAAATGCAACGAGTGCCTTATCTTTGGTTTGTATCAGCTGAATCCACATGTACCTACTAAAATCATCCACTAGTAAGAGGAAATACTTGTTACCTGCTGGGGTTGCAGGATTAATTGGCCCACACAAATCTCCATGAATTAGCTCCAACTCTTTATTTGCTCTGAAATTTGCTTCATCAGGGAATGGTGATCTGCGTTGCTTGCCAACCATGCACCCTCTACAAACTTCTTCTTTGCATTCAATTTCTGGTAATCCTTCCACCATATTTTCTTGACTCAACTTCCTTAAGGACTGGAAATTAATGTGACCATACCTCGCGTGCCACCTCTGTGAATCAATCTCAACACTTGTTTTCAAACAGACCGAATTTACTAAATCAAGTTTGAGAGTGTACAACCTGTTCCTTGTTCTCTGGACTCGAATGATCAATCTTCCATTCATGTCGAATACCTTTAACTTTCCATCCTCAATTTTCACTTTACACCCTCTCTCTTCGAGTTGACCCAAGGCCCGATGATGTTGTTGGTCGACCTTGGAATGTAATACACATCGGATATTACCAATTGCTCTCGGTGCGTCCCTTGATTACAACCGTGCCTCGCCCTCCTATCGCCACTTCGACCCATCTCCAAGCTTTACACTTCCTTGGAAAGTTATGTCAAGATTGGTGAGATGTGTTTTGCGACCGATCATGTGGTTACTTGCTCCCGAGTCCAAATACCAAGTGCTTTCTCCCGTTTACGTAATTGTGCCCATGTGTAAGCTCTCGGACTTCATAATGTCGGTAGCATTGACACCCTTTGCTTCTTGAGTTTTGACCGGCTCATGCATCGGTAGTCTTTGGCTCCTCTTCCTCTTTCTCTATGAAATTTGCCTTTTCCTTCTTTGGTTTTCGCATTCGATGCAAAGTGGCCGTAGATTGAGCAATTGAAACACTTGATTTTGGACTTGTCAAATTTTACGTATGGTTTCTTTTAGAATCCTTTTACGCCCACCTTCTTTACTATCAAATCCTTCTCCACTTCTCCTTTCTTTGAGCGTCAAAGCTTCCCATTTGTGATCGGGTGAGCATCAATTTTTCATCTTCTTCTTTGTCTTTCTTTGTTGTCTCACTTTCAAACTCTCTTCAAATACTCTCAACCTCCCAGCTAGCTCGCTACGGACATCATAGATGTGTCGCCCCATTGTTCTATGGTTCCAATAATTGGCGGGAACCTATCCGTCTTGCTTGAACAACTTTTCTACAACAACACTCTCCTTCAACTCGCACCCAGAGCCATAATCTCACCTACTATACTCATCAAGTTTTGGGAAAAATCAACAATGCGCTTTGTTTCGGCATGATCATTCTATCAAATTGCCTTTTCAATAGCTGCGCCCTTGCTTTTCCGACGCGATCTTCCCCTACACTCATTTTCTTGATGATCTCCCATACATCTTTTGCGGTCTCCTTTTCGTGAATCGCCATGATCACGGCGTCGGTATTGGTAGGAAATTGCAAACTAAAGCGACACAGTCCTTTTTCTTTTCCGACCGCCCCTCGCCCTCTCTTGCATCCCATACACCAAGATTTGCCAAGATAATCTTCATCTTTTACCGCCCACAAATTGTAGTTTGCATCGAGTTAGCATTGGATCTTGAATTGGTACATTCACTCTCTGATTGGGTTAGGTTGTGTTTCTGTGCACTCCGTCTGCCATGGTTCAAACTTGAACTTGGCTCACAGTGCTACGATACCAATTGAGAAAATCTCAAATAGCAAATAGCAAAAACTCTCAACACAATTGCAATTCGAGAGAAAAACACTCGAATTTGTGGTGCAAAAGAGCCGCACCATTTTTCGATTTTCGCCCTCCTTTTATTGAACTTCATAAGCAAAATATAGCAACAAATAAACCTAATACAATACTTTCTAAAATCAGTCATGTGGTTTCTTATTTTCCACAAGCTAAAGAAGGGAATAAAATATAGATGCGATTCTATCTAAAATAAAACTTCAAACCAAAAGGAAATAAAATAAATTCCCTAACATACCCTAGCAGCCCCAACTTGCACAACAGCTTATTCCAACACAAGGAACTGATAGAAAAAAATCAGCTTTCATATCTCGATAACTCTTGGTATGCATAACATTTCAAATCAACGGTCGACATTAACCCGGACTAGTATTGCCTAGTGGTAAGGACGAGGACGAGGTTCTGTGGGTTAGGTGCACGACTTCGGGTTCGATTTCCCACGATATCCAAACGTCGGGCCGCTGGTGGTCTCTTTCCGCAATCCCTCAAAAAAAAAAAAAAAAAAAGGTCGGCATTCAAATTAAAGGAAATAAAAAACTTTCATGGACCCCCTCTTTATAGAAGACATGTCTATATATGTATAGATTTTGAAGAAGTCTCTAAGATGATTAAACTGAGGTGCCGCATGCCTAGTTTGATTCATTTTTCTTTCTGCAATGTTATTTCTTTGTTTCTGCTGTTAGTTTAGTAGTATGTTTCAGTGAACTTTTGGTCCTAGCTGAAACATATATACTACTAAAAGAAGAATACATTTTCGGCATGGCAAGATAATTTTAAAATTTCATGGTTATGCCTCGGGATGTACTAAATGTGTCTTTGTCAATTTAAGTCTTAAGGAGACTAGCATCATTTTTATTTTATTTTATTTTTTTATATAGGAAAGGAAGTAGGTATTAAAACTAAAAATTAAAGGTGATGACCAGTAGTCTTCTAGTACAATTGAGTAACCATGTGGTATACATTGTCGAGGATGGACTTGTCGTCGTCTTTAAGACTGAAATAAATATTTCAGGACTAGAAATTGATAGGCTTTCTATATCTTCTTTTTTTCCTTTTTCCTATTGTTTTTCTTGTCTTCTGCCGACGATCAATTAATGTTAATTTCTTAGAAATTAAAACTCAAGCTAAGACCTTTTCCTCTAAACTTTTCAAGATTACTGCACCAGTTAAGTACTCTCTTGGCTCCATTGCATGTAAAAATCACGTGATATATGGAGTCAGAACCTCTTTTAATTATAGAACTTGTTTCATGACATAAGTTGAAATGGACCCAACTTTTAAGAACATTTGTACATTCATAATTAGTTCAGCCATATTTTAATGTATATCAGTTAGTATTAGGTATCAGTATAATAGGGTCTTTGATGTTAGACATTTTGAAAAGGAAATGTTTAATTAGTCCACATTGGTTAGACACTTCCACTTTACTACATTGATCAGTAGTGTAAAACAAAAATCATAAGTACTATGCAAAGTGACGCAGCGGAGATCTTCTAAATCAGTTGAACGAATCCACGAACAACTCGATCTAGGTCAGAACTTAAGCCAAAGTTCAAAAATTCTTTTATTTCAATCAAAACTACGAATTACACCAAATAGATCGCTTAAATAGCGAAACCCTAAAATTGCCAAAAATAGTAAAAAGTCTAAAAAGCCCTAAACTGAAAACTAGACGAAAAATAGAAACAAACGCCGCAAACGGCAATAAAAACGGAAATTCCTAATGAAAGTTATAAGCGAAACAAAAGTTTCCTAAAATAGCAAAATTGCCGTTTCGGAGGGCGAAACGATGGAATTTCGCCGAAAAACGTCGTAGTCACAGCGTAGCTGTGAGTTGTGATCTCCACGTCGTTTCCAATAAACCCATACCCCCGGATCGTTGCGAGTCATATCTTTTCCTATTTTTTCAAGAATTAGCAACTAATTCTTGGAATTCATCATTATCCTATCAAGATTCATTATCCTATCAAGAATGTGCAATCTAATTCTTGGACTTCATCATTCTCCCGGGGGTGGACACAATTCGCCCTCGAATTGTCATCATCAGACGTATCCCCATAATAGGGAACAAGATGCTTGACATTAATTTTCACACCTGATTGAATCCTTGTACTTGTCAGCAACCTTCTGCAAGTTAACTTTGAGAAATTGGTGAATCTCGTGCAGCCCACGAACAAAGTCTTCTGCCTTGCCATCAGTATATCGGATTCCTTCTTGTTACCATGCCTTGATTCGGTTTGAATTGCAGCAAGCAAAATCTCCTCTGAATTTGTAATAGCAGCATACGCTTGCCCAAGGATCGCTCTAGCAGTGTCAACCTCACCTGCGAGCCACTTCTCTTTGGCACCCCTCAGCCAAAGAACCTCGGCCTGCGGATTGTAAGAGAGATCGCTTTGCCAAGCAAAATATCAAGAGACTCTTTAGTTAGTGGCCCTTCTCAGCGTGGCGCATCCCAATAAAGCCTTCGTTGTCACTGCCGTACCGATCAGCCGGATCCACTCCAGTATCATCTATGAAGTTATCGTCATCCATAGTCCTAACACCTTCTTGGTCATCCTCAGAATCCGCTCCCGGCAACCGTATCCCATAGCTCCTTCATCTCGCGATCGCGGCGGGATAAATCGCCGACAAGCTCCCACCCTTCGAGCTCATCTTCTCTCCCTTATCAAACTTCTTATCCCCCTTCAATTTCTTCTCTTTCTTTCTAAACCCATCTTCCTTCGACCCTTCCGCTTCTGCGACGATGGCGGCTCGCTCGCAAACACATCTCTCTCATGAACGCGGTTTTTCATCTTCAATCCCAAGATCGGGCGTCCTCTCTCTGTCCCCACTCTTCTTCACCAATCTCTTCCTCGGCGTCGCTTCGAACCCGAATCATCGAACTCGTGAGCGGCGTACGAACGGTCACATCATGTTGGTGGCCTTGCTCCGAACCGTGCCCTCCTCTCCGGTCTCTCTGGTGAAAGACCACTTTGGTTGCACTCCCGCCACGGGCATAATACTTCCGTCGCCTCCCGTAACGCGAGGGCCAAAAACCGCTCTCTCTCTTACGCGCTCCTCTTCCCGGCACGAGACGACGCAAACCCCCGAGCTGGACTCCTCCAGAAGATAAGCGGTAACCGCCCGCTTACTATGACTGAAGGTCGCGCAAGTCCTCCGAACCCCAACGCACGAACTCTCTCGATCCGTGATGGGAGTCCCTCCATCTCCCCGCGGAACCTACGAGAATCCGTCCTCTCGAAGGGGAGGATACGATCCATATGCCGATCCAACAAGCCCCGATCGATTACGCGATTAATTGTTCTACCACCGCGACCATGCGTTGGTCAATTAATGGGCCAATTTGTCGATTCAGATTGTTACGATCATACACCTCCTCGATACGGCTGTTCTTTGGTTCCTCTTGGCGGCATGATTTCTCCAATCACGCTGAAGTAGGCTTTGATACCAACTGACGCAGCGGAGATCTTCTAAATCAGTTGAACGAATCCACGAACAACTCGATCTAGGTCAGAACTTAAGCCAAAGTTCAAAAATTCTTTTATTTCAATCAAAACTACGAATTACACCAAATAGATCGCTTAAATAGCGAAACCCTAAAATTGCCAAAAATAGTAAAAAGTCTAAAAAGCCCTAAACTGAAAACTAGACGAAAAATAGAAACAAACGCCGCAAACGGCAATAAAAACGGAAATTCCTAATGAAAGTTATAAGCGAAACAAAAGTTTCCTAAAATAGCAAAATTGCCGTTTCGGAGGGCGAAACGATGGAATTTCGCCGAAAAACGTCGTAGTCACAGCGTAGCTGTGAGTTGTGATCTCCACGTCGTTTCCAATAAACCCATACCCCCGGATCGTTGCGAGTCATATCTTTTCCTATTTTTTCAAGAATTAGCAACTAATTCTTGGAATTCATCATTATCCTATCAAGATTCATTATCCTATCAAGAATGTGCAATCTAATTCTTGGACTTCATCACAAAGTGAGCCTCAAGCGCGACGGGGCATTTTATATATAGGCGCACTTTGCATCATGAGGATTAATTTTTACCTTATGGTTCTGTTTTAGCAATCAATGGCAATGGAGCTAATTATACTCTTGGCCATTTTTCTCTGTCTTTTCTTTCTCCTAATTAGGCTTATAATAATTGGATCAACGTCAAAACGTTCCGATTTGCCACCTTCTCCTCCGACGCTTCCTCTGATTGGAAATCTTCACCAATTAAGCAAGCGTCTTCATCACTCCTTCAAAGATCTATGTCAAAGGTATGGCGACGGCGATATCATGCTCTTGCATTTTGGCCAAGTTCCTGTCGTTGTGGTCTCGTCTACAGCCATGGCCGAGGAGATCTTGAAAACACATGATGCTGTCTTTGCAAATAAACCTATCATGACTACTGCAAAGATTCTTCTGTATGGATGTGCCGAGATAGGCTTTGCGCCTTACAGTGAATACTGGAGGCAGATGAGGAAGATTTGTGTCACGGAGCTTTTGAGCGTGAGAAGAGTGAAGCTTTTTAAGCGCGTGCGAGAGGAAGAAGTGGCATGTTTGATCGAGAGCATATCTCGCTCGTCATCTTCAGTAGGAGCTTCATCAGTAGTTGATCTCACCTCAATCTTCCATACTCTTTCCACAGACATACTTTGTAGATGTGCTTTTGGCAGAAAGTATAGATATATACATGGCAAAGATGGAAACAACAGATTTGCAGATTTGCCCAAGGAGCTAATATCACATTTGTTATCTTTTAGTTTTGCAGATCTCATTCCCTCATTAGGATGGCTGGATACTGTCACAGGTCTAATTAGACGGCTAAAGAGAACTGCTCGAGAACTTGACTCTTTCTGCAGATTTGCAGATTTACCATATATTCATGCATATATATAGTTGGTATCTTTAATTAGATGACCACCATATATATATATATGTATAATTTCTCCGTTTAAATGCATGCATATATACCATATATTCTTTGTCTTTAATTGGTGGCAGGACATGTTTGTTGCCGGAGCTGAAACATCTGCTACCGTGGCAGAATGGGCGATGTCAGAGCTGATAAGGAATCCAAAAATTATGAAGAAAGCGCAAGAAGAGGTGAGAAGAGTGGTAAGAGGGAAAGGCAAGTCGAGAATAGACGAGGAGGACATTCAAGAGATGGACTACTTGAAGTTTGTGATTAAAGAGAGTATGAGATTACATCCACCAGGCCCAACACTCATGCCAAGAGAGTCTTCTGAAAGTGTTAACATCAAAGGGTACCTCCTCCCCCCTAAAACAAGAGTTATTATAAATGCTTGGGCAATTCAAAGGGATCCTGATATTTGGAGCCGCCCCGAGGAGTTCATTCCGGAGAGGTTTATGGGCACGAAGTTCGACTTCAAAGGCCTACATTTCGAGTACCTTCCATTCGGTGCAGGAAGAAGGATGTGTCCCGGGATTTCACTTGGCTTGGCAGTGGTGGAGTTGAACCTTGCCAACTTATTATACTGGTTTGATTGGCAAATGCCTGGTGGCGCCGATGAAAAGGGATTAGACATGACTGAGACTTTTGGGATTCTTGGCGCGAGGGAGTTTCCTCTTCAACTTGTTGCAGTTCCCCACTTCAATCAGATGTATGTATAATTCCTGAATTTTTGCGCGTGATCCAGGAAAGGTATCCAAGCACGGTTTTCAACGAGGAATCCTCGCAAGTTGGCTGCAGAAACATAGGCGTTGACTAGTTTATTGATTATTATAACATTGGCGTGACTTAATGTATGACATGCACAAACAATTATTTCTGTACTATATATTATGTAGAGTCTTCTGCCCTGACAAAAGAAAAAAAAATTCAGTCACGTGGATATAACTTTTTTTTTATTATCGGTAAAGTATTTAAAGCATTGCCCTAACTAATCCTAAACTTAAAAGGTACAATACGGTAGGCAAGAAATATAACCACAATCTCCATTATTGTATACTTAGTATCCATGGGATCAATAAGACTTTAAATAAGATGTAACATGGCTAGGATAGGGCACCAAGAAAATGATATAAAGGTAATTGAAAAATTAAAATTTAGACTATCAAAAGATTCTATGAGAACGTGAAAGTGACATATACTACACTTAAATTTTTTTTTAATATGTTCAATCCTCACATTTTTCCAACCATCTGGCTCCCTGGTCCATTTCCTGCGGATGCCGTTTTAGGTGAGACTTTCTAATAATGACTTTCCCCTTATTTTGAGTATATAAATATTTTTTTTCTCTAATTTTTTTTCTCATCATGTCTCTTTTCTAAAGACTTCAAGTCTAAGACTAGTTTCCAACTAGGTAAAGGAATATATTAGACTATGTCTATAAGTTTAACATTAGGTATGAAAGAACTAAAAGTTGGGTTGGCTCAAAATAGGTCAATTAGAGAAATTACTTTAGATAGACTTAAGGCCTTAAGGGTTTTCATTCAAAAATTGTCAAAATCATTTACTCAAAAGTGGTCTAGTCATAGGAATTCCACCTCAAGTGGGTTACAACCTCATTCTAGCACCCTAGAAATTTGACTTGTCCAGTTCTAATCGTTTGGCCCCTTTGGTATCTAGCACAAGACTTAACCATTATATTAAGTCCATAATATGAAATCATAAGAATTTCGGGTTGCGAGCCAAAGCGAGTGTTTCTCCCAATTTTTTATAAGTTTCAAGTCAAAAAGGCAACCATAGTTTACTCGTCCACAACCAAAGACATAAAATAAAGTTTTAGGTGACTCTAAACAATAATAATAATGAAAACTATACTAAATACATGCATGAAAGTGTATCAACTCCTAATGAAATGAGAAAGATAAGTACAAAGGGAAAAGAAATGAAAGAAATGAGAGAATCAAATATTAAACACCACCATTACCATCCTTCAACCGCATATAACCACATTTATTTGAAAATTTTAAATGATCTCACCCGCGGTCTTTCATAAAGCAATCCATCAAACTCAATCCCCAAATCTTAAAGTACCATCAAACTTATTCCGAACCTTGTCCTCAAGGTTTAAAACAAGTCAATGAATCCACATAACAAATAGAAAAAAATAGTGGTGAAAAAGAACAACATGGATTAATACATAAGAAGATGCATACAAATTGGCATGCATAAAAGTCTTCAAAAACTAGCGAATGAACAAAATCTCTCATGTCTAGGTGACTAAGGAAACTATGGAGGAAAATCATCATAATAAGAGCAAGAACTAATATGCATAAAAGTTAACTTAAATAATTCTCACCAAATCTTGTGAGTCCAAAGTCTTTCAACTATATAAGGGTGAAATTGTGACGGCCCCAACTACAAATAAGGGCACCGCCTGGCCTAATCCCTTAATTAAGCCCTAATCTCCCCCATATGACCTAATAAGGAATTAGTCAGCCTTAGTTAAATACCTACACACCTACCATTTATGATACCACCTACGGTTAACTTAATTGTTATAGTGACTAACCTATGGTTGTCCGTAAATCGGAGTTACTAAATTTTTTTTTTAACAAATTATTCAGCGGAAGTCTTATTTAGTTACTAGTGGAAATGAAATCCTAAGGCCTAACCTATTGTGGAAAAACCAGGAAATAGTGATCGCATGCATATATAAACAAAAATGGTGATATATATAACATGCGTCCAGTTCTATATTCCTATCACTCAACCCAAAAGGCAAACTAACATGTACATAAAATTAAATGTAATACAAAAGAATGCAAAAACATACAAAAATATGTCGTAGCAGTCCGTCTCGGCTCAAAGATAGTCATCAATCTTCTCTTTGCCTGGTCTGCTACTCGGCTGATCTGCACCCGCCGTCACAAACTAGACGGTGAGTACATGAAATTATTTAAGTAATACTGAGAGACATCGATCCACATTCCCAAATAGGCAACAAGTATCAAATTTGCATAATTTAAAGAGAAATTATGTTGAAAGAAACATCATGCAAAGAGATACTTGAGTTAACGAAATATGAAACTGACTCAAGGCTAAGCAGTAATGGATTAGAGTCGGTTGGCCGTGATCTTCATCACATCAGCCTGTCCACTACAGTTTGAGCTCTGCTCTATATCATTTCATTTTAAAATCGAGCTTTCATACACAACAATCAATATGACAAAGTATAAGAATTAGAATCAAGGATATACAAAAACAGAGTATGCTATGAATATCATAAAATGAGCAACTAAAACAAGTCATAGCATATGGATTTCAAAGACAATTCAGTTCGAATAACTGAGAAGAAATAAATAAATGGAATGAAATGTAAATAAATGTCTCAAATCAGTTTACTTACATACACACAACAATTTATAAGCTATCCGACTTCCGTCGCGTCGATGTACGCACCCAAACCCCGTAATAGCTCCTATATTGTCCTAACATTTGAAAATTTATCAATTTATTTGGGCCGTGACAGAAATCATCAAGATGATGAAATGAAGTCTAGAATCTTGGGTCTACTCAAAGACGCGCCACTGCTGTGGTGACTTAAGTTGGTTTATGTCCCAACCAAGTCTAAAAACACATAAAATCCTAGTAATATGTTACTTCCTTAAAAATGCTCAAATTACTCCAAAAAAATGTAATCTGAAGCCAAACCTAGCAAAACTCGAGTGGTGCGTCAGTGTCTCTGGTGCTCATCAAACATTCATAGCACCTGCAAAAATCTAAGAGACCAAGTTATGGTTTTATTGAACATAAGAAAAACTAAGAACTAAACTAAAACTGAAATAAATGCAAGAAGTAAAAATGATGAAAAAAAGTAAAAATAAAGTTGGGCTGCCTTCCAACAAGCGTCTTTCTTTTAAGTCATTGGCTAGACTTGGCTTAATTTATCACATGATATCCTATCATTTCGAGATATCAACAACGAATGGTGCACTTATAGCTTTGGGCAATGCAACATGCACGCCCTCCTTTATAGTTAAGAGCTCATTCGAGACCTCTAACACAAACGATTATGTCGCATCATGATCATCCAACACAAATATGTCACTTGTGTAGAAAAATTTGCGAACGCTCCTTTACTTCAACTCCCTTGCAAGGTTTAACAAATATGCATGGGAAGGTAGGTGGTTTCACCAACACTAGAGGTTGGTCTTCCTAGCTCTCTTTTTATAGCTCCTCCGACCTTTCTGAAATGACTTCAATTTGCATGCCATTTTCCTCATCTTCATCATCTTGTGCAATGATAATTTCTGGCTCAGTTTGAAAGACTTCAAGTTCTTCCGCTATTTTACTCCAATAGTCCACCTGTGTATCTTCATTCTCCTCAACACTTTTCAGTGTATCAACAATCATATTCTCCTCTTGGTAAAAAAATTGGTTGTGTACTACACGATTCTTTCTCGTCAATCATATTCTAAAATGTGATATTCACTTGAATAAGTTAAGTTTCCAAATTTTGCAACCTAAGACTCACATGCTGAAATTGCGAAGCTCTTCATGAAAGTGTTGTTGACCAACTATTAATTGTTTCATCATATCTTCCAAAGAGGTGCTTTGTTGAAATTGTTGGTTATTTTCGTGACGCTGTTGATGAACTTGTTGTAAATGTAGTTATCTGAAGATCAAGTCATTCATTATGTCTCGTATAGATCTCTCCTCATGTTGAGGAACCTGTGGACTTGGCATGAGCTCAAAGAAGTCAGGTTGTGGTGATGCATAGTTAGAATAGTGATGCTTCACATACTTTGGATAGTAAAGACAAGCATATGTCGAATGAGAGTAATCTACACAAATTTTACAAACTTCGATATGTTGCACAAAAGAATGCATGTTAGAAAATTGATGTCTGTTATGTGACATTCTTACCCTATTCACATTGTAATAATGAGTCTTCAAATCGATTATAGTTGTGCATGGGAGTATGAGGTTATCGCAGAGTTGCATGTATACATATTAAGAACAATGAACTAGATAGACAAAATAAAATAAACAAATAAATAAAAGAACACCAAAGAAGTAAAAAAACAAATCCTCGATGCGAAAAATTGACCTGCGGCGAGGGCAATTTGGTGGCTGTTGGGAGTTTGTTGCACATCTCGGACACAAGTCGGGCTCCTATTGGACGTGCTTCTGTACAGATGATGTGGCAGCATATGATTGGAGGAGAAGATGCTGCTGATGACGTTCTAGACGAGTGAGGGCGCGACACGTGGTAGAATGCTGGGACGAAAAGTCGTGGAATGCTCGTGCGAATAACTGGGAGAACACAGTCATACGTATCCTGAGGTGAATCAACAGCTACTGGTTCGAGGAGAAAACACGCATGGAGAAGGCGAAAATATGGGAGTCTGTGCCTCCGCAGATCCCGAAGCAGGTCAAATCAATTCTTCTCAACCGATGCAACCTGTGTCGAATCTCGAGGCAAGATCAAAGGCTGTGAGGACGTTGTGTCTGACGTGTGTTCATAACTATAGCACTCGGCTGCTCTTCATTTCTTCATCATCTCTGCCGCAAGCGTCTCGAGGCAGATCCTTTCGGAAATGTTCACATTGCATGTAAACACTTTATTTTGCTTTAATTACATAATTAACGACTTGTCAAGTGACATGAATATACCTTTTTTTTATTATCGTCAAGGTATTTAGAGCATTGCCCTGACTTATTATGAACTTAAGAAGAGAAAAACCACAAGGGCGATGGCCACTAGCCAAAAGTTGTAAAGTTTTTTTTTTTTTTTTCCATTCATAAGACTTGCACTCAAGTTAAGCGAAGAAGAATCTATATCATCCCACCACAATCCTCTTGATTTACACATATTTAATGTTTACTGTTTTATTTTGTCTTCTCTTTCTGTAAGATTCACTTGTAATTGAAATTGCACAAATTAAAATTCCACAAATTAAGGACACCGTACCCGCACAATCTCTTTTAAGTAGAGTTGCAATATGCTCCGTTACAAATTTTATTTTATTATTTTATTTTTAATTTTTATCAACATGCTCCGTCACATTTCATCTTATACATAACCAATTCAGAATATATATAAATATTTATGTATTTTTGGTTGTAAAGTATTCACTAATGAGTGAATACACTAATCACACAAAGAAGAACAGCAAGAACAACAATCAAAAGAGAGAAAAACGAAATTGTATTTAATGATAAAATGATTACAAGGAATGTCTTATTTATAGACATTCTTACAAACAGCCTAACTGAAATAACAACCTTACAACAACCTCCTAACTGTCCTAACTAATTTACAATGACTTTACAACAACTTCACAACTGTCATAACCTCCTAACTATCCTAACTAACTAACGAGACTTCTTGAACTTAATTAACAAACTATTACAACAGATCAAAACTCCCCTGTCTCATTAACATGAACTGAGTGAATTGTGCCACTGTGATCCCCTGACTCGTGAACACGAGATGTACCCCTGTCTCATTAACATGCCCCCTCAAACTGAACCTAGGGGAAGAAACTAGATTCAGTTTGGATGAAAGAAAATGAAATCGAGGAGTAGACAAAACCTTGGTGAACAAATCAGCTGATTGATGATCAGTTGGTATATACCGAAGCTCAACAAGACCAGCTGCAAGTTTTCCCTTAAGAAATGAACATCAATCTCAATGTGTTTGGTTCTAGCATGAAAAACAGGATTCAAAGCCAATGCCCGAGCACTAGTATTGTCACACCAAAGAATAGGCTTGGTAGAACAATGAAAACCAAGTTCACGAAGTAGAGATGATGTCCATAATATATCAGTAACACCCAAAGCCAATGCACGATATTCAGCCTCAGTACTAGATCGTGCTACAATTGATTGCTTCTTAGAATACCAAGTAATAAGATTGCCACCAAGAAGAACACAAACTCCACTTGTAGAACGTCTATCATCAACATCACCAGCCCAATCAGAATCAGTAAAAACTTCGATTGACAAAGAAGAAGCAGGACGAAAAACAATGCCAGTTGCAAGAGAAGATTTCAAAAATCTAAGAACTCGTTTGACAATGATTCAATGAAGATGAGTAGGATGTTGTTGAAACCGACTAAGTTTATTAACTATGAAACTTAGATCGGGACGAGTGTAGGTAAGATCTTAGAGAGCACCCAATGTACTCCTATATAATGTAGGATCAGAAAAAGAATGCCTTGATTGCACCGAGTTTAACTCTCAACAGAATAAGGTGAAGACATTGGTTTAGAATCCAATAAGTTAGTCCTCTTGAGAAGATCAAGAATGTACTTATGTTGAGACAAATATAATCCAGTAGAGTCTCTGTGAACTTCAAAACCAAGAAAGAAATCCACATCACCCAAAGATTTGAGAGAAAATTTGGAATTCAACCATGTAATAAGTTGCTGGATTAGTAATGGATTGGAACCAGTAATGAGAATATCATCAACATATACTAGAAGCATGAGAACAGAAGATTCAGTCCTTTGAAAAAAGAAGCTAACATCAGCTGAACTATTTTAAATCCCCAATCAAGCAAAGCTGTTTTCAGCTTAGAAAACCATGCTCGAGGAGCCTTCTTGAGACCATATAAGGCTTTGTTTAGTTTACAAACATAATGTGGATATTGCTTGCTAACAAAGCCTTCAGGTTGACTCATGAATACTTCTTCATCAAGATCACCATTAAGAAAAGCATTATTCACATCAATCTGCTTGATAGGCCACTGATAAGTAACAGCAAGAGTAAACATAATACGAAGAGAGGAAGGTTTAATGACGGAGAAAAAGTATCTCCAAAATCTAGTCCAGTATCGATGAAACCCCTTAGCAACAGTCTTGCCTTATATCTCTCGAATAACACCGAGTAGGTGTAGTTTTAACTCGAAAAACCCGCTTACAACCAACAATACTCATATCAGATGATGGAGGAACCAATGTCCAAGTATTGTTATTGTCCAATGCTTTTAATTCATCATCATAGTGAATACCACTTTGGATCAGTAAGAGCAACTTTAACAGAGATGTTGGTTCATTTAGAGAATGTATCAAGGCATATGGAGAAGTAACAACTAGTGCCTTTGATTTAGAAACACCGAGTTTTACTTCTAGTTAGCATATGGTGAGCGTTAATATTAGTTACGGTAATAGAAGGTTGTGGAGCGATAGGTAATTCAAGTAGGAACAAAAGATAAAAGAGGATCAGTAGGAGTGAGGAAACAACGAGAGTAGGTGGCGGTAGACTAGAAAAAGAGAATTTTAAGTGTCTAATGAAGAAGAATTTGAAACGAGAATGTTGTGAAGATGAAGAAACAGGACAATATTGCATAATGAGATAAAGGAAGACTAGAATAAGAAGAGGATGAAGTTTGATTAGACGAAAAATGTTAGAGTAAGGAAAGTCTTCTTCATTGAATATAACATCTCGTGAGATATAAATCTTGCCATTTGAATGTAAGCACTTGTAACCATGATGCCTAGGACTGTAACCAATAAAGACACATTTAGAAGATCGAAAATTGAACTTATGATGAGAGTAGCAGCGATAAGATTTGGATAACAAGCACAACCAAAAGATTTAAAGTAAGAATAATCAAGGTAGTTTACAAAAACATACCTCATATGGAGACTTAAAACCAAGAACAACGAGATGGTAAGCTGTTTATAAGAAAAACAGCAGTTATGAATGCCTCTACCCAGAATGAAAAGGGCCGTTTTAAATGAGCAAGAAGAGTAAGTCCCATCTCAACAATAGATCTATGTTTACTTTCAGGAACTCCATTTTGTTGATGTGTATATGGACAAGAGTAACGATGAATAATACCAGATGCATTGCAAAATTTCTCAATTGGTTTATATTCAAGGCCCATATCAGATTGAAAATTTTTTAACTTAGAGTTAAGTTGTAATTCAGCCTGTTTGATAACACTACAAAAAAATAGCAAATCAGAAACGGAATTTTCCGTTTCTGATTTGCAAAAATTCCGTCTCTGATTGGAATCGAAACGAACGAGAGAGAATGCGTTCCGTCTCTGAAAACGTCGTCGCTGATAGGATCAGAAACGGAAAATGGATTCCGTTTCTGATTAGAGACGGAATAGAGACGGAAAATATCCGTTTCTGATTAGAGACGGATTTAGAGACGGAAATTAGAAACGGAACAGAGACGAAACAGAAATGGAATTTATTTCGAAATGGTACATTTGTAAGTGCATTCCGTCTCTGATTCCGTTGCTAATTAGAAACGGAATCAGAGACGAAATTAATAAATTTATGAATTCCGTCTCTGATTCTGTTTCTAATCAGCAACGGAATCAGAGACGGAATCAGAGACGGAATGCAAATGGTCCATCTCTGATTCCGTCTCTAATTAGAAACGGAATCAGAGACGGATTATTCCGTTTCGATTAAAATCTCGTATCCGTGTCTAATTAGCGACGGAATCAGAGACGGACTTCTTATTTCCGTCTACGATCCGTTTCGATTGATACAAATATTTACGAAAAATTAGAGACGGAATAGCAACGGAATATTTGAATTCGTTGCTAATCCGTCTCTAATTTTCTATTTTGTTTAATTATGACACGAAACATAATCCAATTGGTTCTCCAACCTAAAAATTCAAATTACAACCCGATATGACCTACTCCATCGCCGCACCCTCCAACAACTCCTTGGGGGTGCTAACATCCCACAAAAAAAGCCAAATTGCACATCCATACATCGACAATATATATCAACAAAAATTCAAAAGAGAAAGAAAAAATGTGAAACTCAAAATTAGCCAAAAAATTTATATATCCACGGAAAATTGTCATGTATTACAAAAGCTCAAAAATTTGGAAGTATACACAAAAACCACCAATCCTATCGTTCAACAACCAAAAAAAAAGAACACTCACAAAAGCTCTAAAATTTGGAAGTATACACAAAAAGGACTTCATATAATAACTATAACGCAGCTTTGAAGCATTTCTGATTCTCCATCTAAGGGCAACAACCAGTGAGTATGCACCTGAAAGAAGTAGGCAAAGGAGAGATTATTGAACTAAGGATGTACATTGGAAGCGAATGAGAAAAATGGTGGATTTGAAGAAACATAGAAATTAATAATAATCATACATAAAAAGTCGGCTTCGAACCTATTTTTTAATTTCTTTACGATTGAGTTTGCTTTGGTCTTTTGTCAATTCAACACATATGTAGGTAGAGAGGAGTACTAGAGCTAATAAGGAACATGAAAGAGGATAATGGTGAAGTGCAAGAATGCTAAAAGGAAAAAACTAAAAGTTAAGCACAAACTCCCATCAATGCAACATTCACATGCATCAAATTTGATCCTAAACTCAGATTTCATCCCATCTAAAAATCTTTGTGTGCTCCAAAACAAACCACCATGTGTTCCTACTAAAAAAAAAAATCCAGCTGACAT
Source organism: Stephania yunnanensis (assembly GCA_039657365.1). Lineage (NCBI taxonomy): Eukaryota > Viridiplantae > Streptophyta > Magnoliopsida > Ranunculales > Menispermaceae > Stephania > Stephania yunnanensis. Next base: position 52,539,281 of record CM077589.1, on the reverse strand, counting down.
TCAAGAAATGCAGTGAAGAAAAGAACTAAACCATACAATGAGGAATAAGAAAGCTTCCAAAATATACATGAACATCAAGCAAATGCAGTCAAGGACTGAAGTTTTGTTGTTGTTGTGAGTTTGGGGTGTCAATGTTGCTACTTTCCTACGCGTAGGAGATGGGGAACAATGTATCTATAAGATGGACCTATCATGTAAGTTGAGTTGGATTATTTATCAAGCTTTGAAAGGCTTGCATTTCAACATGCATATGATAAGTAATGGTGAAGTGCAAGAATGCTAAAAGGGAAGAACTAAAAGTTAAGCACAAACCTATCATGTAAGTATGATCCTAGAACTCATCCTCTCGCCCCATCTAAAAGCTGCTTTGTGTGCTCCAAGGTGACCAGCCATGTGTTCCTACTCAAAAAAAAAAAAAAAGAAAAAACCATTTGGGATTCAAGAAAAGCAGTGAAGAAAAGAAAAAAACCATACAATGTTGAATAAGAAAGCTTCCAAAAAAAAACATGAACATCAAGCAAATGCAGTGGAGTGAAGTTTTGTTGTTGTTATGAGTTTGGGGTGTCACTGTTGCTATTTTCCTACGCATCGGAGATGGCGAACAATGTATCTATAAGATGGACCTATCATGTAAGTTGAGTTGGATTATTTATCAAGCTTCGAAAGGCTTGCATTTCAACATGCATATGATAAGTAATGGTGAAGTGCAAGAATGCTAAGAATTTAAAAACTGAAAGTTAAGCACAAACCTATCATGTAAGTATGATCCTAAACTCATCCTCTCATCCCATCTAAAACTGCTATGTGCTCCAAAGGTGACCAGCCATGTGTTCCTACTCAAAAAAAAAAAAACAAACCAGCTGGGATTCAAGAAATGCAGAGAAGAAAAGAAAAATAGAGAACAATGTATCTATAAGAAGTCATCATCTCATCCACCAACCTCTCTATTTTCCCAGCCTCTCTATTTTCCCATCAATCTTGATAGGAAGTCATCATCTAATCCACCAACACTGCTGTGCGCTCCAAAACAAATCAGCCATGTGTTCCTACTCCCAAAAAAAAAAACCAGCTGATGTCCTCTCTTGCAGTGAAGAAAAAGAAAAAAACTCACAAATACAATAAGAAAGCTTAAAAAAAAAAGCTCACCAGCAGCAAGCAGATCACCAAAGAACACCAAAAGCTCACCAGATCACTTCCACCATCCAACCATTTCACCAAAGAACACCAAAAGCAAATAAGAGTGTTAAAATTAGTGCTTTAGCCATGTGTTCCTACTCAAAAAAAAAAAAACAAAAAAACCATTTGGGTTTCTTTGGTAATGTCACTTAAAATTAGTGCTTTAGCCATTCTATATATATATGAAATGACAAGAGAAGAATCACTCACTATATGTATGAAGCTAATTTGTGATACTAGGAAAGACATGTAACAACTTGAACAAAATCCTTTCCTTAGAAAACCTCTGCAGAGCCCAAATCACAAACATACGAAGTTCTCGCGCTTCCATTGACGGCAATCGAGAATGGTTAAAGGAAGAGGAAGGCTGCGGTACACGATCCTCTTACTCGCCATTAAGTTCGATTGAAAGTTGTTGATTGTCTATAATTTAAACACAAAAGAAAACCAGATTAGATTTCCTTCTCTTCATGGATGACAAGTTTGATTAATTAGCTTACTAAATCACTTTACCTACCATTGCAAAAGATTAACATGTCAACAAGCATTTGATATATAGAGTTCTTAAGTAGACAAACTACTCAAAAAGAATCACAAGAGATTTCAAGTTAGACTAAACATTTTGGACAAAACCTCACAATCATTCAGCCTCATTAAAGCACATCCGAAAGAAACATTTCATCACCAAAGAACACCAAAAGCTCACCAGATCACTTCCACCATCCAACCATTTCACCAAAGAACACCAAAAGCAAATAAAAGTGTTAAAATTAGTGCTTTAGCCATGTGTTCCTACTCAAAAAAAAAACAAAAAAACCAGCTGGGATTCAAGAAATGCAGAGAAGAAAAGAAAAAAAGAGAACAATGTATCTATACGAAGTCATCATCTCATCCACCTACCTCTCTATTTTCCCAGCCTCTCTATTTTCCCATCAATCTTGATAGGAAGTCATCATCTCATCCACCAATCTTCTTTGTGTGCTCCAAAACAAATCAGCCATGTGTTCCTACTCCCAAAAAAAAAAAAAAAAAAAAAAACCGGTGATGTCCTCTCTTGCAGTGAAGAAAAAGAAAAAACTCACAAATAGAATAAGAAAGCTTAAAATAAAAAGCTCACCAACAGCAAGCAGATCACCAAAGAACACCAAAAGCTCACCAGATCACTTCCACCATCCAACCATTTCACCAAAGAACACCTAAAGCAAATAAAAGTGTTAAAATTAGTGCTTTAGCCATGTGTTCCTACTAAAAAAAAAACAAAAAAACCAATTTGGGTTTCTTTGGTAATGTCACTTAAAATTAGTGCTTTAGCCATTCTATATATATATGAAATGACAAGAGAAGAATCACTCACTATCTGTAGGAACTGTTGTGATACTTGGAAAGACATGTAACAACTTGAACTGGTTTGTTTGACACATCTGAGGCCAACTGTCCTATTTCTTATCTGAATCGACTCTATGTATAGCCTATAATGACAACAGTAGCCACCAAATTCGAAAACGCAAACAAGAGCTTAATTTCATAAACCAAAGATTTGATAGCATGACAATCTAAAGGACCAATTGGCCAGTAATTGAATTCAAACACTCCATACCAAATGAGTTCTTGTAAACAAATACTCAACCAACTAATTGATTTCAACATTAATTCAAGTGACAAACACATACATCAGTACAAAAAAAAGAACATTCAAAACAATATCAATATATGAGAATTTGAAGCAAAAGTTCAAACAAGCAGCTTAATTAGAACTACCAAAACCCATTTTTCCATTTTTATAACTACTTTCTATTCCCTATTGTTTTGGAGCCCAAGAACCTCATTAGGCAACTACACAATCATTTAGTAAAAAATAATGCATTGTGCGTGACTGTGACATGCATAGTTTTGATTAATATTTTGAATTTTAGTACATCAATGGGATATAAAGTGATTAAAATTCCATAAAAGACCCACGTTGAATACCTAATGTTGGTTTGAGTCAAAGATGAAAGGTCCATCTTAGCGTTGTCATCGGTCCCCAAGTAAAGGCGCTTGAAGTGCTTGATTGTCTTTCAAAAGATCAATGCCATCGTCTCTCTTGCTTGTCTCGGTGAGCTCCCAAAGAAGGCAATCTCCAAACTCTCTGTTACAACAAGTGTATAAGTACTTCAACAACTAACAAATAGCAACATGTTGAAAAGCGCAAAAAATGAAATAAAGAACTTCATCATCGCCTCTCCACTACATCGAAGCTTCAACAAACCACCATGAATTGCGGTACATTCATTGTCCATTTATCCTATGTATATCTTAGTTGCCTTGGACGCCCCGAGTTCATGCATAAGTTATCATGGATTTTATTTTTTATACATTATCCTCCCCAAAATAAATTTTTTAACCTCAGTTTAAGTAAAATATACTATAAGTACAGATTGTTTGCAGAATTAATCCATGGGAGAAGAAAACATGCTGGCTGTTGTGTGCAAATCTTATGCCGTTGCAGGTATATGATGTTCAGACTTGATCGCAAGTAATCTTGCCATTGCGGACAACGTTGTCATGGTTTCGCAACCAGGCCACAATTGTTCCCTACTTGCATCAATCATGTCATATAGTTGGCGTGCTTGGGGTTTGGTGATTCTTCCACGACATTCCAATTGAAACTTGGACCTGCCACGTTGTGTAGCATCTCGCGGTAAGGTGTCGGATCGTATCCTCCCACATCAAGCATCATCAATATGGCTATCCATTTCGTGAAAATTATGCGGGCCTTCATCTCCGTTCTCACCATGTTCGTACCAACCTGTGATATCCGGGACAAATCCATACCTACATATGTGGTATTCAACCGTTTCGACGTCCAGGTACGGTACAAGTCGACATTTCTTAAAATTGCACGGACATCTAATTTTCCTTTCACTTTGGTATGTAGGACAATGTTGTTTTGCAAATGATATGAATTCTTTAACCTTCGCCGCGAATTCAATTCGAACGTAACCGTTGTCGAGCCGGTTGTACATCCAGTCTCTACTTGTAGACGAAATTCCTAGTCGAACGTAACCCTTGTCGAGCCGGTTGTCTATTCAAGTAATGAAATAATAATGATTAAGATGATAAGAAATCTCACTAATTGGAGAATATTGTAAATCGGAATAGCGATCAAGACCATTTAGAAGAAATTGATAGCTAAGTGAAAGAACGAGGTTCGCACATTAAACTCATGAATAGAGAATAAATTGACAAAGTTAGGAAGTCATTAATTTTCTAACTAGTCAGCGTTACACGATGTCTCAGGTTTCATTTATGATCGTATTGTAATGTAATGTCTCTTTTCATATGATGATAGATGTAATTTGGAGGGGGTAAAGAGAGATCTCGAGATTTGATGAACGGGTATAACAAAATAAAGTTTTGGCGGGAATGGTGGCCCCATTTTTCGGAGACGGAATTTAATTCCGTCTCTAATTCCGTCTCTGATCCGTCCCAAATCCGTCTCTGAATATTTCCGTCTCAATTCCGTCGCTAACTTTTAAATGTAGAAACGAAAATTATTCCGTTTCTAATTAATTTACGATTTAGAAACGGAACTTATTTCCGTTTCTAATTCCGTTTCTGATTTGCTGTTTTTTTGTAGTGTATATAAGAGGCATACAAATACCACATAGTATCAACGCATCTACTACTTGTTCACTCATACCTCCTTAAGGTTATAGGTTTATTCCATTCTCTAGAAATTTTATGTGAAATAGCAACGTTAACTAAAAGAGTAATCCTAGTGTTTCTAATCCTAACTAGTAGTAGAAATTATATAATTATAGGTACTATTCAATCGTAACCAACAACACCTAACTAATCAATCATCCATAGCAAGTGCATGAATATGAAATTACTAACAACTATAACATCAAACGACAAAGTAATTACCTCAGTACATGATTCTAATGTATTATAATGTTGATCATGACATGCTTTACCGATAAAATAAACATGGAATAACAACCAAATACGGAATCAATATAAATCTTGAATTGCTCAATTAAAAGGTTGAAATGAAATATTACATATTAATAAACCTAAAAATAGAACAAGCATAACCACAAAACACTATGCATGTAAGAGAAGAAGCGAGAACAAAAACTTCTAAACCAAACAAAAGACACAACATTAACTTAATAGATCAAGTGAAGAACACCAACTAATGCACATGAAAGTCAATCCGGGGGAAAATGTGAGCGAGATACAATGTGAAGAGAATTCGGGTGTTAAATTTTTTTTTTTTTTTTGTTACCTTGACGAGAGAGAGCGGAGCGGTAAGCGAGAGAGCGACGAGAGAGCGAGAGAGCAATGAAAGAGACGGAGATTCAAGATCGAAAATAAAAAGAATCGAACGATGTGCACTCATTCACCGCACAATCAACCACGTAACAAATCAAATCACTCAAGAACAGTTAAAATAAAACCTCAAAAAGTAATAACAATTAAAAGAGCTGAACTCTTTAAATATGTCACCGATCAAGAGTTTGTTCCTTCACAGTTCATAGACAATAAGGTAGTACTATAACACCGCCCATTGCCAAGACGAATTTAAAAAAAAAAAAGGATTCCATGAGCGAGAATAGCTAAGACCTTTCAAGAAAATAATTTTTTTTTATCCATTTAGTAGACTAGTATAATGAGCCGCTAAGAAAACCTAGTATACACAATGGTCGGTGACCACATTATGTTCATTTCCTATGTTTGAACATCAAGGCATATATATGATTGCCTTGCCTAGCGAGAAATAGCTTCGATTGAAGTGAAAAACTATAACATATTTCATTCATGAGCATAATATTTGCAATGCTAACAAGTATTACGACTTTAATATTTACGGATGCCATGAGATAAGGTACGTAGGAACACCGGACACCCGAATATTTATTGATAGATGGAAATTTATGAAGTCTGCACGCTTAATTTAAATTGGAAAATCTTTCAAGATAAAAAAAGCTTCTTGCCTTCAACTCCGATCTTTACTAGAAGATCGAACTATCAAATGAACCATAGCGGAAACTTAAATAATTCTCATGTCACCCTTGGTTTTCCATAAATTTTTTAAAATAGATAAACAAGGGGACTAGAATGCCAACTGACAGACGCACATTTTTGAGCAATTTGTTTGTAGCGGTTCAGTACTTCCTCAAAATCGTCACAAGGTGAATGATCTCTATGAAAGCTGAAGACCTCTTGATCATGAGTGTTGGTTGCATTATGAAGAACAATAAAAAAGAAAGAGATTATATCAGAATGTAGTAAGACTCCAAAACTACAAATGCGAATAGAAACGGAATCGAGACCGAGAGAGAGCGAGAGTTGAGGGCGATGACGGAGACCGGAGCGACGACGAGACGGAAAGACCGAGAGACGGCGAGACCGAGAGACACGAGAGAGACCAGGTAGCACGACCGGACGGAGAGACGAGACGATCGAACGGGATGGACGTTTGGGGACGAGACGATCGAATGATTTTGGACGAGACGGAGAGACAAATTTAGGTATTTGGGGTTTTTTCGTGAGACTGATTTAGGGATTTCGGGTGTTTTGTTGGGGGGGAAGAGGAGGGGGTGCCATGATTCAAGCACATACAAATCTCGAGGAATGATGAACGGTCATAAGAAATGAAAAATTTGGTGGGAATGTTGGCGCCATTTTTCAGATACGGAATTTAAATCCGTCTCTAATTCCGTCTCTGATCCGTCTCAAATCCGTCTCTGAATGTTTCCGTCTCAATTCCGTCGCTAACTTTTTAATTTAGAAACGGAACTTATTCCGTTTCTAATTCCGTTTCTGATTTAGAAACGAAACTTATTTCCGTTTCTAATTCCGTTTCTGATTTGCTGTTTTTTTGTAGTGTAAAATGTAGAAAAGCAGCATATGCATCTGATTTTAACTTGAGAGGATAGAACCATGTAAAACGACTAAAGGCATCAACAAAAACTATGTAATACCTTGAACCTTGAGAGGACAGCAATGGATAAGGACCCCAAAGATCAGAGTAAACCAGCTCAAGTGGTTTAGTAGCAGTTATATTGCAAGACTGAAAAGGAAGTTTGTGCATCTTTGATATTTTACAAGAGTTACAAAAGGATTTGCAAGATTTATTTATAGTATTGTCTAATGAAGATAAAACTTTTTGTAACACTGAACTAGATGGATGTCCTAGTCGGCATGGCATACATCGTAGTAAATGTAACTCACAAGTGAAGTAGTACAAGACTTAGGTGAATAAGCAGGTGAAACAAAAGAAACAGAACTAGATGGAAAAGAACCAGCCTTTGGAAGACAATATAAGCCATTATGAAGCACTCCTTGAAGCAATGTTGTCTTCAAATTCTTGTCCTTAACAGAGAAAGAAGAAGGAGTAAATTCAGTAATGACATTATTATCACAAGTAAGCTTTGAAACACTTATAAGATTCTTGGCTATTTTTGGAACAAGAAGAACATCATTTAGTTGAAGAGAAGGAAGAGAAGGAACCGAATTTGAATGAATCACAACATTACCGGTATGAGAAATTTTTAACAACTCACCATTACCAACAGTAACTAACTGATTACCTTTGTATTCAGTTTTATTGTGTAGAGCTGATCCATCAGATGTCATGTGACTAGAAGCTCCACTGTCCATGTACCAGTTTGGATCAACAACATTTTCAGGAGTCACCATCATGCCTTGAAAATGATTGATCATTGCTTGAGGTGCTGGTTGTTGATGGATCATTTGTTGGTTGATCATTGTTTGAGCATTCTGAGGCATTCGATAGTGAGACTGTGTAACAGGACGTCTAGATTGAGCAGAATTATGGCCTTGAGGACCAAAAAATGATTGATCAAATCTGTGATAACACTGAAGAGCCATATGTCCATGTTTATAGCACAACTGACAAAAAACCTTTCCTCTATTTCCAGTCCTTCCTCCACGATTCTTGAAACCACCTCGAAAACCATTGTTAGATCTATTTTGAAAATGTATAGAACTGTCTTTCATACCTTGTGACTTCTTGTCACTACTGTCAACAAAATTTGCTGAGAAATTGTTCATATCAGTTTGTGAACCTTGATTTAAGTCTTCTATTCTCTGCTCATGCATCATCAACAAGTATTGTGCATCTTGTAATGTCATATTTGCTTTTTGAGAAGCAACTAACACAACAACAGGATCAAATTCATGACCAAGACCGCTTAATATTGATTGAATCATATCAGATTCAATAATCACTTGATTTATTGACCTCAATTCAGCAGCTATTGTTTTAACTGTAAGAACAAACTCAGAAATTGAAGATGAACCTTTCTTGATATTGTTCATCTTCTTTTTGAGTTGAAGAACTCGTGCCATAGATGATTGAGCAAACAAACTTTCCAATGTTTTCCAAATCTCAAAAGAGGACTCACATTCTGTGACATGTCCTATAACATCTTTACTAATGTTTGAAAACAACCAAACCATAAGCAGATTGTCACACCTACTTAGGACTTCATCTGTTATAGATGAGTCTGTTGTAACTGAAGCTCTTTTGTTTTCAATGAAAAACTCTAATCCTAGAGCTCTAACGGCAGCTTTAACTTGCACTTTCCAATATATATAGTTACCTTCATCAAGCTTCATCGGTAAGTTGAAATTGAGAGATTTGGCTATGGCTGTAACATCAGCAAAGGTGCTTAGACTGCCAGAGTCTCCTTCAGATGAGCTTCCTTCCGCCATTGTAGGTCGATCCAGCTCTGATACCATGTAAAGTATTCACTAATGAGTGAATACACTAATCACACAAAGAAGAACAACAAGAACAGCAATCAAAAGAGAGAAAAACGAAATTGTATTTAATGATAAAATGATTACAAGGAATGTCTTATTTATAGACATTATTACAAACAAACTTAGCTGAAATAACAACCTTACAACAACCACCTAAGCTGTCCTAACTAATTTACAACAGCTTTACAACAACTTCACAACTGTCATAACCTCCTAACTATCCTAACCAACTAACAAACTTACTGAATTAATTAACAACTGTTACAACAGATCAAAACTCCCCTGTCTCATTAACATGAACTGAGTGAACTGTGCCACTGTGATCCCCTGACTCGTGAACATGAGATGTACCACTGTGAACTTGAGCTGAAGAACCTGTAGTAGTAGTAATGTGATCTCTAACATTGGTATTTAGATACTGCTATATTTGTGTTTAAGTTACTTTTCCTTATTTGAATATTGTTAAGTGATGATGAAGTCCAAGAATTAGCTTGCAAATTCTTAATAGGATAATGAAGTCCAAGAATTAGTTTGCAAATTCTTGATAGGATAATGAAGAAGTCCAAGAATTAGTTGCAAATTCTTGGAAAAATAGGAAAATATATGACTCGCAGTGTTCCAGGGGCATGAGTTTATTGGAAATGGCATGGAGATCACGACTCATGGCTATCTTTGTGACTACGACATTTTTTCGGCGAAATTCCATCATTTCGCCCTCAGAAACGGCAATTTTGCTATTTTAGGAAACTTTTGTTTCGGTTATAACTTTCATTAGGAATTTTCGTTTTGTCGCGTCAGTTGGCGGCGTTTGTTTCTATTTTTCATCTAGTTTTCAGTTTAGGGCTTTTTGGAATTTTTACTATTTTTGGCAAATTTTAGGGTTTTGCTATTTAAGCGATCTATTGGGTGTAATTCGTAGTTTTGGCTGAAATAAAAGAATTTTTAAACTTTGGCTTAAGTTCTGACCTAGATCGAGTTGTTCGTGGATTCGTTCAACTGGTTTAGAAGATCTCCGCTGCGTCAGTTGGTATCAGAGCCTGCTTCAACGCGATTGGAGAAATCATGCCGCCGAAGAGGAACCAGCAGCGTATCGAGGAGGTGTATGACCGTGACAATCTGAATCGACAAATTTGCCAATTGATTGACCAACGCATGGACGCGGTCATACACCTCCTCGATACGCTGCTGGTTCTACCACCGCGTCCATGCGTTGGTGGGAAAGGAGGTAGATTTGAAGACGCATTACATGATTCTGAGGTAGTTTACATCTTGGTGGGAAAGGAGGTAGATAGAGATGTTGATGTTCCTGAAGCTGCGATTCCTATTGTGAAGGAGTTTTGTGATGTTTTCCCTGATGAGATGCCAGAAGGACTATCACCATTGCTTGATATTCAACATCAGATTGACCTTGAACCTGGTGCGTCACTACATAATAGACCACACTACCGAATGAGTCTCAGTGAGCATGAGGAGTTGCGCAGACAAGTTGAAGACAAGTACAAACAATATGCAGATCGGAAGAAGCGTCACGTGGAGTTTGAATTGGGTGACTTTATGTGGACAGTTCTCACTAAAGACCGGTTCTTTGTGGGTGATTACAACAAATTGTCAGTTCGGAAGATTGGTCATGTGGAGGTTCTTGAGAAAATTAATCCTAATGCTTACAGATTGAAGTTGCCAATTATGGGGATACGTCTGATGATGACAATTCGAGGGCGAATTCTATCCACCCTGGGGAGAATGATGAAGTCCAAGAATTAGCTTGCAAATTCTTAATAGGATAATGAAGTCCAAGAATTAGTTTGCAAATTCTTGATAGGATAATGATGAAGTCCAAGAATTAGTTGCAAATTCTTAGAAAAATAGGAAAAGATATGACTCGTAGTGTTCCGGGGGCATGAGTTTATTGCAAATGGCGTGGAGATCACGACTCACAGCTATGCTGTGACTACGACGTTTTTCGGCGAAATTCAATCGTTTCGCCCTCCGAAACGGCAATTTTGCTATTTTAGGAAACTTTTGTTTCGGTTATAACTTTCATTAGGAATTTCCGTTTTTATCGCCGTTGGCGGCGTTTGTTTCTATTTTTCATCTAGTTTTTAGTTTAGGGATTTTTGGAATTTTTACTATTTTTGGCAAATTTTAGGGTTTCGCTATTTAAGCGATCTATCGGGTGTAATTCGTAGTTTTGGCTGAAATAAAAGAATTTTTAAACTTTGGCTTAAGTTCTGACCTAGATCGAGTTGTTCGTGGATTCGTTCAACAGGTTTAGAAGATCTCCGCTGCGTCAGTTGGTATCAGAGCCTGCTTCAACGCGATTGGAGAAATCATGCCGCCGAAGAGGAACCAGCAGCGTATCGAGGAGGTGTATGACCGTGACAATCTGAATCGACAAATTTGCCAATTGATCGACCAACGCATGGACGCGGTGGTCAAAATAATGATCGTGTCCGTAACCATCGAAGGGAACCTGTTGGTGATGAACCAGTAGGAGATTCTTCTACCGAAGGGGAGGATGAGTATGTTGAGGCACCGAGGAGGCGCTACAAGCCGCGCGCAGTTGAGGATGGTCGCAGGCGGTGGGAGTCCGGGTTGAAGACGGATGTCCCTGAATTTCATGGCACCCTTCAACCGGAAGAATTCTTGGACTGGCTGACGTCAGTTGAAGAAGTCCTAGAATTCAAAGGTGTGCCCGAAGACAAGCGTGTGCAACTTGTTGCGACCAGATTCCGCAATAGGGCCATGGCTTGGTGGCAACAGCAGAAGTCGATGCGAAATAGGAATGGAAAGGCGAAGATCACCTCGTGGGAGAAGATGAAAAAGCACTTACGGGCTGAGTTCTTGCCTTACAATTTCCAACGCCTTATGTATCAGAGGTTGCAGAATCTGAGACAAGGGGCAAAGTAAGTAGATGATTACACTACTGAGTTTTATCAGTTAGTCGCTAGAAACGAACTGCAGGAGACTAACGACCAATTAATGGCGCGATATATTGGTGGACGGAGGGTGCAGATCCAAGATGTCGTCAATATGTTTGATTCGGCTTCCTTATCTGCAGCGCACCATCGAGCATTGTTGGTGGAGAAACAATAGCGTCGGGGTGTGAGTAATGCTTCCAGTAATGTTAGTGTTGGGACAACCAATACTGGAGGTAATATCGCTGCAATTAACCCTGATAGTCGCACAAACAGACCTAGCACTAGTGGGATTAAATGCTTCGGTTGTGGCGAAGTTGGTCACGGGAAGTCAGAATGTAAAGGGAAGAAGGCTCTCTTTATTGAGAACGAAGAGGAAGACGAAGGGGAAGAGGCCAACATCGCTGCAGAACCAGCGTTTGATACTTCTGACAACACAGAAGAGGAGGTCGTGACTGGAGATGTGGGTACTGCCTTAGTTGTAAGGCGTTCTTGTATGACTCCTAGAGCTGTAGCTGATGATGAGTGGCTGCGGAATAACATCTTTCAGTCCAAGTGTACCATCTTAGGCAATGTGTGCATGTTCATGATTGATGCAGGCAGTTGCGAGAATATCGTCTCAGTTGAAGCGGTTCAGAAGTTGGGCCTTGCAACTGAACAACACCCCAGGCCCTACAAGCTAGCTTGGCTGAAAAAGGGTGGTGAGGTGAAGGTGTCGAAGCGCGCCTTGGTGACTTTTTCTATTGGTGCAACTACAAGGATTCAGTCTGGTGTGATGTTGTGGCTATGGATGCTTGCCACTTGTTACTGGGACGTCCTTGGCAGTTTGATAGGGGAGTTGTGCATGATGGCAGAACCAATAAGTACACCCTTATGTTCAAGGGAGTGAAGATTGTGCTAGTACCCGCCAAGGATCCGGAGAAAGTCAAGCCTACTAAAGAATCTAGCAGCTTGCTGTCTTTGGCAAGATTTGAAGACGCATTACATGATTCTGAGGTAGTTTACATCTTGGTGGGAAAGGAGGTAGATAGAGATGTTGATGTTCCTGAAGCTGCGATTCCTATTGTGAAGGAATTTTGTGATGTTTTCCCTGATGAGATGCTAGAAGGACTATCACCATTGCTTGATATTCAACATCAGATTGACCTTGAACCTGGTGCGTCACTACATAATAGACCACACTACCGAATGAGTCTCAGTGAGCATGAGGAGTTGCGTAGACAAGTTGAAGACAAGTACAAACAATATGCAGATCAGAAGAAGCGTCACGTGGAGTTTGAAGTGGGTGACTTTATGTGGACAGTTCTCACTAAAGACCGGTTCTCTGTGGGTGATTACAACAAATTGTCAGTTCGGAAGATTGGTCATGTGGAGGTTCTTGAGAAAATTATTCCTAATGCTTACAGATTGAAGTTGCCAATTACGGGGATACGTCTGATGATGACAATTCGAGGGCGAATTCTGTCCACCCTGGGGAGAATGATGAAGTCCAAGAATTAGCTTGCAAATTCTTAATAGGATAATGAAGTCCAAGAATTAGTTTGCAAATTCTTGATAGGATAATGATGAAGTCCAAGAATTAGTTGCAAATTTTTGGAAAAATAGGGAAAGATATGACTCGCAGTGTTCCAGGGGCATGGGTTTATCGGAAATGGCGTGGAGATCACGACTACGACGTTTTTCGGCGAAATTCCATCGTTTCGCCCTCCGAAACTGCAATTTTGCTATTTTAGGAAACTTTTGTTTCGGTTATAACTTTCATTAGGAATTTTCGTTTTTATTGTCGTTGGCGGCGTTTGTTTCTGTTTTTCGTCTAGTTTTCAGTTTATGGCTTTTTGGACTTTTTACTATTTTTGGCAAATTTTATGGTTTCGCTATTTAAGCGATCTATTGGGTGTAATTCGTAGTTTTGGCTGAAATAAAAGAATTTTTAAACTTTGGCTTAAGTTCTGACCTAGATCGAGTTGTTCGTGGATTCGTTCAACTGGTTTAGAAGATCTCCGCTGCGTCAAGTGAGGTGTCAAATTTGAGTCTCATCAATAAATTAAATTGGATTGGGACTTGGGAGGACCTTCATGTGAAGCCTCCATACGAGCCTCGAAGTGTTCAAGCGTAGATTGGATATACATGTGAACCCTACACACGGGTACTGCAAATGAGAGATGCTAGGGTGACCCGATTTGAGGCATTTTGTGATGATGTTCCTCCATTCACGTATTAAGATTTGTGTGCACACACACTTTGATGTACGAATGTATGAACATCACCACAGGTGCCTCCAAAAAGGGTCATCTTAGTATTTTTTTAATGTGGAATAACAAAAGTTACAGTCTGTTATAGTTTAACGGATTAAAGCGCTCAGTAGTTCCACTGTTGACGATCGCGAGAGGGGTTGTTCAGAATCCGTGCTTTAATTTCACTTTATTTCTAGGTCATTGAACGATGAGTTTCAACCATTTCCATGATTTAGGTGTTTGTTTATGCTCTTTTTCTAATCGTTGATTTCGTACACAATTTTAAAATTTCCATACATGGATCATCAACTGCTTTAAATTGAACTAAATTGTGCCGAATGAAAGAGTTTGATTCGTGTAGTCAACCCTGAGTTCTGGGACTATTATTGACAAATTAAAATAAAGTAGTATTTATTTAGTTTGGTGAAGTTATATGGAAGACATGTCCATGTGAGGATTTTGAAGAAATCACTTTGTTATCTATGTGAGAAGGTTAAATTAGAATGCGCCGCATGTCTTAGTTTGATTCACTTGTCTTCCTCTGCAATGTTATTTCCCAACAAGTTGCTATCTTCTTTTGATAGTGCATCCTTCGCCACTTTAAGTAATAACGCAGATGAGGGTTACTATAATTAACCTTCACTTGGGTATCGTCGGTAAAAGCGCCAATGAGTTTTTACCCAGCTTTCTAGGTTTGAACCCTTTAGCTTGTCTAGCCTTTCACTGTAAGGCCTTAATTTTTTTTTGCGGGAATGGCGAGAAAGTCTTTTTTCCAAAGGATGATTCAGATCCTTGAAGAAGTAAGAGATTCGGCTCCAAAGATCACACTGCTTTGAAAATGCTCCATTTCGGTACGAGAACCATGACAGAAGCGTCAATTTAATCAAGAAAAATAACTGACAAATCAAGAACTATAGAACTTGCTTTGATTGAACAAATTCAAAACATCAGCAATGGATCAATGATTAACAAAGATCATTGATCAATTAATGCTCAGGAACACGATGAAGCGATGAAACCCTTAGCTTATCTAGCCTTTATTGTAAGGCCTTAATTTTCCACCGCTCGGGAATGGCGTAGTCTGGGAATTAGTCTTTGGCTTTGGCTAAACCTATTTCAACCCAAGTAATATGCCCACTAGGAATAGACGAAGTCACATTGATGTACGGCGGTGCTTTCGCCTTGATGATCTTCTTTCGAAGTTGTTGATGGCTTTTTTGAATTCTCCTGGAAAGAGATTCAATTCTTGCAGATTGGGACTAGGATAAATGTTTTTAACTAGTCCGCTTGAAAGGCCATGTACACGACCTCTGGATCTGCTCCTTGTAAGAAGTTATAATAACTTGTCGTCTTGTTATCTTTCGTGAAGATTTTGTCGATCACAAGCGCTTACGGAGTGATGGCATCGTGCTTTGCTCCATAGGACGTACAACTCCTCTCGTCTAAGTCCGGAGAGAACCGATCTTCTACTAGAAGTTTGACTTCTTTGACCCTTTCGATCAAAGTTGGTATTGATTGTGCTTTTTCCTTACGGGGGCTTAAGCACTTTGTTGGTTTGATTCTTGCGCTTCATAGTGATAGGAGAACCACCATGAACCGCCGTGAATTTTTTTGCCATTATCTGGGCTTTTTAGAGACCGGAATACCCTTTGAAGGTATAGTGGTGCCAGCCATTTACGTTGATACGTGCATTGATGCTCTTTGAAGATATTTTTGGCTGCGACGAGAAGAGGCGATGTGTTGTGGGATCCACAGCGAATGTGTTGTCCAAGAATTGGCTCAATAATAATAATAATAATAATAATAATAATAATAATAATAATAATAATAATAATAATAATAATAATAATAATAATAATAATAATAATAATAATAATAATAATAATAATAATAATAATAATAATAATAATAATAAATAATAATAGGAGTATTATTAGTACCATTAATACTCCAATGTAATGTGGTTGTGATAGAGTGGATCAATGCATTAGTCTATGAAGAGGCGGGCGTATTATGAAACCTATTGCGTAGAACGAGGTTGGTATTATTATAATTAAGACTCCAATAAACCCAAATCCAAATTGGGATCCTTTATATAAGAATCAACAATCAATGGCAATCGATCGAATACCCTTGTTTGTCTTAGTTTATTTTTTTTTCTCATTTTGGCAATCCTATATATCATGAAGAGAATTGCACGTGAACTTGATTCCCTCTAGGAGCAAGTCATTAAAGAGAATATAAATCGGAGAGAAGAAGAGATGATGACTCAAGAGGAAGACAAGAAAAAGTTCAAGCTCAACAAGAAAGTAAGGAAGAAAACAAGAATAAAACAACATCAATGCACAAATCAATCACACCACAAAGAACACAAGGAAAAAACTACGGGCCAAACTCCGAATAAATCCACTATATGAATAGACATGTCCTTAAAGAACAATAATATTGGTTTTTGTGATGTATCTTCAATGTAGAGAAAATTGTTGTTGCATTCACCGCCTTGAAGCTCTAGAAGAGAGAGTCTTACAAAATTGGCTAATAAAAAGGATTCACTCCAATTTTCTTTCCTATTTTCTCTCTCAAAGATTCCTATTCCACAACTAATTCGTTGCATGTGTTGGACTTTTGGGGCCCACACAAAAAGTATTATTTCTTTGAGCTATCTTGGAACCTTAAATAAAAGGATTTTTTTTATATATATATATATATATATATATATATATATATATATATATATACGAAAATTTAAAAATGTACAAGTGCTACAAAAAAAGGTGACCTACACTACACAAAAAAACTTGCCAAGGCTATACAAAAGAGCTCGGATCAAAACATCACCACCAGTTGTTCATCCACGAGAACCCGAGATGCAAGCGCACTTCACCATATCCTTGTTCACACACAAGGCATCTATACTTCATGCATACCGACCCAATCATCAAAAACAAATAAAAACCATGTTGCATAAAGACCTCTTCCAAAACATCATGTAATTTTTGACATAAAATCGCGCTCCATTGCCTTTTGGTCCTCCAAACCCTAAATAAAAGGATTTTGTTGCAGTCCTCGCGCGCTTACCACTATAACATACTTGGGACCTTTACTAACAACATAGCATTTAGGGGACTACTTGAAATTTGTTATCAAAGAGACTTTAAGATTACATACATTACTTCCAAGAGAGTGTTCCGAAAGTATTGACATCAATGGATACTGCATTCCCTCTAGAACAAGAGTTATGGTCAACGTTTGGGCAATACAAAGGGATACAAATATATGGAGTTGTGTGGAACAGTCATTCTAGAGAGATATGTGAACACGAGTGTTGATTTCAAAGGCCAAGATTTTGAGTTAATTCCATTTGGTTTTGGAAGAAGCATTTTTTCAAGGGATTTCATTTGCCTTGGCATTGGTTGAGTTGGAGCTTGCCAACCTATTGCACGTACTTGTTTGATTGGGAAATCCACGCAGTGCTGATAAAGAGGGCCTAGACATGACCGAACCGTTTGGGATTCTTGAGGCAAGGAAGTTTCCTCTTCAACTTGTTCCGATTCCTCACTTTAATCATGAATCCCAATCTCGTAGGTCTTGGAACTTTATGTTGTGGATTGGAAATGCCTGAACAAGTTTGAGCTATAGTTGGTGCAGAGAAAAAATAAAAAATAAAATCCAAAGACTGCATGTTATGAGATTTCCAGAGATATCCAAATCTATGGGCTTTCAATAGATTAACCCAATTTCAAGTCAGGTTCCTATAAGAATAGAATGATAAGGTTCTATATTAGCAATCAATAGAAATGGAGCTAATACCACGTTGTTTATCTTGGTCATTTTTCTTTCTCTTTTCTTTCTACCAAGGCTAATTGGATCAAGGTCAAAACAATCTAATTTGCCACCTTCTCCTCCAAAACTTCCTCTGATTGGAAATCTTCATCAGTTAAGCAAACACCTTCATTACTCTTTTAAAGATCTATCTCAGAAGTATGGCCCGATTATGCTCTTGCATTTTGGCCAAGTTTCTATGGTCTCATCTCCAGTTATGGCTGAGGAGAACTTAAAAATACATGATGAAGTCTTTGCAAATAGGACTACCATGACCACAGCAAAGATTCTTCTATACGGATGTGCTGATATAGGCTTTGCACCCTATAGTGAATACTGGAGGCAGATGCGGAAGATTTGTGTTATGGAGCTTTTGAGTGTGCAAAAAATGAAGATTTTTAAGCGTGTGAGGGAGGAAGAAGTAGCATGTTTGATCGAGAGCATATATCGCTCGTCTCTGATAGTACCGATAATAGCTTCAGTTGATCTAACTGCAATGTCCCATACTCTCTCAACGGACATACTTTGTAGATGTGCTTTTGGCGGGAAGTATGGAGACGACGGTCGAAACCATTCGCAGATTTGCCAAAAGGAGCTAATGTAGCCAACTCAATTAATTTGGGACCGAGGCTATGTTGTTGTTGTCGTTGTTGTAGTTTTGCAGATCTCATTCCATCATTAGGGTGGTGGATCGTCACGGGTCTAATTAGAGTGAAGAAACCGCCGAGAACTTGACTCTTCATTGAAGAGCATATCATTCAAAGAAGAAACTTCAATGACTTGACAAAGAAAAGGATTTTGTGGATCTTCTACTCCAAATTCAATAGGACGAGAACAACAAAATAAGCATCAACCTTACACGGGACAACATCAAAGCGCTCATATTGGTTAGTTTCTCCTTTTTCTTTCTAAGTGCATCCCTCGTACATTTACCATGAATACATAACAACCTTAGCATTTAGGCGGAACTATTTTTTGATTACCTATTTAAGCCGACCAAAGACAAAACCTTCCTGTCTTTGTTGGTCACATAACATGTTTGTTGCCGGAGCTGAAACATCTGCTACAGTCACAGAATGGGCAATGTTAGAGCTGATCAAGAATCCAAAAATTATGAAGAAAGCCCAAGAAGAGGTAAGAAGAGTAGTGAGAGAGAAAGGCAAGTTGAAGGTTGATGAGGAGGACATTCAAGAGATGGACTACTTGAAGTGTGTTATCAAAGAGACATTGACATTGCATCCTCCTGGACCAACACCGGTACCTAGGGAGTCTTCTGAAAGTGTGAACATCAAAGGGTACCTCCTCCCTCCTGAAACAAGAGTTATGATTAATGCTTGGGCAATTCAAAGGGATCCAGATATTTGGAGCTGCGCAGAGGAGTTCATTCTAGAGAGGTTAAAGATCGAGCTCAAATTTCGATTTCAAAGGCCTAGATTTTGAGTACCTTCCATTCGCTAAGGAAACAGGATGTGTCTATTTCGATTTCAAAGGCCTAGATTTTGAGTACCTTCCATTCGCTAAGGAAACAGGATGTGTCTTGGGATTTCATTTGGTTCAGCAGTGGTGAAGTCGAACCTTGCCAACCTATTATACTGGTTTGATTGGCAAATGCCTGGTGATGCTGATGAAAAGGGATTAGTGATTCAAGCGGCAAGTGTACGACAACGCGGAAGTAATAGTGGCACCAACTAGTGTTGGTACCTGATATATCGAATTCACAAGGACGGTTTTGTGCTAATTTGTAATCTAATTAAGATAGTAAGTTAGGCAATGTTGATTTTGATTTTCTAAAGAAAATTGACAACTAAATTACTCTAACTAATTGCAAAGAATTTAAATTTAGTTTTAACAATGAAAAAATAATTCAAGGGAGTTGATTTCACCTAGGTTGCATTTATAATATCCAATTCTCATATTGCAATCCCCAATTCAAGTGAGATAGGCTAATTTCCTTAAAATCTCACTCCAACCCGAGGTCTTGACGATGGAGATTCTAGCGCTGCACTCGGACTCCACCGGTCGGCGTGAGTAGCGTTAGTGCAATGCTGCATTAGACTCTAAATTCTAAGGCCTCCCTCATCGACGGCCATCGCTCGACGTACCGTATGTTCTAAAGTTGTGTTTCCTATTTCCGGGTTGAAAACTACCCCAAGGTTATGGGTGATTTCAAACTCTAAGTTCTACACTTGATCATGACAAGTATAGCATTAAGTTCAAGCAAACACAAACCCACACCACAAATTGAAGAGAACATCATGAATCACATTGGAATTAGAGAGTATAGTAACTCGAGATCCATCGATCCCCGAGACAAGAGTATTACCCTATAATAGAGCAAGAAACAACACAAAACATAGTTGAAACTAAAGAAAACATGAAATCAATACTTAGAAACCCAAGAGGAATCACCAAGTTTGATCCAATACCCTAGCCAAAGTGTATCCAAAGCCAAAGTAATCTCTAACATAATTTTCAAGTCTATTTATACTTGGGGGCAATTACGTATTTGGTCCAAAAAATGGCCAAAAATCCCAAAAAACTCGTAATATAGGTGTCCTGGCCGCATTGGGCGCCTACCCTAGGGCCCCAGCGCCGAGGTTCAAGCGCCATTGTAGTTCCTCACTGTTTTTGAGTGCTGGGGCACCGAGATCTGAATCCTGCACAAATACTCCACTTTGTGACGTGATTTTGGACCACTTAGAAGCCGAATTTGAAGAAGCTTGTGAGACATGAAATTGTTCAGCTTTGAGTCTATTTCCAATGGAAGAAATGACAAGTCATTTGGATTTGAAATGAAAGAGTTATGTCAAAAAAACTGAAGATTGGTCAAAATAGACTTTGTTGAAACTTAGCCACTTTTACGTCATTCTTTGCCCGAACCTTGTATTCTCATCCTGAAACCTCCAAACATCTTCAAAACATATAAAACCATGTGAAATATCATCATTACTTCACTCGCCTCCGACCTTGTTCTCCTCCGCCTCGTGATCCGCACTAGTGTGGTTTTGAGGGAATCTTCTCGGATCTTCAACATAACCTCTAAATGCTCCCACTTTGCTTTCTTTACCTAAAAACCAATAAAATATATCCGATTAATAGAAATTCACTCATTAATGGCCTAAATTATCAGCAAAATGCTACTTGTAAAAGTACTAAAATATGTTGGCATCAATTACTAAAACTTTTGGGATGCTTGGCGCGAGGGAATGTTCTCTTCAACTTGTTGCAGTTCCTCACTTTAACCAGATCCAATGACAACTCATGAATCTCGATCTTGTTGGCTTTAGAAATATTGTGGATTGAAAACTTGCTTGAACTACTTTAAGCTCTGATGCAAAATTGATAAACGAATTCTAAGCTTCATGTCATAGGTTCTTTGGAGCAACTTCTACCAATTTTTTACGGCTAAAACTTGGTCTGTTGGATCTCTTTTCATTACAAATTCACTCCAACTCTGTCTCTCCATCTCATTTTTTAAGATCATAAATCCTTAATTTTTGTGCGCGAATTACAATCCCGGAAAGGAATCCTAGCAATTTTCCTTCAAAAACAAAGGCATTGAATATATATAGTTTATTGGTCATAACATTGGTGTGACATAATGAGTATTATGTAATCCAAATCTAGAGTCTCCTACGGTATTGTACTAGATTTCTAACAAGGGATACTCAAGCTTGATTAGTAATTGAAGTTCCACAAATTATGTGTGGAAGAAATACATTGTTCAATTACATTTTGCTACATTCATACAATCGAGTTGGAGTTGAACCTCGCCAATCTTTTGTCTTGGATTGGCCGCCAGGAAATCATCGGTGTTGCGATAATAAGGGAGTGGACATGATTGAGACTCATAAATCCTAATTTCATTTGATCTTCTAACCATGTATTATGGATTGAAATTTTGCCTCGCACAATTCCATGGGGGTAAAAATAATAAATGAATTATAACCATTGCATGTTATGTTAGCGTGACAACTTCTATCAGATTTCAAATTCTTTACTACTAGAGGGATACTTTCTCCAACGCAAAAACTACGTTGAGAGAGCTTTACTCGGTGGGTCAACCCCTCGAGCCGGGGTACACGGGTTTAAGGGCCGACAATCCCGAATATGGATTAATCAAAGCATGATTGGCGTCGGATACCATGTAAAAAACCAAAAAAAAAAAGAAAAAGAAAAAGAAAAATCCCTCATGTTGCGTTGGATCGATGTTAGCCCAATTGGCCCTAATGGGTTCAAACATTCAATGCCTCCTTTGTTGATGCTAAAGTTAGCCCGAGATAGGGAATATGAACATCCCTTATTTCATTAACCTTTTTGTTGAACTTTTCCATTACAATTTTTTTTGGTTGAATTCCATCACAATTTCCGTTTCGATCACATTGGATCAATGCCATGGATAAAAAGTTGCGGTCGTCGAGGAAAATGGCACTTGAGATATCTCTTACATAATTGAGAGCTGAAAAAAAAGGCCATTGGGAGTAAACGGGTGTACAAAGTTAAGTTGAATCTGATGGTTCTCTTAAGGGTATCATCAAATAGAAGAGATTGATTACACGAGGCTCAGTGAGCTTGGTTGGCTTCGACAATTGGGTGTATCATCGAATATGAAGGGATTAATTACCTCATCGATAGTTTTCTCTCCTGTTAGGCAATGGAATGGTTGAGTCATTCACTATGGTTTTGAGAATTCTGCCGATCCTTGTTTGTTTGTTCTTCACAAAGGATATGTAGTCACGAACAATGCACCAAATCAATCACACCACAAAGAACACAAGATTTAACGTGGATAACCCTCTAAATCAGAGGGAAAAAACCACGGGCCAAACTCCGAATAAATCCACTATATGAATAAAGAGTACAAGATATCTCAATCGCTTGAGATTCACTAACAATGGAGTAATACAAAAATATCTCTTCCAAAAACTTAGATGATCACACTAAGAACGAAGAAAAACTACCCCAATTGTATCAAACCCTTGCACCTCTTTTCTTGAACACCAAGAAATCACCAAAGCCTCTCCGCGGGTCTTCAGATTCAAGATCTTGATATGTCTTCAATGTAGAGAGAAGAAAACTAGAGAGATTGCACACTTCAACTCGAGTGCGCACACCAATCGGTCACCAAGTCGAACTCTCAAAGTCGACTTTCCAATGCTTGTATATCTCTCTACCAAAATCCTATTCCAACTCCAATTCTCTTTCCTATTTTCTCTCTCCAAGATTTTTATTCCAACTCCAATTCGTTGAATGTGTTGGACTTTCTATTTTTTTTTGTGGCCCACACAAAAACCAACAATCTCCCCCTCCAACACATGGGGAGATCTCAATCATATTTGATGCTCAATAACAACTCAGCCCACCAACTTGGTGCAGGACTGATGCTTCTCACGAGTCACCACCTTCGTCAACATATCAGCTGGATTCTTATCAGTGTGAATCTTCTTCAGACTCATCTCCTCTTGCATTGCTTTCACCCATTGAACTTTGTCTTCGTGAATCTGAACTCCCTGGAAGCTCTCTGGCTCCCCCTTTTTTGTAATTGTAACATAATTAGAACTGGGGTACCTAGTAGAAGGAAGCAACCCTCTCTCAGACCTTCTAAGTGAAGGTTCAACTAAAGCTGTTGGTGGAGGAGTTTGCTTCCCCTGCTCAGCATCATCAACTGGTTCTGGCACTTCAACCCCATGTTCTTCAAATGAGTCTCCCTCATGTGTGGCATCAGTAATGGAAGAAGACTCCAATCCAGAAACATCATCATCATCAACTATGATTTTCTTTGATGTCTTCAAATCTGCTATGGTCTCATATTCATGAAAGGCCACATCCCTGGACCTGACAATCTTTTTCTTCTCTGGATCCCATAACCTATAACCAAACTCTGCATTTCCAAATCCCAAGAGAATACACGGAACAGTTATATCATCAAGTTTCTGTCTATGCTCCTTAGGCACATGCATAAATGTCTTGCATCCAAACACCTTCAAGTGAGAGTAAGTAACATCTTTCCCAGACCAAACTCTCTCTGGAACATCAAACTCCAATGGTGCTGAAGAAGAGCGATTCATCAAGTTGCAAGCAGTACTGAGAGCCTCACCCCAAAACGACTTGGGCAACTTAGCCATTTTTAACATACATCTAACTTTATCAAGGATGGTTCTGTTTGTTCTTTCAGCAACACCATTATGTTGAGGAGTACCCGGAACAGTCTTCTCATGTCTGATTCCATGTTCTGAGCAATAATTCTCGAACTCCTTTGAAGTGTATTCTCCTCCGTTATCACTACGAAGGCACTTCAAAGATACGCATTTTTCTCGTTCCACCATCATATGAAACTTCTTGAGGTACTCAAGAACCTGACATTTTGTTCTTAACACAAACACCCAAACCTTCCGTGAAGCATCATCAATAAAAGTAACAAAGTATCTGCCACCTCCCATAGTTTCCACATCAATGGGACCACAAACATCGAGTATACTAACTCAAGTAAATTTCTTTTTCTTTCAGATGATGAAGAAAAAGAAACTCTATGTTGCTTACCGAATAAGCAATCATCACAAGGGTTCAAATATTTACCTTTGGCAAAGGGAATGTGAGACTTCTTTGCCTTGCCAAAATTCCCTGCTCGATAAACAGAGAAGAAATCCTTCCTCGGAGTAGCATGGAAGGATGCTGCGGAATCAACTACCCATTCACTATCTGTATTAGTGACATGACCTTGATCCTCAACTAAAGAAAGTACAACCAAGTCTTCAATTGCATCTGATATAGCAGCCGTAGTATTCTGATCATTCGCTTTATTTTGATTTTTCTCATCATTCTGTTCTCTTTTCCACACTCTACAATTTTTCTTTGTGTGTCCTTCCTTGCCACAATGATAACAAGAGAATTTTCCTTTTCCTTGAGACTTGCCTCTAGATTTACTCCGCCCCCTCGGACCTCTAGACTGACTTCTGCCTCTATGTTCTGCAGTGGTAACAAGAGCTTGTGAAGTTTCAATGCCTTTATCCTTTCTCCTAGTCTCCTCGTCAAAGAGACTATCCCGCACTATGGATGAAGATAAGACACCGCCTGGAGCAGAATTACTTAGAGACACCACCAAGGTTTCCCAGCTTTCTGACAACGAGCTCAAGAGTAAAAGTGCTTGTAACTCATCCTCAAGCACAATCTTCATAGCACTTAATTGATTGATCAATGCTTCGAAATCGTTCAAGTGCTCTATCATCGACCGCCCATCTTTGTACTTCATATTAACAAGCCTTCTAATTAGAGAAGCCTTGTTACGAGCCCCCCTTCCTCTCACACATATTCGCAATTTTCTCCACAACTCCTATGCATCAACCTCTTTGTCGACATGGTGATAAATACCGAGATCGATCCACTTTCGAATAGTCCCAAATAGCTTTTTTGCAACTTCCTCTAATTAACATTAGATATTTTCTCGGCTTGTTTTGTCCAAATTCAATTGGATCAAATAAATCCTTGCAATAAAGAT
Source organism: Stephania yunnanensis (assembly GCA_039657365.1). Classification (NCBI taxonomy): domain Eukaryota; kingdom Viridiplantae; phylum Streptophyta; class Magnoliopsida; order Ranunculales; family Menispermaceae; genus Stephania; species Stephania yunnanensis. The sequence continues at coordinate 52,513,860 of CM077589.1, read as the reverse complement.
GATCTTCCATCATCGGTTGCCAAATTGAATAATTCGTAGCCGTCAACTTGACCATATTGCTTGATTTATCATCATCATCCACCATCTTGATTCCCACAAAGATTCCCGAAACACGAACAAACTGCGGCTTTGATACCACTTGTTGGGGTTAATCAACAAGAAAGTAACCCCTTCAACTTAAGAAACAGATGAATAAAATCCACCAAGCCACGAACAATGCACCAAATCAATCACACCACAAAGAACTCTTCTTCAAATTCTCTGCCTTCATGCACTTCAACTCGATGCACACACCGATCGATTTCGAACTCTCAAAGGACTTTTGTAGATCGACTTCTTTACCTTGGATTACAAGACCTTATGTTACATATGCTACCCAACAACTAAGCCAATATGTTCTTGTAGAGACTTCTTTACCTTAGATCCCGATGTTACATATGAGCTAAACCAATAGCATCTCTGTTATTTGGTGATAACAGAAATGAAACAGATCATACATTAGTTGATCACAAATTTGTTGCAAGTTGTTGGGATGTGTGGACCGAATAATAGTCTCACATTAATTAAGTGTGACTTATTAAAGAAGTACTTAAGTGGTTATCCCTCCTTAAGTAGTACCGAGGCCTTTTGGAGTAAAACCCCGTGTGAGTTGAAGGTGGTTAAGTTGAGAACAGTATCGGTACTAATGAGATCCACGAACCCGCGGATGAAGGTGCGGGCCGGCCCAACACAAGTTGTGTCTATCACATGAACCATGATCTTGTTCAATAATTGCTGAATTTTTATACGCGAATCAAGATCCAATAGAAAGTCCACAGATTTGCCTTAAAAAATAAGAGATCCCGATCTGCATAGTTTATTGGTCATAACATCTTAATTATTGATCTACGTTACTGAATTTAAAATGTGCAAGTCCACAATTTCCTGACCTGCCCATACATTAAAAAAAGGAAAAAAAAATCTGATCACATGGACATAGTAATATACTAGTAATATATATCAGCCGTTGAAAACGAGATTGAACCTTGTTTTCTATTTCCCTCCAATCTCTACTGCAAACGTGTATACAATCGCAAACTAGACTAATTGATTTCACAATTTCTTAAATATTACGTACTTATAGATTTTGATTTGTTTTAACAAAAAATCTATTTGGACTCTTTGAGTCCAGACTCAAATGATTTTTATTAGTAACTTAAATTACTCAATTATATAAAAAGACATAATTACCCTTACCCCTAATTAACACCAATACTACTCAAAAGGGTATATAAGTCTTTATTGTTATTTGAGTATGGACTCATTGAGTCCACCTAGCACTGCTTTCACACCTTTTAAATGTCAAGTAGAGATTTCACTAGAACATTTTTTGCCTTTAATAGAGGTTTTAAAACCCTTATTAAATAGAGTGTTATTAAATGTCATGTGAAAATGTGTTATGTTTTAATTTTTAATACATGTATTACATAGAAGTTTTTTAAAACTTATATCAATTATGTGTTATTTAATAACACCCCTTTAATAGGGATTTAAAAACCTCCATTAAATACCGAAATTGTTCTAGTGTTTTGATGTGCCACTTGAACAAATTCTACTTTTCATAGAGGTTTTGAACCTCTATGAAAGACTTTTCATAGAGGTTTTTGACGTCTATGAAAAGTGTTATCTTTTAAGGTGTTATCGTATCTTCAAAGCTTACATAGGGGTTTCAAACCTCTATCAAATCTTGACTATTTCATAGGGGTTTCAAACCTCTATCAAATCTTGGCTATTTCATAGGGATTTCAAACCTCTATAATATCTTCAAAGGCTTACATAGGGGTTTCAAACCCCTATCAATTGTAGTGATTTCATAGGGGTTTGAAACCTCTATATTATCGTCAAAGGCTTACATAGGGGTTTCAAACCCCTATCAAATGTAATTTTTAAAAAATAATAGCTGAAAATGCCCAAAATTAATTTTCATTTCCATTTTCAATTGAAAATATACAAATCTACATTCCATTCACAATATTATTATTCCATTAAGAAATTCGTAGTATTCTACAACCAATCAATAAAACAACAAATTGATAGCTACACATTTCACGAAACCAATCAACAAAACTCAATTTTTCATTGTCAGACAATGTGTTAGCAGAGATAAGTATATGTAGAAAGTCACCCTACTTGTTTGAAACTTCACCATTGCCAATTCTCTCATCCACAATTGCTTTGATAGTGGAAGCAATTCTTATTGTAGCCTTTGATTTGCAGAGTCGGGATTGACCTTCCCTCAATTGAAGTCCGGTTTCAACGCATGAACATCAATGCGGAAACCTGAGCATTACCAACAATTCTCAATTTTTCAGTTAACATGGCAGAGGTACTGAACAATTAAAAATACTTGTACAAATCGTTTGAGTGGCATCATTGGAAGAAACAACTATAAGTATCAATCATGGTAAATGTTGTCAAAGTAAAATTGCAAACTGTAACCTTAAAAAAAAAAAAAAAAAAAAAACTCAAAGCTGTACATAACACTATCATGAGACTCACCTCACTATGTTGGCATATTTAAGTAGAGATATGTGCTAGCTAGTAATTGAATGAATTCCAAAGCAAAGTAAACTTACATTTAAATTTGTTAATGATACAGGCAACATCATTGTAATGACAGATTATATAATCAAGGTATCAACACGTTGCTATAGTTCAAAATAGAGAACTTGAGTGGCATTGAATGAAATTCTTACCTTCTATTTTCTTTCTTTGGTTGCTCTATAGATTTGATCAGCCGAATACAAGATCTCCACACGAAAAGAAACATATCGAACATGCCTGCCAACAATGATCAACACATATTTCATAAGTCCTTCATTAATTCCAAAGCAAAGTAAACGGTGACCTGCAAAAAAAAGTCTAGGAAAACAGCCAATGCTGTAAAACAATAAATGCAAGTTTAGAATGCTGAAGAACTTAGTTTTAGACACTGATTCAATGATGGTGGCCTAATTGGCAACCTATTGCTTGTAACAGGAACCAGGTTCAATAGGTACAATACGGCCGAGACCGGCCAATGGAGCATCAACTACTCCTCTCTGAATCAGCAGACACCTAAAGTGAGCTAACCTTCCTGTAACTTGCCTTGGATCTTTTGCCAGCTTATTAAACGGTGTCCACATTCGCTCTGCAACAACAACAATAGCAACCACCGAAAAAGCCTCAGTTCCAAATTATTTGAGATTAGCTACATGAATTCAATGCTTCCATCCAGCTTGATCAAATGTGGTTCATGATGTGATTATGGTGATCTTTCAAGTCTTTTTAGAATTAATTTATCGGTGTTAAAGCAATTTTTTTTTAGGCTTGAACAAGTGTAGTTTACTGATAAATTATTATGAAGAACACGTTGAAGCTCAAACATGCCATGGCTTCTAAAGTTACATCATTGATCATATACGTTTTCCCTCTTTAATTTATGCACTCTTTTACTTTTGTGGATAAGAGAGTGGTGTCATAATTTAGAAAGGAATTGGCTTTTGCAATGCCAGTCCCACAATGTCTTCCTTCATTCTAGCTATATCCATATATATTATTTAGCTCATCTTCATCCTCTATTGCGTATTTTGTCAATGAAGCTTACAATCAACATTCAAGATCTAATTTGGCGCCAAAGTTCACCAATGTATGAACATATCCAATTCCATTAATAAATCCAACTATATCTAGCACTTAAGAAAAAATATTTAACCTATAGTTGGAAAAGAACATGATAATTACTGCAAATGCTTTGCAAAGACGTGGCCGATGGTTTGCTCAATGTCCGAGCCATCGATGTGTTCCCCCCATAGGCATACTTCACCACCAATAACTAACTTGTGTTGCTTGGAGTTTGTAATATTTGCTAATGGCTCATTCATGTAAAATCGATCCCATGTGGCATCCAAATGATCCAAATACCACTTGTCTTGGTTTGCTTGACTATGCATCTTAACCCAAATTGCGACCACTCGTGGAGCAACATTACCTTCAAGCTCGACAAATAGACCACACACGATAAGCGTAAATGAGGAAACTAACAGGTTAAGGAATGCTTTCAGAGCATTTCTTTGTGCCAACTGAGTGCTCAACATTTTTAAATGTTGTCTTACAATAAGCCATTCAACCTACACAAATTTCAAATCCTATAACCGTGTCTCATTTTAATCTCAAAGCAGTGTCTAAAACTAGTCCCATTGGGTGCAGAATTTTCAAGTTCCAGGGGCCTGAAAGGACAGAACTTAGGCATGTTACAAGCATCAACCATATGTTAGAGACACACGCATGTATGTATGGAGAAGTGAGAGCAAAGCAGAATGTATTTAAAGAAACACAAAAGTAACAAAGATTAGTCTCATACAAAGCACTTAAAACTAGACAAAATAAGCTCCTTTTCTATATACGAGCAAAAGTAATAGAAAAGAAGATATCGAAACAAATATGAAACATTGAAACTCATCAAATTTCTAGCACCATCTATACGCTCTTCCCATACAAATGTTTTTTCTATATACGAGCAAAAGTAATAGAAAAGAAGATATTGAAACAAAAGGAATTATTTTTGTAACTGAATTGAGTCTCAATTGTTTCTGCTATAAAAATGTACATACAAATGAGGAGGTAACAAAGTTTCTTTTCTTTTAATTAAGAACAATCTATGTATACTCTTCGAATTTATAAATTGAAAGACTCAAAAACTCTCGACCTTGATGTATGAGTGTAATTATTTGCACCTACGTACCAAACCTGTAGATATTCAATAATATTATTATCGATAACTTATTCAACAACCTATCACTATTCACATCTTCGTAAGAAAAACAAAGTGAATAAAACCTGAGTGCATGAATAGGAATAGCTACAAATGAAAATAGCTAAATTACACTACCAAAAGTTCTTTATTTCAATTTCAATTTCAGCATCCATATCATGCAATCAACTTAAGTGCTACAATTTATGTAACAAGCTATTATAAAAAACTCCATATCTTTCTCTACAAAAGTCACCTACGGAAATAATATTGTGCACAAAAGTTACAAAACATAAACAAGTGCATATTACAATAATAGATTACAATTTTTTTTTGTATGTGACCACATTATGAAGCATGGTTCTCACATTGTATTTATCTCTTAATCACACTGCCAAGTAGTTGAAATTCATAGTTTTTATAAAGAAAATAGTTGAACATGAGATATAAAGAACTAAACAACTTCATGGACCGCAGTCACACCAATTAACAAACAAGTTGAAACCTTAAACCATCAACTAAAATCTTGTTAAGTGTGAAATAAAAGATGAAAACAGGACCACTTTTCACAGTGGTACCCTAAAAAAGCAGAAAGTAATGGGGAAAGTGACTAGAGAAAAAATTGGGTTGGAGAGAGAATCTTAATTCAAATGGGGGCAACAAAGGAGGCTCTCATAGTCTCATGAAGATATGAACATTGGTCACCTCTATCGATCTATGAATTTTAATTCACAGGTACTTCACATAATATGCACTTGTTTATTAAACTATGAATTTCAACTACTTGACGAGTGGGACATAATTAAAAAAATGAAATAAAACTTAGTTGAACATTCAGAGTGTATATGAATCATGAATGTAGAAAAATAAATGATCACCTCTATCGATCTATAACCGAGTGATCATTGTATTTCTCGCGAGACTGCATCTTTTCTAAGCTTGAGTTTCTAGACCTAAAAGGGAAAGATTTAGAACACAATCAAATAATTTAATTAATCATTGGTAGTGTGCATTTATAAGAATATACTAATATAAAGAGCTACACTATAGAACAACCAAATAAATGATCTCTGCTGCTGCTTATATTAAAATCACTTTGAACTCGATTTAGAACAATTGATTATGTTAAAGCGACAAGTAATAGTGTATTACAAATTTACAATATCCATTTTTTTTTCATATTTCAGTTTCGAACTTGAAATAATGTATGAGCTAAATCTAACACTAATAAAGGAAAAGCACAATCAGTATAAGAGAAAATTTTCAGCGATCATTATAGAATTTTTTTAGATTGATACTCACAATTATATTGCTGATCACGGAACTTAAAACGTTGCTTTACCTGTAATACAAGATTCTGGTCATTAGGACCTTGGCTCAAGTCCAATGCTTTTCTCCCAGTCAATAGCTCAAGAAGTACTACTCCAAATGCGTAGACATCGCTTTGTATCGTTAGCTTCCCTGTCTGATCGAGGTTAGCACAAATGAAAATTCAACTTCGAAAGTCGAAAAGAACAATACAAGCATAGTAATTATATATACCAAAAGAATTTAATAGGCCTAAAACACAAACCGATGTGTACTCCGGATGAAATATCCGAAAGGGCCAAGAACTTTTGTTGTGACATACATTTCTTGGTTTTCAGACATCATCTTACAAAGGCCAAAATCAGAAATCTGCGAAAACATAATTAATCATCAAAGGAGTTGAAATGAATTTCTCAATCGACTGTCAACACGAATAAACTCTCATATATACGCCTACGTTTGCTTCAAAATTCTCTCTTAGAAGTATGTTGGTTGACTTGAAATCTCTATGTACAATTGGAATACCAACAGCAGAACCAGAATGCAAATAGGCAAGGCCCCTTGCCACTCCAAGAGCCACTTTGAGTCTCTGATAAACATATAAATGTAGATTCATGAATAAACATATAAATGTAGGCACCCATTTAAGACTTTATAATATAAGACCACTCCTTAACATGGCTAGTAATATTAGCAAAACTTAAGGGCATTTGTTTGAATCTAAAGCTTATAAATATAGTGCTATATATGCTTCACTTGTTGTTATTAACCTAGCTACAACACAATTAGCCTTGCCTTAGATACAACCTACAATACAATTATATTATTAGCTTGCATTGCTTGTACTCCATCTACATCCATATAAAGTTGCTCCATCTACTCTGCACTATTTATGCTTTTCCTTGTATGATCTCTTAGATATAATCAGTTATTAGTCTTTATTATATTGAAATAACTTCAATTTCTTAGATATAATCACACTTTGCTATCACACATATGTTTAGTCATGTCACCCTGACTTTGACATTCACAAGTTGGAAGGATCCTGAATTTACTTAGATAAAAAGGTGGTACACTCATTAGAATAGGGTTCTTACATATGTTTAGTCCTTGTTGAGAGAGGAACTAACCAAGTACTATTTTACATCTTTCATTGAATATGATACATAACCTCACATTAGTTCATAAACCAAGCAAAGAAGACATTAATAAAAAGAGTAAAATTTAAAGAAGTATTGACCTCGATTTCTAAAAATAAAAAAGAATGAATTTGAAAAACAAAATATAATGTAAACATAAATTTTTTGGTAAAGAAAAAAAGCATTTGAAACAAGTATACCTCTTGAATCAATTTACCAGTAATTGAGCCGCCTCAAACCCGATCGACTAAAACTCTTTCATTTCTTCCTTTTCTCGCTCCGACTCAAACTCGACCTTATGTTTACATAGTCTCACATGACCTCCAAACCTATGAATCAATCTCTACAAGTCACTAACACTACAAATTCTTCTATAACAAAATTTCATCGAATCAAAATTGTAGATAACACACAAGAATAAATTAACAATTAGAGACTCTTCACTTGTCGATAATCAATCACAGTTCAATCTATAGAGCAAAAAAGCGGCTTGGACTTCCGACCTAGAGCAAATCAATCATCAAAGCCAATTCAACACGAAACTATAAACGTCAAATACATTCATCGCTAATTCAAGTCACTGAGAACCATAAAAAAACAAAATTCATCAACCTAATGAACATAGAGACTTAGAGATACGTCAAATCAAGAACCAATCGCCACAACCAATCCAACACACAACCTAAGAACATCAACTACATGAATAGCTAATTCTAGTCATAGAACCATAGAAAACAATATCGGCCAACCTAATCAACACGGCAAAATCAGTCCAGATTATCAAATCTACGACAAAAGAACCAACAATCGAGAGAAGACTCACGGATTCATCGAATCGACTAGTTAGGGTTTGAGATCGATCGAGTCTCACCTTGCGGATCGGACAACCGGTCTTGAAATCGAAGAAGGTCCGAGAGCGGTGAAGAAGAGGCAAGGTGGAGGCAGACCAAACCTTAGATGAAGAGGCAAGGTCCGATCGCGAGTGTGAAATTGTCTGATTCAGAGTTGACGGACGCGAGTACGAGAGTGTTGGGCGAGAGTGAGCGTGCGAAAGTGTTGGGCGAGAATGAGCGAGTGAGCGAGCGAGGCGAGAGTGAGCAGTGAGGGCTGTTGGGCGAGAGTGAGCGATGCGAGAGTGAGCGCGAGAGTGAGCGAGAGTGAGCGAACGAGGGCTGTTAGGAGAGAGTGAGCGACGAGAGTGAGCGAGCGAGAGTGTTGAGTGAGAGTGTTGAGGCATTTGTTGTTCTTGGCCATGAGTTTCCATAGGGTTTTTTAACCTCTATGGATTAGTGCTATTAAAAGCCTAATTGTCTTATTAATAGGGGTTAATTAAAACATCTATCTATTAAGTGTTATTAAATCTAATTCATAGGGGTTAATTAAAATCTCTATCTATTAAGTGTTATTAAAAGTTAAATTTGTTCTAGTGTGATTTGTTTGAATTATTTTCAAAACTAGATAATTTTCGAGCGGTAGTACTATGTTGCTAGGTAACGATTATTGCAATCGAAGAAGTCTCTTATGTTGTCAATCTTAGTTCCCAGTGCTAAGTAGTTATATCAATGAGATATCAATTTTAATATAAATTTAAAGTGTTTCACTTGAGAAACTAGTTGATTGGAGTGGTAAGGATTTCGTACCATTTTAGTAAACTAACTATTTAGTGGAAAAATCTAATCGATCACAATAGACCCATAAAATCTAGATAAGTCACAAAAAACTCATGTAACTTAGGTGAGTCTAGTGTCTGCAGGATCCCATTACGCACGTGATTATTCCACAAATTTCCATAAATGGACTTAAACTACCAACTAAAGATTCATCATTTATTATGCATTCCACCCGATGAAAATACTAGATCTTGACTAACGTAGCTACTCCAACGGGTTATGTGGAAAATTATAAAAATAAATGTTTATTAGTCCTAACACTATGAATTTACCATTCACCTGCCTCCATTTTTGACGGTGGGTTTGCAGGGATTATTCAGCTCAAGATCATCCCCACAATTGGCACCTTTTTTTGAAACTTTAACCCTAAAGTCTCAATTGCTGATTCAGATTTGTGTTTGAAATGTGTGCTTCCACCTTATCTTCACTGTTTTTTTCTTGGGTGTTTGGTATCATCTCATCTGTCGATGTTGATGGTACCAACTCAATCAATTTCTTTGAATTGAGTTTTTACTTTTTTTTTTTTTTACCGTGAAAAGTTGTTTGTTCGTGTTCTTTATTTTTGCCTGTCATTTCGTTTTCTATTGAAATCTTTGAACTGAATTAACATTTTCACTTGCTCTATTGAACAAAATTTCTACTCATGTTTATTTTGCCGACGTCGAAATTTCAGTCAAAACTCATGTTTTAACATAGGTGATAAGGCCATTAAGAGCGATGAAAGTTTTACGTTGGCTGTCAACCTATAGCAAGTTCGCAACCCTCCCATATTTTTCGAGTATGGATAAAATGGGCTTAGGGACCTTCCTCTTTTATCCGGACTTGTGACCAATAATGTAGCGCATACGATGTTCTAAATGTTTGAGATTTTCAAAAGGAAATGTTTGATCCCACATTGGTTAGAAACTTCCACTTTAAAGAGTATATATATACTCTTGCACTACATTAAGTGTATAAGAAAAACTATAAGTACTATACAAAGTGAGCCACAAGCGAGTGCGGTGCTTTTGCAGTTGCGTGTGTGCGGGCTAACCATAAGTAAAAAAAATTACCATTTTCAAATTTACTAGGTGGTTAGTTATTTGCTTGACCACTCAACATTAAATGGGCAGTCAATGGGAAACTCATTCAATCTTGACTGAGTGGAGCAATTTAAACTGCCTCCCCACTGTCCCATTTCTTCTTTAGCTGGTTTTCACTAGAGAGCTATAAGAGAAGAGGTTTGGTGAGGAAGAAAAACATATCTCGAATTCGCTGCAATTGCAAGCGCAAGCCGATTTTACTTCATCATATCCTCTAGAATTTTTGTTGACTCTTGCAGTATAGAGCAAAGTTTCATTTAGGAAAGTGGCATAGTTACACGCTTGCGACGGCCCCAATTTCCACAAATTGGGCTCCGGCCGGCCTAAACTCACGTGGACCCCCGAGCCAGTCTCGCAAGGTCACCGAGAGCCTAGTCAGCCTTCAATCCATCATTATCAGTACATTCTACATTTTACAGTTGAGTTATTAATGTTTTGCAAGATTTAAAAATTTAGCGGAAGCGACTAATACATTACAAAACTCAACAAAAAATCAGGGTGTTAGGCAACCTAATTGTGGAACCCAATAAATGTCATCAGAGGAGAGTAAATACAAAATATACAAAAATTCACCTAGCTATGAAGCCTTCCCTCTGCTACTCGTCCGCGACTCGCACTCAGTCGAACATAAGAATGATGAGCCCGGGTAAGTAAATCCAATAGGACATATACACAACGCTTTAAAGTCATCGCTCATTACTCTGGTCTAACATTATAAAGGAAGTATTTTGCTATTGCAATGGCTTCGATAAAGGAACTGTCGGTGAACATCGTGAAGCTGGATCGCTTTGATGGAGGAGTGGCAAAAGTAGGTGCATTTCTTGCCGTGGCGCTTCATCTGGAATAGTCCATGAGACTACAACTACCTATACACCACAATAGAATGGTGTGGCTGAACGCAAAAATCGCGTTTTAACCGAAATGGTTAATGTTATGCTATCAAACTCTGGTTTGAGTAGTGGATTTTGGGGAAAGACATTGCCGACTGCATGCCATATTTTGAACCATTACAAAAAAAAGCCAGATCGAAACGAAAATTTCTGTCTCTGATCAGCATAAATTCCGTCTCTAATTCAATTCTGCAATGGAACAGAGACAAAATCTATTCCGTCTCTAAAATCTTCGTTGCTGATTCAATCAGCAATGGAAATGTGTTTCCGTTTCTGATTAGAGACGGATTAGTGACAAAATTTAGAAACGGAACAGAGGCGGAACAGAAATGCAAATTCTTCAAAAGGGTACAATTGTAATTGTATTTCATCTCTGATCAGCAACGGATCAGAGATGGAATTCTTATCGTATTCGTCTTATCCGATCTCGATTAGCAACGGATCAGAGCAGAACGGATTCCATCTCGATCCGTCTCGAAAGCAATGGATGGATCCAATAATCTCTCGATCCGTTCTTGATTCATGCATCTATTCCTCGAAAATTGGAGACGGAATATCAACGGAATCTCTGAATTTCGTTGTTAATCCATCTCAATTTCGCTTTGTTTAGTTTTCAAACCTAAGCTTAATCTAATTGGTTCTCCATAACATCTAAACCTGAAAATACAACCATAGGACCTGCTCCATCGCCTGCACCCCCTTTGACAACTCCTTGGGGGTGCTAACATCCCCCAAAAAGCAGAATTCGACATACATACACAAATCAACAATATATATCAACAACAAAGATTCAAATGAGAAAAAACATAAAATTCCATATTAAAAGAGATTTATATATTCACGAAACGTAGTCAAGTATAATAAATGTTTAAGATACCTAAGTATCCATAAAAAAACTACAATTCTCATTGTTCTACAACAACCATAAAAATACCTAAGCTAAGTATCATAAACTTGCATATCCCTCGTTGTGCTATCACCTGGGATGTGCTAGCATCAAGATCTACGTATCTTCTCTTCTTTCTCCATAACGACCTGAGATTGTAGACAAATCCTTTGGGACAGGCACCCGCCACCTCGTAGTACACCGCCTCATCATCCAGGTCCTGTACGGGTCGCCCGACGTCTCTTTTGGAGCTTTGCCTACATGGATCAACAATATTTTGTTAACAATATAATAGTAGCATTAAGTTGAGAGGCAACAAAATGAATAGATAAGTAAAAAAAAATAAAGTTGAGAAGGCAAATCTTACATTTATCAATTAAGTTGAATAATTCTGCAACCTCCATATGAATCTGTACTTAAGAAATAGTGCAAATCTTACATTTATCAATTAAGTTGAGAAGGTAGCAAAATTTAAATAAAATAAACTTCTAAATGGAGTACACCATCAATTGCTCTAGCTCCACATAACAAAGTTTAATGTCCTTACCTTTATATTAAAAAAAATAAATAAATAAAAACCCTCAAATAAATCTCTAGAAACTTTAAATTTTAAAATAAGAAGCTAATCATAATTTATGAATATTTTTTTACCAATTGTAAATTAGAGGTTAATCATAATTGACAAATAATTCTTATTGTTTAGCAATTGTAAGTTAGCTAGAGGTTTATTATAATTTACAAATAGTTTTTATTGTTTACCAATTGTATATTAATTATTAAATTCTAAAAATGTCACATGTTTCTTCCCAACTAATACCCAGTTCAAAATCCCACGCATTCACCTTCTTTAATAAATAAATATTATAAGCTAAGAACCTATAATTAAAAAGCATATGACATAGTACCAATCATACAATACAGACTGCACAAATAAATATTTCATGAACATTCAACCAACAATAGACTTAACAAAGTCAACAAACTTTATGAAGAAAATGTGAATTGAGCATAAAGAAATGAATCTTCAAGCCTAGAAGGGATTGTCCTCTAGGAGAACCCCCAACACATTAATTAATCAAATTCAAGCACCTTTGATTTAGGCACATTAACAAAAATTTTCAACAAAACCACCTCTAAGGGTGTGTTTGATAGCAAAAAAATTCTTCAATGAGAAAACTTTTTTTAGCAAATCTTCTTGAGAGAATTTTATAAAGAAAATTTTCTCATAGTTGTTTGATTGCACGAGAAAGAATTTTCTTTTATGGTTCAATCCGTATGCGCATTTAAATCATCGTCGATGTTGGGCGACTCGACGATGATGTTGGTGACGAAGCCTGAGACGAAGAGAGAAAGAAAAAGTATATATCCGCGAAAGAGTAGCGGAGGCCAAGTTTGTTTGGGTGGAAGAAATGATCGGTTCATGAGAGAGATTGAGAGATTTTCGATTTTCCACGCTTAAAGATGAGAAAATAAATGAGGAAAATAGGGGAATGTGGTTTTTTTTCTCAGTGCAGTTACAAAGCTATCAAACAATGGAAAAAATAGTTACACAAAAAAAGTAGACAATTTTCCATGATTTTTTCATTTTCTTTGCTATCAAACACACCCTAAAACTAAAAAAAAAGCCACCTTTAACATTTCAAAGCAACATGAACTTCACATGCACTTCTATTCACAAAAGTTTCCAACAAAACAAAAACAACCAGCGAGATCAATATTAATATTAAATGAAACATCGTGTCCACAAAGAAGAACCAGAGCTTTGCAATAATCAGTAAATGTATCCATCGTTTAAGAATGAATTGAAAAGCAACAAAACCAAAATGCAATATTCTCTAAAAGAAAAAATAATTTAAAAAATACGTCCAACAAGACTTGACCTAGAAAAGCCTTACCCAACCAAATGAGCTTTGTCACATGAATTTCATTTCTTTATCCCTCGATTGAAAGTTAAATCAACCTCACCAATGGAGAAGCTGTAGAGATGACAAGAGATGCAGTAAACAAAACATCAAACATAAAGAAAAACGAGTTGGATAAAAAACTAAAATATGGATTTAGCGACATTAAACTTTTAAACCATCTCCTCCTATAAGTATTTTCATATCCCTTCTCTTTAGGTCAAAGACAACCAAATCTATTCTTTCTACTTAACCACCATGATTAAACTATTGTCTTTTTGAGGCACATAATAATAAAAAATATTGCACTGTGACATTCACATATCCTTGAACATTATCATCTTTAGTTGTTACACTAGTACCCTTTAGTTCTTCACCAAGATGGCTAAAGTATATTCTTAATCACCAATGCTATTAATCAAATATCACATCTAATTCTTTAAAGATCTCATTTAGTCACATCCTTCTCAATATTCTCATTTCAGTCAACTCATCCTCCACACATATTGTTACTTATCATGGATAACTTTATTGAAAATAAAAGTTTGACAATAAGACGTGCCTTTTGTCTGAGCCATAAATTAGCACCAGAACCTTTACCCCACATAGTCCTCTAGCAACCAATTGAGACTTGCTTAATTACCGAGATAAAGCTAATATCAATAGGCACATGAAAAAACAGGATACGTTAATATCATAATTAATTAAAACACCAACTTCATGTTCAAAGCAAACCATGTTGCTATCTTACAACATCATTCATATAAACATTTCGTCAAGGTGGAAAATGAGAAAATCCAATAATCGGTAAGGCTTTAAGTGCACAGATCATGGCAAAATATAATCACTAAGTAGATATTAATTGAATTTCAAAACGATGCTGATCCAACACAGATTTTTGTGATATTAGTTGCAAGCACCTGTTATTTGATATCGAATTGATGTGATAATCATGAGCATGAGCATATATTCTGCGACATCTAGCTACAAGGCTTGTTTCATGGCTAGAAACCTGAAAAAAATCAAGCACGATACAAATGTTGGTACTAGGAAAACGAAAACACACCCGATAGCTACAAGCAGATGAGTTTCTTTAAAAATGACGTATATGCAACATTGCCACCACTAATAAAGAATGCCAGAACAAAAACACCAACAAATAAATAAATTACAAAAATGAATTGAACAATTACTTTTTAGTTTCAACAACTATTCTTGAATTTCATGCTCTTCTTAGATTTAGAGATGAGAGAATTTGGGGATTCTGCAGTTTTCAATCCATGAGAAAGGTTTTCAAAGTAGAAATATTGCAAGTGACTGCAAAATCATAAGCTTATAGCAAATACTTTAGCAATAAGATCGAGAGAGATATTGTACTACACAATCTTATATTCTTTCTCGATTTGTATTTGTTAAAGGTACATGGAATACTGGATGTGACTGTCTTTCTAATGAGGGCTATAAATGAGTTTAAAATAAAAATAATTAAGCCTTCCATTAAAATTGACCTCTCGGAGAAATATGATCACATAAAGTAAAAATAGTATTTTCTTGATCACGAGATGGAAATGAAAAGGATGGAATGAGATAGGGAAATTAGATAAAGGGGTGTCCATCATTAATAAATAATTTGATAAAAACTAATAGGAGGCTAAAAGGGAAATTGAAGCTTCTAAGTGGATAAGACAAACCGATTCTCCTTTCCCATTCTCATTCACCCAAGTATTGGATACAATATACTAGGTCAAATGATGGAGAAGGCAAAGGAAGCAAATCTCACGGTGCAGTATTTTTTATTATTATGGAGCCCTTTCTCATACGGGCGTTACACAATACGTTGATGCAGTAAACAAAACATCAAACATAACATACTAATGCAGATGAGACTAATAACTTAATATGAGCAAGCTTTAACAAAACAAAACAGATGTGTCCATATTGACACTTGGCTAAAAAATGGGGATAAAGAGACATAATTTCAGTACGGGAAGCACAAACACCTATGAAATTAAGATAAAAAAACATACAATTGCACATAGTTAATAAGTGCCACAGTTGACAAATAGTTTCATTAACAGTAAAATTTCACTTCTATGTAATAAAATAAAAAATTTGTCAATTTTTTAACTTTTGCAATAATCATTACAAGAGAAACACATATACCAATAGCAAAGGCAGCACAAAAAACATAAAAGTGTTGATAATAACATTGAAACCATTTTCATCAAGCAGAGATAACAATGTCTCCATTCAACACAACTATATGTATAGCATTTTCGCCGAAGAAGATGTAGAAACCTGAATTAAACACCCGTCAACATCTTATATCATCATTTGCTGCATACAAAAAACATGTAACAAAGATGGAGGAAAAATAAAATGCAATAACCAGAAGAAGCAACCATCAAGCATAATGGTTTAAAAAAAAGCGAAACACTTTCCAAGCAGAAATATTACCTGCATTGAACGCATCATCAAAAACTGTATCACATCACAATTCAAATAAACAAAACAACTAAATTGAAAACCAACTCTGATCTACTAACAAAGTATGATTCGATGGCATTGAAACCTAGAACCAATTATGCGAGATTCCCTTCAAAGACCAGACAAAATCCATTAATTAGATTGAGAATACAACCCAAAATTGATGATTAAAAATACCAAAAAAAAAAACTAGAAGAAGGGTGGTTAAGAAATCCAATTATACATAATCTACAAAATATGGGATTCAATTGCAATCCTGAAATCGGGTTTAATGAACGCGGCAGAGAGATCGAGAGGGAACAACGGCGACGACTTAGGGTGCGGAGACGGGTTAGGGTGCGGCGACGCGGCGACGAGTTAGGGTGCGGCGAACATCGACAACGGCTTAGGACTTCCGAGGCTCCAATCTCCGGCAGACGGCGATGGCAGATCCGACGGCCTTGTCGCAGCCTCAATCGCAGCGACGACAAAGATTTAAGGTTTGGGAGAGAGATTTCGGTAAGAGAGAAAGAGTTGACGGTGAGTGAGATCTAGTGAGAGAGAGCGATGAGATTTGCGAGTGAGAGAGCGGTGAGAGAGAGAGCGAGAGAGCGGTGTGAGAGAGGGTGAGAGAGTGAGAAGCGAGAGAGAGTTGCGAGAGAGAGAGAGAGAGAGAGAGAGAGAGAGAGAGAGAGAGAGAGAGAGAGAGAGAGAGAGAGAGAGAGAGAGAGAGCGATGACGAGAGAGAGAGAGAGAGCGGTGAGAGAGAGAGAGAGCGGTGACGGTAAGAGAGAGAGAGAGGGAGAGAGCGGTGACGGTGAAAGAGAGAGGAGAGAGCGGTGGCGGTGAGAGAGAGCGGTAAGAGCGGTGACGGTGAGATTTCGTTGACAGAGAGAGAGTGGTGAGGGAGAGAGGTTGTTGACAGAGAGAGAGCGGAGAGAGATTTTAGGGAGAGAGAGAGAGTTTTGTGGTTGGTCCCCATTTTTGGGGTATCTAGATCGAAGCACGCATGAATCTCGAGACATAATGGATGGTTGTAAAAAAAAAAGAAAGTTTTGGTGGGAATGTTGGCGCCATTATTTAGAGATGAAATTTAATTCCGTCTCTATTTCCGTCTCTGATCTCTCTCTATTCCGTCTCTAAATTAGTCCGTCTCAATTCCGTCTTTAACCATTTTTTCTTAGCAACGGAACTTAATTTCGTTTCTAAATATCATTTTTCTTGTAGTGATCAGAATTCCACAAAAGAGGAATAAGGTGACCCCATATGAGCTTTGGAATAAGCGAAAATCAAAACTTAATTAATTAAGAGTTTGGGATTGTAGAGCATGCAGTAGTAAAAATACTTAAACCTAAAAAGAGAGAATTGGGTGAAAGGGGAGTGGATATCATATTTATTGGATATGTACAACATAGTAAAACATATAAGTTCAGGGTAATTGAACATAATAACTCAATTTCAGTGAACACTATAATTGAATCAAAGGACACAATTTTTTATGAGACCAGATTTAAATATGTTCCCAAAAGTATTCCTAAAGAAAACCAAAAAGGGAAGGAAGTCATAGAAATTGAAATTACAAAGAAGTAGTAGAAGTTCCTAAACTTTGAAGGAGCAAACATGCTCAAAAAATTAAGTCATTTGGTTCTGATTTCTATACATTCCTAGTTGAAGGAAATAGAGAAACAGTAACTAGACAAATCCGTATTGTTTTAATACGAAGGTTGATCCTCAAACAATATAGGAAATGATGAAAAAATAGATGCAACTTTCTGGAAAGAGGCATTGCATGATGAGATGGATTTGATAATGGGAAATAACACTTGAGTGCTAGTTGATCTACCCCTCGGGTGTAAACCCATTAAATGCAAATTTCTCTTCAAAAGAAAAAGAAGAGTTGATGAATCCATTGAAAAGCACAAAGTAAGACTGGTTGCTAAGGGATTCACCCAAAAGCATGAATAATGCATTAGTGGAGTTCAACTACTAAAAACAGGTTGGTATAATTAGGTCCTCTAATAAACCAAATTCTCAGTTGGTTTTCTATGCATAAGAATGAAATGTTAAGGTTCAAACACTGACGATGGATCTAATACCATTTGTCTTGGTCATTCTTTTTTCTATTTTCTTTCTTCAAAAGTTCATCCTATCACGGTTGAAGAGGAGATTGACTTATGCATCGAGCATTGGACTTGGATGCGTTTTGATGCAGGAGGGTAAACCAATAACTTACTTGTCCCGACGATTGAAACCCTACGAGGTTAACTATATCAATGCATGACTGGAGCTTGCAACAATCATTTTTGCACCGAATGCCTGAAGGCATTATCTCTACGGAGAGCAAATTGTACTCTACACCGATCATTAGAGTCTGAGATACATTTTCACTCAGAGAGATCTGAACATGCGTTAGAGGAGATTTCGAGTTACCGAAGGACTACGACTTTACTATTGAGTATCACCCAGGGAAAGCGAACGTCGTAGCTGATGCATTGAGCATGAGCTGTATTGACAGTCAAACGGTAGTACGACATATGACAAAAGAGCATGGCTTATTACAGGTGGCGTCAGTTATGTGCATGATTGATGTTTTTACTACGATCGAGCCACACATTTGTTGTTATATGAGAGTTCTAACTGTATCTATTGAGCGAGTTACCGAGTGTAGATGACTAATGGGCTCTATGACCGGTTCAATGGTATGGCTTAGGATCCGGAGTGTACGGATTGGGCAGAGTCGACAAATCAGTATTTGAGACACGGGGGACGTTGTGGATACCTGCAGTTCCGGAGATACGAGATGAAATTTTGGAGGACGCACACAGGTCTTGCTACACGGTTCATCCTGGTCGAACCAAGATGTATCATGATTTGAGACGATTGTTCTGGTGGCCAGGGATGAAGGCTGACGTTGGCGAGTACGTCAGGAGTTGTCATATGTGCCAGCAAGTTAAGGTCAAGCACAAAAGACCAGGTGGTTTACTAAGCCACTACCGATCCCACAAGTGGAAATGGGAGCACGTCACTGTGGATTTTGTCAGTGGGTTACCGCAGACTAAGAGGAGACATGATGTGGTTTGGGTTGTGATTGACAGACTAACAAAATCGACGCATTTTATTCCCATTTCTATGAGATATTCGTTCCCGTAGCACTGAGCATTATCTTCGAGAGGGAGATCGTTAGATTGCATAGGGTGCCAATCTCTACCGTATCTTACCGAGATCCTAGGTTGACTTCGAGATTCTAGGAGGCGATGCAGAACAGTTTGGCAACGATTTAATACAGCTTACCATCCTCAGACAAACAGACAGTCTAAGAGACCGATACAGATTCTGAAGGATATACTCAGGGCTCGTATTTTGCAGTTTGGAGGTTTGTGGGAGGATTATTTACCGCTATGCGAGTTTTCCTACAATAACAACTATCAGGTGAGTATCGGGATGACTCCGTTCGAGGCGCTGTATGGCAGGCCCTACAAATCACCTGCGTGTTAGGCAGTGCCTGAGGATACAACGACGATTGGGCCAGAGATAGATGTTGATCACACATAGAAGATTAGGCAGATTCGATAGAGACTTCGGGCAGCAGAGGAAGACAAAAGAAATATGCAGATAAGTATCACGAGGGTCTGAGCTATGAAGAGGGCGACATGGTTTATCTGAAGGTTTCCCCATGGAAGGGCCAGCAGAGGACGGACAGAAGAAATATGAAGATAAGTATCACGAGGGTCTGAGCTATGAAGAGGGCGACATGGTTTATCTGAAGGTTTCCCCATGGAAGGGCCAGCAGAGATTAAAGGGAAATAGGCGCTGAGATATATAAGATCGTTCAGAGTCGCGGCACGAGTTGGCAGTGTGGCTTACAGATTGGACTTGCCAGCAGACTTACCTGTGGTTCATCCTACGTTTCATATGTCGATGTTAAGACTGGCTAGGTCAGGACCAAGACCGATGGTTGACTTGAGACAGATCGAGGTTCGGTCTGATGTAACAAATGAGGAACGACTGATAGCAATTGTGGATCGCGCGATTCAGACTCTTAGTAACAGGGAGATCCCTAAGGTGTTGGTTCGTTGGCAACATCATGGTACAGATGGACTCACTTGGGAGCTCGAATCTAATATGCGGGAGCGTTACTCTCAGCTATTTCATGGTATGAAACTTCAAGTTATTTAAAATTTCGGGACGAAATTTCTTTTCTAGTCAGGAAAAGTTGTAATGGCCCAAATTTTAATTACGCGGTTATTATTGATTATTTTCAGACTTGGATGACAGCTCAGATCCGCGTGGATGCCGCAGATAGGTCAGGGCACGCCTGACTAGGTAAATAGTAGTTTTGTGTGATTGTTTTCCTATTTGCGATGTTGTACATCAAGTTATTTACCTAGCATCGCATGTATGTATTTATATCATTGAATCGAGCAAGATAGTGTAACGGTTGTTCACCTCGAGAAACGTGTCGAGACGGGTATTGAAGAGCGAATTGTGGGTACACTAGGTCGGGGAAACTAAAACACACAAATTAAATAAAAAAAAAAGATTGGTCAAATAACTATTATGGAATAAATATTGGGTGGCTAATGACGCGACACTACGCGTATATCGCGATTCGGAAGCGAAATCCAGGTGTCGAAACACCCGAAAACATAGGCGAGTGTCCCAGTTATGTCACACTTTGGAGTTAAGGACACAAAGTTAACAAGCTTACCCTTATCTATACTCCACCACACTTCATCATCACTTTTCTCTCACTAACATCACTCTCTCTCACACCCACACATACACACCCGTCACGCACACAGTCCAGGAGGAAGAAGAAGGAACGCAGAGGGGGAGGAGAAGAAGAAGTCGGGAAGGAGAGAAGAGAAGGCGAGACTTCACGGTTGAGGTGAGTCCTCGTTGTATGTTATGATTTCGGTGGGTTTTGGTGGGGTGGCCGAGAGTGGGGTTCGGCCATAGAGGTCGAACCGGGCAAAGTGGAGATGGCAGGGGTGTCTCCCCTTGCCATCAAGTCCACCGGGGTTGGGGTGGAGAGCAACCCCAACCCGAACCACATAAAGAAATTTTTTTTTTTTTCATTCTCGATCGAACTAGAGAATTGGTTTGATCGGGAGGGAAGATCAGGGGCCGGACTCAGAATGGGCCGATCCTGGACCTGTTATGGACCAATGCCGGGGCGGGGGTCCGACCCAAACCCAAACCAAATAAAAAAGGGAATAAAAATTGGAAAGAATTCCTTAAAAATTTAGAAAATTCCGAAAAATTATATTTTAATAAAATTAATATAAATTGATAAAATTCTATGACAAATAAAATATTTGGAAGTTCCAGACGCGACTTTTATGGGGTTTTTGCCTCGAAAAGTGCAAAATGGGCAATTTGGCTTAAAGTTTTAGAAATTGGTCTTAAATTGTCATACTAAATCTGAATTATAAATAAATGGTCATAGGTGGACAATGGTGATCAATTGGCGACCAATGATCTAGTGGGCTTGGACTCGAAGATTGATTACGGGGTGTGAGAGTGCGTTTTGAGGTACGTAAGATTCCATCTGAAAGTCACTGATGATTTACTTTTCCATCGTTGATTTCCTATTTCTTGTTATTGTACTCTATTTCTTGATACATTTGGGTTGGTGGTCGAGTTACTCCCACCCGATATTCGTAATGTACATATGGCGCACTAGGCTGTAGCACGTGTGATCGGACACTCGGTGAATTGCAACCCGAGTTGCATTAAGGGTGCACGTGTCGGGCAAGCACCTCGAGGAACCAGGTGAAATGAAGTGGGGACACCCACCGAAAGGATCATGGGGGTCTGAAGTACAATTTAGTCTGACCAGGACGAGTACACACTTTGTTTCTCTCGTGTTATTTATTCATGTAATGATTTAAACACAATTGTCTGTTTAGTTTCCGCATGATTATTTGACATGTTTATTGGTATCTATTTATTTTCTTGTAAATGCTCGGTGTACTTCGTTTGGAATCTTACTAACTATACTCTCCATCTGGCTTTTTGTGATGGTGGAGTGCAAATTCCAGTGCTAGTAGGGGCAAGGGGATTCTTGGCGACTTCATCTGATTGATCGTGGTCGATGACCCACTAGTACGTGTTATATTGAGATTTGGCTTTACTTTTGGGTATTGGGAGACTGGATAGACACTGTACTTGTATATATTACTGCTTAGTATTTTCGCCTATATACATAGTACTTTTTCGGGTTTTCCACAATAGGAGTTACTCTTATAAATGATGTTTTATATGATAATGAATTTAATTGTTTTACTTGCTTTAAATTTAACTGTCTAACTAAACTGATTAACGAAATGAGAAGAACACGCATATCAAGAAATTGTGATGTAGCAAAGGACGTTAGTGGCCTGTGGAACCCAGTGGGTCAATGATCTGACAGGACTGCGGGGCCGTGACACTCCACGTGGCGACCTCAAGATTGGGTGCCACCGCATGTATTGATATTTTCAAATGATATTTATACACATAATATAAATATGTCTATTGTTGGCATATGCATATAGTTAATTTAGTTTGGTAATTTGTAAAATAAGGGGTTGCAATTTTTCATTTGATTCTAAATATGTAAAATGTAAATATAATTGCAAACAATTCAAACAAAACATATAATTAATATAGTTTGGTAGTGAAAATATTTTTTTTATTTAACTAATTAAGTTAAAATTATAAATCTCATTAGAGTTTGCTTGTTATGTGTATCGATCACTAGTGTTTTGGATGGAAATCATGAAATATTAATATATATACTTATGTATAATATATCATATGGTATGCATATATACATATATAAAATCGATATATGGGGATCCCCGTGGATCTCCTCCAATGGGGATACCCACGGGGATCCCCGCGAGGATGAAAGTTTTACGCTAACTATCAACATATTGCAAGTTCTCAACCCTCCCATATTTTTTGGGTATGGATAAAATGAGCTTGGGGACGGCCCTCTTCTTTTATCTAGACTTAGGACCCGCTATGTAGCGTACAATGTTCTAGATAGGTAGAGTTATGTATCAAACATAGGTAAGTAACAAAAACTTGGTCGGAAAACAATGTAGTTGGAATTAACCATTCAGTTTTTTTGTGAAGGCCATGCCATGATTTTTAAACAAATTCTTCTGTATTTAGTCTATTGACCAAAATCTCATTGAAAATGGGATTGGAAGTGTTTAACAAAAACTTAGTCAGTGTTCATTACTCCAAGTGTTTAACAAAAACTTAGTCAGTGTTCATTACCCCATTTTACCCTAAAATGTGAATATGGGACTTGAGTTTTGGTGCATGATTCGTTAGGTGTATGCATGAGTTATAATAATCTAAAATGCTATGGTTTGGATGCAACCATGACAAGTAATGGTTGCCGATGCCAAGGAACAAACCATACAGTCTGCTTCTCTTGGTTCTTTCAATTATAGTGAATGAAATCTGTTGATTTTTCATGCCTGCGGCACATTATCCGCAAGCATCCGCTCGCGGCACTTTTCCGCGAGTCTATGATCTCTATCAGTATCGATATTGTCCCCAACTTGACCACCTTTCAATTTTTATAGGTGTGGATTTTATCTCAAAAGGCCTCGATACTAGTTGAGGGGAGATCACCACTTATATATTTCACTAAGAAATTTCAATTATACGATGTGGGACTATTATTTCGGTTCACACATCTCAACACTCCACCTTGGACCGAAATCTATCCAAGGAGTTTTTACTACTCGCAGGTCCTAATCGAACCGTCGGCTATGATACCATGTTGATTTTTCATGCCTGCGGCACATTATCCGCAAGCGTCCGCTCGCGGCACTTCTCCGCGAGTCTATGATCGCCACCAGGACCGATACTGTCCCCAACTTGACCACCTTTCAATTTTTATAGGTGTGGAGTTTTATCTCAAAAGGCCTCGGTACTAGTTGAGGGGAGATCACCACTTATATATTTCACTAAGAAATTTCAATTATACGATGTGGGACTATTATTTCGGTCCACACATCTCAACAAAATCTAAGTAACCAGGCAATTAGCGGACATGCTCTCCTTAATCCAGTTAAATGCCCAAATTTTCAGTAGTAGAATGGAGGTCAAGTTAATATGATGAAGAAAGCCCAAAAAGTTGTAAGAAGATTGATTGGAAAGAAAGGCAAAGTGGCAAAAACGTATTAGTTGGATCACGCCGAACCTTCCATTTTTTATTTTTATTTTTTTTTCTTGTAAATTCATTGCGTCAACTTATCTCAGCTGAGTTTTTGATGAAGTCCAAGAATTAGCTTGCAAATTCTTGATAGGATAATGAAGCCCAATAATTAGTTTGCAAATTCTTGATAGGATAATGATGAAGTCCAAGAATTAGTTGCAAATTCTTGGAAAAATAGGAAAAGATATGACTCGCAGCGATCCGGGGGTATGGGTTTATTGGAAACGACGTGGAGATCACGACTCGCAGCTATGCTGTGACTACGACGTTTTTCAGCGAAATTCCATCGTTTCGCCCTCCGAAACGGCAATTTTGCTATTTTAGGAAACTTTTGTTTCGCTTATAACTTTCATTAGGAATTTCCGTTTTTATTGCCGTTTGCGGCGTTTGTTTCTATTTTTCGTCTAGTTTTCAGTTTATGGCTTTTTAGACTTTTTACTATTTTTGGCGAATTTTAGGGTTTCGCTATTTAAGTGATCTTTTGAGTGTAATTCGCAGTTTTTGGTTGAAATAAAAGAATTTTTGAACTTTGGCTTAAGTTCTGACCTAGATCGAGTTGTCCGTGGATTCGTTCAACTGGTTTAGAAGATCTCCGCTGCGTTAGTTGGTATCAAAGCCTGCTGCAGCGTGATTGGAGAAATCATGCCACCGAAGAGGAACCAAAGCAAGCGTATCGAGGAGGTGTATGATCGTAACAATCGAATCGACAAATTGGCCCATTAATTGACCAACGCATGGTCGCGGTGGTAGAACAATTAACTGCCATAATCGATCAGTTGTTGGATCGGCATATGGATCGTATCCTCCCTTCGAGAGGACGGATTCTCGTAGGTTCGCGGGGAGATGGAGGGACTTCCATCACGGATCGAGAGAGTTCGTGCGTTGGGGTTCGGAGGACTTGCGCAGACCTTCAGTCATAGTAAGCGAAGCGATTACCGATTACCTTCTGAGGAGTCCGATCGGGGTTTGCGTCGTCTCGTGCCGGGAAGAGGAGCGCGAGAAGAGGAGAGCGGTTTTAGGCCCTCCGCGTTACTGGGAGGCGACGGGAAGTATTATACCGTGGCGGGCGTGCAACCAAAGTGGTCTTTCACGCAGAGAAACCGGGAGAGGAGGGCACGGTTCGAGCAAGGACGCCAACATGATGCGACCTGTTCGTACGCCGCGATTCACGAGTTCGATGATTCGGGTTCGAAAGCGACGCCGAGGAAGAGATTGGAGAAGAAGAGTGGGGATAGAGAGAGGACGCCCGATTTTGGGATTGAAGATGAAGAACCGGCGTTCATGAGAGATGAGTTTGCGAGCGAGCCGTCATCGTCGCAGAGAAGCGGAAGGGTCGAAGGAAGATGGGTTTAGAAAGAAAGAGAAGAAATTGAAGGGGGATAAGAAGTTTGATAAGGGAGGAAGATGAGCTCGAAGGGTGGGAGCTTGTCGGCGATTTATCCTGGCCGCGATCGCGAGATGAAGGAGCTCGGGATACGGTTGCGTAGGGGCGGATTCGAGGATGACCAAGAAAGTGTTAGGACTATGGATGACGATAACTTCATAGATGATACTTTGGAGTGGTTCCGCCGACCGTCTGGCAGACAAAGTGACAACGAAGGCTTTATTGGGGATACGCCACAGCCTGAGAAGGGCCACGAAACTAGAGAGTCTCTTGATATTTTGCTTGGCACAGTCTCTTACAATCTATAGCCGAGGTTCTTTTCGAGGGGTGCCAAAGAGAAGTGGCTCGCGGGTGAGGTTGACACTGCTAGAGCGATCCTTGGGCAAGCGTATGCTGCCATTACAAATTCAGAGGAGATTTTGCTTGCCGCAATTCAAACTGAATCAAGGCATGGTAACAAGAAGGAATCCGATATACTGATGGCAAGACAGAAGACTTTGTTCGTGGGCTGCAAGAGATTCACCAATTTATCAAAGTTAACTTGCAGAAGGCTGCTGACAAGTACAAGGATTCAGTCAGGTGTGAAAATTAATGTCAAGCATCTTGTTCCCTATTATGGGGATACGTCGATGATGACAATTCGAGGCGAATTTCTGTCCACCCCGGGGAGAATGATGAAGTCCAAGAATTAGCTTGCAAATTCTTGATAGGATAATGAAGCCCAATAATTAGTTTGCAAATTCTTGATAGGATAATGATGAAGTTCAAGAATTAGTTGCAAATTCTTGGAAAAATAGGAAAAGATATGACTCGCAGCGATCCGGGGGTATGGGTTTATTGGAAACGACGTGGAGATCACGACTCACACTATGCTTGTGACTACGATTTCAAGCGAAATTCCATCGTTTCGCCCTCCGAAACGGCAATGTTGCTATTTTAGGAAACTTTTGTTTCGCTTATAACTTTCATTAGAAATTTTCGTTTTTATTGCCGTTTGCGGTGTTTGTTTCTATTTTTCGTCTAGTTTTCAGTTTAGGGCTTTTTAGACTTTTTACTATTTTTGGCAAATTTTAGGGTTTCGCTATTTAAGTGATCTTTTGGGTGTAATTCGCAGTTTTTGGTTGAAATAAAAGAATTTTTGAACTTTGGCTTAAGTTCTGACCTAGATCGAGTTGTTCGTGGATTCGTTCAACTGGTTTAGAAGATCTCCGCTGCGTCAGTTTTAATAGCGGTAATTAATTTTCACGTGTCTATCTTTATATATGCTTGCACGTAAGCTTAAAAATTCTTGCATGCATGTAAGCTTAAAAATTATACAAAACCCATTGGGTATAACAATTCAAGACAATGGTCGGCATGTAATTAAGAAACGGAGAAATTAGAGAAGTATTATATCATGCATTTCTTTGTTTTTGATTTTGTGAAATTATATAGAGACGTGCATGTCTATATATGGTAAGATATTGAGTAAATCACGTCAGTAGCTGAGATGGTTAAAGTCAATGTTGCACTTGGTTGGTTCTTCATTTGTTTCGCATTTGTAGTTAGTTTGATTCAGTTGTGTTCCTGCAATGTTGCACTTGGTTGGTTCTTCCTTTGTTTCTGATATGTTATCAGTATCATTTAGTAGCTAGCTTAAAGTCAATGTGATTGTAATTAATGGCATGGATAATGCATTATATAATTAGTCTATCAGTCTATGCAAAAGGGTCAATATCGTGAAAAGTCAGCTAACATGTTGGTATTAATATAATAAACCAATTAAATATCATGTTTGGCTCCTATATATATAGAAACGAAATGTTAAGGCTCCATATAGAAAATCAATCAATCGATCAATGACAATGGATCTAATACCATTGTCTGTTGTAGTCATTCTTTTCTCTCTTTACTTTCTTCAAAGGCTCATTCGATCACGGTTGAAGCAATCCAATTTACCACCTTCTCCTCCTACACTTCCATTGATTGGAAATATTCACCAATTAGGAGGACTTCTTCATCGCTCCTTCAGAGATCTATCTCAAAAGTATGGCCCAATCATAATCGTCCATTTTGGCCCAGTTCCTATTGTTGTGGTCTCATCTCCAGCCATAGCCGAGCAGATCATGAAGACACATGATTTAGTGTTTGCAAATAGACCCATGATGACTTCTACAAAGATTATTCTGTATGGATGCGTTGATGTGGGCTTTGCGCCCTACAGTGAGAAATGGAGACAACTGCGAAAGATTTGCATAACGGAGCTCTTGAGCGTCAAGAGAGTGAAGACTTTCAAGCGTGTGAGGGAGGAAGAGGTGGCATGCATGGTTGAGAGTATACATGGTTCCTCTTCACTAGGAATCCCGATTGATGTAGCTGCTATGTTGCACGATCTCTCCAACGACATACTATGCAGATGTGTCCTTGGCAGGAAGTACAGTGACGACGATGGAGACAAGAGATCTGCTGATATTGCAAAGAGGCTAACAACAAAATCATTACCTATGAGTTTTTCAGATTTATTTTCATCATTAGGATGGCTGGATACTCTCACCGGTGTCATTGGAAGGCTCAAGAAAACTGCACGTGAATTTGATCTATTCTTGGATCAAATCATTGAAGAGCGTATCTCTCAAAGAACAAGACATGATACCACAGATGATGAAAAGGATTTCGTGGATGTTCTACTCCGAATTCATCAAGAGGAAGATGGCAACCTGACGCGAGACAACGTTAAAGCACTGATATTGGTTAGTGCATATATATGTCTCCAACTTAATTATAGCTTCTTTCTAATTAAATAGCAACTTTCTTATTGAGAAGTCTCCTATCTCTTATCTCTTCAAAAAAAAAAGCTTCTTTCTAAATTAATGATGATAAGGAAATTAAAGGATTTTAATTTTATATGTATATGCATATGCATGCATTAATAAGACATATATATATTTATATATGTATTTATGCCTGTGATTTAATTTATTGATTACAGGACATGTTTTTCGCCGGAGTTGACACATCTGCCATCGCTGCAGAATGGGCAATGTCAGAATTAATCAAGAATCCAAAGGTTATGGAGAAAGCACAAGAAGAGGTGAGAAGAGTGGTAAGAGAGAAAGGCAAGCACAAGGTGGATGAGGAGGACATTCAAGAGATGGACTACTTGAAGTGTGTTATCAAAGAGACTTTGAGATTACACCCACCTAGCCCAACACTGCTTCCAAGAGAGACTTCTCAAAGTTCTAACATAAGTGGATACCACATTCCCCCTAAAACTAAAGTTATGATCAACGCTTGGGCAATTCATAGGGATCCAGATCTTTGGAGCCGTGCGGAGGAGTTCGTTCCCGACAGATTTATGACCGAAAACTTTGATTTCAATGGCCAGGATTTGAAGTTCCTTCCATTCGGGGCAGGCAGAAGGATTTGTCCTGGAATTCCATTTGGCTTGGCAGTTGTGGAGTTGAACCTTGCCAATCTCTTGTACTGGTTTGATTGGGAATTGCCTGGTGGTGCTGATAAGGAGGGACTAGACATGTCTGAAGCTCTCGGCATCGAACATTCAAGGAAATTTCCTCTCCAACTTGTTCCGATTCCTCACTTTAATCAAATCTAACGACTTTTCATCAATCTAATTAAATCTTGTTGGTCCGCCCAACAGCGTGGTAAAAGTAGGTAGTTAGTAATTAATTTCTGCAGCTATTTTGTAATCCTGTCATGTGTTTGTTCTGTTACTGTACGTGTGTTATACTTATGTTTTTACTGTTGTACTATGAGGACCACTACGTACCATTTTCTTTCAATAAACTCGTCTCTTCTTGTTTCTTACGTGCAATAAGAAAAAGAAAAAAATTGCCTGCATTGACTGCTTCAAGCTATGCGTGCATGGTCCTGAATATTATAAATGAATTTTACAGCATTGTTGAGTTATGTCGTTTGCGATGATGACTACTATCAGATTTTCAAGTCTCTTCCTATATCTAGGCCACAGAATGGATTAGTTTTTTTTTTCTTTTTTGCCCCTAATGTGATGAAAATGATTAAATTTAAAAAAAAAAATGCATGATGACCTATAAAAACAAGGAATCTGACTATCCTACAACTGGGCCGACACCAAATTAATTTCACTAAGTATTTTAAATTTTTAAGTACTAATCTAATCCTATCAAGATTAAAATACAATATAAGACAGACAATCAATTCAAGAAGTCCCGGTCCCAACGTATTTTTTCCAAGTTGCATTTAATAGTTTATCATCCTTTTCATGTTTGAATAAGATGCATGAATACAAAAAATCTATTTAGACTTTTTGAGTTCATATTCAAATGACTTTTACTAGTAACTTAAATTACTCAATTATATAAAAAGTATAATTACCCTTACCTCTAATTAACATTAATACTATTTAAAATGGTATATAAATATTTATTGTTATTTGAGTCTAGATTATTTAAATCCACTTAGCACTAACCTATTTCAAACACATCCTCGAATAGATCTCGTCACTAAATTTATTGATATATTATTTTGAATAGCAAATTGGAGGGATCTTTACTAAGTAGTGTGGGACCACATTGTTGACAGCTGATTTAACTTACTAAATGACAACTGCATTTTATTATTATTTTTTTTAAGATAAATCACTACAACAAAGTGGGTCTATAGCAACACTTTTTTACCAACACTAATAAAAAATGTCTTCAAATTTTAATTTAACATGATATATAAACTACTTGATATTAAAATGTCAAATTCAAAACAACTGCATAAATAAATGTTACCAACGCATACGTTTTGTGTCGTAAAAAAATGGGGCGACATCACTTTTACCAACACAAATGGCAACACTTTATGATGCGTCGGTAAAATTTTTAGAGACACTAATTAATGTCGTTAAATGAGTAAATTAATGTCGTTAAACACACAATGTTTTGTAGTGAATGGAGGCATACTATTTTTTATTGATATAATTATTTTAAAATATTTCACAATATATGTCATTTGATAGTTTTAATACACATTAATTACTTAATTAACTTTATATTTTTTATAAAAAAATTATTAATTACATATTAATAATTAGTGTATGTAGAAATGGTGAGGTTACAAGAGATAAAGAGTCATTTAATTTTTTAGCTGTCACTTTCTCCTCATTCAAAATAACTAAATGATTTTCTTAATAACTATGAACAATCATAAAACGACACTTAAATATCAGTGGAGGAAGTACAAAATAGTGTAGGCCGTACAACTTCGGACAACAAAGAGCCGATAAGCTCTTCTTTCCAATTCCGGAGAATTTTGCCCCCACCAATGTCTTCTAAAAACCAAATACTATGAAACAGCTAAAAAGAGAAGAAAAACCAGCAAAACTCCTACAAGGTCCTAAGCCATCAGGGCCGATGCTAGAGCAGGGCCAAGTGGGCGATTTCCTTAATTTATTAATACATAGGAGTATTTATGTATTTTGGCTCAACAACATATTAATGAATGTATTCACTGATGGCAATTCTCACAACAAATAATATTTTAATACACTTTAAAATTATACATTAGCTTACACAATTTTGAAAAGTCGTATGGTGCATCTCAAGATGTGATTTCACATATAGCGAAGTACATTTCACAATCATGGAATTAATGTGACAGTGTAGTGTGTGACCCAGTGTAGCGTGACTTAATTTGTACATGACATTACCCAACAACAATTAAATCTCAAAGTTTTTTACTCTCACCCTCAAATTAATATTAACTCTCTCCAACATCCCAAATAAACGTCTCTCATTCTTTGTTTTGTAAGGTTAATACTTATATATTTCTCTATATCTCAACAAATATATAATACAAATTCTAATGCAGAGACTTGAGTTGTGCATTTTGCTATTGTGGTTGAAAGCATATTCTTAATTTTCACTTAGATTTTTTCTTCAAATAATCAACATTAAAGATTGACGAAATATAATAAATTAATCAACATTTTGCTATTACTTATTTTAAAATTTATATATTCTTTCTAATAAATTAAGAGGCCTCGAATCAAAACTTATATTTTTCAATAAAAATCAAATATATATATATTTTTATGAAATACAAAGGCTCATTTTTTTAACTTCGCCATAGGCCTAAAGATACAGGGCCGACCCTTTAAACCATACGCATAGAAACGAAAACAAATGGTACAGAACAATAGTGGAAACAAAAAGGGTACATGATGTCTCAAAAAATAACCACACAAGCTATCACATTCACCATCTCAGTCACCACACAACAAAAACAGGACCATGTCCCTAATATATCGTTCAATCCATATGGTTCCTCTTACACACTACCATAATCCTTACCTCGCTATCCACCCCGTACTCAGTCACACGTTTTACGTACGGTGACGACCTAAGCAAAAACACGAGGGAGCCATGGTCGCATGAGAAATCAGACAAACCACGTATCTTGCATCGAAATGTTAAAAACCATGTTGCATGTTGTTGAGATTTTCATGGCCGTGCCGTACAGGCTTGCATGAGCCCGTAAATCTCCTCTGCTAGTATCGATACTGTCTCCAACTTAATCACCTTCAACTTTTATATATGTGAGGTTTTATCTCGAAAAGTTTCAGTATTAGTTAAGGGGAGATGACGCAGCGGAGATCTTCTAAACCAGTTGAATGAATCTACGAACAACTCGATCTAGGTCAGAACTTAAGCCAAGTTCGAAAACTCTTTTATTCAAGGAAAAAACTGCGAATTACATCCAATAGGTCGCTTAAATAGCGAAACCCTAAAATTAGCCAAAAATAGTAAAAAGTCCAAAAAGCCATAAATTGGAAACTAGACGAAAAATAGAAACAAACGCCGCAAACAACAATAAAAACGGAAATTCCTAATGAAAGTTATAATCTAAACAAAACTTTCCTAAAATAGCAAAATTGTCGTTTCGGAGGCCAAAACAATGGAATTTCGCCGAAAAAGTCGTATACCCAGTGTGGTAGTGATTCATGATCTCCACGCCGTTTCCATCAACCCATGCCCCCGGAACGCCGAAACTCAAACGCCCGAACTTCACCGAAATTACAAAAATGCCATCCTATCATATCTTTTCATATTTTTCCAAGAATTTGCAACTAATTCTTGGACTTCATCATTATCCTGTCAAGAATTTGCAAACTAATTCTTAGACTTCATCATTATCCTGTCAAGAATTTGCAAGCTAATTCTTGGACTTCATCATTTTTACCATGGTGGACAGAATTCGCCCTCGAATTGTCATCATAAGACGTATCCCCATAATAGAGAACAAGATGTTTGACATTAAATACATCAGCCGTGCGAATGTGACTTGGCAACTTCAATCTGTAAGCATTAGGATTAATTTTCTCAAGAACCTCTACAAAAGCAGGAATATGTCCATAAAAATTATTGCTCGAGAGGTCCAGTGTATCAAGATTGATAATTCTTCCCAATTCAAATGGAATGTCACCTCTGAAATTGTTTGATAAAAGATTCAGATACGTCAAACTCTCGAGATGCCGAAAGCCAAATGGAATTGAACCATTCAGATGGTTACCATAGACATTGAATTGGTTGAGTGTTGTGCATGAGCTTATGTTTGTTGGAATAGGACCTTCAAAATAGTTATTGGCAAGATGTAGTTCAAAAAGTTCCTCAGGCTTTCCTAGTTCAGTAGGAATAGTGCCAATCAATTCGTTCTCGCTCAAATCCAAGACAGCAAGGTCTTGCATTAGACCAATAACCTCAGGGATCTTTCCAGTAAGTCAATTGCCTTGAAGTGATAAGGTAGAGACTTGCGGAAATCCAATATTATAGGGAATTTCTCCTGTAATTTGGTTGTAAGAGACGTCCAATATCTCAAAACTAGTGCAATTGCCAATGCTATCAGGGATCGAACCATTGAGATTATTACCTCACACATCAGAGTACCACAGACCAGGTCAATTGACACATATCAGGTGACAACGTCCCCGTCAATTAATTACCACGCAGACCAATGTACTGCAACACTTCATTCCAATAGATTAGTCGAGGAATTTCACAAAGTAGTTGATTTTGAGCAAGGTCCCTAACAGTAATCTTGTTGATTGCTCTACTGTCCACACACATCCGCCAGGAGCCATCTTTCTTTGGTGTAAGGAGGGCTGGTACTGCACACGGACTCAGACTTTCACGGATGAATCCCTTCACCGATAACTCTTCAACCTGTCTGCGCAACTCCTCATACTCAGCGAGACTCATTCGGTAGTATGGTCTATTAGGTAGTGACGCACCAGGTTCAAGGTAAATCTGATGTTGAATATCACGCAATGGTGGCAGTCCTTTTGGCATCTCATCGGGGAAAACATCACAAAACTCGTTCCCAGTAGGAATTGCAGCTTCAGGAACATCAACATCTCTATCTACCTCATTTCCCATCAAGATGTAAACTATCTCAGAATCCTGTAATTCATCTTCAAATTTTGCCAAAGACAGCAAGCTGTTAGATTCTTTAATATCGTTAACTTCCTCCGGATCCTTAGCGGGTACTAGCACAATCTTCACTCCCTTGAACATAAGTGTGTATTTATTGGCTCTGCCATCATGCACAACTCCCTATCAAACTGCCAAGGACGTCCCAGTAACAAGTGACAAGCATCCATAGCCACAACATCACACCAGAGTGAATCCTTGTAGTTAGCACCAATATAAAAAGTCATCAAGGCGTGCTTCGACACCTTCACCTCACCACCCACATCTCCAGTCACGATCTCCTCTTTTGTGTTCTCAGAAGTATCAAATGTTGGTTCTGCAGCGATGTTGGCTTATTCCCCTGCGTCTTCCTCTTCGTTCTCAATAAAGAGAGTTTTCTTCCCTTTATATTCTGACTTCCTGTAACCAACTTCGCCACAACCGAAGCATTTAATCCCACTAGTGCTAAGTCTAGTAGTGCGACTAGCATGGTTAATTGCAGCGGTATTACCTCCAGTATTGGTGTCCCAACACTAACATTCTTGGAAGCATTACTACATCACAAATGACTATTTGTTGTTTCTCCACCAACAATGCTCGCTGGTGCGCTGCGAATAAGGAATTCGGATCAAACATGTTGACGACATCTTGGATCTGCACCTTCAGCCCACCAATATACCGCGCCACTAATTGGTTGTTAGTCTCCTGTAGTTCGTTTCTAGTGACTAACTGATAAAACTCAGTAGTGTAATCATCTACTGATTTTGCCCCTTGTCTCAGATTCCGCAACCTCTGATACATAAGGTGTCGGAAGTTGTTAGGCAAGAACTCAGCCCGTAAGTGTTTTTTCATCTTCTCCTAAGAGGTGATCTTCGCCTTTCCATTCCTATTCGCATCAACACTGCGATTTGCCGCAAGACGTGGCCCTGTTGCAGAATCTGGTCGCAACTTGTTGCACACGCTTGTCTTCGGGCACACCTTTGAATTCTATGACTTTTTTAACTGACGCCAGCCAGTCCAAGAATTCTTCTGGTTGAAGGGTGCCATGGAATTCCGGGACCTCCGTCTTCATCCCAAACTCCCACCGCCTGCGATCATCCTCAACTGCACGCGGCCTGTAGCGCCTCCTCGGTGCCTTAACATACTCATCCTTCCCTTCGGTAGAAGAATCTCCTACAGGTTCATCACCACCAGGTTCCCTTCGATGGTTAGGGACATGATCCATATTATGACCTAACGACTGATCGATTCTGGCAGTTAATTGTTCTACTACCGCGCCCATGCGTCGGTCAATTATTTAGCCAATTTGTCGATTCAGATTGTCACGTTCATACACCTCCTCGATACGCTGTTGGTTCCTCTTCGGCGGCATGATTTCTTCAATTACGCTGAAGCAGGCTCTGATACCAACTGACGCAGCGGAGATCTTCTAAACGGGTTGAATGAATCCACGAACAACTCGATCTAGGTCAGAATTTAAGCCAAGTTCGAAAATTCTTTTATTCAAGCAAAAAAATTGCGAATTACATCTAATAGGCCGCTTAAATAGCGAAACCCTAAAATTTGCCAAAATAGTGAAAAGTCCAAAAAGCCATAAAAGCCCTAAACCGAAAACTAGACGAAAAATAGAAACAAATGCCACAAACGGCAATAAAAACGAAAATTCTTAATGAAAGTTATAATCTAAACAAAACTTTCTTAAAATAGCAAAATTGCCGTTTCGGAGGCCAAAA
Source organism: Stephania yunnanensis (assembly GCA_039657365.1). Lineage (NCBI taxonomy): Eukaryota > Viridiplantae > Streptophyta > Magnoliopsida > Ranunculales > Menispermaceae > Stephania > Stephania yunnanensis. The sequence continues at coordinate 52,477,974 of CM077589.1, read as the reverse complement.
CGATGGAATTTCGCCAAAAAACGTCGTATGCATAGCGTAGCAGTGACTCGTGATCTCCACGCAGTTTCCAATCAACCCATGCCCCCGGAACGCCGAAACTTAAACGCCCGAACTTCACCGAAATTACAAAAATGCCATCCTGTCATATCTTTTCATATTTTTCCAAGAATTTGCAACTAATTCTTGGACTTTATCATTATCCTGTCAAGAATTTACAAACTAATTCTTGGACTTCATCAGGGGATCACCGCTTATATACTTCACTATGAAGTTTCAATTATCTGACGTGAGACTATTATTTTGGTCCACACATCTCAACACTTCACCTTGGACCGAAATCTATCCAAGAGATTTTTTTTTTTGGTTTCGATCAAACCGTCGGCTGTGATACCAAAAAATTGTTGGGTTTCAGGAAACAGAGCAGAATGAAAGTGAACGAATGATGAAAGTGAACTAATTTTGGTCCACACATTTCACAAAGCCATATGATTCACCAAAATATGCGGCTCATCAAATTTGAGACAAACCATTAAAGTATGAAACGCACGAGGAGGCTAGGTGATGAAGTCCAAGAATTAGCGTGTAAATTATTGGAAAAATATGATGGAAAATATGATAGGATGGCATTTTAGTAATTTCTGCAAATGGAGAAGTTTGGGCATTTGAGTTTTGGCGTTCCGAGGGCATATGTTTATTGGAAACGGCGTGGAGATCACAACTCACCGCTATGCCGTGACTACGACGTTTTTCGACGAAATTCCATCGTTTCGACCTTCGAAACGGCAATTTTGCTATTTTAGGAAACTTTTATTTTGCTTTTAACTTTCAATAGGAATTTTCGTTTTTATTGCCGTTTGCGGCGTTTGTTTCTATTTTTCGTCTAGTTTTCAGTTTAAGGCTTTTTGGACTTTTTACTATTTTTGGCAAATTTTAAGGTTTCGCTATTTAAGCGATCCATTGGGTGTAATTCATAGTTTTTGGCTGAAATAAAGAATTTTGAACTTTGGCTTAAGTTCTGACTTAAATCGAGTTGTTCGTGGATTCGTTCAACTGGTTTAGAAGATCTCCGCTGCGTCAGTTGGTATCAGAGCCTGCTTCAACGCGATTGGAGAAATCATGCCGCCGAAGAGGAACCAGCAGCGTATCGAGGAGGTGTATGACCGTGACAATCTGAATCAACAAATTGGCCAATTGATTAACCAACGCATGTACGCGGTGGTAGAACGATTAACTACCAGAATCGATCAGTTGTCGGGTCAAAATATTGATCGTGTCTGTAACCATCGAAAGGAACCTGTTGGTGATGAACCAGTAGGAGATTCTTCTACCGGCGGGGAGGAGGATGAGTATGTTGAGGCACCGAGGAGGCGCTACAGCCACGTGCAGTTGAGGATGATCACAGGCGGTGGGAGTCTGGGATGAAGACGGAGTTCCCAGAATTCCATGACACCCTTCAACCGAAAAAATTCTTAGACTGGCTGGCGTCAATTGATGAAGTCCTAGAATTCAAAGTTGTGCCCGAAGATAAGCGTGTGCAACTGGTTGCGACCAGATTCCGCAACAAGGCCACGGCTTGGTGGCAACAGCAGAAGTTGATGCGGAATAGGAATGGAAAGGCGAAGATCACCTCGTGGGAGAAGATGAAAAAACACTTACGGGCTGAGTTCTTGCCTTACAATTTCCAACGCCTTATGTATCGAGGTTAATCCGAGACAAGGGAAAAGTCGATAGATGATTACACTATCGAGTTTTATCGATTAGTCGCTAGAAACGAACTGCAGGAGACTAACGACCAATTAGTGGCGCGGTATATTGGTGGACTGAGGGTGCAGATCCAAGATGTCGTCAACATGTTTGATCCGGCTTCCTTATCTGCAGCGCACCAACGAGCATTGTTGGTGGAAAAATAACAGCGTCGGGGTTTGAGTAATGCTTCCAGTAATGTTAGTGTTGGGACGACCAATCGGAGGTAATATCGCTGCAATTAACCCTGCTAGTCGCACAAACAGACCTAGCACTAGTGGGATTAAATGCTTCGGTTGTGGCGAAGTTGGTCACAGGAAGTCGGAATGTAAAGGGAAGAAGGCTCTCTTTATTGAGAACGAAGAGGAAGACGAAGGGTCAGAGGCCAACATCACTGCAGAACCAGCGTTTGATACTTCCGATAACACATAAGAGGAGGTCGTGACTGGAAATGTGGGTACTGCCTTAGTTGTAAGGCTTTCTTGTATGACTCCTAGAGCTGTCGCTGATGATGAGTGGCTGCGAAATAACATCTTTTAGTCCAAGTGTACCATCTTAGGCAAGGTGTGCAGGTTCATGATTGATGCAGGCAGTTGCGAGAATATCGTCTCAGTTGAAGCGGTTCAGAAGTTGGGCCTTGCAACTGAACAACACCCCAGACCCTACAAGCTAGCTTGGCTGAAGAAGGTGGTGAGGTGAAGGTGTCGAAGTGCGCCTTGGTGATTTTTTCTATTGGTGCTAACTACAAGGATTCAGTCTGGTGTGATGTTGTGGCTTTGGATGCTTGCCACTTGTTACTGGGACGTCCTTGGCAGTTTGATAGGGGAGTTGTGCATGATGGCATAACCAATAAATACACCCTTATGTTCAAGGGAGTGAAGATTGTGCTAGTACCCGCCAAGGACCAGGAGGAAGTTAAGCCTACTAAAGAATCTAGCAGTTTGCTGTCTTTGGCAAGATTTGAAGATGAATTACGGGATTCCGAGATAGTTTACATCTTGATGGGAAATGAGGTAGATAGAGATGTTGATGTTCCTGAAGCTGCAACTCCTATTGCGAAGGAGTTTTGTGATGTTTTCCCTGATGAGATGCTAGAAGGATTGCCACCTTTGCGTGATATTCAACATCAGATTAACCTTGAACCTGGTGCGTCACTACCTAATAGACCACACTACTGAATGAGTCCCAATGAGCATGAGGAGTTGCGCAGACAGGTTGAAAAGTTATTGGCGAAGGGATTCATCCGTGAAAATCTGAGTCCGTGTGTGCGTCAGCCCTCCTTACACCAAAGAAAGATGACTCCTAGCGGATGTGTGTGGATAGTAGAGCAATCAATAAGATTACTGTCAGGTATCGCTTTCCTATCCTTCGCTTCGATGATTTACTTGACCAATTGAGTGGAGCAAAATTTTTTACAAAACTGGATTTGAAGAGTGGGTACCACCAGATTCACATTAGAGTTGGGATGAGTGGAAGACTTCTTTTAAAACTAGGGAGGGGCTGTATGAGTGGTTAGTCATGCCGTTTGGGTTGTCAAATGCACCTAGCACCTTCATGAGAGTCATGAATCAGAGCTTGAGACCTTTGATAGGCAAGTGTGTTGTGGTATATTTTGATGATATATTGATATACGATACTAACGAGGAGGAACACCTCCAGCACGTGCGAGATGTTCTAACTATCTTGCGCAAGGAGAAGTTCTATGCTGCGATGAAGAAGTGCTCATTTTTTACACCGAAGGTCCTTTTCTTAGGCTATGTCATTTTTGGAGAAGGGTTGCAGGTTGAAGAGTCTAAAGTAGAAGCCATCCGCACTTGGCCTAGACCTACCACCGTCACGGAGGTTCGCAGCTTTCATGGGTTGGCTTCGTTTTACAGGCGGTTCATTCCACACTTCAGCAGTATCATGACCCCAATTACAGACTGTATTAAGGGTGTGAAGTTTGGGTGGAGCAATGAGGAAGATGAAGCATTCCAACTGATCAAGGTGCGGTTAACCACTGCACCCATTCTAGTGTTGCCAGATTTTCACCTACCTTTTGAGTTGCATATTGATGCATCCAAGGTAGGCATCGGAGCTGTCTTGAGTCAGAATAATAGGCATGTTGCCTATTTCAGTGAGAAGCTGTCTGGGGCGAAGTCGAGGTATAGCACATACGATGTAGAGTTCTATGCAGTGGTACAAGCCGTGAAGCATTGGCGACATTATCTTTTCCATAGAGTTCGTGTTGTTTACAGATCACGAGGCATTACGACACTTACATGGGCAGAACAAGGTCTCGGCCAGACATGTTTTCTGGGTGGCCTATTTGGAGCGCTTTTACTTTTGCGGTGAAACACAAGTTCGGTATGACCAACCGAGTTGCTGATGCCCTGAGTAGACGAAAAAGTTTGTTGAACCGCATGACCATTGAGGTACCTGAGTTTTCCTCATTCTCTGATTTGTTTACTAGTGATCATTTCTTTGCTACTATTGTGGAGAAGGTGCGGAGTGGGAGCGTGCGATTACACACACTCATGAGGGTTACTTATTTCGAGGCAACATGGAGAGGGACATTTGCGTGATTGCCTAATTACCATTCGCAAAGTGAGATTGCTAATTATTAGAGAGTTGCATGGAGAGGGACATGTTGGGCGTGATCGCACTTTGCATCGAAACGGAATTAGAAACGGATAAGTTCCGCTCTCTTACTTTTGGTTCTACCATTCGCAAGGAAGTGGACGAGATATGTGTGGAGTCTAAAATCGAGTTCGTGATCGATAGGGTTTTGAAGGGTCTGCGGAGATTAGGAGAAATGACGGACCGAAAGCTGGAGCTCGAGCTCAACGGCCGGACGCGCTCGGCGACTCCCCATGCCCCGGCTCGGTCGACGACTTGCTGGGGATTCTCGATGTGAGAGTTCGTTTTTGGTTTCTAGGGTTTCGATTTTAGATTTTTTTATTGTTTGGTTTCTCAAAGATTGCATGTGAGTTTCTTGGGGTTTTGTGGTGTCTAGGGTTTGTTTTTGTGTTTTCACGTAATGGGGTTTTGGTAGAGTTTTGTTTGGTCTTGAAAGCTTCGATCTTTCGTGTTCGGTTTGTGTTTTTCAGTTTTTGGACTTAAACAATTTTCGAATGTTTGTAGAAGACATTGCATTTAGGTATGTTTTGAGTGGCATATGTTAGTTCGTATGTTCGCATTGCTTACTAATGCTCTCAACATGGCTTGTGAAATTTTGCAATTGGAACTTATATATGCCTTTGCCCATTTAGAGGTAGAGAGATTTTGGAGAATTTTTAAGGAGATGATCAAGCTAGGGGTGGTGTACAAGTTGGTAAGTAGATCTACACAATTAGTTTGCAAAGTTTTGTTTAAAATTGTTTTTGGACTTATAGGGTTGATATTAGCATGGATTTCGTGTTGGGGTTGCCGGAATTAGAAACGGAAATAAGGTCTACCTTTTTAGCTCTTTTTTTCTGTTTTTTTTGTGATTCTATTTGTCTTGGAAATTTGAATGTCTAGGGCATGTTTGGGATTTTGTTATGGTTAGTTGCATTCCATGAAAAAAAATTTATATGATATTGATGATTTGGGCTAGTATTCAAAAGTGATCATGCCTTGTAAAAGGTATTGGTGGATAATGTGCTCTTTTGTTTGATGAAATTGTCAAAAGAGACCTTAACTTGTTCTTTTAACGAAGTGCATGGAAAAGCATGATTCTAAAGTCTCATGGATTCTTTATTGAGCTTTGTTTCTATGATATGATTTAATCGAGCAATCATTAGTATGATTTTTCATGTCTCGAAAGGATTGTAGCTAATTTGCATTGATTTGGGTAAAATCCTTTAAAACGCTTCAAGGAGAGCTCATTCATTTTTTCCCAAGTCTTGAAATATGTTCAATCCAACTTTATTGAATGTAGTTAGTAATCATCATTTTGGGTGAGACTTGAAGCTAAGTTGAGATGCGGAAGAGACCTTGTTTTATCCATTGAAAAAAAGACTTCGATTAAATCATGGATTTTCGACTAAATGCTATGATTTGAGAATTTTAAGTCGAACTTGACTCTAATGAGTTGATTTGAATCTTTTTAGTTGTGATTAGTCGATCGCATTCAATTTATATTGGATAACTAAGTTTATGAGATTTTTCTTGTTTTGCTTCACCGCATACTTGTTTTACTCGAATCGTCGATTTTGATTTGAAAGAATGGTTTAAAAGTCAGGAATGACTTAAGTCAGATAACTAGGAATGAGGTTTGAGTCCTTAAATGATTTAAGTTAGTCTAAATAAATTCAGTAAATACTACTTTAAGAATCCATGAAAAACATATTTAAAATTGGTTTTGGTTCATTCATTTTTTGATTGAAATATTCGATTAAGTGGTTTAATGCATAAATTTTACTTGAATATGATCTATAATTTGCATTGTTGTTTGAATAAGGATATGTCTTCTTTAAATTTAGGCAATAACAAGTCCATATCTCATTTTTTTTGGTGTGATCAATAGTTTGATACTCATTAAGTTCGATCTTTATGAAATGGATTAAACAGTTTATTGTTTGGTTCTTGAAAGTTAAAAAAGCTCGGTTTGAAATGAGATGAGTGAGCTTATGATAAATTTTGTAGCTTGTGAAAGTGGATTGATTGAAAATAGTCTTATGAGTTTTTGGTCTATCTATGAGGTAGCATATTTTTGTTTTCTTATATGTTTTTAGAAAATGAAGATAAAAGTGAAAATGACAAACATTGCTATCTTCCTCCTATGGATTGGTAAGAATTTAATTTACTTAAATCGGTATATGCAAGTGTTTATCATCGTTTGTGGATTCTTAAATCTCAAATGAATTAATGTTAATCTTTTTGCTTGTTTGTAGACTTTGATGGTCGAGTGCGGGGATCGTCACTATAAGTTCGATGTGAGTCATTGCTCTTCTACCTTAGCTCTATCTCCTATGATGCTTATGTCCCTGAAAAATTTAAGTTCAACTATTCAATTATTAAGTTGTTTCAAATGTCCATTGGGTACAATGCGGTGGTGTTGAAGAACATCTCAAGACTTTTCGATTGATAATTCTTTTTGTGCATATTTATAGGATTGTAAGTTTTTTTTTTTTTTTTGTGGTTGTTGAACAATAGGATTGGTGGTTTTGTGAATACTTAGAAATTTGGAGCATTTGTAATACTATACAATTTTTTTTGGATATATATCTTTTTCAATTTTTGATTTTTACATTTTTGTTCTCTCAATTGAATATTTGTTGATATATATTGTCGATGTATGAATGTCAATTTATTATATATTGGCAGGTTAAATGTGCTTGGATTGAGACCTATATATGTAAGACTTTAAAAACTAAACAAAAATGAAAATTAGAGACGGAAATAGCAACGGAATCTTTGGATTCCGCAGTTTTGCTATTTCCGTCTCTAATTTTTTTTTTTTTTTTAGATTTGAATCGAAACGGATCAAATTCGTCTCGATCCGTCTCGATTAGCAACGGATCGGAGACGGAAATAATCGAAACGGAATTTATTCCGTCTCTAATCGAAAACGGAATTAGAGACGGAATCCATTTTCCGTTCTCGATCCAATCAATGACGACGTTTTGATCGCTTTTGAGCACATTCCGTCTCGTTCGCTTTTCGAATCAATCGGAGACGAATTTTTTAAATCGAAACGGAAAATTCGTTTCGATTTGCTTTTTTGTAGTGAAGCAAGCCTTGAACATCTTGAACAAGAAAAGTCTCGTAATGATAGAGAGCCTCAACGTTGCGGGGAAAATATGGCATGTTGCGGGATGAATTATCTTCATTCCAAGTAAGTATGGTAATACTTGGAAGCGTTACTTCTTTCCATGCAAAGTAGAACTTGCCGAATTCTCCTTCCTCTCCATTTTCTTGTTTGAATCATCATGCTTGAATCAGATGTAACCTTTTGTAACTTAGTTGAATTTATAACTTTCTGCTTAATTATTTGTTTTTAGGTGGTCGTTTATGAAGGGAAAATCGAGAAAAACCTTCCAAAGAAAGGAAGCACGCCAATTCATCAAAGGTTTGTGTCATGTGTGTTTCTTCCCATATTATAGATAATACATTGTTGTTTATTTCTTCTCATGATTGTGCATGTTTGTGTTTAAGTTTCCTTTAGTTTAATACATTGTTTATTTCTTCTTAGATTGAGGAGGGACATGTGTTGTTAGTAATTTCATATTCATGCACTTGCTATGGATGATTGATTAGTTATTCCATGTTTATTTTATCGGTAAAGCATGTCATGATCAACATTATAATACATTAGAATCATGTATTGAGGTAATTACTTTGTCGTTTGATGTTATAGTTGTTAGTAATTTCATATTCATGCACTTGCTATGGATGATTGATTAGTTAGGTGTTGTTGGTTACGATTGAATAGTACCTATTTCTTTTGATTGGTTTGGCATGTATATATGACATTCCCATGGTAGTTGTTTGAAAGATTTAATGGTTGTTTGGCTCCATTTGTTTCTCCCTTGTATGAATACTATTTTTCGTTTAGTTTTGCTCTTTTAACTTTTAATATGCTCATGTTGTTAAACTCTTTCCCGCTTGAAGTTTTTTAGTTCCTCTTGCATTGGATGAAATAATGAATAAGGTGGCCGAAATGAGTGGCAAATGTGCAAAAGAGGTTAAAGTGGTTATCTCTCCTTATGGGATTTGTCTCTAGGAGCCCACATTGATCATCAGGTGACTTTTTTTTTAATTTTTAATTGAATCTTCTTATGACCCAAATTGATCATTTTATGGATTCTTTGTTTGATGCATAATGGATTTTCATAGTTTATGAGCCCACATTCCTATTCTCTTAAATATCCACATTAGAAGATCATGATTTTGGTATTAGTGTCGGTTTAGAGAATTCAGTGGCAATGGTATGTTAGATGTTTCTCTTTGGTTGTTTTTTAGACTAACTATTGATGTGAATTTGAATCATTCTTTTTCCTTTTAGGGACTTGAAAATGGTTCTATTTTCGCACTTTTCTCATTTGTTTTTCCTTCTCATTCTTTTTGGAGTTGTTGGGATCCAGGTTCATGGCTTGTAGGTATGCGTTCATATCTAGGTTGACCTCTCAACAACGGAACAAGACTCGATACATTGAACCATTCCCAAACATAGTAATGATTGGGTACCATTCATTGAGTAAGTTTAACACCGATTCTTCTGTTTGTTTCCTTCTCCTTGCATTTTTATGGTTTTATTAATTTCGGTTTCACCCTTTAGTTTGCATGGATGACTCTTTGCTAGAAATTAACTTTCTAATAGCATCTATATGATTGCACTCACCTCTTTGCTAGAAATTAACTTTATGCGGAATGATTCTAGTTGTTTGATATGAGAAGGAACCAAATCGGACCTTCTAAGCTTTTTTCACAAATGACTTCTCGCAATGTAAAGTTTTCAAACTTAAAAAAGTTGTAGAACATATTTTTGTTGTGTGCATATCTCGTGTGTTTAAAATAGGTTAATGAAAGCTTGTTTCCAATTGTTCCTAGTTCTATTTGAGGTTTTAAACCACATCTTGAAATGACTTTCGCAATTAGAGACGAATTTTAACAAATCAGAGACGGAAATTTCCGTTTCTGATTTGCTGTTTTTTTGTAGTGTGTGGTGGTTGACCGTTTTTCTAAGATGGTTCACTTCATCCCATGCAAGAAGACCACAGATGCTGTAAAGATGGCTCAATTGTTCTTTCGGGAGGTGTATAGATTGCATGGCCTTCCTACCTCGATTGTTTCAGATCGGGACACCAGAGTCCTCAGTCATTTTTGGCGCAGTTTGTGGGCTATGGTGAACGCGCAGCTGAAATTTAGCAGTGCTTATCATCCGCAAACAGATGGGCAGACTGAAGTTGTCAATCGTTCGTTAGGCAACCTTTTGAGGAGCTTGGTGGGTGAGAATTTCAGGAGTTGGGATTTCAAGTTGAGCCAGACATAATTTGCACACAACCATGCTGTTAATCGAAGTACCGGGTTTAGTCCTTTTCAGGTTGTGTATTCAGTTCTACCTCGAGGTCCTTTTGATCTGTTACCAGTGCTAAGTAAGACTAGATGGCATGGCAAGGTAGAAGACTTTGTTAGTGGGCTGCAAGAGATTCATCAATCTGTCAAAGATAACTTGCAGAAGGCTGCTGACAAGTACAAACAATATGCAGATCAGAAGAACCATTACGTGGAGTTTGAAGTGGGTGACTTTGATAATGTGGATATTTCTCCTCATCCACCTCCTTCTTCAATTCCTTCTACATCTGCTAATTCTCCAGTTCCTACTTCTTTATATCTTCTCATACTCCTACTTTTCCTTTTATTGTTTCTCCTTAATTTTCTCATTGATCAGTACATTACATTTCTTACTTCCGTATCTGCAATACAAGCATGTCTCTTTTATTCAAGCACGGAGTGATCCACATTGGATCAATGCCATGGATAAAGAGTTGCAGGCTCTCGAGGAAAATGGAACTTGAGATATCTCTTACATAATTGAGAGCTGAAAAAAAGGCCATTGGGAGTAAACGGGTGTACAAAGTTAAGTTGAATCCTGATGGTCGCTTGGTTGCTAAGGAGTATCATCAAATAGAAGGGATTGATTACTCTGATAGTTTTTCTCCTGTTACAAAGTTGGTCACAGTGAGAATTCTTCTTGCCTTAGCTGCTGCAAAAGGGTGGTCTCTTCAACAATCGGATGTGAATAATGCTTTCCTCCATGGTTTTATAACTGAGGATCTTTATATGATTCCACCAAAGGGTTATAAGAAAGCCTTACCTCATCAAGTTTGCAAGCTTAAGTAATCTCTCTATGGCCTTAAACAGGCTTCAAGGCAATGGAATGGAATTCAGAGTTTACTTCTCAGCTGATTCACTATGGTTTTGTTCAATCTCATGCCGATCCTTGTTTGTTTATTCTTCACAAAGGAGATGTGTTTCTATCATTGTCGGTTTATGTGGATGATGTCTTTATTACTGGCTAAGCCAATATGTTCAGCATCCTACTGAACAGCATTGGACTGCTGCCGCACATGTTCTGCGATAACTCTACATCTCTGCATTTTGTGATGCAGACTGGGCTGCGCGTCCTCTTTCACGACGATCTCTTATTGGTTATTGTTTATTTCTCGGTGGAGCTCTGGTTTTTTTTACAAAACAAAGAAACAAGCTACTGTCTCTAAATCTTCAGTTAAATCTGACTCTCTGAGTATCGTGCTCTTTTAGCTACTGTTTCTGAGTTGTCGTGGATCTCTTATTTACTAAGCGATTTTCATATCGACACTCCTCTACCCATTTCTCTCCTTTGCGACAATCAGGCATCTCTTCACATTTCTGCCAACCCTGTTTTCCATGAACTCTCCAAGCACTTGGACATTGATTGCCATCTTGTCCGTGATCAATTCAAGAAGCGATTTGTCTTGCCTCAATGCATTCTTTCTAAGCATCAATTGGCTTATATGTCCACGAACTCAATTTGCTGCTCCTCAATTTCTTACTCTATTGTCCAAGATGGGTTTAGTAGATTGGCATCTACTCCCATCTTGAGGAGAGGCTGGTGGTTATATGTAAATGTATGTACTGATGATGACTAGTTGTTTAATATGTAACATGAGGGTAGACTAGATCATTAGTGTGTTTGTTGTAACCGAGTCGACTCAGTGTTAGCTCATCACTATGCATAAGTGAGAGTCTCCGTCATTTGGTGATCACAGAAATGAAACAGATAATACATTTTGTGTGTCCGAGTGTTAGTTGATCACAAATTTGTTGCAAGTTGTTGGGATGTGCGGACCGAATAATAGTCTCACATTGATTAAGCGTGACTTAAGTGGTTATCTCTCTCTAAGTAGTACCGAGGCCTTTTGGAGTAAAATCTCACACGTGTGAGTTGAAGGGGGTTAAGTTGGGAACAGTCGGTACTAGCGAGATCCACGAACCCGCGGATGAAGGTGTGGGTGGGCCCAACACAAGTTGTGTCTATCACATGAATCATGATCTAGTTCAATAATTGCTGAATTTTTATACGCAAATCAAGATCCAATAGAAAGTCCAAAGATTTGCCTTAAAAAATAAGAGATCCCGATCTGCATAGTTTATTGGTGATAACATTTTAATTATTGATCGACTTGACTGAATTTAAAATGTGCAAGTCCACAATTTCCTGACTTGCCCATACATTAAAAAAAGGAAAAAAAAAAAATCTGATCACATGGACATAGTAATATACTAGTAATATATATCAGCTGTTGAAAACGAGATTGAACCTTGTTTTCTATTTCCCTCCAATCTCTACTGCAAACGTGTATGCAACCGCAAACTAGACTAATAGATTTCACAATTTCTTAAATACTACGTATGTATAGATTTTGATTTGTTTTAACGATAAATCTACTTAGACTCAAGAGTCCGGACTCATAGGGAGGTTGTTAAATTTTTTGTAAATATTTAAGAGGTATAATAATAATTTTACAAGTGATTATGGTTGTTTCATTAATTGTTCGAAGATGTATTTGAAATTAAAAAAAATTTTAAGTTCGGACTCACGAGTCCAAATAGCATTACTCTTATTTTAATTCTCAACTAGGGCCACTCATACTTTGACTAATTGCTTTCACACCTTTTAAATGTCAAGTACAGATTTTGATGTGATTTATTTGAATTGTTTTCAAAACTAGATAATTTTCGCGCGGTAGTACTATGTTGCTCAGCTGGTAACGGTTATTGCAATCAAAGAAGTCTCTTATGTTGTCAATCTTAGTTCCCAGTGCTAAGTAGTTATATCAATGAGATATCAATTTTAATATAAATTTAAAGTGTTTCACTTTGAGAAACTAGTTGATTGGAGTGGTAAGGATTTCCTACCATTTTAAGTAAACTAACTATTTAGTAGACAAATCTAATCGATCATAGTAGACCCATAAAATCTAGATAAGTCACAAAAAAACTCATAGAACTTAATTAGGTGAGTCTAGTGTCCGCATGATCCCATTACACACTCGATAATTCCACAAATTTCCATAACAATAAGTCTACTTGGACTCATGAGTTCGGACTCATAGGGTGGTTTTTAAAATTTTTGTAAATATTTAAGAAGGATAATAGAAATTTTACAAGTGATTATGGTTGTTTCATTAATAGTTCAATGATGTATTTGAAATTAAAAAAAAATTTGAGTCCGGACTCACGAGTCCAAATAACATTACCCTTTCCATAAATGGACTTAGACTACCAACTAAAGATCCATCATTTATTATGCACTCCACCCGATGAAAATGTTAGATCTTGACCAACGTAGCTACTCCAACGGGTTATGTGGAAAATTATAAAAAGAAATGTTTATTAGTCCTAACACTATGAATTTTCAATTCACTAGCCTCCATTTTTGACGCTGGGTTTGCAGGGATTATTCAGCTCAAGATCATCCCCACAATTGGTACCCTTTTTTTGAAACTTTAACCCTAAAGTCTCGATTGCCGATTCAGATTTGTGTTTGAAATGTGTGCTTCCACCTTATCTTTACTGTTTTTTCTTAGGTGTTTGGTATCATCTCATCCGTTGATGTTGATGGTACCAACTCAACTCAATTAATCTCTTTGAATTGCGTTTTTACTTTTTTACCGTGAAAAGCTGTTTGTTCGTGTTCTTTATTTTTGCCTGTCATTTCGTTTTCTATTGAAATCTTTGAACTGAATTAACACTTTCACTTGCCCTATTAAACAAAATTTCTACTCATGTTTATTTTGACGGCGTCGAAATTTCAGTCAAAACTCATGTTTTAACATAGGCGATAGGGCCATTAAGAGCGATGAAAGTTTTACGTTGGTTGTCAACCTATAGCAAGTTCGCAACCCTCCCATATTTTTCGGGTATGGATAAAATGGGCTTAGGGACCTTCCTCTTTTATCCGGACTTGTGACCAACAATGTAGCGCATACGATGTTCTAAATGTTGGACATTTTCAAAAGGAAATGTTTAATCCCACATTGGTTAGAAACTTCCACTTTAAAGAGTATATATTAGGGGTGGGCAGCGGTCTTCGAAAAATCGTCCAAACCGCCCCAAACCGACCAAACCGCACGGTTTGGTCTGGTTTTTAAAGCTCGCGGTTTGGTCGCGGTTTGGAAAACGACCAAACCGCATAATCGCGGTTTGGTCGCGGTTTTCATTTTGGGAAAACCGCGGTTTAACCAAACCGATGGCATTTTGGTAAATACAAACCAAAAACCCTAAAAACAAAAAAAAACCACTAATCTTCCTCTTCCTCTCGACGCTCATTCGGTCATTCCGCTCCTCACTCACCTCCCTCACCGCCGCTCCTCACTCACCTCCCTCTCGCTGCCGCCCCTCTCACTCACCTCCCTCTCACCGCCGCTCCTCACTACCGTCCTCTCACCGCCGGCTCCTCCTCTTACCGCCGTCTGGTTTTTTTTTGCTTGCTTTTTTTTTTTTTTGAAAATAGGGTGCATGAAAACAGCGAAACCAAACCGACCAAACAGCGCAAACCGCGGTTCGATTTGATGCGGTTTTGGTGATTCGCGGTTTGGTGGTGGTTTGGAAAATCACCAAACCGTAGACCCTCGGTTTGGTCGCGGTTTGGTGGTTTTCACCACCAAACCGAGGTTTGCCCACCCCTAGTATATATATATATATATATATATATATATATATATATATATATATATACTCTAGCACTACATTAAGTGTATAAGAAAAACTACAAGTACTATACAAAGTGAGCCACAAGCGCGTGCGCGCTTTTGCTGGCGCACGTGCGAGGCACTTGCGTGTGTGTTTGTGTGTGCGGGCTAACCATTATTAAAATTTTTTACCATTTTTGAATTTACTATGTGGTTAGTTATTTGCTTCACCGACTCAACATTAAATGGGCAGTCAATGGGAAATTCATTCAATCTTGACTGAGTGAAGCAGTTTAAACTGCCTCCCCACTGTCTCGTTTCTTCTTTAGCTGGTTTTCACTAGAGAGCTATAAGAGAAGAGGTTTGGTGAGGAAGAAGAGCATATCTCAAATTCACTGCAATTGCTTGTGTTTCGGCTTTCACTACTGCAAGCGCAAGCCCATTTTACTTCATCATATCCTTTAGAATTTTTGTTAACTCTTGCAGTATAAAGCAAAATTTCATTTAGGAAAGTGACATAGTTACACGCCTTAAAGTCATCGATCATTCCTCTGGCCTAACATTCTAAAGGAAATTTTTTGTTGTTGCAATGGCTTTGATCAAGGAATTGTCGGCGAACATCGTGAAGCTGGATCGCTTTGATGGAGGAGATTTCCTGAGGTGGCAGAAGCATGTGCATTTCTTGCTGGTGGCGCATCATCTAGAATAGTCCACGAGACTACAACTACCTATACACTACAATAGAATGGTGTGACTGAACGCAAAAATCGCGTTTTAACCGAAATGGTTAATGCTATGCTATCAAACTCTGGTTTGAGTAGTGGATTTTGGGGAGAGACATTGCTGACTGCATGCCATATTTTGAACAAAATTCCACAAAAGAGGAATAAGGTGATCCCATATGAGCTTTGGAATAAGCGAAAATCAAAACTTAATTATTTAAGACTTTGGGGTTGTAGAGCAGTAGTAAAAGTACTTGAACCTAAAAAGAGAAAATTGGGTGAAAGGGGAGTGGATATCATATTTATTGGATAGTACAACATAGTAAAACATATAGGTTCGGGGTAATTGAACATAATAACTCAATTTCAGTGAACACTATAATTGAATCAAAGGACACAATTTTTTATGAGACCAGATTTAAATCTGTTCCCAAAAGTATTCCTAAAGAAAACCAAAAAGAGAAGGAAGTCATAAAAATTGAAAATGACAAAGAAGTAGTAGAAGTTCCTGAACTTTGAAGGAGCAAACATGCTCAAAAATTAAGTCATTTGGTTCTGATTTCTATACATTCCTAGTTGAAGGAAGTAGAGAAACAATAACTAGACAAATCCCGTATTGTTTTAATACGAAGGTTGATCCTCAAACAATGGAGGAAACGATGAAAGAAAGAGATGCAACTTTCTGGAAAGAGGCGTTGCATGATGAGATGGATTCAATAATGGGAAATAACACTTAAGTGCTAGTTTATCTACCTTTCGAGTGTAAACCCATTAAATGCAAATTTCTCTTCAAAAGAAAAAGAAGAGTTGATGGATCCATTGAAAAGCACAAAGTAAGACTGGTTTCTAAGGGATTCACCAAAAAGCAAGAAAAATGCATTAGTCTATACTCAAGGGAATTCAATTACTAAAAACAAGTTGGTATTATATAATTAGGTCCTCTAATAAACCAAATTCTCAATTGGTTTTCTATGTAGAATAATGAAATGTTAAGGTTCAAACACTGACAATGGATCTAATACAATTTGTCTTGGTCATTCTTTTTTCTCTTTTCTTTCTTCAAAGGTTCATCCTATCACGGTTGAAGAGGAGATTTACTTCTACACCAGTGTTGACGTTGCCAGAGCCGGGCAAAAGCTTGTCAGTGTATACGGATGCATCGGGCATTGGGCTTGGATGTGTTTTGATGCAGGAGGGTAGACCAGTAACTTACTTTTCCCAACGATTGAGACCCCACGAGGTTAACTATCCAGTGCATGACTTGGAGCTTGCAGTAGTCATTTTTGCACCGAAGACCTGGAGGCATTATCTCTACGGAGAGCGGTTCGTACTCTACACTGATCATCAGAGTCTGAGATACATTTTCACTCAAAGAGATATGAACATGCGTCAGAGGAGATGGCTTGAGTTACTGAAGGACTACGACTTCACTATAGAGTATCATCCAGGGAAAGCGAACGTCGTAGATTATACATTGAGCATGAGTGGTATTGATAGTCAAACGGTAGTGCGACATATGACACGCGAGCATGGCTTATTACAGGCGGCGTCAGTTATGTGCATGACCGATGTTTTTACTACGACCGGCCACACATTTGTTGTCAAATGAGAGTTCCGACTGTATCTATTGAGCGAGTTACCGAGTGTCAGAGGACTGATGGGCTCTTTGAACGATTCAGTGGTATGGTCTGGGATCCAGAGTGTATGGATTGGGCAGAGTCGACATATCAGTGTTTGAAACACCGGGGGAAGTTGTGGATACCTGCAGTTCCGGAGATACGGGACGGAACAGGTTTCGCTACACGGTTCATCCTGGTCGAACCAAGATGTATCATGATTTGAGACGAATGTTCTGGCGGCCAGGGATGAAGGCGACGTTGGCGAGTACGTTAGGAGTTGTCATATATGCCAACAAGTTAAGACTGAGCACAAGATATCAGGCGGTTTACTAAGCCACTACCAATCCACAGTGGAAATGGGAGCACGTCACTATGGATTTTATCGGTGGGTTACCGCAGACTACGAGGAGACACGATGCGGTTTGGGTTGTGATTGACAAACTAACGAAATCGGCGCATTTTATTCCCATTTCTATGAGATATTCGTTCCCGCAACTGAGCATTATCTTCGAGAGGGAGATCCTTAGATTACATGGGGTGTCAGTCTCTATTGTATCTTACTGAGATCTTATGTTGACTTCGAGATTCTGGGAGGCGATGCAGGAACAGTTTGACACCAGGTTGCAATTTAGTACAGCTTACCATCCTCAAACAGACGGACGGTTCAGAGACTAATACAAATTTTGGAGGATATGCTAAGGGCTTGTATTTTGCGGTTTGGAGGTTCGTGGGAGGATTATTTTACCGCTTATGTGAGTTTTCTTACAATAACAGCTATCAGACGAGTATCGGGATGCCTCTGTTTGAGGCGTTGTATGGCAGGCACTGCAGATCACCTACGTGTTGGGCAGTGCCTGAGGATACAATGGCGATTAGGCCAGAGATAGTTGTTGATCACACAAAGAAGACAGCGATTCGACGAGACTTCGGGCGACACGTTGATTGAAGAAATATGGGGATAAGTATCATGAGGGTCGAGCTATGAAGAGGGCGACATGGTTTAGATGGAAATGAGTGTTAATATGTAATATTATATATAGGTTATTTATATAAGATCTCCAAAATACTAGCTTAATTCGTTTACAGAGATTTTCGGGGTTAAGAGTGCGCGGTTGAATTCGTGGCGGAAAAATACTCAAAATGGAGTATTTACTTTGGTGATCGGATCGGGAAGAAATATGGGGATAAGTGGGTCATGAGTACAGAGTATTCCAGCCAATAATGTGATGCCACGTCAGCATTCAGCCAAAGACACTGGGCGACATGGTTTATCACCAAACGCCAGTTTTCCTAGCATGGAAGGTGTATCAGCCAATCACGTAAGCCACGTGTCGAGTTCTTCTTGGTCAACAACTGCAAAGGAAAATTGGCACCGCAGCCACGTTAGCCACCAGCAAACAATCATACGTGGCGAGGCGTTAGATTTCCAGCCAATCGGCTATTGACACGTGGCAGAGAATGGAAACCAATTCGCAACACGAGTTTTAGTAGTCGGCTTCGGGCCGAACTGCATCTCTTCCCCAATTTTCTATTTTTCTTCTTTTCTTTTGTGTTCTTTAATTGGACTGCTAGGCAAGAGGCGAGGAGAGTTATGGATTTGTGGGTTCATCCTACGTTTCATATCTTAATGTTAAGACTAGCTAAGTCAGGACCAAGACCGATGGTTGACTTGAGAAAGATCGAGGTTCGGCCTGATGTAACATATGAGGAACGACCGATAGCAATTGTGGATCGCTTTTTGTTCGACTCTCGACTCCTTTGACTCTTAGAAACGCGCGTCAAGTGGCTAGCAAATATTAAAGGGGGAGATCCCTAAAGGTGTTGGTTTACGTTTCATATCTTAATGTTAAGACTAGCTAATCCGATGGGCTTGAGACGAGATCGAGGTTCGGTCGATGTAACATATGAGGGACTCGATACAATTGTGGATCGCTCTCTTAGAAAGAGATCCCCTAAGGTGTTGGTTCGTTGGCGGCATCGGTAATATGGGAGCTCGAGTCTAATATGCAGGAACGTTACCCTCAGCTATTTCATGGTACGAAACTTCAAGTTATTTAAAATTTCGGGACGAAATTTCTTTTCTAGTTGGGAAGAGTTGTAACGGCCCAAATTTTAATTACGTCGTTATTATTGATTATTTTCATACTTGGACGACAACTCAGATCCGCGTGGATGCCGCAGATAGGTTAGGGCCGCCTGACCTGGATAAATAGTGATTTTGTGTGATTGTTTGCCTATTTGCGATGTTGTATATCAAGTTATTTACCTAGCATCGCATGTATGTATTTATATCATTGAATCGAGCGAGATAGTGGAACGGGTGTTCGCCTCGAAAACGTGTCAAGACGAGTACTGAGGAGCGAACTGTGGGTACGCTAGGTCGGGAAACTAAAACACACAAATTAAATAAAAAAAGAAGATTGGTCAAGTAACTATTATGTAATAGATATTTGGTGGCTAGTGATGCGGCAATACGCATATATCGCGATTCGGACGCGAAACCCAGGTGTCGAAACGCCAGAAAACACAGGCGAGTGTCCCATTTGCGTCACACTTTGGAGTTAAGGACACAAAATCAATAAACTTACCCTTATCTATACTCCACCACACTTCATCATTACTTTTCTCTCACTTACATCACTCTCTCTCATACCCACACACACACACCCGTCACGCACACAGACCGGGAGGAAGAAGGAACGCGGAGGGGGAGGAGAAGAAGAAGCCGAGAAGGAGAGAAGAGAAGGCGAGACGTCACGGTCGAGGTGAGTCCTCGTTGTTTGTTGTGATTTCGGTGGGGTGGCCGAGAGTGGGGTTCGGCCAAGAGGCCAAACCGGGCCGAGGTGGAGATGGCAGGGGTGTCTCCCTTGCCATGCCATCAAAGCAACTCCAACCCACCACAGAGGAAAATTTTTTTTTTTTGATTCTCGATCGAAGGCAATCGTGAGGAAGATCATGGGTCGCCGACATCCGGACGGTCGGTCCGACCCATTCGGGTCGACCCGCCCAAACCCAAACCAAATTTGGAAAGCCTCGAAAAATTTGCCGAAAAATTATATTTCAATAAAATTAATAAAATGGACAAATAAAAATGGAAATTGGCCTAAAACGGGGTTTTTGCCTCGAAAAATTAGAAATTGGCCTAAAATCTTAAATTGTCATACTAAATCTGAATTATAAATAAATGGTCATAGGTGGACACAGGTTATCAATTGGCTACCAAGGACCCAGTGGGCTTGGACTCGGAGATTGATTACGGGGTGTGAGAGTGCGTTTTGAAGTACGTAAGATTCCATCTGAAAGTCACTGATGGTTTACTTTTCCATCGTTGATTTCCTATTTCTTGCTATTGTACTGTATTTCTTGATACATTTGGGTTGGTGGTCGAGTTACTCCCACCTGATATTCGTAGTGTACTTATGGCGTACTAGGCTGTATCACGTGTGATCAGGCACTCGGTGAATTGCACCCGAGTTGCATTAAGGGTGCACATGTCGGGCAAGCACCGCGAGAAACCAGGTGAAAGGAAGTGCCCGCACCCACCGAATGGATCCTGGGGGTCCGAAGTACAGTTTAGTCTGACCTGGACGAGTGCACACTTTGTTTCTCTCGTGTTATTTATTCATGTGATGATTTTAGCACAGTTGTGTGTTTAGTTTCCGCATGATTATTTGACATGTTTATTGGTATATCTATTTATTTTCTTATAAATGTTCGGTGTACTTCGTTTGGAATCTTACTAAATATACTATCCATCTGACTTTTTGTGAGATCCCAGTGCTAGTAGGGGCAAAGGGATTCTGGCGACTTCATTTGATTGTTTGCGGCCGATAACCCACTAGTACATGTTATATTGAGATTTTGCTTACTTTTGGTTATTGGGAGACTGGATAGACACTGTACTTGTATATATTACTGCTTAGTATTGTCGCAAATATACAGAGTACTTTTCCGGGTTTTCCACAATAGAAGTTACTCTTATAAATGATGTTTTATATGATAATGAATTTAATTGTTTTACTTGCTTTAAATTTAAGACTTTCGTTGTTTTTAATGCTAAAAATGATTCAACTATCCAACTAAACTGATTAACGAAATGAGAACAACATGCGTATCAAGAAATTATGATATAGCAAAGGACGTTAGAGGCTTGTGGGACCCAGTGACCTCAGGATTGGGGGTCGCCACATGTATTGATATTTTCAAATGATATTTATACACATAATATACATATGTCTATTGCTGGCATATGCATATAGTTAATGTAGTTTGGTAATTTGTAAAATAAGGTGTTGCAATTTTTCATTTGATTCTAAATATGTGAAATGTAAATATAATTGCAAACAATTCAAACAAAACATATAATTAATATAGTTTGGTAATGAAAATATTTTATTTATTTAACTAATTAAGTTAAAATTATAAATCTCATTAGAGTTTGCTTGTTATGTGTATCGATCGCTAGTGTTTTGGATGGACATCATGAAATATTAATATATATACCTATGTATAATATATCATATGGTATGCATGTGTACATATATAAAATCGATATATGGGGATCCTCGTGGATCTCCTCCAATGGGGATACCCACGGGGATCCCCGCGAGGATGAAAGTTTTACACTATAACTATCAACATATTGCAAGTTCTCAACCCTCCCATATTTTTTGGGTATGGATAAAATGAGCTTGGGGACCTTTTCTTTTATCTAGACTTAAGACCAGCTATGTAGCGTACAATGTTCTAGATAGGTAGAGTTTATGTATCAAACATAGGTAAGTAACAAAAACTTGGTCGGAAAACAATGTAGTTGGAATTAACCATTCAGTTTTTTTGTGAAGGCCAGTGCCATGATTTTTAAACAAATTCTTCTGTATTTAGTCTATTGACCAAAATCTCATTGAAAATGGGATTGGAAGTGTTTAACAAAAACTTAGTCAGTGTTCATTACCCCATTTTACCCTAACGGGTCAAATAGGGATAAGACGCTGGCACTTAAATGTCATAACTAGCGCCTTTTTTTTCAAATTAATCCATCACGTTATTTAGTTGTTTATTGACTTAACCTTGAAATATGTTATGCAATTTGATTTATTTTGTCGAGGGGATTGAATGAGTTCCAATTAATTCAATATTTTTTTGGGTGGTTGGCGTTATCTCTAGGTTGGTTTGGACTATCATTTGGAATTTTTTGCTGACGCGGTCAAATTTATCTATTAATTGCGTGCATTAGATGTGGGGAAGGTCCATTCATAAAGGTTTTATCATTAAAAGCTTGCGTCACAAGGCCAATTAATAAAATAATACCAGGTATGTAAATGTGAGTATGGGACTTGAGTTTTGGTAGTGCATGATTCGTCAGGTGCATGCATGAGTTATAATAATCCAAAATGCTACGGTTTGGATGCAACCATGACAAGTAATGGTTGCCGATGCCAAGGAACAAAGTAATGGTTGCCGATGCCAATTTATCAAAAAAAAAGGAACAAACCATATAGTCTGCTTCCCTTGGTTCTTTCAATTATACTGAATGAAATCTAAGTAACCAGACAATTAGCGGACATGCTCTCCTTAATCCAGTAAAATGCCCAAATTTTCAGTAGTAGAATGGAGGTCAAGTTAATATGATGAAGAAAGCCCAAAAATTCGTAAGAAGATTGATTGGAAAGAAAGGCAAATTGGTAAAAACGTATCAGTCGGATCACGCCAAACCTTCCATTTTTATTTTTTTTTATTTTTCTTGTAAATAAATTCATTGCATCAACTCATTTCAGCTGAGTTTTAAGAGCAGTAATTAATTTTAGGTGGATGTGTAGTAAAACTCGTAAAGATAAAATAAGAAATATAGAAATCCAAAGACAAGTAGGAGTAGCACCAATTGATACAAAGATTAGGGAAGGGCAGTTGCGGTGGTTTGGTCACCTGCAAAGACGACCTACAAATGCCCAAACTATAAAACTTGACTCAATAGAAACTGTATAAATTCTACGAGGTAGGGGCAATCAAAGTTAACATGGGACGCATTAATTATGAGGGATTTGAATAGTTTGCAAAGCTCACCATCAATTGCACTTAATCGAGCACAATGAAAAAGTTTAATCCATGTAGCCGACCACAATTAATTTGGGAGGCTATGTTGTTGTTGTATCTTTATATATGCTTGCACGTAAGCTTAAAAAATCTTGCATGCATGTGAGCTTAAAAATTATACAAAACCCATTGGGTATAACAATTCAAGACAATGGTCGGCATGTAATTAAGAAACGGAGAAATTAGAGAAGTATTGTATCATGCCACTAGAACAAATTCTACTTTTCATAGAGGTTTTTGACCTCTATGAAAAGTGTTATCTTTTAAGGTAGCTATTTCATAGGGGTTTCAAACCTCTATCAAATCTTGGCTATTTCATTGGGGTTTCAAACCTCTATAATATCTTTAGAGGCTTACATAGAGGTTTCAAACCCCTATCAATTGTAGTGATTTCATAGGGGTTTGAAACCTCTATATTATCGTCAAAGGCTTACATAGGGGTTTCAAACCCCTATCAAATGTAATTTAAAAAAAATAGCTGAAAATGCCCAAAATTAATTTTCATTTTCAATTGAAAATATACAAATCTACATTCCACTCGCAATATTATTATTCCATCAAGAAACAAAGTACCTTATATTAAAAGAAACATTTAGCTTTTGCCAAATAGAGGGATATTGTTCTTCCCAAAAATGGAACTCCGACTGCCGGCATTGCCAAGCACTCAACTAAATTATTGACTTTCCTCGAGTCAAACCCAGCAAAAAGAATGAACAAGAGAAGAAAAAATAAAATTTAAGGCACAGAAAGCAAGTTAAGCAGCAGCCTCCTAGGCTATCTTCTCGGCATTGGCGATGACTTCTACGATTCCTCCGACCATGTAGAATGATTGCTCTGAAAGATCATCGTACTTTCCATCTAGAACACCCTGCCAAACCATCCAAACAGAATTTCGTTCAATAAAGATACTGAAAAGTAGGGTTGGCACACCAAAATCAAAGACTTAGCATCATAAACTTGGCACCATGTCGTTGCTATCATTTTTTTTTTCAAGAGGTTGCTAGCATTTTTGACGCAGCGGAGATCTTCCAAATCAGTTGAACGAATCCACGAACAACTCGATCTAGGTCAGAACTTAAGCCAAAGTTCAAAAATTCTTTTATTTCAACCAAAAAACTACGAATTACACCTAATAGATCGCTTAAATAGCGAAACCCTAAAATTGCCAAAAATAGTAAAAAGTATAAAAAGCCCTAAACCGAAAACTAGACGAAAAATAGAAACAAACGCCGCAAACGGCAATAAAAACGGAAATTCCTAATGAGAGTTATAAGCGAAACAAAAGTTTCCTAAAATAGCAAAATTGCCGTTTCGGAGGGCGAAACGATGGAATTTCGCCGAAAAACGTCGTAGTCACAAACGTAGCAAAGTGAGTTGTGATCTCCACGTCGTTTCCAATAAACCCATACCCCGGATCGTTGCGAGTCATATCTTTTCCTATTTTTTCAAGAATTAGCAACTAATTCTTGGAATTCATCATTATCCTATCAAGATTCATTATCCTATCAAGAATGTGCAATCTAATTCTTGGACTTCATCATTCTCCCTGGGTGGACACAATTCGCCTCGAATTGTCATCATCGACGTATCCCCATAATAGGGAACAAGATGCTTGACATTAATTTTCACACTGATCGAATCCTTGTACTTGTCAAGTAGCCTTCTCAAGTTAACTTTGAGAAATTGGTGAATCTCGTGTGTACCCACGAACAAAGTCTTCGCCTTGCCATCGCATATATCTGATTCCTTCTTGTTACCATGCCTTGATTCAGCTTTGAATTGCAAAGAAGCAAAATCTCCTTTGAATTTGTAATGGCAAAGATACGCTTGCTCAAGGATCACTCTAACAAAGTGTCAACCTCACTCGTGAGCCACTTCTCTTTGGCACCCTCACCAAAGAACCTCAAACCATGGATTGTAAGAGATCGCTTTGCCAATCAAAATATCAAGAGACTCTCTAGTTCCGTGGCCCTTCTCAAGTCGTGGCGCATCCCCAATAAAGCCTTCGTTGTCACTACCGTACCGATCACCGGATCCACTCCGTATCATCTATGAAGTTATCGTCATCCATAGTCCTAACACCTTCTTGGTCATCCTCGAATCCGCCCGACAACCGTATCCCGTAGCTCCTTCATCTCGCGATCGCGCCAGGATAAATCGCCGACAAGCTCCCACCCTTATCAAACTCCTTATCCCCCTTCAATTTCTTCTCTTTCTTTCTAAACCCATCTTCCTTCGACCACTTCCGCTTCGCGACGATGGCGGCTCGCTCGCAAACACATCTCTCATGAACGCCGGTTTTTCATCTTCAATCCCAAGATCAGGTCCTCTCTCTCGTCCCCACTCTTCTTCACCAATCTCTTCCGGCTGCCGCCTTCGAACCCGAATCATCGAACTCGTGAACCGGCGTCGAACGGTCACATCATGTTGGCGTCCTTGCTCCGAACCGTGCCCTCCTCCTCTCCGCCTCTCTCTGGGCCGAAAGCACTTTGGTTGCACGCCCGCCATGGGCATAATACTTCCCGTCGCCTCCCCATAACGCGAGGGCCTAAAACCACTCTCCTCTTCTCGCACTCCTCTTCCCGCACGAGACGACGCAAACCCCCGATCGGACTCCTCCGAAGATAATCGGTAACCGCCTCGCTTACCATGACTGAAGGTCGCGCAAGTCCTCCGAACCCCAACGCGCGAACTCTCTTGATCCGTGATGGGAGTCCCTCCATCTCGCCGTAGAACCTACGTAATCCATCCTCTCGAAGGGGAGGATACGATCCATATGCCGATCCAACAACCGATCGATTTTGGCGTTAATTGTTCTACCACCGCGACCATGTGTTGGTCAATTAATGGGCCAATTTGTCGATTCGATTGTTACGATCATACACCTCCTCGATACGTCGTGGTTCCTCTTCGGCGGCATGATTTCTTCAATCACGCTCGAAAGCTGTGCTCGATACCAACCGACGCAATGGAGATCTTCCAAATCGTTTGAACGAATCCACGAACAACTCGATCTAGGTCGAACTTAAGCCAAAGTTCAAAAATTCTTTTATTTCAACCAAAAACTACGAATTACACCTAATAGATCGCTTAAATAGCGAAACCCTAAAATTGCCAAAAATAGTAAAAAGTATAAAAAGCCCTAAACCGAAAACTAGACGAAAAATAGAAACAAACGCCGCAAACGGCAATAAAAACGGAAATTCCTAATGAGAGTTATAAGCGAAACAAAAGTTTCCTAAAATAGCAAAATTGCTGCTTTTCTGAGGGCGAAACGATGGAATTTCGCCGAAAAACGTCGTAGTCACAACAGATAGCCGTGAGTTGTGATCTCCACGTCGTTTCCAATAAACCCATACCCCGGATCGTTGCGAGTCATATCTTTTCCTATTTTTTCAAGAATTAGCAACTAATTCTTGGAATTCATCATTATCCTATCAAGATTCATTATCCTATCAAGAATGTGCAATCTAATTCTTGGACTTCATCAATTTTCATACACATATTCGTTGACATCAACAACCTCAATCCTAAAACAACAACAACAACAACAACAACAACAACAACAACACATATGTAAACCAACCTTTGCTTGCTTGTATGTATTGTAAAAACTAAAACCAAAATTGAAACAATAGGACTTATTTTCACAATTAATCTTCCATGTATAAGAATGTTGATCATTTAAAATCACATTTGGAGTGGCAGAGGTTTGTACAGAGAGGGTCTTGTGCCTCTCTTTGTGTACTAATGCTCACATGATCGTAGAAAACCAAGGAGTCAGTAAACCAACCTCTATTAGATATTGAAATATGAGGAAAAAAATAGGGAAGATCACAACAAAAACAAAATAATAACAACAACAACAACAACAACAACAACACATACGGAGAAAGGTTAAGAAAATCAATGAATACCCATATGGAGAAAGGTTAAGAAAATAAAAAACCAATGAATACCAATGAATACCCATATGGAGAAAGGTTAAAAAAAACATGATTGGAATCGAAACCAATGAATACCCATATGGAGAAAGGTTAAGAAAATCAAAATTAAGTGTGATTACTTTGTTTTAGAGTCGCCCTGTTGACGACCATGGTCGCATTTTTTCTCGCTTTTTCTTTGTCTTTGTTGGTGCTCCATTGAACTTCAAATCTTCAAGCTCAACAGTTGAAAACTGAGTGCGAAGAGAAATGGAAATTAAGCAAAAGAGGTGGGGAAAGAACATCTGATTTTGAAGGATATATCCTACTATGAACAAGAAAACAAACAAGATCAAGAACCATAATAGATCAGACAAAAAAGGAAGCGAATAGACATTTAAATAGACCATATAATTTTAAAAAAAAATGTCAACTAAACATGCAATTTTGCAGAGTGGATATATAAAGAGGAACAAAGATGACAGTATAAGGCCAGGAACTGAAGCCCTAGCAACTTTTATTTCTGTGTCTGCAAGTACAAATAAAGTAATATGTATGATCATAAATAGAGAACAAACCGCACATGTATGTTCGTAAAGGAGAGCTCAGATTTAGAAAGAGTACTTAGAACAAATTTACACAAACTTAGCCATGATAAATAAAGGTAACATCCATATTAAAACCATGTAAGAACTGTTCACTAGCCATGAAAAAGCTGGACCTAGGAAACAATTAAGTGAAGAACTTTCCCGTCAATACTTACTTGCAATTCTAACTGTCAAGATCAATACCGAAATTCGATTCTTAAACAATATAGGGCCCCAAAGATAACCAAAAGATGCATCACTATCACCTTGATTAAGAAAATATTAGATGATCAACATCACAATGTGGCTCAAATAAGCTAAAGCAGATGCCCTAATGTAAATATTTATTTAGAAGAAGGAAACGCAAAGATAAATGCTAATACATAAGCGGGGATTAAACTTAGGACAAGTATTAGGAGGAAAGAGAGAGCATGCCTCACCGAGTTAAATTTTTTGGATAGGAAGAGGAAACAAAAATATAAATTGAATCCAACTCCACAACAAAAATTTACAAGTTATTGCAATGTAAGAAAGAGATTATTGTGAATCGAAAAAATTAAACAAAAAAAAAATGAAACCAAAAACAATGGATGCATTTCCAAAAACATCATTATAAAATCCACCACAAAGAGCACAATGAACCTGAAACTTATTATAGGTGGTCCCTGTCTCATTCATCCGGTGTTGGGAACTCAAACTTATAGTTGTATGACAACGAAGAAGAAACAAATAATTAGCTGGTGCTAGTTGCAATAAACCAAGAGGACTATATGCCACAAAAATTTGATGGATGCTGTCGAAATTAATTAATCAATCGCAAAATATATTTTTTTTAAAAGATAAAGATGAAGTGATTCATACTCAGGATCATTGATTATTTCATCAACACGACCCATTCTCTCCAATGCCCGAACAACAACCAAAGTCGGTTTAGCATACAGAAAAGAATTATCAAATCCAGAGACAGCTAAGAGAAAATGACCGATTCAAAACTCAAGATATATAGGAGACTAGATTCAAAGATCGAAGACATCAGCTACTATGTACATTGCAAATAAGTGATTGCATTAATAATTAATTATTTTTTTTTTAAATACCATCCATAGTACTGACTGATAAGTACCTTAATTCTTGACTGAACAAGCGATGCTCGTTTTGCATTGTATCGAAACTTATCAATAAAGTCCTACAAGATCGAAAAAACATAAAATAAAATTAGCACACTCTATGTCACTGATTGAGAATAGCGGAACTAATAAGAATGAAACAAGAACACTTAAATTAACAATGAGGCAAAAAAAATTCACCTGAGAAAATAACACATTTTTTATGAGTTTTCTAAAGAATGTGAGGACCGCCAAGTCAACTGTTCCCCGAAAAGAAAATGGCAGACACTGCACTAATCTAAAACCAAAATGCATCTCTGGGTTTTTTTCTCCTCTACGCAAGAAGAAGAAAATATTTTGTTATAATTTAAAAACACTTGTGCTGCAAAAGAATTCCAACTTATGAGACCTGCCTATACAAAGCAAGAGAGATAAGAAGATAATAACTAGAGTCGCCTTTAGGTTTAGAGTTCAAAAATTCTCTATGTTTTGAAATCTTCAAGAGAATGTGAAAAAGAAGAAGCAAATACAAATTCAAACCCAACTGAAAAGGATCGCAAGAGATCGATGAGAAGGATGAGCATATTGCAGCAGAGGAAGAAGAGAATAGAGGTTTTTTGAAAAGAAGGGAAAGGGAATAGGAGAAAGAGAATTGGAAGGATAAATCTTACTTACCTTTGCATTTCCTTGCTATATGTATGCGTTTAGCATAACCACGTTACTTACGTGACTTTTTATAACTCAACTCAATCACTATTTGAGCAACATATGTTATATTTATTTGATCATGACACACTCTTTGTATTTGCTGGACATTTGCCATGCCTTGTTACTCCTTCTAACAGACTGAGCTCATTCGTTATGTTCACTAACATCCTTGGGGTTAATAAAGCCTGTAACACTAACACCAACCCTCTTCCCAAAAGAAAAAAAAAAAAAGCAAACATTTGGAAGGCACTTTCGAATTCCACATGTTCTTCAGAAATCATGCAAAATTGAAGCAAAACACGCACATACTCAAGCCAGAAAGAAATGGAAACAACACATAAGCAGTGTGACATAATGGCAATGCTACAATCAAACAAAATAGAACATAAAAATAAACCAAAGTTTTTCACCTTATCTCTTTTAATCCTTCCTCTGCCCCAAAAACTGCTTCTTGGTTGTCTCTCCTACTAGAGAAGGCAAAAATACTTTCATACGCAAAGTCCAAGTCCTCCCCCTAAATGTATATCAACATTCAACACAACAAGATACAAAAAGTGTCGTTAAAAATAATGGTGCCCTGATGCCAATGTCATAGCAAACCAAACAACTTTTCATTTTTGCGATGCGTAGCTAGATTACATATCACATGAATATAAGTGTTTTACAGGTAGCAGGTAGATATCTAACAACTAATAGCTCGCTACACAAAGCGTATGAAGGAAAAATAACAATCACTCTTCCTATCAGTTTCCGTGGCAGCCTTAATTTATTAAAACTACATCATATAGCGCTCAACACCTTCAATTATTTTTCCATATAAAGCTCCAAACAGATTCCAAAAACTTCTATTATTGAGATACGTAGTAGATGAATAAATAGATATATTGCCTTACAATGACTATAACAAACTTCAATCACGCAAGCAATAAATTGGTTTAAAAACATGCACTAAGGAAATGATCTATACCTCTAATAGTTTTCCTTCTTGTACAAATTGTCCGTACTTATGCAAAAAGTGAGCGTCTGTCAGAGAAGACAAGAAGACGGTTCTTACGAAAAGAATAAAACATCAAACTGCAATGAGAAGAGAAAATAATTAAATAAACATCTAATCTCAAAGCCTCGATGTGTTGATAAATAGTGACCGAATTCTTAGAAAATACTGACATTTTCAAACAGAAAGCAACTACGAATCCGCATTACAAAGAAATATTCAACTAAACTTCACGCACCTTAAAGCCTATGTATTCACTTAATAACAAACGTAAGAGCTAATTTTTCCAAATAACTGCAATAGCTATAAATCTTCATTACCATCGAAAGAAATGCTCCAGTTAACTAGCTTATAAACATCATTTCAGCATATGGTAATCTAAGGAAGCCCATCAATGAATCGCACAGACCCGCGGAGGCATACTTGCATCATTTTGATAGCATTGAAAACAATTAAACATTATATGAAATGTTCAGCCAGGAAACAAATTCACATACATGTCTACAACTCATTTGGCAATGTAAACTACAAAAAGTACATTCTTAGAAGCAACTTTCTCCTAAATTTTCCACAAATCCCTAACCTACACATTCGAGCACTACCATTGAAAAATTCAGATAATATAATCGAACAATCAGCAACCTGAAGTACACCCAACAGATTCAGAAAATCGCATTGGTCCCAAATTTTCTGCGGAATCAATGCATTCCATCACTAACACAAAGACAACGCCAAAGTCTAGGCATATTCAATGCGCTCTTGCACTAACACACTAAAGCGCGAATACAACCTCATATCCACCAGCGAAACCCTATAAACTCAATTCTGAACTCGAAGTTCGACCAAAATCAGTAGAAATTTCACTTGAACGAACAAATTGAATACTCCAAAAAATTGGCAACCTAAAGTACAACCAATAGATTCAGAGAATCACATTTCTTCCAAATTCTCAGCAGAATCAACACGCTCTAGCACTAACACATGAGAAAAAGGCCAATGCAAGCAAACATCCAAACCCTATAAACTCAATTCCAAACCAGAAATTCAACAAAAATTAGTACAAATTCCATCTAAACAAACAAACTGAAAACTATCACCAAACAATCAACAACCTAAAGTAGAACCAACAGATTCAAAGTCCAAAGAACCACATTTCTTCCAAATTTTCAGCAGAATCAACGCTCTCTAGGCCTAACGCATTAAAAACGCAAATACAACCTAACATCTATCTACCAAACCTAGAAACTCAATTCCAAACCAGAAATTCAACCAAAATAAGTACAAATTTCATCTAAACAAACAAATTGAATACCATCGCCGAACAATCTGCAACCTAAAGTAGAACCAACAGATTCAGAGTCCAGAGAACCACAATTCTCCCAAATTTTCAGCAGAATCAATAATCTATAGCACTAACACATAAGAAAAACACCAATGCAACCTAACATCCATCAAACAAACCCTAGAAACTCAATTCCGAGCCGAAAATTCATCCAAAATCAGTACAAAATCCACCAAAACAAACAAATCGAAGAATAGCGAAACGATCATCACCGTCATCGTCATCATAAGAGAAGATCGATCACTCACAACGAGAGATCGGTGGGAAAGAGGACATTGGAAGATCGAATACTGAAGCAGATCCAATCGAGCAGCGGACGCGCCTCCTCGTACTGGAGCAGATCCAATCGAGCCATCTCGATGGCTAGGGTTATGCCGAGGCCTCTTCCCACGCCTGTGATCAGCACCGTGTTGTGATGTCCTCCGTTCGCCATTTCTCGCAGCTCCTCTGCCGCCGCTGCTGCTGTCGCAGCTCCTCCTCCTCCTGTGCTCGATGAGATGTTGAGTCCCTTGTGAATGATGCCTGATGAGACGTTGAGTTTTAATAACTTAATCCATAGAGGTTTTTAAAAACCCTTATGAATTATGTGTTATAAAAAGCTTAATCACCTAATACATAGAGGTTACTTAAAAACATCTATGTATTAGGCGTTATAAAAAGTAATACATAGAGGTTATTGAAAACCTCTATGAATTACGTGCTATAAAATGCCTAATTTGTTCTAATGTGCATTTCTTTGTTTTTGATTTTGTGAAATTATATAGAGACGTGCATGTCTATATATGGTAAGATATTGAGTAAATCACTTTAGTAGCTGAGATGGTTAAGTTATCGTGCGTAATATTTGCTTCGCATTTGTAGTTAGTTTGATTCAGTTGTGTTCCTGCAATGTTGCACTTGGTTGGTTCTTCCCTTGTTTCTGATATGTTATCAGTATCATTTAGTAGTTAGCTTAAAGTCAATGTGATTGTAATTAATGGCATGGATAATGCATTATATAATTAGTCTATCAGTCTATGCAAAAGGGTCAATATCGTGAAAAGTCAGCTAACATGTTGGTATTAATATAATAAACCAATTAAATATCATGTTTGGCTCCTATATATATAGAAACGAAATGTTAAGGCTCCATATAGAAAATCAATCAATCAATCAATGACAATGGATCTAATACCATTGTCTGTTGTAGCCATTCTTTTCTCTCTTTACTTTCTTCAAAGGCTCATTCGATCACGGTTGAAGCAATCCAATTTACCACCTTCTCCTCCTACACTTCCATTGATTGGAAATATTCACCAATTAGGGGGACTTCTTCATCGCTCCTTCAGAGATCTATCTAAAAAGTATGGCCCAATCATACTCGTCCATTTTGGCCCAGTTCCTATTGTTGTGGTCTCATCTCCAGCCATAGCCGAGCAGATCATGAAGACACATGATTTAGTGTTTGCAAATAGACCCATGATGACTTCTACAAAGATTATTCTGTACGGATGCGTTGATGTGGGCTTTGCGCCCTACAGTGAGAAATGGAGACAACTGCGAAAGATTTGCATTACGGAGCTCTTGAGCGTAAAGAGAGTGAAGACTTTCAAGCGTGTGAGGGAGGAAGAGGTGGCATGCATGGTCGAGAGTATACATGGTTCATCTTCACTAGGAATCCCGATTGATGTAGCTGCTATATTGCACGATCTCTCCAACGACATACTATGCAGATGTGTCCTTGGCAGGAAGTACAGTGACGACGATGGAGACAAGAGATCTGCTGATATTGCAAAGAGGCTAACAACAAAATCATTACCTATGAGTTTTTCAGATTTATTTTCATCATTAGGATGGCTGGATACTCTCACCGGTGTCATTGGAAGGCTCAAGAAAACTGCACGTGAATTTGATCTATTCTTGGATCAAATCATTGCGGAGATCTTCTAAATCAGTTGAACGAATCCACGAACAACTCGATCTAGGTCAGAACTTAAGCCAAAGTTCGAAAATTCTTTTATTTAAAAAAAAACTACGAATTACACCAAATAGATCGCTTAAATAGCGAAACCCTATAATTGCCAAAAATAGTAAAAAGTCTAAAAAGCCATAAACTGAAAACTAGACGAAAAATAGAAACAAACGCCGCAAACGGCAATAAAAACGAAAATTCCTAATGAAAGTTATAAGCAAAACAAAAGTTTCCTAAAATAGCAAAATTGCCGTTTCGGAGGGCGAAACGATGGAATTTCGCCGAAAAACGTCGTAGTCACAGCATAGCTTTGAGTCGTGATCTCCACGTCGTTTCCAATAAACCCATACCCCCGGATCGCTGCGAGTCATATCTTTTCCTATTTTTCCAAGAATTTGCAACTAATTCTTGGACTTCATCATTATCCTATCAAGAATTTGCAAACTAATTATTGGGCTTCATTACCCTATCAAGAATTTGCAAGCTAATTCTTGGACTTCATCATTCTCCCCAGGGTGGACAGAATTCGCCCTCGAATTGTCATCATCAGACGTATCCCCATAATAGGGAAAAAGATGCTTGACATTAATTTTCACACCTGACTGAATCCTTGTACTTGTCAGCAGCCTTCTGCAAGTTAACTTTGATAAATTGGTGAATCTCTTGCAGCCCACGAACAAAGTCTTCTGCCTTGCCATTAGTATATCGGATTCCTTCTTGTTACCATGCCTTGATTCAGTTTGAATTGCAGCAAGCAAAATCTCCTCTGAATTTGTAATTGCAGCATACGCTTGCCCAAGGATCGCTCTAGCAGTGTCAACCTCACCTGCGAGCCACTTCTCTTTGGCACTCCTCAGCCAAAGAACCTCAGCCTGCGGATTGTAAGAGACTGCTTTGCCAACCAAAATATCAAGAGACTCTCTAGTTCCGTGGCCCTTTTCAAGCTGTGGCGCA
Source organism: Stephania yunnanensis (assembly GCA_039657365.1). Classification (NCBI taxonomy): domain Eukaryota; kingdom Viridiplantae; phylum Streptophyta; class Magnoliopsida; order Ranunculales; family Menispermaceae; genus Stephania; species Stephania yunnanensis. Next base: position 52,443,591 of record CM077589.1, on the reverse strand, counting down.
TCCCCAATAAAGCCTTCGTTGTCACCGCTGCACGTCTGCCAAATTCGGCTGATCCACTCCATTATCATCTATGAAGTTATCGTCATCCATAGTCCTAACACCTTCTTGGTCATCCTCGGAATCCGCCCCGGCAACCGTATCCCATAGCTCCTTCATCTCGCGATCGCGGCCAGGATAAATCGCCGACAAGCTCCCACCCTTCGAGCTCATCTTCCCTCCCTTATCAAACTTCTTATCCCCCTTCAATTTCTTCTCTTTCTTTCTAAACCCATCTTCCTTCGACCCTTCCGCTCTCGCGACGATGGCGGCTCGCTCGCAAACTCATCTCTCATGAACGCGGTTCTTCATCTTCAATCCCAAAATCAGGCGTCCTCTCTCTGTCCCCACTCTTCTTCACCAATCTCTTCCTCGGGGTCGCCTTCGAACCCGAATCATCGAACTCGTGAACTGGCGTCTGAACAGTCACATTATGTTGGCGTCCTTGCTCCGAACCGCGCCCTCCTCTTCAGTCTCTCTGGCTGAAAGACACTTTGGTTGCACGCCCGCCACGGGCATAATACTTCCCGTCGCCTCCCCGTAACGCGGAGGGCCTAAAACCGCTCTCCTCTTCTGCGCTCCTCTTCCCGGCACGAGACGACGCCCCACTGGACTCCTCCGAAGATAACTGGTAACCGCCCTGCTTACTATGACCTGAAGGTCTGCGCAAGTCCTCCGAACCCCAACGCACGAACTCTCTCGATCCGTGATGGGAGTCCCTCCATCTCCCCCGCAGAACCTACGAGAATCGTCCTCTCGAAGGGGAGGATACGATCCATATGCCGATCCAACAACTGATCGATTCTGGCAGTTAATTGTTCTACCACCGCGACCATGCGTTGGTCAATTAATGGGCCAATTTGTCGATTCGATTGTTACGATCATACACCTCCTCGATACGGCTTGGTTCCTCTTCGGAGGCATGATTTCTCCAATCACGCCGTTGGCTCTGATACCAACTTACGCAGCGGAGATCTTCTAAATCAGTTGAACGACTCCACGAACAACTCGATCTAGGTCAGAACTTAAACCAAAGTTCAAAAATTCTTTTATTTCAATCAAAAACTACGAATTACACCAAATAGATCGCTTAAATAGCGAAACCCTAAAATTGCCAAAAATAGTAAAAAGTCTAAAAAGCCCTAAGCGAAAACTAGACGAAAAATAGAAACAAACTCCGCAAACGGCAATAAAAACGGAAATTCCTAATGAAAGTTATAAGCGAAACAAAAGTTTCCTAAAATAGCAAAATTGCCGTTTCGGAGGGCGAAACGATGGAATTTGGCCGAAAAACGTCGTAGTCACAAAGAAAGCGTGTGTTGTGATCTCCACGTCGTTTCCAATAAACCCATACCCCGGATCGTCGCTATGAGTCATATCTTTTCCTATTTTTTCAAGAATTTGCAACTAATTCTTGGACTTCATCATTATCCTATCAAGATTCATTATCCTATCAAGAATTTGCAAGCTAATTCTTGGACTTCATCAAAGAGCGTATATCTCAAAGAACAAGACATGATACCACAGATGATGAAAAGGATTTCGTGGATGTTCTACTCCGAATTCATCAAGAGGAAGATGGCAACCTTTGACGCGAGACAACGTTAAAGCAACGATCTTGGTTAGTGCATATATATGTCTCCAACTTAATTATAGCTTCTTTCCAATTAAATAGCAACTTTCTTATTGAGAAGTCTCCTATCTCTTATCTCTTCAAAAAAAAAAAAAAAAAAAGCTTCTTTCTAAATTAAAGATGATAAGGAAATTAAAGGATTTTAATTTTATATGTATATGCATGTGCATGCATTAATAAGACATATATTTATATATGTATTTATGCCTGTGATTTAATTTATTGATTACAGGACATGTTTTTCGACGGAGTTGACACATCTGCCATCGCCGCAGAATGGGCAATGTCGAATTAATCAAGAATCCAAAGGTTATGGAGAAAGCACAAGAAGAGGTGAGAAGAGTGGTAAGAGAGAGAGGCAAGCACAAGGTGGATGAGGAGGACATTCAAGAGATGGACTACTTGAAGTGTGTTATCAAAGAGAGTTTGAGATTACACCCCCCCAACCCAACACTGCTTCCAAGAGAGACTTCTCAAAGTGCTAACATAAGCGGATACCACATTCCCCCTAAAACTAAAGTTATGATCAACGCTTGGGCAATTCATAGGGATCCAGATCTTTGGAGCCGTGCGGAGGAGTTCGTTCCCCGACATTTATGACCGAAAACTTTGATTTCAATGGCCAGGATTTGAAGTTCCTTCCATTCGGGGCGAGCGGAAGGATTTGTCCTGGAACATTTGGCTTGGCGAGTTGTGGAGTTGAACCTTGCCAATCTCTTGTACTCGTTTGATTGGGAATTGCCTGGTGGTGCGATAAGGAGGGACTAGACATGTAAACGAAGCTCTCGGCATCGAACATTCAAGGAAATTTCCTCTCCAACTTGTTCCGATTCCTCACTTTAATCAAATCTAACGACTTTTCATCAATCTAAATCTTGTCGGTCCGCCTAACAATGACGTGGTAAAAGTAGGTAGTTAGTAATTAATTTCTGCAGCCTATTTTGTAATCCTGTCATGTGTTTGTTCATTCGTACGCGTGTTGTACTTATGTTTTTATTGTTGTATTCGAGGACCACTACGTACCATTTTCTTTCAATAAACTCGTCTCTTCTTGTTTCTTACGGGCAATAATAAAAAAGAAAATTGCACAGATGACCGTTTCAAGCTATGCATGCATGGTCTGAATATTATAAATGAATTTTACAAAGACTTTGTTGAGTTATGTTTTTTGCGTTGATGACTTCTATCAGATTTTCAAGTCTCTTCCTATAGGCCACAGAATGGATTAGTTTTTTTTTTCTTTTTTGCCCCAAATGTGATGAAAATGAAAAAAAAAAAAATGCATGATGACCTATCACTAGAACAAATTCTACTTTTCATAGAGGTTTTGAACCTATATGAAAGACTTTTCATAGAGGTTTTTGACCTCTATGAAAAGTGTTATCTTTTAAGGTGTTATCTTATCTTTCAAGCTTTCATAGGGGTTTCAAACCTCTATCAAATCTTGACTATTTCATAGGGGTTTCAAACCTCTATCAAAGCTTGATTATTTCATAGGGGTTTGAAACCTCTATAATATCTTCAAATGCTTTCATAGGGGTTTCAAACCCCTATCAATTGTAGTGATTTCATAGGGGTTTGAAACCTCTATAATATCTTATCGTCAAAGGATTACATAGGGGTTTCAAACCCCTATCAAATGTAATTTTAAAAAAAAATAATAGCTGAAAATGCTCAAAATTAATTTTCATTTCCATTTTCAATTGAAAATATACAAATCTACGTTCCACTCGCAATATTATTATTCCATTCAATCAATAATGTAAAGTTTGAACAAATATTCTTGCCATTCCAAAATCAAATATCATTTTCAAGAAATTCTGCAAATTCTCAAGAAACCCTCCAAGCCAAAACTGCAAACTCAATATAGCCAAAACTGCAAACTCAATATATACAACCTTGCATATTGAGCCTTGTCACTAGGCAAGTACTTCAACACTTTCGGCAACGTCCTCACAAGCTTCAACATACTATCAGCGAACCCAGCTGAGGACTGTTTCTTCCTCTTAAAAAGCTGAAAAAGGGGCTTTTCGATTGCCCAAGTTTGTGACATACTAAAAGAACCAAGCTTGTTCAATCTCATAACTTCGAGCATTGAAGGGAAAACTAGTACCGCCTCAAGTCTGTCCCTCTCTTTCTCCACAACAGACTTGATTTTTTGAGCCAATTCCTCAACAAATATCAAAGACCCACTAAACACATTTGCATCTTCAAGGTCTTTGCAGAATGTTTTGTATGTAGACTCATCTCTAAGCTCCTCAGCCAAGTATCCAACAACTTCAAATGAGGCATACCTGTTTTTGCTGTTGAGCTCCCTCACCGCAGCTGAGAGAGAAGATTGGTATTGATCCTTCTCCACATCGCTAATCAGCTTCGAGTGCTTTATCGCTTCGCCAAGGTGTTTCATGGTGACGTTGAAGGCTATCTCCTATCACAACGTTGTTATGTTCTAAAGCAGGCACCTATAAAGAATTAAGTCTAAAGTTAGAGCAAACATAATTTCTCCATTGTATTTGCATAAGGTTCATGAACTTTCAAGAGGGACTTCAATATTCATTAACATACAAATAAGCTAGCATTTTCGCGCATACGTAACAAGTGAAACCACAATAGGATTTTTGTTTTAGAATTGCCAACGCTGAAAGTGAATGTATCATTCTAATTCAGATAGCAATCAGAAAAGCCAACATCTTCTTCTTGAAAATCCAATAAGAGCAAACAACTAGACATTCACCAACAAATTAAGTAATAAAACTAATCATGTTCAGCGCTAAAGTAATTAATTCGAAAAGCATGGACGTGGGCGAAAGGGCTATTGATATTGATATATAGCCTACCACCATGAAATCAAGCTTTGACGCTAAAGCGCTAAAGTAATTAATTCGAAAAACTTACGGGATTGTGACATGCTGTTGGGTCTTTCAGAACTAGATCCACCAAGATAGGCAAAAGGATTCATGTAAGAGAGCAATCTCTTTACGTATCCAAAATATCCTTCGTTACTCTGTTACGACGGATCAACACTTGTTTCACCATTTGTCTGTGGGCGCACCCAACTCGGCCCTTGATGTGGAACAACTATCAATCCTTGCCTGTCAAACAGTGCTAATTCCGATAATGTTTTGCTCAAATCGCATACAATCGAAACAGAAAATGTTATAATTTATAAACCCTAAACCCCGAACTGAAATGCATTTTTCATAAACACCGTCATCGAATGTCGAATAATTGAATATTATACCTTCTTCATTGAAGACTTTTCGAGGATAAGGAATGGCTAGATCATACGAGCCAATGCCGCTTGATTGGTTTCGATCCACATAATCTTTGATCGATCTCAAAGTATCGATCACGAGAAAATTTCTCCTGGAGATTTCTACCGTCGAGTAAACGGATATTCGGATATGCAAATTTCATTTTGTCATTGTTCGATGAGCTACCCATTTGATCATCTTTATTACTCTCCGCAACCTTTTTGATGTCATTATCGATTTGGAATGCTTCTTGAGGCAAATCCTGAACCATGATCGGTCAAGGAGGTCTTTTCCTGCAAATCCCTGTGCATCCATGTACATGATCCTTAGATCCAGGCTCAACTTCAGATTTTTCCTTATTTATGAGTAAGGATCCAGGCTCAACTTCAGATTCATCTTTATTTTTCGGAAAAGACTGCCTTGTTGTTTCACTCGAGGAAGTTGGCAGGTTACCAGTTTCCGACTTATTTGGGTGGGCAGATTGTGAAGACACCTTCTCACCGCTATGTGATTGAGATATTTAAGGGTGCAAATGATTATTATTACACTTAAAAGAATCAAAGAATCGAATACCGGACATTGTTTACCAAAAATAAAAAATAAAAAAATCAAGACATTGAAATTGTTAATGAAACTATGGTTTGATTTAGAGGTACTTGCAAAATAATTATACATAAAGAGTCCAAGTCCGAAAAAGAATACCTCATTTTTGAAGTCGTCATTTGTTCTCCACGGTTTGATTTGGTGCAAGAGATGGTTTAGATCCCGATTCTTGAACGGCTTTTTCGATGAAGATGAAAGAAGATTACAATCGCGAAACTTCCTTCCTCTAGTTTGACAAAGACTAGAACTTGAAGTTCGGTGGTTCGATTTTTTCGATGCAAGTGCAAGTAGAAAGGTACCTAGCAGATTGTTTTCTGCTAGTCAAAATTATTTACGATCCATCAAAGTACAACTCTGGTTCGAGCATAACCAATTACCACGAGTGCAAACAACAACATACCTGAATGTGAAGTGTAAGCCATGCCTTCTCAACACTTGCATATGGATTACTAGCATGGAAAGGATCGAGTAATTGCCAATTTTGAAGGTATCTACATGCATACACATTATAAGAGAAAAAAGAACTAGGTAATCAGCATTTTGAAGGTATCTACATGCATAAAAGTCAGATGCACTATGAAATAGATGAAAATGATGATTGCTTGATAACAATTTCTTAGTTACTGGGTAGAAATCATCACCGATTTTTCTGTTTGTTGAATCCAATCTTTCTTATGATTTGATTTGTACCCAAAATTATTGTGGCACTACAACTTCATCCAGATAGGAATAGTCACCCAAAAGCAGAAGTTGCATTTAAGCTATTCTCCGAGGTTAGTTTTTTGTTTGATCTACGTGTCTACTTTTGTTTCATAACTGTGAAGGATTGCGCAGTAGCGCAGATCAAGTTTGCCTATAAGATCGAAAAAGCGATTTGAACTCTTGATAACACAAAAAGCACAAACGGTTGCAAAGGAGTAACATAAACCCATATCAGGAAAGAGTAACATCAATCAAAATAGCTCCTAAATTTTTTAGAGGATCAAAATAGGTCAAACTATGCCAATACACACAATGTTGATGATTGAGAATAAGAAATGTGTACTCACATACACCCATAGCAGAGGAAAGAGTGACATCAACCTACAAAGAATGAAATCAAATATCTGAGGAGACATTTAGGGTAAAAATAAGTGGAAATCAACTATGAACGCGTAAAATAAAATAAACATACAGTGTGAGACAAGCAACAATGCAACCATATAATGTAAGTAAAAAAATTCCAGACAAATAACTCGGGGTACCTCTATTCCTTTCTCCTTGTACCATTCGTTGTCTGTTTCTCCCCACCGGGCCCGACACAAGTGTGGAAGCCCTGTTATGAGATTAAAAAATAAATAAATAAAAAAGAGACAAACAAAATGAGCGATGAAAGAAATTTGGTATGAAGCAATTTGGGGAAAATCGGTTATGAACATTAAAGCGATCTCAAGCACAATGCATGGTTAGCCAAGTGAGTCAAATAAGGTAAAGCTTCGATTTTTGGTGCGAGTTTATTGTAACTTTATAACAACAACAACAACAACATAGCCTAAGATGATTGTAACTTTGTAAGCTAAAACAAATTCAATAGACAGACAAAATCAAAAGCAAACAATTCAAAATTCAATGAATGACAACCTAAGATGATTTGATAATGACTCGAAATAATTCAACTTGAACAAATAAGGAGGGGATCTTACCTAGGAGGCGAGCCGCTTTTTATCCAAAGGAATTAAGTAAAATAATTGCATTCCTTAATATTTGAATTAGAAAACAAAGGAAGTAAGCAAAATAAGATATGATGTGCAATCTCTACAAAGAATGAGAAAAGCCCAATTCAGATAACTTTACATTGCTCTCAGGTTGATACATTGAAAAAAGTAAGCGCCCAATCTAACTGTCTACAATGGAAAAAAGACACAAACTTCTAAGATACTAGAAAAAAGCAACCCAATGGGATAACTAATGAAGAAAATATCAATCTATTTTAGTCTGAACCTATGGAATGCTTAGACTGGCAAGAGTTAGGCCAGCCATCAAGTCATTTAAACTCGTGATTTGTGTAGCTAGTGTACTGATGTTCTAGTGCCACCATTTCCATGTACTTCCTCTGAGTAAGCCTTCAAAAAGTCCTTAAATTAAAACATCAATCTGGAGTAGGAAAATATATCTTACCAAGTGCATCAAGGCTTTTTGCCTCCTGTATCTCGATTGCATAATCCTCCTTCAACAAATAATGATAAAAATAAATAAATAAATTTCAGAATGTTTTACATTTTAATCTTTTGAAATTCAGAGGAGACAAAACCAAGGCATCAACGATAGAGGAAAAGTAACTTAAACATAATTAAAGAGAGAGTATCAAAAGAAGGAAACTATAACCTTCCACAAGCATCGCTAGCTAAATGCAAAAATGGCTCAAAGTAACAACAAAGCCTCAATCCCAAATTAGTCGGGGTCATTTGGTCAAAGTAAGAGGACGAGAAAAGCCATGAGCTCATGGTTTTTGTGTCCATGCATAGACGAACGAATCATTTCATTGTCTGTAAGAAACTAAAAGGAGGCAAATCTAATAACTGTAAAAAAAAGGTTTAAAGGATAGCATTTAAGGATATAATTCCCGCAAAGTTAATTGGCACAAATGCTTGCTATGGCAATGATAGAGGTGCACAATCAGGCTCACCTACCTGATTAGTATTAGTTCTCTTTTTTGGAACTCGTTTTAGCTCCAATCCCACATAACTTGGATCAACAACGACCTTTCCACGTTCTCACTGCAATCATTGGCCAAATAACTCTTTTAAAAAATAAAAAATCCATGTAATGAGTCAATTGAGAGTCTTAAGATACTAAAAATAACAGGAAGCTACGCTCTGAAAACCTCATTTGCAAATTTCTCCCAATGACAAGCCTCATTACCAGTTAAGCCAGGTAGAGAAAAAATCTTCAAACATGAGTTAATACTTGTATAATGAAAAGGGACATATAGAAGCTTGTCGAGTTGCATAAGATGAATAGACAAGATGAAGTAGATAAGATGAAATTTGAGAGAACATTTGTGCTAAAAGGGACATATAGAAGCCTCATTACAAATAAGATGATGTCTAAAGTCTTGACTATGAAATTAGAAAGAAAGCGCTCCTACTTTCTTATATCATATAGTATTCGATTTTTAGTACGTCAAAATTGGAGCAAACCAACTTTACAAAATTAGTGCATGACACATAATCATTTGAGAAACAGAATAACCTTTGCAAGTAAGCGATTTGGAGCTACTCATGTGAGACCAGTTTCCTATAAACACATTTTTTTAGTTCTTTGCATGTGAGAAAAACAAGAAGTTTAAGACAAGCGAGAACATGGTTCAAGATGCTAAAACACGAAAAACACGAGAAAATCATGCATATTTTTAGTTCTTCAAAGACCTCTGTTATATCGAGGTATGCTTTGAGGAAAAACAAAAGGAAGTCAATGTTTGGAAAACTAAATAGACATGGATAAATTAAATTAGATAGAACATGATGCATCAATTTCATAGAGTTAGGTACCTTAACGAAACACGCTTGGCTAACCTTTCCTTGTTAGATCACCGTAGTGAGTGTATTTCTTAAAATACGGTAAAACATGAAAACTTGAGAAAGCATTTAGGAAAGACTTCTAAGTTTCGAATATATAATAAATAACACTTTCTCAATAATGATTCAAATCTCTTTGTGGAGCCAACATTGCGTACCAAGTCAACCTGATGCCATAGAATGTCTTTCCTTTAATTACTTTATTTTACTCCCTACGGCAAAGGAACAATATCGTTCATGTCATCGCCAGCAATTAAGTCTTCTTCCAATGTTTTAAGACCACTCAAGGCTTTCTTGTAGTGCCGTTCGGACACCTTAAGACAATTAAAATCTCCGAATTGACGCTCCAAACCAAATGCATAACAAAAAAAAATCTTCAAACATGAGTTAGTACTTGTATAATGAAAAGGGACATATAGAAGCTTGTCGAGTTGAATAAGATGAATAGACAAGATGAAGTAGTCTACCAAGCGGCAAAATGGAGATCGAGCAGGTGAACCTTGTAAGAGTCGAGGGCGGTAAGATTGGATGAATTTGTGGCAGAATGAGATCCAGAATGTCCTTTTGAAATTTGAGAGAACATTTGTGCTAAAAGGAAATCACATCTCCAGTCATGCCTTCTTATCGAACCCTAATTAACCCTGTAAATAATTCTATCAACTCTACCACTATAATCCCAACATTCATTCCATATAGAAGATTCATACTTTTTGATAAAAAAAAAAAAAAAAAAATAAAGCCTTCAAGGAGTAAGAGAATGGAACAGTTGTACAGTTTTCCTTTGACCTATATTATCTGCAAATAGAAGGAAGACTTGAAACAACTTATCAGTTCAAAGAACAGTTCAGGATCAAAAGCAGACATGACACACCTTTAGAGGACCTAGAGCTGAGCCTCCAATCCCAACGGAAAGAATTTGCGTGAAGCGTCCAGCTGGAGATGATGGGGGCTTAATCTGTTCAAATCAGAAATACCAAATACAAAATTATAGACCGAAGACTAACATGATGAAGGTCATATTATCTTCTTGTAATTAGTTCAATTTGCCGCAATTCAGGTTCTATTCAGATGCGTAAATGGTCAGAGGTCACATAACAAATTGGAAATTTGTATTATTGAGCACTTTTTATAAGAATGCAGTATCAAGTGCTTACTCACTACGCATATACTAGAAAACACAAAAGTGTAATTCGTATGATTTTAAAAAGGTAAACATTCTTCAAAAGAACAATAAAAGAGATGAAGGTGTTATTTCCGAGCTTAAGCAGTAGTAGACAAAGCATATCTAAGAACCCATATCAATCAAGGTTGGAAACATTCAATTTTAATTGATAGTTGAAAGGAAAGTTGATTTATAGAAATACATTAAAATATGGAACATCACATTAGATTTTTAAAGTATCTAGACTTAAAAGTAGTCTATGTTAATCAATGTAAAAACTAAAACGTTTTAAGAAAAAGAACTTACTTACCAAAACAAGAAAAGGGATTACTTCCATTATGATTAGGGTGGACTTTACTCCGATGGCACTAAAAAATCCAATGGATCCAAGAACAACAAGCATGATTAGGATAACTCCCGAGAAGCCATGGCTATCTATGATAATAGGTTTTAATCCATTGAACAAGGGGCACCTATTCCAATAGTCTTTTTCTGGCTTTGGAATAGATCAATATCTTTCCACCTCGGTGAGATCAAATTATATACACATTTTCTCAACCTTAGACAAAAGCGATTAGTAGTGATAGTAATTAGGAAAATGCAAACAGTGAGACAAATATTCAATACTAGCTCTCTCGATTCGAGTGCCTAACATCGGGGATTCTCATTATTTAAACTCAAATCTACCTTTCCTAGGTCAAAATCAACCCTAGATTTACCTAAACATAGCTTCATTTCAAAGGTTAGAAAAATCAAAATGAGATTTCACTTTCCTACTTTTTCGAACACTTTGCAACGATTCAACATCATCAATTAATCATCCACTTCATCAAATCCACAAAACCTACATTCAAATGAGCAATTTCACAAAAAATATCCACACAACGAACCGAATTCAGATCAACATACTAGAACCATCAAAATCACACAAAAACGAGCAACTAAGAAGTCGAATCCACTTAATCGAACCAAAATGTCGACGATCTCGTGGATGTCAAAGCTCGCACGGCATGAATGAGGTCGTTCGTTAACCTCACATTAGTTCATAAACCAAGCAAAGAAGACATCAATAAAAAGAGTAAAATTTAAAGAAGTATTGACCTTGATTTCTAAAAATAAAAAAGAATGAATTGAAAAACAAAATATAATGTAAACAGAAATTTTTTGGTAAAGAAAGAAGCATTTGAAACAAGTATACCTCTTGAATCAATTTACGACCCAAATTTGCCTCAAACCCGATCGACTAAAAGTCTTTCATTTCTTCCTTTTCGCTCCGACTCAAACTCAACCTTATGTTTACGATCTCACATGACCTCTAAACCTATGAATCAATCTCTACAAGTCACTAACACTCTGATTCTTCTATAACAAAATTTTATCGTAATCGAAACCGTAGATAACACATCGAATGACTAAATTAACAACTAGAGACTCTTCACTTGTCAATAATCAATCACAGTTCAATCTATAGAGCAAAAAACTGGCTTGGACTTCCGACCTAAAGCAAATCAATCATCAAAGCCAATTCAACACGAAACTATAAAAGTCAAATACATTCATCGCTAATTCAAGTCACCTGAACCATAAAAAAACAAAATCCAAGTCAACCTAAAGAACATAGAGACTTAGAGAGATCGTAAATCAAGAACAATCGCCATGACCAATCCAACACACAACCTAAGAACATCAACTACATGAATAGCTAATTCTAGTCATAGAACCATAGAAAACAATATCGGCCAACCTAATCAACACAAATAAAATCAGTCAGATTATCAAATCTACAACAACAGAACCAACAATCAGAGAAGACTCACAGATTCATCGAATCGACTCGTTAGGGTTTGAGATCGATCGAGTCTCACCTTGCAGATCGTACAACCGGTCTTGAAATCGAAGAAGGTCCGAGAGCGGTGAAGAAGAGGCAAGGTGGAGGCGGACCAAACCCAGATGAAGAGGCAAGGTCCGATTGCGAGTGCGAAATTGTCCGATTCGAGTTGACGGACGCGAGTGCGAGAGTGTTGGGCGAGAGTGAGCGAGTGAGAGTGTTGGGCGAGTGAGCGAGCGAGCGAGAGCGAGCGAGAGTGACGGTGAGGGCTGTTGGGCGAGAGTGAGCGACGCGAGAGTGCGCGAGTGAGCGAGAGAGAGCGACGCGAGAGGGAGAGAGTGAGCGACGCGAGTGAGCGAGTGAGAGTGTTGAGTGAGAGTGTTGAGGCACTTGTTGTTCTTCACCAAGAGTTTCCATAGGGGTTTTTTAACCTCTATGAATTAGTGCTATTAAAAGTTTAATTGTCTAATTCATAGGGGTTAATTAAAACCTCTATCTATTAAGTGTTATTAAATCTAATTCATAGGGGTTTATTAAAACCTCTATCTATTAAGTGCTATTAAAAGTTAAATTTGTTCTAGTGTATAAAAATTAGGAATCTGACTATCCTACAACTGGGCCGGCACCAAATTAATTTTACGTATTTTAAATGCATGATTTTTTGTTTTAAATTTTCAAGTACTAATCTAATCCTATCCAGATTAAAATACAATATCAGACAGGCAAACAATTCAAGAAGTCCCGGTCCCAACGTATTAATTCCAAGTTGCATTTAATAGTTTATCATCCTTTTTTGTTTGAACAAGATACGTGAATATTATATTATTTCAAACAATAAATTCACTTAGACTCATGAGTCCGAACTCCTATGAAGATTTTTAAAATTTTTATAAATATTTAAGGAGTATACACTAGAACAAATTCTACTTTTCATAGAGGTTTTTGACCTCTATGAAAAGTGTTATCTTTTAAGGTGTTATCTTATCTTCCAAGCTTCCATAGGGGTTTCAAACCTCTATCAAATCTTGACTATTTCATAGGGGTTTCAAACCTTTATCAAATCTTAGCTATTTCATAGGGGTTTCAAACCTCTATAATATCTTCGAAGGCTTACATAGGGGTTTAAAACCCCTATCAATTGTAGTGATTTCATAGGGGTTTGAAACCTCTATATTATAGGCTTACATAGGGGTTTCAAACCCCTATCAAATGTAATTTTAAAAAAATAATAAATTTGAAAAATGCTCGGAATTAATTTTCATTTCCATTTTCAATTGAAAATATACAAATATATCTACATTCCACTCACAATATTATTATTTCATTCAATCAATAATGTAAAGTTTGAACAAATATTCTTGCCATTCCAAAATCAAAAATCTTTTGATTCATCTCCGCGTCTTAGTAGAACATTACTTGCTTTAAAGTCTCTATGAACAATTCTTATTCTGGAGTCTTGATGAAGATATAAAACTCCTCTAGCAATCCCAAGAATTATGTCATGACGCATCGCCCAATCCAATGATGTGCTTCTCTTTGATCTGCGTATAAATTTTGCTCAAGTTACTAAGTACATAATATATAGTTTGTACATGAAAACAAAACCAACTGTAATAGTTGCACATGAAGACAACAGCAATGACAACAGTAGCAATAACAAAGAGAAAGAAATATATTTATCACTGCTGAACATAGACAAATCTCACCAAAACTCAGGACACAAGCAACAAGAGATGCCTCTTTTCACCAAGTAACAAATCTCACCAAAACTCAGGACACAAGCAACAATTTCTTCTTGACAAAGAAAGAAAGTAGTTTTTATTCCATCAACCCTAAAACCTCAACAATTGATCTTTACGGCGTTTTCCATTGGTTCTCAATCTAATAGTTCAGGCACTTATGACCATAAAAAATAAAAATAAAAATAAAATACCAACCAATGTGGAGGGGGAACAAAAATTAACATGGAAAGAAAGGCCTATTTCAATTCTACTGTTTTTACTTCAAATTAGTGTTTTTCGACAAAGTTAATAACCACTATGCCCATGCCTAAACAAGGAGATTGACATAGAAACTTGCTATCTTTCATTAGACACAATGTGTGTTTTAAAAGAAAAGTAGATTAACTTACATTGATTTGTCATCATTTACGAAGTTTTGGATTTGTTCTCCGATATTCGAGATCTCTAGAAAGGAATTGATGGTTTTGAACCCGTGATTCTCGAGGGCGGTGCGTTCCCGGCTTGATGGAAATTATCACTTTCAAAACTGAAAAAAGAAATCTCTTTGCAAGAGATCAACAATAATGTGAGTTGTAGCTCAAACAATATCAATTGGACCTCCCACCTGAAGTGAAATGTCGTTTTCTAATGTATAGATTGTGTAGGTTGGAAAACTAAGTAAATGTATAACGGCTTCAACATTTTTCTAAAACAGTAATTGCCTCTTTTGTATGTGTATTGCTCATGGTCAAAAAATTGTTTACCTGCTGCTTTAGCAATTGAAATTGCTTTCAGAACAACATGTCAAGAATAAGATATCCGACTGGCTTATCTACTCCAAGCGATTGTGAGATTTCGAAGTAACTGCGTGCTTCTCTTTTATTTCTTCATGTAGAAACAAAAAGATAAGATTCAATAACTTGGACACACAAAGAACATAGTATGAGTTCAACTTGATGGAATAATGACTTGCCCTATTGTGGTGTCAAAAAATCCACACAAGTATTTTCTCAAGTCTCCGAAATTTGTGTTACCGAATAAAAGGCGTTGAGCCTCCCTGCTACCGCTAGAATATATGTACACCTGCAGCGAGGTAAGCACAAATGTTAGGCCGCAGAAAAGTCATAGTAAATTGTACATAATTTACAAGAAAAGTATTCTCATAATCTTTTCCAAAATGGAGTAGCCAAGCTTAATCATAATAAACTAGAAAGGGAAAACCTTTATGCCTGAAGCATGCCACTATAATAGTGTTTTTGAAACCACAATAGGATTTTTGTTTTAGAATCGCCAACACTGAAAGTGAATGTATCATTCTAATTCAGATAGCAATCAGAAAAGCCAACATCTTCTTCTTGAAAATCCAATAAGAGTAAACAACTAGACATTCACCAACAAATTAAGTAATAAAACTAATCATGTTCAGCGACGATTACCTTATTTTTGGGGTAGACTTTCTCCTTGTATCAGGCAGGCCTCTTCCATAAGTCTATAGGGACCAGTTGGATCTTGTCTTGGAGCCCCCGCACACTGTATGATTAAAAGTAAGGAATGAATTCTTGAGAAAAGGAAATACAATACAACCACTCGTAAGCGAAAAGGAACCGAACAACCTTGTAATTTCTAGTAATCCAAGCGCACTGCGCAAACAATTTTTTCAATTGCAATACAACGAACTGAACTGAGAGGAGGTAGTTTAAGTTAAAAACTGAATTGGAATACAACAATCTAGAAATGTTAGGATAAAATAATAATCTTTAACACAAACAATTTTTTCAATTGCAGTACATAATATAATGACTTATGAAAACAACATCTTGAATATTACCTTCATATAATGAGCAAGCAATCCAGGCTTTCCCTTATTAAGACCTGCATATCATCCTTCTAATGTTACTTCATTAGAGCAAGAAACTATAAAATTTAAATTTTGTGTGTGTGTGTGTATAAATAAAGTTCCCATGACATGGGCATTATTGTTGTTGCCCTATACATACATATAATGTGCCACCTAGACATACGTATAATGTGTCAGGAATGGAAGACAGCTTCAAAGTACCATTATCAGATTCAGTAGAGATCATGACCTTTTGAGGGTAGACTTCAGATCTGATTCTTCTTTGTAGTTGAATGCATCATCGAAACCTAGCTTATTCTTGAGTAGTTCTACCTGTGAAAAACATCACATTGAACTATTAGTTCCGTTTATAAGTTGGTTTGTTATATATGTCACATTGAACTATTAGTTCCATGAAGAGAGAGACTTTTTGTTTGGTACCAAAGACAACCAACTACATAGCACCCAAATAGCTTTGCATATTGTCCAACCACATTCCCAACTGATCCGGAAAAGCGTGATACAAAGACTTTCTCCCAATTTTTAGGTTTGCATAAATTGTAAAATCCACCATAAGCTGTGAGGCCACTAAATTAAAGCCTGCATAAAAGAAATAGTACCATTTCAGAACTTTTTGTTCAACATAGGACCAATCTGGCAAGCTACCTTGACGAGCATGTTTTATAAAGTCGAACAAATCCTTTTTATCTTTCGACGAAATTTAAATTTTCATTAGAACGAGTGAGGGAGTTTAGTCAAGGTACCTAAAATCCCAATATGGTAGCTTAATGGAAACTCTCTGGTGCTCAACTTGTTCAGCATTGTTCCTTCATGGACTAAGGTGTATTCCTCCCAACCAATGACCCCAGCTACCAGATCACCTTTTTCAAATCCTACTTTGGCTGAAGCAACCACTCTTCCAACACCATAACCGTCGATTGTCTATGTCAAGAATCGATTGTCTATGTCAAGAACTCAACGTCATCAACTTAGGCAGAAGATAATATTTTTATTTAGGCCTATAAAGGCTTAAATAAACACAAAGAATATCGATTTCTAATTGAAGCCTTACCTTGTCGGGAACCAGAGGGGCTGCATAATTGGAGGTCTCATGCGAAGAACTGTACTTCTTCATTCTGTTCAACTGATAAGGATCAACTGACAAATACAAATTCTTGACTAAGACATCGTTCGACCCTGGTGTCAATTCTGCGGTTATAACATCAGTTCTCAGCTCAAAATCAGACTCTTCTGGTGCACCCTCCACGTGATCCTTAATTGCCTTCTAAGCTTAGCTGAGAAAAAGTTGCGAAAACTTCAAAAACTTTTTTAAAGATTGAAACTGTTGGCCTGTTATTAGCATTTGTTACTCTAATATTGATTGATACCTAGCGTTCTTGTCCTAATGTTAATAGGAATAATGGGCAATATCTTCAAAAATAAAAAAATACCACCAGTTTTTTCATAGTAGTGCTTCATGTTTTGCCCCCACAATGTTGTGTAAAGTCCAACATACCAACTGTGTAGATTCACTCAAACCACAAAACTAGCCAAATCTAAACCATTGTGATGATTGATCGTGCCATTGTTGTGGTCTAGAAAATGACTGTTGGTTGTCTTAAGGGTAAGATTCAATGTAGAAAAGCACAAAAGAATTGAAAATAGATCGAGATGTTAAGAAAGGGATATTAATCCACAACCGAGTTGCTATAGAATTTTTACCATAGGCGACAGCTTACACCCCATTCATTGTGCGTTATCCCTAGTCCCTTCATGAAAATTCGTAAAAGAAACAGTTATGCAAAACATTTCTAGCTACAAAAACTAACATAGCAAAGCGCATTGCGAAAACAACAACTTTGCATGCGATTTTGACTAAGAAATCCACTATAAAATTGAAAGCGATACATAGAGATGTCTCGGGGATTTTGAGAGTCGTTAGAAAGGAAAGAATGCTATTGCTTTACGTTTTTACGATCTCCCTTTCAATTTGTCCCCATTACATATGCAAAACATTTTTGTTTGTTTACAACTCGTGCAGCGACCGTGGAAAATAACCAAAACTTTCATTCTGACAACTCTACATTAGATATATGGCAGTACATGAATACATAGAGGTTACTAAAAACCCCTATGAATTAGGTGCTGTAAAAATCTTAATTGCTTCATACATAGGGATTTTAAAAACCTCTATCAATTAAGTGTTATAGAAAGCTTAATTGCCTAATACATAGGGGTTACTTAAAAACCTCTATCAATTAAGTGTTATAAAAAACATAAATTGTTCTAGTGACTAAAGATACTTGTTTCAAACTTCATGAAATTCCTGATGGTATAAAAAAAAAGGCATTGAGAAGAAACAAAGAGGGGATCATACTAAGTCATTTGCTTATATGTTGGAATCTCCTTTAGATATATCTGAAGATGGACCATTGAATTTCGAAGATTTGCAAACCAACATAATAGCAATGATTCAACAAGGCTTTAAAAAATTTATAAAAGGGAAGTTTGTGGTTGCTGCTGAAGCACCTGATCTTGTCAACTCTACTCACACTGAATTTATAGGAAGTATGCTGAACCAAAGCTTCAGTTTTAATGCTTTTATTAGCAATGATGCTTGGATAGTTAAAAAGCGAGGCTTCTAATCATATGTGCACAAATGAGTCATTGCTTTATCATATTAATGGTTTGTATAAACCATCTTCAGTCTATTTACCTGATGGTACTACTAAATCAGTGACATATGTAGGGAATGTTAAAAAAATTAATAAGACAATACATGATACACAAAATAAGTTAAAAAATACTAGATAAGAGAACAATAAGGAGCAGAAAGTTCAGAGCACAAACTTAATAAAACAATGCATGATACACAAAATATTGTTCTATCATTTCAATATCCACAAACACCAGCTGTTCTATCATTTTTAGATTACTAAAGTAAAGGAGTATCGACTTTATGAGAGTTATAACTGTTTTTTTTTCTTTCTAAAAATAGGACGTAAAACAAACTGCCAAATGAATTTTAAAAAAGAAAGAAAAATAAGCCATAAGAAAATAATTTAAATAAGAAATACCTGCCACTGGATCCCCATTTGCATAGCGACAATGGGGTGTAGTATCACCCCTCGAATTTTAGTTAGTGCAGTAAATTAAAGCACATGCAAGTGCTTCACTGTCTCTATTAATTTTAATCAAAAGACATACATACCAGAATTGGATTAGGTTGAACTCGTCGCACTCTCGAGTTTGTCCATCGAAATCTGTTGGTGCATTGAACTCGTCACATCATATTCTGGTGTGTTGCTCCTTTTTCAAGTAACAAAAATCATAAATTTATCACACCAGAAAGTATACAATCTTTGGTCCAGTTTTTGCCTCATATCCATGTTGATCCCCTAGAGCTTCCTTGGAAAGAAAACAAATACAAAAAACCACCATAATAATCCAATATAATTATCTCTCTTATAACCCCATACAAATAAGATGATGTCTAAAGTACTGCCCATGAAATTAGAAAGAAACTGCTCCTACTTTCTTATATCATATAGTATTCAGTTTTTAGTACGTCAAAATTGGAGCAAACCAACTTTACAAAATTAGTGCATGACACATAATCATTTGAGAAACAGGGAATAACCTTTGCAAGTAAGCGATTTGGAGCTACTCCAAAGATCTTTGCATGTGAGACCAGTTTCCTATAAACACATTTTTTTAGTTCTTCAAACAATCTATGTTGAGGAAAAACAAGAAGTCAATCTTTGGTAAGACAAGCGAACATGGTTCAAGATGCTAAACCGAAAGCACGCCACTATCAAAGGAGCAAAAAATCATGCATATGCTAACTCACCTCTACACTGCTGATAGCCCTTTCTTTGCAGACCTTTGTTATATCGAGGTATGCTTCATCCAAACCAGAAGAAACAAAGTAGGGATCGTATTTCAGGAAAACTAAATAGACATGGATAAATTAAATTAGATAGAACGTGATGCATCAATTTCATAGAGTTAGGTACCTTAAACAGAAACACGCTTGGCTAACCTTTCCTTGTTAGATCACTGTAGTGAGTGTATTTCTTAAAATCTGGTAAAACATGAAAACAGTAGCAGCATTTAGGAAAGACTTCTAAGTTTCTGAATATATAATAAATAACACTTTCTCAACAACAGATTCAAATCTCGTTGTGGAGCCAACATTGCGTACCAAGTCAACCTGATGCCATAGAATGTCTTTCCTTTAATTACTTTATTTTACTCCCTACGGCAAAGGAACAATATCGTTCATGTCATCGCCAGCAATTAAGTCTTCTTCCAATGTTTTAAGACCACTCAAGGCTTTCTTGTAGTGCCGTTCAGACCTTAAGACAATTAAAATCTCCGAATTGACGCTCCAAACCAAATGCATAACAAAAAAAAAGATGTTCATAAACAGAATTTGTGCATTCACTAAAGTACTTCAAACATAATATTACTCACCTGGCTTCACCTGGAATGGTAGAGGCGATCCTTCAGTTGAGTTGCAAGTACATCATCATATTTTACCCTGTAGAAACTAGTTTGCTCAACATTCACTTTAATCCATATTTGCTCACCAACCTTTTCGCAGTTCGGCCATATGTTAGAGACACACGCATGTATGTATGGAGAAGTGAGAGCAAAGAAGAATGTATTTAAAGAAACACAAAAGTAACAAAGATTAGTCTCATACAAAGCACTTAAAACTAGACAAAATAAGCTCCTTTTCTATAACAAAGATTAGTCTCATCAAATTTCTAGCACCATCTATACGCTCTTCCCATCATCACTACGCACATACTAGAAAACACAAAAGTGTAATTCGTATGATTTTAAAAGGGTAAACATTCTTCAAAAGAACAATAAAAGAGATGAAGGTGTTATTTCCAAGCTTAAGCAGTAGTAGACAAAGCATATCTAAGAACCCAAATCAATCGAGGTTGGAAACATTCAATTTTAATTGATAGTTGAAAGGAAAGTTGATTTATAGAAATACATTAAAATATGGAACATCACATTACATTTTTAAAGTATCTAGACTTAAAAGTAGTCTATGTTAATCAATGTAAAAACTAAAACGTTTTAAGAAAAAGAACTTACAGCCAAAACAAGAAAAGGGATTACTTCCATTATGATTAGGGTGGACTTTACTCCAATGGCACTAAAAAATCCAATGGATCCAAGAACAAACAAGCATGATTAGGATAACTCCCGAGAAGCCATGGCTATCTATGATAATAGGTTTTAATCCATTGAACAAGGGGCACCTATTCCATAGTCTTTTTTATTTGGAATAGATCAATATCTTTCCACCTCTGTGAGATCAAAGTATATACACATTTTCTCAACCTTAGACAAAAGCAATTAGTAGTGATAGTAATTAGGAAAATGCAAACAAGATAGAAAAATATTCAAGTACTAGCTCTCGATTCGAGTGCCTAACATCAGGGAATTCTCATTATTTAAACTCAAATCTACCTTTCCTAGGTCAAAATCAACCCTAGATTTACCTAAACATAGCTTCATTTCAAAGGTTCGAAAAATCAAAATGAGATTTCACTTTCCTACTTTTCGAACACTTTGCAACGATTCAACATCATCAATTAATCATCCACTTCATCAAATCCACAAAACCTACATTCAAATGAGCAATTTCACAAAAAATATCCACACAACGAACCGAATTCGGTCAACATACTAGAACCATCAAAATCACACAAAAACGAGCAACTAAGAAGTTGAATCCACTTAACCGAACCAAAATGTCGACGACGATTTTATCTATGGATTTGTCAAAGCCGCACGAGACATGAATGAGGTCGTTCGTTAGCGAGAGAAATGAAGATTCCGAGAACACAACGACGTGAGAGAGGATTGGATACCTTACCCTAGAAGAAGCTGAACTTCGTTCGCTCGAGAAATCAAGCAAAACAACTCACAGCGCGAGACGAGCGTGGCGAGCGCGCGAGCGAGGCGAGCGAGAGACTAGAGCGACTGCGAGCGAGCGACCGAGCGAAAGCGAGAAGCGAGCGACCAGAGCGAGCGAGCGACCAGAGCGAGCGAGAGACCAATGCGAGCGAGCGAGACGAGTGAGTGAGAGTGGGGCGAGCGAATTTTGTTATTGGGTCAACTTTCCATAGAGGTTTTCTAAACCTCTATGAATTAGTCCTATTAAAAGTCTTACTTGTCTAATTCATAGGGGTTAATTAAAACCTCTATGAATTAAGTGTTATAGAAACCTTAATCATCTAATACATAGGGGTTACTCAAAAACCTCTATCAATTAAGTGTTATAAAAAGCCTAAATTGTTCTAGTGATAATAAGAATTTTACAAGTGATTTTGATTGTTTCATTAATTATTCGAGGATGTATTTAAAATTAAAAAAAGTTGAGTCTGAACTCACGTGTCCAAATAACATTACCCTATTTTAAACACATCCACTAATAGATCTAGTCACCAAATTTATTGATATATTATTTTGAATAGCAAATTGGAGGGATCTTTACTAAGTCTTTATGAATTCATCAGATCTCGTGCCTCTATGTCGAGTATTATTTTCCTGTATTATTATCCTTGAATTCGGTTGGCCAATATTGCATAGTTTATTGATGACAACTCGAGACTTGATTTGGAGTGAGCCAATTAGACTAAGAATTAGTGTTTCACGTATGCGTATGTATGAATGTGTGTTCAAGTATTGTTGGACCACATTGTTGACAGCTGATTTAACTTAGCAAATGACAACTGCATTTTATTATTATTGTTTTTAAAGATAAATGGAGTCGATACTATTTTTTATTGGTATAGTCATTTTGAAATATTTTACAATATATGTTATTTGATAGTTTTAATACACATTAATTACTTGATTAACTTTATATCTTTTATAAAAAAAATTATTAATTACATATTAATAATTAGTGTATGTAGAAGTGGTGGGGTTCTGAGAGATAAAGAGTCATTTAGTCTTTTAAGTGTTACTTTCTTCTCATTCAAAGTAACTAAATGACTTTTTTAATAACTATGAACAATCTTAAAACGACACTTAAATATCAATAGAAAGAGTACAAAATAGTGTAGGCTGTACAACTTCGGACAATAAAGAGCCAATAAGCTCTCCTTTCCAATTCCGAAGATGATACTATTTTAAAGATAAATGGAGGCGATACTATTTTTTAAAGATAAATGGACTATTTTGTTATTGTGGAGGACAATAAAGACCCAATAAGCTCTACTTTCTTAGCAAATGACAACTGCATTTTATTATTATTCTTTTTAAAGATAAATGGAGGTGATATTATTTTTTATTAATTACTTGATTAACTTTTTTAATTATTTCTCCTCATTTTGCTATTGTGGTAGAAAGAATATTCTTAATTTTCACTTTGACTTTTTCTTCAAATCAACTTGAGTTTGAGGGAGGGTGGTAAGGAAATTGAATATTGTATCCGGCTGTTAAGAAAATTAGTATCCCCCGATATCTCGTAAGTTCCATTTGTGATTAATTTTCTTTCTTGTATTCTAGACTTGTGTATATAAATAGGGTACCATGTATACAAGAAAACATACACAATAAACTTATCCCATTCAGAAACTAACAGAAAGAATATACAAATTTGTAAATAAGTAATAGCAAAATGTTGATTTATTATATTTCGTCAATCTTTAATGTTGATTATTTGAAGAAAAAATCAAAGTGAAAATTAAGAATATTGTTTCTACCACAATAGCAAATGCACAACTCAAGTCTCTGCATTAGAATTTGTATTATATATTTGTTGAGATATAGAGAAATATATAAGTATTAACTAACAAAACAAAGAATGAGAGACGTGATGCAGAAGAGTCGTCAAGTCTGACAGAGATGCAGACCGCGATGATCTACGTCGGGTGTGCAGGGGCGGCTTGGCAGCGTTGTGTCTGACGGGCAAAGATACAGGTGT